>OX381612.1:22285798-23639798 GCA_947459985.1 Diloba caeruleocephala | reverse complement strand
TTCATGCCGATTTTTGCTATGGCGATTAGTCATTTTTAACGCTTTGATGTTTCGCTCTCTGTGTGTGGCTATTTTTTATTATTTCTATATTCTAACAGTAAATGGCCAAACGAAGATATTTTAGAGTACCATATCCAAAGTTGTAAGTTGAAGGCAGTCGATTTTTTTGCGGATCCCGTTTTAAATCCAGTTCATTGATATAATTTGACTCCTGTTCATTTCAAAATTCTGCTCGTTCTCGTCCAAAAGTCGGCGCCAAATCAGTCGATTTGCAACTAACGACACCCATCGAGATGGCTCTATATCGCATTTCTACATGTGTATTTTCTAATCCGTGTGCCGTGCCGTTCATTGCAGTGTGGTGCCGGCCAGAATGCCACCACCCCATCTCCTCCCATGGGTGTCGTAAAAGTCGACTAAGGGATTAGCCAGAGGATGGGCAGCAGCGTCCTTCGAGTACATTAACAACTCAACTGCGATCGCCAACCCGCCTGCCAAGCGTGGCGATTATGGCAAAACCCCCCAATGAGCCCACAACACATCCATATGGCTGTGGTGGTCTTTGGGGGAGGCCTGTGTCCAGCAGTGGACTTTATTCGGCCGAAATGATGATTTTCTAATCATCCTTAATACGTAGGACACTGCGTTTCCGTTTACTATGTTCTAGTTCATAAAAGGGAATTGCCTTTCTCTTTTCGGATATTAGAGTCCGCACCATCGCAGCTGACGTCGCATCAGATATGACTCCATACCACACACAATGATCATGTTGAAATACATCGGTGAATGGTTATTATAGCTATCTATAAAGAAGTATTATATCAAGTATCTGGTCTTTCATATTACAGATGCGATTTAGATTATCGCCTAAGGAACTACATTCTGAACAATAAATCGTACAAGAAAAACAATAAAGCTAATAATTAATACACAAACCACATAAATATTGCTAACCTAATTCATATATTATATACCCACACACTCAAACATAACATAAACAAGCACCCGCAATAATTCTAGAAAATTCTCTCCGCAAAAAGGCCAGTTGTCGGGAAAAGAGGTCGTCAAATCGTCGCGTCTGATCTGACATTGGATCGAGCAGTTTCTTGAGATTATCTTGATCCAAGCTTTTATCAGAACGTTGTAAGCTTAATACTTTATAGATAATATCTTTGTTATATTCGTAATAGTCGAACATATTTCACCTAAAGAGGTGTACAAATGAGTAATCTCCATCATCATATAAATATGATTTTAAATAATATTTAATAGTTGAAAATGTTACTAATAAAATGAAATGGTTTTATATAAATATGGTAATAAAAACAAAATCATCTGACCTTTGTACCAATGTTTTACAAAAATAAATGTGATTGATTGAAAGTAATGTCAAACAAAAAATACATATATAAAAAAATTATATTCACAAAATTAAATGTCGAAGAAAAAATAAATATGAAAACCATACACTAAATCTATTAATTACCCATGGCCACCTTTCAGCACCAAACGGGATGAAATGGAGATGATATTTACCATCATCTTTCTGCCCTCGTCCTTAGTTACATTCGGGTCGGCGCAATATGTTTTTCTCTTCCATTCTATCCTGTCGGCCGTCACTTCGTCATTTACTCCCTATTCCTTCATATCCTCCCTCACACAATCGATCCATAATTTTCTTTAGTCTCGCTCTCCGTGTCCGTCCATCGACATCCATATTTATCACTCTCTTAGTCACCTGCGGAAACAAAAGAAAGATTTTATTATTGGCACACAATATACATACATTGTTATACTACTAACAAAAACTTAATGTTGAAGTGCAGTTGCCTCGTCAACTCATTGATGCTTAAAATATCATATTTCTTTAATATAACGTTCATACGTTGCAACAACAAAACTACACATCGTGCCAACAACGGGTCCCCCATTCGGCTATTTGCTAAAGCACTACCAGTGCTGATTTTCAATGGGACGAGTTTCATCCCTCCTCATCACAAGCCCAAAACAAGACAAACTATTTCCTTTCAACATTTCGGTCACTGGCGTGACTTTCAAACTCCCTCTTATATATTTATTTCTTACTTTATACATTCTGGTCACTCCGCACATCCATCTCCGTAAGGTGTTATATTTTCTTATCCGTCTTCTTCACAGCGTATTATCCCGAAGCATTCAGAACGACACGGTCCTATGGAATTGTAAACTTTTCCATCCATGCATCCGGGGCATCCGAGGGTCACGTGTTGTTCCTGTGACTATTTCATCCAGCTTGACTTTATCCAATGTATAACTTCACGTTGAATTTCACCATATTATTGGTCGAATGACCCAAGGTACCGAAAGTCTGAACAGACTGGTAAGGTCACTCCATCGAGAGTTATGGACTGGACAGACCGCTGAAATGGCAGAACATGTACTGCGTTTTACTTCTGCTCGTTTTCAAGCCAAAACTCTCCAGTCTCCAGCCACCATTCCTCCAATCTGCTTTGGACCTCTAGGCCACTCCTGGCAACCAACATAATGTCATCGACAAACAGCATACACCAGAGTGCCCCTTCCTGTATGTCCGCTGTTAGTGTCCATTATCATCCGGAAAAGGTTAGGGCTGAGACCTGACCCTCGGTGCAAACCTACAGCCACAATTAAGCTGGCAGCGACAGTACATCGCTCGGATCAAGTTCACATACTTTCCAGGCACACCTTTCTTCTTAAGGGCCCATCACAAAACCTCACGGAGTATCCGGAAGTGTGCTTTCTCGAGGTCAACGAAAACCATGTGCAAGTTTATGTGTGCACCTCTGTATTTCGCACATAGCTGTAACCTATCCACCTATCCACTTCGCCTCTCAAGCGTTGTTTTGTATTAGTCAGGAAAGGTAGACATTCTGTTTCTATTTTCGTATGTGTCCATCGTTAATGATATTTCCGCCAGCCAGCCATTATAGATGGCAATCCCATATTAATTCATGATACTATAGAGCTATTATAATATACTTCTTAATTTATCTTTTTTTGTGAAACGTTGCCTCACACCTGGATTTCTCCTGTGTCGCGGTTACAGTTTGCAGAAGTAAATCGCACATGCACAAACACACAAAACCCGAAATAATTATTGTAGATCATACAAATATTTGTTACGTGCCAAGCGCTTATCCTTTACCCCAACCGTGCCATCAAATATTTTCTTCATAATAGTTACTACTTACCCTGAAAGCATCTAGCATTAAGGTTTATAAATGCACACATAAAATGCCCTATTAAACCTATACGAGGAGGGATCAAAAAGTAGTGATAATGAGATAGAATATAATGACTATTGATAACTTAATAATTTATTTTTCTACATAGTTTCCGAGTCTCTCTACACACCGAGTCCAGCGCTTTTCCAAGGCTTCAATCCCTTTTAACAAAAAAGGTTTTGTCTTGGTCCTGCAAAAAGCTCTCCACGGCATCCATCACCTCGTTATCGTCTTCATACCTGTTTCCCCTTAAGTATTTTTTCAATTTGGGGAACAGATAAAAATCGCTAGCCGCCAGATCTGGTGAATAAGGGGGTGGTCAATCAATTCGAAGCCAGCTTGCTGAATGGCAGCCATCGCAACTGCCGACCTGTGCGCGGGTGCGTTGTCGCGATAAAACAGCACGCCCCTTCGAAGTTTCCCTCTCATTTTCTCTTTGATGGCATTCCTCAACTTGGGAATTAAAGATGCATAATATTGGCCTGTAATAGTGGTTCCACGCTCCAAGTAATCAATCAACAAGATCCCTTCTGAGTCCCAAAATATTGAGGCCATAACCTTGCCAGCCGATGCCACGACACGAAACTTCTTCGGAGTCGGCGATGATGGCCGTTTCCATTGCGAAGATTGCTGTTTTGTCTCGGGATCAAAATGATGAACCCATGTTTCGTCCATTGTTACGAAACGAGACAAAAAGTTTTCAGAATCTTCTTGAAACTTGTCCAACAATATCTTCGAAATGTCAAGTCGATTTTGTTTCTGACTGTCGGTTAACACTCTCGGCACCCATCTTGCGGAGACTTTTCTCATATTCAAAGATTGTTTCAATATGGATTGAATACTTCCATATGAAATGCCCATTTCTTGAATTAAGTATCGGATGATAACTCTTCGATCGCTCAATACAATTTTCTCGACTTTCGCAACATTTTCTTGGTAACTGACGTCGATGGACGGCCACAACGATGTTCGTCTTCCGTGCTCGTTCTCCCTACTCGAAATTGAGAAGCCCACCTTGCGACAGTGAAATACGGCGGAGCAGACTCTCCTAATGTTGCCTCCAAATCGCAATGAATCTCTTGCGTCGTTAACTTTTTTAAACAGAGGTATTCACTAACGTCTCGCACTTCGTTTTTCTCCATTTTCGAGAACACGTTCCGACACGAAGCAAACAAATGACTACATTCAGAAAAAAACAAAAGAGAATCGAAGATTTTTTTTCTTTATTAATATTACAAATATGTATCTGAGCTATGCCTGGCAGTATTTTTTTATTTTTCTTAGCAAGGAGTATGTCGTTCTCACTACTTTTTGATCCCTCCTAGTAAAACAAGTCTAGATTACTAGATTAGAGACAATTTTGTCATTACAATTTTTTCGTAAGTCTAGTTGGCAAAGTTGTTGGCATGTCACAGCGACATTAGGAAAGTTTTATCTGGCAGCTAATTACGAGCGCAGGCAGGAACTTCGCACATAAATATCGCTATACTATCAAAGTTCGCGGTTATTTTACGGCTTTTTCCGTCCGTAATATCGCTTGACAACCGAGATATGTTATAAGCGTCGCTCGTGCGATATTGCGTTCTTGTGTCGAAATGTGGCATATATGTAACTACTTGTTTGTTGATCTTAGGACACCTATAAAGTTCCTTACGATAATATCTATACCAATATAATAAAATTGAAGTGTCTGTTTGTCATTTTAAAATAAATGCCAAAATTTAAGTGGATATTGTAATTTATACGATGCCATTATCATAAACGTCAGTTATTAGAATTTATGTCTGGCTGAAAGTTTGTCTCAATTTCGTCGAAGCCGCCTTTTTACACTATTGTACATTAAGAATAAATCAATAAATAAGAAAACAACATTTAAAATTCAAAATCAAGACTAAAAATAGTTCTTTTTTAACGTCAACATAAGCCAGTACCCATATAAGCCATCCCTTCCCCGCTTCCTAGTGTTTAAGCTCCGAATCGACTCCGAAATGGCTCAACGGATTACAATTTGAACGGTTAAGAATTAAAACAGGAATTTGAATTTAAATTGTGTATGTTCCATTTTAAAATCTTGCTGATTTCAGCAGATATATAAATATAATTTACGCCTAGCGAAGCAGGTGGGTAACGGCTAGTTCTAGTTTATTCTAGACTTCGTTACATACAACATTCAACATCCAAAATCTGCCGAAACCTAGGTAGGTAGATAAATATCATAAATAGGCAAAAAGAAACCCTCTGTCCTTTCAGAGCTTTTCTTATCATATCATGTATTACCTTACTAAACCTTTTTGACAACGCCAAATAGGCTATTTGTGCATCCGGGACATCACAGTTTCCTTCTTATACTTTTATGATGGAAACTTCGCACACTAAAAGCCATATGGTGCTACCTAGTAAAGCGAGGGGGAATATTAAATATGGTATGGCACGTTTAGCGCAATGTCTAAGCGATTGGCCTTCTGCGCTACGAGCGGTGGATGGGATTCCTGTGACAAATATACAGAAAGAAAAGAAAAAACAATCAATTTATTTTTGCTGAAAATCGACGTTATGCGTCTGACACAAACATACAAAAAGCGTAAAATTCGACAAAAGCATGACTAACTGAAACGCTTAACGGCCGACATTAATAATCAATCTAATACAAAATCTTTGGATTTGAGATTTTTTGAGAAGAACGCAAGTTTTTAGTATTTAATAGACTGATGATTAATTTCGGCTAAATCTATTACATTTTAAATCTATACATGATCAACAAAAGTATACACGCGCTGGCAACACTAATAAATAATAATTTTCTTATCTCTGGTTGTCATCATGTCAGAAATTACGAATGCTTACGAATGCAGTAAAATTAATATGCCGTGTGGTGCCGGCTCAGAATGCCACCACCCCATTTCCTCCCATGGGTGTCGTAAAAGTCGACTAAGGGATTAGCCGGAGGATGGGCAGCAGCGTCCTTCGAGTACATTAACAACTTAACTGCGATCGCCAACCCGCCTGCCAAGCGTGGCGATTGTGGCAAAACCCCCCAATGAGCCCACAACACATCCATATCGGTGGTTGTGGTGATCTTTGAGGGAGGCCTGTGTCCAGCAGTGGACTTGATTCGGCCGAAATGATGAAAATGATGATGAAAATTAATACGTCGCAGCTGCGCAAAACTTAGGTCGTTGCTTAGCGTAATGTTGTGGCATCAGAACGAGCCAACAGCGCTGATTTTCAGCAACAGCCTCGGTGAGTGACGTAGTGGCGATTAATAGAACGAAGTGTCTAAATAATAATTATATTTGTGGCATTCCTTCCAGTCTACCTAGCTCCCTCGGCAGAATAAACCAATTGTTTACAGTAGTATGTTTATATGTTAATGATCTAGTAAAAATATTGTAAATACTGTGAGGTATATAAACATATATCAATTTATGTATTGCCTACAGGTAGTTCTTTCGGGTCTCAGTGTTTGTGCTATAAGATTTTTATCTGCAATTGATCTCACACTGACACAGGAGCAAAGTTTAAACAAAAGGAGGAAACAAAAAACTAAAAAAGGATAAAAAGGTTCCTATATATTTCAAAATAATTATAAAAATTAAAACATAACCATATTTTAGTTCATAACAGCGTTCGTTTTCAATAAAACAAATAACTGCTAACTCACCCTCCATGTTTGTTAATTCTGCAAATAATAAACAGGGTAAAAATAAGTAGAAAAGCAAGAACTTACAGTTTCGACGCTGCTATTATTATCGTCTAGCAAAAAAGGAACTAAAATATTCTGCGTGTACCGGGGCTTACTGGAGCCCTTTAAGTATACAATGCAACTAAATACCTACTTCCTTATGGTTAAACAAAATGTTTGAAGAAAAGTCCGAATAACGTTACGTAGAGCCTTTCAGTTTCCGCCCCGCTGGTTCGCCTCCTCATTATCTAAGCTCGTTTACTTACACGGGTTGAAATTTCCATTAGACGCTAAGATAAAAGAGGTATTTTCGGTGGCCCGAAAAAACGTATCGCGATGGAAACTGTACACTTCGGTGATTTGGTGATACATCAAATAGCGTGATATGATTACCAAAAGAAAGGCAGGTATATTGAATCATTCTGATCAAAAGGATCTCGTTTTATTATAATATTTCTACCGATATCATATTTATTTATTTGTTTTCAAGCAACGTAAGCATAGCTTTGACGGCACGGTTGGTGCAGTGGCTGAGATAGTCGGCTGCTGCGCAACGGGTCGTAGGTTAGATTCCCGCACGGAACAAATATTCGTACGATCTGCAGGTAGTTGTTTCGGGTCTGGGTGTATTGTGTGTGGAATTTGTGTCTGTAAACGCACCCACGACACAGGAGAAATCCTAGTGTGGGGCAACGTTTGAAAAAAAAAGTTTGATATAATATAATACGTTTGCACGTGATATACATATATTACATTTATATCTATATGATATAAATACTAATAATAAATATGATATCATCGCCTAAAAATCAACAATTTGTCAGCTCTGATGATGTGAAAACCCCACACTCCGCCTAAAACTCTTTTGTCATAAAATCTTAAGATGTTGAGTTGGAACTTGGAATCCTCACCACAAATGACTTGCAAGTTGATGTTATGGCGCGATTCTAATATTAAACCCTTAATGACAACTTTATAAAAAACTAATTTACTGTTAATCAATATTCTAACGTACCTATTGCGACTAAATTTCATAGGTATTATAATTTTGCTAGACACTGTGTGCTACAACTCTGTGCTACAGTTTTCTGTACTAAAATGAGCTTGAACGTCGAAATGTAGAAATATGGTAGCTATATTAGCTACGACGTCTCCATTTATTTGGCGAAATACAACAAAGAAAATTTTGGCGCACGTATGCACGCACAGTAACATCTCGTAGTGTTGCCTTTATATGCCTCTGCCTCTCTACTCAGAGGTAGACGTGCTGAAAAACAAACTTAAAGGTTTCTCGTTTAATTTGCATTACTCGGCAACGAATCAGTCATATTGAAAAGCTTATCGATCCGATGCATAGCTGTATCACCAGCTGGACATTTGTGTACCCACATGGTACTAGGCACGGCATTGGCACAACCATACGTATAAAAAAAAGGTTAGTGTAAAAATACCTTTTAATTAACTTTAATCTATACATCTATACAAATAAATAAAATTGAAGTGTCTGTTTGTAATGTCGAAATAACAGCTTTTTACTAAATGCATATGAAAGTATGTACGTTACATATAACAAAAACACTATTTTTAAATTTTTGTCTGTCTGTCTGTCCGTCTGTCTGTCTGTTTGTTCCGGGTAATCTCCGAAACGATTTTGACGGGACCTTTACTGGCAGATAGCCGATGTTATAAGGAATAACTTAGGCTACTTTTATTTTTGAAAAATAATTAGGGTTCCGCGTAAAAAAATTAACTCCTTGAAATCCAATATATATATTCTATGTCAAGTGTCTATGTCGAAGTACTCTAAATTTCTTTTAAATTAAATGCGGGTGAAACCGCGGGCCCCATCTAGTTATAGTATAATTATGAGTTTCCAATTAATAGACTTCATTATTATTGTTTTACGAGGTATAGGTAAAGGTCGCTGAGAGCCGATGCATTCATGTGACATGTGATCGGACTTTGTGGAAATCTATGGGAAAGACCTTTGTTCAGCAGTGAACGTCCTTTGGCTGACATGATTATGATGATTATTATTGTTAAATGTACTCATACAAAAGCAGAAATAAACTAAAGATATAATACTATCGCCACGTACATATATTTCACAGAAAGAAATAAACATTATCTGTCAGAATATGGGTATGCAAAGTTGTGGGTGTCTACATTTCAGGTGCTAGTCCTACTCTACCACACATCACATACATGCATCTACCACTGCAACATACATCGACTTCTCTTTGATACAATATTCCGTATATGTCACATACCTTCGCTAAACAGACAGTTAACTTGAGTGCTTTCCAACGAAAGACAAATTCTCAACCTTATACTAATCAGTAATCACTATGTAGGTATATGGATAATACATACAACATAATTTAATGATGTGAACAAGACCGACATTTATATAAGCATGAAATACAATAATCCACACCAATAAGAATTAGCCAAAACACAACAACAACAACTTTACTAATTTATGTTAAGTGCTATTAACAGGTTTCTATCTTTCCACAACCTCTGAATTTTTTTAGTTTCGTTGGAGTACATTATGCGAAATTATAAAACTGCAAGCTGTGTCATAAGAGGTGATATTAATAACAGAATATATATGTGCGCGCCATTATTTGGACATCACTGGCCACTAAAATAAAATACAATGATCTTTATTTTATCAAGTAGGTTTCTAAAAACCACTTTAATTCGTCAATAAATTTAGATTAAGCCGACAGTTCCCACTGACTGCCTCTGGGAACAAAAGTCGAAACAAACTTAAAGGTTTATGTTTTAAAGTCCAGACAAATTTATCTACAAAATTATTTGACAAAAATGTAGAGCATCTTCTGGAATGGTCTCATGAAGCAAGATCCATTACCGTTTTGGGATGATCAGTCCTGTCAGACGGCACGCATGAATCAGTCATCGTGTATCTCAATCCTATTTCAAAGAGCTCAACGACCCGTTGCACAAAAATACTATCAGCAGTTCTTTTGTGTAGGCCATATGAATACCCTAAACCACCAGACAGATATTAAGTCTAAGTGAGTATAGCCAGCCTACATAGTACACGCATTTACAATTATTTTATTATATTAGATCAATGTCATACATATATTAAAATGTCATCAATTATTCATTAAATGTCATTAATACCATACCACTACCATTTACTATTATCATAGTTTATTACTACTTCTTTGGATCTTGTTGTAGAAATACTGTTACCAATGCTCCGCACATGTTTGGACCAATAAAAACAGCAAACAACAAAAAGCGGGCTAAAGTTATAATATGTGGCTCAGGAATCAGGAAAAGCTATTGCACACTTATTCAGATCCTGTTAATTCTCTTAATTCTGTGAATAACTTTTTTACAAGCGTGTGTGTACAACTTGATGAAAAACCCTTCCGGTAAACTAAAAACCAAAACAGCTAGCTAGCCAGCTAGTTGCTTCTATAATTGACCCAAGGATAGAATGAACACTTCGTAATTTTTAAAATGTAGCAGCATCTGACGAAGTGGAGGTGAACAAGATTATCACAAGTTTCAAAGAAACCGCAGCTCCAAGACAAGATAGCATCACAAACATAATACTAAAGCTGACAAAACATCAGTTAGGTTACATAAAAAGGTGTTTCGAGAAGTACCAAAATTGATGAAAACAGCAAATATTTGTCCAATGTTTAAGTCAGGCAATCAGAACCCGTCAGAAACAGTAGCATCAAAATAATCCATTCATTCGATATCTGGAGAATAACAGCTTCATCATTTCGGCCGAATGAAGTCCACTGCTAGACACAGGCCTCCCCCAAAGTTCACCACAACCACCGATATGGATGTGTTGCGGCTCATTGGGGGGTTTTGCCATAATCGCCACGCTTGGCAGGCGGGTTGACGATCGCAGTTGAGTTGTTAATGTACTCGAAGGACGCTGCTGCCCATCCTCCGGCTAATCCCCTAGTCGACTTTTACGACACTCATGGGAGGAGATGGGGTGGTGGCATTCTGAGCCGGCACCACACGGCAACGCAAAAACAGCTTGATATTGGTCAATAAATATGGTTTTCGCAACTAAACAGGACGATGGCAATAAATGGGCTGCAGTCTTTCTCGATCAAGCGAAAGCCTTTGAAACCGTATCTAGAACTATTCTTCTAAAAAGATGAAAGGCATTAGTGTCAGAGGTACGACTCTAACATGGTTCCAATCTTACCTAAGTGACCGTACTTAGAGGACTCGTATAGGTGATTACTACAGCAGCTACGCTAGTCTGAACTACGGCGTGCCTCAAGGCAGCATGTTGGCTACGCCCCTTTTCATCTTCTACATTACGTCTTTGCTCACTTAAACTCGACAAGACTGGAATTTTTACTTACGCTGATGATACACCACCAAAGTATTTTATGAGCTCCGAGCTCCAGTTTAACTCTGGTCTTCAGTTGGCTTTAAAGAAAGATGGTGAACTTTACTGCCAACAAAAGGAACGCTTACCATAATCAGCTGTCAGTTAAACTGCATACCTGCAACTACCCCTGCAGCCACCCCCGGATAATCTGTACGTGCCCAAATTTCGAACAAGCGGAAAATATACGGTAAATTGGCATTTACTTCGACAAGCATCTTACCTGGACAAAACAAATAGATTACGTTAGTGGACGGTTGAAAAACTGTAAAAAAATATGTTACTGGCCCAAATAGCAAGCTGCATAAAATGTTTTACCTTGCACTATACAAATTTATTTTAAACTACTGCATGGTATCACGAGGAGTATATATATCTAAATGTAACTTCTCATATCGGCCATGCAACGTCCACTGCTGAACAAAGGCCTCCCTCATAGATTTTCACAACTGTGTCATCATTTTGTGGGGTATTTGCCATTACTCATCACGCTTGGCAGGCAGGTTGGTGAGCGCGGTATGACTACCGTTTCACAGAAGGGACGCTGCTGCCTATCCCTCTGGTTTAGATTCCCTTTGTCACCTTTTACGACATACACAGGAGGAGATGGAGTGGTGCTATATTCTTATCCGGACACCACACGGTCAATGTAACTTACAAGAATCCTATTCGCTTCCCAACGGGCGTCTTGTTGTATGAGGAGACTAGTCTTACTAGACTATTCGTCACGGCTGCAGCATTGATATTCCATAAAATTGCATACATTAAACATGAGTTTTAAATGTACCCAAAAGAAATCCAAAAAGATGCTTTCTTTACATGGCCTTTTATTTATACCATAAATAGCTTAACCAGGAAATTAATATTCTAATACCAATTATCAGATTCAAATGCATAAACCAATATCATGAAATGTCTAGCTATCTACTATGAATGCACAGAAAACTTCCTGATGTTTCAAAAATAAGATTGTCTTTTTAACCTACACATATGAATATTCGGTAAATGCAACTAGAAACACAAATACCATAAACGTTTGTAACACTGACTCAGCACACAACACATACATTTTTAATTACATACACACACGCAAACCCACATCCGCGCACATACACACATACATACGCACACGGAAACACATGCATATTTAACAAAGTATACACACTTTTTATAATAAGCTTCCAAACTGAAACAAGCAATGTAGACAATTAAAATAATTATTTTCCTTCCCAACAGCTATGTTGACAAACAACTTCTCGTTTGTTTTAAGATAGAGACTAATCTCTACGACATAGGGAACCCTAATGTGGAGATTAGTGTACTATGTACCAAGAATGCTAATATTATTGCGCAATAAACCTTTAATTATTACATTTTCACATCAGCTAATAAAAACCTACCTAGCCTTTAATATACTTATCACAAGCCTTACAATGTTGTTCATAAATACCATGGAACCATGGTGCGGTAATTGAGGATCAACGACCTTTTAATTTGCTAAAATAATTGGACTTATTTATACGATAATATAGTTAATATATTTTTGCCTCTTTTGTTCCGGAATATTTAATTACCTAGAATTTTATTGTAACTTAAAAAGGTGTAATTTACGGACGCCATAGTTTTTCATATCAATAGGTTTAATGAGTATGGTTCATGCCTGCCCTTAATTCGTCTTTTTTAACCCTTGAAAATGAGGAATTGTTAAAAAATAAGGCCGGGACTATACGACACCGATTACACACCGGTAACCATAAATTTTCCAGCGGGAGTCGTGTTTCCGGCTCGAAAATGTATGGGAACCGGAACCGAACCGGCTTCGTATAATTCCGGCCAAAGAGTAGTTAAATTGTCAACCGATACCAAGGCTGCAGCCATTTGGTATATATTCGTACATTTTAGCTTAGAATAAAAAGAAACATTTAAAATATGTGACCAAGACACGGAACCCTAAAGACAAAGAAGAGGGGTAAATCTCAATGGCTTTCTCAAGTCAAGGCGATAACCTTGTTTGGTACGCCACTGTTCCCGTAATTGGATATCGACCACTAAATGGATTAGCCTTGCTGCGTGCACCGGCGGCCCATTGTAATCTAATAACATCTATAACTCGGCACATTTCCTTATATCCTCAGTAATAGTATAATATCTACTTTATGATAATTTTCCTAAGGCCTAACACAGATGTTCGATTTTAATTGGCAACGAATTTATTTCCAACTGTTGACTATCCGATTTTATTCCAACTCATTTACGTCCTATCTCTCTCGTTTTACAATAATTGTTACTTGTATGTTCTATCCTTTACTCCGACTTTAGCACTGCCAATTATAAGATTTTTTAGGGAATTTATGAGTAGGTTCAAATACGTAGGGATAAGGCATAAATATGTTCAGTTTTCACAGATTTCATTTTATTTGTCGGACAGATTATTATAATCGGCGCTTATGCCCTTTATTATTAAATGATCGGCATTTTTTCATACAACTACAACGGTCGAGGCCACGGACGGCTTATTAATTATTAGTGAATTCGTCGTCTTACTTTTACTTACCTATGTAAAAGTACTTACCTATATAAAAGCACTGAACCTGCAAAATCGTATATTTGGTTTGTTTAGTACAAAAGCTTCTTAATTTTAGTATATTTGTATGTATATTGCGTAATAGAAAACATTGTGTAAAACGTATTATATTGAATTGCATGACCAATCCACCATATAATCATCATATCAGCCAAAGGACGTTGATTAGTATGTGCAAATTCCCCTTTTATTTCACTTTTGGGAGGCATGGTTGAGCGCAGTATGGCTACTGTTCCACAGAAGGGACGCTGCTGCTCCACAGAAAGGTCGCTGCTGCTCATCGCTCCAGTTAGTTAGTTAATAGCAGTAGTTAGTTGGAGTCCCTTAGTCGCCTTTTACACGACATCCAAGGGAAGAAACGGAGCGGTGCTATATCCTTAAACCGGACACCACACGGACTACACTATATATAAGTAATTACATTTTCTCGTAAGAATCTAAAAATGCAATTTGCAGTTTCAATACTTTATATAGGGACACTCGATATACATGCACTTATTTTACCATCCAAGAAATCCACCACTTTGCAAGTAAAAGCAGTATTTAGTAATATCACAGGTGCTCCACGTATTAAAAACTGTATGAGGTAATATCACATGTGCCCCACGTAGTAAACGCAGTATTTGGTAATATTACATGTGCCCCACAAATAAATGTAAGCAGTAAAATAAAACATGGTAAATACACACTTTACCTTCGTGAAAAGTTCGACGCTCCCCAAGCTAATGTTTACGATGGAAATCAATTTTGATAATCCATAATGAGTTTGTACACTCCACAAGCGGTAGTTTCTTTAAGTGCCAAGCTATTGGCGAGTTGCCAAGTCTGACCACTTAAGTGACAAGTCGATGCAATTTGAAACTTGGCCTCTTGCTTCAAAGCTTTGATGCATTGGCGGAAATTATTGAAAGAGACTATTTATCGAACATTTTTCAACTTGCTTCACGACAGATAAAAGGGAAGTTTGGTTAAGTTATATTCACTAATCTTATTTCTTATCTTAGGGCTTCTTTTTTCTGAATTTCATTTGCACTTCACTTCACACTTTTCCATGATTCTAAATATCTTGGGTAAGTTTGACTCTTAGATTTAAATTAAACGATATATCATAAACAATACCAACCAGAGACATCTTTCGGAGCTAGAATCAGACCAATTCAACAGCATTTTAAGGGTTCCGTACGACCGAATAAAAAAACGACTTAACCCTTATAGTATCTCTCGTGTGTTTTTCTGTCCGTCTGTCACAGCCAATTTGCTCTGACTCTACCGGACCAATTAAGTTGAAAGGACACTGGCCGTCGCCCATAGTAAGTCAGGCCCACTTCGACAGGGCGACGGACAAGAGCAATAGTATAGTAATGTCTTAGATTTTCGCGATTATTACACATTATAATAAAATATTTTTAAAAGGATTCTATCGCGTATATTTTAGATTTTTGATTTTCCTGACGTTTCGAATACTTTGCAGCATTCGTAGTCGCAGGATGACAGATTGACATGACATCATCATCATCATCAACCGGAGCCTGAATCTAGCCACTGCTGAGTAGAAGCCTCTATCTGTTTATGCCGCCGGCCTTAACAGCTAGAGGCTTATACTTTCCTTTCTTCTCACTATTCCCGCTCTTAAGTTAGATATTTAGGTACCTACTTATGCCGTGTTCTGGGAAGCAGAAAACTAAGAAACGAATGATTCTCATCAAGATGAGTGAGAGTTAATATGGCAGGAAATTATCCGACCGAATACAAAAACACGACTTGAAACGTAAATTTGTTGGTAATTTTTACAGTCCATCATGTGTTATCATAAGAAATGCACGAATTTGGTTTAGTTTTTTATTGTAATAAAATGGATTGTTTACAAAAAAATTTTGGTTTCCTGGCTAGAATATGCTTTTTTGTACACCATTTCACAACAATATAGGTAAATATAATATACAATGGGTGGTCTTATAGCTAATAGTGACCATTTCTAACACCTTAGTATGGACGAGAAGTTCAGTGGAAATAAATTACGGGGTAGTCCGTGGTGTACTGATCCATAAATCATATACCTTTTTTTTTTTATTTTTTTTTTTTTATTGGTGCCCAGTGGAAATTCATCATGAACTTCCTTCGCCCCGGGGAAGGACGAAGGGGTATGCCGGACTCCTACCGGCTAAAACCACTGGAGCGGTCATCTTCGGCACCTAAGGGAGGCTCCAGGTCCTCGTATGATCACACTAGAGCCACCCACTGGTGCCACGCCTATTGGCACATCTCGGAGAGGGTGACTGTAAAGCGGTCACCCCCCCAGGGGGATTGTAAAGGATCCCCCAAAGCGTCCCACGGCAGCGCGTGACCACATGCGTGCTACCGTCTTCTCTTGGGTCGCTTGGTGTGGGCACGCAGATTCCCCAATCTACGCACCCGCGAACCCAGAGGTCCCCCACCTTATAGCAACGGCAGGGGTTTTCAGGCGTATCGGAATTAGGCGCCAGGGCGGTTGTTACCCCGGCGCCGTCTCCTTCTTCTTCGAGCGGGATCGGCCCTCTCCCGATCCCGCTCTGCGGTCTCCTTCTGGAGCATGACGCTCTCACAGAAGGAGACCACTGCATTCCAATTTTCGTGCTCTGCCAACATAGCCGACACTACTGCTGGCAGAGAGAGATCTTGCCCGATCCGATCGACCAGGATCCGCCGCTCGGCGGCCCACGCAGGGCACGCCTCGAGCGTGTGCTGTGCGGTGTCCTGGTCGCTATCACAATGGTGGCATTGTGCCGTGGCCTCGCGTCCTATCCTGTGCAGGTACGCGCCGAAACAACCGTGCCCGGTGAGCACCTGCGTCAGGCGGTAGGTGACGCGCTCGCTCCTTTGGAGCCAGGCTCCAAAGAGCGGCAGGACGGCCTCGACGACGCGCTTGGTTGCAAACTGCATCCGCAGGCGATGACGCCACTTTACAAGTGCGCGCCGCCGAGCTAGCCGCCGCAGCTTGTCCAACGCCCCTGGAGGCGCGCCTTCGCCGCTCTGGCGGAGGGAGCGTGTCTGATCGTAGACCCACGCATCCATCTCCGCCAGGATGTCAAAAGGCGGAAAACGCGCCAGGAGAGTTGCCGCCTCGTAGGACACCGTTCGGTATCCTCGTGCGATCCGGATAGCCACTCTGCGCTGCAGACCGTGAATTTTGGTTCTGCAGCGCTGGGCGCCTGATAGTCGAGCTGACCATACAGGCGCCCCGTATAGGACCACGGACCGCACGACCCCTCCGTAGAGACGGCGAACTTCCTCACATGGTCCCCCGAGATTGGGCAGCAGCCGGTGTAGAGCACCCACTACCCTCTCGACTCGGGGGAAGAGGCGCTGGAAGTGCTCTTCGAAGCCCCAACGACTATCCAGGGTGAGCCCCAGGTATTTCATGTACCGGCCCACCCCGATTTGCGCGTCACCAACGCGTATCCACGAACTGGGTGGTTCTCTGCTTCTCGGCAGTTTGTGGAACCATAGCGCCTCGGTTTTCTGAGGCGCTATCCGCAGACCCAGTGCGTGGATTTTGGCCACGACAATTGCCACCGCTTGCTCCGCAAGCCGGATGGTTCCCTCGAAGGACTCCCCGCTGGCCAACACCAGAGTGTCATCAGCGTAACAGACTAAGCTGACGCCAGCAGGGAGAACGACACGCAGGACCGCATCGTAGGCGAGGTTCCATAAGAGAGGGCCGAGAACTGACCCCTGCGGAACCCCGCACGTAATCTCCCTCCGCTTCACACTACCGTCCCTGCCCACGTAGCGAATGTGCCTATCACGCAGATAGGCCCCAATGATGCCCTGCAGGTAGGGTGGACACCGATGATAGACTAGTGCCGCCCTAATAGCGCCCCACGGGATGGAGTTGAAGGCGTTGACGATGTCTAGACTGACCGCCAACGCCACCCCACCCCGCCGGGACACTGCCTGTTCCGACAGCGAGCGGACGCGAAGAATCGCGTCGATGGTGGACCGCCGCTGCCGGAAGCCATACTGACTTTCGGCCAGGTCGGGGCCAACTCGCGACAGGTGCTCAACGAGTCTTCGGGTAATTATTCTTTCGAATAGCTTCGAAGCCTCGTCGAGCAGGCAAATGGGACGGTATGCAGAGGGAGACTCTGCAGCCCTTCCTTCCTTCTTCAAGAGAACCAATCCGGCTTCCTTCCAGCCGGACGGGAACACGCCACTACGGAGGCAACTGGTGAACAGCCGCCTCAAGCGGTCCCCAAGAGACTGTAGCGCATACACCCACGCACGGCCCGGAATGCCGTCCGGACCCGGTGCGGTGTTGCGACTCTTCAGGCGGCCAATGGCTCGGCCCAGCTCCCCATCCGAAACCCCCAAATCCTCGGCCCAGTCCGAGGCATTTGGGGGTGGAGAGGGACCAGGATGGTCCCGAACCGCCGGAAAGAGCGTTGAAAGTACTCTCTCCAGCAAATCCGGGGCCATGGTTTCGGTCACCGGGGGGACATACGGGCGCAACTTGCCCACTACCATACGGTAGGGTCTCCCCCACGGATCCCTGTCTAGTCCCTCTAGGAGCTCGCTCCAGGACCGAGCCTTCGCCTCACTGATGGCAGTCTGAAACGTCAGTGTGGCCGCCCGGTAGGCCCTATAGGCCTCGTCAGTCTCTCCGGCTGTAGCACTGTGTCGGCGTCGGCTTCGTTGGTACCGGCGGCGGGATGCCAGGCAGACCGCACGCAACTGCGCGATCTCATCCGACCACCAGTACACTGCCGTACGCCGGGAGCGCCTAGCCCGGGGCATGGATGCGTCGCATATTGACGTCATCGTCTCCCGGAACCAGGACGCTTCCTCCTCCGGATCGGGCAAGATCCCTTGATCGACCTCTGGCCAGGCCGCGACAAATCATATACCTATGTGTATATTAAAAATAATTATAGTACATGATATTAAATATACTATCGGTATACGAAAATACGTACCCATTAGAGATTATTAGAAAACCTTATTTTTCCCAGTTTTGCGACGTAATAACAATATGTCGGAGGCTATTCCTATGCTAATACACATGATTTATCTAGAAAGATGAACTCGTTTGCGCCCACGTCACGTCGGATCATGTCACGCTTTTTGCTCTCACTAGATGAGGAACCTTTTTGCGTGACTAAAAAAAAAATAAGTAGCAGGTTGGCGTACCATCCCTTTCTGCCAGAATAAACAACAGTTCTTCGAGTATCCTGGTATCTGCTAACCTATTAGAAGTGGCCGTTACAAACCGTAAATAGTTATTTAAAACTATGTATCGCATCAAATACTGAAAACTATTTGTATTGGTCTCTTCAATAACTATTTATCGGACGAAACACTTTATCCGTAATGTCACTCGGTTCGGAAATACGTTTACCTACGCGACACAGTGCAGATTTATGTAGTTATCGAAACAAACTCATGATATACAGTATATCAAATTATTGTGTTTTACCTATCAGAATCATTTACCACCATTATAAACATGAAAAACAACAATTAGTTAAACATTTATCAAATTTAGCGAAAATGAATTTGTTTACAAAATGTGTTAAAATAACGTATTTCGAAACAATTAAATAAACCGAAACGAAAACCCTGTACCGTTTCATAAAGATTTGTATAAAACTATGTATTTTCTGGTATCTGGTAACCTAGATATTGGACGGTATCTCCAATAAATAGTTATTGAAAATACAGAGTTTTGAAACACTTTAACAGACACACACCAACACATAGTTTAACTGTTTAACATAGTAATGTCTTAGATTTTCGCGATTATTATCCATCCTCCCGATATATATATCCGATATATATACATCCTGCGACCACGAATGCTGCAAAGTATTCAAAACGTCAGGAAAATTAAAAATCAAAAATATACGCGATAGAATCCGTTTAAAAGTGTTTTATAAAGTTTAACTTATAATTAATATACACTAAAAATGAAATAACCAAAAATACGCATTCTGCACTTCTCGAAGTTCAGTCTGATCTCAATTCGGTCTCATTTCAATGCCAATTTTGAACGCGGGAATCGAACTTGCTACACTTAGCGCAGATAACCGATGGCTTAACCAACTGTGCCATATTTATTAGATATTGACGAACATCTCAATGTTATAAGTTTAATATACCTATACGTTGTAGGTACTTTCATTATAATGACACAAACATTCAGCCTTATGTAGTCAACAAAACAATGATATGCCTGTATCGGTCTCTTTTATATGCAACGAGCGCTCGTGAGGAAGTATCCAATTTGCATCCATTTCCATCCGATGCGCAGAGTTATTATAATGGCAAGATACGCTTTTATTCAACTACGTTTTCCTCAGAGGGTTAGAAATATGAATTTGTTATGTACCCTGCTTTGAATATTTGTATTTGATGTGTTTTACCTAACGTACGTTCTTCATGGGTATGACTAGCTCATCGCTAAAAAAAAAGCCAAAATGTATAAATATCTTGTATATTGCAAATAATATTTCTTCTTCTTCTTCTCTTAGATTATGGCTTCTGTAGAATATCTTCCACAATTTCGCCAATGTCAAGTATAAGGCAACGTCGTACGGTGTTTAGATTAATAAATCTCTACATATTCATAATATAATTCACAAAAATGAAAAATTCTAAAAAATATGTCGGCAACGTCGTACGGTTCAATTGTTTTTTCAAATAATATTTCAACTAGGCGGCAAAACGAACAGGATTAATCAGTAAATAAACGATGACGTCAGCTGTCATCTTTGTTTTTTTTGGCCTGGAGCCGATTACAACCTACACCAACAACGCCAATATATCCGTAACTTTGTAACCAGGACGTGCTGACATATAAAAGTATAAAATACTCCTTGGATTGATGCCTGTAATAGTTTTTTACATATAATAGGTTTTTGCTCATTAACACTTTTTAAAACTGATAATAGTTACTCATATAACATTAACACCTACTAAATTTAAATAGATTTCAAAATACAATCAAAAGACGAAAGTTTCAGCAGTCGACAGCTCTAATACATTCGTAATTTCTTACGTCTTTAACATGTAGGAGCAAGACAATATTATTTTTAATTTAATTTAGTACCTGGGTACTTTATGGAGTCAGCGGTATTGAAGCACGATGCCGACGGCAGGCATACTACATATATTGCAAAGGCGTCAACCTATCTGACAGTCCCAGCCTAGAGACGCAAAATCCACATGCTAGTGCATGTAGTGACTTAGCCAAATTTTTACATCCTATAAAGACTAACACTCCAAAGGATACAAAAAAAATGATGTCGCTCGCTCAAATTACTGATGTCATTGTTTGTGAATTCCCATGGTCAGAGATCGACAAGCTAGTCATCTTATTACTTATAGGTATGCTTAGGGTGCCAGGGATTCCTATTCGATCAATATTACTAATCAACTCATAAGTTGAATATTAACGAACCTGCATAAACTCATATATATGATTGGCAGTTATAGGCTGCAGGATCTCTACACTCAAACCTAGAGAATACTAATTGAGTTTATTAAACGTTTTATGGCGGACAGACAGTTATTAACTACCGCAGTAAAACGAATAGGAAGTAAAAAATTTATTGCACATTTAAGCTAATGGCATATTTGCCTTCATACTTTCCCTTCGTGTCCGGATTAAGAATGTAGCACCGCTCCATCTCGCATGGGTGGGGTAATATATAAACTAGGGGGTGGGTCCCCAGCTTCCCTTCTATGAAACATTAGCCATACTGCGCTCGCCAACCGGCCTGCCAAGCGTGGCATATTTCTTCCAAAATCACTTCATCCCAAATATATGGAGGGGCCTTTGTTCCACAGTGGACGTCCTTTGATGATTTGATTTGAATAATCATCATGATTACGTAGGAACAGTGCACCATCGCAGTACCTTTAGCTTAGATTACAAGTCCAGAGATTTATGTATGTTATAGTGATAAATAATAAATGGTCTTAATTGTGTTTCATCATCATCATTTTATTTGTTCGTTCTTAACTCGATTATTAGTGGCTAAGATTGATATGGATAAATTAAGATGAGATACCTATGTATAAATCATTCAAGTCTTCCTATTATTTCTAGTTGTTTAAAGCCTTGGAGAAATGAGTCCTCATAACCAAGCCAGAAACCATAATTGCCGATTTCCAAATACACCACGCTTGTCAATGGATGGTGAACACCAAATAATATGTCGTCGATATAATAAAACAAATGTCTGAAATAAATCTATGATTAAAAGTAGATCAATCTAGAGTCAATATTTTGGGTCATCCATCAAATTCTTTGATAACGTAAATTGATTTGCATTCGAGATGACTAGATATTAGACAGGATTGATTGAAGAAACTCAATACCTGTCAATTCTACTGAATATCGTGAAATACCATAATAGTACTTTATGAAACTGTTGCATAATGTCGCATTAAACACGAACGTGTATTTAAAAACCAAGCCGGAGGCGAGGTTTTTAATAGTATCACATGAGGGTTTTAATACCTAGTTATGTGCAGTTTCATACACTACTTTATCTAATCTCATACAAAACTTATTTGTAATGCTATAAAAATGGCGCGCTCCGCATATGCGTTCAATTAGAAAAAAAATGGAATCACCTTGTTGATATTAATTTCTTGGCCTGTCTCTGTATCGTTGGTACTGGTCAAAAATTGTATTACCTATTTTGTTACAGAAGAAGTGTTACACCTTATATAATTTGATTCTATTTTTAAATTTCGGTATTGTGCTTTTAACGTATGTCAATCGCAATATACACTCGTTTTGAAGTTTATAATTAATATAAGAGAAGAAGAAGAAGTTTATAATTCGAATTTTCAATTTGAAAGTAGATAAAATAACAATTTAAATGATTATGCTGTGATAAAGCACTGTCACAATCTTGGAGGACCTGACGACTTTTGAAGCAGGAATGAGGTCAATAATGATCTTTTTATAATTTTCCCAAAACCTTACGCTGTTTACTTTTACCTATAATCGTAAACCTATTCTAAGATGTTCTTCTTTACCTTGTGTTAGAGTTGGTTAAACCACGCAATGGCCTCCGATTTCGCTTAACGAATGTCGTCTAATGACAACAACCGGGACCAACGATTTTACGTGCCTTCCGAAAAACGGAAACGCTCAGTTCAAATACCACTATGCGGTCACCCATCTATAGGCTCACCGCGCCGAGCGATGCTTAACCTCGCCAGTCGTTTACCGATTAGTGAGTACAAGTAGCTATGTGTGCCTATGAGTGTTAAAAACATCAGGTGACAGTGTAGCCGTCCAGTTGTCGTTATAATATTAAAATTCATATAAAACGCTAATCTACTATAAATTAATATAGTTCAGGGTGGAATTTAATCTTTCTCTTTTTTTTTCTTTTTTTTATGACACTGGCGGGCCAGGAACGTGTTCTAGGTCGTTGCACTTTACTGCCATCGCATAGGACCTGCCCAGTGTATAATATGTAAGTACCGGTGCAGGTCGTAAATGTACATAATTCCGCAATCAGGAATGAGTAAATAGTACAAAATAGGTATATTCTTCCAAGTCTGTGTGTATCAGACAAAAAGTGAACTGGAGATTTTAGTCCAGTATAGTATAGTTCAGTTATTCTCGAGAAGGGTTATGGTGCATAATTTATGTTGTATTAACTACTAGAGTGAATGATGACGATATTACTAAACAAGAATTTTACGGTGGGGTATAACTCCGTCACCTTAGCGAAGTTAGGGCGGGTCACTGAGTGTTAGTTTCTTTGCATAATTAAAACGTAAACGCGTGCGACGCATTTATTGCGTTCGGCGCTGCGATTCGCCCGCTGCAAACTCTTCAGCCAACTGGAGCACCCAACGTGGTAAACGCATTTCGATTACAACAAGAAACTCGCACTCGGCCCTCTGGTCTACAATAAAACATTGGAGTCATCATTTCAGCCGAATTCACTGCTGGACACAGGCAGGCCTAAAGATCGCCACAACGACCGGTCTAGGTGTGTTGTGTGCTCATTGGGGGGTTTTGCCTTAATTGCCACGCTTGGCAGACGGGTTGGCGACCGCAGTTGTTAATGTACTCGGTGGACGCTGCTGTCCAATCCACAGGGTGATCGCATAGTCGCCTTTTACGACACCCACGGGACGAGATGGGTTGGTGCTATTAATTGGCGGCACCACACGGCACATTGGAGTAAAGAATCCCTAAATGACAAATTTTGGAAGACACAGAACATTGAGGCTCGACAACGTGCAACCAACAAGCCACCGTGTCTTTCTCTTCGTAACATACCCGGGTGTATAGCCAAGGGCTACTTAGAACACTTCAATATCCTCACAAAATACTTGAACTAAGGCATCCTCTACCATGTACTTTAAATACTACTGTTTTCTATTACAGGTAGTGCTGGTGTTTATCCTCAGTATAGCGTCGCTCATCATCTACTTCATTGACGCGTCCAGGTAATAAACTTTCTTAACACCCTTGAATAAATTGCATCGCTAACATATTAATAACTGACTCATCTTAATAATGCTGAATTCAAGGAATACGTGAGTCCAAAACTCATAATAAATGTGGTCGAAACTGTTTGCTGAATATAGTCATATATGTAGCTTTTGTTTATTTGTCAGCTGAGATGTGTACTTAGAGAAATGGCTTAAAGTGAAACTGTTCCTAATTGTTGTCGTGTTAGGAGAGATGTACATGTGGTATATACGCTATGTTTGTTTTCAGTGAAGAGGTTGAACGATGCCAGAAATGGAGCGACAATATTACTCAGCAAATTGACCTTGCCTTTAACATATTTTTTATGGTCTACTTTTTTATACGAGTAAGTTTTTTCCGTTGTTGATTACATTAACTTAAATGAATGTGAACTTTTAAACATGCTTATTTCTTTTCCATTCCATTATTGTTTATCAAGATCAAGGTTGCCTTAAATTTTCCAATCTACCAGTGCGATCGTAGTATATTGTATTAAACGTGATCTGAAAAGCATACAAAAAAACACATTGCACGATGAAAATGGTCCAGAAATGTATAAATGATTACAATATTCCGGTGACAAAGGCAACAGGCAAGATAGAAACATAAACATCTACAAAGATATTAAGATGCGTGTTATTTATGATACAAAAACATGTTTTGATAATTCCAAGACTATGTAGCTTCAAATTATTTGCCTAGAATGATTTGCATAATGGATGGGTTTATATGAAACATACATAGACAACTCAAAAAGAGACAGGCAACAAGGAATTTAATCGTAGCTGCGACAGGCAATTCGACTGTAGGGGGGCGTGAGATTAGCGCAAATCTGTAACTCCAAAATTGACTAATAAGCCTGCCTGTGTCAAGCCCATTGCCCGCCATTATTTTCAAACCAAATATTTCAATGTCTCTCCGTGTTTTTTTGTGTTTTGTTTCAAATGTTTATCGTCTGAAAACGGACTGTATATCGTGTAATTTAATTCTGTTTCAGTTTATAGCAGCTAGTGACAAACTCTGGTTCATGCTCGAGATGTATTCATTTGTAGATTATTTCACGATACCCCCATCCTTTGTATCAATATACCTGGATAGAACGTGGATAGGTAAGTTGCTGTTTTATATTAACTTAAATCGAAACGAGGGTATTTTGTATTGATCTGTAATAGTAATAAAAGGTAGGCTAGGCCAAGTAATGGACCAACCTGTTATTCTTTAGGCAAAGCATAGTCTTAATAGGATTATGCAACAGTCACTACACTTTGCACTATTTTTGCGATCACAGGCTGATATTAATGCGAGTATAAGTAGGTACACACGGCTACACATCAAGCTATACATATCCAGTTTACGCTGATCTTTCATCACACGGAAAGCCTATACAATGCGAGATCAGCGTATACTGGTTTTGTATAGCTTGATATGTACCCGTGTGAACCTTCAGTGAACGTCCTTCGGCTAATATGGTGATAATGATGAATTATGATAGTTAAAATCATACCCAATAACTGACAAAGCCAAGGTTTTCAGAGTTCATTTGGTTCTTATCGGTCCGTGTTATGGTTGCAGTTCTAATCTAACTCAACGTTAACTATTAACCGACCTATCCATATGAATAATATTGCCCAATTAATCACTTGACATTTAAGCTTCCAAATAATTTAAGCTTTACGTCGACATCGACCTAAAAATAAATAAATCTTTAACATAATAGTAACATCAATTTTTATTCTGTTTCAGGGCTGAGATTTCTCAGAGCTCTACGCTTAATGACCGTGCCTGATATTTTGCAATACCTCAATATATTAAAAACATCGAGCTCAATTCGTTTGGCGCAATTAGTTTCTATATTTATATCAGTGTGGCTGACCGCTGCCGGCATTATTCATTTGGTAAGTGTGTACAACTATAAACCTTATGTATTCTCTATACGTTTATCGCGAATCTTATGCTTCGTCCCTGGTCACAAGTCGCTTGGGGTCGGCGCAATATGATTCTAGTCATATTGCAAAGGTAAAGAAGTTTTACAGTCGGCCACCTGCTTGACACCAACCTTGGGTATGCTAGTGTTGGTGGTTTACCCGCCACTTACGGGTAACCCAAAGTGCTTAATGGTACTTAGTCACCTTCTACAACACCTACGGGATGAATAGGGCAATATTCGTGACCCGGAACTGTACGGAGTATACATGTATCGAGGATCAAGGACGTATAATGATGCTTTTTATGTCGACTACCACATTCTGATAAAGAAATGGTGGTTATTTTGTTATGATCTTCTCTTTCTTGTGTAAACATGGTTAAATTAAAGTAGTTATCTTAACTGTGTAACGGCTATAAGAAGACTAGGAAAAGGAAGCTTTATTCAAATATTTAGTGTTGTTAACACTAAATATTTGAATAAAGCTTACGGAGCTTCGAATCTTAACATGCGTTCAAGTTCAAGCGTTAGACTGGTATTTTGCTTTTTTTTTCGGTTGCCTAAGTACTACGCAAACAGTACGAATATGAATGTTTTGGTTCCATTTGTGTACATGATTTCAACATGCATATAAGATACACACATCAAAGCAGTCTACGGATATTTGAATTATTCATGCTTTGATAAGAAACCATAAAGAATTTAATTAAACGTCCATAAATATCAAAATGCGCAGTATTATACACTCTGACAGGACAATAAATATAAATCTGGGTTTTCTTTAGATATTTATTGTTAAATTACAAAAGTTCACCTTGTAGGCACTTAAATATGACCTTCTGTTTATGGTGAGGAAAGAAATAAATTTGTTATTAAATTAAAATTAGTAATCTGTAAAAGTACCTCAAATGTTTGTTTGTAACGCATCTGCAACGATTATGCATACCTACTCAAAATAAGGTTATCAATATCGCCTTGTGGGATAAGGCCCCATGAAGATGAATTAAAGGCTCACTTTCTGTCACCAGATATTTAGAAACATTTGGTAAAGCCCGTCATTGAAGCTCTTCTCACGCACGCTTATCAGGACTTCAATCCAAGGACTGCGCGGGCCTGTCCAGGGTCGCAACATTATTTTGCTGCAGCCGTTGCGTTACCGCTCGAACCGTATGTGGGCGGGCATTATCATGCATAAGCATACAATCTTAAACCATTTGCAATCGGTGTGGTAGGGCTACAGGTTCCAGAACTTCATCCTTTCATTTACCTTACCGTGTACATATACCATGATGGTTTAACCTCGATATAGGTAGATTTCCTAGGGATTTCTCAGGCGTTCTCAAGTCCAGGTGTTCGCCAAATGCGTTCATCGTGAATCCGGATGAAAGCCGAACCGGCGGGCTGATTACCTAAGTCGCAGACGCTTTGCAACAGGCGTAAATTGCTCCAACGCCGCTGTCAAACGTCAATTTGGTATTACCCATTTGCCGATAGCGACTAAACAGGCGAAGATCACTGTCGTGCCTCTGTCGGACAATCAATGAACTAAAAACGTTCATTGTTTTTAGTTCCACTGGTGGCTACTGGCGCTAGTAACTATGCATCTTCCACAAGCAGCGGACGATCGGAGCCATCGCGGACGAAGTTATAAGCGGACATGGCTTACGTAATACCAATTTTTTTGTCGCTTTGCCACCGGTGGATCCTTTACTGCGCGATAGCTGCTATCGCATCTGCTGTTGCTGTTTTTAGCTAATCAGCCCGCGGGACTCATCAGAGAATAATAACTTAGACCCCTAGCGCTCGTTCCAAGTTAGAAATATTTGTTTGGCCATTGTAGTCTTCGTCAGTGATTGCCTCGTCGTGGTGCTGGAATCTGATGTGGTATACGAGCATGAAGATTGACTTCGTGTAGTTTCCGTACATTAGGTTGACTTTTTGCCGAAATTTGGAAATATATGTGTGGTGGTAACTCGCCTTCTCAGTGTGCCGCTCAGCTACCTCGTTAGTGACCCGGTGTCCAGGTAGTGAGAACAAAATCTGGAAATACCGTTTTGACTGATGCTGATGGCACCAGCAACATTGCACTGGATCGTGCCCGGTTCCAGCATGCCTATTGCTCTCAACATCCCTTCGCTGATTAAATGACGGTGTAGCACGGTATACTCGTAGGAAAAACCACCAGTACTAATTAAGTTAACAATTAAATAAAAATCAATTAGAGGCTGATAATAATGTTAATTCAATTATACCACCTCAAAATAAAAACAAAGTCCAAACAAACTCCTTTGTTTTTATTTTGAATTTAGGATACAGAAAAGAAATGCGGCAAAAACAAATTCGACGTTTTAAAATATTTTTAAATATGGCCAGTATTTTTAAGTGATGCTAATAAACGTAAAAGATCCCTAGGCAGTTTTGAGGTATGTATGTATACATACAGTATGCTAAACTCTAAGTGTACTATTTATTTAATGCTGCAATACCAATTCCATTACTTTTTAATGTCCTCGCTCGCACCCGGGCACAGAGTAATAAGTAAATGGAGTCCCACTGCACTCACCAAAAGAGGTCATAAACGTCTGTTGTTGCACGATCCTACATACGGCGCATTTTCCACTGGCGACTATTTTTTGTTTTTCCCAGCAAAGACCCATGGATATCGTAAGCGTACCAAGGGATGATATCAAAAGTATGGGAGCAACATCCTCCGTGTGCTAATAACAATATTCCGCGATCACCAATTCGCCTTCCAAGCGTGGTGATTATGGCAATATCTCCTGTGACCACTCATTGTAGTGATCATTGGGAAGCCCATGTTTAGCAGGAGACTGTCGCGGTAGATTCGTATTTGTGCAGATGTCCTTTGCGTAGCGTATGAATGAAATGGCTTACTACTCTACAGAACAATTCTTGTAAGACTTTACTATCCAAATTGAATTAGTTCGTTCACACAAATAAGAAATAAATCAATACAAGAAGTTTTCGTTTGAATACAAACTTTCTATTTCTTTAAACTTTCGTTTAAATATTATAGTCAATTAATGAAAGTTAAGTAATATTACAGCTTAGTAAAGGTGTCTTTTTACGTTCTCAGTTAAAAGCTTTTGACTATTTAAACAGTAATTTTGTAGTCTCGAAGAGGTAAACATCCGAAAGAAATCGATGTACTTTAATGAATATGCTGTTAAATGTACTCAAGTAAAGCACAAGTTGTTTTCAAATTAATGCACTTACAAGTAAAGTGATATTAACAATAACCGTAGTACTACAGTACAGTACTACGTAGTACAGACAAAACCGGTTAAAAATACAATTTTCATGTCGTACATCCCATATCAAAAGATGCTATGGTGAAGTTATCTATGTGGTACCCGAATTAAGAATATAGCACCAATCTCTGTCCTGCCATGGATGTTGAATAACTAAGGGACTCTAAACCAAAGCGATGGGCAGCAGCATTGCCGTGTGGTGCCGGCTCAGAATGCCACCACCCCATCTCCTCCCATGGGTGTCGTAAAAGTCGACTAAGGGATTAGCCGGAGTGTGGGCAGCAGCGTCCTTCGAGTGCATTAACAACTCAACTGCGATCGCCAACCCGCCTGCCAAGCGTGTCGATTATGGCAAAACCCCCCAATGAGCCCACAACACATCCATACCGGTGGTTGTGGTGATTTTTGAGGGAGGCCTGTGTCCAGCAGTGGACTTCATTCGGCCGAAATGAAAATGAAAATGGGCAGCAGCGTCCCTTTTGTGGCACAGCAGCCATTCTGCGCTTACCAACCCATCTGCCAAGTATGGTGAGTACTGGAAAATGCCCCCATAACGACGATACACGGTATGTAACCAGGCGTCCATGGGGGGAGGCCTTTGTTCAGCAGTGGACGTCTAATAGCTGATATGATGGTGATGATAGTACTTTTATCCCAAGCTAAGTCTAATTCTGAACTAAACACATTAAAAAGTATTCCGAAGGCTATGTGAAGATGAAGATGAAGAATATGTATTTAATAATATAGGAGGGCGAACTATCATTTTCTGTGTGGTGCCAGCTAAGAATAGCACCACCCCATCTTATCTCGTAAGTGTCGTAAAAGGCGACTATGGGATTAGACGGAGGATAGGCAGCAGCGTCTATTTTTCTATTATTTTTCTATTTTTGTTCATTCACAACTCACAACTGATCTCCGACCCGATTAAAGTCCACATGCTTTCCCTAAAGATTGCCGCAACGACTGGTCTAGGTATATTGTGTGCTCATTGGGGGGTTTTACCATAATCGCCACGTTTGGCGATCGCAGTTGAGTAAATGTACTCGAAGGACGCTGTTGCCCGCCCTTCGGCTAACCCCATAGTCGACTTCTACGTCACCCAGGGGATGAGTTGGGTTGGTGCTATTCTTAGCCTGCACTATACGAGCATTGACTCACGACTTCCCCGGTCGAGTCAGCCCATTTACAAGCTCTAATCTACTGATGACTATGGCTGCGCGACTATGCAAATGACTGCGCTTACAAATGTTGTACAGATGCTTAATTCTTACTTTCCGTATTTCTTGTGTTCCAGCTGGAAAACTCTGGTGATCCTCTAGACTTTGAGAATGCCCAAAAGCTTTCATACTGGACATGTGTGTACTTCCTCATAGTCACCATGTCCACCGTAGGTTACGGTGACGTGTTCTGTCACACAGTACTTGGAAGAACATTTTTGGTTTTTTTTCTCCTCGTCGGCTTGGTAAGTTTCACTTTCAAGTGTTCTATCTACATTATATACCTAATAATTAAACATTAATTAAATGAAATTAAAATGTCATATCAATTCTATATTTGCAAGGAGAGGCAAGTCTCTAAATTTTAACTGTATGTCGATTAAATAAACTTCAAAATCACACATTGAATTGAGTCCCTTATTAACAATTAATTAAAGCAATTTTATACTAATCATGGCTTGCGGTTCCTTGCATAAGTCCAAATTAATAACAAAGCAAAAGGAAATATAACAAACATTTGCAGGATAAAGGTTACGTTATAGTTCACATGGGACTTGCTAGACAAGTGGTTGTCGCACAGCTCGTTGAATGATTGTAAGCCTGACTAGTGCACCATGTGTAGATAGCATGACAGATATGAGGTGCGCGAGACGCTGGTCGTCACGCGGCGCCCCGCCCGGGCGGACGCCTCTCCGCCCTCCATGTGCCGTCTTCTAACTTCCCGACTTCTTTCGACTATCGCCGAACACTAAATTTTAATACGCTTTTCTTCGAGCGGCTGCATGAGTGTATTTTGTTTTTTCTTTTGCTTTGTTACGTGATACTCACTGCAAACGTGCTGCCGGAGGATCTGTCTCGCCGAGCTTAGAGTACGGAGTGTACTGGGGACTGGTCCGAACGAGATACGTTGCGCGCTAAGCGAGCCGCGCGTTTGTTGCGCGTTGTGTGCGCATATTGTTGCGCGTTGTGGCGCCCGCCGCCTCGGCGACCCGGTGCCGCGTCCCACCCCTCCCACCTCGCGATGCATGCCGCACCACGCCTGGCTGTGTTCAGTTGCTCACATCACCGGTAGACACACACTACTTCCTTTTATTTTTATTTCGCTCCGCTACCGGCTATTCTTTACGACTCAGCGTCACCATAGAAAGTATACCGATCTCGAGGTGGACATTGTCGTGCACCACTCGATGGTGTCCGCGTTCGCCCGGAATGCATGTTCGATCGACACCGTGGTCTGTTGCAGGCAATGTTCGCTAGTAGCATTCCCGAAATTATAGAGCTGGTAGGAAGTAGGTCCAAGTACAGTGGCGAGCTGAAGCGTGAACATGGAAAAAGGTATCCGTTTGATAATATAAAATGATTGTCGAAAGTTGAGGCGATTCATCTCGCGGCGCGACGACGATTCACGCGCCGCGCTCGGTATGGATCGCCCGGGCTCTCGGGAACCATGTGGAATCATCACCTATAAGAAAGCTTGCTCAGTGCCGTCAGATGTATTGTGTTATCTACTCGTGTTCACGCGCGGGTCCGTCGGCGGGCGGCGGGGGGCGCGTCGCCCCGGCGCTACTCCGTATCGCCGAGGCGCGCGTCGCCCCAGCGCTGCTCCGTATCGCCGAGGCGAGCTTCGCCGTGCGGCCCGCCGACTCGACCGGCCCGTGCTCGCGCTCTACCAAGCGTCTATACCGAATGCCCACCGTTTTAGTTTAGGTCCCGGTCGAACCGATTTCTTTTTAAGTTCTGTTCATCGACTAGTTAGCGTATGTATCCTTAGGCTTTGCATGCACCCGGTCACGAGTCCCGTCACGGCTCCCGCCGCTAGCGTAGCTCGGCACGGCACCCAAGTCCCGCACACCCACACCACAGCCACCACGCAGACAGACGACACTCATCGCACACAGCCTCGTGCGAGCGCGAGGGTACGCGGGCCGGGCGGGCGGGGCGGGGCGGGGCGGGCGCGCGGGGGCGGGCCGGGGGCGCGGCCACTCACCTTACGGTGTTGCTGTGTATCGTAGGCTGTGTTCGCCAGCTGGATCCCCGAGATCACGGAGCTGGCGGCGCAGCGGAACAAATACGGCGGCCGGTACACCAAGGATGTCCGCCGCAGGTACCCTGCTCTCACGCCCCCGCTCCACGCGGCTTCCTGCCTTCCTACCTCTCACGGTTTCGATCTTGGTTGATTGAATGCGGAGTTTGCTAATGAAATTTATTAATCCTTCACTAGAATCGGTCTCTCGGTGCCGTGGCGCATGCTCGAAGAGTTAGCTACCGGCGGCCGCGCCCCTCTCCCCGAACTAGAGAGACAGGCGCGCGGTCGACCGACGCACTACAACATGCCTTTTTTCGTAAATTTTACTCGAGATACCGTTGAGCTTTTTAATCCTTTCTAACGAGACTAGATCTGGAGAGAGCCGATGTAAAGTTTTGTAATGCTGTCAATGAAGTAGTGTTTGGTTTGTTCGCTTGCACACGATGCCTGTCGCCACGCTGTAGTGCTAGCTCCGGCACACGCCACAGTCCCGCGACACACAGCCAGTGCCGCGCGCCGGCCGCGCCCCCCGCCCCCCCGCGCCGCCCCCCCGCCGGCCCGCCCGCAGGGGGCTGCGGGGCGAGCCGCCGCCGCGCCGCCCACGGGCCGCGCGCCGGCGACTCGCCCCCGCTCTCCCGTCGAATGAATGTGAACGTCTTGTTTTGTCTGTCGGCGTTTAGGCGATATTTGCCAGTTGTATCCCAGAGATAATTGACTTAATCGGCACTAGACCCAAGTATGGCGGCACCCTCAAGAATGAGCGGGGACGCAGGTGAGCCGCTGTCTTCACTCCGTTCCGTTGAATGTGTTCCGTGTTGTGACATCTATTCTTCCTTTTCCTCTCTTAGCACGCTTCTGTGTTCTCACTTATCTTTGCGGGACGCAAGTCCCGCGAGTAATCTTTGTTTTTATGAGTCGATATATTGATTGTAAATTACCTTTGAATTGATTTGAGTTCAGTTGAATAGTGAACAGCAGATAGTGGCTAGTGTTATCGCTCGTCATTATAGGTATCATGATTATGTTCTGTTAGTATACGTACGTAAAGTAAAGGAATGTTAACGTAAAGCTTAGTTACGGAGAGTTAAATGTTGAGTGGTACCGTACCGTAGTGCGTTGTTGGAGTTCTGGTGTGCGTTGTGAAGCGAGGCCTCGACAGCTCCTTTCTGTGGGCGCGCCGGCCCGCGGGGGGCGCTGTTGATGCGAGCGCACCACCCTGCCTCTCCCCTCCCCGCGCCGTCCGCTCGCCCCCCGCCCCTCCTCACAGTCCGCTCCGCTACGACTGTACTCCTGCCTGCACGACTTACTGTTACTTGTACTTGTACTCCTAATGTTGACCCTCTTTAATGTTTTATGATCTGTAATGTAATTTTAAATCGACCCCCTCGGTTATTTTAGTGTAATGTATTTACGTAAATATATTCATAGAGCGTGGCAAGGCTGTGTGCATTGAGGACATTTTTAACGCAAAATTAGTTTAGTTTTTATGAACATCATTTGACATGATTGACATCATCCTAGCAAAGTACACGAATCATTTTATATGAAATAAATGTGGATTGATTTTGAAAATTGTTTGCAATGTTTATGGGATCTTATTAAAGATACAAGGTAGACAGATTTAAATGTTTTAATGAAACAAAAATAATGAAATCAGTTCCTTTGCCACACCTTAGATGAATAACAATAGTATGCATGATTGTATATAGATATGAGTTATTTACATCTTTTTTGTTTATTTAACTTTCCTATTTTTTCTGCTCTGTAATGATTTTCCTTAACTTTCTTGTTTATTTTGTTTAACAACATTAATCTCCATCCTCGTACTGACTATCAACTGTCACATTTCAACAAACGAAGTGTCAACGAGTGTCGATGTGAACTTAATAAGAACCATTTGTTACCAAAGGCGTAGCAATGTTTTTTATCTGGACGAGTCCAGATTGAAGCCAGAGATGACCAACATTAGGTGGTTTTCAATAAGTGTTTCAATATAATTATTTAGTGACCCAGTAGGACTGGGCAGATACGCTCAGCTACGCCTATGGCTCGCTATGGTCGTGGGTAGCGACTTTCTCCGCGAGGGTACATTAAACCCTGAAGAGTATATAACGCAATAAATGTATCCTACGACTATTATATAATATAATCTGCCCCTCTATCAAATTTGACTTAAATCTGTTGAACGTGACTGATAGACAATCATACAAACTTTTACATTTATAATATTAGTACGATTTCGATATAGATATATATTTCATCCACATGTATCCCAAATACATTAGATGTACTGAGACGCAAGATTTCACCGTTTAAACAGGAATTTTATTTATACACAGTAGAACAAAATCACGTATTATCAAGGTTCTATGATGTAGAGTACAAAATATTTCCGTTTAATAATTTATATTTAGGAAAACACGACCTACACAATTAGTATTAATATCTTATTAGCCACCTAGTTACCGTGTGGTGTCGGTTACGAATAGCACCAACCCGTCTCATCTTGTGGGTGTCGTAAAAGGCAACTATAATATTCATCGGAGGATGGGCAGCAGCGTCCTTCGAGTACATTAACAACTCAACTGCGATCGCCGACCTGCCATGCGTGGCGATTATGACTAAACCCCCCAACGAGCTCACAACACACCCAGAAGTGCCGTTGTGGCGGTGTTTAGGAGAGGCCTGTGTCCATTAGTGGACTTCATTCGGCTGAAATGATGATGATGACCTAGTTACAACTCATAAAATATATTTCATTGTGTCTAGATAAAAATAATTCCATACTTTTGATGTGGTCTTATAAACGGATAGTTTTCTTGAATCATAGGGAACTATTTAAATCGACCGTTATTCCTTTTGCCATTATGACCAATCTCAATCTATTCTTTTTTAAATTGACGTTGACTCACGGCTGTAATTAATATTCAGTCTAATCCAAAATCTTTGGATTTGGGATAGAAAAATCGTCTGTTCTTGTGTTGTGTGATCTCAACACAAAAATAGGTCAGTTAAAAATCAATCAAAAGATCTTGGAATAGATTGGTTATTTATTTCGGCCGTTACTCGAACTTGCTGATTGTCCCTATATTTATACACGCCGTTTATAAGACCATTCGAAATGGTCAGTATTCAGATCAATTATAGTTTCCAAAATCACATACCACACCACAAGTGGTTACTCCATGCAAAATATGCTATTATATATTTATTGTTGATGTCCCACTACAAAAGACACTACATATAAATAATGTCCTGCAAGCGACCCCGTATGATCCCTACCCATAGTCGTCGTCTCATTTTTTTTAGTGTGGTAGATAGTTACACATCCTGAACGAAACTGAGCTTTCTAGAAAAATGTTCATTTATTTGTGGCTGTGAATTAAACATATAAATACAATTTAGAATTTTTTTAACATTAAAGTTTTTTTATTTAAGTACTACGGACCACAACCCAATGAGCGTAGAGTAATTTATGGAGTTTTTTTTTGCAAACTACGTCATTGTTTTATTGAAATCAACATGAAATTTTGTATTACCAACTTGTACCTATTTTCGATGCATTTCTTGTGATTATCCCAAAAAATTATGACGTTGTTAACATAAACGTAGCATTTTCTTCACGCTTTTGTCACTTATTGTTTTGTTTAACCCTGTCGTGACCTTTTTATTTAAATTGATTGTTACCAGTTACTTCCTTGTGGTCCCAGGTGTTAAATAAAACTTCAAATTGCTGATATATCTGCCTTTTCCTACTACTTTTAAAATGAGCTTTTTGTAAACTTGCTTCATAAAAATTCAAGCCAGTATAAATGATTCAACACAAAGCTAATTATTGTAAGAAAATACTTTTGCATTTCAAATCAGATTTTTCCAACTTACAAGCTTTCAACTTTCTGAAAATGCGCTTCTAAAGCTTATTTCTTTGTTTTTCAAAATTGCAATTTAATTACGTAGATGCACTGTGAGTGAAAATTACTAACATGATGTTATAATATATTTGTACGTTTTCAGGCATATAGTTGTATGTGGTCACATAACTTACGAATCAGTGAGCCATTTTTTAAAAGACTTCCTACACGAGGACCGTGAGGATGTAGACGTCGAAGTTGTTTTTTTACACAGGTATGTATGTTATAATTTAATCATAATATTGTAGATTAATTACCTATAATAAATCAATACCTCTAATACACGTGACAAGCTTAAAATTGATTTCACCTTTCCAAATAAAAGTTAATTCTGTTTTTAATTGATTCAAATAAGAGAATATCTTATAACGATTAAGTTTGCAATATGGTCTAATTTACGTGCGGATAGTCCCCACAGTTGAGACTCGTCTTATCTAGTCCTCAACTAAAAGCTATTCAAGTGTAATAAGAACATTAAGTTATTTAAAAATCTGCTCCGTATGGTGTCCGGGTTAAGAATATAGCACCACTTTATCTCCTTCCGTGAATGTCGTAAAAGGCGACTGAGGGATGCTAAACCAGAAGGATGGGCAGCAGCGTCCCTTCTGTGCAACAGTAGCCATACTGCGCTCACCAACTCTTGCCTAACGTGGTCAATACTGGCAAAGTTCCTTCAAAATGGCGACACACGGTATGACAGCGGTCGAATCGAAATCGAAAATCGAATTTATGGGGGAGGCCTTTGTTGGGCAGGGACGCTCTATGGCTGATATGATGATGATGATATTTTTAAACTCAATTATATTCTGGTAGGAATAGGAGAACATTTTGAAACTTAACCTTTTATACATTGCGACAATCACTTATATCGCTATTTAGGCACGCTATGATATTTCACATCGTAATAATAATATGGTTTACTCTCCAACGTAGCAATAAGACGGGGAAAAAGAGTACACAAAATAAATTATGTTACCAGTTACAAAATGTTCTCCTATCCACAGTAATACCCGCCATATCGAATTAAGTCTTTAAATTGGTAAAACGTTTATGACATGAGTATACTGGAATTTATTATTAAGTTAATTGAAACAATGATATAAGTCACGATATCAAGTAAACAAGTACAAATACTTTCGATAATCACACGATGAAACTCGCTGTCAAAAGATAAGTCGCTATCACTCGCGCATCACTGCGTGACGTAGCTTGTGGCACTGTCGAAGGTGGTGTATCATGTATGATCCAACGACGCTTTCAGAAAAGAGCCCGACCTTGAGCTGGAAGGTCTCCTCAAGCGTCACTACACCACCGTCGAGTTTTTTCAGGGTACAATGATGAATGCCGTCGACCTTGAACGAGTCAAGGTTAGAGTTCAACCATAGAGCAGGCATTAGATAAGAGCACGGCCGTAATTATCATTGACGCGTCTACGTGAATCAGTACTTTTTTTTATTTTTGTGCATAATACAGATATTTTTCTTCTGTAAAGACGCTGTTTCATAGTCACAGTAGGTATTGATCACTTTGATAACTTTATCTTGTGATTATTTTGATGCAATCATTGCTTCTCACGGTGTTGCGGAGTCGCCCGTGGCTCGCAGCCGGAGGCGACCCCGCACCACCACACGACTGCATATTTTGGTACATAGAGTTGCATGGTAAGGGCCACGCCAGGCGGACTGTCCGGTTACCATAGCCAGCGGTGTTAACTGAGCGTTCATGACAGGAAACCGCCCGACCTGGAGCTCGAAGGCCTGTTCAAGAGACACTTTACCACTGTGGAATTCTTTCAAGGCACCATTATGAATCCAATCGACCTACAGAGGGTGAAAGTAAGTAGCAATGCACAGACAAAATAAAACAAATGGGCGTGGTGATGTCGGTTTGACGATGTAAAAGTTTTGGCTAGACGTAGAGCGATGCTCGTTAACTAACCTATCGCGAGACGTCGCGGGCGCAGTGTTCTGTAGCCCAAGCACGAACAACTTGCGAAAAAGTATTCGTATCGTAACGTTAATGCGAGTCAATTTGGAATCGAAAATACAACTACCCTATAGCATTTTCTTTTAATTTTACACGACAAACACAATTCGTATCATGTATAGATATGAATAAAGTCTTCAGTTTAAATAAAAAGTATATGCGAATCAAGTATTTTCAATTCAAAATTGACTCACATTAGCGATATGTTTACGTTACTATACGTAAAAATATTCGTGCTAGGCCCTCGGTACCCTCCGTCGCTACTGAGCGCTGCTCGCCTGTCGCTACTGAGTGTTGTCGGCCTGCGCGGCTGGCTCGCTGTCTTTCTTAGACTGTGTCCCGCCGCGCTTAGCCCGCCCACCATGTGTCTGATTGGGTGTTGTTGCAATGCTGGCCCGTTTGTCACTTCGATATCGATTTTCTGTACATTCCGATGGCAATATTGGCATTAATGGCTGCCGAAGAAAGGGTTTCCATTTCAAAATTACATTTTTATACGTAGTATCGAGTACAGTTATCGATTGTCGATATTTTTGGGTAAGTTGGCATGGCTTATGGCATGAAAGCGCTTGTCTGCAAGTAACTTAATTACTTCTTTTAACCCCACCTGCTTTTTCTAAAATGAACACTACGTAATTAAATTTGAAGGGAAATTTTAAATTAAGAATAATATTATCTGCATCTTGGTGTTCATTTTTGTATTTTTGCCCAATGTATAAGCATGTGCAATTTTCACGCTATTCTGTAACTCCGCTATAAATAGAACCTAATTTAAGTATATATTAGATTCAAGTATTTACTAAACTTATCCCCTTCTTCCCTCCTATTGAGAAATGTAATAAAATTTACTTTTCTTATAACTTAGTGTGTTCACGTTTGGTTGGTAAGTGTTGTAACCCTAATAAATGTATATTGCTTTTATTTCCTAAAAACTAGCTTTGAATAATACAATCCCAAAATTGTAATCATATTTACTCAGAAATATGTCTAGAATTCTGATTTTCTATCTAATAACTAGCACACTAAATTAAGAATATTACACCACTCCATATCCTCCTGTAGATGTCGTAAAGGGCGACTAAGGGACTCTAAATCAAAGGAAAGAGCAGCAGCATCCCTTCTGTGGAATAGTAGCCATTCTGCGCCAACCCGCCTGCCAAGCGTGGTGAGACTGGCAAATTCGCCCCAACATGATGACATAGTTGTGGAAATCTATGGGGGAGGCCTTTGTTCAGCAGTGGACGTTGCATAGCCGATTTGGTGATGATGAAGATGATGAACTAGTAAAGAATTGCTGCCAACTGTACCCTATGCGAAAGCTTGATACAAAGATTTTAAGCATGTCATACAGATGGTGAAACGAGGTGACGAAAAATCGGAAGCAGATCTAATCTTATTAATTGCTGACCTTGCCAAATACTCAGCAAGCGTAAGAATTGGAGTGGCTGGCCTAGTAAAATAATAACAAGTGGACACACTATTAATAAATTAGCTGGGACCCGCGTTTAATTTAGAAGAAATTTAGAGTGCTTCGACATGAGACACTTGACACAGAATATATATATTGGATTTCAAGGGTTTTTTTTGCGCGGAATCCTAATTATTTTTCTAAAATAAATGTAGCCTAAGTTATTCCTTATAATATCAGCTATCTGCCACTGAAGTTCCGTCAAAATCGGTCCAGCCGCTTCGGAGATTACTCGGAACAAACAGACAGACAGACAAAAAAAAATTGTTTTTTTGTTATATATACCGTATAAACTTTCATATGCACTCAGTAAAAAGCTGTTATTTTGACATTACTAACAGACACTTCAATTTTATTTATTTGTATAGATAAACGAAAATAAAAACACAAAAGGTTCTGAAGCACCTGCTCTACCATCTATATGGCACGCGCTTAACGACCAGGAACTTAATTACCATTTATACTTAGGTACACGAAGCGGATGCGTGTCTGGTGCTAGCTAACAAGTACTGCCAGGACCCTGATGCGGAAGATGCAGCAAATATTATGAGAGTCATCTCCATCAAGAACTACTCAGACGATATCAGAGTCATAATCCAGCTGATGCAGTACCATAATAAGGTAGGATTTAGATTAGAAGTTTTTGTAAAAAGATCTAATGTGCAATATTTGCATGGTCTAGATATTAGTAATAAAGGAGACCGCGCACCGGAAAACGCAGCGTGGGTCGACTTCCAACGAGGTGGACAGACGACCTTTTTTTTATTGGTGTCCAGTGGAAATTCTACATGGAACTTTCTTCACCCCGGGGAAGGGTGAAGGGGTATGCCGGACTCCTACCGGCTAAAACCACTGGAGCGGTCATCTTCGGCATGGAAGGGGTCCTCGCAAGATCACACTAGAGCCGCCCATTGGTGCCACGCCTTTAGGCACATCACGGAGGGGATGACTGTAAAGCGGTCACCCCCTCTAGCGGAGGGAAGGTGACTGTAAAAAGGTCGCCCCCCAGGCACTTCTCGGGTAGGATTGTAAAGGATCCCCCCAAGCCTCGCTGTGCACTGTGCTGCGCACACGGCGGCACGTGACCACGTGGGCGCCACTTTCTTCCCGGGGGTCGCTCGGTGTGAGCACGCAGGGACAGACGACCTGGTGAAGGTCGTTGGGAGTCGTTGGATGAGAGCGGCATGTGACCGCTCGTTGTGAAAATCTAAGGGGGAGGCCTTTGTTCAGATGAAGACATCCTGTGTCTGATATGATGATGAATAAATACTTCTCATGTCTTTATATTATCTAAAGCTTTTTATAAATGAAACTTAAAGATACAGACTTTTTGTACTCTAAAGGACACGGCCAAAATAGCCCCACCAGCGGACAAAAATGAAATGTATACGAAAAAAATTGCTTTTATTTTTGTATATTTACCATAATTTGTAAATTGCTAAAACGGCGGGATAATGGAGTTCACAAAAAAAGTAACTCAACAAAGAAATTGATTAAAACTATTACCATATACAATTACCAATTACCATATTATTGCCATATACAAAATATTATTATATTCTTCTATTAATAAATGACTCACGACTTTATATTAACATTATGATCTTTCTTGGTTTATAAAGCACAGTTTTGTTTTCTATGACGCGCAAGTATTTATATATTTTGTCTTTAGCTAAAAGACTACGAGTAAATGCGAAATCAAATCAAACGTCACGTCAAAATGGTTATTATTATGAAGATTATTAAATATACCTTTTCAAACAGCAGTTTTAGTTCGAAAATGTGTAATTTATTCATTTATTTGTACTCGGCTTTCACTAAAGTTGTCATCTACCCTCGTTGCCTTGCAAAATATAACCTCAAAATCCGTATCTTTACGTTCAAATATCTTTGAATTTCCACTACAAAATTTTAAGTGTTAGAATACTCTTTATTGTACACCAAAAATAACAAAAATAAGATCCAATTTAGAAAAAGACATGTACAAAGGGCGGTCTTATCGCACACGGCGATTTCTGCCAGACAACCTTGGGATGAGTGTTTATAGTTATTTGCATATTTTCGGCAGTCTTTTGATTATAATATCGCTCTTGACCGTCGACATGTCGAAGTGGGCCGAACCTACTATGGGCGATGGCCAGTGTCCTTTAAGTCATCATTTCATCTTCCGTTATTCTGTCCTAGGCCTACCTACTTAACATTCCATCGTGGGACTGGAAGCAAGGCGACGACGTGATCTGCTTGGCGGAGCTGAAGCTGGGTTTCATCGCGCAGAGCTGCCTCGCCCCCGGCTTTTCTACTATGATGGCCAACCTCTTCGCCATGCGAAGCTTCAAGACGGTCAGCCTCGCTCTTTACTATACCCCCCACACTTGTTTATGTACCAAAGTACTTTTAGAGACCGACTCCCTCAAACAGCTGGCTAACGATAAATGTCGCTCTCTGAATGTACAAGTTCTAACTTTATATGCGGCATTTCCACAGTCACAAGAGATGGCTATATGGACTAATGACTACATGCGAGGTACCGGCATGGAGATGTACACCGAAACTCTAAGTCACACGTTTATCGGGATGCCGTTCAAAAAGGCCTCAGAGTAAGTGGGCAGCGAACGAGATGCTTGCAATAACGTGACGCAAGACAAAGTCACACACCAAACTTTTTTATACTGTACAAGTGTTTGAGCATTCCATACAGAGTTTACAGGATAATCGTCACTAACCAACTACGAAACGCATTGCTTATCATTTGAGTGTTTTTGTTTGCGAGCTTACCGTCTGAATTTTGAATCTCAATGTTTTTTTTCGTGTTCATTATAATTGTACTGCACTGAATAACTTTTTTGCTGGTAACATCTGAATATGGATTAGAATTAATATAGGGATATTATATACTAATCGTCGATAGAATCTAATAAAGCCGGCGAGCGACGAGGCGTATTGGCCGCAGGCGCAGCGTGTCGAGATGGTTATGACTAACATAGCACGAGCTTTAGCGTCTCCTATTGGTTGATTGCAGTCCCCCGACACACAAGCTTGGCAGAACGATTACCTGCAGGGTACTGGCTGCGAGATGTACACCGAAACACTGTCGACATCCTTCACGGGGATGAGCTTCCCGCAAGCTAGCGAGTAAGACTCCCCACGATCTTTGGGCCCGCCTGCACCCGCACCGTAGACCCTGTGTGCCAACTTGCTAACCCTAGCTGAATGAGTGTGCACTGATAACAGATATATGAATCTAGTATTACAAAACGAGAATCAAAATGTAAGTAGAACTCAAGTTTAGATTGCGTTAATCAAATATGAACCTTCCGTAATCGGTCCAGCATTTATATTTAGTTGATGCAATCCCGACTCAAATTCTACTTGAGTTTTGATTATCTTTCTGTAATTCGGGCCTTAGTCACGAGTAGGCTGAACATCTTTAGAACTAAAATGTCTTTCTGATTTTTCAGAATAGACTGTGCATGTTGAATGGGTAAAATATTAGACAGTTAGTGGTATGTATTTTAGATTATTGTATGAGTCTATTAGACATCTGTCAAGTTATTTAATTTTGTCGATTTTGAAGTGAAACTTCTTTTGGAACGGTGTGAATTGGATTTTATGAAACAAAAATTTGTAACGAAAGAGAGACAACTATAAAGGTATTTATAGGTTTTAGGCTGTGAGAGAATGAGATAAAACACATTTCTATACAATTTATAGGTAATAACTTGGTAATAACCTATTGTCGATCTACTTCTCTCTCTTTCGCTCTCTGTTTACCACCTCCATAGTGTATTCATCTCATTCTCTTCCAAATTAAGTAAAGTTTCACTTCTACCGCGTGTAGTGTAACTCACACTCGACAATTTTATTTTTATTATACTTTCATCGGATTGGTACTTACTTTCTATAAAATTACTTCAGTGCAGTAAAAGAGAAAATTGTAAATTTTATCAACGATTTTTATCATTGTCATGACGCACTTGTTCTTGGGCTTCATCGCACATTTCTTCTTAACCAATATTAATTATACAATTATTTTTGACTAAATTAATTATTCATAACATAGCAGCAGTGATAGCCTAGTGGTTGAACGCTTGCCTTCCACACAGGAGGGTCTGAGTTCGATTCGCGCCCGCGCCTCTGACTTTTCGGATTCATGTGCAGATCAGAATTTGATTATCACTTCCGTTAACGGTGAAGGAAAACATTGTGAGGAAACCTGCATACCTGAAAAGGCTCCAAAAGTGTTCTCAGTGGTGTGTGTAGTCTGCACTAGGCCAGTGCGGTGGACTAAGGCCTAACATTTCTCACCCTGAGAAAAGGCCCGTGCGCAGTGGGACAGTAATGATGATTATGTAATGATTATATTATGTTCATAATGGTGTAGTGGCTTTCTCCTACTGGCGCTTTCTGTTGTATAAGCTAACGTGGGTATGGCTTTATATAAAATGCACTGTAGACATTAGAGAACTCACGAAAAAGCATGCCGATCACTTGTATTATTCCTATTTGTAGCTGTGTTATAGAGCAAGGGTAAGTTAGAAGTGGAAATTTGAACCAGTACCATGACGAGTGCATGATAATGAATCTAAATAATTTACAATGGTATTATTGACGACAAATAATTATTAATTAATGCATTTAACATCCACGAAATCAGCCTTATACTACAAAACTAACGCTTTATTAGTCTTAATATATGGTGGAAAGGAGCAATAAATGGTACTAAGGTCAATCATGAGTAAAAGACATGACATCTCATTAAATATTAATCATATATCAGATATATACCATCTTTCCAAGATAGATATATATATGTATATATACATTTTTTACATTTTTTCCCAAGAGACTACAGCATGGGGCTCTTCAAAAATGTCGTGAAAAGATTTTGACAGGGTAGGCAACCCGCGAGTGAAATCTCTGGTGTTGCAAGCGTCCATAGGTTGCGGTAACCGCTTTTAACATCAGGCGGGCCGTAAGCTTGTTTGCCACCTTAATAGTATAAAAAAAAGTTTTAAAACAATCCGGTACATTATCTCAATGTCGTTCAGGTTATGCTTCACAAAGTTGAAGCTGTTGCTGCTTGCGATCGAGATCAAGGGCGAGGAGGGCGCCGATAGCAAGATCTCCATCAACCCGCGCAGCGCCAAGATACACGCCAACACACAGGGCTTCTTTATCGCACAGTCTGCTGATGAGGTTAAAAGGTGAGAATCGCTGTTTTTACATCGCGGAGAAATTATTCGTCCAGAACGATAAAATAACTTACTAAAATCAACTGTATTTTAAAAAACACAAGTCATTTTTCTTGTCTTTTTTACCAACGTCTTCATTTAGCTCGCAACTTGACTGTTTTGACTGTTATTAAGGGGACTAGGCAGCGAAAATACAACGAAAATGGGATAAAATTTATATTGCATTTGTGAAAAACTGAAACAACTAGTAAATTTTCTTTTTTGGGGTTTTGAATATTAAAAATATTAAATTCTGTGGTTGAGGTTTCAAAAATATGAAATATGGAAGAGGTGGATACTGTAGACCACGTGCCTCCTGTATTGCTCCCTCATTGCCACGATCCCGATTGGCCGGTTGATGATTTGGGTAATTCCCAAACGCCATTTTCTTCTCTCTGCTACTATAATAAAATTACTACAAAAATGGCGGGTAAAATTTGATGAATTTAATAGCCAAACCTACAATAAAAACGTTTCTAAAAAGAAAACGTATGTAGGTATGTTGATTAAGTCCTATTTTCGCTGCCTACTCCCCTTAAAAGCTATCTAAGTTTTCCATAAAGACTACTACGTACCTTCCACACAACATTGGTACTTACTAGATTGAAATAATTCCAGAGCTTGGTATTACTGCAAGGCTTGCCATGAGGACATCAAAGATGAAACACTCATCAAGAAGTGCAAATGCAAAAACTGTAAGATCACTGTATTACTACCATTACAAATACCTAATCCAACTTAGCGAGACAATCTGTAAAAATTCTCTACATACAATACTTTAAGCTATAATAACTTCTTATCTTTATACTATTCTGTGACATTCTTTCTGGAAATAATTATTTTAATGTTGTAATGAACTGTGTCCCGTAATATCTGAGTCACTTACACATGTCTGACTACAAGATGTTCACAAGTACACGTGTTTAGGATTGAGCCTTCGCGGCCACGTCGACACAGACTCGCTCGACCTCACACTGTTTTCTTTCTATTTGTGAGACATTAATGAATATTGTTCGGCTAAACTTTTAGTGACCGCGCACCAGCGGAAGGTTGGAGCCGACATAGGTAACTTGCACCACACCTAACCTCACAATTGACGTTTTCCGATATTTATTTTTCGTGTCTATAATATTTTGAGTTGCTTTAGTGGTGTTGCGTCCGTACCTCACTGACTGGATCGGCTGCAAGGCATTATCTTGGCCCGTGCTCGTTCACACCCTATAATTTAGCGATCATTGTGTATGTCTGCTCGCTCGTTAATGGATTCCGCCACAAGATAAAGCACTCCGACACTTCACCATCTTCCTGCCTTTTGAGATATTACTCGCTCTGTTTCTGTATCAATTGAGAGGATTTAGTGCATCATACAATAACGCTGAACATTCACATCCTCAATCAGGAACTGTACATATACAGATGTCACACAGCAGTCACTTGTCTAAATTATATCAGGATCACTCAGTTCGGTGCGAATCAACGAGAGTTGAACACAATTGCTATGATGCACTTCAGAGCCCAGCACAGACAGTACATTGCATGTAAGCATTAAATAATAAGTAGAACTAAATATCGCAAACTGCAAATGCACCGTCATTATGTCTCTGAACACTTAGATTATGATAAATGTGAATCCACGAAAGCATGTCTCAGAGCAAAATAATTGAAGACAAAGTGCTGATAGAATTTCCAATCGAGAGTAAGCTTTGGAGGACAATGACTTTAGACGACAGTTCCGGCTTGTCTGTGCTAACGACAGTGACTAACACGAGAAGGAACCTAAATACTGTCACATCCATTACATTCATATACGCTTTTGACAGAATCAAATTCTATTGCTACGACAACTGGTTCCACTGCTGCACAGAATTTGGTTCTACCAAACCCATATAACAAAGTAAATCATTAATGTTAGGAGCGTACATTCGTATTTTCAGTGTTTGGATTTTTACAGATGTTGGAATGATGATGATGCAGACTGGAATGGTGAAACAAAGTCTTAATGCGTACCGTCCTTGTCTCGATGGTACGGAAAGGAAATGACAAATAAACCGTATTACCGTACCTTACACACGTATAGTTTGTTTGCATCAACTAACCATTGCTATGGACGAATTGAAATGGGCTACAATACATGCTAATACACGATTAAACGACACACGCAACTAGTAATAATAGCGCAGCTAGGCTAAGACACTATGTATTAACTACAGCTCGCTTAATATACGACAGAAATAGGTAGAGGTATAAAAGTAAAACACTGATCATGTCTGCAACCAAAATAGGTAAACTGACCTCTCTTACTATCGAGCCCAAATTGAGCACTCGTCTAATCGCAAATATTTTCCAAGTCCTTGCCAAAGAATTCAATTTGGGCGTTAGTAATCGGAAGTCAAACATAAAATGCGTTGTCATCAACTACTTCCTACTCAAAGAGATCTATCAGCTTTGCATCTCTGTCCGCATAAGAACTATTATTTGCGTATCTTCTGTAACACCCACAATCAAAACAGGTTTAAAATAATTGTATACAAGTGAGTTTAAACGTATTGTTTCTCGGTTCAGTGGCTACGTTCAGGAAGGGCGTACGAGCCGTCCAGATGGTTGGCAGGGCAAGTACGTAACCTCAATGTGTATAAGATTCAGTGTAAATGTCAATGTGATGTTTTTATAAGCGACATGTGGGGCGGGTGGCTCCCGGCCGCCGATCGCAAATAGCCAAATGTGTCCTGTTAATAATTGTCTTGTATTATACGTTTCTATATGTGCATTTATAAAGCAGTTAGATGTTTGCCTCTCTATTAGCCGATATTTAAAACATCGAGAGACATTATTTGTGATACCGTTTATTTATTTTGGTGTTGTTGTTATTTTAATATATCTCAAAATATTTTTCTAGGAGTATTTTGATCCCTGATTTTCTGCATCGACATAGTCCCTCTGATATTGATGTTGTGAATTAATAGATTTTAAATGAAATTAATTTGTAAATTTTGTTACGCTTACGAGTTGAAAAAGATGATTTAATGATACCCTGCCTAGGGATCGTTTAGATGCTCCCGCCTCGATAGAACCGTGAGGATTTTGCAGTCGTTAGCTGCTGCATCCGTATCTGCCGAACGATTTGGTACACTCGCCTATCTGTTTCCATCCCTGTAATATTAATTATAATTTAATTTGAACCATCAGTTCTTAGTACGCTCGACGCCATTCTAATCACTCCATGTTTTCATACTCTCATACCCTTTACATTAGCCATGGTAATACCTAGGGTTTTAAATTCATTTAATTAAAAATATGAAACATAATATTATAGCACGTAGAGCTTGTCTAATAGTTAAATACTTTCGTTTTGTGTGTCGTTTGTATTCGTAGCTTTTGTTTGTTGCATGTGTGGTGGTAGGTATGTTATGTTAACTGTAACATTAGTATGTAGTTGTAACTATAACTTTGAATTTTATTAAGCAATTTGATTATATATCGGTTTCATCTAAGGCTATCTTTGGAGCTTCCTTCAGGATTTACTATAACATTGTGCTAATATTTTTCTCTTACACTAGAGATCAAATGCCTATTATATTAATTAATATCCCTGTTCCAAATTATTTAACGCTTATTGCTTTCTAAACACAAATAAAGATGAAACCGATGATTCTAATATTGAAGTGATCTGAGTCAATATGGACAGACCGGCCACACGCTGTACTATATCGCGATGTGCTGTAGGAACTGTATTTACTGAGTGGAGTGGAATGCGAACTTGTGCTGATGTTTTGCAGATGATCACCATCCTCCCCCCACCTTCACGCCGCCAGAGTTGCCCAAGAAGGTCCATGTTCGAGGTACATCTCAGGCTCCGAGTGTGTTTTTTTGTTATTCTTTTTATCATTGGCCCACTAAACCATTTGACCGGCAATATGCTTCGTCCTGGGCTACCGGAAGGTACCGTGCACCTAGTTGCTTTGTCACGCCTTATTTCATAGCGAGCACTGACAACTGGCGGGGATGCCTCTGGGATTATGCGCTTATCACGCATGTACCCGGCTGAACTGTAGTTACACGACCCACTATCGCTTCAGCGAGCGATTGTTCTCAACTAACAGACTCACACTAAGTATCACAAAAAAAACGACTAACAATTGCAATGAACACGAATCAAAATTGTTATGTTTTTATGTTACTTTTGCATTCACTATATATATTTTTTCAATAATGTCAAGTCAACAAATATTGAATTATTTCCATCGATCTGTGCTTCTTGGTAAACTCTAAAGCGGATGTATTATCATTTGTGGTTTGTACCCTTCTGCCGCGCATTGCAAATATTCATGGCATTGCATTTATCCGAATGATTATATACCTACCATATTTATTAAAAGAGTTGCCAATTTATGGATAGCATAAAAAATCTGACGCATAAAGAAGTTCATTTATTTGCCTTTAAAAGAACGTAACTGCTAAATTGTCTCATTTAATTCGTTACTTGCATTTTAAAAGTTGGTATTTAACCATGAAAATGATGATAAAACCTTTAATTATCCCATCGAATATTAATCGATAAAATCTTGTCCAAAATTGGCAACGCTAAAGTGAATGCTAAGTGGGTACTTATGTTAATGCTTTTGTTGTAGACTTTTGATTAAGAAAAAAACTTACCTACCTAATTTTGATATGATCCATACAGAATATTTCAATAAAAAGTCTTTCTTTTTTGATAAGAAACTATATATTCAGCAAAATTATAACGTAAAATACCCCAAAATTTCATTTTTAAACAGACGCATTTTATTTCAAGAGCTATGCAAATGCTTACACGCTTTGCTGCCTACGATAATTATATTTTAGCGTAAATAGTTTCCAATTGCTTTTCAGGTGAAATCGCAAGAGAAAGAGGGGAGGACACTAGTTGTAAGTATTACCTACTTATTTTATTCTATTATTCCAATGTTTTCCGGACTATCATAAAATTATGTTTCTCTTTGTACACACGGCTACATATCAAGCTATAATGCCAGTTTAAGCTGATCTCTCATCACACAGAAAGCCTATACAACGTGCCATAAGCTCCGCGACCCATAATGCAACAACTCCGCGGACATTTTCCTGTAGGAATATTGATAACACAATGCATTTTATGGACCGTTTGGTGTCTTTAAGAATTAAGAATATAGCACTCCATCTCCTCCCGTGGATGTCGTAAAAGGCGACTAAGAGACTAACCAGAGGGATGGGCAGCAGCGTCCCTTACGTGGAATAGTAGCCATACTGCGCTCACCAACCCGCCTGCCAAGCGTGGTGAGTATTTTCCCCAAATGAAACTGACGCAAATTCCCCCCAAAATGATGACACAATTGTGGAAATCTATGGGGGAGGCCTTTGTTCAGCAGTGGATCTATAAATGGCTGATATGATGAGGACGATGATGATAGCTTGATGGATGCTGTTTCTCCGGTCATTTTTATTTTAATTCCGAAATATATTTTGATTCTGGAAAGTCATATGTAAAGTATGAACAATTCTACACCAACAGAACAGCAATGAATCAACCTGAACATTATTTAACGGTGCGGAAATCACACAACAACATATTTAAGTGTTAGTCTCTTATTGCGAGTCTACCTAACCGGTGTAGGCAGCACCTTACTGTCAGACATTCTTATTAGCTAACGTAACAAACGTCTCGAGATGACGTGCCACGCAGGACTTGTCCTGGGTAGCATTACAATTGTTATGAGCAGGCGTGACGCTTACCTCCAGGCAAATGACTTACTTGTCATCAGGTTTTATAGAAAATAAATCTTTCTTATGCCAAGTAAAGCATTGAATCCAAACTATTTTTGACAAACAAAAACAAATAAACTAAATGCTGTCACTGTAAAAATGTAGTCTAGGTGGAGTAGACTTTTAATTGTTTTCAGTTTAATAATGGGCGGAAAAGGGCTACATTTTAAGAAAGTTGTTGATGACGCCCAACAAAAGACAAATAGTGCATAGTCTGGCACTAGACTGTCATTCGGAGCTATACTATGATCCCTCTACACCTATTACACGTTCCTAATAAAAATGCAGGTCATTATTGCATGTTTTCAATAACATGATGTAGATTCCACGCGTGCCAACCGCGGGCAAAAGCTAATATACTCATAAAGCGAACAAAGTGACTCTACAAAATTTCCCTCAGTAATAAACCGAAACCACCGGAGCGTGGCGCCGACAGCGCTGCTGTCCCCGATGGCGAACCAGCTCATGAACACCACAACCACGCGGCAGGTCAACAAGGTGAAGCCCAACGTCAACAGGGCACCCCCTGATACGTGAGTCTATTGAGATTTTACTAACAATGTATTGTTTCATCAATAAATGTCAAAGAGTGGTGGTACATGGTTAAGCATAATTGCACTCGTCACGAAGTTTCGTTATAGAACATTCCAGAGAATAGTTAAATTCAATAGCTGGAACTACTAATTAGAAACATTAATTATCATATTTTTCTGACAGTTTTATCTAAAAGAAACATATATCACCACTCCGAAATAAAAAACGCTATAATTGGAGCTTTCCCTGGAGCCAAGCAAAACAATTCCGTATATTAGTTGTAAGTCAAATATTTTAATTTCGTCCTTGTTCGGTTTTAGAAACTTAAAATATTGTAAATGGTCGATCAAAATAATAATTATTTACGTTAAAATTTAAATATAATTAAGTGCTATAAATTATCTTCTTCTGTCCTTGATTTTACTATCTATCGCGGCTTGCTATAGGTATCATTGAATAACTTATTATTAGCACGACGTGCACAAAGCACTATATTGATAGGTATACTGAATGCACATTTATTTTCTTTAAAATAGAAAAAAAATAGAAACGGAGACGACTCTTTGACCCTGTGTTACAGGAATCCCCAGGATCAAGATACAAATTACCAGGCCTATCACCTTGCCTACGAAGTGAAAAAACTCATGTAATTGAAAATTATTCAGCTAGATCATTTTATTATCAGTAGTTTGAGATATGCAAGGTTAATTCTTTTACACGAGTTAAGTCAGCAATGTGTCAATGTTGCCTACATTGGGTCTGCATTGCAAAGTTCTCGAACTTGCAGTGCAGACAGCTGCGCAGACTTTTCTCTATTAATTTCGTAGAATGTAGTGCTTGCTTCATTAGTCAAGTATATTGGCTCGAAATCGTTTAGGTGTTTACAATTTATATGTTACCATGTTCTGCACTTAGACGTTCAGCACGACACGCGACAACAGCATGTTTATGTCACTTTATATTTGTACACTTTTAGTATTTCAATCTGTGGTGTGCCTTCCTGTATATGAAGTAGATTACTGAGGTAAAAAGAGGAGCTTTAATCACCCGAAAAATTTAATATCTCCTGATTAACTTGTGTTTAAGAACATGATACCTATTATTAAAATTCATACATATTCTTCTGTCTAATGTAGTGAATTCTTTCTTAGTGGCACATCTAAGTTATTACTATCCAGTAATTATAATCTAGAGCTTTAAACCTATCAATTTCCTCTACTAGATTAAAATGGAAACATAAACAAACACTCTAAAATCAGCCAAATAAACAATTACAGCTTGTTAAAAATTACTGCCATTTGATGAAAACCAATCATAAGTTCTACAATTTAAACAGGCCAACAAGTAGGAGCAGTGGTGGTAATCAAAACAGCAATGGTGTCAGCCTCCCTGCGGGCCTGGCTGACGACCAATCAAAAGACTTCGACTTCGAAAAGACTGAAATGAAGTACGACTCCACTGGGATGTTCCATTGGAGCCCCGCGAGAAACTTGGAAGATTGTATATTAGTACGTACATTCATTTATTATTCTTCACATACATTATGTTACCATGTGGGAAGTGATGTCATCTTCGATTAGTTTTGTATAAGAACTTAGTATAAAAATATTGTCCTCCCTAATATATGTATATATGTAGGTATATGTTTAGTAAGATTATATTCAGAATACTCATCCGAATACATGCAGAAAACTTTGTTAAAAAATCTATACATAAGATGTAATTTGGTTTTGACAGCTAATTAACGTCAATAACTATAAATAATACTAATTGTCGTTCTCACTCACAGGACAGGAACCAAGCAGCCATGACGGTTCTGAACGGGCACGTGGTAGTGTGTTTGTTCGCCGACCCTGACTCTCCGCTCATCGGGCTGCGCAACCTAGTGATGCCGCTGAGGGCCTCTAACTTCCACTATCACGAGCTAAAGCACGTAGTTATTGTAGGCAGTGTCGACTACATCAGGAGAGAATGGAAGATGTTGCAGAATCTCCCAAAGATTTCTGTATTGAATGTGAGCCACTCAATTATTTGCTTTTCTTTAGTTTTCTACTGAGTTGCCAGATTCATTATTTGATAGGTTCACCTATCAATATGTTTTTAGTAGCTTCACTTGTAACAAATCTTTCAAGACGATTTTAACCTACTTCTCATTGTCGTATCAATTTGAAGCATTGTAAGTATATGTAATTCTTATGACAATACAGTAATCTGGTACCATAGAACTGAGTTGGTTGTGGAGCCAGGGAGTGGATAGTGGGACTCTTTAATGGCTACTAGTAAACTCCTTAAGTTTGGGCTCATTCGGTTTTTACACTCGGTGACGAGGGTCTGATGGTGGAGCTGGGAGGTGGAACAAAGCCTTTATTTTTAGTTTTTTCAACTAATATAATTATTAGTAGACTTTGGTGTAGTACAACTAAAAGATCTAATATCCAGTATGCTCTGATGCAACAAAAATTCAACTAGAAGAATTCTGATATGTAGACAGTTGGCTACTTAGTAGACAGGCAGTCGGAGGTTAAAGGACATTTGACTGCGCGTGACAATGGGTGAAACGGAGTCGTATCATAAACATAATACACCTACTAGAGTCGTATGTAGCTAGGCTTATCGTCGTGTCATGCAAACATGAAGTCTTTATCGAACATATTATAGTCATCCACTGTTTATTCTGAATAATTTTCAATATTTTCCATCTCAATCATCCCTGTGAGTCATTTTTACTGCAATGTACTTAATTTTTTTAAGGATCTATATATATTTTGCACGGTTGGCAGTGGCTAAACGATTGGTTTTCTGCACTACGGGTCACGGGTTCAATTACCGCACAGAACAAATATGTGTATGGTCTTCAAGTAGTTGTTCTGGCTCTGGATATTTGTGCATTTGGAAATTATAACAGTAAATTGTATCCACGATTTTTATAAATTAAAACAAACATACGTGCAATATTTTCTGATCTGACTTTATCTTCCTCAGGGTTCACCGCTAAGCCGGGCCGACTTGCGTGCAGTGAATGTGAACTTATGTGACATGTGCTGCATCCTGTCAGCAAAGGTACCATCCAACGATGACCCTACGCTGGCTGACAAGGAAGCTATCTTGGCTTCGTTGAACATCAAAGCTATGACGTTCGACGACACGATAGGGGTACTGAGTGCGGGCGTGGGCACGGCCGGCAGCGCGGCGCCGCCGCCGCCCGGCCAGCCGCCCGCGCCCGTGCTGCTGCAGCGCAGGGGCTCCGTATACGGCGCCAATGTGCCTATGATTACGGGTGAGTTTGTCTTGCCTTTTTTTATTGGTGCTCAGTGGAAATTCTTCATGAACTTCCTTCGCCCCGTGGAAGGGCGAAGGGGTATGCCGGACTCCTACCGGCTAAAACCATTGGGGCGGTCATCTTCGGCACCTAAGGGAGACTCCAGGTCCTCGTATGATCACACTAGAGCCGCCCACTGGTGCCACGCCTATAGGCACATCTCGGAGAGGGTGACTGTAAAGCGGTCACCCCCTCGGGGGAGTTTGTCTTGCCTGGGCTTCTATGAGGATACTTTTTGACAACTTTAACAGACACAAAAAGAGTGTCATTAAGTATCGTGTTTAAATTCATTGTAAAAAAATGAATGCCAATATTAATAATACTGACATTTAACCTCCATTAAAATTTAAAATGTTACTTTATTTTGTGGTATAAATAATGTTTCGCCTCAAAAATTCGTGTTTGCGACATTAGGGTGGCCCCAGGGTCACCCCAGTCGCACCTTAACCTACAGAGACAATATTAAATTTGGTCCAACTTAATTTGGATTGCAATCAGATTTGGTGGTCCTTCAGACACAATTTTTGGTGGTTTTATTTGATCCCATTACAAACTATATTTGTTTCCCCACAGAGTTGGTAAATGACAGCAACGTGCAGTTCTTGGACCAGGATGACGATGACGACCCGGACACGGAGCTGTACCTGACGCAGCCTTTCGCGTGCGGCACCGCCTTCGCCGTCAGCGTGCTCGACTCACTTATGTCCACCGTGAGTACACATTGCACCATCGAAGATAACACAGAATAAACTAAAATTATTCTTTCATCGTTACATGTAAATTGCACCCGAACAGTTAATTAAATCTTATAACTATTCTTATCAGTAGAAAAACTCTATACTCTTCACTGAAGCTGGCTTTTAACTGTCGAACCGCTGCAACGTGTCCACCTTTAATAAAAAGGAACTAATAAAACTGTCCGTACTATAATACCGTTATCATACTTATTCAAAGCAAATGTGATGGGGTCTCACAGACTAGTTTTATTTCGACATGAACTGTTATTATGTTTTTCCTATCATCTCGTCGTTCATCTGTTTCTCGGACTTCGTTCTTATTTTTCAGTCAAGGATATGGTTCAAAAAGGATGCAAAAGGCACAAGAAAGACCGGTGTGGAAAGGTTTAAGGAAGGCCTACGCCACAGTGGCGGATACTAACAATATTACTAATTTAGTATTTTAGAGCTAGTGTGTGTTTTTTGTATGTAGTAAAAGTAAAAGGCTATTTTACTTATTAATTACGCTTTTCCAATTAACGAAATGTGTATGTAACGTTATGTTGCAGACTTATTTCAACCAAAATGCCTTAACGCTGATCCGCTCGCTGATCACGGGCGGAGCGACGCCCGAGCTGGAGCTGATCCTGGCCGAGGGCGCCGGCCTGCGCGGCGGGTACTCCACGCCAGAGAGCTTAGCTAATAGGTAACATACCAACACATTTTGTCAGTTGCGTAAAATTGAAGAAATCTTTTTGTTAAATGCGGCAGGTTTCTAAAATCTGTTGTTAGGTATGTATTTTATACTAGCAGTCCGCTTCGCTAAATCTTATTAAGTTATATGGTTTTGTCCGAATGTCCGAGTCCGTGTGGCATCCGGATTAAGAATATAGCACCACCCCATCTCCTCCCGTGGACGTCGTAAAAGGCTACTAAGGGACTCTAAACCAGAGGGATGGGCAACAGCGTCCCTTCTATGTAGCAGTAGCCATACTACACTCACCATCCCAAGCCAAGCGTGAGTACAGGCAAATTCCCGTCAAAATGTCGTCACAATTGTGGAAATCTATGGGGGAGGCCTTTGTTCAGCGGTGGACGTCCTCTGGCTGTTATGATGATGATCTTCACCAATGACTTTCGTAAAAGGTGACTAAGACTTGATATCAATAGGATGGGCACAAGCATCCTCGCGAGTGCTAATAACAACATACTAAGACCACCATTCCGCCTGCCAAGCGTGGTGATTATGGTAATATCCCGTAGGACAGCTCATGTAGCGATCAATGGGAGGCTCATGTTCAATTGAACACGCCGCTCTCATCCAACGACTCCCAGCGACCTTTACCAGGTCGTCTGTCCACGTCGTTGAAGGTCGTCCCACTCTGCGTTTCCGGTGCGTGGATTTCTATAGAACTGCCCGAATATTATTTGGAAATTCAGCAAACTTCCTAAGTAATACGCTACCGCCGCATCTATCTTGTGCCTTAAGATCTTCAGTTCGTAGATTCAATGTTATGGTCAGGCTTTTTGTATGGGATAAGCCCGCCACACATTCTCTACCACTGCCACTCCTGTAAGCCAGGGTCTACAATGGCGACCACCGGAAAGAAAACCGATCAATGAAGCTCGGTGAGTCCAAGAGAAAGGAATAACTGTCTTGGGACCCGCAACGAAATTAATCAGAAAAGAAAATGGAGGAGTAGGAAAGAATAAACGCTCCACTTTCCTCCGAAGCAAGCAGGAGACATGGAAAAAAATAACGGATATACGCACAATAAATAGCAGTTTGCAACTGAGATAAGCTCAGTTGCCAAGCACCACGGGTACAAAAATGTTTATATTTTTAATCGACTTCAAAAAGGCAGAGGTTCTGAATTCGACGCGTATTTTTATTTTTTATTTATGTATTCCGATTACTCCAAGATTTGTAGACCGGTTTGAACAATTCTTCGAGTTGGTCCCATATAAATTTCATTAATATTTTATTGAGTAGTTTTTTAACCAGCTTCAATAAACAGGTTAATTTGACTGCGCTTATCTAGATGATGTCTTAATAGTTTCGATTCCTCTCAGATCATTTCTGTCATTCTTATTTTTAGTGTAAAATACTGATACCAAATTGGAAAAAAGTTCTTACATTTATTTACACTAAAAAGAAACAAATAAATCTTTTTAACAACAAAAAAAATACCGACTTCAAAAACCCTAACCAGAAGTTATACTTTATTCCTGGCCCCGCCCGACTTCATAAAGAAAGTTGTTTTTCCTTCTCAGTGGTTTTAATATTTTTATATCGTGTAGGGTTCTTGAAGTCGGTATTTTATTTGTTACAAAGTTTTATTATTTTATCTATTTACGGGTCCTATGTTGTGAGCTACTGTGACCGATTCCGATAATACGTAAAGCAAATACGTCTCCCCAGCTGCAAAGTAGTCTAGTCTGTATAAGTAAACGACTCCGGATGTAACTTGCAATCTACACTCCCACAGAAAAAAAATACACACAAGATACGATGTGCAGGTTGTTCCTATTCACAGTCACACACACACAGTTAAACATTTGCAGAATGGTGAGGCAACACGGTCTGACGATAAGGCTGAGGGTAATAGGTTTCTTATATTGTAATATTGTCATCTATATCTCATAACTGAAGTTTGTCCTGACCACCTAACGGTGCGGCGATGTACAACCCAAGATTTCATTTGTTATGACAAAATACGTTCGATTTCAGGGACCGGTGTAGAGTGGGTCAGATCTCGCTGTACGACGGCCCCCTGGCGCAATTCGGCGAGGCAGGCAAGTACGGCGACCTGTTCGTGGCCGCTCTCAGCACATACGGCATGCTGTGCATCGGCCTCTACCGGTTCCGGGATACCTCCTCCTCGTGCGACGCTAGCAGTAAGCGATATGTCATCACCAACCCACCTGATGACTTCTCGCTGCTGCCTACCGATCAGGTAAATAATTTAGTTTTCACTGACGCGAATGATGGCACTAAATACTTTTTGAGTCTAAAGACCGAATACTGTAACGCCATAACTATTCGAGAAACCCACTATTAAATTTTATGATATAGGCTTAACATTTTAAATACATGTTTCAAGGCAAAACAAAAAACGCATAAATAATTGCTTTGTGATAATTGCCCCTTTAATGTGAGTTCCGAAACCGTCAAAGAATCCCATGAAGCAAATGAAACGTTTATTTTATTGAAGGCACGGTTGGTGCAGTGGCTGATACAGTTGGCTGCTTCGCACCGGGTTGTGGGTTCGATTCCCGCACGGAACAAATATTTGTACGATCTGCGGGTAGTTGTTCCGGGTCTGGGTGTATTGTGTGTGGAATTTGTGTTTGTAAACGCACCCACACACAGGAGAAATCCTATTGTTGGGCACGTTTAAAAAAAAAATACGGGTTGCACTCCGGGAGCGCCGACAGAAGTGAAAACTTATTTTTTTTGTTTATCTAGACGCGTTCGCGGTCTTCTATATGCACACACTATAGCTGCTTCTCGTAACGGTGTCGCGAGTCCAGAGGATTTTATCTCATCTAAAAATATGCGTACCATGCTAAAAGATTTCATTAAAAAAAGATTGTGTTAACTTTATGTGAACCCGTTTAAAAGCAGATGGGTGTTCTGTCCAGGTGTTCGTGCTGATGCAGTTCGACCCAGGCGTGGAGTACCGCTCGTCGCGGCGCGCGGGCTCGGCCGGGGCGAACGGCGGCAAGGACGACGCCTCCTGACTATTGCTGTGCAGCGCCCTCACGGACGGGCCCTACTCCTACATCTAGGCTCTAGGCTGTAGGAGAGTAGGCCCCAGCACCACTCCGACAATCCTGCCCCACTCAACGGCATCGAGCCAGTCCCCGGCTTTACTAACCCCGAGCCAAAGCATCACTCCCGGTCTTAATCTCGACTCTTCGGTAAAGGTCCACGTGTTAGATTTTGTCCTGACTTGTTTAGTCATCAACGGGAGTGCTGCTACCTCCACTGCCTCTATTTTTATTTTTATTTTGTCAACCGTAAGTTAGTCTTCTAAGTTGAACACTTCCTGCACAGCAATCTACACTCCTTAAACGCACTCTTGGATAGCATAGCATATTTTGTTTGTTTTAGCTGTGTTTACTAAAAAGCTATAATATTACGACTCCTTAAATTAAAAAATCTATGGATGTAGACTCTTATAGAGACTGGTTTCGCAGTCAAAAGTACCTTTAACTGTATAACAGTCATGAAAAAGGCAATATATAGTAGCCATAACAGAAGATAGATATAATACAAGCTGTAAACAGCTTACATCATTATTAGAAAGTGGTTAAAGAGTATAGAAAAGCTTTCGGTAAATCATTTGGACCGAGTTCAGTGAAATTGCTGTTGTTATACAAGTGTTTTATAATGTTATATTATCTAACGTAAATTATTATAACAACAGTAGTAAGTTGAATTAAAAAAATGTTATGGTACTTCACGTGACCTGTATTTATCTGTCATCAGGCAGTATACCGCTGAAATCGGCATTTTATGAGGTGGTACTTAATAACAACATAGGCTCCCATTCTGTTGAAAAACTATCGCGTAAGCGGCAGATTTACAACAGATCACATACTGAGAGATGTCACGTAGCTAAAGCAACTGCTACCTCAGAAATACCGACTACGGCGGTACACTACAAGCTTCGTTCATTCAAATATTGACACGTCTAAAATAGGAACGATTTTCAATATTGAAATAATTTGAACTGATATAATGCGGTGGTGGTTATTTAGTTTATAGGTTTATAAAAGGTGTTGGGATATTACATACACATATGCATACACGGTAGCGGCAGATTCCTGATGCACCTCTTTCTTTTCCTGCAACAGTGTAGTTCTTGGTACTTGGCCAAAAAGTATCCCGTACAGTCTAAATATTCTAAAGAACTGCGATTGGATCAAAATAGACGCTTAAAAAAATTGGGTTCTTGTCTTCTATATTATATACAATTTAAGAACCACTGTTTATCAAATCTTCGCATTGACAAACAATTTCCGAATTTCCAACTGTACGTTAACGATTTCTTTACAATGACAGCTTCTCTGCAGTCTTCTTCCAATAAAGTCTCCTTTGTTCCCAAAGTAAATATTTGTAAAAATGCTCAATGGAAGGAACCTTTTAAACTTTTAATTGCATGACAGTTTCACATGTAGCTAAATGGACTTAGGTGTAGGCTATCGCTTTTCTTAGAATATCCATTCCTTACTCAGTAGTTTTTTTCTCTCACGTTTTACTTAATAAGTCTTTATTTATAAAGCTGAAATATAGACATATTATAAGCATTTAATATAATTCATCGACTGATTGTTAAGCATCATCATCATTACTTTGTGATTGGACGCAGTTATTGTAGTCATTATTTTTTAAGTTCATAGATGTTTAATCTTTTTCTATGGATTCACATTGAATTCATTATTTAGTTTTTAAGACACTCTGCCATATTTAAAAATGCACGTATGGTAGTCTGCATACAGTTCCGTTGCTTATTATTCTTTTTTTAAATATTTGTTCTTATATTTCTTAGGTTAGTCTTAGAGTTGAATATTTTTGTGTAGAAATGTGAAATATTTTTCCAAAGAATTGAGGATAAAATAAATCTTATTTTGACGCGTAATTTCATCCACATATCTGCATAAAAGTATTATCAACTATTACAAAAACACAGTAACATTCAGCATCACCTTATAGTACCACGTTCTGTTTATTTTTATTTTAATAAAATTTTATGCTATGTTTTTTTCTTTTCTTTTTTCCCGATTATTGGCGGGGGATTGTCAAAGTGGACGTGTAATACGGCGCTGCACATGAACTAAAAAAATGAACTGAAATAACTTATATATCTACGAAATGATGCCATTGCGAGATTAGTTCAAATTTGAAGATGGTTTTTTTTTGGTAGCGAGGGACACCCAGTGCGAAGTGTAATTTTGCTGTAAATGTGTGATATTATTTTGAATCGTTGTTAAAAATAGATGAAGGCTTCTGAAGTCTGCGATGTATTTAGTGTTAACTCCGGGTGCTTTGACGATTGTGGACTCTCATAGTTTACTACGTTGATTGTATTAGATAAGATACTTTAATCCACTGCACCGCACCACGCGCTCACGAACAGTTTAAAGATAAGCATTCGGAAGTGCAGTCGGTTAGAGGTCCTTTTTTAGAATTTACTAGGTATTAGTTAACATTGCCTCACCAATTAGAATCATTACAACGTTGAATAGTAATGCAACGTAATGCAATAATTATTACTAAAATACAAGATGTTTGATGAAGATACTAAAGGTATATTATGTGTACCCAGGAACCCAGCTAAGCGTCGCACGCACGCATCAGCACCAAATTAATTAATATAAATACCTAATATTTAAAAATACCTCAATTTTATTCATAGTAAGTACCTATATTTAAAGTTTTATCAAACATCCTGTACATAGATATCTTTATCACAGTCACATAGATATCATTTCATTCGAATAGAATAGGCAAAACCGGCCTTAAATAAAAATACATAGATTAATGTGTAAAGAATCACGAATATTCGAACGTGTGGTCTTGTCCTGAATATTCGACATTGTCTTCGTGAAGCAGTCTAAGAATATTCAATTATGTGTGTAAACTCCGGTTTAATCACCATGTGGTCATTTCGGTCCCATAACTGAAATAGCAGTTACCCTAGTTCGTAAAGGAATTGAACGCAAGCATACCTACTGCCATATTTTCGTAAAGTCACTACATTATCCATAGAGCAAAAGTTCCCGAACGATAAAGTACAAAAAATGAGACCCTGTATGAATGAAAATTCCTATGACTTAAATATTAAAAATAAAAAGTGCATCTATAATGGAGGTACTCCATAGCACGAAATGTACTAATTCAGCAGAACCGTACATGCGCTATAAAAAAAATACAATTGGCTTAAAAAATGTATACCTACACATAAAATACACCGGGCGTAAAGACAAATCGTAAGTTATGAGAAGGTTGTGCACGATAGAATATTATTTATGTAATTAAAACTAATCGGTCTGTCCAAAATATTTAATTAATAACGATCATAATGGCTTAATCGGCCGAGTTGGCTTCGCCACAAATTCAGCCAACGAAAGGGGCGAGTCGGGCAACTTACTGACCACCTCCCACAGCCGAGTATAGTGGTCTAGTTGTAATTTGAGCTTGATATATCGGTAAGTAGTGACCTATGCATGGAGCCCTAGCCAAACTAGGTACCTAATATTTAGAGTACCGCCGCGAGCTGCATTCGACACTCAATTTTTAAAGTTTTTAGCTAGAATGTTGTAAATAGTCAAATGTAATTTTGTATGTTACATAAGATTTTTTCAATATACGTCTCCTTTGCATTAAAATAGAAAGCTACGTTACATTAAAAAGTTTATATTCAAATACTATCGTGTGTAGTTTGTTGTGGATTAGTCTTCGATGTCACTGTATGCTAGTTATGTATAGAGTTCAGGCGTCTCATTGTAAAAATGTAAAATACAAGCTATTGATTTGGGATTAAAATATGAATGTTAAATAAGTATTAGTATTAAATGACGATTTTTCCTTTAATATTTTTATACAGCATTACAATATATTTATCGCAATTAAAAGTTTATAGAGGTGGGTCAGTGTGCAATTTAAAAAGTAAAAATAGTGTTTAAAATTGTATAATCGCCTTAACGAGAGAGAATATAGCGGAGTCCTTCTGCGTGTGTTTGCTTGACGTCTATTGTTACCATTATTGTTTATTATGCAATGTGTATGTACCGTATGCATGTCAAACGAAGTAACTCGATGATAGGTGATACTATCGAGTTAGTAACGCGCCGATAAACGCGCGGTCCCCGTACGATTTAGTTACATTCAAAAAGCGTTCATAATTTACTATTACACAGATGTAAATTAAAATATAAACTTGTTTGACAAGGCAAGATATTTAATGAACGTGGAAATGGATGAAACTTATGAAAATAAATAAAAGAATGCACTTTTGATGTTGGTGAAAATATTTTAATTCACATCTGTATTTACCACCACACAATGTTTATTTTGTAATTTTTGTTAAAACTTGTACGTAACAGATTTTGCGACAAATTAAGGACTAAGTATTTAGCAGTGGTGATCTAATCGTCTTAGCTCTTCGGATTAGAATAAAAATGTATGGGATCTCGGCCAATGGCACGAAAACCACATTTCTTATATTGAAGTTGTTTAACTTTGCAAAGCATTTGTCCACTGAAGTGTAGGTACTTTGGATCGATAAAACAATTCCGCCACGGAAAAATTCAGTAGCATTTTTCCTTTAAAGTGGATGTCGATGTGGAATCGCGTCTCCTGTACAAACGATATTGCTAACAGCTATTGTTCTTCTTGTAAATCGGTTCCTCAGTGTTGAGGATCGTGACCAAAATTGAGTGTCGTCCCGGATAACTTTGCGCCAGGCTATCCGATCTTGTGCCCATCTCGTGGATCTCGCAGTACAGTGCAGTATCTCCCGAATTATATAGGTATGTCCAACATTTGAATAAAAAATAACTAAACATAGTCATTCATTTGATGAAATTTTACGTCGTTATTTATTGCATATCGCTGTATACTTTTAAGCAACAGCACTTTCAAAAATAACTTTATCCTAATATTTACTGAATTTTAGTTTTATGAATTTAGAATCATCTTATTAATTAATATCAACCTATAAGTGTCCCACTGCTGGGCAAAGGCCTCTACTCATATAGAGAAGGAATGATCATTGGTCACCACGCTTGCTCACTGCGTGTTGGCATCCAAGTTTCCTCACGATATTCTTTCATCGAAATTCAGTGGTGAGTTAGAGTAACTAAGGTAGTAGGAATAAAAGTCAACCAATATGACTTTTTTTCCTACTACCTTAGTAGGTTTAGCTTAGGTAGCTAGGTTTCGAACCCACAACCTAATGCCTAAGAAAAGAGCGGATCCACGGGGGTACAGGTGCGACATGTTGATAAGTACAAAAACTGCTTTTACCTATAATAACAACGACAACGATTTATTCGTAAGTGGCCAATTAAATAGCTTTCATTAAAAACTTCTAAAGATTTAAGCAATATTAATTACATTCATGAGGAAGAGACGGAAGGACGGACTTAATTTCAAATCTAATGGAATAAAACATCGGGTACTTACCATTTTTAAAAACTGTCAGTGAGCCTTATAGCCAATTATAAATATTGAATGAATCAAATATTTATTTTGAATCTGTGCATAAAACGCGATTATACGAGTAGTAACCTGCATCGATCTTGTGCGCTGACCTAAGCGGTTCTACTGATCACAAGTCATTTTCTGGATCCGTTTGGTGCTATGTAACTGCGCAAACCGATCCCCACTCTTCCACTGAGCGCTCAACAAACGTACTGGACTCTGTACTATACAAATTCATACGTCATCAGTGGCCATGTGCTTTGAGAAGACTAAGCAAGACGAAGGTAATTTAAATACTTCCACCCCTGAAATTTCTCTCTACGATTCAACGATATCTTAAATATACGAAATCACTTACTAGATCGATAATATTATACAAGAAAAACACTAACTAAAAAAAATGCCTACTAAGCATACTTAGTAAATCCACATTCTGTGTGCATTAAATTCTAGAATTAACAACATTGTTGACTATTGCTAATAGCTTGAGGTTGTTATCGTTTTTAGAACGGACAAAGTGAATTTTTCATGTACCTATTATATATACGTATATATAATTCTAATGCTCTATAACGAATGTTCGCTAGTCCCTTTTTGTAAGCTGACGCCATCTAACGTGTTGTTACACTAGTCCTCTCTTATTAAAGTAGTATCAATATATTAATGATGGCTGTGAGATAAAATATTGTAACAATTTAAATTTATATTGTGTAAATGAAGATATTAAAAGAAGAACATAACTGAATGCTCTACCGCAACGGGTCTGCTCTCAAACTATAGTTTTTTAAACCCATTTATCAGTTTGGTTTTGATTTAAACCTTTGGTTGTGCAGATGGTTTGAATTTAAACCAAATGTTATTGATTTCTGATAATTGGGCCCGTATTCTTTTGGCACTGTATATTCATGCATGACATTACATACATAACTGATATCAAAAATATATGTAACAAATACTACTTATTAATTATGCATTCTACACAGTGCCAAATAAAAACAACTCAAACATTTTGTTGTTTTATGGCGCAACGACGTCACTTTAGAAAGGGTTGCCACATTATAAAAATCTTAAATCGTCTCATTTTTTATCTCAACTCAATAATAATATTGAATTGAATATTCAACGTTCTTCTCTGAGGTTGCATCGTTTCGCTATTTTGTTAAATGATATGCAATTATTTATTGGTTAATATTTTCTAATGGCAACCCAAATTCAAGCTCACAGCTTTCTCCGCAGTTGCTCAAATTCTCAACATAATAACCCCATGTTTCACCGCTTCTAGTAACTCATTTACAAAACCACCATATGATATATAATATTACATCTCCCATGCAAACGGACGACATTTTATGCACCTACCTAAAAAATTGGCGTCCACCACGGGTTATGTAATATTATCAGACTGTTCAAAATGTATCACACCACGAAAACAAATTATTTAACATTGTTGATGTTGATTGTTAATAAAATGCAAATAATGTAAATATCAAAATAAATTCTGTATTTGTATTTGAATATTTGTTATTATTAATACCTTTTATCTTATATAGCCAGCTTTAATTATTTTAATTCTGGAAATAGCGCGACGCCTCACAAAGTTTTCGTGAATGGTGAACAACTTCTGTATATATGATGTACACATGCCTGTATCAATGCCTGTGTTATATATATATAATATCTTAGTCATATTGCAAAGTTTTAGCAAAAGGGTTTTACAGTCGGCCTGTCACCAACCCTCCCAGGGTATGCTAGTGTTAGTGGTTTACCCGCCAGCTGCGGGTAACCCAAAGCGCTTAATGGTACGCACCGGGCTCCAAACACTCTTAGCTCCCTTTACGACACTCACGGGATGAGATGGAATGGCCCTATTCGCGACCGGAGCTATCATTATTTTATTGATTGTGAATTTATACACAAGAAGAAAGTATGCTTCTCCGCCCACCAATCCGCCTGCTAACCATGGTGAGTACGGTAGTCATTTATGACACATATGAGGTGAACTTTGATCAGGGGTCCAATTCCTTAATGTCAAACATCCACACATCCTTAAATACAAAATCTAAATAACGGTGTAAAACCAATTTCGGTATTCCCAAGTTATGATTGAAGCTATTCCAGGAAACGTTGCAGAAGGTAAGCCATGAGGTCCAGTCTTCGAATACCAAATCTGGTTATCACCATTATTTCAATTCTTTATTCAAGGATGTTTGAGCTTAGAGAATTGCACCCCAGGAGTGGACGTCTTGTGGCATATGATAATGGCAAGTAAAATCGGAAAATCATCAGAGGTGAGACAGCTGGGTGTGCTTGCTAATAGAGCTGACAACAAGCTTCTGAAACCATGCTCGTATACGTCTGGGGCTGGTCGAGAAATACACCAAATGTAAAGAAAATATATTCATAATGTGACAATCTCAATAGTTGATGTCAATACGTGCTCTTATCATAAATTCCATGCATTTTTACCCAAACTTTCCTTTGGGGTTTAAGGAAAAACCGGACAAGTGCGAAATTAACTCGCGTGGTTCCGAAATTGCTGAATTTTACTGTCTATTGTTGAATTCGGTCGTGTACCAATAACTTATCCCAAGAACAAACTTAACATCGTAGTTGAAAAACATGTTTTCCCATAGATGCTGGCGTACAGGTAGACTTTGATTTTAAAAAGGCATTCGACACTGTCGACAACGACCTCCTATTAGGGAAGCTTTCAGAAATTGGATGTACCCCACACCTGTTACATTTCTTCGTCAGCTACATAAAAGACAGGCAACAGTATGTTGACTACAATGGGTACGAGTCCGAACCATATTACAGCAGGTCCGGCGTAAACCAGGGCAGCAATTTGGGGCCCCTCGAATTTATCATAATGATAAATGACTTACCGGAGGTTGTCAGACATGGTTCATGTTTATTATTTGCAGATGACCTTAAGTTGCTGCTCGAGGAATATAAGGATAAGTCGGATTGTGACCGCCTGCAGGACGACATAAACAGAGTGGTAGAGTGGAGCCATGAGAATAAACTCTATTTTAATGTCGCCAAATGCTCGGTTTTAACTTTCACTCGCGCGCGGACCCCTATGCACTACGAGTACAAGGTAGAAGCGGCGCCGATGCATTCTATCCGTTGATTGCTGACCTAATTACGGGTAATCTCATGACGTGAATGAGTTCCTAACTTACATTAAATACATAAATAAAGCCACGCGTACCCGGTCAATATCAACTATGACCACTCATTATACTGACCCACGAGGCCCATGTTCCTTAGTGGACGTTTACGAGCTGATGGGTGTGTGTGTGTTGGATACCTGCTCATAACACAAACTATACAATACCGATGTTCTGCATATAAAATAAGTGAGGGAAAAGTATTCATGGTATTATCTTAGTGAAACCACAAAGATTTATTAACCATAAAGATATACACACTTCTTTCTTCTTCCTGCCCTGGTCCTAAATTCTTTGGGGTCGGCGCGATATTAATAGACAAGAATTGCTCTTATCTGGTTTAAATATCATTCGTGTTTATATACCTACAGTAAATAATATAATATATTGACATATCATATTGCAAAGGTTTTCCAGTCGGCCGCCTGCCTGACACCAATCGCACTCCTTGGGTATATAGTAGGCATATAAACACGAATATGATATTTAAACCAGATATGAGCAGTTTTTAGTAGACTGTAACGTTTTCAAAAACCAGTACACTGAGAAAGACAAAAAAAATGCACTACTGACAACGACAATGTAATAACGATTGTTTTTGCTTAGTCAACGGAACTGGTTAAGAGTGAGCAGTTCTCGAGATCCCGGAGCCCCTTCGGTGCCGAAAGCTTTAGCCGGTAAATGACCACTTATACCCGTCGCCCCTCTCCTCAGGGGCGTTGGACGATATATGAGCATAACCAAAGGGGTGAAAAAAATGGTGTAGATGTTGCATCCAGGATGACGCGTCGTGTGATTTCATGCCCCAGTTCCATATAACAAGTTACAGAACAGTGTATAACTGGCATGCCATTTTAAAAAGGAGGGTCTGGATGATGAAGTCGAGTTTCTTGCCGGCTCTTCTCTATGAGATCAACTATTTGGAACCATGCAACTTCGATTTTGAAGCTTCATAAGTGCCAATATTTCGTCGTTTCGGCCGAATAAAGTCCACTGCTGGACACAAGCGTCCCCCAAAGATCGGCACAACGACCAGTCTGGGTGTGTTGTGTGCTCGTAGAGGGGTTTTACTATAATCGCCATGCTTGGCAGGCGGCTTGGCGATCGCAGTTGAGTTGTTAATGTACTCGAAGGACGCTGCTGCCCATCCTCCGGTTAATCGCATAGTCGCCTTTTACGACACCCACGGGATGAGATGGGTTGGTGATATTCGTAGCCGGCACCACACGGTAAAATTTGGTTTACCAATATTTGGTTTACTTGAAATAAAAAACTTTGACATTGACTTTGAAGCCGCAAAATTCAACCAAATCAAAATCAAAAATACTAACCATATATTCAGGATAAATTGCAAACAAAGTGGTACAAGAAGCTATTTTGTAAATACGGAGTCCGAACACAGTAATATAATTAAGCCTGCTGTTAATTTAATAGCTATCAACATCATAATAACACAAAGTGGTACTTACAAATCTCAATCTTAGGCGGAGGAAGTTGATCAGGACAAGTCCAAAAGGATTTACCCACGAAATAAAAGGAAGATGAGCTTTTGCAAATCAACTATTCTCAATATTAAAGCTTCATTTTATAAAATCATTCTAAGTGAAGAATTAAAACATTCTCAACATTATTCCAGACATATCAATATTTAATATAACCTGATTTATAACATAATTTTCTTAAAGTATTTCAAGCTGATAACATGCACTGACATTAAGACCACATCAATAAACATTAGAATTTTTGATGAAAATGTTTGACTGAGATCACATTTTCTTATCGAATCCAAAAACATATTATCGTCAGTTGTGTTTCACTCTGTCCAAATGAAACAAACTCTTAGAAACATATTTTCTGGTTTTAACATTATGCTTCTTGGCTGAGCCTGCTAATCCTTTTTTCTTCTCTTCATCTAAAAGCAGAGGTGGTAAAGAAACTTTCCTAATACTATAGTGAGGTGAAATACCGTTTGGCAGCCTTGTGAAGTCACTCGGAGGTATCTCCGGCGTACAAATTGGTTCTAATCTTGCCAAGTCTCTATGTCTAGCAGTTACAACTCTATTATTCATTAGTGTATTTCGTTCCGACGCACTCAAAGCCACACCGTAATTTCTAGTGTCCAAAGAAACAAAAGATTTAGCACTATTTCTATCACAATTTATAGACGAATCTGGTCTAGGGTTCCGCATCCACCGAGAGGACGCTATCTCGGACCTCAGAATGGATGGATTTTGTCTCTTTCTGTAGCAGGGACTATGAATGTGTATTGGTGTGATTTGGAGTAAAGAGCAGAATGAATCAGGTAAATCTGGTTCATCGTTATACATTGGACAGAAGGAAACCTTTTCCCTAGAGAGTTTGTGTTCACTCCGGTCCTCGGCTATTGATACTCTCGGTGAGTTCTGAGGTGTGACGTCAGTGCTACTTTGAGACAGCCGCTCCTCGCTCTCACTGAATTCCTCGTAATCGCTGTAATGCATAGCAATGACCTCGTCGTGTTCGATCTGTTTGTACGACAAACGTTTCTCTGGTAATGGTATTGCTTTGCCGACGATTCTGAAAATCAATAATTGCCGTTTAAATATATCTTGAAGGTCATCTCGCTTGTTATTGGTTTCGTGTCGCGTTACGGTGCTCCGAATGATTCCCTTTAATTTGAATTACAACTACACTCGAGGTACATACAACTTCGTAAATATAATATTTTTTCTAGGTTGGAAGAGCAGATTATGGTTGACAAACCATTTTATTTTTAAATACTGTTAGTTCTGATTTCACCGCATCCATTACATGAAATCTATACTTATTTAAAATTGGAACTTAGTATAATGATTTTGAAACAGAGACGTGGTCTCATAAGAAGGTCACTCAGCGAACTATGGAGAGCTATAGCTATGCTTGGTATTTCTCTACGAGATCGAAGCAGAAATGAGGAGATCCGTAGAAGAACTGAAGTTGCCGACATAGCTGAAAGGATTAGTAAACTGAAGTGGCCATGGGCGGGGCACATAGCTCGTAACACTGATGTCCGTTAGGGCAAAAAGGTTCGAGTGGGGACCGCGCACCGGAAAACGCAGCGTGGGACGACCTCCAACGAGGTAGACAGACGATCTGGTGAAGGTCACTGGAAGTTGTTGGATGAAGGCGGTATGTAACCACCTATTGTGAAAATTTAAGGGGGAGGCCTTTGTTCAGCATTGGACGTCCTGTGGCCGATATGATGATGATGAAAATGCTTTCAGGACTGACATTATTATAACATTTTTATTTCTGTGTGGTGTCCAGATTAAGGATAAAGCTCTACTCCATCTCCTCCCATGGATGTCGTAAAAGGTGACTAAGGGACCCTAAACCAGGGGATGGGTAGCAGCGTCCCGCCATACTGCGGTCACCTACCCGCCTGCCAAGATCTTGAAGCGTGCTTCTATAAAAACCTACTTCAAGCCTAAGCATAAGAAGATCAGCCAACTTTTAAAACCGGTGAAATGTCACATACCTTTACAAGATGCAAAGGTCTACAAGATTGAGTGTGATTGTGGTTTATCATACATAGGGCAAACAAAGCGTAGTATAGCCACCCGAATAAAAGAACATATAGCTGACGTCAAGCATAGACGCTCCACAAAGTCTGCAGTGTGTGAACATGCCTTAGGCAAACCTAACCACTATCTTCGTTTTGATCAACCTCAAGTCCTCGCGAAAGAGAACCGATATGTACCAAGAATGTTTCATGAGGCTATTGAAATTAAAAAACATCCTAATTTTAATAGAGAAGATGGTTGGCAGGTACCACCTGTTTAGAATCCAGTTATTAAAATAATGAAGTCCCAAACAACATACCGCACTAAAAAACATCAAGACACTGTGAGTGATTACTGCATGCATCAAAACTAATTTTTTGATTAAATTTGTACAGAAGATAAAAAAAATAACTTTTTAAAATCTGTAACGACGCCTGTCACCTTTGTCATCCTGCGACCACGAATGCTGCAAAGCATTCGAAACGTCAGGAAAAACAAAAATCTAAAATATACATGATAGAATCTCCGTTTAGGGTTTATTATAATAGAAATATTTGTTGACAACATTGAGAAACATGTCTAGTGTATACCTGTTATTAGGTTTTCTTTTAATCATGAGCTGATAATTCTAGCGACTGCACCAGAAATCATTATATTGTCATTGATTCTTGATATGTCTGGAAAATTTCAGTTAATCTAGAAGAAGGTGAAATTTGAATTGCAAAATTCCATTCCATTCTTACATACATATATACCAGTCAAGCGAATACAAGTGTGTTAAAAATAATTTAATACATATATTTGGGTACCATCTTTACCTGAGTTGCGGGTGCAGTAGCCTCCACTGTTTGCACTCCTCAAGAATCTGAGGTCTTGTGCACTTCTCACCATCCTCATTGTACAGAGTCCTCTCAATCCGCTCCCACTCAGATGCTAATGTTTTTGTGGCCTCTGCTGTGTTTCTCCGCAATGCTGAGCCAGAACTACTGTCACTCTCCTCACTGAGGAAGTCTGGAGTTCCTGGAAAGTTTCATTTGAGTTACTGATTATCCTATAAAAAAAGTAGTAAATCCATTGAAATCCAGCTAGCCCTTCCACATATGGATGCACAGTACCCAGACTCAAAGAACAGACCAAAAAATCAATGCTATAGGCCGACCAATACTTCTATACCGTGCTGTTGGTATGCGTGGGGAGGTGAGCAGTGGGAAGGGAAGTGAGCGACGACGGCGGACTGACAAAACGGAGCGGCTGCTCCGGCCCCCCCGCCTCACTGCTCGCATATCTAAGGCCACGTGGTACCGACCACTAGCAATCAGGAAAATAGCACCACTCCATCTCCTCCCATGGAGGTCGTAATAGATGACTAAAGTACTCTAAACTAGAGGGATGTGCAGTGGGGTCCCTTCTATGGGACAGCAGCCATACTGCACTCACCAACCTGCCTGCCAAGTATGGTGAGTATTGGCAAATTCCCCCCAAAGTGATGATACAATTGTGGAAATCTATGGGACAGGTAATAAGCAGTAGACATCCTTTGGCTGATATGATGATGATTATTATTTGAATGAAACATATATATTATATATAGTATAAATGTCATTTGTCTTTTGATCACAATTAATATGTGAACGCTTGATGATGGCAATATACAGTTTGTTCTGTTGTTAGTTATAAACTACATAATGTCAAAACATTAATAATACTTGACTAATGTTTGAATATGTTTTACTCAGAAATTATAAAAACTATATGTGCCTATTTATACAATGCTGAATGATGACAATGTTTTTTTTTTGTTTGAGGACAATGATATTATATATTAAAAAGAAGTAGATATGTTAGATGCGTGCCAAAAGTAAGAACCAAAACTCCCCCAATTGTAGTACCTCGCAATTGGTTCGCCTAGCTATCTCTTTTACTCTTGTTGTTTTTGTATCTTCTTTCTCACGACATGGTTGTGCAAGCGAGACTGTATTTTGCGCGCCATTTAATATGGACGTAACATATCTATGGTATAATATCATTGTTTGAGGATAATGTAATTCTCATGCAGTACAATATTGTATGGATTCTGAAGACATTACATAGTTTTTATAGTATCCAACAAAATAAAAAATGTATGTCATTTTTATTCTGAAACATTTATCATCAAAGGCAGTTGGAGGAAAATTAAGGCAATGGATTCAAGGCTGGTGTTTCAAATTACTTTAGTCCTGCTATCCATAACTGAAAAGGGCTATATATCAGAAATAAATAATATTATAAGATTTAAACTATCGCGAATTTCACTCATATTAGACTATGATTTCGGGACTATCCCAACTATTCCCGAAATCATAGTCCAATATAAAAAATATTTTTTAGAATTCCATAATATTACGATAATCTTGTAAGATTACTAAAAGAGAGGTAATGACACTAATACCAAATGATAGAGGAAAACCTAATTATTTAAATGGTAGAACTACATTTACCTGTTTCACTTTCTGAGAAAAAATCTGAAAAAGGCGTTCCGGCCCTCTCTAAATTATTAACCATATACGGCTGGACCTCAAATGAATAATTCAAATTTCGATTCACAAAATGACTAGTGTTTGCTGACAAAGGCGGCAATTCTTGCCCTGAGCGGTAACCGAACTTTTGCTGATTTATATTTGGCAAACAATCGATTAGTTTACTTATATTTTTCTCTCGTGCCGATAAATAATTTCGTGCAGACATAATCAAATCCAGTTCAAGACAGTGATGTTTTGTAAACCCATAACTATTCTACTTAGATAAGCAATTTCAATAGTATCGTATTCTCATTCACGGAATAATTTATTGAACAATATTTGTTTGGAAATAAATCAACACAACAGAGAATGAAGAGACAGCAGACAAAAAATTATGTCAATTGTCACTTTGTCAGCTGTCATTTGTCAATTAAAATTTAGTTATTTGTATGATTCGTTTTACTTAAACTCCACAGAAGCCATATTCTAAAAAAATCGTTTTACTTGCCTTAAACTTGACATTGGGCAAATTGTGGAAGATACTCTACAGAAGCCATAATCTAAGAGTAGAAAACGATCAAGAATACAACCAACATAATTATGGCTTCTGTACCTATGTACTGTTTTTTATAACGGCAACATTGTTCGATATTCAGATTAAATAACAAAATATAAAATAAAGGTTGCCTGTAAGGGATCGTGGATAGCGATAAGACTGCCTACTGTGCTGTATATTTTATTAAAACTTCTGTTTATAATATGTTTTGCTGTACAATAAACATTACATAAATAACTAAAATATTTAAATCGTAACACTCACACTTAGTTCGGTTAGCTTAGATATTTCTGTTTATTACGTCCACTTTTACGCATCGTAATAATATTCACCCTAACTTCGGTAATTAGGTTTACTTTTATTTTTAACCACAAGACCGCTACACATTAGATTTAACCGAACGTCGTTGATTGGTTAGTAACCAAGCAGTTCTATTTGACCTAAATGGTTGAGTCGTAGCTGTATCTGTCTACCTCACAGAAATCGAAGTAATTCATTTAGTTTTCTGTGGCCTACCTTCTAACCTTACTATTTAGCAAATTAGACGAACTATGTAAATATTATCGAACAATTGCGAGTTATATGTTAAAATAAAATAAAAACCTGTCACCGCACATGAGGACGATCCCACCGCTCGCCATTCCACACTATGGCGCGCAAAACTCAGTTTCGCTATAAGTAGGTTTAAAGCTGTAAAACTACACACCTATGCTGTAAAAAAAAGATACAAAAACTATGAGAGTAAAAGAGATAGCTATCTAAAATGACAACACGTGTACTAGATGTCTTTGTCGCACCTGTGATAGAATATATGTGTTGTGTCTTTTCTTTGCTTGGCCTGTGTTTTGTTCGAGAATATTATTCTATAGATAATTTGAATAGTATTTGTATTAAAATATTTTATTTAGTTTGTTACCCACATGTGGTATGAGATCCCTTGTTCTATATTTATTTTTGCTTGATAGTTTGTGCATTTTCTATATGCACGACGGCATTGTTATTACTTAATTAATAAAACAATACAGATTGTGACAGTGTGCACTCGTTGTCCTGTCGTGGGCGAACTGATTGCGAGGTGCTACAATTGGGGGAGTTTTGGTTCTTACTTTTGGCGCGCGTGTAACATATCTACTTCTTTTAATATATAATATCATTGGGACAACCCTACACAAAACATGCGCAAATACTATATTTAGTGAACGCGTCTATCTATTCCTTTCCCAATCGTGAATCGTTCCGTCAGCTGGACGTCGCTATCAGCTGTCATTGTGTCAGTGTCAATTCGGTCATAAAATCGATCGGTGTGCAGTGAAGTTCTGAAATAATTTAGGAATTAAATATACTATAACTGATAATGTCTAAAATCGCTTCAAATACAGGAGACAATTCTCAAGATGAGGTAATTGTTTATATCCAATTTCAGTTCTTACACAATTTTATTTTCCATACGTTTGCCGCCTTTTAGTGTACAATAAAAGTATATTTCATTGTAAAGGTTTGTTGCATTGCAAGATTTTTTGGTGCGTCTTTAAAGTAGTAGTTATAATTATGTGTTCTTGTACAATGTACAATGTATATTAAATAGTTAAAATGACGCATTGCGCCAAACTGAGTAAATGACAGTGCTACTTAAATTATTATAAATAGCCGACTGTCTGGGTTATTTACATACACCTGTCTCATATAATATAAATTTTAGCAAAACCAGGGATAACATAAGCTCACAATATCAGGGAGTTAAGTAATTACTTACTAATTAAGTTTAACAAATTATACTAGTAGTTCAGAGGGTCATCATATAATTTAAATAGGCCTGTGATTTTTTATTTTTCGCACAACAGTCACTTAAAAAGAGAAATATATAATACCTAATCATTTTAAAATGTATTCCTTATTCAAAAATAAGTTTAAATTCAATAATTAAGGGATAACAACTGTAATCATAATTAATAAAAATAGAAAAAGACCGCTTTTTTAGATATTATAATCTAATTAAAATTAAATTCCTTGTATATAACATTGCTCTTTCTTTGTAAAAACTGTTCTAGGAATCTTTGAAACCTCACTCTCATTTCATAATTTTTGTAAATCAATTATTTACACTATTCAAAGTTAGAAAATAGTCTTTGTGGAAATTTGAAACAGATTCCTGGTAAATAATTCCAGAAAATTCTGATGCCATTGACATACATCCAACAAGTACCAGGCAAGCAGATACGGCAGAAGCTTGCATCTGCATTTAACTACTGGCTAAAAATCTCAGATGAGAAGCTGCGAGCTGTGGGAGAGATTGTGCAGATGCTTCACAATTCAAGCTTACTGTAAGTTCTTTGTCTAGTGGCTTCTTCTTTGTAGCCTTTTTATTTGTATGTGCAATGATAGCTGCGGTAAGCTAATTGATAAAAGCAATCGATCATCATCCTGCGACCACGAATGCTGCAAAGTATTAGAAACATCAGGAAAAACAAAAATCTAAAATGTACATGATAGATCCTACATGATATGAATCTATCCTACATGATAGAAAATTTAAAAGTGTTTTATTATAATGTGTAATACTCGCGAAAACCTAAGACATTATTAATCGATCATACTTCATAATTATAATAAATGTAAGTCAAGACTTACCGTGTATATTTTGATCGCTGTGCTGTGCTGCGTACACGGTGGCTCGTGACCACCTGCGCCCCACCGTCTTCTCGTAGGTCGCTTGGTGTGGGCACGCAGATTCCCCAAACTACGCACCCGCGAACCCAGAGGCCCGGCCTTATAGCGACGCCAGGGGGTTTCAGGCGTATAGGAATTAGACGTCAGGGCGGTTGTTTCCCCGGCGCCGTCTCCTCCGTCTTCGAGCAGGATCGGCCCTCTCCCGATCCCACTCTGCGATCTCCTTTTGGAGCATGACGCTCTCGCCACTGCATTCCAGTTTTCATGCTCTACCAACATAGCCGACACTACTGCTGGCAGAGAGAAATCTCGCCCAATCCGATCCACCAGGATCCGCCGCTCGGCCGCCTACGCAGGGCACGCCTCGAGCGTATGCTGTGCGGTATCCTGATCGCTATCATAATGGTGGCATTCTGCCGTGGTCTCGCGTCCTTTCCTGTACAGGTACGCACCGAAACAACCGTACCCAGTGAACACCTGCGTCAGGTGGTAGGTGACGCGCTCGCTCCTTCTGAGCCAGGGTCCGAAAAGCGGCAGGACGGCCTTGACTACGCGCTTGAACGCAAATTGCATCTGCAGGCGGTGACGCCACTTTCCAAGTGCGCGCCGCCGAGCTAGCCGCCTCAGCCTGTCTAACGCCCCTGGAGGCGTGTCTTCGCCGCTCTGGCGGAGGGAGCGTGTCTGTTCGTAGACCCACGCCAACCATAATGCCTGGTAATTATTGCAATATCCCCAAAACAAAGTTTGTACGAGGCAATAGAAGAAACAACAACAACACATGTTAGAATCTCAGTCACATCACATCGTAAGTGTGGCCTAGTTCTTAAGTTCTCATTTCTAGTCCTAAGCAGCTCATGATGAGCACTTGAAACAGCAAGCAGTAAATTATTTGAAAGCAGTGACAATGACAATTAAAGTCCCCATTGTATCGAAGTGGAAAAAAAATGCCTTTGTATTCAAAGAGTCCTTGGACACCAAAGTTTTCAGCAGGCCATTAGCCTAGTGCAACAAAATTCACATAAATAATGCGTATCCTGGATAACACTGGTTAGGCTGGAAACCTCATCATTTCGCCGAATAAAATCCACTGCTGGACACAGGCCTCCCTCAAAGATCACCACAACGACCGACATCGGTGTGGTGTGTGCTCATTGAGGGGATTTGCCATAATCGCCAGGCTTGGCAGGCGGGTTGGCGATCGCAGTTGAGTTATAATCTATTCGAAAGACGCTGGAAGCCTGTCTAGCTGTAAATACTTAATAAAATCCTAGGACAAATTCACTATTCTTAATTTATTCCATGTATGCTTTACATTTGGTACGGGCCACTTATGCCTTGATCATGTTACAGTTGGAAACACCGGTTGCCATCAGGCCAGAAGGACACGAATGACATTACATACTTTAATGCGTGAGTCAAAAAATATTGGTTGGGTTGGTAATTGGTGATTGGTCACTTTTGTCCTTCTGGGTATGGTCGCTTATCAAAGGGTGGTTTTATGAAAATTATGATTCCATAATTTAGGATGTCAATGCAAAAGCGTTCTAGCGGTCTAGGTGCCGTCGTACGTATGCGCCTACAGTGCGTCGACGTAGACACCACGTGACGGCGTCGCCTACATTGCGCTGCATTTTTGTGTGTATATTTTGATGCAAGCCGTGCTTATATTCGAGAACCTTTTTGCCCCAACGGCCATCAGTTCTACGAGCAATGTGCCCTGCCCATTGCCACTTCAGTTTACTAATCCTTGCAGCTATGTCGATAACTTTAGTTCTTCTACGGATCTCCTCATTTCTGATTCGATCTCGTAGAGAAATACCAAGCATAGCTCTCTCCATAGCTCGCTGAGTGACCTTGAGCTTTCTTATGAGGCCCATTGTGACACACACTGGTTAAAGACTTTCGTCTTGAGGCATTGCGGTATTGTTGACGAAAAGACGTTGCGAAGTTTCCCGAACGCTGCCCAGCCGAGTCGGATTCGACGATTGACCTCTTTCTCGAAGTTGGACCTACCTAACTGGACAGTTTGTCCCAGGTAGACATACTCGTCAACAACTTCGAGAACAGAGCTCCCAACGGATATTAGGATGGGCACAACATGGGCATTTGACATGACTTTCGTCTTGCCCATGTTCATTTTAAGGCCCACCTGTTGGGAAACCCTGTTGAGATCATCGAGCATTGGGCTGAGCTCTTGCAGCGATTCTGCCATGACTACGATGTCGTCGGCAAATCGAAGGTGAGTGATATACTCGCCATTGATGTTAATGCCGAATCCTTTCCTCTCCAACAGCTTGAAGGCATCCTCCATTGCAGCGGTGAACAGTTTCGGGGAAATTACGTCCCCCTGTCTCACACCTCTCTGCAATGGAATTGCCCCCGTGCTCTGTTGATGTACTCGGACCGACATGGTGGCGTTTCTGTATAAGCACTTCAACACTTCAATGTACCGATAGTCAATGTGGCACCGCTGCAGAGATTGCAGCACTGCCCAGGTTTCGATCAAATGGAGACCGCGCACCGGAAAACGCAGCGTGGGACGACCTCCAACGAGGTGGACAGACGACCTGGTGAGGGTCGCTGGGAGTCGTTGGATGAGAGCGGCATGTGACCGTTCGTTGTGGAGATCTAAGGGGGAGGCCTTTGTTCAGCAGTGGACGACCTGTGGCTGATATGATGTGCTTATATTTCGTTTAGCTAAAGGTTTAACCCGAACTATTAAGATGGTATCGTATTTAAACTTGCAGACATAAATCACGCATGCACAAACACCAGACCCGAAACCACTATCCGTAGGAGGTAAAACGTATCGGAGCGCAGTGGTCTCCTTCTGCGAGAGCATCATGCTCCGGAAGGATACGATGGCGGGTTGCCAGCGCGCAGATTGGGGAATCTACGTGCTCATACCGAGTGACCCGCGGGAAGACGACGGTGCGCACGCAGTCACAGACCGTCATGTGCGCAGTACAGCGCACAGTGAGACTTCGGGAGGATCCTCTGCAATCCTCCTTAGATGTGTTGGCCTGGGGGCGGCCTTTTTACAGCCGCCTCCCCAATGCTAAAGGGGGTGACCGCTAGAGTCACCCCCTCCGAGATGTGCCTATAGGCATGATTATTTATAATATCTATTTTTGAAATACAATTTACTGATTCTTTAGATGGACTTCTTTCATTAATCCCAAGGGTAGAGAGGAGGTGGCCTTTGTTTATTTATATCTTTTAGATTGGTCCCACTGGAAATTCGTCGTGTACTTCCTCAGGGGCATGCCAGACCTACTGGCTAAAATCACCGAAGCCGGCACCGAAGGTCGAAGGATCCTTTGCAATCCTCCCCAGATGGGTTTGCCTGGGGGTGGCCGTTTTACAGTCACTCTCTCCGTGATGTGCCTAAATGCGTGGCAGCAAATGGGCGGTTCTAGTATGATTGTGTTTCCGCTGGGTGCAATTCAAAAAATTTAAATAAACAAAGTCCACCTCCTCTCTACCCTTGGGTTTCTTGAAAGAGGTCCATCTAACGAATCAGTAAATTGTATTAAAAAATAGATATTATAAATAGCCATGCCTATAGGCACATCTCAGAGAATGGCTGTAAAGGGGGGGGGGGGGATTGTAATGGAACCCACGAAGCGTCTCTGTGTGCTCGGCTATGTTGCGCACACGATGGCTTGTGACCATATGCGCGCCACCGCTTTCTCGTGGGTCGCTCGGTGTGGGCCGCAGACAGGCCCCCCGCCTTTCCTGGCGCGCTTTTCGCCTTTCGACATCCGACAGCCGAGACGGTTGCTTAAGTATATGATCAGACACGCTCCCTCCGCCAGAGTGGCGAAAGCGTGCCTCTTGGGGCGTTCGACAGGCTGAGACGGCTGGCTCGACGGCACGCACTAGAGATGTGGCGACATCGCCTAAGATTGCAGTTCACAACCAAGTGCGTCGTTGTAGCTATCCTGCTGCTCTTCGAAGCATGGCTCAGAAGGAGCGAGCGCATCACCTACCGCATGACGCAGGTGTTCACCGGGCACGGTACGGCACATAATAGGACGCGAGGTCACGGCACAATGCCAACATTGGTATAGCGACCAGGTTACCGCACAGTACACGCCGAGGAATGCCCTGCGTGGGCTGCCGAGCGGCAAATTCTGGTCGATCGGATCGGGCAAGATCTGTCTCTGCCGGCTGTAGTGCCAAGTGGCAATGTTCGCAGAGCACCACAACTGGAATGCAGTAGTATCCTTCTATGAGAGCGTCATGCTCCAGGAGACCGCAGAGCGGGAACGGGAGAGGGCCGTCCTATCCTGTGCAGGTATGCACCGTAACAACCGTGCCCGGTGAACACCTGCGTCAGGCGGTAGGTGACGCACTCGCAGAGAGAAGGTGGCCTAATATTTCCGGCACTCTCAGGGCGAAGCGAAAGTTTCTGGGCTCATTATATTGATGAAAATTTTATGTATGTACATGTATGTATGTATGTTGTCTAGTAAAATACTTCCTGTATAATTTTCTCATCAGGACATCCAGTTAAGCTATTTTCATGGCCTTTTCAATTTGTTATTTTATTATGTAAATGCATAAAAATATTTTGGAGTAAAACTATTCTTGCGCAACAGCCTTTATTTCAACGTAACCAAATTGAGTTTTTTGTTTTCATCATCATCATTTCGGCCGAATGAAGTCCACTGCTGGACACAGGCCTCCCCCAAAGATCACCACAACCACCGATATGGATGTGTTGTGGGCTCATTGGGGGGTTTTGCCATAATCGCCACGCTTGGCAGGCGGGTTGGCGATCGCAGTTGAGTTGTTAATGTACTCAAAGAACGCTGCTGCCCATCCTCCGGCTAATCCCTTAGTCGACTTTTACGACACCCATAGGAGGAGATGGGGTGGTGGCATTTTTTGTTTTAATATAGATTAATTGTTCCTAAGTTATTATGCTATTTTTACATTATTCATTATGAAATCTTACTGCAGGAATAAGCTTAAACATATTTTTTATTATATATAAGACAGGTAACAAAGACCCATATATGTATACCTTAAAAACTAACATACCCATATAATAATTATAAAAATCACCAGAATTAAAACAAACTGGGGGGCATTTTCTTTGGTTGTGACTCCCTATATCATCAGAACACTACTCTGTGTGTACAGATTAAGAACATAGCACCAATCCATCTCCTCCTGTGGATGTTATAAAAGCAACTAAAAAGACTACACGATAGGGTTGGGCAGCAGCATCCCTTCTGTGGAACAGTAGTCATACTGCACTCACCAACCCAGTTGTCAGGCGTGGTGAGTAGTGGCGAATTCCTCCAAATATGAAGTCACAGTTGTGGGAATCTATAAGCCTTTGTTTACCAGTGGATGTCCTTTGGCTGATATGATAACTACCGCCGGCTAAAACTCTGCACAGAGGAAGACGGGCTTTTGCGTCGCGATAATCTGCAGAATGTAGAACTTGCAATGCGACTTCCTGCTCGACTCTATCCGCGACAACTTCAATATCGCTCTTGTTTTTCTTTTTGTTTGTGGTTCCCATCGAGAGAGGTATAGAAGCATAGTGGGCGCTGCAGCTCTTACGTACTTGTGGATCTTTTGTGCTGATCCTAGCCCTCTACTCCGTTGCCGGCACATCGCAGAGTTCTAGTAGTTGTAGGGGTTCGAGTTGGAAGCTCTTGGGGCTATGGATATGAGCGCTAGAGGGCCGGAGCGTAGACTTCATCAGATGAGACCTCTCAACTTTGAAATAAATATTCAACGTGCCTCTTACCATTCGGTGATCACTACCGTTTTCACACTGCGGATCACGGAGACATAATTAAATATTTGTCTTATATTGGTAATGACAATGTCAATCTCATTCTTTGGTGAACCATCGGGACTAATCCAGGTCTATTTCCTGTGAGGCGGCTTTTGGAAAAATGAATTAATCAGTCCCTCTATCTCCAAAAAGTCGGCCAGCTTCTGTTCTATGGGGTTCCGTTGCTCATACCCAAATTGCTCCACTCTCAACTCACCATCGCATTGTGCACTCATAGCTCTATACACTTTATATAATGGTATACATGACTCACACGTAATTCATATTCGATGTCATAGATGATGATTAAATGTAAAACGTATTGTTAATTTCTAACACATCACACTGTGGCAATCAATCGTCAATGCATTTAATAAAAATAGATTACCACACTAATCAAGGTTGTAGCTTTTTTTTCTGAACGGGGCCAGATTGATTCTGGTGATCATTCATTTTTTTTGATAAAGACGTTGCCCCACACTAGGATTTCTCCTGTGCCGTGGGTGCGTTTTACAGACATGAATTCCACATACAATACACCAAGACCCGGAACAACTACCTGCAGATCATACAAATATTTGTTCCGTGTGGGAATCGAACCCACGACCCGGAGCGCAGCAGCCGCCTGTATCAGCCACTTATATACAACCTGGTGACGAGACACGACTGTCCATCACAATTGTAATGCTACTCGAGACTAGTCCTGCTTGGCACCACACTACACTCATCAACTAGAGACATAAGTTGTTTAATCTCTTATGCCCAGTAATTTCACTAGCTACAGTGCACTTCAAATCGCAACTCAGTACTGTCTAAAGTTTAAACACTGCTTGGCAGAATAACTGGGAGTACCTTTATTTTATTGGTGTCCAGTGGAAATTCTACATGAACTTCCTCTTCCCCGGGGAAGGGCGAAGGGGTATGCCGGACTCCTACCGGCTAAAACCACTGGAGCGGTCATCTTTGGCACCGAAGGAGGGCTCCAGGTTCTCGTAAGATCACACTAGAGCCCCCATTGATGCCACGCCTTTAGGCACATCTCGGAGGAGATGACTGTAAAGCTGTCACCCCCTCTAGCGGAGGAAAGGCGACCGTAAAAATATCGCCCCCCAGGCACATCTCGGGGAGGATTGTAAAGGATCCCCCTAATCCTCGCTGTGCGCTATGCTGCGCACATATCGGCACGTGACCACGTGCGCGCCATCTTCTCGGGGGTCGCTCGGCATGAGCACACAGACTCACCAATATGCGCGCCCGCGACCCCCGAGAACTGGTGGCAGGCCTAGAGATTATCATCGCACGGTTGGCGCAGTGCCTAGTTGGCTTTCTGTGCTACGTGTCCCGGAATAACCCCGGCCCCACGCGGAACAGATATTTGTATGATCTACAGGTAGTTGTTTCGGGTCTGGGTGATTCTGCATGCGAAATGTATGTAAACCATACCCACGACATGATAAATTCTTCTATGGGAAACCACAAAAAAAAACTGAAAGACGTGTATTATCACAGTATGAGGCACGTAAACACAATTTTATATTTATATTGTATAAAATCGTGTATAGTATATATATATATATATATATATATATATAAATATATATACTGAAAAAAACTGCAGTATAGTTACATAACATTTCGTCGAATCCACTGTAGCCATCGTAGTAACTAAAGTCGTAAGTTCTATTTTACAACATAAAATTTAATTTGCACAGGATTGATGACATTCAGGATAATTCGATACTGCGTCGCGGTATCCCAGTGGCACACTCCATTTATGGTGTTGCTAGTACCATCAACGCAGCCAACTACACCATGATCGTCGCGTTAGAGAAGACACAGGAGTTAGGACATCCTATGGTATGTATACTTTTAGAGGTGTATCTTCCACTTCAGGGGCGAGTCCAGATGGTCGGAGTATAACTAGAACCAAATAATACGCAGGAAAACTTAAAATCCTAAACGCCTATTCTGTTTGGTGACATTGGCAAGAGTACGAAAAGACCTAAAGTGGCTATAATTAGAATGTTATTTCTTATTCTGATGACATTAGGAAAAGTTTGAAAAGTGAGCTATACTCAAACTGGTATCTTAAAGCAGATAGTAACATACGCGTGTCCAAGTCTACGTTTAACTTTGCCTTCGCGGGGAGGATTACCCAAGGAAAGATCAGTAAGGCCCCTATTACACCGAGACGCCATGTTGCGCTGCCTACAACATGTATGGTTAGTAGCGCAACCTGAGGGCACCTCACCTGGTGACCAAGCGGTCAAGAGCTGTATACATTTTGTTGGCAGCGACACTGGGTTGCGCCGCTATGTTATCTCGGTGAAAACAGCTGGGAAAACGCACAACGTCCAGCTTTTATATCGTCAACCTTGTTTGCACTCGATTGAATCCGCAATCGGATCTATCGATGACCGCCGAAGATCTGGCGACCAACATCTTGGCGACAACCAACCAACATTACACCGCTCGACCAAATTCATAACCTTAAGATAACCCACCGATACGGTTCGGGAATACAGATATTTTTTCCACAATTGACGCGGAATTTCCTAGCCATAAGATTTATTATAAGAAAAAAAATTAAAGATTTATAGAAACATGCTTTAAAAGACTAGACAGAAGCGTCGCAAAAAAGTAACTTAGGCGTTGCGTTCCATGTAAGAGGCGCGACCATGTATGTTATTGTCCACGCAGCCCACGGATGAGTTGACCCTTTAAACTTGTATCTCGTAGTGGATAGCCTTAAGGTCATAGGGGACATGTTTTGCGGTCAGTAATCCACTTGCCCCCTCGTCTGTTCGCACATCACGTGACAACGTCTGCACGGATTTTGATGAGATTTTAATGTTGTTGCCGTAATCTAAATCGTAAAAATCTAAGAGATGAATCTCTATTGGTTGGATAGAACCTGATATACAGCTTGATCGATCTATAATATACTAGCTTATGCCCGCGGCTTCGCACGCGTGGAATAAAAAAATCGGGGGTGAGGGTAGGAGGGTGAAAAATACTTTACGACCTATTCTCATACCTACCAAATATACAAAACTAAAAATCATTAAAATTGGTCGAGCCGTTTCGGAGGAGTGTGACCACAAACACCGTGACACGAGATATTTATATATTAGATTGTTCTATACAGATCTTAGATCATAATAAAGTGGTCGTTTTGAAAGCAAGGGCGGAACCTAGTACATTATATTAGCTAGTGTAACATTTCTTACAATTGCTGAACTAAAGCAGTACGCACTGAGTTCACGGAAGGCTGACATTTGCTATAATTAAGTGTTATTTCAGGCAACAAGAGTTTACTCAGAACAACTATTAGAACTGCATAGAGGGCAAGGCATTGAAATATACTGGAGGGACAACTTCCAGTGCCCCTCCGAGGAGGAGTATAAAGAGATGACCATTAAAAGTAAGATATTTTGTATTATATACTTATTTAAAAGACTCATTAAAATCAAATAATTAAATAGAGAGTAAACTTTTAATTTAGTTTCATAAACTTGTACAATAACCGGTATGTAACTAACAAAAACACGACAAAATTCCGCTGTAACCTCTAATATTTGAATGGAATACCCATTCGTATTCGTAACTATTGTATGATTTTTTTATTGGAATAATTTTGAGTAGAGAAATGGACCCAGAAATCTGAATGATCTACTTGCAAATGAGTGAGTATACTCTTGGTTGGTCCCATTTCAGTGTTCTGTATGAGGTGCGAGCTAGATCTTTTTCTTATTTGTAAAACCCTAATAGTCGTCAAATCAGCCGAATAAAGTCCACTGATGGACATAGCCTCCCTTGATATCGCCACAATGACCGGTTTGTGTGTATTTTGTACTTATTGTGGGGTTTTGCCATAATCGCCGCGCTTGGCAGGCGGGTTGCCAATCGAATTTGACTAGTAAAATTATTCGAAGACGCTGCTGCCCTTCCTCCAGCTAATCCCTTAGTTGCCTTTAACGCCGGAAGTATGGAACAGAGGCGAGGTGGTGCTCTTCTTCAACAGGGGTGATAACACTCCGTTAAAGAATTATAGACCCATCTCGCGAGGATGCCTTTAAGCTACTAGAGTGGAAAGGATTCGGAATAAACATCATTGGCATGTACATCACTCACGAGACGTGGTCACTCACTGTGGGCCTCGTAACAAAGCTCAAGATCACTCATGAGCTATGGAGAGGGCTATGCTTGGTATTTCTCTACGAGTTTGAATCAGAAATGAGGAGATCCGTAGAAAAACTGAAGTTGTCGACATAGCCGAAAGGATTAGTAAACTGAAGTGGCAATGGGCGGGGCACATTGCTCGTAGAACTGATGGCCGTTGGGACAAAAAGGTTCTGGAGTAGATACCGCGCACCGGAAAAAGCAGCGTGGGATGACTCACGACGAGGTGTACAGAAGATCTTGTAAAGGCCGCTGGGAGCCGATGGATGCGAGCAGCATGTCATGTCGTTGTGAAAACCTTTGGCTAATATGAATAAACAACTGTCGTTCTTGGAGATGCTTAGACTGAGTCAAAGGATCCGTTCCGTAGCGCCATGGTTTTATACTATTTTTAAAATAGCTTACAAGGAGCAAGTCAAGTCACGAAGTCATCATTTCGGCCGAATGAGGTCCACTGCTGGACACAGGCCTCCCCCAAAGATCACCACAACGACCGATTTGGTTGTGTTGTGGGCTCATTGGGGGGTGTTGCCATAATCGCCACGCTTGGCAGACGGGTTGGTGATCGCAGTTGAGTTGTTAATGTACTCAAAGGACGCTGCTGCCCTTCCTCCGGCTAATCCCTCTGTCGACACCCACGGGAAGAAATGGGGTCACGAAGTGTACGCTTTTAATTACCTAGTATAATAATAATAGGTATAGATAACTAAGATAAGATAATGTTTATTTTCTCGCCACAATATTGCGCATAGAATTACATTTGACAAGTTACACAATTTGTACAGATATATTGTGGAAGACTGGTGCCTAAACTAGCCTCGAGGCCTGTATTTCAGGATACTATTAAATTATTGTCCTTGTAACAACAAAAAGTTTTGTATAAAGTCTTTCCTTGTTAATTTTTCGTTTGGTATATTTCAGTGGTATAAAAATGGCCAAATAGTGTTGCCATTCTAAATAAATGGTTTTTGCAAGCAACTTCCTAGAAAAAATCTTTGTTTTAGAGACGGGTGGTCTTTTCATGTTGGCAATTCGTCTGATGCAGCTGTTCAGCGAGAACAAGTCTGACTTCAGCAAGCTGTCCGCAATACTTGGACTGTACTTCCAGATCAGAGACGATTACTGCAATTTGAGGTTGCAAGAGGTAAATAATGTAAAATTTATATCAGGATAAGCTTGCGTGGCACCATACTGCGCTCGTCACCTCGAGACGTAAAGTTTTTAGTCTATTGTGCTCCGTAATTTCACTAGCTACAGTGCCCTTCCAGCACAGTAATGTCTAAAGTTTAAACACTACTGCTTAGCTTATGGACTTATGGACCGTGAAGGACTGAATTTAAAAAATATTATTATTATCTACATGTCTCTCATGTCACGGGTTTATATCCCCTGTAAGGGGAACCCGGTCTTTTGACAGGCTTACGCGGGGACATGGGTCCAACACGCAGAGGCCCTTTAGAGAATTTTAATCTAAAATGTAATGGGACACTAACCGGGAACTCTCCATGGCTACACTATAAAATGCAGTCTTGGATTGTGCCCGGAGGTGTAAAACTATTGTATAAGATGGAAACCACAAGTATAAGGTCTATTGTAAAGGGTGCTAAATGGATTATATACTTCTAAAAACGGAAACAACGGCGTCTGCCTTTCAACCTTTAAAGTGAAATTCTGTGGCAATTATTATTATTAGCGGCGAATATCTGGCATTGAGGTGGTACCTACCCAGCCGGCCTCTTGCAATAAGAGACCTAACACCAGTTGAGTGTCGTTCGTATAAATGAAATGAAATGAAATTTATTTTAGCAAATAGGTTCCAAAATACACTTTCACTTACTAAAGACACCGAGAGTGCGATGAACGTGCGAGCGTAGCCCGTGTCGTCTGTCACAGGTAGGTACAAGTGTGATCATATGAGGACCTGGAGCCCCCTTAGGTGCCCACGATGACCGCCGCAGTGGTTTTAGCCTGTAGGAGATGTCTCTTCGTCCTTCCCAGGCGGAAAAAGTTCTAGATGAATTTCCACTGGGTCAGTAAAAAAAGTAGGTACAACACCGTGATGTTTATAGCTCCTAAGAGTCCATCCCACACCTCCAACATCCCCAGGGCTGAGCAAGTGCATCAAAATTTGAACACCTAAAATAGTACACTAAAGGCGTTTTCATATTTTAATACCGTATTAACGATTTAAACTTTTAGTACACAGAGAACAAGAGTTACTGCGAGGATCTGACGGAGGGCAAGTTCAGCTTCCCCATCATACACGCCATCCGGAACCCGAACGGCGACAACCAAGTGCTTCGTATCCTTTACTATTCACACCCTACTTGACCTGTCACAGGAGCTTTTTTTTTAAACGCTACCCCACATCGGATTTCTCCTGTGTCGTGGGTGCGTTTACAGACACAAATTCCACATAAAAATACGCAGACCCGGAACTACTATCTGCAGACCATCTTATATATATAATTCTTCTATACGTGTGTATGTCACTGAACTCCTACGAAACGGCGGGACCGATTTTGATTACAAAAATTATGTATATTTGAGTGGGTCCCTGGTGGTCCCAACGATGGTGGTGAACGAGTTACTTTAGTGGCAGTCCAAGAAGCGTCTCGTGTTCACATGAGACTCTTTTTAGATTTTTGACAATGGAGGATCTGAAGATAGTATTGGCATCATCTCACGCTATGGTTTGTGCAATGACCAACCGATTGGCTTTGTGTGTTACGTGTCGCGGCTTTGATACAAAACATATATTTATATGATCTACGAATTCTAGGTCTACGCGTCTGTGCATGTGGGAATCATCTCTGTAAAGTGTACCCACTATACAGGAAAATAATAACAGTAAGTTATTTAGTTATTTATTTTTCTCACACACAATAATAAAAAAGTTGCAACAGAATACAATATTGCCCAGTGACAATAGTATTCAAATTTATTGTGGGAGACTGGTGCCTAAGCTAGGCCGAAGCCAGAAGTCCAGAAGTCCAATTTTGCTCTTTCATAAACTGTGCCATTTAGTGTTTTTCCATTTTCTTCTTCGTGTATGTGACTCTATCAAGTTATTTCCTATTGTTAAAGTTCTCTTGATGAATACTCTCCAATACGTTGCTATAACTTTATCAGGCCCCGGTACTGGTTGATTTTGTCCTTTATAACCCGGTTATCATCTTGCACCCCATGAATGCCCACTTTCGCTGCAGACAACATCCTGATATACTGATCTAATAAAATGTGTATACTATGGCTTTGATACACCCAATATTGGCGATTTATCAAAATGCATTTTCAATTTTTCAGACCTTTGTTTTGCTTTGACATTTGACGTTTTGGAAGACTGTAATGAATCGAAGAAGTCCGTTGTAAGAATTTTCCACATGACTGCAGCGGTGGTATTTCGTATTTTTGTAGTTACCGGTGGGACGCCATTAAGTCACTCTGAGGTTACTGTTGAAAACCAGCGCTGGTGGCATTAGGTCCGTCCAATATCACAGTATTATGCTGAACAATCACCTGTTTCTGCGCACATACTACGCACAGCACAGGCATGCTAACATATTATTTATTTTGTAAGTTGTCTTCTATTGTACTGTTAAAATTACGTGGGTAGCACAAAAAGGTACTCGAATAATAAGGATTATAATGTTATCAGTTCACAGGAAAATTCTACGCCCATGGGGCTATCCCCCAGAGGGTCATGTCAAGAGCTCTTTGGCATGAGCCTCTCTCGACATGGCTCCTTAGTCGCCTTTTGTGACCCCCACGGAAGGTGATATGCTAGCTTATTTACTACCGGGAACAGCACTATTAGAAAACACCACTTCCTTCCTTCCCGGGAGCGTTGTTTAAGGCGCGAAATTGAAATGATACGTACTACGTACGTAAAGTAGAAAAACTGACAAACTAAGATTATTGGTGTACCTGTCTATTTCAAATAATTCAGGGCACGCCTTTTCAAACTATTCTGCTAAGATAGAATTACTAATATTTCCGACGTAGGTATGTCAAATGTGTCATCCGAATAAATAAATATTAATAATAAAAATTTGTTTTTATTTCGGATAGATACATTTCAAATAATTTTCAATTATTCTTGATCGTTTTCTTCTCTTGGATTATGGCTTCCATTAGAGTATCTTCCACAATTTCGCCAATGTCAAGTCTAAGACAACGTTACACGGTGTTTTGATTAATCAATCTTTACATATTCGTTGCACGGTGTTTTGATTAATCAATCCTTACATATTCATATAACATTTCTGGCACGGAGACGTGGTCACTCACAATGGGCCTCGTAAGAATGTTCAAGGTCACTCAGCGAGCTAAGGAGAGAGCTTGTGACGGAGTCATCCTTCATCTTCATTTCAATCAACCTCTTTCATGACTTCATACCTTTAATTCCATCACTGTCCACCTCACGCATCATTCTTTATTTAAATCAAAATTCGAATTTATGTGACGTAGAGTCGCTCTTCATATTTTGATCATTATTATTACACATTCGATTCTGAACGCTAGTGGTTCAACACACAGCTGTCGCTTTGACAAATAGTCTCCTGCAATATTCCAATTACTTATTTTAAACTAGCGTAAATTGTGATATTAAGCTATATTTTATAATTTATATCACCATGAGCATGAAGTGTTGAAGTTGTGAATATCAATATACCTATATAACATATATGCTACGTTTCATTGAATAACTATAACTGAACTCCGTTACTTGCTGCCGTGGAGAGAGCCTCCTAGTTGAGCTAGAGAACCGGGAAGGAACACGGTGGCACTCCGCGACAAGCTATGCTTAGTATTTCTCTACGAGATCGAATTAGGAATGAGGAGATCCTTAGAGGAACTAATAGAGAGAGAAGAGAAGAACTAATAGAGAACAGGAATATTATTTATAGAAAATGTTATTATTTGGTAGCCATTTTTTAATGCAACAATTTAATGTTTTTAACTATTTCTCGTCGTGTATAAATAAATTATAACGTCAGTTATCTTTAAAAAAACAATTGCATGCCGTTATCGTTGCATTTACATGACCTCGTAAATGCAACGATACGTACCCAACGGATGTACATGACCTCGAAATAAAATATAATCATCTCATTGTTACGTACATTGTATGCAAATTAATGATATTTCAATTTCATGTTCTGTTATACATAAAAAATCTATCTAGTTCAAACACTGCTCATAACAAACAACTACAAAATAAAACAGTGCATTTCCTTAGACCTATTCCTAGATATACTCCGTCAAAGAACTCGTGACGTGGAAGTGAAGAGATACTGCATCACGTTATTGGAGCGTCTCGGCAGCTTCGCTTACACGCGCTCCACGCTACATAGTCTAGACGAGGAGGCGAGGAGAGAGGTCAGTTATAGTAAAGTTTATGACAAGAGACTACACACCCACATACATGATCATCATCATATAAGTCGAAGGACGCCCACTGCTGAGCATAGGCCTCCCCCAAAGATTCCCACTACGTGTTGTCAGTTTGGGGGAATTTGCAAGTACTCACCACGCTTGGCAGAAGGATTAGTGGGCGCACTATGGAAGTTCTATAGAAGGGATGTTATTATGTACATCCCTCTGGTTTAGAATCCCTTAGTCGTCTATTACGACATCCACGGGAGGAGATGGACTGGTGCTGTATTCCTTTTAATTCTTACTTGAATCGTAGCTCAGCTATTTACGTGTGCGTTCCGTTTTACTTATATATGTTTAACGAATCATTTCGGCCGAATGAAGTCCACTGCTGGACACCACAACGACCGATATGGGTGTGTTGTGGGCTCATTGGGGGGTTTTGCCATAATCGCCACGCTTGGCAGACGGGTTGGGGATCGCAGTTGAGTTGTTAATGTACTCGAAGGACGCTGCTGCCCATCCTCCTACTAATTCCTTAGTCGACTTTTACGACACCCACGGGAGGAGATGGGGTGGTGGTATTCTGGGCCGGCACCACACGGCAACAAATTAACGAACGAATTTTTAACGACTGGCAGCATGATATTCGGCGAATAAAATATTCGTATTATTCCGTAATTGGCTGTTATTCGGCGAATATTATATTCGTATTCATTGCACTACTAGTAAAGTAAGTAAGAAAAGAAATTACCCAAATAAAATATTCTGCGTGCCAAACAAGCAGTTCACTGCTTCTTTAGTTCATCATATCAGTCAAAGGACGTCCACTGCTGAACAAAGGCCTCCCCAGCAGATTTTTACAATTACATCGTAATTTTGGGGGCATTTCGCCAGTACTCACCTAGCTTAACAGGCGGGTTGGTGAGCGCAGAATGGCTGCTGTTCCACAGAAGGGACGGTGCTGCCCATCCCTCTAGATTAAAGCCTTTTAGTCGCCTTTTACGACATCCACTAGAGCGGTGTTATATTATTAATCTCGACAATCTTTACACACACATTCTTTATTTTAGAAACTTTAAATTACGATGCGTGAACACCACAACAGGACCATTGCAAGGGGCACATTTGCATGGTCGTAAAGTTGCTTTTAACAACACCATAGTATAATTTCCAGGTGACCCTTCTCGGCGGCAACCCTCACTTAGAAGCTCTCCTGGATGACTTGCTGAGCTGGCGACGAGACGCGCCTCACAAGCTACACGATAACAGCGCGTAAACGTCACCAGCTTTACTTGTACGCGTAACTGTGAAGTGGGGGAGTTAGCAAACCATATTAAGTTTTGAGAAATTTCTAGGGGAAGAAGGATCGGGAGAGCTGCAATAACTACTTAACGATACTGAGCCATTTTAGTTGGCAGAAAATGTATGCTTGTTTTGAAGGACGTTGTTTAAATTACTATATCTCTGTCCTGCTATCGAGGAAGCGCTGCAGTGGTGCCGCTGTGGCGCAACTGTGGCGCCACTTCAAGCGTCTTATCTAAGAATTATTTGGACGCAGGCTGAATGTTGCTGGCGAACACCAATGCCTGGTTCCTATACTGAAAACGTTTTGCTCATTACTCCTACTATTTATGAATGCCAAACCGCTCTTATAAAAGTCCCGTTCACCATTTTCTATCTATAACAGATGAAAGGGTCCGTACCCTAAGGAGACCACTGCATCATTGTCTAACGGTACACGAGTCAAAGTTTTAACTAAAAATGGTCGGCAAGATATAGAGCATAGCCACAAACATGTCGATAGAAATTGTTTTCACAAATAAATGCAGTACACGCGGCTCTAAATCAAGCTATACATTTCCAGTAAAAGCTGATCTCGTATTGTATAGGATTTCACTACAATAAGAGATCAGCTTATACTGCAAATGTATAGCTTGATATGGAGCTGTGTGTACGTTTTCCTAATGTATGGAAAACCTGTGTAACAGTTTGCCTCCCAGTTAAGTGTAAAATTCATTATTTTTAATATTAAAAATTACGAAAGACATTTTTTTTACATTTCATAATGGGTTTGTTGTATCTTGTAAAATATAACATATACAACACTATTTTTCGTATATACTGAACCTGAAGATAGTTTGCTCAGAACATCAATAGAATCTGCGATAGCTTTAAAATCATGTTTTATTTTGTCCCAAAAAGAAGTAAAAATGTTTCAAGTTCGATACATTCATATGCAAGTCGCGAGTGGTGTCCGGATTAAGAATGTAGCACCACTCCATCTCCTCCCGTGGATGGCGTAAATGCGACTAAGAGACTAAACCAGAGGGATGGGCAGCAGCGTCCTTTTCGTGGAACAGCAGCCATACTGCGCTCACCAACCCACCTGCCAAGCGTGGTGAGTACTGGCAAATACCCCCCAAAATGACGAAACAATTGTGGAGTGGAAATCTATGGCTTCCCCATACTTGCTTTTGCCTTTGTTCAGCATCAGCAGTGGACGTATAAATGGCTGATATGATGATGATGGTGACCGTGCCGGCGACACGACCCCCCCCCCCCCCCCGCACTTACCCCCATGTATCAGCACCCATGTGGCATTATGCGCGTACAACGGGGCAAAATATTTACCTATTTACTTTGTCAGTTTTTTACACAACCAGTATTAATAAAAATCTTTTCTAGGGTTGCTTTTCTCTATACTAAAAATAATGTTGTATTGTTATATTGTGTTTTGTTCCTAAGTACATTTGTAGCGTCGTCGTATTGATCTTGAACTTTTGAAATGCCGATGTCAAGGTGGCACGTCGCACACTTATTCAACAACAAGTTGATGACATTTTTGATTTGTGATTTCAATGATCATAACAATATGTAAGCGAGCGCTGTTTTGATTATTCGAATTTGTCGTGCCGTGTTTATTTAAATACCGCAAAAACAACAGAAAAAATCTCGATGATATGATTTTTTGAAGTGAAAACTTCTTTTAGCGCGGTACGCATATTTTTAGATGAGATAAAATCTCTGGGCTCGCGACACCGTTACGAGACGCACCTATAGTGTCTGCATATATGCATGTACATATAGCAGATCGCGAACGCGTCTAGATAAATAAAATAAAATAAGTTTTCACTTCTGTCGGCACTCCCGGAGTGCAACCCGTATTTTTTCTTTTAGTAAGTAGGTAGGTTTTTTGTACGTAGGAAAATCCTTGTGGGCACTTCCTCCGTCTTTAGGGAAGTGAAGAGCGTGCTGGTCTCTCACCAGCTAAAACCCCACGGTGTTCCTCCGTGCATGTTACGACGGGGTCTCGGGAGGTGCTCGCATTCGTCCACGACCCAGGCAGTGCGGTGCGTTTGATGTGGACCTGTCTTGTCGGGGAGAGGAAAGGTGTCTTCCCTCCTAATACAGGAATACAGGCTCTTCACCGCATCGGGCCCGTTTAATGATGGAGAGACGGACCTCCTCCGGACGGAGAAGTCTGTCGGTCACCGGCCACGATTACAGTGGCTTGAAGATGAGTTTGCCTGCGAACTAGGTAGATTGATCATCGAATACTTATTACTTGTAAACCTCAAACAACGACGTTAACACAATATATGTGTACATATTGTTATTTTTATATCGAGCCATCATCATGCATTTTACATTCCAAATTTAATATAAGCAGAGAAGAAAGCCAAAGTAGTGTAGACATTTAACTAAAAGACATTTTGTAACTTTATTCATTTCAAATATACGTCTCTAATTATACTCATCAATTTGACCATTATTCGTTAATAATTTATTACTGTTATAAAAAAATGTTATGTAATGTCCTTACTAGGAATTTGAATATATATATATTTAAATATTATATCAATGTCTCGATAGTAACTAATCTAGAATACGCTTGAAACATAGTTTCATAAATGCTTAATATATTAGAATATCTGATTTTGCGAACGTGCGGTGTGTACAAATTTACAGGCAGTAAGCCCGCTTTCAAGGCCGTATACACTCATAAACATGAATGTCACTCACTAAACTAGGGGCTATAAACAATACTCAAGAATTGCCGTCTTCAATAGTCTTACGTCTCGTGATTTATTATGAGAAGAGTGTCCAGAAAGATTCCTGCAGTAAAAAAAATGACTGACTGTATATTTTCTAGACATAGTCCCCACTTTAATTCATTCTTACTTCTGACACATTACAAATTGTTTCCCCGGTCGCATACTTCGACTGCAGCACCGACTGCGAAACAAACTTTACTGGAGAGCTGTTCAAAGTTGTATTTTGAGAACTTTACTAGAATGTTAAAAATTAAGTCTGGAAATAATACTTGAATAAAGATAACTTAAAAAACTGGCCTAATAACGTACAAAATACTCTTTAATTGAAAAAAAAAACATAAACCTATGTTATGCTATTTTGATAGTGCAGTCGCGTTTTCGTCTGGATATCTAGACTATGTGATGATGATCATAATAACAATTTCATGTGCTTAACTGAGCACTATCCATAACATAGTATACAAAAACATTCTTCGGTGATTGGCCTAATACCAGTCTCTTAAGGTAGTATGTCACCCATACAATATATTGGATGATATCATCATATGAACAAGGGACGCAATTTATTTGATCAATGATTTGGACATTTCCATATTTTCTATCAAACAACTAAATCGGTATGAAAGCAGTATTTACTGAGTATAAAAGGAACCAATGTCTTTTAAAATACAAGGCACTGAAATTATTAAAATAAAATATTGGGCAAACATATTCGATGAATGGCATATCATCCTTAGACACACTCAGACACGGAATAGCGTAAGTGCCAATGACAAAAATAGTCAACTGTATTGTTTATATCCTCTAGTCTGTGAAAAGAGCGGATCCAAGGAAGGGGAGGGGTGGGGGGCTCAGGGGTCTATGAAAAGCTGTGGGGTGCAGTTTACTACTTACCTAGTAGCAATAATGATCTCTGAAAATCTTGACATGATCCAGGGGGCCTCAGCGGGCCATGCTCAACTCACCCCCCAAGCTGTGGAATGCAGTTTACCGTAGACCTAGTAGCAATAATGATCACTGAAAATCTTGGCATGATCCAGGGGGCCTCAGCGGGCCATGCCCAACCCACCCCCCAAGCTGTGGAATGCAGTTTACCGTAGACCTAGTAGCAATAATGATCTCTGAAAATCTTGTCATGAGACCTGAGGCCCCCTAGATTAAAATCCTGGATCCGCCCTGGTCTGTGAGCTACAATATTAAAACAACACCCCTAAGTAATGCCACGGTTGAACTATAGTAGCCGATACGGATCTTTAGCGCTGACGTTCCTCCCCATTACCTGCGTAAAAGTGTTTTGGGTGGGTTTGGCGGTATGCATCTGCGCAAACCGATCCCCACTTTCTCATTGAGCGCTCAAGGTACTTTTTTCTTTGTTCTTAAAGGGGTTTTCGCAAATATTCCTGCTAATGTGGCTGCTCAACCGGACATTTCTGGCGAAACCAAAAGAGGCGTCCGGGTGGACGTTCAAGTTGGAGGTTCAAGGTCCGTGCCCGGGACTGTATATCTAACCTAAACCCAACAACTCTATAGTTGGTCACCGTATGATGCGCAGTAGTGGCATAAAATGGTTGGGATTATGTAGCAGTAATTCAAGAAAACATTATCCACTCAATCTATATTACACTGGTCATGCGATCATTCTGCCTTTATTAGTCGTATTAGATCGGGAGTAGTTACTTTTGCTCTGTAAAATATATAAACGAGTGCTTACTTAAATCGCTATGTACTTATGCGCAATAAATGCTTAAATAGGCCAGCTTCTTTGTTGTTCAATTATTTTGAAATAAAACTATTGTTATGGATTTTTCTGTTTTTATTTATGTCATCCTATACCACATGTGAATTTAAATTGTAATAATAGACGAGTATTTAATATTAATCAGTTTGTAATAAGGTCTGTAGCAATAGTTTTATCTTTATATATGGTATTTGAGAATATATGTATGAGATATTTTACTATTTGTGGTTAGAATCTCTAAAACGATGGTATATTATGCTTATTTTTACAGTATATGAAATATATATGTAGAAATTTATACATTCTAAATATTGTCATCGATGTAGTTGCAATTTAAATAGGTTGTAGTTTTAAAGATAAACGATTGTTAACTCAATTTTAATTAAAAAGGGCAAAATTGCCCTCAATGTGATTCAACCAAAAACATGATTTGATCTTCAAAGTATCCAGCCTTATTTTTTTTCCCATAAAGCAACGGCTTACAATATACGGTCATTACAGCCATATGCGTAGCAAGTGTGGAGGGGGACGGGTAGGCCTGGACCTCCTGGTCCACCCCAGCCCCCTAGTACTAGTTTATTTTCACATTTGAAACGTAAACGCGTTCGGCGCTCCGATTGGTTGAAGAGTTTGGAGCGGGCCAATCGCAGCGCCGCACTCAGTATACGTTTCGAGTGTGAAAAGATACTCGCACTAGGCCCTCAGAATTATATGAAAACACCAATTAATAATAAGATGGCATGGTTAACGCAGTGGCTAAGCGGTTTGCTTTTTGCACTATGTATCGGGCGTTTGATCCCCGCGCGGAACGAATATCAATTGTATGATATACAGATAGTGTTTCGAGTCTGTTGTTTGTGCATGCGAGATTTTTGTATGTAAAGATAGAAATCCTAATTAAAGGCTTAGATTGATAATAAAACTAAAATACCTCTTCCAAGAAAAAAATATTTGCTACGCCCTGGGTTTGAAGTTGTATCAACCAAATATTGATAACCATAAAGAAAATAAATGATTGTAAAGCTTATCTTGATTGCATTATAGTTTTTATTTGAAAGTTAACCTTGAAAGGTGTTTTATTTTGAATATACCTAATTTTGTTATCATAATTAATGATGTACTTATTATTAGACTTGTAAAGTATTGTGAATGTATTTTATATAACATTAATTTATGTAAATTTCGCTTACTTTAAATGTTATGCATATTTTGCACGTTATGAGGTTTGTGCCATCATGTTATCATTTCATAAGTATTATTATTTAAATTTAGTACATTAATAATCGAGTCCTGTACATTCCACAAATTTATATATTTTACTGTTAGTTAACCAACCAAATAATATTATAATTAACTCGTGTCGATTTTATATTACTGGTTGATAATATTAGGAGACTAGAACTAAGCTTAGGCCTAAATATGTACTTAGTAGGCACATAAGGCTAGCCAAAAACGACAATAATAGCTTCGTAACAAGTTTTAGTATATTGTATTCGAATAGTTTTGCTTTAGTGAAATTGGCGGTAGACAATAAAATATAGAATATTTTCTGATATCCTGTCAGGCATACTATAGTTATGTACTGTAGTCTGATAGACGCGCGATGTAATAACTACCCCCATTGACTATACCATTTTTTTTAAAATATCCTACTGTCGTTTATATACCTCGCTAATAGCGATAAGACCGCCCATTGTACAATTTAGATTTTTTTACCTAGTAATTATTATTCTAATAGTGTAAAGAATTCTGTTCAATTGTGTGATAATATACTTCATATAAATCATTACACTTCATCCCTCTTATTTATAAAAGATAAAATGTTGTAAAAGCCTATTTTTTATCTTTCAAAACAAAATTTTCACAAAAAAGTTTTATTTCTTTCTATTGGGCTTCTGGCAACCAGCTTAGGGAGCTATTGCTGGCTAACCGAATAAATTGGCGAAACACTAAGCAACACAGCTAAGGGCGTACCCTAGTGGGACTCAAGCTTCGGCTTAAGGCGTTGCTGAAGGGAGAAGCTAGGGACCCGGTGCATGAATTAATTAGACTTGGGGACATAATTTAGAGCTACTGATTTGGCATGGGTCGATTCAATCAAAGGTTCATGTAAAGTTTTATCTGTTTAGGATAAGAGGCAAGTGTCCCCATCTCCATGCATACCAGCGCCATAGCAATTATTAATATTAATATTTAACAGGTAACATTATAATAACATACTAGACAAATAAGTGTTTAGTTTTCCAAGTGTACGAAACGTGAAAATATGTTGTCGGTTGTTATTACGTTTAATTTAACATTTTTGTTAGTAATTTGTTTTATGAGAATATACTTTTATGCGTGATTATTTTTATTTATTTTCTCATTTTCTGTTGGGCATACAATAAGTAGTTTCAAGCTCAAAAAGATAAGTACCCAAAACAGTTCTGCTTGTTGAAACTTTACAAAGGAACCGAAGGCTTCACCGTTTTTATCTATCTAGGATGATTCATCAAGGGTCACCAACGGCCGAAATTAATCATCAATCTAATCCAAAACTTTAGATTAAGATTTTGAAATACACTCGTTTATGTGTTCGGAGCACATCTATACAAATAAATAAAATTGAAGTGTCTGTTTGTAATGTCAAAATAACAGCTTTTTACTAATTGCATGTGGAAGTATATACGGTACCTATAGCAAAAAAACAATTTTTACATTTTTTGTCTGTCTGTCTGTCTGTCTGTTTGTTCCGGGTAATCTCCGAAACGGCTGGACCGATTTCGACGGGACTTTCACTGGCAGATAGCTGACGTTATAAGGAATAACTTAGGCTACTTTTATTTCAGGAAAATGATTAGGGTTCCGCGCGAAAACTATAAAACCCTTGAAATCCAACATATATAGGTATTCTTTTAAATTATACGCGGGTGAAACCGCGGGTCCCAGCTAGTTTAACATAAAAACAGACAAATCCTTAGTCGCTAATCCAAACATTTTGGATTTAGATTGATTATGATTTAATCTCGGCCGTAAGTCATCCGAGAGTGCCATGAATTAATTCATATTTTATAGAGACCTAGTAAGAAGTCATATCAGCCACAGGACGTCCACTGCTGAACAAAGGCCTCCCCCTTAGATTTTCACAACGAGCGGCCACATGCCGCTCTCATCCAACGACTCCCAGCGACCTTCACCAGGTCGTCTGTCCACCTCGTTGGAGGTCGTCCCACGCTGCGTTTTCCGGTGCGCGGTCTCCATCCGAGAACCATATGATGAGTAGTAACACAAACTAAAACGAGCTTATGATTACTTTGCCATAGTCAAAGCCTTGGATCAGAAAGAATAATTTGTATACCTTCATTTGGAAAACCCTTCGTATCTTCAGGGTCCTTGAATTCCTCGATACCAGATGTCATTTTCATGACTGTTACCAGTACCGAAAGGACAAAGAAAGTATGCTCCTCTACATTGGTTGCGCCGTCAGCTGGCAGCCGATCCATCGTTGTTATAATATTACACGATATATTGCTTTATTGATTTCGCCGGCGCAGTGGCTGTGCGATTGGCTTTCTGCGTTACGTGTCGCGGGTTCGACCCACACGGATCATACTTTTGTATGATCTACAGATAGTTGTTTCGGGTCTGGGTATTCGTGCATGTGAGATTTATGTCTATTATATATAGTATATTTATGTCTAAACTGCACCCACGATACAAGAGAAATCCTAGTGTGGGAATAAAGATTTGACTATATTGACTTACAACCTTAATTAGCATCAGTTGGGTAGAGCTTCGATGACCAATAGAAGTTAGTATTTCATTAATTATTACAATATTAGTACACACGCTTTGTCTTCCAAATTTGGACAATAAATAATGTATATTAGGATTAAATACAGATCGTCACTGACACGATTTGATGATGTCCATGTCGATACGTCATTACTTGTATATTTTCATTAAATTATCGCTATGTCCCGTTTTTGAATCACGGTCTACCTTTTTGTGAAGAGCATTGTAAGGGATGTTATTATATGGGGTGTAAAAAAGGTACGTTTAAAATAAAAGTGAAAATATAATTAATCAAGAGTTCTCTCGGTGAATTAGAATTTATTTATTTACCATGTGACACTTTTAGTCTTAATTTAAACAGATTAAGTATCTGTCATAAGATTTGTGAAATGCTAATGGTGGTCTGATTCGTAGTTATGGGCAGCACTTATGTATTTTTCATAACCTTCTTCACGTTTCCTTATAGCCGAGGATGTCTCTTATTTTAGAAAATGTTATTACAAGTCGCTGGTACCTCTTTTACACCCTTTAAATATACTTGCAGGCGGAATTCACAAGCTGCCGTGTATGTATGTAGGTGTTCGACACGGCAAAAATGTATTATCTTTTATCTAGGTCAAGTGGTGATTTCAAATGTTTTGCTCCTAAATTATAAGTAGGTACATATATTAGTGTTAATAGTGATCCTCTATTACGGTCGAAATTAATACTTGATCAATCTAAACCGAAATTTTAGGCATTGAGAAATTCTCTGTTTTTTTTGTTGTGTGATTTTAACACTAAAACAGAACCCAAGTTTAAAATCTTGTTGTCTAGAAAAGATCGCTATTAGCGAGAAGAGCACCCATTGTACATTATATTTATACATATGATAATATATTGTTTTTCCGAATGGTATATAATAAACAATTTTGGTTTAGATTATTTATTAATTTAGGCCTTTAGTGAAACTGTCGCCGAAACATATCCAATGGATCAAAAATAAAGCTTTCGTGTGAATGAATTATAGTTTTATTTATAGACCGCCAGTCGGGACCCGCAGTGGCTCTGTGCCAATCGTCCAGTAGAGGTTACAGAAAAAAACAATATCAACTATTTCTAGGTATCATAGTTCTGTAATCACTATAATAATTTCCAGAATTATATTTAGCACAATGTGCATCTACCTGATGGTCATTTTCAATGTGTCGTAGAAAACCCCGCCAGATAAAAACAAATTTTCCGCTTTATGACGTTAAAAACGGCTAAAGGTCACTTTAAAGGACGTAGCTAGAGCAGTAAACCTACTGCCAAGAATTTAGGTGCACACTTCAGAATAGTCGGTCTCATGGACAGAACCCAGGAAGAAACTATGATCTGTTTTAAATAAGTGACCAGTTGTGTGATGAAGAATTTTCACGGCGAAGCACGCGCTGAAGAAGTGCTCAGCTTGGGTGGCGCAGCGCCGTGACCTCATCGCGGCGGTCGAAGATGGTGTCCTCTCGCTTCCGGCCGTAGTTCCGTCTATATAATAGTATTCTTCTGGAGTCACAGCACGTGGGATGATGTAGCCTGAAGAAGGCGGCAGAGCGGGAGCCACCACTGCTCTTCCCCTCCGCGGACCCACAAGGCGTCGTATAGTGCTGATCGATGTCCAGCCTCTAGGAGTTGTGGCCTGTGAGCAACGAACTTGAAGCAGTCCATGACCACGACCAGAAGGAAGGTCGAAACGGCGGCGCGCTGTTTTTTTTTTTCGCAGACGCAGAGACGGGGCCCATCAAACCAAGTGAAGAGCCGATACCTGCCTACCCACAACTTATTATCAAGTCCCGCTTTAACCACTTGGGCCGCCCGGTTGCCTACCGAAAACGGGTTTCTCGAATAGTTTATTTTAATTTTAAATAAAGTAAAAGTTGCTCCACACTAGGGTTTCTCCTGTGTCGTGGGTGCGTTTACAGACATGAATTCTACATACAATACACCCTTAGCCGGAACAACTACCTGCAGATCATACAAATATTTGTCCCGTGCGGGAATCGAACCCACGACCCGGGGCGCAGCAGCCGACTGTATCAGCCACTGCACTAACCATGTAAAGCGGGACTAAATATTATGTGGCATTTCAGTATCCGGTACGCCCCTCCGCCCTTACCCAGGGCAAAGGAAATCTATGAGGATTCGTAGAAGACAACATCACCATGTTAAAACAAAGTAAGAGAAATAAATGCACGCAATAATAAAACAAACGATGGTGTATATAATACCTACACAGTAAAATCTTACGGTCCCAATTTGTAAAGAATGTTTTGCAAATATTCATTCATAAATAACTTTGTACGAACATTGTTTACTTTTGGTTAAATGTACAAATGTGAAATAAAAATAGAAATTGCAGCTATCAGCGGTCCTGAATCTTTGACTTAACCTATACCCATGAAACAGAAGTGTTTACTTTTTAGGGTGCTGAACGTCCGAAGGAAAAACGGCCGGAACCCTTATAGGATCATAATAAAACACTTAAACGGATTCTATCGCGTATATTTTAGATTTATGACTTTCCTGACGTTTCGAATACTTTGCATAATCGCGAAAATCTAAGACATTACCTTATAGGATCACTCGTGTGTGTCTGTCACAACCAATTGCTCCGAATCTACTGGACCGATTAAGGTGAAATTTGGTACACGTATGGATTTCTGCGACCCAAACACGTGCATGTAAATAAATGAATTTTGAATATGGGGGGTCACTTATGCGGGTTAATTTAAAAAATTAAAGAAATAAGTTTTTCAAGCTACAGTTTCCCTTCCATTTCATATGTTAAATGGTACACCGTTTAACATATGAAATGGAAGGATTTCTCGTAAGGGCTTCAAATGTATTTATTTTACAATTTTTAGTTTTAGTTATTTAAGAAAATAGACGAAACTCGACAAAGTCCCCCCTTTATCTCCAAAACTACCGAGCCTAAAAATTTAAAAAATATAGGTAATAGCTCTTTACCTATAGATTACAGGAAAACTTATAAGAAGTCTGGTGGTCTTAAAATAACATGGTAAATTTTTCAATATTGTGCGTATAAACTTGCGTTTGCGGTTGGAATGCATGGGAAAACATGTTTATCAACTCGCACTTGTGCATAAGGATATGTATAGTAAAAAACTGAATAATGTTTATGTACTTTATTAATATTTTTTACAGTTGTCACAAACTACAGAACTGCGACTCTACTAGTCAAGGTTTTCGTTGGATCAAAATGCTCCTGAACCGTAATATATCAACATAAATAAAACTAACATTACAATTAAATTATGATTTATATTAATTATTTTTTTCATAAATTGTCACAATAAAAGAATATTACATTTAAAAAATCTAAAATCATATACAAATAATCTCTCTTATTGAAACTAACAGACGAAAAAAATCCAAGCAGATTTTTAATGGAAAATATGATGTCTGTATCACAATGTTATGGACACTTAGTTCCCCAGTAGATTCACTAAATATACATAAAGTTACATTTTTAAGCATTTTTTTTTGTTTCAAGAAAGCAAAAGGTTACTTTATAAAAGCTATTTCTTCATATAAAAAGCCTCAGTACATCGCTTATTGCATTTTGCTACAATCGAATACCAAAATTACAAAAATTCCCATTAAAGGCGTATACCGAAAGTTTGCCAGACACAGCGAACAAAACCTAGTGCTTTATTGAAATATTAAAAGTTACCCTCCATTGACGCAGAACATGGCTTCTCTATATGAGGATTCTATACTTATCAATCTTCTTCAAAGTTTGTAAGTCGTAATTAATCAGTCATTAGTCAAATGTTATTTTACTTTGAGCTGTCATTTTATCAATAATGCATTGTTGTGTCTTATTAGTCGAGAAAATTAATGAATTGTCAAGTCGCCTTAACACTTAAGGAACATTAAAACGCCACAACACCTCTTGGCGGGATTAATCGAGGTAGCCGACTACCCCAATAACACAAATGGTATTATATATTAAAATTTTACTTTAGGACTACTTTAGTCAGTTTTAAATAAAATAGTATGTTAAAACTAAAAAGCGTCAAATATAAGAGAAGCATGTTTCGCATTAATGGAATGTGCACATCTATAAAATATATTACAATTTAATATCATAATAAAATTAATACGAATTCATTAGCACGCTATAGTAAGAATTAATAGTAAATCGTCCATCGTTCACAATATATACAAGAATTGTGGTTTTACCAAAAATATTTATTTTTAAAACTAGTGATGGGCCTGCCATCTTCCTAGAGGTGGTAGTCAAATTTCATAATTCCGGGTTTTCACTAATTAAAACGTTGATAAAATAACAATTCTTGTTTGCACACAACATTCGTCTTCAGATGTACCATATTTTTCTGTACGTACGAGTTCGTCGTGATTGTGTATTTTGAGTAAGAAATTTTAGTTGTACCTTAGGGCCGAATACTGACGCGCCACTCATTATTGAAGTCCCTTTCAAGTATTTGAGTAGCCTGTTTTCGGTATGACAGCGGGCATCCCAAATAGTTAAGAAGATCTTAAATATTGAGTGGCGTTTCAGTATTCGGCCATAAGCGTCTCTAAAATTAACAGAACAAATTGTTTACAATTTAGTTTAATAAATATCTTTAAGACTGTTAGATAAAAAAGTATTTCCACGTATTTAAATCGTGAGCTATGTTAAATATTGTCCTATGTTTTACATAAAAGCACCTCAACTAATATACAATTAGATAAAAATGTGATGTCACGTTGCTTATAAACAACGGCGAAGCCACAATTCTAAAGTCTAATGCGCACGGCAGAGTCGTGACCAAGTTTAAAACAAGAACTCGAATAATACTTGGACATTTCCAAACAGTATTACAAAACTTTATTCTAAATATAGATCAAGATACTCAATCACAACGTCCGTGTCGTACAGCGTGTAGTGCGTAGCCAGCGAGCGCGTGCGGGGAGGGGCGAGGGCGGCGATCCGCTCACGGGATCCAACCCACCACGTAGCTGCGGCTGCGGGTGAACTGGGTCAGCCGGTGGACGCGGCCGCCTGCAACATGGAAACATGGTCACTACATTATTATCACGTCTTACGTCATTAAGGATAATATATATATCAGAAGGTCCTACACAACATAATTCTTAGCTCATACGAAACCTGAACATAGTTTGTTCAGAATCAGTAACAGGATCGATTGCAATAGTTTATAATTAGTGTTTCATTTTGTCCCAGAAATAAGGTAAAGATGTTTCAAGTTCGATACATTAAGTCGCAGGCGACATCGCATCGATAGATAAGGCATGCCACTCCCGGGCGCATCTGCAGCCGTGCCGCATAATTATACGATATAGAACGGGGCAGAAAAACAAGCCTATTGATTTTTTTACACATACTCTTTTGATGACTTTCTTTTTTGGGGTGTATATAGGTACAATATCCATAGGTACAGTATCCGTGTGGTGTCCGGATTATGAATATATCACCACTCCATCTCCCGTGGATGTCGTAAAAGGCGATTAAGGGAATATAACCAGAGAGATGGGCAGCAGCGTCCCTTCTGTGAAACGGTAACCATACTGCACACACCAACCCGCCTGCCAAGCGTGGTGAGTACTGAAAAATTCCCCCCAAAAATGGTGATGATGACACAGTTGTGAAAACCTATGGGGGGGGGCTTTGTTCAGTAGACGCCGTATAAATGGCCGATATGATGATGAAGTACAATATATATAGAGATTGAAGTCCCTAAAAGGTACTTGGACATCCGGTTTTTAGAAGGTAACAATTGCCATCAATATTTGTAGATTTAAAAAAATGTTTACTTTTCTAAAATCTAAAAATACTGATGGCAATGAGTAGCAAAATAGACATGGTTTCGCAGTGGAAAAAATATCCTCACACCCCTTCACCTTTTCTTTCGCGACATAAAAGGCGAGAAGGGTATTCTGTCAAGAGGGTGGGCAGTGTGACAATAACATTTTGTGAACACCAATCCGTTTTCCAAACCTGGTGATTATGAAAATATATCTTGGAAGGACCTATAAAGTGGTCCATATGGAAATGATAAACATCTGACGAAATCTACAAAGGAACTGAGTCATTTGAGGCCAGAAATCGAAGATAAAGTTGTCTCTCCAAGTAATGTTAGGTTGTTTATATAAAAACCTATGAAATGTATGTATCATGATGACCCCCTTATGGTGTTTTTAATGCTGGTTTCGTTCGACTTTACAACAAAAATGAGATGTTTATTCAAGTCTTAGATTATCGAATAGCATATGACACAAATGGGTTTAATTACTTTATAAATATTACTGCCGTTAAATATTACGGTGTATTAGATTAAAAAGCTATTGCAAAGAGTTAAAAACACTATTACTACAGTGATTCTTGACTATATAGTTGCGAAGCATTTCAGGTTTTGTTAGAAATAAATATCTTTATGTATATGTAAAATTAGCTATTATTAACTAGATTTATATTTTCTTAGTAGCATAGCATCTCGGTGACAACTTATTGAAATAGTATGGGGTAAATTGGTGCTGAATGTGCATGGCATACATATGGGTAAAATATGCATGGAATCGTGCAGTCATGCTAAAATGGGGTCATTGAATAAATACAAACAACGTTTCTTTTTCGTAAAATGATTTAAGCTGCATTAAAAAACAAGTTGCAAGCAGTTTTTCTATTTGAGATTCCAAAAAAAGTATATTTTCACTATTTTACTACTGTAACGCGTGTTCTTTATATTTGTGCGTTTGAGTAATAAAATGGTGAAAAAAGATACTTAATATAATGGAGTTTATGTTTTTCTTTATATATCCCTACTGATTGTCCCCATAAAATAAAGTTCAACAGTTTGGTAGGTCCCTATATGGTTCGATAAATATAAATTTAGAGATTACTTACCGCGTGTGACAGTTCAAGGCTCTAAGCGCTGTTCTGGCTCCGGCGCTGCTGGCGTACTGAAATACATACACACCGACACATGTCATACGTATTTACACATACATCACGCCACCGATGTTTGCGATATTAACAATGAAAAATACGGACACTCTGGCTGAGCTCATTTAAAATGAAGAGACCAAACTTCTATCAAGAACTATTTTTGCTCGCAGTTAGAAGTTGCACAAGAGATAAATGTAAAGTTTTCAACTTTACTTGATCATTTATTGTTGGGAATCTAATGTATACTAGAACTTATTATCCAATTTTAAATTTGTAAACAGTAAATGTATTAAATAAATCTAAATGCAATCCAATTTGCATCGGATAAATGAGTTTATTTTTGGCCTACTTGAACGGCCATTTTGTATCGCGAACATCAGTATCGCAGTAGGTTCATTAAAACATAAATCATAATAAACAAATATACAACCAATCAGTATCATAACACAAAAACATCGTAGGAAATTCAAATCCATGCCAACATAGTAATCTTTATGAATTTTAGTATCAGAACATCATTCCGCATACAATGGTTAGTAGTGCGACCATGCGAGTAATTGGAGTTCAGGAAACAATATAACTATCATTATGGTCTAGTTATTAGATGCTAAACAAACATGACTATCCTGTCGCAACTGGAACCCCACAGCTTCGACGTAGACTCTAAGCGAAAACTCTTGATTAGCTTAAGCCTTTGCGCTGTGAAAAACCGTTATTACCCGAAAAAATAGCACGGCACTATCGTAATTGGCCATTTACATTCGCGCCAAAACAGATGATATTTTACCAATTTTTTGCGGCCATTTCTATATATTATCGGTCTGTGCTACGTTCCCCTCTCTGCTAGAAATTAAATTGTTAACTGTTATTATGTATACTAGAAAACACATCAAAATATATTAGTTTCGTTTTAATATTGAGATTGTAATGGAAATAGTTTTTAAAGAATTAATGTAGATAGTATTATTTTTAGAGTTATAAAGAGTAAACAAAATCGTTAAGACTATAAATACGGCACTAACGACGTCTTGTGACGTCATCATTGACATATTCGACTATATATTTTATAGTGCAGTTTTATAAAAGGTCACTTATTTTTAATATATATTATGTAATAAGTAAATGTTTGAATTCCAAAAACATCTCTTGTGACGAGTATTTTGTATTTTATAAATTAAAAGGTGAAAATATTTTTTTCAATTGTATTGTTATTTGAGATTCGTCTTATTCGAATGGTTTCAAAGCTTTCTGCATCAATAACTAGTATCAATCTTAACATCTTCAATTATTAGTTGCATGGAAATAGCATATGGAAATATGTCTCGTTTACTTCATTCATTATATACCATACGTGCAAGATTTGCACGTATGTACACGGCACGTATAGATGCTGCACGTAGGTATATATAATGAATGAAATAAACGAGATGTATTTCCGTAAGTTATTTCGATTCAATGGATGCTATTCGCCTCTCAAATGGCTAAATACGCGGGTGGCGAGACACAATAGATTTTTAATTGTGTCTGACATTGTGCCCGTTAATTAGTTAAACTTCAGAAAATATTATGATCCTTATTACTTTAAATGGTGTTTTTTTTTGTCTGTCACAAGAGCACCTTCTCTACAATAAAACTGCACTGATGTATGTGTTTGTGTGTCGTCACTCAATCAGCCGGCATTTTAAATAAGCTGTAACAAAAGCATAGTGTTGTTATCTGCCGTGCTAACAATGTACCGTGGGCTGACCTCCTGTCTATTGGCTACGCGCCCCCTTTGCCAGGTTGTTAAAGAATCTGAACTGAAGTCGCAGCGTTAGGTCTTTCCGTACTGGAATGGAACAACATATCTCTCAACTAATGCTTCAAACGTGTTTTGTGTAGGGTCATGTGAATTTGAACAATTTTTTGACAATTACTTTATAAAAAATGTACATTTTGTAGAACATCTTAAGAACTTATCGATAACATTTGCGTATAATAAAACAAAAAATATATAGTTACATTTGTATATAAAAAATCTATAACATTTATGAATCATGAAAATGGCCCCACTTCACGTTTGTACGAAACATAAACTTTAATAACACTTGCTGGATAATGTCTGATTCGATTAGCCTGTGTGCTTTATTTTGGATTCTAAGGAAACAAAGTTCATTGTCAACGTCGACTAAAGAAAATTATTTCTTTACCCTATAAAAAAATACAGAAAGGAGGATGATATCTAACGCTACACAGAAACCGGTACGTTGTCATAATAATACAGTCGATCTTGGACCTCTTCGCCAGACAAATCTGTGCGCGTCAGATTTGGTACATTGATCCTCCCTTCTGTACATAAAATATATCTATGATAGTTATACAATTTTATTTGTATATTGTTCGAATTCACATATGTTTCGTGTATAAACGTCTACATGAATACAGTAGGGGCACGCGTGTGGTGAGTGCAACAGTTCGCAGCTACTCACGAGTGCGGGTTGGGGTTAACGTCAGGTCTCGACGCCAGCACGAATTTCTCCACTTTTTCGCCAGTTGGTAGTTCTATGTTTTCTGTACTCTCTTCCGCTTTGCCGTCTTGCGTAACCGGTATTTCCCGCTCGCCAGTAAGACGGTCTTCAGAAGGCACAGGTTGTACATTATCGGTGATTACCGGTTTTTCTATATCGGTGGTAACCGATTTTTCTGTATCTGTGGTAACCGGTTTTTCTATTTCGGTGAGAACTGTTTTGTCTGGTTCGGGTGTGACTGGTTTTTCGGTGCCATTCGTTACCGGTTTGGAAGTAGGATCCGATTTGTTATCGCCTATCGTTATTTCTGTAGGTTTATCAGATTGCTCCTTTGCCTTTATGGTGAGTGACGTCTCCACTGATTCATTGACTACCGGTTTTATTTCTTTAGTGGGTGTGACAGATTCGGCGCTGGGCGGCGTCATGTTGAAGATGCTACTATCGATGCCGACAGCCGGTGGTCGACCGCGTGGCAGCCGCAAACTCAGCGACGCACTAGCTCGCTTTAGCACTCGGCAATCTGATTACGATAATCGATGTTGATTTATCGATGCTTGTGTCTAATGAGTAATCTATATTCTGATATGTTCGTGAAATAATGACTGGTTAGAACAATTAATACAATAATTATATTGATCTCATGAATACAGATTAAAGCTGTTTGAGTACTGCCTGGCATTTTTATATGCCAGTTATTACTATTTAGACTTATTTAAAATAAATAGCTTTGCAAAAAATTGCACAGTATATTATGTATATTTTCAACCACTATACATTCTATACAAATATTTTTTTAAATGGTCTTTAATACTCAGAGCTTTACCTGTCGAGATACAGGTTTACCTAATTCCAGAAAGTTATAACAAACATTGTTAAAATTAATTATATTTTAGTTTCGAGATAGCTTACGGAAATATGTCGCGTTTATTTCATTCATTCTATATACTCACGTACAGCATCTATACGTGCAAGCACGTACAGCATCTATACGTGCAAGCACGTACAGCATCTATACGTGCATATATTTCCGTCAGCTATTTCGATTCAATGGATGCGAATAGATAAATTCGCGTAAACTTCAGAAAATATTATATATTTTGGTTTTTACTCTAGTTTTATTTTTTTTACAATCTAAGCGCAAAGCAATACGCTGGTCAATTTGCTCACTTTTGCTATTTCACTGACATACAAATGACAGCAGTAACCACCAGCTTCCCGCCGACATTAGACACAAACATGGTTTCTTCCTATATACAGGTGTTGGTTTCTTCACTCAGCAGTTTCAGTGTCCTTACTGTTAATACAAGCTGTGAATGGTTTACAGTCAAAATGCGCGATACGTGCACATGTGGGCGTGTGCGTGTTAAACGTCGAGGTGTCATGACTACTACCTGTCACCGAAATTATTTAAATGTGTATAATAGTGATGTAACGAATGTTAGATTTCTCACATTCGCGAATGCGAATATTCATATCCAATATTCGCGAATACGAATGCGAATGTTGATTTTCAAGCAAAGTGCGCGCAAAATGTCATAGGAGATTGAAATTTCATGTCAGCCATGTTTAAACCGAACATAGCCGAGCCGACCCGAGCTTTGGCGATATTTGTTTCTGTTTTCTGTAAAAATAAATTAGAAACTTAATTTAAAAATAGTAGTTATAATCTGATAAATAAGTACAGTAATAAGACTTATTAAACCTAGATATTATTAATATTATAAGTAAATTAAAAAAATATAAATCATAACAGTTGTAATATCTTTCCAGATCCATCCAATCCAATACATAATTTCCTTTTTGTTCGTCAAATACATTCGCATCGTTTCCTGCGAATACGAATGCGAATGGCAAAAAATATGCGAATATTCGCGAAAGCGAACATTCGTTACATCACTCACATATAGTATTAAGCCAAAACGGTTATCTGTGTGGAAGATTATAACAACTCCATCTCCTCCCATGGATGTCGTAAAAGGCGGTTGAGGGACTCTTAACCAGAGGACTGGGCAGCAGCGTCGCTTCTGTGGAACAGCGGCCATTCTGCGCTCACCAAAGAGCCTGCCAAGCGTACGTGCGGTATATACTGGCAACTTCCCCCCAAACTAACGAGACACTGTATTTAACCGATCGTCTATCGGGGAGCCTTGTATAGTGGACGTCTTTTTGCTTATATCATCAAGCCTAAAGGGCAGTAGACGTTTTGTTTAATGTGCCCCGCACTAGGACTTTTCCTGTGTCGTGGGTGCATTTACAAACATAAATTCCACAGACAATATTCCATTTCGTTTAAGATTAAATTTACAACGGATCCCTTTTATTTCCATCTAATAAAATTGTAACTTATAAAAATATGCAGCCAAACTAAAACTATTTTTATGGCTATTAAAATATCAAATTGTAACAGGTAGCAAGTCAAAACACCATGACTACATTCTGAGATACAATCGAAATGTGAATGAACTATATGGTGCGCAGGCGCAGCGACCTCGGGCGGGAGGCTCCTGCCTTCCGTACCGTACCACACGAGTAAGCTGACCAGTGACTGGTGTGCCAGTACAAGAGACCAGCTCAGATGACAGTTATCGACAGTTTTTATCGCCAAACTCGCACCAAAAAAATAACTATGCTGATTTGCTGCGATTATAAGTACATAATATATCGTCGGCGTAGGTGGAGAACTAAATAACTAACACTTTTGTCGAAACCGACTTCTTTGCATTTTCTTGTATCCCAAAAATCCTGCACATATTAGTCCTATACATATTTAAATATATTCAGTCACTAAAACAATATCTTAATTTAATAAACCCAGATGGAAATAAAAATAGTTATATTCACGTTAAAGAGGAGAAGCCAAAGTTATAACTCGAGACATAAATCAATAACTCCTTAGTTATATTTACTTGACCAATGACACAATTGGAACAATATTATTTAATTTTGCCACTACAACATATGGCACGAGCATGTCGATAAAGTTTAGGCACAACTAAATAAGGTTACTTATTTGACGCTTTAAGAGTTATAATGGATTTCATACGTGGGAGAAGTAAACAACTGACAGGAAAGCATGACCAATTTCATTACATTCCGAAAGTTAGGGAAAGAGAAAATTGGAAAACTTGCTTTTTTATTATTTTACTTAGTGACGGTAACTGTCAGCCTTTGAAAATATTAAACAAAATAAGAAAATGACAAAGATATACAACATATAAAAACACTACAGGTAAATAATTATTACAAGTATAGTTACAAAAAATAGCGTAAATAAAACCAGTAAAACGCGGAACTGTGTTTGTCAATTATTTAGTTCTCCACCTACGCCCACGATATATGTATTTTTATGCACTCATTTGTTTTGCCGTATTTCGACAAATCATAGTGCGAGAGATTGCGGTATTCGCAATAACGTATAATTATAAGTTCCGATATTATATAATATCAATCATATTGTAAAAAATACCATATTGTCTATTCCATAACTGCATGTCTGAACTCGCCTCGAATATATGGTTTTCAGATGATACAATCAAATGGTAATGTGATGTTCTTTATTTAGAATCGTGTTACTCCACATTTGATACTCAACGAAATGTTGCACGCTATTGTGAGCTTAAACGTTCTGAGTTAAGAGTGAAAGTTCTATGCAAGATAACATATGCTGTAATACATTTTATAGTTCATAAAATTGATGTAAGATGATGTTGTTTGAACATATAAATGGTAAATACGAGTATTTTATTTGAAATGTTATGTAACGTCATCATCTCACAATACCTGTAATAAAACTTTTAAATATTTATCTTAAAATAAGTTTCTCCTTCATGAGCTTATATGCAATATAAGCTTTGCATCTGCAGTAATAAAGTTGCCAAGTATTTTGAAATTGTCGTTTCATATAATGGTAATGTTTCAATTGACCTTTCAAAAGATAGTTGAATAGCTGTGATGAAAAGAAGATTGGCTATTATTTAGTTACAATTTATATATCTTTATAATATAATAAAATTAAGAAATTTAGCTCATGTTACTTTCTGCCTCATCCTAACAAATATTCTAGTAATAAACTATTAGGTTACTTCCGTTTAGATATCTCAGCAATATTTTTAGAGCAATGTATTACTGCAGAAACTATAGCCAACGAAATCTTCTTTACACCGGTTTGATACTTGAACGCGCTTAGATAAACAACGGAATCAGAAATGGCGGCGCCACTTTTGTTATTTCCCCCTTGCTTGCACCCATCGCTGTAGGCGAAAAGCAAATAGTGGAGTCGCCATTTCTAACACATTTTTTTTTTGTAAACGTATTGTACACGAATTACATACTATATAGAAACTTGACTTCTTTCGTCCGTCGCATGGGGCAACGACGCACGCGATGCTTGATAAATTTAGTACTGAGTGCAGACTGGGTAGGAACGTAGGCATGTTTGTTGGAACTTTCGAGATCTCTATAGCATTCGCAGCAAAACCACCCAGACAAGATGATAGAAGCCAAGCGAAAAGTCATCTCCAGTATTAAGAGCGAACGCACATTTATGTGAGCACGACCACAGATGCGACTGGACGGGTCGTCAGGGTTATGCGACCTGCGATCAATCGTCCAGCCCGCCACACACACGGCGCATTGCGTCCGCGCAGGCTGCGATCCTAACGGGCACAGGGCAACTACACATATAACCGGCTATGCCGGCTAAGAATAACACTAACCCATCTCAACCCGTGGGTGTCGCAAGAGGCGACTTATGGGATTGCCGCGGGATGGGCAGCAGCGTCCTTCGACTACATTAACAATTGAACTGCGATCGCCAACCGGTTATGGCAAAACCCCCCAATGAGCACACAACACACCCGGTCATTGTGCCGATCTCTGGGGAAGGCTTGGGTCCAGCAGTGGACTTTATTCGGCTGAAATGACACGAACCGCAACTGTTTCGACCCGCATGCACGAATAAACATTCGCAGTGACGGGCTGGCTGCAGCTTCCCTCGCGTGTAAAGACTCTTACTGCGGCACTTCTGTATTAATTCAAGATTGTATGGGTCGCATGCGGCCAGCCGAGTCGTTGCCACGGCTGTGGTCGCATTAGCGCGCGTTCGCTCTAGGATGTTCACTTATTATCAAGCGTTTCGGGATGCCCGAGTCAAGTATCTGTATAGTATGTATTCAGTGTGGGTCGTGTGGAGCTGCGCCACTCACTTCTGTCGATGTTCCTCTGCAGATGGCTGGCGATCCTGTGGCGCGCGTCACTGTACTCCAGGTGCAGGCCGAGCCGCAGCAACGTCGGGTTCTGCTCCACCAGCGTCGTGATCTCCATCTCAATCTTGTTGCCCAGGACTTGCGACCGCTAAATAAAATATAGCGAAAATTAAGATAGTGCCGTGTTGTGCCGGCTCAGAATGCCACCACCCCATCTCCTCCCGTGGGTGTCGTAAAAGTCGACTAAGGGATTAACCGGAGGATGGGCAGCAGCGTCCTTCGAGTACATTAACAACTCGACTGCGATCGCCAACCCGTCTGCCAAGCGCGACGATTAGGGCGAGACCCCCCCCAATGAGCACACGGCACACCCATATGGTGATCTTTGGTGGAGGCCTGTGTCCAGCAGTGGACTTCATTCGGCCGAAATGATGATGATAAGATAGTAAATGTTGATTGATCGATTACAGCATTAATTAAGTTTAGTCGGGAGCTTTATCCAATATTGATGCTACTGCAGTCCGCTACTAAAACAATGCTCTCAAAAGGGGGACGTAGCACGCTGGTCGTCTCATTGGACAAGCACTTTAAAGATAGACTTTTCGCCATCATCATTATGTAAGCATGCAAAAATAAGAAACGAGTACGCATGCGCATGTTTGTCCAACAATCCAGTTACCACGTGTTTTTAAACACGCGACGTGAACGGAACGGCTTTCACTTTACTTGAATTCACACAAATATAAATTAAGTATAAGAAATATGATGTGCTAGTTATGCTTTGCAACTGAAGATGCAAATGTTATGTTCGCCCTCACAGCACAACTCCATTGTTTCGTACTCTTTGGCCAAGACTCGTTGGTCCAGGCCTTAGGGAGATCAGTCAGATATACATACGTGCTTCGCACGACGCTGGTAAACTGAGTAAATAAACGATTAGTGCTGTGTTAATCTCGGTTTTAAAGCCGCTGTTTATATGTGAGCTGGCCGTTCAATCTAGACCGTAGTCAGGGCAGATGCACTCTACACCATGAATGTTGATCTTCGCGTTGCCATGAATGTATCTCTATACAAGGACACCCACCTGGTTGGAGGCGCGGAACTCCTCCACGGTATTTGTGTCGAGCAGCGACCGCACCAGCTGTAGCACTCCTCCCGGGCTGATGAAGTTGGTCTCCACGTTGACGACGCGGAGTGCCGAGTTGGCCCGTAGGGCATCAGCCAGCAGCTGCGCGGTGCGATCGTTCAGACCCACATTCACGAGGGACAGCACCTCCAGGTGCGTGTTGCTCTTCAATGCTTCGAATAACTTTTCGAATTTCTCGTCGCTTATGTTCTGTGAAATTGTGATTAGATTTAAGACTCATATGAAACTGTCTCGCACTCATCCCAAGATCTATCAATATGCTTAACCGGACAAATTGGCGAAGCATTAAATAGCCTCCAGCCTAGCTTTATTTATATAAGTAACTGCGCCTGAGGGCGTCCCCTGCGGGACACGGACCTCGGCTCAGGGAGTTACTGGGACAGTAATAATCGCAAGGGACTGCTGGATCAATGGTTATTTGGGGTTTATTTGGAGCTTTTATTACTACTCGATTTCAAAGCACGGGCCGGCGCGAGCAAGGGTCGGGGGGGATACGAAACTGATGGGTTACTAGGGTACTTCTAGTAAGCTTAACCCTGCAACTAACCTAAATAAGCATCTTGTTTACCCTTACCTAGTGGTAACATAACGTAGCTTAGGTCGGCACTTAAGCTGAGCAACACACTTTACAGTAGCGGCGCCGTATGATAACACTTATGATGTTTGCGCACTATAGAAGTTCCCTAAGTATTAACAACTAAGTTTGAGAAAAAAGATACCGTACTACATTATTGTAGACAGCGCAATAGTGACGAACCGCTGTAGCTTTAGTTTATCGAATCGAAACTGCAAAGTTTTTTCAGATGAAATCAACAATTTATGAAAACATTTAAGGTAGAGATGTGAGAACAGATAATATGAATTACATATTGTTTTTTTTTTCTTTCTTAATATTTTTCCATGCAACCAGTTATAAAGACATTCTCAACTCGGACTCAATTGTAATTTATTCGATAATAATTTTAAAAATCACAACACTACGGTATATTATATGTACACCTAGTGTTTAAATAAAAAATGCGCTTTTAGTGTTGGTTGCATACAACGAGTCATCAAAGATCCTCGCATAAAGAAGAAAGTAATTAGTTTTTTTTTTAATATTATAATGTGTCATTGCTTCATTTTTTATTCACGTCAGTAAGTAGAGGTTTTGGTTTTTTAGCATGCAAGGCGCAAACAAGTGATGCGCGTTGATAATGGAGAAATTTTCGGTTTTCCTCTGATATCCATTATCTTATTCACTGATAGATTAGAGCAGGGATTCCCAAAGTGGTGGATATCGGTTTCCCAGGAATCGACATAAACGAAAACTGATTTTGGGGGTCGACGAGGTCTAAAAATCGACCCCTATTAATTAACACAAATTCTTATTTGAAACTTTCAAGATACTGTATAAGTTGTGTTGCGTGTACCAACTTGCTACAAGAATGACTAAGATTTTAGTAGGAATAGGAGGATTAGGAATTGGTAAGTATTTTGTATCAATAGGAAAAAACTAGAAATAGGATTTTTGAAGTAAATTGGCTATGGGGATCTGTTCATTTTGGAAAAGGGGTCTCTTGCCCAAAATGGTTTGAGAATCGCTGGATTAGAGGCTCACCTTAATATTATTCCAATTGAGATCAGTGAGCTTCTGGTCATTCTGTTGCACCCGCGTGAGGGTATCGTCGGGGTCTGTGTCGTTGGGGGGGTCCATGGGGTACACCTGGAAGATAAGACATAGTTATTAAACTAGATAAATATATGGGTCAATTTTTTTTTTTTTATCTCCAATTTTTTTTATCACAATCCAAATTTATGTATCATAACAATGGTTATTATTTGCAACATACTTCCTTAAATATATCACAATTATTGATGATTTGTACTGACTACAAAAGTTATAAGCATACCTTAGGTTTGGTGGCTTTGGTGATGCCATCCCAACCAAGTCCGACAGGTTGACCCTTGTTGAGCAGCGACGCGTGGTACTGGTCCTGATTCATCATCGAGTGGAAGCCGAGGATAGCTGGAAGCAACAAAGAAAATTCAATTACTCAAAATCACAATTTAAATTAATTATGTAAGGTAAAACTAGGTAATTATATATGTATCGCGGAAATAGAATGTTGGTAAGAAATGCCTTGAACTAGTTGTTTTCGCTGTATCACCTCGAAGGTAACTGAAAAACCACTGTATGCATATACCGTATGTGTATACTAACTGTAATGAACTCGCAGTTATTAAAAACAGAGAATCACGCTAGACAGCATGGTATTTCTAGTTTGATCTTACGAGGACCTAGACCCCCCTTTGGTGCCGAAGTGGTTGGTGCAGTGGCTGATACAGTCGGCTGCTGCGCTCCGGGTCGTGGGTTCGATTCCCGCACGGAACAAATATTTGTCTGATCTGCAGGTAGTTGTTCCGGGTCTGGGTGTATTGTATGTGGAATTCATGTCTGTAACCGCACCCACGACACAGGAGCAATACTAGTGTGGGGCAACGTTTAAAAAAAAAAAAGAAAAATAAAGTGGTTTTAGCCGGTAGGAGTTGGGCATACCCCTTCGTCCTTCTCCGGAGCGAAGGAAGTTCACGTAGAATTACCACTGTACACAAATAAAAAAATTAAAAAAAAGTATTCTATCTATTCTATGTATCTCAAGTATTACTAATTTAATTTGAAAACGTTCCTCGTATAGCTGTGTTTAAATCGAGAGCATATGTGAGAAAAATATTGCACTTCATTGCCCGTAATGTATTTATATAAAAAGCTATGTGTGTATGTATTTTCGCTATGGGCTCCAAAACGGCTGTACCGATTTTGATGAAATATTCAGGCAATCTTCAGATTAGCCCAGCAAGTGATCCTGTGAAGTTGTGATTGGATCAACAGTTTCTTTTTGTTTTTAGGCAATTTTGTGTCATATAATTAGTACTACCAATGCCAGTTCCTACACAGCTTTAATTTAACAGCTATTTAAATATCAGCTAAAATTTCCTAAAAATAAATTTGAGTCAGATTACATTCAGAACACAACTGAAGATGATCGTTACATTGGGCATAAACTACAGCAGTGATATTGATCGGTTAAAACATTACCAGGTCAGGGAAAATCATACAAATTCTAAACGTACGTGAGAACGGCGCCAACGACGCGTCATATCGAGCAAGCGTGTGTATCGTGCCAAGCGATCTTGTTTAAGATTTATAACATATTGTGATTTACAATACAGTGGATTATATTCTATTCTTTGGTATGTTGAGCCCTGTCTTACAGAGCTCAATCACATGACAGACGAAGTTTAGGGTATCAATATTTTACAACACATCCGAACCTAAAAATACGGAAGATATCGAGGCATTCGAGGTTCAATATACAGCTATAAAACTACATGACTATAATATTATGTTTAAACTGACCATGAATATGATATAACTGAAATCTAGAGTAACACAAGTCAGCTAATCTATACAAAAAAATAAAATTGAAGTACCTGTTTGTAATGTCAAAATAACAGCTTTTTACTAAATGCATATGAAAGTACATACGATACGAATAACAAAAAAAAAACCCGTCTGTTTGTTCCAGCTAATCTCCGAAACGGCTGTACGGATTTTGACGGGACTTTCACTGGCAGATAGCTGATGTTATATGGAGTAACTAAGGCTACTTTTATTTCAGAAAAAGAATTAGGGTTCGCGGAAACAATTTAAACCCCGTGAAATCCACTCTATATCTATTGTCATTTTTTTTTTTAATAGTAAGTAAGTACTCTAAATTTTCTTTTATATTAAACGGTGAGTGCAACCGTGGGTCACAGTGTGGCTACGAATAGCACCAACCCTTCGATTTCCGTGGGTGTCGTAAGACGACTGTGGGATTAATCGTAGACTGGGCTGCAGCGATATTCGAATACACTAACAACTCGACTACGAGCACCAACTGCTTGCCAGGTTTAGCGATTATGGTATAACTCCCCACTGAGCACACACCCATACTGGTCGTTGTGGCTTCTTTGGGGGAGGCCTGTGTCCAGCAGTGGACTTCATACAGCTTTTTCTTAGTACTCGGTGATGAGACAAGCAAGTCATTCACCTGGTGGTAAGCGTCATGCCTGCCCATTACAATTGTAATGCTACCCAAGACTAGTCCTCGCAATCGCACTGCGCTCACCACCTCGAGATGTAAAGTTATTTAGTCTTATGTCCAGTAATTCCACTAGCTACAGTGCCCTTCTAACCGGAGCACAGTAATGCCTAAAGTTTAAACACTACTGCTTAGCGGCGAATATCTGGCACTGGGGAGGTACCTACCTAGCCGGCCTCTTGCTATAAGAGACCTTTTTTATTGTAGTCCAGTGGAAATTCTACATTAACTTTCTTCGCCCCGGGGAAGGGCGAAGGGGTATGCCGGGCTCCTACCGGCTAAAACCACTGGAGCGGTCATCTTCGGCACCGAAGGGGGGCACCAGGTCCTCGTAAGATCACACTAGAGCCGCCCATTGGTGCCAAGCCTTTAGGCACATCACGGAGGGGGTGACTTTAAAGCGGTCACCCCCTCTAGCGGAGGGAAGGAGACTGTAAAAAGCTCTCTCCCCAGGCACTTTTCGGGGAGGATTGTAAAGGATCCCCCAAAGCCTCGCTGTACGCACGGCGGCAGGTGACCACGTGCTCGTCACCGTCTTCCCGGGGCCAGGTCTTCCTCTTCGGATCTGCGCGCTTGCAATAAGAGACCTACCACCAGCTGAAATGATGAGTGGCTGAGGGATTAACTTTTAGCGATACGGGTCGCCAGTTTGAAATCTACACGCGACAAATATTCGTACAGCCTACAGATATAGATTTATCTGTAAACTGAACATACATTTTCGTGTTTATGATGTACCAAAACACTTTTACAACAAGAGATCATGCAGATTAATATTAAGACATAAATTATGCGATATAATCCTACCGCTGAAATCTAGAAATAAACGCCTGTTACCCAGAAAATGAAATAGAGGTCACGCAGACGAAGAAATTCACAGATAAAAGCAATATTTTAATATGTAATACTGTAAATATTTTATTGATGTCGCTTACGAAATGAAAACTTCTTTTGTGTCTTATGCGAGTTGCAATGAACTCGAGACAATACTGGCCGGCCGCCAGAGTCCATGATGCGGACATTTTGTCATTACAAAAGAAAATTTCCTGATCCAAGCCATCATAAATAATAAGATCTGTCGTAACTGCCACGTTTATTTTGACGGTAACTGTGTCACTTGTTACTGGTAAGATGGTATTTAGACTTCTGGGACTGAAACTATTCGAAAATGTAGGACTAGGTTACTGAGCTAATATTTCGGAAATACTGCCAGTTTTTATTTATGCATGCATTTTTTTTAATGATTTTAATTTATGTTTACTGTCTCTGTATCTACTACACTCTTTAACTATCAGTAGTAGGAGTTAGGTGATCTGTTGCAAGTCAACGAACTTAAACAGCAATTTTAGTAACTTATAGTTTTCATTGCAGATTTTGCTATGAATATAATAAATATAAAATATATATTAAAAAAGAATTTTACTATGAAACGTCTCAGAACACCGTGAACAATGTGAAGGATAAAACCGTATACATACTCAGTGACAGTCAAGCAGCTCTAAAGGCATTAATCTCCTTTAAAGTAAATTCTAAACTAGTCAAGGAAGGTGTTATTCTACTAAACAAACTAGGAAAACACAATAACGTGAAGCTTATCTGGGTACCTGGACACGAAGGTGTTGAAGGTAACGAGAAGGCAGATCAACTAGCAAGGGCTGGCTCAAATAAGCAGCTCATCGGCCCTGAGCCATTCGTAGGAATACCTCATGGTACCTACCAACAGGCAATACATGCATTTGCTGACAAAGAACATGTCAGAGAATGGAGGCAATCGAGAGGCCTAAACCATTCCAAGACCTTCTGCAGCACAAGATTAGACGGGTTTAAGAGACTAATAAATCTTACCAAAACCCAATTAAGGCACTACATAGGTGCAATGACAGGCCACTTCGGCACCAAGGAGCACCTACATAGGATGAAGCTTAGCACAACGGATACATGCAGATTCTGCATGGATTATCAAGAGTCAATGCAGCACATTTTGTGCAGCTGTGACGCTCTGGGAAGACGTAGGGCAAAACATCTAGGAGTGGCTTATCCATTGCCTGATGATTTTGCACGGCTCCAGGCAGGTATGATTGCGAAGTACCTACAGGGACTTCTTGATTTGCCAGCGGAGGAGTAGTGCAGGGCTTTGGGCAGCACAATGGACCCAATAGGGTCGAAGTGCGTTCAGCTGATGCTGAGCCCGTTGTAGCCACAATAGAATAGAATAGAACTTATAGTTTTCATTGCAGATTTTGCTATGAATATAATAAATATAAAATATATATTAAAAAAGAATTTTACTATGAAACGTCTCAGAACACCGTCGTATTAAATGGGACGGTGATATATATAAATCATATCATCATATCAGCCATTTATATGTCCACTGCTGAACAAAGGCCTCCACCATAGATTCAACAACTGTGTCATCATTTTGGGGGGTATTTGCCAATACTCACCACGCTTGGCAAGCGGGTTGGTGAGCGCAGTATGGCTACCGCTTCACAGAACGCTGCTGCCCATCCCTCTGGTTAGATTCTCTTAGTCGCCTTTTACGACATCCACGGGAGGAGATAGAGTGGTGCTATATTCTTAATCCGGACACCACTATATACAGCAATTATATAAACTAGAGTGGTCTCAAATAAGTATAAGACTTATTATAACATGATCAGCCCATTACTGTCCCACTTCTGGGTACGGGCCTTTTCTTACAATGAGAAAGGTTAGGCCTAGTCCACCACACTGGACTAGTGCAGGTTGGTGGACTACACATGTCATTGTGATCATTATGGAGGCCTCTCAGATGTACAGGACCCTCACGATGTTTTCCCTCACTGATAACGCAAGTGATAATCTGGTAAGGGCCAGGATTGAACTCGGATCCTTGTCTGGTAGGCAAGCAAACAACCACTAACTAGACTGTCACAGCCCAAGACTATTATACTATTCATAATAATCAATTCATAATATCGTTAGGTAATAATCGAATAATTTTAAATTTAGGGCACTACCTAAGTCAACATTTATTACAATGGCCATATTAATGCTACGATAACGTAGGAAAAGTTCGTAGTATCGCTCACCTAATTCCGATAACTGTTAATCTTTATACATGTACTATAGAACTAGAAAACAAGACTAAAGGTTATGTTTGAACAAGAAATTTCCGATTCTCTTATCTGTTTTAAGTTCCTCTTCTCTTAGTTTATGGCTCCTGTAGAGTGTTTTCTACAATTTCGCCACATACATGTATAAGGCAACGTTGTACGATGTTTAGATTAATCAATCTTTACATAATGAAAAACAAAAAAACAAATATGTCTCCAACATCGTACGGTTTTCAATTGTATTTTCCTGCTGAGCAATGGCCTCCCCATAGATTTCCACAATTGTGTCGTCATTTTGGGGGGAAAAATTCCAAAATACACCACGCTTGGCAGGCGGATTGGTGAGCGCAGTATGTCCACTGTTTCACAGAAGGGATGCTGATGCCCATCCCTGTTGTTTAATCCCTAAGTCGGCTGTTACAAAAGGCGACTAAGAGACTGACAGTGGTGTCCCTCCAATGGAAATTAGTACCCGCTGCTAAGCGTGGCGAGTACTGGCAAATTCACCCCAAAGTGACGAAATGAGTGTAGAAGTCTATGTGGGAGGTCTTTTTTCAGCATTGGACGTTCTTTGGCTGTTATAATGGAGCAGTCTGAGGTGCAGTGTCTGTCACATTAAATAAGTATTTTGGACCAGCCTATTTTCAACATTGGACATCGATATACGGCCGTCTGGTGCCGGCTAAGAATACCACCACCCCATCTCATCCCGTGGGTGTTCGTAAAAGGCGACTATAGGATTAGCCGGAGGATGGACAGTAGCGTCCTTCGAGTACATTTATACCACAACTGCGATCGCCAACCTGTCTGCCAAGAGAGGCAATTATGGCAAAACCCACAAATGAGCATACAACACAAACCTATGGAGGCTTCTGTCCAGCAGTGGACGTTTTTCGGCTGAAACGATGATGCTGATGTAAGCATACAGGTAAAAAGAATACTTAAATTGTCATACCAGCTAAGTCGATGATCTCCTCCTGGGACGCCGTAGTTAGCGCCTGCTCGTACTCGTCGCCGAGATCGATCGTGATCTGTTCTTCCGCGTCGCGTATCTTCTCGGGCTGCGGCGGCGGGATCCACTGCAACCACAAATAATTCATGTTAATCATTATATTTGTTTAATATAAAATATGTACAACTTTGTACATGTACGCCTTTTTTTTATTGATGTTCAGTGGATTCTTCATGGAATTTCCTCCACCCCGCGGAAGGGCGAAGGGGTATTCCGGACTCCTTTTTTTTTTATATTGGTGCCCAGTGGAAATTCATCATGAACTTCCTTCGCCCCGGGGAAGGACGAAGGGGTATGCCGGACTCCTACCGGCTAAAACCACTGGAGCGGTCATCTTCGGCATCGAAGGGGGCTCCAGGTCCTCGTTATACATGTACACCTAGGTTGCCCGTTATCTCTTTCGATGAGACCTCCCATTGTACATTGACTATTATGACCTATTGGTTTTACTTTTTTCCTTGTTTTTGTTATGTGGTGTACAATAAAGTGTATATAAATAAATTAATAAGTACTATGCGGCGGTAATATCTGGGGATCTCAGCGTCTCCACGTATTATCACAATCTTTATATCTATCCTACTAGAATAGTAAACCTTAATTCAAGAGAACAATAGGTTATAGGATCGCAGTTATCGCGATATCTATATCTGGTGAGATTGGTCAGCTTAATACTGCCATAACAATTTAATCATAAGTTTGAAATTTGGCTTGTTTAGTGTAACCATTTTGAAATTTAGTCTCTTTTCTGAAACTTTGTCCTCACATAACCTTCATTTCGAGAACAATGTAGTCAAAAATGTTGTAACATATTATGATTTTAAGTAACTGTGGAGTTCTAGCCCATTCTTCTACATAGGAAATCTACATCTTGGAACACGGCAACTGAAGTCTGACTATTCGTAAGTGTCTGTAAATGGATTTAAATGAATATTTTTCTTTTCTTTAAAATACATATTGGAATTTCCAATTTAAAGTTGCTATTTTCGAGCTTAAACTTTATTTAAATAATGTCTTTAATAATGAACCCACGCCATTGTAATACAATGATGCAAACAAATTCTATTAGTGCTCGAATAGCAAGGGCAGATCAGGGGGGGCTCAGGGGGCCATGACCCCCCAAACTGTGACCTTAGACCTAGTAGCAACAGTGATCTCTGAAAATCTTAACACGAGACCTGACCCCAGATTAATATCCTGAATCCACCCCTGCCGAATAGGAACTGTGGTGAGTAATAATAACAAAAAATTAAATGAAAATGACAACGGGTTTTTTAATAAACGCGATCCCCATAGCCTTCTGATTGCCATCTTTTCCAGTTCACTATTATTGTATGACATTATATAGAATTTTATTCCATTTATATCTATCATTTGTTAATATTTATCGATATTTTTTTGTCAATTTTTGTTTCACATCCTGTAATCTTTCGTTTAAAAGTATCTTATCTTCTTATTTCTTTGTCGTCTTTACAAGTCATAATTATATTCAAGGAGGAGCCCATTCTTTTATAGGCATACTTGTGACAAAAACTTCGTTATAGTGGTCCATCCTCTTCCGAAAACTAACAGATTCACAGTAACCCTCTTTCTGTACTCTTGATAACAATGCACTTTTGCAGATTAATAGTGTGCAAATTTACTACATACTGTATTTGAAATGAAGCAAGTGTTAGTACTTTCCTTTAAAAGTTTAAATATTTATCTGGGTATGTACTAATTAATCACTTGCTCTTATCAATCTTTATACACGCATAGTACATGGATATATGAACTCCGACCTACGTGCCTTTCTCGGCCACATCTATTACGTGCGTGATCATGAGTAATGTTTGATACGGATCTGCTGCAATATATATATTTTTTCTTTTAACTTTTAATCTCTTGTATGCTTCCATGCGAGACATAACGAAATTTTATACCGGAGATTAATTCGATATTTGATTCACCTACTATGGGCATGATATACCCAAAATATAACAAAAATTGGGTCATTTGAAAGCCATATTGCCATAACCTAATTTTCCCTTTCTTCCAAAAAAAGGTATTTATCGCAACATGTATGTTTCCTAGATAAATCGTATACATGAAAGCCGACGTGGGTCAAACTATCTAAAAAACCCATGGATGTTAGTTTCGCTTACCTTCTTCCCACGAACAACACCGGCCACATAGGGCTTGACCTCGGGCCGGTCGGGCGTCTCCATTGCTTGCTTGTTTATGTGTTCTATTAGCTTCTTGCGGTTGAGAGGACCCGTCGGGTCCTTTTCGCAATCGTAGTTGTTGCGTTGTGATGGTGGCAGGAAGTTGTCCTGGAAAACGTAGAGTTCCAATAAGTATGGTAGCCTGTTTTGAATATAATGTCTACATCACTTGTAGGCAAGTAGCATTACTGATGAGTTGTATATCTAAGGCTTCCGTTGGAATGCCGTTTGTCCCGGTAGTTTCGCTGGATTTTTTTATCTTCACTAGGAACACAATTACGCTCACACAAAGATGTTATGCCATATAATTAATTAATTAGAACTGTAGTACCGCCCCAGTCAAGCCCTTCACATAGAACATTGATCTCCAGTGGAAGTTCATCATGAGCTTCCTCCGCCATGGAGAACAGCGAAGGGGCATGACTAATTACGTACTCCTAGCGGGTAAAACCATTGAGGCGGTCATAATCAGCACCCAAAGTGGGCTCCAGGTCCTCGTATGATCACACTGGAGCAAACAAAGGCCTCTCCTATGACTATAAAGCATAGAAACATAAGGCATTATATTATATTGGTATAAATCATAACAAAAGTTATGTAAGTGGAGGAACTACAGAAGTTTATACCACAAGTTTGTACATTAAACCACTATTGGAACTGTTGTCTACTCTGATTTAGTCAAAAGTTAGAAACGATATTGTCGATGTTATGTTAGGTAGGTACAAAGTAAGCATTATATAATGTGTTAACTCAGATTTATGCAATATTAGTGAGTATGAAGTATAGAAATTCTTCACTAATGGAATTCACATATTATATTGTGACAAGTTTGTATAAAATTGAAACAGATACCCTACCAGCAAATCAAATATACCACCACCCCATCTCATCCCATGGGTGTCATAAAATGCGACTATGGGATTAGCCAGAGGATGGGCAGCAGCGTCCTTCCAGTACATTTATAACTTAACTGCGATCACCAACGCATCTGCCAAGCGTGGCGATTATGGCAAAACCCCCCAATGAGTACACAACACAAACCCATACCGGTCATTGTGACAATCTTTAGGCTTCTGTCCAGCAGTGGATGTTTCCCGGCCGAAATGATGAATGAAATCAATTCAGTGGCTAACATTATTGCCAAATTACAAGATTGGCCTGATTCTAATAACTGAAAACATCCATTATTTATAAATCCAGTACTCTATAAAAAATATTATTTCAATATAAACGACAGGTAAATTGTTATTTAATGATATTTTTTATCTATTGTGTGATAAGTGGGCTGCAACATTAAGTTGCACTGATAACTTTTATATCATAATCTGTTTTCAATTGTGTCGAATGATATAAAATATTAATAATGTACTTTTAGTAACCTTGTACTTATTATGTTTAATACTAATTATATATTTTGTGGACACAAGTGTAATAAACTAATTATGATATACATTTGATTAAACAGTGGAGTGATTTTGGTAACTTCTATGTGTTCAGCTTTAGATATAGTTAAAGGCCAGGAAAACTGTTTGGCTACCATCTCTTTACAGTTTGTGTTATAAGAGGCAACTAAAGGTGTATTCAGATACTAGTCAGAGTGAATTCTTCAGTTCTAAAAACAACATACTGTGCTAACCACTTTACCTGACAACCATTGATTTGACTGATTATGATCAATAATTGTAGTGGTCAATGAGACAACCACATTCAGTAGAGGATGATCCCCAGTGATCACTACAATAAGTGGTCATAGGGGATATTGCCATTAGCACCATGCTTGGCAGGCAGATTGGTGAACATATTATGTTGTTATGAGCACACTATAGGATGCTGTTGATTCTCTTGATATTGATATCAGGGTTGCCCTTAGCCACTTTTTACGACAACAATGGGTGGAGAGGGGTTGTCTATTCCTTGCTAGTAACCACAGATGATGTGGTCATGATCATCATTTCGGCCGAATAAAGTCCTCAAAGATCACCACAACGACCGACATTGGTGTGTTGTGTGAGATCATTGGGTGAGAATCGTTTGTCAGAATCGCAACGCTTGGCAGGCGGTTTGGCGATTGCAGTTGTGTTATAAATGTAATCGAAAGACACTACTGCCCATCCTTCTGCTAATCCCTTAGTCGCCTTTTCCGACACCCATGGGATGAGATGGGTTGGTGCTATTTGTAGCCGGCCGGCATAGTCATGATGAATTTGTTATAATACTCAACATATGATTTGGTGTTTATTATTTGTTGGATTGAGGTTTTACAAGGAGTGCATTGAATTATAAATTTGAACTGAAACTGAAAGGCATTAAGGAATTTCCTCTATATTTAAAAGGTCTTTACATGATGTACAGAACAGAACAATATAATTTATTCAATAATTAGGTTGCAACAGATACTTTTACACATAATACTGAGATAACAGAGATGTTAGACAGAGAGTTACATACATATTGGTTACAGATGTTTATTTTTTGTAACTAGTTGCAATTTATTACACTCAGCAGGGAACCAAGAAAAATGTATAGCTGTGCCATATAATTTGATAGAGTTTCATAGTAACTGTACTGCCATAATTTTATAGAAGAAACATCCATATTCTTAATAGGTAGGTAACCATATTCAGTAGATTAATTTGAGACTTCTAAATGAATTTGCATAATTTATGAACATATACTTCCTGACCCACATTTGGAAACAACAAACTATACATGTTTCCTATACCTAAAACATTAATATTAATATGAATCTGATTGAGCTTCAGCTTGCATATTTTTTTAGTAATGGCTTACTACTGATATACCAAAAAAAGGAAATGACTCTACTTTTGACTGTTGTAACTGTAAACTAAGGGATTATGTCAATATAAACATACTGCAATCACAAAACCATGCACCAAGTGTGTTGTTTTTTTTTTTCCAGAATAAACTTTTTTCTTTTAAATATGTGAACAGGAACTACTCTGTTTCAGGACATAGTTTCACACATAGTTGGCAAACATCCAAACTTTAGGATATTCATTCATAAATTCTGATAACAGAAAATTTCCTGTTTTGTTTTGTTCAGTAATAAACAAACACATTTTGTTTATTCAAGGCAAAGACTTCTGATAAATCCTACAAGGTGAATCGTGAGAAGTCTATAGTTTAACAATACAGCATGAAATTTGTGTGAATGTTAGCAGAATTATCCAACATAATAATGTATGTGGCCTTCATAGTCAATTGGCTTGGCTGATAAATGTTCATATGTAGATTGTGAATGTGGGTAGAAAATTAAAGTACTGAAATACCTACTTTATAAAAATTAGGAGCATCGGTAGGCAAATAGTGGTGCTCAACTTGAAAGTGGGGACAACACTAACTTAATAAATAAAATAGATGCAAATGTTTCTAAGATAAAAATTATAATCCCAAAACGTTGCTAACTTATCAAAATAAGAAGTATTAAAACCTAGCAAATAAGTAATAATTGGATGTTTTAAATTAAACCATAAATAATATTTATTCATGAATTAAACTTTAAGTATAAAGTAAAGGAAGTTAACTGTTATTTTTAATGTATTTTTTCATAGCGTTATCATCATATGGTATAATATAAAGACTTTTAAGATTAATATTCGCTTATAACAAACAGATTACTCACATCTGGATCAACCTCCTTGGCCAGCATGGTAAGTTCTTCCTGCGACAGCTTGGCTAACAGCTCGTCGACGTCCACCTCGTCGTAGGCGGACAGCTCTCGTCCGTACAGCTTCGCAGGCGTCGTCATCGTCGTAGTCTTCGTCGATGACGATTTCTAAAAACACCAATACACTTCCTTTACTAAACAATGTTTCACATTATTTGAGGTTATCTTCCGTTACAGGCTGTACTAAATAGTATCGACGTACGTAATTATCAGTCAAGTTATGTAAGCAACACAATCAAACAGTGAAATTGGAGATAAAACATCAATATTTGACAAGACACTTTCGGCGTTCACCACACCCACAAATTAATTGAATGACGACATTTTAACACTATACACGGCTCCTATTTAGCAATAACTTGAATTTTTTTATTATTCCTTTAGTGATTGTATAAAAAATTGCATCTTCTTACATTTTCTTTCTAAATAAAAACTTTTTAGGTACAATGATAAATGCAACCGACGACACAAGCGCCCTCTTACACTGATAATTTACCACTAAAAGATGTTCAAGTTAGAACGAGATAGCAGTAAATAATAATAACCTCACTTATAAGAGGTCTGAAAGGGACAGAAAATAGTCAACTACGGTCAAAAGGAAGGGATTGATGGAAAGAGAAAATAAAAAATATTCGAGTCGATATCGATACCGGTTTCTTATCAAGTTGGTAAACATAAAATAATGTAAAAGAAACTACTACTTAGCCAAAATGTAAGATCGAACGTTTATATCCCAAGTCCATGGCATAAACTGACCATTTGTACTTTGTACGAGATAGAAAGAAAAATTCCTGGATTATGTAAAAGATTATAGGTAAGTCTTTAAGTAAGTACGGAAAAAAGTGAACTCTTAGATGACAGCTTATAGAGACGAATGTAAGAAAACACATTGCGCCGTCCTCGAGTATCCCAATCGTATAAATTACAATTTCCTGTGTTGAAATATAGCAAAAACATTACGAATTGAGGCGGTGAGCGCAAGAGCGCGGCGGTCTATCTTGACAATAAGAATAATTTATTTCAGGAAAAGATAAGCCCCTCTTGCACTCACCGCCTCAATTTGTTTATAATACACTCGTATGAATAGTAACAGTAAAATTTTAAGTGTAAAAGCAACTGCAAGAATTATGTCAGTGTTGTAGAAGTATGTCGCTACATCATCAGCACAGAGATACCTAGATAAGTTATCCAATACAGAACATGAGGCCTAGCAAAATAGAAAGATAAAATGAAGGTGGCTACCTAATCGAATGTATAAACGTCGTCGTTCTGCTTAATGTCACTTGACTTGTCCATTGTATTGGAAATTGTTTATCATCACATTTATCAGCAACTAAGCTAATAAGGATCATAAACTAACCGCTAACCGTTAAGGGAAGTTCATCATACAGTCAACAGCGTATGTTTATTCGGACAACACAACTGATGCGACCAAGTTGCATCGTAACGAGTACCTACTACGCTAAATATATTCTCAACTATAATGAAATGATTACGTCACATAATGTACTTGCCATACTAGGCCTATCCTACTAGTTATTGAACTCGCGACCTTTGTAATTATAGCATACATTGAGGCAACTATATTATTATGTACAGGGTGAACTAGTTGAGGCCATTGTGGTATTCTGATTATGTAATACATTAAATTTGACAGTGATTAGTTTATCCAGGCCAAATTACGCAAACACATATAGGATAGACAATGACCTAGCAAGCTTGAAATGGCAATAGCTCAGCGTCTATGTGATAGGTCTGACGATCAAGAGGTCGCGGTTTTAAACCTAGTCCATCGCACCGCATTTAGTAAACCCTTTTCATAGCTAGTTTTGTTTGAGTTGATGACAAAGGGTATTAATTCATCATCATCATCATGTCTATCTAAATATGTCTACTGCTAAACAAAGGCCTCCCGCATAGACAACCGGTTACATATCGTGCGTCGTTATTTTGGTGGGAATTTGCCAGTAATCACCATGTTTGGCAAGCGATTTGTGGAGCGCAGAATGCTATTCCATAGAAGAGATGCTGCCCATCCCTCTGATTAAGAGTCCCTTGGTCACCTTTTACGACATCCACGGGAGGAGACAGAGTAGTACTATATTCTTAATCCAGACACCACACGTAAAATGAATTAATGTGGGATATTAATTGGTGATACATGGATGTGTTTCCCGACAAAGAACTACAAGTGTCGTAAAAGGCGACTAAGGCCCGTATTACAGAACGAGAATCAAAACTTAAGTAAAACTTGAGTCTGGACTGCGTTACTGAAATATAGACCTTACATATTAGATCCAGCATTTATATTCAATTGAAGCAATCTCGACTCAAGTTCTGCTTGAGTCTTGATTCTCGATCTGTAATACGGGCCTAAGAGTTGACAACAAGAACATGTGAGCAGCATTCTGTCGTGTGCTAATAACAACATACTGCGATTAAGAATCCGCCTACCTAGCGTGGTGATTATAACAATTTCCCCTATAACCGCTAATTGTAGTAGTGTTTATTGGGTAGCTCATGTTCAGCAGTGGTTGTTTTCGGGCTGTAGTGTGTGTGTTGCTGTGTGCGTGAGTGCGTATGTGTGGATCAAAGCTCTGGTCTCAGGTCTCTTATTGCAAGATTCTGGCAAGGTAAGTACCACCGCAGTGCCAGATATCCTGCAGTGAAGCAGTAGTGTGTAAACTTTAAACATTACTGGTTTGAAGGGCACTGTAGCTAATGAAATGGCTGGGCATTAGACACTGAATAACTCGAAGTGACGAGCGCAGTGTGGTGGCACGCAAGACTAGTCCAGGCATTATAATTGTTATGGGCAGGCGTGACGCCACAATGCGAATGATTTGCTTGTATCGTCACTAAAGTTCCCCCAATTCTCAAATCAAGCTACAAGCATAAGCCCTCAAACTATAGACCAGTTTTTGTTCTTCCAGCCTTGTTTAAAGTCTTTGAAAGAAAAATGCTTGATCAGATAATAGCTCATTTCACCAAAAGTAGTATATGACATTTCCTGCGGTTTGGCTTCTCAAAAGGTAAATCAACGACAGGCGCAAATGCGAAATTAGTCACTCACGTTTTAGAAGTCTGGAAGTGCTCACGGGATGCTATTGGTATCTTCTCTGATTTTTCCAAGGCTTTTGATTGCGTGGATCACAATAGGCACATTTGCACAAGACACTACGGAATTCGCGTAATAGCTCTCGAGCTGGTATTGTCCTATCTTTCAGAAAGACCACAAAAAATATGTTTAAATTGTGCATACTTAATCACGTGAAAATGGGCGTGCATCAAGGCTCAATTCTAGGCCCCTTTTTGCTCCTTGCCAATGATATTATACCATAAAATACAGTCTCGCCTGCATACCTATGTCGTAAGAAAGAAGATACAAAAACTACTAGAGTAAAAGAGATAGCTATCTATGCGAAATGATTGCAAGGTGCTACAATTGGAGGAGTTTTGGTTCTTACTTTTGGCGCGCATGTAACATATCTACTTCTTTTTTAATACATAATATCATTGTTCCTTGCACATAAATGATCGCCCGTGCATAATGGATGAATTATCTAATGTCATTCAATTTGCGGACCCTTATTATTAAAATCAATAGAAAAGATGGAGAACTACACTTTATTGATATCTTATCTTCTCTATCTAAATTCAAATTAATTAATTTCATATAAAGTAGGGTACATCTATTACATTATTATTACAATATACAAAATAAATGTTTAAAGTTTTCGTTGCCAAACGTAACTTCAGTCGAATTAAACTTACAGCTCGAAGGTAACAAACTTGATGTTATAAATTAAACCATTTTGCTAAGCATCACAATTTTTTCTTTTTATTTAGATTTAAGGTTACAATGGGGAGCTCATAGCACATCTTTGTAAAGCAAATTAAGTTCTGCTGCATATATATGCAGTAAGAAAGATTAGACAGCTCACTGACATAGCTACTGCCAGACTAGTATATTCCGCGTAATTCCACAGCATCACGTCCTTTGGCATCCTACTCTAGGAAGCAGCAGATGACGTTGACTCGTTTTTCATATTACAGAAAAGGGCCATCTGCACTATCTACGACATGGGTCCCCGCCAGCCGCTTAGAGAGTTTTTAAAGTACCTAATGAATATCTGACTTTGCTATCACTTTATGTCTTCGTAAATATCGTGTAGGTATGTGCGTAAAAATCTCAATTCGTTTAATATAAAATTATTGTACTTTCATATAGATTAAACAAAACAAACAATCATCTTTCCTAGGGAATTGTGTCCGGTTCTATAATAATAATATAATGTACTGTTGTACTGGGATCGATCTATCATCACTGACAGGACTATTGTAGCCAATAAGCCTGATATAGTGGTGATAGATCGAGCAGAACGCCGCACAATGATTGTGGATATAACTATCCCACATGACGAGAATCTCGTGAAAGCCGAGAAAGATAAGCAAATTAAATATCTTGACTTGGCACACGAGATTGTCGATATGTGGGAGGTAGACTCTGCAGTCATTGTGCCGATAGTTGTTACGGCCAATGGCCTTATGGCCAAGAGCCTCGACCAACACCTTAAGAGGCTCTCGTTAGGCAGCTGGGTCAAGGGCTTGATACAGAAAGCGGTACTCCTGGACACGGCTCGTATTGTGAGGAGGTTCCTCTCTCTGGAGCCCTAACCACCGGTAGCTTGGACCTTGTTCCCGATGCCGGTGGGCTACTATTTTTTATATTTTTAAATATATATTGTTTTTTTTATATATGTATTTAAAAATGTAATTTATATGTAATCATTTAAAATAAAGGAATATAATGTAAATAAATAAACTAAATAATAAGCTACCATAACAAATTACAGATCTTTTTCTTTTTCGTTAACTTCACTCCATCAGAGTGCTTCATGTGTTTGTTATTTGGTAACGTTTTCGGTTTATATAGCTGCACTCGATTATTGTCATAATATCCTTTTTTTAACATTATTAAACATTTTTCGTCTGTTCTTTAGCCGAATTATATAATCTAATAGTTACCTAGGGAAACCTATAATTGGCCATACTTAGCAGTTATATATGACTTCTGCGCACATATACAATAATGTTGTTGGTTTTCTGAATAAATAAATAAATAATGAATAATCTTACTAATGGCAAGTTTAAAAACACCAGTTTATAATAATTCTGCTAAAAAAGCCTTTTGGTGTTATATTATTTTGTACTGAATTAATTGCCTCTTATAAAATCAAGGACTACGTTGACGTTAAAGACGTGTGGCGTTCATTCTTATCTGCATATCAAAGAGTATAATAACTATTTACAAGCTCCATATTAAGCTGCTTCTCTGGAAACATTTTTTTATCTGCATTGTTTGTATTACATAGCTGCAAAATGTTTTTCATTGTCTATAGAGTCTTAAATTATTTGTAAACAGAATTGTAAAACACATAAAGTGAAGTGAATTGTATAACAAAATAAATATAATCAAAAATCACCTAACCTTGAGATTCTTTTGGCGTTTTTTCTGAGGTTGTATGTAGCGAAATGCCCTTCGTTGTTTAAATATGACTTGTAAACAATCTGTTAGGACCTAATTACTGAATAAATGATTATATTGAATTAACTTTGTAGTGTAGCACAAAAAGCTACAATCACTAACGCCAGAATTATTATTTACATGTCTGTCTATTCACGGGTTAATAGCCTCTGCAAAAAGGAACCCGGTCTTTTGATATGCTTGGCTCTGTTTTAGGCGCAGAAAGATTTTATTATTTGTATTATTCCTTGGTGACCGGATTGAGAATATGACCACTCCATCTCTTCCCGTGTATGTTGTATAACGGCCGAAATTAATAATCAATCTTATCCAAAATCATTGGATTTCGGATTATGGATATGTCTGTATTTTGTGTTAAATGTGATCGTAACACAGCAACGGATGATTTTCTTTTTTAAATCTGAAGATTTCAGATTAGATCGATTATTAATTTCGGCCGTAAGGCGACTTAGGGACTGTAAGCCAGAGGGATGAGCAGCAGTGTCCTTTCGTACTGCAGATCGGCAGCCATTCTGCTCTCACCAACCCGATTTCCAAGCGTGGTGAGTACTGGCTACTACCCCCGAAATGAATACACACGGTATGTAACCGGTCTTTGTGGAAATTTATAGATGAAGCCTTTGTTCAGCAGTGAGCGTACTTTGGCTGCCATGATGACTAACGCCAGGTAGAAGAAGAAAACAAAGCAGGTAGGTACATATTAAAAAAAAATGTGCCGGCTTAAATGTTGTGTTACATTGTTTTCCCAAAATAAATAATTAAACAAATTTATTGACAGTCTCTCATAATGTTTAAACAATAACAGTCGATTCACTCTTTAAGTTTGGTTTATCAAATCAGGCAAGTAGCATTTATGAGGTCAAACAAGATATCAACAAAAGATGACATTTTGTTTGTTTGGACCTGTTTGAACTTACCGTGAACTTATTAATACGAACGACAAAGTCACGGAACCGCCATTAAATAAAATCTGTATTGGATCAAACAAACGGATTTATTTCGATGGAATTATTATAAGTGTTATAAGGTCTTATAAGTCACGTATAAAATGGAAAGGAATTATTTTGTGATTGAATCATGCGCAGGCGCAGTTTGAAGCGTATTTAACGTCATGTTGGCTATATGTGTTTTTACAGATAATCTCAAGGCCTATTTGCAATACATAACAATAAATTGTTTTTATGATTGCTTATTTATATTTAATGTTTTGACTAATTGATCCATGTTTGCAACTTATTTACGAAAGAATAAAGAGTAAACATTGGTCGCCGCACGATGTTTCAAAATGATTCCAATGTTATACACGATTCACGGAACATAAACTAAATATGCATGCAATTTTATTCATAACGACTATCGAATATTAAATTAAATGACCTAATGATTTTCTCTTCTCAAGATTTAGCATAATTTCACAATTTCGGAAGTCGTTCGGTCGGAAATCATAGATCGTTCTGAAAACAATTGGTCCATTCGGTACGTTAATTCATAGTCGCGAATAACAGTATATGGCAATTAGTATTGTATGTTACCATATTTATGTATTGTGTATGTTTTTATTCTTACTGTTAACCAAGAGAAAGTATAAAATCCGTGAGTTGTAGCCAAAATTATTTCTAATTGTAGTATACATTAATTTCTTATGCAATCTAACTTATTAGATTTTTATACTCAAACAAAACTATAAAGCGACTTTACCGTCACGATAGTTCTCACAGTCTAACTGGTAGCAGCATCGTTATTCCCGGAGAAGAAAGACTATGTAGTGAAGTGATTGATCTGAATCGATAAACGTTTGTTCCTGTTGACCACGCGACGCTGCCGACCGCTGGCGTGACGCCAGTCCGCTATAATTGGTGGTCGCCACACCAGAGACAAGCGGTATTCTTAGCTAGCCATTCGGCCACTGGCCTTCCTTCCAATACAAATGTTATTCCCACGAAAAATAAATAATAACTCATTGCTGTTCGCACTTGAACTCGTACTGGATATATGTACGTATAGAGATGAATCGAATCATTATGTTGTAGAAACGCCCTTAAACAACCTTTTTGGAAAATTTAAAATATGAATTATTAATTCTGACAGCCTTGAATACAAGAGATCTATGCTGACAGCTGTGAATTTTTATCACTACGTCGTTTCTTAAAATGTTTTCTAAAATAATACGTCGTAGGTCGTTTTAAGTAAAATATCAACCGTTCGAAAACCTTGCAATGACATTACCTCCATATCCAGTATCCCCGTTATTAAGGGGTGCAAGATACGTTTTTCTAGTGGCAGGAATATTTTATGGCATATCCAAACAAAAATTTTACGAGGCCAAAGAGCAAAAATGGCGCGTAGAAGAAGCTAAGAGGAAGATCATTCGTGACAAGGAAGCGGCTATTTTGAGAGCAAAGATCGCAGAGGAAGAAAAAGTTATGGTTAAACTTTTGGAATCGGGAGAAATGTTCGAAGATCCTAAGAAAGCTAGGCTAGCAAAACCTGCAAGTGATTGCAAATAAAGTGCCTTTAAATACCCACAAATATTTTCCTTTTGCTTTAGTTAACTTTGTCATATTACATATATCAAAACCAATGCTTCATGACAACTGCGAAAGCGAATACATTGTTACAAAGAATATGTAACTAAAGTTTACATACACCTGCACGGTCAATTTTGTGTATTGATTGATATGAAAGGTTGTTGCTGAAAACCAGCATTGTTGGCTCTAGGTTTGTCCGGAGCCACGGCATAATGCTGAGCAATTACCTACATTTCTGCGCACATACGACGCACATCAATAACTTTGTACATCAATAATTTATTTCATTTGTTGTGTATAACTGTAAGCTATTTGTTGTTGTTTGGTTGCACAGATTACTTAGACATACTACTTTTTTTAATTACATCGAGAAATCACAACCACAGATAATACAAATCCATTGAACTTTATGAACTGGATTATCAGAGATTAGTTTCTTACGGACTGATAAGTTTTATTTAAAACCTGTGCTATTTTTTTTTTATTTCTGATTTTATAATGTTGCTATTATTTTGGCTGAAGAAAGTCTAGTTTTAAGTCTTGTGTGTCAATTACGCGTAGAAATAAAATCTTTTTCTTTCTTCTTTCTTTATATCGATATCAGTGCTAGGTTATTTAAAGTATGTGTTATATATGTGTACATAAAGCAGTCGTGCAAAGAACTTTTCATTTAACTTTCCACGCTGAGAAAGTTTAAGAAAAGCTATTATCTACTTTTCACCGATCCATGGCATATTCGCGCCATTGTGACACCACGTGTTATGTTTAACATTCTCACGAGATCCCAACGCAACACTTTCTACGGATGTGGACAAAAGTGTAATAGGCGAAATCAAGTGGATACGTCGCGTGTCATTTCCATACAAATTAAATAGCTAATTCTTAGTGTATACGCATTTTTTTATAGTCAATGTTTTATTGTTGTCACAATTTGCTAGACAAAAACTAGGACACGCCGCGACAACGGCGCCGGCTAGACCTATCGAAGAGGAATAGCTGTAAAGGCAGCATAGTGCCCTCAGCTTTCACACAGACTCCCGGGGCACGGGTGTTTGTTAAAATAACTGTGTTACATAGACAGGAGCAGACGCCCGGGTTGTCACCTCTGTGGAGGCTGGTTAGAGAACTCGGCGCAGCTCAAGCTGTAAGAATGTTCCGTCGATGTAAGCAGATGATGCACACGAAGGAGTCGGTGGATTATGATTTGGAAGCGACCATCTCTCTCTGCGTCTACGCACCGGGCGCCGGAGGGTGATTTCTGATCTCCGGCATCCATAAGTTGCGGTAGACTTGGGCCGGTACAACGCCAGTTTTTCACTTGCCTGAGATTCAGAACCGAAATGTAGCAGCGTGGCGCGCCGTATTCCATGCCCCGGTCTAGAAGATTGTGTAGCGGCCAAACTGCGGGGATTAAATAGTGGGCTATAACCTGGGGTAAGCTGAATCCCGCGCCCCCGGCGCAAGGTAGGTTGAAGGAACACCAGGTCCCGGACTGGTCCGCCGGACCAAATTTCTGTTTTATTAATTCTTATAATCGTCCCTTCGAAGTCGTACCTTAACTGAAAGGTACGACTTCTAAGTCGTAAAAATTCAGTCACAATTTTTTTCTTCTTCCTAGCCTTAACTACGCTGGGGCTGGCTTCCATTCAGTATCCAAATATGGCCGAATATCAGTTTTTAACATACAGTGATCGTCACCTGATCTCCGTAACCCGATTACTAGGAATACTAGGAATCCTGAGGTTTAGATATTTAGATAGGTCGCCGTCGTTGTATGTGGCAGGGAGTCTCCTGGGTTGCGGGTGCTCAGATTGGGGAATCTGCGTGCTCATACCGAGTCAACCCCGAGAAGACGGCTGGCTATTTACAGTTACCTCGCTTCCAAAAGAAATCCCGATGCTTCTGATCACTTTACAGTCATCCTGTCCGAGATAAGCCTGAATGCGTGGCAGTGAGATTGTTTGCTAGTCCTAGGAGCTCCCCTTCGGTGCTGACAATAACCGCTCCGGTGGTTTTGGGTCGGTAATAGTTCAGTATGCCCCCCGCCCTTTGCCGGGGCTAAAGAGTACCTATATATCCACCAAGATAGGAAAGATTTAGATCGGTTGTCAGGAGTTAGGGCTCCTGTTTCAACTTTTATCATTCATGTGGAAGCCGAGGTTGACAGCGTATAGTGCTCTCCGGGGCGCGGATTATCTGATCTCCCAGCATACACACACATTAGCCTATAAATGTCCACTGCTGTACAAGGACGTCCCAATGAACGGCCATTGCTTGATGCAACAGGCTTAGCAGGTGGGTGGTCGCAGTATGTTAATAGCACACGAAGAAGGCGAGTTGCTGCCCAATTTCTTGATATCAACCCCTAGTCACCTTTTATGACATGCGCTAAGACGGATAGTCTTAGCCGAAAACCACGTGGAACCCGATCATATAAACTCCAATAACATGTTAATGAGGTTTACATCAGTATACATTAGCTGGCGGAACCTGACTCAGAGCATCAAAATGGCTTTCTAAACGTGATAATAATAGCAATCGAATCTAAATCTGACATTTCATGTTTGATACAAAAAACCTGTTTTACCAAAATTACCATTACTAATAATGTTTTACGTCAGAAGATTGTATTTTAAGAGACTTTTTACCAAGATATCTTATCATCATCAGTTCTACCAAAGGACGTCCACTGCTGAACAAAGGCCTTCCCCACAGACAACCGATGACATGCCGTATGTCTTTTTTTTTGAGGAATTTGTTAGTACTCACCACGCTTGCAGGCGTGTTGGTGAGCGCAGAATAGTTGTAGTTTCACAGAAGGGACGCTGTTGCCCATCCATGCCCAGTTACGTTTTATTTATATTTTATTTATATACATTTTTGACATATAAGTACATTTTAGTATTTTTGTTTTTTTATGTGTACATGTATGTATAAATATTGTATATGACAGACTAACGTGTTGCTGGGGAGTTTTATGCGCCGTTTCTTCTTCTTCCCCAGCTTAAACACTAGAAAGCGGTGAAGGGTGGGCTTAGTGGGCGCTGTCTAATGTTGACGTTCAAAAATAACTAATAATTTAGTATATTTTGATTAAATCATTATTTCATTTCATTTCATCTCTCTGGTTTAGAGTCACTTAGTTGCCTTTTACGATATCCACGGACACCACATAGAATTATAAGCTATCTATCTAGTATATAACTCTTCAATAACTTCCATGCTATATTTATAAGGAGCTGCTATCGTTTATCAGCAATGGTGTTTTATTTGGCAAACAACGTGTTGGAGTGGGTAACCTAATTCCGTTTCCGTTAAATACGGCGCGTAAATAGAGCTTAATTTACCGGTAATTGTAGAAGCCCTACCGGTTCTTGTGTGTTAAATCAATATGGATACTTACGCAACGAAAGTACATATTAGAGAAAGTCAAATCTAATCAAATAGCCTTTATTACTAGTAATGAACTTTACGCGAGATTTTGAATCTAATATTAAATATTTACATTTATTTTTCAAGAACCCTTATTGCATCATGGCTAAACTGGTTTGTCCCTTTGACATAAATCAGCTACAGTCTTTTTAAAAGCAACTTAACTCTTGCAGTCCTTATCAATACTGGGCCAGCAGACTTGATGTCATCAGACCATCTATTATCAGATCATCATATCGGCCATTTATACGTCCACTGCTGAACAAAGGCCTCCCCCATAGATTTCCACAACTGTGTCATAATTTTGGGGGGTATTTGCCAATATTCACCTCGCTTGGCAGGGTTGGTGAGCGCAGGACTACTGTTTCACAGAAAAGACGCTGTTGCTCATCCCTCTGGTTAAGATTCCCTTAGTATTATCAGATAAAGTATCTTAATTATAACTCTTTTGTAAAGATTTAGGACGAGCAAAACTCGCCTCCTTACGTTTCAAGAAGCAAAGGTTGACAGAACGCCTTTTTTTATTTATTGGTGACTAGTAGAAATTCTACATAGAACTTCCTTCGCCCCGGGGAAGGGCGAAGGGGTATGCCGGAGTCCTACCGGCTAAAACCACTGCAGCGGTCATCTTCGGCACCGAAGGAGGGCTCCCAGTTTAATTCAGAAAAACAACGTATAAGTTATAAAGTCACTGTTAAAAGCTAGATTTACAGTAATTTAATAAACACTGAGAAGGTTTAAGTGGGATTTAGTATTATTATAATAGTTATTCTGAATAATTAAACTGTTTAATAATCGAAAGACATGAATTTTGGAAAGAATCTCTTTCACTAGGGCCCCAGATTTATTCGAGAGATAGTTCTATTCAGTCGACTCTTATTTTAGTAGAAATAGATTTACCAGAGCCACATGAACTATCGAAGCAGCATTGAGGATAGTCTATCCCCCTAGTTAAATCTCCCTTTGTCGCATTTACGACATCCACCGCATACCGCACGGAAAGCCACACCCCAAACCTAATACTTGGAATATGGATCGCCTTACGCGCTCTTCAAGACAAGCAAATGTCTTGATGTGGAAATATTGGCAACCCATTCAGGATATGACCGTGGCAAGCGTGACTTCCAGGACCTCCAGGAGCGCTGAATGTTCTGCGGGACACCCGAGCCTCCACTTAACTAACACAAAATACTAAAACACTATGTGGTGCACAGAAGTATGGATGTCGTAAAAGGCGACTTTTTGATATTAAGAGGCTGGGCAGCAACACCCTCCCGTGTGCTTTCAAACTTTTTTTTTATTGAGTCTGGAAATGGTCATGTCGGGATACTTTTTTACTTTTTTGTAGCCCCACACTAGGATTTCTCCTGTGTCGTGGGTGCGTTTACAGACATAAACTCATACAAATATTTTTTGTTCCGTGTGGGAATCGAACCCTCGACCCGGAGCGCAGCAGCCGACTGTATCGGCCACTGCACCAACCGTGCCGTCTACGGATAGGTCGTATTATGTTATTAGGTTGTGAACACTTCTAGATGGAGATTATTAGAGTTCCCTTTGGTGCCGAAGATGATCGCTCCGGTAGTTTAGCCGGTAAGAGTCCGGCACGCCCCTCCACCCTTCCTTGGAACGGAGGAAGTACATCAAGTAATTCCACCGAGTTGATAAAATAAAAAAGGCCCATGTGATTGTGGCTGATGTGAGTGTCATATCATATCATATCATATCGGCCATTTATACGTCCACTGCTGAACAAAGGCCTCCCCCATATATTTCCACAACTGTATCATCATTTTGGGGGGAATTTGCCAATACTCACCACGCTTGGCAGGCGGGTTGGTGAGCGCAGTATGGCTACCGTTTCACAGAAGGGACGCTGCTGCCCATCCCTCCGGTTATATTCCCTTAGTCGCTTTTTACGACATCCACGGGATCAGAATGGAATCAGATACACGAAGTACAAGCAAATGGAAAAAAATCTTTTGGTACAGTTCATGAAAGAGCAAAATTGGACTTCTGGGGTGGAAGGCCTGGTGACCTGAAATACAGGCTTCAGCCTAGTTTAGGCACCAGTCTCCCACAGTAAATTTGAATAATACTGTAACTTTTATTGTGGTGAGAAATAAACAAATAAATAAATTAATTTGACAACAATATACTTAATCCGGACACCACACGGATGTGAGTGTGTGTGTGCGCAAACGCGCCGAGGCGTTAACTACCGGTATTCAGTAGATTTTGATAGTAATATATAAAAACAAGTAGCGGTCAGTGCTATACGATTAAATTTCAAACAAGTAGTTATGAGATCATTAAAGCAGCCATATACTAAAAATAAATAATGCCCTTCTTATATAAGGAGCCTAAGTTAATGATGTTTATTTATTTAAATAACAAAAAATAAGCATGAAACGTGAATACATAGCTTTATTATGTAAATTAAATAGATAACTATTCAAATGAACCGTTTAAAAAATCAAAATTATGCAATGGAAACGCACTATACATAATCATGGCGCATAAAGCGGGCATATAGAAAGAAGACCTACTATTGCAGCTGCTTAAGGGGCTGCATATCGCGTGCGCAAGCCGCGACGCCCCACATGCTCGTTGGCACTAATAGCAAATAATGAAATAACAATATGATAACTTCGTCGCACAGATAATAGCAGTTGTGATCATTTTTATACTTTTTGTTCACGACGCTTTAATCGCGCTAATAATGCTAAATGAGAAACAGAGTGCACAGATCAGTATTAGGGTTGCACGATCAAAAACAAAAATTTATGGATAACATTTCAAAATGTAAGGACAACACCGTCATGTTGTGGGTGTTTGTTGCGTGGTTTCTCTGAAGCAATGAAAGGTGGGCTTATATACCCTGCTGTCTTATGTTCACGTTCAAAAAGGACTAATTATTTCAGTGTATTTTGAATAAATGATGATTTCATTTCATGTCATGCTGATTATAATCACCTGCTTAGAAAGACTATATACATTGTTTAATAATTAACAATTTTGAATTAACATTTTTAAACTCGTACATTATGAATTCCCTCAATGAACTTAACTTTTACATTGCCGCATGTATTTTAACTTTTAACTGCGTCCACCAATTTGGATCCTGTAGGAGTAATAAGGAAACACTTCAAATTTTGCATTTTACTTATTAATTGTGCATTAATCTTTACGAGAAACTTCTTGTCGGCAGATTTTGTATTTTTCGGGAGTCTAGACACCATATGACAATTCAGGAGAATCCCGACCATCTGACAACGCGAATAAGCGCGGCAGCGAGCGTTTGTGACTGTGTGTGGTTTGAGTTCAAAGACACTAGTTCGACTGTTATATCAACAAAATAAAACTTTTCCGAGACGGTGGTGTTTCCCTTTGTTCCGGATTTGTGATTGCAATATGTGTTAATTAGCCTAAATGATGTGAAGGAGATTCTTTTCTCTTGACGTACCTTACATGCAGTACGTATAGTAAGTACTCAAGCTAAAAGAACACTAATAGGTACAAAAATATTCAACAACAGTCAAGAATGCATTGATTTAAGAAACAAAACGAAAGCAATGGACCTTGTAACAAATTAAGAGAGCCCAATAACATAGATATGCCTGTTATAGTTCAAGCATAATTCAATGTCGTGACATTAGTTCCGACGAAGACGAATGTAATTTTACCTTTAAAAATATGTCTGAAAACATCGCGTAATAATGTTTTGTTTTTAGCTCGTTGTTGTCAGGCTTTTTGTCGTATTACTTTGTTACTCTTTAATTGTTCTGTTAATATATATATAGTTTCAGCATTGTATAGTGATGGTATATCGAATTAGTTTTTGTAGTTTTTCCTAAAATGTGTCCGCAGCGCGTACGCCTCTAGATACATGATTATAACTTATTACATTCCACCTCTACGATGACTTATATTGTAAATATGAATTGCAGTCTGTGGCTATATTTAAGTCGGTGTACAATTCAAATATGGAATCTTATATCCTGTCACACATAATCTTAATCGGAAATTATGTCAGTGGAATTACTAATTAATTTGTGATTTTACATGCAATGGCATTCACACCATGATTGTATCAAGGAGTACGCCACGACATACAAATGACTGTGGGATCCTTTCCATTTTATATTGCGCTATCTAAGGACTTTAAATGAGTCTAAATAACATACATACATTCTGTATTCGTTGCTGCATCTGTAATTTCTAAGATAGAGAGTGGACGGGTGCAGTGCGTTATGTACATACTATTAGTATTAGGATCCGATACCTTTCGGTTGTTGCCCGTAATAGTAGTTGGTACACTTTATTTGACTTCCTTTATCGCTGTGTATTCAGATAAAGTTTTGTACCTATTTAAAACTGCTTGAAGAATTTAGTTGTCCTACATTTTGGTATTATTTTTCTGTTAAGATAGACATTTAATTCTAAAGTACTTATATTTAGTTCTACATTTAAATGAAGGTAGAAGCAGGACAGCAGATATACCTATCCATCGTAAAAAGGGTCAGTAGAACGCTAGATTTTATCACAAAAAATTACCTAACAGTAACCGCTACGCTTTGCTGGGTTTGGTTGCGACGCTTGTTATAAAGTAAACAGAATAAAGGCATTTTTTTCAACTCCCGCCATTATAGGGCGTGACAAACGTCGGTAGAAACTCGAGCTAATCAGGGTGTACCGCAATATCGATAGACTACAAATGCGAAATGCGATTGCACTTTCCTATTACCTAACCGGACGACTTCTTGCATGACGTTTATGTTCACGGAAGCTCCCGAGCTCCCCTTTATGATGGTACCTATAAGATTTGTACTTGTTGGCTTTCTGATTATTGTAACAAATAATTTAAATGTAAATACCGAACTCTTCAGCTAAAGCTGTATTACTGATGATGGTCTTACCGCTATTATAATAAATACCGAAATCAAAGTTACCGTTTCATCGGAATATAAATTCACCAACAAGTGTATTGAATATAACACGTGGGTTAGGATAATGTTCAATTTGCCCCCACATAGTTTTGGTTGTAGAGGAAGTGTAAATAATTATGATGATAAAACTTAGGGTCCACGAGTGAGCCACCACAATTTCAACTAAGTTTTATTCATCAAGTAACAAGATTTATAAAAAAGAATGGTTATGTTCTGAACACTTGAGTAGCCTAGCGTTATACATTCCACTCTTATTAACACTTCACTGAATAGACACAGTACAAGGAATAACTTATATTATCAAGTAACGGTACAAGTTCATGTAATTCCAACTTAATTACGTGAATTGGCGGCAGAGTGGTTGGCGCAGTGGTAATTGGCTTTCTGCGCTACGGGTCGTGGGTTCGATTTCCGCACGGTTAATCTTGCGTGATGAATGCCTTCATCAAAAATGTGCACCCTACGTAATAGCTCCAGCATTTAAATTCAGTTGTTGTAATCTCGACTCTAGTTCTACTAATGTTTTGATTTTCGTTCTGTAATACGGCTCATAGTTTGTTGATAAACGGCTGAAATTAATAACCAATCTAATAAAAAAAAATAGATTTGGGATTAAGTATTTGTAGTAAACGGATTCAGTTCAAAATCTTAAATCTAACGATTAGGTTAGATTGATTATTAATTTCGGCCGTAAGAATGTCAATTTTACTGATTGATATACGTTTTACTGCTTTAGCCCGAACAATAAAACATTGCAGTTCTAATGCAACTGTACCTACTCGTAATTAAATACTCATTATATTCTATATTCTGTTAAATCTGGTAATGCAAGATTTTAGGCCAGTACCGATACAACTTGTCATATATTTTTTTTAATATGCTAAAATTTTTAATTTTTTGCATTTTATGCAATTGGTCTTTTGTGAATTTTCTAAAGCTTTTGATTACGGTGACCACGCGACGCTTGTGCTGAAACTAAAGCGTAATACTTTGGGCATAGGCATAAGTATTTAAAATCTTAAAATCATATTTGCAAATTAGGCAACAAAAAGAGTTGAGATTAATGGTGTTAAATCATTTGGCTCTCTAGTAAAAAAAGGGCGTGCGCCAAGGTTCGGTACTAGGTCCATTCTTATTTTGGTTTATACGTATAAAGGAACTGCCTCATAGGGTTTAGGATCGATCGAATATTGTGACATTTGCTGATGATACTTCTAAATTTTTTACTAGATTACCAAATTGACGATGTAAATAACGCTCTTCTTAAGTTCCACGAATGGTTCACTGTTATTGATTTATTTCTAAAAGATGGGGATTGTGACGTTATAATACATAATGATAACCTAAAATTAGCCGATGAATAAGTTCTTAGCAATCACGCTTGATTAAAAGCTTCAATGGGGACTGCATATAACATATTTATCAGGTCGGCTGAGTTTGGCTGCTTATGCTGTTTGAAAAATCCGACTTCCAACAGATGTAGCTACTCCAAGCTTGGTTTACTTTTGTTACTTTCATCGCACAACACACTCCTATGGCATTTTACTATAGGGCCGGTCTGCCGATATCAAATATTCATTTTGCAAAAGAGAACTCATAAGAGCCATTTACAACCTTCGTAGAGTTAATTCTCTGAGAGAACAATTGAAAAAATTTAGATCATAAATTTTATAATTAATGACAATGCCTTGTCAATATGTATACGGAACTAAACGTGGTGCCGGCTCAGAATATCACCACCCCATCTCCTCCCGTGGGTGTCGTAAAAGTCGACTAAGGGATTAGCCGGAGGATGGGCAGCAGCGTCCTTAGAGTACATTAACAACTCAACTGCGATCGCCAACCCGTCTGCCAAGCGTGGCGATTATGGCAAAACCCCCCAATGAGCCCACAACACACCGATATCGGTCATTGTGGTGATCTTTGGGGGAGGCCTGTGTCCAGCAGTGGAGCAGCAGTCTCATTCGGCCGGAATGATGACTAAACGTTAGGAAAACATGGAACTTAAAAAAATAAAAACGGCGTAACTATATCTAATACTAGAAATCCAAACAAATTAGTACAGCAGCAGTTTCGTTTAGCTGTAGTCCATGCATTCTTCTTGGCGTCCTATGAAGGATAAATCATACCGATCCAGCTGTCCCCTAAATAATTGCTTGTACCCTTCAGCAACGCCCCAAGCCCAGGTTCAGTCCGCAGGGGGCGCACAGAAGCACTGTAGCAGTTGCTTAGTTTTTAAAATGAATTCTAAGCCTGGCTGGAGGCCTTTTTTGCCTTCGCTAGAAATTGTTCGGTTAAGCAGCCACATTTCCAAGAAATGTTTGCGAAAAGTCACCTAAACACATAACATTATATCTCACAAAGCTGCAGTAAAATTCAACTACCTACGCATGTCTGGAGTTGGCTCCAGTTATACAGAATTCCCGTTATGGATACATCTACTCGTTATAATTATATGTGTGCACTCATCCGTTCACTGGAGTTCGTTTTCTCTTTCTTCCTCGCACGTGAGAGTCCTACGTTGTTCCAGACTACATTATTTTTACGTGAACAATTGCGATTGAGCGCTGACTGATACGTGATAAGTAAAATTCCATCTGAATACAACTTATTAGTTTCGAGAAAGAAATCTTTTACTACTATTCATTATTATAAAAATAAGCCTGCGAGAATGTGAAACTCTGTGTTTTTCATATTAATTAATTTGTTCAGATATATTTTTTGATCATGTGAGATTGTTATCTCTAAACTGTACTCACGACACGGGAAAAATACTAAAGTGGGACAACGATATAAAAAACATTGTTGTACACCAGATGAATAATTAAAATACAGTAGTCTTATAAGCCAATAGTAGAATTGGTGCCAGCCCAATTTCAATTTGGTACAATGTAATTTAGTTTTCAATTAATGTAATCGAATTGATAAATTGAAACAGTCCATGAATCAATTTTTAACGCACTACGTAATATGATTATGTTCGTTTAAGTGAAAACAACTTGATTTAACACGTGACAAGAGACAGAGCGAGCGGTGACGCTTCTTAAATCTGCCTACAATCTTTCGATTTTTTGCATGCCCAACTTGGTGCTCCGTTACTTGCAACCGGTTTCGGTCCACTGTGTCCCATTATTTACAGCTTTTTGCACATTGAAGGAACGTGTCACAATAATAAATTAGTTTTTCGGAAACGTTTTTGTGACCTTAACTATAAACGAGTAAATTACAAGATTTACTGTCCTAATAGTTAAGAAACCTCTATTAAATCACCATCACATCTCTAACCCTATACACTACACCCGAGCCGCTTAACTATCGCTACGAACGGTAATAGGGTACATCGCAAAAATCACCACGCTTGGCAGGCGGATTGGTGATCCTAGTGTTGTTTATAACGCACGCAGGACGCGGATACCTTTCCTCTGGATATACTCTTGATTCCTTTTTACGAAACCTACGGGTGGCCTATTTTTTACCGGGAACTTCATGGCATGTTTCGATACATGAACATCAATGACTCTTATTGAAGAGAGAAATAAACACTACCTATACACACCGTAAAAGACTAATAAATAGGTGGTTTTATTTGATGCAATCCACGGATGAGTTTCCTATCTTAAATTGGGGAAAATTAACATTATTAGCATTAGAGGTTTAATAGGTATATTTTCCCGGATTATATTAACCCGGAGCCCCCCTTCGGTGCCGAAGATGACCACTCCAGTGGTTTTAGCCGGTTGGAGTCCCTTCACCCTTCTCCGGGCGGAGGTAGTTCATGCAGAATTTCCATTGGACACCAATAAAAAAAGATTTATTTGTTAAGTTTAAAAGTACTGCGTCTGTACATTAAACTCATAGCCAGCTGCACTCAGTGATTGGTAAACGATCGGAGAGGTTAAGCAACGCCTGGCGTGGTCAGTCTATTGATGGGGACCGCATAGTGGTGTTTGAATTGTGTCTCCGTGCTTCAGAGGGCACGTAAAATCCTCGGCCCGCTCGTTGTCATTCGACGGCAGTTGTAGCCAAGTTGGAAGCCTTTGGGCAGCTTGAACAACTCTGATACATGGTTGGCACCAGTGGACGGCTCTAGTGTGATCATACGGGGACCTGGAGCCTCCCTTGGGTGCCGAAGATGACCGCCCCAGTGGTTTTAGCTGGTAGGAGTCCGGCATGCCCCTTCGGCCTCCCCGGGGCGAAGGAGGTTCGTGTAGAATTTCCACTAGGTCCAATAAAAAAAAGGTCTATAGTAGTTCGGAGTTCGCTAACATCAAAATAGTTTTAGTAGTAATAAGCTCGGACAAAATGTAGATGGTACGCAGAGCTACATATCAAAATCTACATTTGCAGTATAAACTGATCTCACATTGTATAGGCTTTCCGTACATTAAGAGACCAGCTTATAATGGAAATTTGTAGCTTGATATTCAGCTATGTGTATGTTACAATGTTTCAGTTTACAATTCTGTAAGTACCTTCGCTGAAGAACAGTCGCAACTCGCAACAGACGTCACAGCTTTATGACATCAGATAATATAGAGCGCTAGTTCGTGTGGATATCGAGGCCACTGACTGCTTCAATTGGTTGCGTTAGTATTAAATGTGACTCAATGTGTTACCAATATTGCGTACACAGAACAATGTTGTCGTCTGGGATGGGATCTACTTATAGATCTTATTCTGTTTAATAACTATTATCATATATTCCGTGTGGTGCCGGATTAAGAATATAGCCCGAATCCATCGCCTCACGTGGATGTCGTAAAAGGTGACTAATGGCCGAAATTAATAATCCATACCAAAATGAAGCGGCCCTACCTACGGCTAAAACCAATGGAGTGGTCATCTTCGGCACCAAAGGGGGCTCCATGTTCTTGTAAGATCACACCAGAGCCGCCCATGATGCTACGCCTTTAGGCACATCTCGGGGGGGATATGAAACGCCTAACTTCCTACTGAAAACGGTCCTCGCAAATAGTTAAGCGGGATGTGAATATTAAGTGGTGTTTCAGTATTCAGTCGTTTATTTGGATCTCTTGGCTAGAACATCACAATATATTCTAATCTACATAAATAAACTAGTTAATGTTATTTCAGCAAGACCATTATAACCCAATTGGAGTATATTTCCTTTCCTTATGACAGTTGTATATGGCTTTACTCCCGTGCATATTTCTGGTATGTCCAACAAGATTTTGTCTCAAATGAAGCTCATTCATGAGGTTTTTACACGACGAGGCCGCAAACCGGAAGATTTAGTTAACGGCACGGTTGTTGGCTAACCGGTTGACTTGCTTCGCTACATGTCGCGGGTTCGATCCTCGCACAGAACAAATATTTGTATGATCTACAGGTAGTTGTTTCCGGTCAGGGTGTTTGTGCGTGTGTTTATATCTTTAAACTGTTCCCACGCCACAGGAGAAAACCTGGTGTGGGGTAACGTTTTTTTTATTGGACTCAGTGGAAATTCGACATGAACTTCCTCCGCCCCGGGGAAGGACGAAGGGGCATGCTGGACTCCTACCGGCTAAAACTACTGGGGTGGTAATCTTCGGCACCTAAATGGGGTTCCAGATCCACGTATGATCACACTAGAGCCGCCCACTGGTGCCACGCTTATGGGCACGTCTCGGAGAGGATGACTGTAAAGCGGTCTTGCAAGCGGCGGATTGTAAATGATCCCCCGAAGCGTCTCTGTGCGCTGTACTGTGCTGCGCACACGTATAACTATTATTCTATAACCACTTTAGCACACTGGAGGACGCTACTGGCTATCGTTTTGACATAATTGTTTAGTCATCTTTTACTACTCAAACGAGCGCGAGAGAGGTGATCTATTCTGGCCGGGATTAACACCATCAGAACATAGTGATTACAAAAATACAAACATATTTACCTGAACATCTCAATTTACACTAACAAATCGTATGATTTACCAGCGTTTCGTGATACCTAAACATTCCCAGTTTCTATTTATAAACGTCTAACAACATTATTCTAGAGTTTGGCGTCTAACCTCTGCGCTTGCGCGGTGGTTATAAATTTAAAAGCCATTCAACTCAGACGATCATAAAGAATTTAGTGTAACTTTTTTCATAACTATTTTATTATTAGTGACGTTACAGACTTGTAAAAAGCAATTACGAACAAGAGTAAAAACAATTGCTGTTCTATCTGTAAGAGAGCTCCGAGATAAAATACGAACTACGGACTAGCCTACGCAGCATCTTCTTACATCTGAGCGCATCAACTCACCACTTACTACATTAATCGAGTATTAAAATCGGTAACAATGGCTTCAGTTTAAACGAGCCGTTATCGTAGATTGATCAAATGTGTCGAATTGATTCGATACATTTTACGATACGCTCTCACGGTACATTTTGAGCCTATAAATGAACATTATTGGTAGAAATGAAAAGTGTAATTGGCTTAGCGCCGTGAACAATTGCGTGAGAGACTCCTATATTTAGAAGTAGGTGAATGAAAGGTTCGACTTGCCAACATTTTGTTATTGTGCTTCCTTGTCGATCAGTTACAAACAATATTGTTGTTTATATTATATTTAAATGTATTCTTACTAAAACTAATATGAGGTATATCTAATATCAACCTTCTCAATCATATGTGATTCAAGTAGGCATATCAGGCATTTCATTGGGTTCGAAGATCTGAATATGTAAAATAATGTTTTATTCATTTATTTATTTTATTCATTCATTTTATTTATTCATTTTTTATTTTATTTTTTTCATTTATTTATTGTTAAAGTATTTTGTAGACTTAACAGGTCAACCCAAGACGTCTACAAATAAGTTCAATTCAATATACACGTACTGAAGCTACTGTTTGCATACTATATTTATTTTAATGTTAGAATTTAATACTCATCTGCTAACGTGCTATGAGTGTGTGGTAAGGAAGAAGAACGTGAGGTAGACCCTGGCAGCGGATATGATTTTATTTAGTTTGTCTGAGACCAGGTCCAACATTTGTTGTCGTTTCATGCAAAACATTTATTCCTCTCGGCAATCATCCTGTGGGTATCGTAGAAGGTAACTATGGAATTAGCCGGAGAAAGGGCAGCAGCATCCCTTCTGTGAAACAGTAGCCATTCTGCGCTCACCAACCCACCTGCCAAGCGTGGTACACCTGGCAAATTCGCCCCAAAATGACGATATGCAGCATGTAACTGGTCTATGAAGGAGGATATATTCTTAATCGGAATACCTTAATGAGAACTAATAAGTCATCACCATCATATCAGCCAAAGGGCGTCCACTGCTAAACAAAGGCCTCCCACGTAGGTTTTCACAGTTTTTAAACTTTGCCCCACACTAGAATTTCTCCTGTGTCGTGGGTGCGTTTACAGACATGAATTCCACATACAATACACCCAGACCCGGAACAAGTACCTGCAGATCATACAAATATTTGTTCCGTGCGGGAATCGAACCCATGACCCGGAGCGCAGCAGCCGACTGTATCAGCCACTGCACCAACCGTCATCACTCATCATTTTGGGGGGAATTTACCAGTTCTCACCACGCTCGGCAAGCGGTTTGGTAAGTGCAGTATGGTTACTGTCCCACTGAACGCTGAAAGCTGCTGTCCAACCCCCTGCTCTAGAGCGTCTTAGTCTCTTTTTATGACATCCACGGGAGGAGATAGAGTGGAGCTATATTCTTAAGTAATAAAGCTGTGTAAGTGATTAATTAAGCACAGGAAATCGCCTTTTTTCTGGAGACAGTAAAACCGAACTTCTTCGAGATGGCCAATAAAAACCTTACTTTTGACAGACAAATTATAAATGTAATATAGTAGTATATTATATATTGTATATTGAATTGAAATAGCTTACGGAAATATATCGCGTTTAATTCATTCATTCTATATACTCGAACACTGCAGAGTGTTCGAAACTTCGAACGAATAAAGAGTAGTATTTTAATTTATATATTCATCGTGCCATGTGGTGCCGGCTCAGAATGCCACCACCCCATTTAATCCCGTGGGTGTCGTAAAAGTCGCCTAAGGGATTAACCGGAGGATGGGCAGCAGCGTCCTTCGAGTACATTAACAACTCAACTGCGATCGCCAACCCGTCTGCCAAGCGTGGCGATTATGGCAAGTACCCCCGATGAGCACACAACACACCATATCGGTCGTTGTGGTGATCTTTGGGGGTGGCCTGTGTCCAGCAGTGGATTTCATTCGGCCGAAATGATGATTCATCGTGCATACATTTATGTCCCACTATACAAAGGTGTTGCTTAATTGTGTATTACACGTATGATTTTTTCAGGGGTTGTTATGAACAATAGTGAGTATAAAGGGTAGAACAATAAAATATTGTTTTATTTCATTTTGTATTTCATATATTTGTATGTTAATAATATAAGAATTGTATGTGCTATGGCTTCACGTTGCACGTATAGATGCTGTACGTAAGTATATAGATTGAATGAATTAAACGCGATATATTTCCGTAAGCTATTGCAATTCAATGGATGCTATTCGCGTAAACTTTAGAACATATTACAACACACTATTATTAGAGGACAGTTCCGATGTGATTTCAAATCTTTTTTTTTTTTTTTTCATATAACTAAGTCGATTCAAAATATATTTTTATGGCCGCATGTTTGTCCGTACATATACATAAACAAATTGTGTATATGTATACAAATACATATACACAATTTGTTTCGAAATAATTAATGGGTTAAGTATTTTGTATCGTTCAGTCTGTGATAGAAAAGATCTCTATTCAATGTTGCCAATCTTTATTTGTTTTTTTTCATCCATTTAATTTTCTGACATTAAAAACATCTCGTTGAGGCTGAAATGAGGCTTCGAGGTAACTGTTAGATTACCTACAATACCATCTAAAAGTACCAAGATATTTTTATGAACTGTTTTAATTGATTACGTTATAGCTACTTGAAAATTGCTTTGTCAATTAGGTGCACTTAAAAACGTAGGTGAAGAAATGGTTGTTAAGTGTAAAGGACCACTTTATCTGAGCTCAATCTTTTAACACTGTTATCATTACGACAGGAACTGTATTAAGTCGTTTCACTACAGTTGTATTGCAGCACATGCGCGTACCTTCTTACTTATTTCACAGAACATAACAAAGTGCCACCACGTCGTGTTATTACTGCTATTAGTTAATGACTTATTCTGTTGTGTGCAGTCGGCAACATTGTAGTCTCATATTTTTCGCCCATTGCCCTTGCAAGAATATGGTTGATCATGACAAGGACAAAACAAAATTCGTCTGAAACAATATTGTATGGACGCATCTTAAGGTTGGCTACAAGTCACACATGGCTCATAGTTCTGAAATAATTTCAAGACGTACATATTTATTGTACCAATACAAAAAAATTACGTCATACAGTGTGGGGATGACGCAATTTTTTTTGCGACTTCGGCAATGAATATAAAAACATTAAACGAAACAATCTTTGATTGGAAACTTACATTGGAAATACGATAGAATTTTATAGAGCGAATTAAAATAACAAGTGTCCCGAGGTTAAACGTTGTACTACTGCTTTTTTTTAAGAAAGTCTGTGGTAGATCTAATAGTATTAGTAGCAGTATTCGGCTGCCAACCACTAGTGTTTAAACCACAGTTTCAACAAAAGACCAGAAGTTTCCCGCCATTATTTTTGCACAAGGAAAAGGACGACTTAAAATTATATGAAACATTGCATACGGCGTGTACAAAGAACGAGGAAAAGAGCGGCCGCCGCGCGCAATAAATGTGCGCTTTGGCCTGTGTTCCGGTTTTAAGGGGGGAAGCACTGTAGGCCTGTAGCTAAGAAATAACTGGACATAAAAGACTATAATAACTAATGTCTCGAGGTGAAGAGCGTCCCCCCCGACCCTTGCTCCCCCGCCTTGCTCGCGCCGGCCCGTGCCGAGAAATCGAGTAGTAATAAAAGATCCCTTTAAACCCCAACTAACCATTGATCCAGCAGTCCCTTGCGATCATTACTGTCCCAGTAACTCCCTGAGCCGAGGTCCATGTCCCACAGGGGACGCCCTCAGGCGCAGTTAGTTAAAATATAATTAAAGCTAGGCTGGAGGCTACTTAATGCTTCGCCAATTTTCCCAGTTAAGCAGCTACATCCCTCTTGGGATGAGTGTGAGAAGCCCAACATAAAAAAAAGGTGAAGAGCGCAGCGTGGTGCTAAAGAGCGTAGTGTGGTGCTACGCAGGACTAGTCCTGGGTAGCCTTACAATTGTAATGGACAGGCAGGACGCTTACCACCAGGCGAATGACTTGCTCGTCTCGTCATTGATTAGTGTATAAAAAATACCTTTATTTGCTTAACAAAAAATCAAAAATGTTTATCTCTTCTTTTTGCAAGTTGCGACTAAAAATATTTGGATCCGAAACATCAAATATAAATAGTCCTTCAAAACGAATTCCAAATAGTTAATCTATTTCGAGTGGGATATTTCTCACTGCAATATAATAAATAGGATGGACTGGGCTGTGGATATTCCTTGCCTTGGTCGCGACATTACAGCGAAGGTCAAATGATACACCCACTCCTAAACAACAATATTTTGAGTCATTTCCTAGTCACGACCGAGGTTAGAAGTGTATAATCAACTTTATTTATGTCGGAAATATATTATTTTATGTATCATCACGTGGATATATTGTAGGAATCTGGATAAATTGCGCAGGTTACAAAAACGGGTGCGTGAGTTTAAAAAATAAATAAAATACGGTATTAAATTTATTTTCAACGCGTTATATGTTGTGTTATCAAAAATCTTGTTCTATTTACAACATGTTTAACTTTGTACTGAACTATTTAAATAAATGTACGTTACATTAACATTTCAGGGTGTACTCGTAGTTGTATGCTGCCAACTTCGGATATTGCGAGATTTATATCATTAATTTCAATGCTGCCAACTTCGGATATTGCGAGATTTATATTATTAATTTCAAAATATATTAAATTGCACTAAGACAATTCCGCAACCAACAAAAACACTTGACTGGCTGATCTACTAATTGCCAATCTTTACTAAATAATTTGAATAGCTTAAAAAGCTAGTACAGGCACCATATCTAATCTAGTAATCACTGAATACTTCCTCCAGAATGCGTAATCAAACACCATTTTAACGCATAAACCAAATTTCGTAAGACTAACAGCAATATCGAAATCTTTAGTTCGATATCCGGCGGCACCACACGCAAGTTTGGCCCATATAGCTATTCCGTTTGTCGAAATCGTGCCATCGCATCGCCCTTGAGTCGTGTTTGACCGATGCAGTATTTTACCATTTTTACGACAGCCAGTTGTCATTTTGATCAGCAGGTGTTTGGGGAAAGTAGTAATAAAAAAACATCTAAAGAAAGTTAAAGTTTTGAGAGACGTTTTGTGCGTTCGTGATTTGAATTCGGAATTCAGCGGATGACAGATGTCTTTTTCTTTATTATCTGCTCTACTAAAGTACTTGGTATTTTGATAATGACGGTTTTATTTAGTTTTGTATTTCCTTAATGATTGTGTTATTGACTTGTACTTATGTAGGTATTGCCAGTATTTACTGGCAACTGCAAATCAAAATTGTAAGTATTCATTATTTGCATGTTGGTCTATCGTTCTCGTTAAGCTCAAAAGAGAAATAATATAACATTGCAATTTTTTACTTAGCGTGCCAGACGAAAGCGTTTCAATATGACATACCTAATGTGTCAGTTATATTAATTGCCGACACGAAGCAATCATTTAGATTATTAAACAGTTTGAGTTCTGAAATTGTTCCTAGAGTAAGCAAAATCTGTAATACAACATGTAAAAAGAGTATTAGTGTTAAAAACAAAGAATATGTGTTGTATTTGTATGTAGGTATTCACTACGAACTTAATCATAGGGGAAAAGACGCACTTATCTTACACAGACAGGCGCTTATGAATATGATACCTGTGTCAAGAATTAAAGTTGCACAAAGTACAAAGACCGTGTGAGAGAGGTGATAAAGTAGTTTGATAACCTAATAACGCAGAAAGATAAAGGAGCAAAGCTGCTTGTTTCGTTTTCTTTGATACATTTATTCTCATAATGTGTCATTTCGACCGGAAGCCATTTCATTGTCTCTAATTCACATTCGTTGGCAGTGGAATTCAATGCATATATCTGAAATGATTTACCTACTACATTAAATACTAAGCATTTGTAAACACATGAAATACCATTTAATTTGAATTAATAACTACCGTATAAAAAACAATAACCCGTGTGGTGCCGGCTAAGAATACCACCACCCCGTATCATCCCGTGGGTGTCGTTAAAAGCGACTATGGGATTAGTGAAAGGATGGGCAGCAGCGTCCTTCGAGTATATTTATAACTGCGATTATCAACCCGTCTGCCAAACGTGGCGATTATGGCAACGCAAACCCATACCGGTCTTTGTGGCAATCTCGGGGGGAGGCTTCGGTCCAGCAGTGGACGTTACCGGGATGATCTGAGTGTGTAAAAGAAGCATCTGTACACTAATAAATACTATGGAAACTTGGTTGATATGGTTGTGGAGGCTGGCTAACAGAGACGCGTCAAAGATTATTAATGCGCAGGAGGCGAACGGTTCATCCCTTCCTCGTTCATCCCGAGTCCTTCTAGCGGAAGCTAGTCTAGTGCATTAACCGTTACCTACTGGTGCTTTGCAATAAAACGAAAACAATTAACGAAGAGTTGATACTGTTTTGGATAAGTCAGACGTGATCCAACATTTCCTATAAAAGAAGCTCAGTAAAGCGGGAGCTAATTCAAAATTAATTTATACTTTCCAGCATTTGATTTGTGTTCTTGCCATATTTCTCCAGGTAACGTGTTCTACATACCCTTAGCAGACAATTTGGCAAAATTGTACAAACAAAACAATATTTCATTAGTAATTAATTACGTCTAAATAGACTTTAGTTTATGTGACCAAAGTTCCAATCTACATTTGGGACAGAAGTTTGGGAGATAAGAAGTAAATTATTGTATGTTTGGATCAAAGCGAACCAAAAGGGTCTAGATCAGGGATTCCTAAAGTGTCCCAAGGGGGTCGATATCGGTTTCCCAGGGGTGGACAGAAACGAAAACTGCTTTTGGGGGTCGACGAGGTCAAAAAATCGACCCCTATTAAATAACACAAGTTCTTATTTGAAACTTTCAAGATACTGTATAAGTTGTGTCACTTATACCAACTTGTTATAAGAATGTAATAATATTTTATAAATTATGACTAATATTTTAGTAGGAATAGAAGGATTAGGAATTGGTAAGTATTTTGTATCAATAGGAAAAAACTAGAATTTAGCTATGGGGAACTGAAGTATCAGTTCATTTTGGAAAAGGGGTCTCTTGCCCAAAACAGTTTGGGAATCCCTGGTCTAGAACAAAGGTTTTCCACTTTCAGAAATATTTAAAACCCTCTCAACTATTTGAGACACCCGTTCTTGGTTACCGGGTGTCTTAAATATTCTTTACCTAATATATTTCCTCCCGTAGATGTCGTAAAAGGCGACTAATATTATTGGCAAATACTCCCCAAAATGATGACACAGTTGTGAAAATCTATGGGGGAGGCCTTTGTTCAGCAGTGGACGTATAAACTGCGCTCCGGGTCGTGGGTTCGATTCCCGCACGGAACAAATATTTGTATGATCTGCAGGTAGTTGTTCCGGGTCTGGGTGTATTGTATGTGGAATTCATGTCTGTAAACGCACCCACGACACAGGAGAAATCCTAGTGTGGGGCAACGATTTAAAAAAAATGGCCGATATGATGAATATATTATAAGTGTTCCACCGTCTGACACTCAAAGAGAGAGACAGACAGAGAACATACTTGCAGACCAAAACACCGGAAAAAGGAAAACGTTGCTCGTTTAAACACCAGTAATTCAACCATGTCGTATATTCTGTGGTTCTATGAGAAAGGCTTAAAATCTGCTGGATTTTAGAGCAAAGCTTTGGCATCATGCAGATGTAACAGACGTCAGAGTGAAGTGGACAAGTAAAATAAACGAGAGTAAGCACTTTATAATTATAATACTTTCCAAGAAACCTTCGTGGTCGATTCAAGACATGCTTTACTGGGTATCAGCGATCGTGATATTGAATATGGAGTGCTCATCGAATAGGGCTCGGTGCATCCATGTCGTGCAGATATTTCATGTTCAACGTGACTAAAGACACTATCTATCACTGTTCCCAGGACAAGCGCGCTTGGAATTTATAATTTGCATGTGAATTTCCTTGCTTGGTTCGCTTTCCCTTCGTTGTTGGTACACTGTGTAGCTATGATTTATTATGTTACAAACGACCGTCATACGAGGTCGAAGGGCAATACATGTTTCGTGCACATTTTTCTGCCTGTTATGCTTGGTGTCCCTCAGGGGCGGATTGAGTGCCCGGGCCAAGTGCGGCACGATTTGAGAAGCGGATAATTTGGGAGGCAACCAAAATCAGTGACGTGGATGTCCGGAAACCATAGTCTAACCCCTTAATATATGTCGTTTCATTGATATTTTGTAGACAAAAATTATGACTAATTGTTATATTCGAGGTAATTCTCGTAGGTTTCCTCTCACGAATGTTTCTTATGATGATTGACGTCATTAATGTTTAGCTTTTTTAATGATCGATTTATAGAACACAGATAAAAAATCTATTTACAATAATATATTAATATACATGTCATCAATTAAAATTGTGTGGTTAATCTAGTTACCAAAGTAGGAGGCCGACGAATCTTTTTTTATGTTAAAAAAGTTTCGTATTTTATATTGCTAACTATATATAAACTGTAATGGTAAAATAATATAACCTTTTAAATAACTCTGAAATTAAACTAAAGCTAAGTAAAGCAGAAGGACGGACAAAACCTTTATTTTCCCTTAGGATATGTTTCAAACTTACGGTAGATAGTAGATACCTACCTACTGTTGCTGGATGTCATATACTGTATACGTGAGCTTGTTAAAGAGAGGATTGTGCAAATCCACTATAGGAAAAACTATAGTGGAATTGACACTACCGAGTTTTATGGAGAAAATTCCTGCTAGTATTAAAGTTATTAAAAAACAATAATTACTTAGGTATCTATTCTTATATGTTACTCAAACGATTAAGGAAATAATAGAAACAAATACTACTCTTATGTTGGTTACTGTGAAAATGGGATTTGGATTTAGACTATATTCCAAATTAATTGTTCGCATAATATCAACAAAACTGTCCATAAATTAACAGTTATTAGACGCGACGGATTCACATTAGAAATCACTAAATGGTGACTTAATCACTACTTTAACGTGACCATTTTGTGATTTCTAATGTGAATCGTATTATGATTCACATAAAACGGCCTTTTTAGGCCCCCAGGTCATAGAGATCGCGTTTATTTAAAAACTAAATTTAATTTCTTTTTTTAATTTTACTGTTTTTATTATATTATTAATTTAATAAAATAATAATACACAATTATATCACAGCCGCGCTCGTTATTAATTTGTCCACGTCATGATAAAAATGAGAAAACAATTTTATTTTGTGTTGGAGTTGCAACTTTAATTATTAATTATTACAAAAATAAAATGATAAGATAATAAGTTAAGACAACCCGCTTTTTAATGAACGTGAACCCTATAACATATTTTAATGCCCCTTTGATATATCCTTTACTATATATTTTTGCAGGACTCTATGTCCATTTAATATTAGAGCAGGCTTAGGGCGCCATTACAATACAATCCGCTCCTGAGAAACATCTCATATAATTTCCTTCTGTTTAAAAATGACTCGTTCACCAACATGAATATTTACCGTGTCACAAAAGTAGAAATTGCTATATAATTCATTACGTAATATCATAATATGCTTGGCAGACGGGTTGGCGATCGCAGTTGAGTTGTTAATGTACTCGAAGGACGCTGCTGCCTATCGTCCGGCTAATCCCTTAGTCGACTTTTACGACACCCACGGGAGGAGATGGGGTGGTGGTATTCTGAGCCGGCACCACACGGCTACTCCCACTTCCCACATGTAATATAGGGTAGGTACCCTAACAGACCGATTCTTTTAAGATTTTTTTTATAACTGGCTGCGTCATAAGTTAGAAATGGTTAAGCAACTATGCCAAATGTGAACTCCATAGCACTAGCAGTCTCCCAGTAAAATGGCTGTAACAGAGAGTCTGACAGACAGACGGAGGGACAAACGTGGCGAAACTATAAGGATTTCTTGTTTAGTTATATACGATACGGTTGGTGCAGTGGCTGATACAGTCGGCTGCTGCGCACCGGGTCGTGGGTTCGATTCCCGCACGGAACAAATATTTGTATGATCTGCAGGTAGTTGTTCCGGGTCTGGGTGTATTGTGTGTGGAATTTGTGTCTGTAAACGCACCCACGACACAGGAGAAATCCTAAAGTGGGGCAACGTTCTTTAAATAAAATTTAAAATTTAAAAAAAAATGTACGCGAATTGGACGTTATACTTCTTTATGGTAACATTATTATTTAATTATTAGAACTGAAAACGGGATATTTACCATGTTTTTTATTTATTATCCGTGAACATGGCGCTTGCAACAGCGCCGAAATATCGGGAACTCAAAGCAAATAAAAAACATGGTAAATATCCCGTTTTCAGTTCTAATAATAGTGTCAGTGACCATGTCAGTTTAAAAACTTATATTATTATTTAATTCAGTTTGACTGTCTTTCGGAATTTTCGCAACGTCTTTTCGTCAACAATACATACCGCAATGCCTCAAGATGAGTCTCTAACCAGTGGATGGAAGGGGGATGTGGTCACTCACAATGGAATGGGCCTCATAAGAAAGCTCAAGGTCACGCAGTGAGCTATGGAGAGAGCCATGCTTGGTACTCTACGAGATCGACTCGGAAATGAGGAGATCCGTAGAAGAACTAAAGTTGCCGACATAGCTTATAGGATTAGTAAACTGAAGTGGCAATGAGCGGGGCACATTGCTTGTAGAACTGATGGCCGTTGGAGCAAAAAGTTTCTCGTGTGGAGATCGCGCATCGGAAAACGCAGCGTGCGACGACCTCCAATGAGGTGGACAGATGACCTGGTGAACGTCGCTGGGAGTCGTTAGATGAGGGCGCCATGTAACTGCTCGTTGTGGAAATCTATGGGGAAGGCCTTTGTTCAGCAGTGGACGTCGTTTGGCTGATATGGTGATGATGATGATGATGATGCCTGTTCTTATGTAAATAGAAAAAACCATAATATCATCTAAGAATGATATTAAATGCAATTAATATCGATTCGATTATAGATCTTCAAATTAAAATAATGTTTGTTTTTATACAGACAAATAATATTTAAATATTTATTGGCTTACAAACGAGTCACATATTCTTTTAAACAATTATTAGTCACCAATATATTCACTTTTAATTGTCTTTGGCGGCCAACTTCATACAGTTGGATTTTCGTGGCGGTATGCGCGAGCAGCTGCCAGTTTTACTCTCCTCACACGCGTCAAAAGAAGTATTCTACATCTTCAAAAACAAAAAGCACAAAGTACAGTTAAGTAGGACTGCAAACGAACGGCCACCCACATTTATCGCTGCGTTTGTATACCTACAAGATGATAAGAAACTAGTCAATGTAGATTGTAATGTAGCCTACATAAGCCATTGTCTGCAGAAGCCATTAAGTCACGCGTCATGATTAACACCGCGATTTTCAGAACGCAATAGAAGAGAAAAGACAAAGAACGCAGCTATCTTTACAGCTTCTTGCAGTTAACTCGTGTTATGATCCTCTGCATAAATGATAAATTAATGTTGATGTTCGAAATGCAAATTTAGTACAGGATTAGTAGCCATGACGTATGCTTACTCATCCACTAACAGAACGCGCAATTTCATTAGTAATCTTTGTTCTCATTGAACTCCCTACAACTTTATTACTGATTCATACACTGTTCTCCTTGAACTGACAACAAACCTGCCTACGTTCGTTACAAAAAGATTATTTGAAAAAATCTGTGACATATCTTTCTGACGTATCATTACAAATAGATGTTACGTGAAGTACGAGATTTTTCGATATGCGTTGTTATGACAATTTGGATGATATCGTGTCATCAGACTTTGTGGATATTATCGTTTAGTTTAGTGTACATTGGCGTGGTCGGGCAGCATTTCGTTTACACCCGTCTATTTCGATCCTTCAATGTAAGCCCGACACGTTTGACCGAGTCAAATGAGATTATTAACCCTTGCACCTCCGAAGCTTTATAACAAAAAAAAACGTAAAGTTGACCTTTATGATCAATCCGTTTCGCATCCGCACTTTCTATTTACATACAACCTTGCTTTAATAATTTTATTTTATTTTTAAACGTAATGCTTTCATTTGATTTCCAAAAATGTACGTATCTCGGTGAGGCGAAGCAGTTGGATCTATTTTAGATTCGTTCTCGCGCAATTCAACAACGTCGTATTTTATAGCGTATCCGTCAAACGAATTTCGCCTTTAGTTCTTTTGTGCTAAGATACTCTTTCGATTACTTTTGCTGTAAGTAAACAAAAAGAAACATTTAAAATTACATTCCAACTCTTGTTTATGTGACAAAAATTAACTATTAAATGGTTTAATATATTCATAAATTTGTTTTAACTCAAGTAGTGCAGATAATAATAATAAGAAGGGCAGATGCCGTATTTTTTGTGTTTCATAGAATTAGATCCATTTAGCACCCATTGCATTAAACCATAAACTTGTAGTTTCCATGTCATACAATAGTTTTATACCTCCGGGGACAATCCGTGACTTCATTTTATAGCGCAGCCATGGAGAGTCCCCGGTTAGTGTCCCATTACATTTTAGATTCAAATTCTCTAAAGGTAGGACTACGTGTCGGACCCATGTCCCCGCGTAAGCCTATCAAAATACCGGGTTCCCTCACGCGGGGGATATAAGCCCGTGAATAGAGAAACATGAAAATAATAATAACATAATTTATTGTGCACTTTTTTTATTGTTACATTAATTGAAAATTGAGAAATTTTCTCTAGTACACATGCTCATACCTTGCAATATGCAGGCAGTAGGTACCTACGTATTGTAATATTTGAGCTTGTCATTTGGCTCATAAGCTGATTGTTCAGTTTGTTCTGTCGAGCAATTAGCACTTTTCCGCAGCTGTCAGCGAACCTGTGTGATGAAACTGTTTACACGGACGACGTGCGCTTTGTGACGATTTTGTTAACAAACAACATATTCGTTTGATCGTTTCGTGGTACCTCTTACTACCTAACATTCCGGCGGGGACATTTGACATTGTGACTGCCGGCAGGATAGACCTACCCGTCTGCACCAACATAAAAATGGCAAAAGAAGGTATTTTATTATGTCAAAGGGTTTCCTACAACATTCTTCTATGCGGAACAAAACATTATGATTGTGTCAATATACCCCGACGTATGATGACATATGCTATAATAAAGAGAAAAATAAATTATAAAACGTAAAATTTTAAGAAGAACCTAAACTAAATCGGGTTTCTAAAAGCGTAAACAGTATTTGCATTACGATTTGTAGATTCAGCTCGATTTATAATACTAAAGATCAAAAAGAACACACCCTTGAGTTTAGCTTCAATAACAATTCTTAGCTACAAATAAAGCACATACGGGCTTGAATGCGTATTTAATTAGTTTAACTATTTACTTCCTTGAATCGTTTTATAATGCTAGTCATGCCTCTTGTTTGTCTAAAAAATGCTGTGCTCTAAGAGTATTCGATGTTGTTTCCATCGACAAGTTTGGCTCGAAACCTTTGTGACCATCGGTGCTCTAAACGAACGGATTATCGAGCTCGTCGCCGACTCTAAGCATTTCTCCATACAGTGTAACTGTCAGAAAGACAAACTAAAATGTATAGGTAGGTACTATGCGAAACGGTTCGCCATTATAGTTCAGATTCAACGGTTGTTAAAGCACAGCTTTAATATAGCTTCAAGTGATTTGATTAATACAATACTAAAGCAATATTTATTTCGACACTGCGTCAATGTCGGAAGCAAAATTTGTACCGAGGGCGTAGGGGGCAGGGAAGGAAAAATAGTCCATAATATAAGCTGCTTGGGGAGGTCCCCTAGCATTAGCTAGCTCCAGCTCACCAATTAAAATATAGTTTTATAATCAGCTTTCTCTGTTATCTAAAACAGGAAATCAAACTGAAATCTATCGGGTTGCTCGTAAAAGGGAAACTACAATTTCAAGCAAGAATATAAACACTCATTAAACATTATGCACTACTTATTGAGCAGGTTCAAAAATGGCACACCGCAAATAAATCCAACACAGGTCGAAGACCTCTTAAATCAAAAATGAAAGGCTACCCCAAAAGCCAGACATGTCTGAAGAAATTACAAACAAAGATTGCCACAAATACTCGCATGAACTAACAAGATATTCAGCTCTGAACTGAAAAGCTAAGCTACAACAAAATGAGCCCGTGAGTCACGTCATCCCTAAAACCAACAGAAATGTTTCTCACCCAGGCGAGTTCAACAACCCCGCGGATGCTTTCCAGATTTTATTACAATCCACTTTCTTTACTGTTTTGATTACTTTGATATATGAAATCGGCAGTTTGCAGGCGCGACCAATCAATTTATTGGATGTAGAAAAATCTATCTGGGTCCCTTGTACGTCATGTGATAGCAATAGATAGAATATATTTTACAACGATTTTTTAAGGAGAATTTGTACGTATACACCTGTTAACCCTGATCATTTTTTTCCAAAGTTTGGTCTACATTCGATTAGAGAAGCAAAGCCACACTAGAGCGTTAGTAAATTGCTAAGTCTCGTGAATTCAAATTAAGCTATCTGTCAGATTCAGATTAGAAATCCATGCCACAAATCTATATATAAAACAAATAATATTATATCGTGAAAAATAAATGAGGCTCAAGTCTCGTAATTAATTTACACTGTAACTGCAAGTTGACCAATCGTATATTAAATTATGAATTGACATAAATATAGTATTCTGCTCCTCTTAAAGTTCAGTCCAATTTCAGTATGATCTCAATCTAGTCTCATTTCAATATCAATTTTGACGTTTACTAACATTTTTTGATCAGATGAATTTACTGTTACCTGTAATGTAAATAATATGTAAATGACCTGTTATAAAAACATGTCCTAAAAAGTCATGGGACACTGTAGCCGACACACGTACCACAACGCAAATTATACATGAACCAACAAAAAGCATATAAAATTTTGGTAAAGGTAAGTAAAAGTATTTTTTTATCCTTTGATGGGTAACCCATCAAAGGATAAAAATATAATGATAATTTTCCAATTATGAACAATTTGTCATAATTCGTATATACCTGCCTGATTTATGGTTGCAGGCTACCAACATTGTCTCAAGGAAACTAATATTTTAGTATGTGGAGCAATGGATGCAATGAATCATGCCTATTGTTTACACTGTGTTTTCTAAATTAAACATTGTTAGTATGCCGACCAAAATTAGAAAATGTAAAATAATTCAGAGTGTGTAAAAGTGATGTAAAGAGTGTTTGGTAGTTTTGAAATGGTTCGCGTTCGAATTCTACAATATTTTGACAGTAAATATAAAATGATTTCTGATATTTCGAGTTATGAAGGGCCAATCAACAAAAGATGCAGTTTTGCGATTGAAATGTTGAAAACCTTCTCTATGCCATAAAACAAATCTATATTTGAAATAACAAACAATGCAACATTTTACGCCGTTGCAACAAAAAGCCGCAGGATGTCATAATCTCTACATTTCTGTGAAGAGACGAGCATTTCCAATTACAAAATGCTCCATTGTTCCTAAACAAAAGACCATTCACTGCGCATGCACATTATGTTGACGTGAATCCAATTGTCTCAACAATACACACAACTTTGTTCCACGCTTTGAGATTGTCGTAAGTTCGTCGTGATTGGTGTTACTACGCAACATCAGAAACTTACAATTGTTGTTCTGGTAGAGTGAAATTTCTAATGTAACAACTATGTGTGTATGATGTGCAATACAAGCAAAGAGGCTAATGAATATAAAACAATGCGTTAAGAATTGAACATGGCACTTGTCAAAGATCACATCTTTGACAAAGATATTGGTTAAGTGTCGTGATGCAGACGTCAAAAAATTTGATCTAATCTAGGACAAAGATATTGGATGAGTGGCAGAATATGCTTATGCAGTTAAACACACTGAAATTATAGTAGCTTTCAGCTTCTTGGCACATTAATTACACTAGCCTTTAAGCATACGGAAAATAGACAAAACATATTTCCCAGTTGCTAGTCTTTAGATAGAAAGACGTTTGCGTAAGACTAATATATAATTGTCAGCAGAAAAAGAATCAAAGAATCCTAATTATCTCGTCACGAACACTCGCGCTTCATGGGCCATAAAGAACAAAACATTAAAACTACAGTAATAATTCGTTCCGCGACATGCGCCAAAAACTAGCATTTGCTATATAAAATAATATTTTAGGCTTGATAACAACTAGAAAAATATATCTAGTAATATGCGGATTCTTATCGACAGCATAGACACGTATGTATTAGAATTTACGAACTAAGTAAACTAGTATTTCTTTCATAGCTCGTCATAAAACTGCAGAGATCAAAAGCTTGTTCATTACATTTTTCATCATAATCTTTTGGAGTGACATCGTAGTGACGGGGACTAATAGACGTTTACTAGAAAACTGTGTTTTTCATTCTTTGAATAATTAATTTGCACCATACATACGATGCAAAAACAGGTCTTCTAACAAAAATTATGTAACTTTAGACTTGTGCGAAACTCAGTCGATTTATATGAGCAGTGACATTTGACGGTGGAAATCGCCTTCACCTTGGTGCGAACTGTGACAGCTGGTTTATATCAAGGGGATTCTACATTGACAGCGCCCATGACACCCGCGCTGTAGACTTGTCGAAAATAAACACCTCTAACAATGATACAGACGAGACGCAATAAAAATATGTGTGTCGCCATTTGCCGTCTCTCTCGTTTGTTATCAAGGTGATATTGGAATTAAACAGATGTCGTACTCCAGTGACATTTTTTCATTTCACCTGATCCCAAATGCATTTTCCGTCGTGGCTAAATATGTCTTTGCAGCAAAAATAAAACCGCGGAGCGAGTCACGATCAAGGCCAATTAACTGAGGATGCTATCCACTTACTGATGGTAGATGTCTCCTTGTGGTGGTCGTGGTAATGGTCTCCACAGTTTCCTCTACCTCCTCCCCGTCGCCCTCTCCCTTCTTGGCCCATAGTCCAAAGAACTCCGACATATTTGTCGTTAAATTCTACTTCACCCACAGCACTGAACTCCGAAAGACCTTTGACACACATTCACTGCACTTCACAGAACGCTCACAAGTAAGTGGCCGATATCACACATAAATCGCAAACGTGATTTATCTTATGAGGACCCTTTTAGACTTGGATTTTGTGCTGTACTTTAGGTAAGTTAGGAGCTGTACCCATTGCTGGAATGAAGTTAAACCACGGATCAATATTTGGAAAGCGTCGACAGGAGCGTTTTCTGGCGCTGCACTGCGGAGACGGCCAGAGTTGATCTTGTATCAAATCCTACTGGAAAACTGAAATAACCGCCGCGAACAAAAAGCACCAGCCAAAACATTTCACGTGCGGGCGTATTATTAGTTGGACGATCTAGCCGAAAGAGTTAAGTGTCGCTGCGGCCTTTTACTAGAATAATTCCTGATTGATATTGATATTTTCCGCATATATATTTCTGCAACGCGAAAGGCCTTCTATTTAATTTAGCATGTTGATCCTGTGCCCGCTTCACAGAATTTATTTTGACATAAATTGCCTGTTAAATGTCTTCTTTAAACGCTTTGTTAAGCTCTCTGACTGCTTAATTTACAAAACAAATTTCAAGTTTGCAAGTTTTGTCTTATCTGTGTTTTATGCTGGAATTTCGATTGCGATTCCGATATTACGAGAATTGGCAGAACATCAGAGTTTTTATGATATCTAAATTAAAGACAAGTATTTATAAAAGCAAAGCAAATGTCTGCAGTTCGTTATATTCAGCTTTTTAAAACCCCTAGATATTTTAAGTTATAAAATATTGACTTGGAGCTTTTTTTTAAATATTGTGTTTAAACAATAACGTCAGGTATTTTGCAATAAAGTTTAACGTTAATATTAATACCCGAAAACATAATTTACATAAGAATCGAATATTGGCTGGACATATTTCCAGTCATGATTAAGCACGATTAATTAACAAAAAATATATAAATAATGCGTCCTGGTGCTGACTAGATTATTGTATGTAGCCATCCAAATCGGCGGCGTCGGCGTAGGCGCTGACAGCTTCTCCACTTAATATAAATACGCGGTTCCCCTAACAGCCCGCGATAAATCTGAAGCATGCTTCGGGGATTAATGTACGACTTGATATTTTAGTACCTATACCGATATCGATAGAGTTCTCTATCTAATGTATGTGCAACACTTTACTCAACATGATACATCAGTGTACTACAAAGTTGGCTGTACACTGATTACAATATAGCTCAAAATCAAGTGCAGTGACCAATAATATAGGTCATACTAGAAATATACCAGGTTTTTATGCATTAATTGGTAATGAGATCCAAATCTCTTTCATGTGGAGTGATCACTTAGTCATTTGCAAACAACCTTATAACAGATGGTAACAGTTCTGAAACTTAAGACGTTAATGAGGAAAATGCGAGGAATTAATCGTATTGTGCCAAGAAATTGTGCTTGTCACTTGGTAACGTGTAAAGAAATTAAATTCTCTTACCAAGGTCTAAGGACTGAAAAGACCTGTCACTATAAATTAAATTCTAATAAAGAAATAGAGAATAGAATCAACAGGAAAAAAACTGATTACGCATTTAGAATTTATTGGTTTCAGAACATCACTACGGTTTTAGTGCTTTTATAATTACAAGAGGCCTTATCCATGACCTGGGTTCGCCGCTAGAAAACGCTAGCTAAACTATGTACGTAAACTCTCATAAATTAGGGCTGTTTTATAAAAGGTTGTGGTAGGCCCCCAGGATCAGGATCCAAGGAAATCATATCATACATACGAACCGGGAATTAACCGGAAATTACCTTTGAACCACTCGACTATTTGTATTTATAAATATATTATATTATTATATATTATCATATAATGCAACGCGAAAGTATAAAAGATAAAAATGAGAATCAGCGGTGATTATGTTTGCTGTTTGATTTGTGTTATGTATTTATTTATAGTTATCACATAATTTTTACATTCGCGTGACTTCGATAATTTTATTGCCACTTTAATTTCGCTGTCTTGGACTACAATAGAAGTATGGGTGTTATAGAAAGCTCTTATCGTTAAAAAAGAGCACAAAAGGCATTAGGTAGTATTTGTAGTATTTTTGTAACTCTCACAGATCGCTTACAATCTTAATAGGTCAGAGGCATGTAGAAAATGAATTATTACATCAAAGATTTTATTGCGAATTCCTCGAACACTATTTTTTTACGACGTGTTTCCCTAATTAACGCGGAATGTAGTCCCGGAGCTCATGGTGGATTTGGCACAAAACGATGACAATTTATGTATTATGAAATTATAGAAATTATTTCTTGAGTATAAAACAAAAAAATGGTTTGATGTATTTTCTAAGTTAGGATGAGACGAACATAGCTTGGGTATTTGTGGTCATATTTATATATTATTAATAAAGTTTTATTATACATTTTTTATACAACATGGTGGTAAGATGTACAAGTCATTCGACTGGTGGTACGCGTCGTGCCGGCCCAGTGCAACTGTAATGCTACCTAGGACTAGACCTGGGTTCACCGCACAGCACACGCTCGAGGCGTGCCCTGCGTGGGCCGCCGAGCGGCGGATCCTGGTCAATCGGATCGGGCAAGATCTCTTGCTGCCAGCAGTAGTGTCAGCTATGTTGGCAGAGCACGAAAACTGGAATGCAGTGGTCTCCTTCTGTGAGAGCGTCATGCTCCAGAAGGAGACCGCAGAGCGAGAGCGAGAGAGGGCTGATCCCGCTCGAAGAAGAAGGAGACGACGTCGGGGTAACAACCGCCCTGGCGCCTAATTCCGATACGCCTAAAAACCCAGAGGTCCCCCACCTTATAGCAACGGCAGTGCTATAAGGTGGGGGACCTCTGGGTTCGCGGGTGCGTAGATTGGGGAATCTGCGTGCCCACACCAAGTGACCCAAGAGAAGACGGTAGCACGCATGTGGTCAGGCGCTGCCGTGGGACGCTTTGGGGGATCCTTTACAATCCCCCTGGGGGGTCACCACTTTACAGTCACCCTCTCCAAGATGTGCCTATAGGCGTGGTGCCAGTGGGCGGCTCTAGTGTGATCATACGAGGACCTGGAGCCTGCCTTAGGTGCCGAAGATGACCGCTCCAGTGGTTTTAGCCGGTAGGAGTCCGGCATACCCCTTCGTCCTTCCCCGGGGCGAAGGAAGTTCATGAAGAATTTCCACTGGGCACCAACAAAAAAAGGACTAGTCCTGGGTTAGTCACCTCATGACATTAGTTATTTAGTCTCTGATGCCCAATGATTTCACTAGCTACAGTGCCCTTCTAACTGGAACACAGTAATGTCTAAAGTTTAAACACTACTACTTAACAGCCAATATCTGGCAGTAAGCTGGTACTCTTGGGGTCACGAGTGCGCCTATTGGGAAACCTGAAAGAAAGAAAGAAAAGAAAGAAAGAAAGAAAGAAAAACAATTTATTAATTTCCGAAGCTAAAACACACTACTATTTAAAAAATAATGACAATAAGTAACAACTAGAAAAGATTAGTGAGTCTCATCTCCGCAAAAAAAAAGGAATGGCGCTCAGCATTACACTTCTATGTTACAAATTACTTGCAACACAGGAGCACTGATTTTCTGCGCCACCCTAAGTTGGTGACGACTGACGGCTGACGTCTTCCGGCACGCAATAATGAAGTTACGTAATAAGTAACTATGTATAGTATTATATTTTGTTATTCGTCAATACTAATAGTTATGTTAAAATTAATTACAAATTAAAAATTAAATTAAAAGTGTTCGCATGGGGTTTTATAATAACGACAGATGATTGACTCACGCACAGATTGCGATAAGCGAAAAAGGGTAAACATAATGAAATATCAGACTACCTTCGTTTACCGGTTTGTTGATTATTTATTATTGTGTTTCATTATGCAAGCGTCTAGTCCGCCCATTATGCAGTTTTACTGTTCAATTCGACAAACTATTCATAATATATTAAGTTTTAGATTAAGTACATGATGTATTTCCACCGAATCAAAAAAAACATGGTACCTACCTTTTTTTTTCTTTTTTTATTCGTGCCCAGTGGAAATTCATCATGAACTTCCTTCGCCTCGGGGAAGGACGAAGGGGTATGCCGGACTCCTACCGGCTAAAACCACTGGAGCGGTCATCTTCGGCACCTAAGGGAGGCTCCAGGTCCTCGTATGATCACACTAGAGCCACCCACTGGTGCCACGCCTATTGGCACATGTCGGAGAGGGTGACTGTAAAGCGGTCACCCCCCCAGGGGGATTGTAAAGGTTCCCCCAAAGCGTCCCACGGCAGCGCGTGACCACATGCGTGCCACCGTCTTCTCTTGGGTCGCTTGGTGTGGGCACGCAGATTCCCCAATCTACGCACCGCGAACCCAGAGGTCCCCCACCTTATAGCAACGGCAGGGGTTTTCAGGCGTATCGGAATTAGGCGCCAGGGTGGTTGTTACCCCGGCGCCGTCTCCTTCTTCTTCGAGCGGGATCGGCCCTCTCCCGATCCCGCTCTGCGGTCTCCTTCTGGAGCATGACGCTCTCACAGAAGGAGACCACTGCATTCCAGTTTTCGTGCTCTGCCAAAATAGCCGACACTACTGCTGGCAGAGAGAGATCTTGCCCGATCCGATCGACCAGGATCCGCCGCTCGGCGGCCCACGCAGGGCACGCCTCGAGCGTGTGCTGTGCGGTGTCCTGGTCGCTATCACAATGGTGGCATTGTGCCGTGGCCTCGCGTCCTATCCTGTGCAGGTACGCGCCGAAACAACCGTGCCTGGTGAGCACCTGCGTCAGGTGGTAGGTGACGCGCTCGCTCCTTCTGAGCCAGGCTCCAAAGAGCGGCAGGACGGCCTCGACGACGCGCTTGGTTGCAAACTGCATCCGCAGGCGATGACGCCACTTTACAAGTGCGCGCCGCCGAGCTAGCCGCCGCAGCTTGTCCAACGCCCCTGGAGGCGCGCCTTCGCCGCTCTGGCGGAGGGAGCGTGTCTGATCGTAGACCCACGCATCCATCTCCGCCAGGATGTCAAAAGGCGGAAAACGCGCCAGGAGAGTTGCCACCTCGTAGGACACCGTTCGGTATCCTCGTGCGATCCGGATAGCCACTCTGCGCTGCAGACCGTGAATTTTGGTTCTGCAGCGCTGGGATGGTACCTACCTAGCCGGCTCTTGCAATAAGGGACCTACCACCAGTTTATCGTTATATTAAATTATGGTTTGGGTAGATTATTATAGAGTAAGTATACTCCCTTTATGTGTTTTTCGAGGAGTAAACCGCGTGCTTCATATTCTGTCATATTGCGCATCCAAGGCCTTGCCAAGTAAAACCTAATATTATGCCTATTTTCCATGTGAGTATTTACTGCGCAAAAAACAAAGAAACAATGTGGATTGTAGAGCCAACCGATTGGTAAATTAAATCTAAAGCCGAATATATAAAGTTTACTTGGCCAAAATAGAACGCCCTCAAACTTATTCTTAAATTATTCTCTACTCAATCTTCACACACGCAAACATGTACCTAGATACACTGTTTAGGTATATTTTGTGTTCTTACCATGGTCCTTGTTACTCGAATTATCTTCATCAATCTATTGTAACTACTTATTTTTATGACCTTTAATATACAACTAGAGCAATGACGTCATTCTCTCATGACCCGCTCTGTCAACCTTTAGAGTTCAATACCCTCCATGTGAACCTACCACCCTATGGTGTAGTGTTACGAATTGATTAATTGATTACGTAGAGGGAGTGGTTTTGGTTTGGGTATGTTCAACAGAGTAGTCAGGCCCTTCTTGCTATTTTTCAGTGTCAATTTTAAAGGTAGACGAAATACAATAAATATCACAAAATCTCCCTTTAAGAATGAATAATGAATCTACTAAAAACGCTTTGTTGGAAAATACGCGAAAAAGGGACAAAAGGTATTGTACAGCTATTCCTCGGTAGTACAACTAGACTCAAACGGTGCTTCCCAATGACCAACATCGTTTTGACATTATGCCAATGCGGAATATAAAAACAACATTGTTCTATGTCGCCTGAAAACTAAGCGCTAACCCGTATTTCTGTTAACGCCTGTCGAAAGAAGTGCCTCTAGGTGCTGAAGGGCTTCATAATTTATTAAATAACAAAGTTTCCGACTTCTTAACCTACATTTTGTTGATCTATCTACTTTTATCTGTGCAGGCTGGGCTGCTGAATATATAGATTTAAAGTTATTTAAGAAAGTAGACCATAAGAACGAAAATTGACCATATCTCCGAAACTACTGTACTTAAAATTTTGAAAAAAGTAAAAATAATAGCTCTTTATTTTCTAGTTTTTATGTGACAACATTTTTTCACCAGACTTGTATTCAATCTAGATCCCTCTACATTTCGACGGTGTCCTTCGGTGATATGATGGATTTGTATAACTTTAAATCGTCTGCGAACCTGCAATTGATCTCCCATGTTATTTATGAACAATGAAAACAATATTGGTGCTAGATGGGATCCGTGTGGTATCCCAGAGATTGACACGTACGGCTTTGAGATGTATCTTTTAAGAACTACTTTCTGTAACCTTCGATGTAGGATACGATGAAAACTATTTCAATACCGATCTGTGCACGCCTTTATCTTCAAGCTTAGACAGAAGTAATGAATGGCTAACTTTATCAAATGCACTACTGAAATTAGTGTACACCGCATCAACCTCTAGCCTTTTGTCTAGGGATTTGGAAGTATCTGAGACAAGCAAATTATAAGCATGGTGAAGATCTCTTTGGTTACATCAGAGATGGCGACCCAGAAAAAAGAAACCCACAGAACACTAGTTTTATGCTGTAAAGTTCCTTTTAAAACGAGTGTATGTTCGAGATAAGTCATTTCACCTATTCATTTGTGTTTTTACATTTGCCAATAATATATGACGAATCTTTAAAGCGGTCGAACTAACTGGGACGAGGCCTAACATTTATGAGCTTAGGTTTACAAACAAAACAATAATGTTTTAATTTTAAATCACGTATTGTTTAGGCTGCTATCCTTCATTATCGGTCGTTAGAAAATTGCTTGTAATTAGAACTGGGTCGATCTTTCCTTGTCATTTTATGATTACGTATAGCCAATCAAAGACTTTTTTTATTTAAAAATAATATTGGTCTCCAGTGGAAATTCATTATGAACTTCCTTCGCACCGGAGAAGGGTGAAGGGGCATGCCGGTCTCCTAACGGCAGTAACCACTGAACAGGTCTTCCTCGGCACCGAAGGGGTGCTCCAGGGCCTCGTAAGATCACACTAGAACCGCCCGCCCATGATGCCACGCCTTTAGGCACATCTCGGAGGGCATGACTGTAAAGCGGTCACCCCCCCTAGCATACGGAAGGCGACTGTAAAACGGTCGCCCAGGCATTTCGCGGGGTGGGTTGTAAAGGATCCCCCCAAGCTTAGCTGTGCGCTATGCTGCGCATACGGTGGTAAGTTACCACGTAAGCGCCACCGTCTTCCCAGGGGTCGTACAATACCCCAAATAATGGAAACGTAATAGTAAACTACAAGTTTACTGCGTTCAGCGCTCCGATTGGGTGAAAGTTTTAAGTGGATTATTACATTTAAATTGTAAAAAGATTCTCATACTATTTCACCCCGGATATCGTACAGGCATATCAAAATTTTTATTCGAAATATATGACAAGCCGGCACCAGAATGTTGACATTATTGCGTGTTGGGGACACCGGCACGCATAGCTCAAAAGCGGGACATATTTCTACAATTCCTACTACTATTATTTTCTGTTATTCCTACCTCATCCTATGTGTGGAATATCACCTTGGTTTTATTTAGTGACATGAAACTGTAGACGATAATCATAATTTAAATTTTCATTTCCAAGAGGAAGTACTCACGTGTTGTTATTTGTGCCGCTTGCATCCTGGCGTCGCCAATGCCAAGGTCACTTACCTGCAATTACAGTCAAAATTAAATGTTATTAATGACTAGGGTTGTCAAAAGGGTCGTTGAGAGTCTTGTGATATGACATGTGATTATTTGGCTCAATGAGCATGTTCGTCTTGTTGGCGCGTTCTAAATTTGAGATGGATTATATTCAGTTATGTTGTACAAATAGTCCTTAACACAAACGATATAAATGTAGGCACATTAGAGTGTGATGAACATGTGGTATTAAATTCAGGAACCATGATATATTTTGTTTTAGAGGACGATGAACATTTTACGAAGTGTTAGGGCTGCTTTTTCTTTCTTTTTTTTTTCTTTAAAAAAACGTTGCCGCACGCTAAGATTTATCCTGTGTCGTGGGTGCGTTTACCGACATGAATTCCACATACAATACACCCAGACCCGGAACAACTACCTGCAGATCATACAAATATTTGTTCCGTGCGAGAATCGAACCCACGACCCGGAGCGCAGCAGCCAACCACCAACCGTGCCGTCACATTTTTACATTTCTAGTATTATTTAGTAGTGCTACTAGAAGAGATCTGTAGAAGAACTCAAGTTGCCAACATAGTTGAAAGGGTGGGGCACATTGAAAACGCAGCCTGGGACGACCTCCAACAAGATTAACAGACGATCTAGTGAAGATCGCTGGGAGTGGTAGGATACAGGCGGCATGTAATCGGTCGTTGTGGAAATTTATGGGGAGGCATTTGTTCAGTAGTGGACGTTTTATGTCTGATATGATAATAGTGCAAATATGGCGGTACCAGCAGTGTTGCTAACATCATTGTCATTTCTGTACAAAACTAACATTGTGTAATCTTAATTATTATTCTGTGACGACTTCAGTTCCAATTTTGGACACCGTGTAGGTGAAACGAGTAGTGCTAATTTCTTTAGCTTTAGTTTATGACATTAGTATCTTAACTATGAGGCCCTCCCAAAAATATTTTTAGTTAGATCATATAATTTGACATATTCTACGAGACCTCACCGCACTCAACGTTCCCTTGGAAGCAAATCCAGACAGTGATATGATTGTGGTGAGATGGAAAACGATTTTTTCAACACGCCCAGTGTGTGTTAGGTTCCGTCTTTGATTATTATAAGTCTTTAATTAGAGAGAGTGGACCGCGGATGTTCGGGATAAATACGATAAATACGTCATCAAATGAGGTGTGCGTCGTAGAGTCTGCCTCGGAAGATAACTGAAGCAACCAGAAAGCTAACTAATTAACCAAAAAGCATTGCGTACTTTATAATCATATACCAGTGAAGATTTAGATACAATAAGGCATAGTAACCGTGAGTGAGGACTAAGACGCATTTTTATTAAAAAATTGCCCCACACTACGATTTCTTCTGTGTCGTGGGTGCGTTTACAAACAAAAAATCCACACACAATACACCCAGACCCGAAACAACCACCTGCAGATCATACAAAGATTTGTTCCGTACGGGAATCGAACCCGCGACCTGGAGAGCAGCAGCCGACTGTATCAACCACTGCACCAACCGTGCCGTCAATTATATCATTTTAGTTTTACGAAACTGTTATTTTATCCAAATTACTAATTACTAGGTCCAATATCCGACTGTCGGTGTTTCTTGTCATTGAATTGATAAAGATTATTTAATAAATTAAAACCGATTAAAGCGTATCCAAGCGAGTTACTGTAATTTGTAGGAAGTACGTAATAAAAACCCTGATTTATCCCAGTCCAGATAATAAACCCCAGATTGAAGTCTCCGAGAATCATATCATCAATGTTGTTAATATATTATTTGTATCGTCCATAAACAAGGATAAGCTTTCCAGTTTGACAGGGGTGGAAGGTACACTATATAAGGTCTTATTTTAATAATCCACGATATTTTGCACGGTGCCTCAGTAAATGCATAAGATGATGTACCGAACACGAAAAAAAACTCACGGTAAAAATCCATTTCTTTCTTTTGTGTGATGTCGCTACCGTGCGCCGTCTGTTTTGTTTAACGTTACAGACTATCTATATCAGTCAATCAGCCCCGTCCGCCATTGTCTTACTAGATGCATGTGAATATTATCACAACTAAGAGAACTAGGATGTAATGAAATAAATGATTTAATAAAATAATTTTTTAAACAGCAAATTTACAAGTTTTTTTATACCTACATTATATTCATCGTTCACTATAGCGCCATGCAAAATATCGTGGACTATTAAATTAAGACCTAGTATATAGTTAAACTGAATGTCTTGCCACAGAGTGCGCAAACCATTTCTTTTATACATAACAATTTGAAGAAAGAACAGCAGATTAAAATACACTGGAAGCTCTACACAGCCCGAAATATTTATGTGACAGGTGATAAAAAAAAGCGCAGGAAGCATGCCTGTCATTGGACGAGGTCACTAGACATCTCACCTGGTCGCGCCCGTGACCCATGCTATGTATACAGGGACACAACCGTTTTGTGAGACGTTACATAATGACACTTGCGTCACTCAAGGCTGTTTGCAGTTTTCAACGTCTTTTTATCGCTTGACGTCATTATTGCTAAGCTCTCATCTGCTCTCAAATTGTGCAGGTAAACTATAAATAAGGACTGCTTTTGAAAATCAAAACACGTATGGATGAGAGTCTTGCCGATGGAAACGTGGTAAAGAAAACACGAATAACAAAAAGTGATTTAAGGCGAAATAGCTAGATCATACAGGTTCTTTTTAGAGTTATTTTTTCTAAATAATACATTATGGTCGAGTCATATGGCAAAGTTTTGCAGCTGTTAAGCTAAGGTTTCGTCATTTCAGCCAAAACGTCCAAGTCCACTTCTGAACAGAGAACTCCCCATAGATTCCCACAACGTGTCGTCATTTTCAGTGGAATTTGCCTGTACTCACTACGCTTGGCACAGAACGGGTTGGTGAGCGCATAATAGCTGCTATTACACAGAAGAGCCACTGCTGCCTATCCCTCTGGCTTAGAGTCACCTTGCGACATCCACGGGAGAAGACGGAGTGGTGCTATATTCTTAATCAAGACACCACACTAAAGTTGTCTACTATATGACAATAAAGAATATGAATATTCGCGGACCAAACATGAAACTCATTAGCAGACTGTGCCTGCATAGCGTAAAACGCACGTACAACTTTTCCACTCACCGATTTACTTGTGAAACATGAAAGCCATTAACAGACTGCATAAAATACAACTTCATTTAAGACACCATACAATTAATCGAAGGGGATACGAGTATGTTATGAGCTCCTCCGTTTATAATAACGATATATCAATGAATATTTATCGTTTAATGCGTGGCTGCGTTTGCTAGAATGGCTCCTACATATTCAGTAGTTTCATTAATGGACGTATTTAGAACAGTTTCGTGGACAGGAACATTGCAGTGTGATGTAAGATAACCTGCAAATGCATTTATTGCGATATCAACGTACATACAAAGGGATTCACTGGGGAAGGAATTAGAGTGAAGTGTTTTATAGACGTCAACATAAAAAGAAAAAAAAAATTGATCCCATTTGCTCGCCGTTGACCGCTTCCTATGTGTTTCAGCTGGAGTGAAGACGAAATGGCCTAACAACAACGTTTAAAAGCTTGTTAATTAAGTATATTAATTTCTCGTATTGTATAGTTTCAACGCAAACAATTACGATCTTCCTGATGATAAGTAGCAACCGTAACCACTGACGTCAGCTATGCAGTGATAACTCGTGTGTTGGCAACCTACGGCTTAATTTGAAATGGCCTTTTGTTCCGGTAATTTCGCTGGCTGTTCCTACCATTAGAATAGAATAGACTATTCTTTATTGTACAACATTAGAATATAAACTTTTAGGAAATTAACTAATTTTAAAAGTAATTTACAATGAGCTTGACTGTTGGACTTTATATAATATAAAACATATTTAAATGTAATATATATCGTACGTAAATTTAATTAATGTAAATAAGAGTAAATACAGGAAACATTTATACAGACGGATAATATTCCTTTTCAAGATTTGTGATTTTACCCTTCACCCTGAACACTTCACTCCAACACTATTCTGTGTGGTGTCCAGATAAAGAATATAGCACAACTCAATCTTCTCCCGTCGATGTCGTAAAGGCGACTAACGGACTCTAAACCAGAGGGATGGGCAGCAGCTTCTCATCTAAGGAACAGTTGCCATACTGCGCTCACCAACTCGCCTGCTAAGCGTGGTGAGTACTAGCATATTTCGAAAATTATTACATAATTGTCCTTTGGCTGATGTGGCCCGGAAAACAACTACACTCACGAATAATCACCGACTGGGACTGTAGTGCCGCCCAAGTCAAGTCCTTCCTCATGGAATTCTCCTTATTTATTGATCCCCAGTGGAAATTCATCATGTACTTCCTCCGCCCCGGGCAAGGGCGAAAGGGCATACCAGAATCCTACCGGCTAAAATCACTGGAGTGGTCATCTTCGGCTCCGAAAGGGAGCTCTAGGACCTCGTAAGATTACACTAGAGCCATGCCATTGGTGTCACGCCTTTAGGCATATCTAGGAGGGGATGACTGTAAAGCGGTCACCCCCTCTGGCGTAGGGAAGGCGACTGTAAAAACGCCGCCCCAAGTAACTTCTCGGCGAGGAATGTAAAGGATCCGCCCAAGACTTGCTGTGTGCTGTGCTGCGCAAACGGCGGCACGTGACCACGTTCGTACCGCCGTCGTCCCGGGGTCATAGAATTCTCTTACCAAAACAAAAACAATTTCGCTGCCATTTAGCCATGCGAGAGTGAACTAAAAATACCCTAAAATTCGTATGCTTGAATACTACTCACCAGGAAGCACAAAACATGCCATACAATTTAGGTCAGCTAGACGCGACAAATTCGCAGAGTTGTACAACTTTTAACAAATCATTAGAAAAGATTTATATATTTTCATTATTATACAGTTTTATATCCTATATTTAGTAGTAATCAAGCAATTTATAACTGCAATAAGTATTTAAGAGGGTATAAACAGGATGTTATATCGCGCCCTTTTCGGCCGGCGGAAAATTTTACGATTAGTATCTAGTACTTGGTATTAAATATTTTTTCTTTTGGTTCTAATGAATACATCATAAGATATCGTGGGAACGTTGAGCACCTAAATGATATGCATTTTGATTATGAAATACGGAAATAATTCTCACTTCACAGTTCTCGCTACCCATCCGGTATATCCAACACATTGGAGTTAATTTCTCTATTTAATTTAATCTTTACTGGGGCATCTTATTTGTTTGTTTAAATGACGGGATAACGGTCGAATTTTGCCTTCATACCTATTCCAAAAATGGCACGAGTCTTGGGTGAAATAAAATTACTTGACTCATTCATGATTCTGAAATATGCTTCCCCTTTAAATGGGTCGAAGAAACTTCAGGGTTAATCAGAGTTTTGGGCCAAATGCCCGTGAATTCTACATTCCCAGTCATAGGTAAGTAAAATAAACACTGTAAGGTTTTACCAGGTAAGAGGCCCGCCCACAAAAGTCCACGAGAAATTCCCAGCTACAAAAAAAAGAGTTAATCAAAGTCACTCGGTTAGACAACCGATACAACAACAACGGTAGCATAATAGTACTTTTAACGGCCATATTTCCAAAAGTGTGGTGCCGGTTAAGAATACCACCATCCCATCTCATCCCGTGGGTGTCGTAAAAAGCGACTATGGGATATGGCCAGCAGCGTCCTTCGTGTACATTTATAACTCAACTGCGATCGCCAACCCGTCTGCCGAGCGTGGCGATTATGGCAAAACCCCTAATGACCACAAAACCCATACCGGTCACAGTGGCAATCTTTGGGGGAGGCTCCTGTCCAACAGTGGACGTTTCTCGGCCGAAATGATGATCGCCAAAAGCACCACGATTGGCAGGTGGGTTGCTAATCGCAGTATCTTGTTATTAGCACACTGGAGGATGCTACTGCCGACGGCTGCTCTACTTGATGTCAACCCCTAATCACCTTTATGACTCCCATGAGTGGATCTGGAAGATCTATTTTTCACCGGGAACCACTTGGAATAACATCAGCCTGTTACTGTCTCACTGCTGGGCACGGGCCTTTTCTCAGGATGAGAAAGGTTAGGCTTTAGTCCATCACGCTGGCCTATTGCAGGTTAGCAGTCTACACACACCATTGAGAACGTGTTTGGAGCCCTCTCAGGTATGTAGGTTTCAACCTCACATTCAAATTCTGATTCGCACATGAATCTGAAAAGTCAGAGGTGCGGGCGGGGATAGAACACGCACCCTCCTGTGTGGGAGGCAAGCGTTCAGCCACTAGGCTATCACTGCTCATTGCACATGCTTATTTTTTACACCAAGTATGTCGTATGTGCATCTCCTTTCCACTTCTAAAAATAATACATTACAGACGTCATTACTCTCAATTTATCTTTGTTTGTATCAAATCAGTGATTACAAACTGCATCTCGACCACGCGGAACATCCATTTACGAGGAATAGGAAGTAATGAAGCAAATTATCGTCGAAATAATTAATGTTTTCTTGTATCTCATAATAATTATTGTGTTTACAGGAGCAAACACTGAAGCAGTTTTGGCGATCGTGTGGGCGAGAATGAATCACATAGCACAGTGATCTCAAACCAACATAATGTGGACGAAAAATATTTTTATTTTATTTGTCAAGATGTCTTATTTTATTTACATTTAAAATATTATTTAGTTTTAACCAATAAAAACTGATAATACAATTTTCGGTCTATAATATAAAGTTCCGGTAGCAGTAAAATATGCATTTTATTCGAGTCTTAAAAATGTATGACAAAACCATGTGCACATTATTATAATCTTTCATTCTTGTCGAAAAATATAACCAACTAACCAAATTTTTATTTAAAATACAATTATTGTAATAAATTGATATCAAACAGTATATGAAAAAACAATATGAATTCTCTGTGAGTACACTGAAACATATCATATCGGTAAAACCGACCTGTTTTCGTCGACATTTCGTTGGATTAGCAATGTTTATTGCATCACATATTAAATTAAAAGCATGAATTCCTTCAATTATCATCATTTCGGCCGAATGAAGTCCACTGCTGGACACAGGCCTCCCCCAAAGATCACCACAACCACCGATATGGATGTGTTGTGAGCAGTTGGGTGGGGGGTTTTGCCATAATCGCCACGCTTGGCAGGCGGGTTGGCGATCGCAGTTGAGTTGTTAATGTACTCGAAGGACGCTGCTGCCCATCCTCCAGCTAATCCCTTAGTCGACTTTTACGACACCCATGGGAGGAAATGGGGTGGTGGCATTCTGAGCCGGCACCACACGGCAAAGCCGGCACCACACGGCAATTAATCCTTCAAGTAATTCCGGATAAATTACCTCTGCTCTTCACGCATTTGATACAAACAAGTCACTTCACAGCACATAGGTTATCACTATAATAACCTAATAAAATTAATTAATATTGACATAATTTCAAAGAATATCATTGACGTAAAAATTTGACATAGGTAAAATTAGCCTTACTAAAAATCTACGTCGCGGTCATGAACTCATCGGTCATTATTTTAATGTTAATTAATTAAGCTTTATTATTCAACGTGTAAAAAAACTGAGCCAACAACGAAAACAACATTTTATTTTGTATATTGCGTGTACGTTAGCTTCGTGGTTGTTCCATTTTTGGCAATCAAAATGTGTCCAAGAAAAAATATGGACTACATATTCGTTGTTTACATTTAAAAAATCTTCCCAAATCTTTTTATTTAATTTATCTTGTATAGGTATATGAAGAATAAAAGACTATCAGAGGCGCACACCACCAAGTGAAAAGCACCTCCTTGTAACAGAAAATTCTTAAGTCAATCAAGCAATAAAATCCAGTCACGTTATGGACGCGCTTATGGTTCCGTAAAACAGATAGAGAATACAAAATTGATATTGACAGTCTTCAACACGAAATATTTTCTATATTTCGTGGTCTTCCTCTTAATTCTCTCATATTATCTTCGAGTTCATATGTTCTAATTCTTAAAATTTATTCGGATTAACCAAAGAAACGTCAGATTAAAAAATAAAATTACAATTGTAATATTCGTCTGTCAGCCGATCAGACAGAATGAAGATAAAGACGAAGGCGTGAGTGATCTTACTACGGTTGCATTAATTCCTAAAACACTCACATACATCACAAACTCGTTTATACGTAAATTTGTTTACTGTATTTCTAAATTTGGTTTTGGTTTCGGGAATTTAGTGTTCTTGTTGTTGACATAATAACTTATTTATCAAATTATAATGAAAAGATACTGGCTCCTGTGATATACTGAGATATACTATATGAGTTTATACTAGCGCTGAAGCTAGGAAATTCACATTAACTGTGCCAAAAAAAGACAATAGTTTAATATTGCTTTGTTTTTTAGAAAGCATAAATATTTCAGTTTACGAGCTTATCGAACAAAACAAAGGTCGTCGTAGAGGGGAATGCTCTAGTGCACCCACACTTCACAAAAACATGATACATCACCTTTAACGTCAATACTTTATTTTTCGTCATTCCAGACATTCTTGCTTTATAGACTAAAAACAGTTTGCATTAAAGAAAGTAAAGGAATGTTGCTGTTAATGTTTTCGGGTCTTTTTTACAAAGAAAAACGTCGAAAGTAAAGGATTAATGAGCAAGAAAGGCTTCATTTTTTATACTCGTAAATATTCGAATAAAGAACTGTTTAAGCCGATTGGTCCATTTTTTTTTATTTTTTTTTTATTGATGCCCAGTGTAAATTCTTCATGAACTTCCTTCACCCGGGGAAGGGCGAAGGGGTATGCCGGACTCCTACCGGCTAAAACCACTGGAGCGGTCATCTTCGGCACCTAAGGGGGGCTCCAGGTCCTCGTATGATCACACTAGAGGTAATATAGGTACCTAAAATAGTATTATATTTATATTTGGGATAAAAGAACAATATGCTTTGGTTCGCAGTCAACCAATGACTAACGATAAAATAATCTTTGTTTACCCAAAAGGGATTATAAACTTGTTGATATTTTGTCCACGCGTTTTCTCACTGTGCCATAATGTCCGGTAAATTATATTCGGACAGCTGCAAGTGACGCGTGTCTACTCATCGATATAGGTTAATGCAGCTAGCGACATCTCTCGGACGGGTTGTGAACTAGCGTTTCAGACGGCCTACGTGGCTACGTAACAAAGCGTAGCGTTTACCAGTCTGAAACTTTGAACGTCATCTCCTGCTATGAATCGTATTTAATTTAGCTTTATGGTTTTTCGCTTGGGGGTTTGTATCTATTATTATTTATCTTAAAGGACTAAACTACTACTACTAAGAGGACCAAGAGGTGGGCTAGCAGAAAGATACGAAACATCGTTAGTTTGCATTTTATTCACTCAAAAAATGTTTTTATATTATAATTCGTAATATTCGATGGCCCAATCCAATGCTCAACCAAGGTGTGACAGATAACACGCCAAGTGCTTAGGGACGCTAGTTATAAAATACATTGCTGCATAATACTTTGATATAAATAGGAAAATAGTTTTAAAATATTACAAAAACTAAAAGTATCGATACACTTGCATATTAACCCGTGGTAAATTGTTAAACACCATGCGATGTTCCAACAAACATACGATGAAAGACGTCACCAAAACGTCGATAGTTTCGGAGAAATATATGACGAAACGTATTACGTCGTCACAACGTAATATTTTGTAGAACAAGCACAACGAACTGCAGTGCAGTTCCGGTGAAAAACCAATTTGGTATTCACTAAGACAAGTGAAGCTATTCAAGGGCACATTGCAGACGGTAAGCCATGAGGAGTCGAGGGCGAGTCTTAGCGAACACCAAATTGGGTTGTTACCGTTATTTTAATTCTGTATTCAAGGATGTATGGATGTTTGAGTTTAGAGAATTGCACTCAGATCTGGGGCAGTAACACATATTGTCTTGGGTATTGTTGTAACTTTAAGAAGCGTATTTGCAACAGAAATATTGAAGTAAATTAATAGTTAATTATTGCGGACATTGTATCCATAGAACGTTCTAATCTAATCTAACGGCCGAATGAAGTCCACTGTTGGACACAGGCCTCCCCCAAAGATCACCACAACGACCGATGTGGATGCGATGTGGGCTCATAGGGGGGTTTTGCCATAATCGCCACGCTTGGCAGACGGGTTGGCGATCGCAGTTGAGTTGTTAATGTACTCGAAGGACGCTGCTGCCCATCCTCCGGCTAATCCCTTAGTCGACTTTTACGACACCCACGGGAGGAGACGGGGTGGTGGCATTTTGAGCCGGCACCACACGGCCAACATAGAACGTTAGTTACCTACAATATATATCCATCACTATACCCACCCCGTATTTCTGAATAGAACATAGTAGACTTAACTTTCTAATATCGCTTACCTGAATTAAGAAAAGTATACAGTAACACTTTAGGCTTTTTTGAATTTACGTATGAGGGGATGATAAATAAGTGATGCATCTACGCGCTCCGAAGACACACTAGGTTAGACAAGAATTGTATCTGATTATAGGGCAAAGCTTCCCTGTGGGGTCAAGCAGAATAAGTTCAAACAGCATCCGGAGGAGGAGGAGCTAGCGATTACGAATACTGGCTAATTTGATATATACAGAGACATAAAATGTTTGGTCATCTAGCTATTTTTGGAAGTCTGCGGCGAATTGTAGATGTACAATAGTCGTAGAAGACGCTATCGATCGAGTTTATTTGATTATTCTTACTGTGCAATGACCTGATTCCGAATTAATGTAGTTTCATTGCTTGTTTGTTTACCAAGAATCTATCCTTATATTTAACATATAAACGTCATTAACTTTTCTGGATGTTTAATGTCTCCTTCGATTGAACATACAATGTTATTTTTAAATATACTCATACATCCGATTGAAAATAACTAAAAAAAATTATTTCTTTTTAAACGTTATGACAGCGCAGTTGATTCCAGTTTAGCATAGAGGGATAAACACTTATAAATTACGTTTCACCAGAAGGTAATCTTTTTAGTGTACTTAACACTGTGATTTCTCCTGGGTCGTGATACAATGCAACAAACACCCAGATCCGGAATTTTCTTTCTTTTAGAATAGTTAGGCCATACAAATATTTGCTCTGTGCTGGAATTGAAGTCGCGACATGTAACACAGAAAGCTAAGCGACTAGCTACTGCCCCAACATGCAATCAAATAATACATCACGGTTTTTTATACTCTATATATCACATGTAAAACATCGGTCCTAACTTCAGCTACAAGGAACTTTGCGTTACACTACGCAATCTCTCTAAATCTAAAATAATCTCTAATGTCTGATAATCCAACTAAATGACATGGTGTGTTCAATTTGAAGCCTTAGTTAAGAAGTCATTACTACATGCAAAAATAACTTTCATTCTAAAAGAAACCTTTCGTTTGGTAAGTCTATTTTAAGCTTAGAGAAATCATTATGAATTAAATTATCTAAAGTAAATAATAAAACACTTTTATACGGATTACATCGCGTATATTATAAATTTTTATTCATCCTGACATTTCGAACACTTTGAAGGGTTCTTGGTTGCAGGATGACTAAGGCGGCTAGCGTCGTTATAGATTACAGATTAAAAAGTTATTTTACCTACCGTATTTTGTACGGTAGGTAAAATAACTTTTTAATCTGTAATCTATAACTATACTAACCAAAAATTGTTTCAATGCATGCAATAACTAAATAAAATTATGTTTTTAGTGTGGTATGTTGTTTGGAACATTATTATTTTTATAACCGGATTCCAAACAGGTAGTATGTAGGTACCTGCCAACCATCTTCTCTATTAAAATTAGGATGCTTTTTAATTTCAATAGCCTCACGAATGAAACATTCTTGGAGACTCTTGCGAGGCCTCGAGGTTGATCAAATCGAACAAAATCGTTAGGCTTATGTGAGGCATGTTCATACACTGCAGATTTTGGGGAGCGCCTATGCTTGACGTCAGCTATGTGTTATTTAATCCTAGTGGCTATACTTATGTATGACGTTACAATTAACCGTGAAAACACTCATTCCATCCAGCGCGAAACCACCAAAGCTACCGTACGCCGTACGGTTGCCGTTAACACACAAAAGAAGTGTTCCCCTACGACTAATAGTAAGCCAAATTCATACACTATCTTACAAACTGGCACAACCCCTAGCGAATGTACTCTCAAAACTTCGTGGAAAGTCCAATACATATGTGAAGTATTCCTATCACTTTGTCAGCCAAATAAAATACCTTGAACTGGCTGAAATGATGTGATGGTCAGTTTTGACATATTAAAATTAAACCACTGAACTACGGTAATGGCGGTCCATGATAATGATCTTTGACATATCGATCAATCTATTTAATCTGATTTGTCAATACAAACGGCTGTGACTGACAACTAACTGTCGATGACTTTGATTGGCTGTCGGGTATTGTAATATATCACTGATGTTATGTCTAATTTCGCATGCCAATATTCACCCTTCAATTTGACTTGAATATTCAAATATATAGGTAGGTATTGCAATATGAAACTCTAATTCTATTGTGTGTATTTATATTATATATTTACATCTTTATTGTTCGGGAGGAACATTTACCTTATTTATGTGTTGTTTATCATCATTGTGATTTGTTTTGACATTATAATATGTAAAAGTTTATGCATTACATTTTTAGGTTATTCAACCAGATCAGTTTTGGATTACTGTTCAAGGGCTATTTATTTTGGTTTTTATAAAGAATATCTACATTTTTGTTTTATCCAACCTTGACATTGGCAGTATCATCGACAAACCGATGGAGCCACAAACTAAAATTGGAATTGGAATTGGAAGGTAGGTATTGATTAATGATACATGAGCTAAAAAGTGGGGGCTTCCAAAGAGAAAAGTAGTTTATTAAAAGTTAAAAATACTACAGTTAGATCGCAAATATTACAATGGTTCTAGCTGTATTAGTGATGCCTGTAATTTAAGTTATATCGGTGGCCAATTTTACGCGCTGTTAGAACTTTGAGGATTTCTTGTAACAGTTGAACCGTATTCATAATCATCATCATAGGCCATGATCAGCTAAAGGAAGTCCACTGCTGTACAAAGGCCTCTCCCATAGATTTACTCAATTGTGTCGCAATTTTGGGGGCAATTTGCCAGGACTCACCACACTTGACAGGCGGGTTGGTGAGAGCAGAATAGCTGCTATTCCATAGACAGGACGCAGCTGCCAACGCTCAGGTTTACCTTCCCAAAATCGCCTTTTACGACATCCACGGGAGGACATCTGGTGGTGCTCTATTCTTAAATCCGGACACCACACGGAATTTGTTTTTTCTTATTAGAGTAACAAAATATAAGTATTTAGTTAACATCTTATTAAATTTAAATTTTCGTAAATATTTACTATTTTTGGGAAATTCATGTTCTTTTTTGTACTTTAATTTTGAATCTGAGCAGAGAGCAGTTAAACACAAGCCATAGAAAATTATTTCTAGACCACCAAAAAACTTAAAGTCCAACGTCACATAAATAATTAATAAAGAAACAAAAACTGGAAAACCAAGAGAAAGTGAGCAAAATGTACCCAAAACGGTAAGTTGTCTAACAACCTATTAAAATAAGACCACTTCGTCTAGACGACAGCCGTCAAGTTTTTGCGTGGTACCGGTTTCACTCTTGTTTTTATCGATTATGATGCACTGAGAAAATCGAGACGCGCTGTTTTATTTGAAATGGTTATAGACGTTGAGTGGAGGTTTAGAATTGTTATCGTATGGCCTTGCTACCAAAAAATTTACTAGGTACATATTTATTAATAACGCAAAAATATCGTAGATTTTATTTAAGCTTTAGAATTGTTTCTTGAATAAGATTTGGGGTGTTTGGTTTTGTAACTTAGAAAGCAAACGTTTGTATGTATTGTGTACATAATCAGGTACATATAACATAGCTGCCGAATTAGCTAAAAAAATAATACCATACTCTATTTTACATAATAGAATTATGTTTTTTTATTGGTTGACAATATTTAAATCGATTTTCCATAACTCAATATTCAGGTACGTTTTAAATTAATTTAATTTAATTGAAACTGTTCAGCTCTAATCGATTTCAGCCATAAATTCATTACAGACAAAAAATACCGGTACGACTTCCATAGAGCTAGAATCACGCATCGTCGATCCGCTTTATTAACAAGACCGTTAAGATTAACATCGATATCATAGCCATAGCTGTATCGCTAATAGCCGTAACTCCACACGTACCTAACGTAGCGGTTTACAAAGCTTCACATGTCGTTGATTCTTCAGCTATCTTTAATATTTTCTTGTACAAGTTCAGTGTGCCAAGGTTTGAGGAAGCGGCACTCGCCAGGTGTTTATTTATATGTGCATATTTTAATGAGAGGGTAGTCACTGTAGTGTTTAACCTCGGCCCTGCAGGAAGGAATGCATGAATGGCTTACTAGTAATTTAGTTACTTTCTACTTCGTAAATAATAACGAAGCACGACATTTGTCGAGGTGAACTGTCTCTAATAGATTATTTTGTAAATGACATATTTTCGCATTTCAAATATATTTTCCTCTTTCATTTTACTTTTTATGCTCGGCGTATGACTCGTTTATTTTAACATACGTTTAAGCAGGACAGCTTCGCAGTGGGGGCCAGCACGTTTATGGGCTCTCATCTTAAGCACTAAGTTGCAGGTTCGAAACCTGTTACCAATGGGACTGTTTCCATGTCATATGTACTTTCTCAGATAATCTTAGACACCACTGAATTTAGGTTAAGAAAAATATCTTGAGCAAACCTGGACTCATCATTTCAGCCGAATGAAGTCCACTGCTGGACATCGGCCTCCCCAAAGATCACCACAACGACCGATATGGGTGTGTTGTGGGCTCATTGGGGGGTTTTGCCATAATCGCAACGCTTGGTAGGCGGGTCGGCGATCGCAGTTGAGTTGTTAATGTACTCGAAGGACGCTACTGGCCATCCTCCGGCTAATCCCTTAGTCTACTTTTACGACCCCTACAGGAGGGATCAGGAAGATGGGGTGGTGGTATTCTGAGCCGGCATAAAAACCGGCCACACGGCATAAAAACAAAACCTGGAGTAATGTCTGAAACCAACACGCAGTGATGAGTTCTCATTCCTTGAATAGCTTCAATCATGTCATAGCTAATACCGAATTGATTTTTCACCGTTATTTCAATTCCACATTCAAGGATTTATGGATTTTTGAACTTAGGGAGTTGCACTGTAGTGTATGTTTTTTTAAAAGTTTATCCACGCTAGCATTTCTCCTGTGTCGTGGGTTCGTTTACAGACACGAATTCCACATACAATGGGTGTATTGTACCTGGAATAACCACCTGCAGATAATGCAATGCAATATTTGTAAATATTTGTTCCGTGCGGGAAACGAACCCACAGCCCGGAGCGCAGCAGCCGACTGTATCAGCCACAGTACGAACCGTGCCGTCAAATTATTAGTCCGAACATGACGTTTTGACATTTTTCTTTTTATGTATTTACAGGTTTATTCGTGAATTCCTACAAGTTATTTTAGTCTAGCTGCCAGCATTCATTATTAAGATTTCATTATTAAGATTTTTGTATGTATGTGATTTTTTTACTATAAATAACTTCCTATATCACGCAGATTTTTTGGCGAAGTCAATGCGCCTGTTTAAAGAACCGGATTTATTGTGTGTCTTTTCACTTTCATCAGCGTTATACATGGTTTTCTGTAACGTCATTGGACAGCGAAGTCTTTTCTGTGCTTCCTTTTTTATTCAGGAGCGTATTTACCTGCTGATAAGCTCAACTAGCATTGACTTCGTAGACTGGCTTCCAAAAACGACCAACCAACTTACCCATACCTAGAACTTCTGCAGTCTTCGTATACTAAAACGAGGATGAATGTATTGAAACATAATATAACATAAACACCAACGAGGCATAATTTAATTATCAAACTTAATACTGTGACTCGACCACAATAAATAAACTTATTAATATATTGATCCGATGTAATTAAAAAATGTTCAAAATATAGTTCCGATCTAGTCTCAGTGTCATAAAAGTCGCATATGATATTCTCCTAAATTAACAAACAACGTCAAATGAGAACTTACACTGTGATGACTGATGAGATCGAAAAAGGATCGAAAGTTGATCGAAGTCAAAACGGTATTCTGCTTACTTTTCGTACTGTCACGTGTACAAATTTTTCATTAAATAAACGTCAAAATTGAGATCGAAATGAGCCTAGATCGAGATTATACTGAAATCCGACTGAACTTTAAGAGTAGCAGAATACCATTTTTTCGGTCAATTTATAATTTAATCTGAGTTCGGTCAAGTTTCAGTCATAGTGTAAATTAATTAGAACTGGAATAAACTTTCGACAAGTCGCTACGGCAAGCTAATAATAAAAGTAATCCCCGAAAGTCGTTTTGATGTAGTTATTGCGACCGTCTTCGCTCGTTTCGCAACATCGGGCCCTGTGACGGATGGGCAGTGGGCGGCGTCTCATATTTAATCGTTAATTGGTCTCGTTGCTACATTATGCAACTTATAGCTGGATGAAAATAGAGCGTCGAAACAGTAGGTGAAGATGGCTCCCGGGAAGACGGTGGCGCGCACGTGGTCACGTGCCGCCGTATGCGCAGCACAGCGCAAAGCGAGGCTTGGAGGGATCCTTTACAATCCTCCCCGAGAAGTGCCTGGGGGGCGACCATTTTACAGTCGCCTTCCCTCCGCTAGAAGGGGTGACCGCTCTACAGTCATCCCCTCCGTGATGTGCCTAAAGGCGTGGCACCAATGGGCGGCTCTAGTGTGATCTTACGAGGACCTGGAGCCCCTCTTCGGTGCCGAAGATGACCGCTCCAGTGGTTTTAGCCGGTAGGAGTCCGGCATACCCCTTCACCCTTCCCCGGAAGGAAGTTCCATGAAGAATTTCCACTGGACATCAATAAAAAAAAAAAAAAAAAGGTGAAGATGGCTCAATTATTAATATGGCTGATGCTAATCGAGAACGAAATGGTGTACAGTGTTAGACTGAAAGCTGTAAAAATAAAGTTAAGCGATTGGCATTCTGCGCTGCGTGTCGTAGGTTCGATCCCTGCACGGAATAAATAAATGTATGATCTACAGATAGTTGTTTAGGCTCTAAGTCATGTCATGTGAGATTTATGTCTGTAAACTGCACCCACGGTGCAGGAGAAATACTAGTGTGGGACATTGCTTTTTTGCAAAATGGAAGAAATACGGCTGAAACACCAATGTGTATGGTCAACTGGATTAAAAAATTACTGAGGAATTTATTTTTTACATACCACGCTTTTAAAACGAACTAAAAAGTAGAAAATTATTTCTCTTTAATTAAATATGAACTAAAAGACACAAAATAATGTTTAAATGTAAAATAAAAGTGTGGGGTGGTCCATATCAAAATTAGATGAATTATGAGAATGTAATCATCATATCAGGCAGGACGTCCACCGCTGAATAAATGCCTCGCGTATCATTATTTCATCCGAAAAATGTCCACTGCTGGACAGAAGACTACATCAACGAAGTAGATTCATCAAGATTGCATCAACGAACGGTACGGGTATGTGTAATGTGCTCATTACACATACCCGTACCAAACAACCCGTTTTTGTCATAATCGTCACGCTTGGCAGAAGGGTTGGCGATCGCAGATGAGTTATAAATGTACTCGAAGGATGCTGCTACCCATCCTCCGCCTAACCCCATAGTCACCTTTTACGACACATGGCTACCTTTCTACAAAAGGGATGATGCTGCCTATCCCTCTGGTTTAGAGTCCTCTAGTTGCCTTTTACGACATCCACGTGAGGAAATAGAATGGTGTATTCTTAATCCGGACACCACATGGAACCTAACAAGATTATAAATGTTTTATATAAGACATTAAAACGTACGTTTTAATATCATTTAATTTATAAAACCGTTACGGTAGCATGTGGTTTTGATTGACTTTGATCGGATTAAATTAAATTTTTATCCGTTTAGGTATGCACATTTATGATAAATTGGTTTGAATTTGATATTGTTAAATTTTATAAGGAACATTATATGTTTAAATACATTAAATCTGTGAAATCAGCTTTTGTTACAATTAGGTAGGTCCTGTATTTCTGTCGGTGCTACATAAATCAACGGAAATTTATATGATAATGATGATATAACATAGGCTCTCGAGAGTCCCTTCGCGTACTATTTAAGCAGATAAATATACTTACCTTACCATCCCTGTATATATACCAAAACATTATGTACGTCCGCAAAAACATTGCCACTTTCAATAAAAAATGTGATACACATAGCTTAAATACTCGGAATAGGCACAAACTTGTGGTCCCCGGCTTTAGACTTAGCAGAACCAGCAAGTCCTTTTTGGGAAACAGTGTTAGGTTCTATAATAAAATCCCAACTAGTTTAACTGAATTGCCTTATATAAAATTTAAGTCAGTTATAAAGCAAACCTTAATGTTAAGAGCTTATTATACCATCAATCAGTACATTGAGGATAAAGATGCCTGGCGTACGATTCCGCCCTGCACACTGCGGCTCTCTGGCCCTTTCTAATTGGTTGCATGGATTGACATGACTACATTGTATGTAGCCTAATTTGAAATTAATTTTATACCTACTGCATTCACTAAAACAACTCATAGTATTTTAAACATGTTTAAAGATCGTATTGGATCATATTTGTGACATCAGTATAATAATGTTATAATTTATAATATTAAATTAATTATAGTATAATAATTTACTCTGTTATGATTATTAATGACATAAATCATGCTTACACTATTGTGAATGTGAGTATTATGTAGCCACTAATGTAATAACATATTATACACCAGCCTGTTGCCTGGCAGTATGGGTCTGTCATGCTCACTAAAATGTCTTGTTGAGGGTAGCGTTGTGTGTTGGGTGGTTAAGTTCCCTGCATTATGGTTGAGCTGAACTAAGCTGATGCATGCGTTATGCCCGTGAACGGGTGCCCTCTGTCGGGACTGGTCAGCTCTTCACTGCTATAGCAATCTTATTGTAAGGCAATTAATATCATTGTGCATAAATATGTGGTAGTTATCCCGCACATTGGCATGCATTATTCTCCATAGTTTTTTGTTTTTTTTCCGAATATATTGTGTAAAGTAATAAGATTGTAATAAATCATATATTTTAAAAGAGTATATCCATGGAGTTTCTTGCCGGTTCTTCTCCATAGGACCAACGACTTGGAACCGTGCAACTATTTAAATTCTGACTATTCGTAAGTGCCAGCAAATGGTTTACATGAATAAAAAACTTTTGACTTTGACTTTGACTTTGACTTTGATTAAAATTATAAATTTCCATTGATTTTATTCAGCACCAACTTCTGGATCCCATCCATTTGATCTTTCTAGTATAAATAAATATTGATGTATGCAGAATTTTATGAATTAAGTTTCATGATTTTTCATAAATCTTTCAATTATTAATATATATACTCGCTTCAACAAAGGTTGAAAGTGAATCTAATGTTTATTTACGTCGTGAAGCTAATATCTTACCTAGAAAGTAAAATAATTATCCTACCAAGATTGCAAATAGACATATTATTTATAAGGAAGTCATGGTATTGTCGTTAGATCTTTTAGATACCAGTGTCCCCGTTTGATTAATGCACGCCAATTTAGACAGACCGTTAAAAATAGTTTGAGGGCCCATCGTTCACTTACTGTGTGGCACAGACAGAATCTTCTATTTATGAATTTAGATTATAAACATATCTACTGCTATTTGGTACGGATTGAATAAAAAGGACAAAATTAAGCTATTAGTTTTTGTCCTGAGTGGATAATGGGACACAATGTCAAACATCCACAATTCGCCAGTTAGAAATTAGGTGCAATGTGATGAAGGTGATATTTTTTATAGGCCCAGTTTTTACTAAGTGTTGCCCACAACCGTGTATCTGTTAGAGCCGTCAGACGAAGAGGCTAATAGAACGTTACCAAATATATCATAAAATAAAGTGTAAAGCAATTTTTGCTTAATCGGAACGACTAATTTTCGCGACTAGTCACCATAAAACAAAGCCAAAGATACCGTGAATAAGATGCCTTATTTCTCTACGAGATTGAATCGGAAATTAGGAGATCTGTAGAAGAACTAAAGTTGCTGACATAGCTGAAATAATTAGTAAACTGAAGCGACCTGGTGAAGGTCGCTGGGAGTCGTTGGGTGAGGGCGGCATGTAACAGTTCGTTGTGGAGATCTAAGGGGGAGGCCTTTGTTCAGCAGTGGACGTCCTGTAGCTGCTATGATGATGATGAATATATTTCATATTTATGGCATGTTTGACGAAGTTGTTAGTCGCTTGGCTTCCTGTGGACCACGATACGATTCGCATATCAAATAATATTTATATGGCTTACAGTTTAAATTTATAGTTTTTCCGGGTTTGGGTGTTTGTGTGTGTGAGATTTATGCCTGTAAACTGTACCACATGTAACACATGTGAAATTTAAGTGTGGTGCACGGTTTTGAAAAAAAAAATGTATTAATTCCCTCTGCCAACGAAAACATATCCAATTCCCATTGCGGGTATATTTAATGGTACTTACGCAGTTTCTACACTTTCCCCTAAAACATTTACGACTAGTCCAATGACCTGGCTGACTCACACCACGACAGTTTTTGCAATTAGGTCGCGCGTAAATTTTACGCGTTCGAGAAACTGTTTATGTGTCATTAGGAAAGACTTAGATCGAAGCATGAGGGTAAAACCCACGTCTTTGAGTATATCATGGTAAGGTATAAGATAAAAATGGAAGTTTGGTTACTGGCTCGCTGGCCTAGTTGTCGCAAGCGTGGCTGTGAGGTATATATAGGTAGATATATATTTTATATGAAAAGTGATTTTTCTGTAAGCAAGTTCTCAGAGCGGCCCGATGTTTGGAATTTGGCCCGATAAACGGCAATAACTGTTTTTTTCTTTTATTTATTGATGTCCAGTGGAAATTCTACATGGAACTTCCTTCACCCCGGGGAAGGGCGAAGGGGCATGCCGGACTCCTACCGGCTAAAACCACTGGAGCGGTCATCTTCGGCACCGAAGGCGGGCTCCAGGTCCGCGTAAGATCACACTAGAGCCGCCCATTGGTGACACGCCTTTAGGCCCATCTCGGAGGGGATGACTGTAAAGCGCTCACCCCCTCTAACGGAGGGAAGGCGACTGTAAAAAGGTCGCCCCCCCCAGGCACTTCTCGGAGAGGATTGTAAAGGTCCCCCCAAGTCTCGCTGTGCACTTTGCTGCACATACGGCGGCACGTGACCACGTGCGCGCCACCGTCTTCCCGAGGGCCACTCGGTATGAGCACGCAGATTCCCCAATCTGCGCGCCCGAAACCCCTGAGGCCCCCCACCATGGCCTGACGGCAGGGGGAAACGGCAATACCTACTAACCGGGATCTAATGTAGTCACTGACGAACTGGGTGAAGGTCCGTGCAGTGTCGAATTGATGTACATGTGTAACCCTTGGCGGAGAACAGGCGTGACGTATAGTTCTATATGTAGCCGAAACATGTTTTCGGTTCTTTTAGACTCCAGAGAAGCTTTACCAAAGCTGAAAATTATTTTATTAGGTATTCAGTCACCGCTGTTCGCGTTTTAGCCCTGCCTTTAAATCTCAAAGCTACGTTTAGTGTAGTGTATTCTTAGGTACCTAAAGCTGAGGACGTAAACTGATGATTTACTGACGAAGGAATAGTGATTGATAAGCATTATTATGAAATGCTATTTTACGAACAGTATAAATAACCCTACATTAGATACACGCAATGTGAGGAAACTATACTACAATACACTGACAACATCAGACTTAATTATAAATATAAATAAACGAGACTGATAAGTAAAATGCTATTTATAAGTTATAACGTAAATGGGTTTCTATTGTATTATGAAGTAGGTACTTTTCCTGTAAAATTGTATGGGGCGCAAGTGTTTTTCATTATTTGCAGTTCGCACTTAGAATATATTTTAGTTATATTTCTAAAGCTTCTACTCAACAACATCATAATTACTACCTTTTTAATGAATACGTAGGTACTATTTGTCTCGAATAGTGTTAATCTTTTTATACCTATTATATTTTTAAAAAGGGTTATTTTTATTCTGCTACTTTTATCTAAAGGCCTCTTTCTATTTATATGAAAAATGGCCCGTATGTATATTCCTACCTTTATACTTTACATCTATGAAAGAAAGATCCATCATGTTTCATTAGGTATTGTTTTCAACCGGAAACTGAACATTATGGGGATATAAAACGTCTTAGGTGTAATTATATTTTATCATCCTTTCTCCGTTTGCTGAGAGGCATAATTTTTTTTTATTGTTTAGCATTAAAAAAAAATACAGAATAAATATAGCATAATGATATAGCATTCGTAAACCACAAAGGTTTGTAATAAATGCTACAAGTAGTCTAATATCTAATAAATAAATAAAATAGTAAACTAAAGTAAATTGAAAGTTGGTGAGTGCATTTCCAAGTAATTAGCATTTCATGTGCTCCAAGAAGTAAGACTTAAGTTTAAATTTAATATTAGTTGGCGTGAAGTCACTACGCAAATTAGAAGGTAAGTTATTAATTAACCTAGGAACAAGATATAAAGATGTGCGTTCGCCGTAGGCATTGTTTGCGCGAGTTGTGCAAAGCTGGTTTAGAGCGACGGCTCTCGTGTATACAGCATGTTGAATTTCTTTATTTAAATTCTTGTTAAATAACTGTTCTTTTAGGAGTGCATATTTAAATTGTATATGAACAGGTAATATTTTACAGTGATTAAATAGTCGAAGTTCGTTGTTTTGGAATTGGTCTTTAATTTTGATAGATACTATATTCTTAAGAATCTTTAGTTGAAGTTTATATATTGAGATAAGATTTAAATGTACGACCATAACTACTTAGTCCGTATTGAATATATGATTCAGCCAATGAGTTATATAGCATAAGTTTTACTTTAAAATAAATTTAATAACTCTTCACAATATAGTACAAATCTTAAATGAGCACTGTTTTCAAAGAACGTAGGTAACAAACAGCATGGTTCATGTATTTTCACCGAGTGTGCCTAAATTCCGTGTGGTTCCCGTCAAAGAATGGATCTCTCCACACATGAGTAACAAAAATTATGTGACTACTACTAAAATTATGTGTACTATAATAATTATTATTAACAACTAGTTGTCCGTTGCCCATCCGCTTAGTTGAGAGAAACAAAATTTTGTGATTGTTTTAAATATCCTATTCCACGACATTATCTGCTCTATGCCAAATTTAATTAGGCTCCGTTTACCGAGGGCGTGATGAAGCCTCAAAAATATTCAAACACACACAGAGACATTTATAACAGTAGTAAGAATAAAAAGGAGTTAATATGCTAGTGTAGGTTAATTTGCTGACATGTCACGTGACTAAAGTGTTGCGGTAACAGTTTTTTTTTTTATAATGAAGCATACTATTACTACCCACGTGCATCTAGTGCCCAAAAAGAGCGATAGAACAGACCCATCGAATTAAACAAGTGTCGCTATTACCTCTTTACTCTCAAAAGTGAAGGAGCATGTGATACACACATAGCTTCTGGGATACCTGGACGATCACAAATTCCGGACCTCGTAAGTGACCGCCAATATGGCTTTTATTTTTATTTTATTTATTTAATAGGTTAACCAACAATTGTTTACACAACACAACACAACAATTACAAATTCAAAAAAATTAATCTTTTATAAGTGTAACAACTACTTACAGGCTTCCATCCAAACCAGATCCAAACCATCAAACTACACACACATATTTTAGTTTAGAATGGTATAGCGTTATTAGGCTTAGTGTTTTATTTATTATTATTATATTATTGGCATAGCGTTATTATTTATTTTATTTAGAACACTTTAAAATAAGAGAAATTAAAAAAAATAAAAGCATTTTTATATCATTATATAAGTAAACAATTAACAATTAAAAAAAGTAAAATTCATAAATATAAACATTAAATTACATGCCATTATTATTATGTCTAAATTTACTATACATACTTTTTGTCCAGCATAGCAATGTATGTATATTAGAACCAGGCACATTATGAGTCTCGGTTTTGTGATAAATAGCGAATAATTGTTCTATAAAATTTACCAGCACTATCTTGGTGTATTGGCTTTCGTCATAGTCGTTCAGATAGTGATCTACTGTATCTCTTGCCATTGAGTCAAGGCGAGGCAGTGGCTGTTAGCCTAGATGTATCGAAGGCATTCTATTGGGTCTGTTACAGCGGTCTTCTATGGAATCTACCATCACACAGACTACCCGAGCTATGTGCAACTGGATAGCCTGCTTTCTGTCCAACAGAAGCATAAGAGTAGTTGTCAATGGCAGTTGCTCTGATATCATGGACATTAACGCTGGCGTCCCACAAGGCTCCGTGCTATCCCCAATATTATCCTTACTGCAGGTCATTGTCAATGATATGCTGTATATCGACGGCATTCATTATTACGCAGACGACAGTACTGGGGGCACTTATTACACGGGTTGTGCTAACATCTGTAATCGAGAGTACTCTATATAGAGTCCCCGATGGGGTACGACTAAACTTAGTCTGATTTAGTCCCATCAAGACACAAGTCTGTGCTTTCACCGCTAAGAAAACCCAGTTTGCTGTAGTTCCAAAATTCCAGGACTCGTCCCTTAACAATGGCAACAGCATTGGGATACTCAGTGTCGACATTTCTAGCGGCGCCCGGTTCCGCCAGCTTAGAGGATAATGTCATGTTGATGTCCAAAAAATGCAACAGGGCAAGGTGGTGCTTCTCATCGTGGCAAAGACAGCTACTTTATAAGTTCAGCCCCATATAGAGTACTGCTACCGCTTGTAGGCAGGCGCACCTGGATACCAGCTTGGACCATTGGAATCGGTACTAAAAACGTGCAGCTAGGGTTATCGATGATCCCAAGTACACACGCGGTTTAGAAGTCTGACGAGAGACTCTACTGCCCTACGTGTGTTATACAACGTACCGCTTGCACAACGGACGATTAAAGAAATTAGCCGTTGGCATTATATCGAACAAATCCTTAGAACACTTTCTAAGGATTTGTTCGATATAATGCCAACGGCTAATTTCTACACTTGCACCTGTCTCCACCGGCATTCTCTATGTAGACTCTACACTAACAAATGAAATGGTCCTTTTTGAAGCTCACGTGCGTGGCCTTCGTAAGCTACAGTAGCAACACAGATTTTCGTAACAATTAAAGTGACTTTTTATTGAATCGTCGAAAGCGAATTGACAATATTTTCCAAATATTTATCATCAGAAACAGTGAACCTACTTCACATAATTGAAGATTTCTGGATATTTCCCGAAATGTGTGTCATCAATCGCATACAATCTGCATAGTAACATCAATATTTCCAAGTCAACGTCCTAGTAGCAAAGCAGCACAAAAGAAAAAAAAACTATATACTATTGCTAATGTTGAAGGCTATTTTCGTTCGGGATTGCCGAACTATTTATAAATGTGAACGGTTTAGATCACTTTAAAGGAAGCGTGGAAGCATTTGGTATAACGTTGCTCACGTGCCAATGACCTTACGGAATACGGACTATTTGTAATGAGTTTTTATTGACATATATAGTCACACTAGTTACTAGTCGAATAATGATCACTCAAAATTCTTATCTATTTTATATGAGGTGAAATCGTCTGTAAATTATACCAAAGCAAGTAAATTATACCTAGAAATTTCCCTGTGGTGTCCGGATGGAGAATATAGCACCACTCCATCTCCTCCCGCGGATGTCGTTAACGGTGACTAAGGGACTCTAACCGGAGGGATGGGTAGCAGCATCCCTTTTGTGGAACAGTAGCCATACTGCGCTCATCAACCCACCTGCCAAGTGTGGTGAGTACTGACAAATTCCCGCCAAAATGAGAACATAGTTGTGGAAAACTATGGGAGAGGCCTTTGTTCAGCAGTGGACTTTCTTTAATGATGATGAACCTAAAAATAAATTCCTAAACCTCAACTTGCGAGAAACTAACGACATTGTTCCTTTTTTTGGTTACACGATCGATGTTGATCACGGTATCCGTTTTTCCGATTACTTTGAGTTCCAGTTTCGTAGAGTTACTACGCTACCACTGTGTCCGCGTGTGATTCATGCATAGTCTACGGAAAGGAAGTAAGCAAACCACCAACCAACAACACTTACACTTGTGACAATGACTGATAAGACTATTACATAAATACGTAAATATAAGCAGGTGAGCTGTGGCGTTGTGGGGGTCCAATGCCTACACGACGAACACTGAACTCCCAGCCTTAGGTAGATGGAAAGATCCGGGAATACGGTGAACGGGAACACACAGCACAGTGCACAGCGAGACTTGGGGGGATCCTTTACAATCCTCTCCGAGAAGTGCCTTGGTGGTGGCCTTTTTACAGCCGCCTGCCCTCCGCTAGAGGGGGTGACCGCTTTACAGTCATCCCCTCTGAGATGTGCCTACAGGCGTGGCATCATAGGCGGCTCTAGTGTGTTCTTACGAGCACCTGGAGCCCCCTTCGGTGCCGAAGATGACCGCTCCAGTGGTTTTAGCCGGTAGGAGTCCGGCATACCCCTTCGCCTCCCCCGGGGCGAAGGAAGTTCCATGAAGAATTTCCACTGGATAACAATAAAAAAAAAAAGGTAGATGAAACCGTGAGTTTTTAGCCGATAAGAGCCCAGCATGCACCTCCGTCACTTCCAAGGTAGAGGAAGTCCATGTCCAGGATGTGCCAACGACAATAAATGTGAGCTGCCGCGTTACAACTGTGCTAAACGTTGCTCTATATGCCATGCCATGTAGTTGTATACATATACATACAACTGTATCTTTTGATTTTTGTTGCATGTTGAGTTGAGTTTAAACCAATTATGGTAATTTTTGATGTAACAATTAGTGGAAACTTCATTATTAACATAATTTAACATTGAAAATAGATTTGATATATCAATTGTCTGCGCACAATTTTATGGCCCTCAAGACTATTGTTGAATGCGAACGTATGATAACCTAGTGGTTAAACGCTTGCCTTCCATACAAGGGTCTGAGTTCAACACCGGACTGCACTTCTGTCTTTTCAGTTTTCAGAAATTGATTATCACTTGCGTTAATGGCGAAGGAAACCTGACAACATCCTGAGACGGCTTCAAAATATTCTCAATCGTGTGTGTAGTCCGCCAACCCGCAATAGACCAGCGGGGTAGACTAAGGCCTAACCTTTCCCATTGTGAAGGCCTATGCCCAGCAATAGGCTGATTATGTAAGACTATTGACAACTTAACACCACATTCGTTTTATACGTTTATATTAAGCGGTATCAATTATCCGATAATTGTCTGCTGTGGTGTAAGTAATGTTATCCTTTTTATTCGAGAATTGTGGGAAATCCCATAACGGCTAAAAGCGTTAGCTACTAATAATTGACGTAGTACCTACCAAAGATCTCAACAGGCTAACAAATCATTTGTCATAAACAAGGCAAATGCTTTTGACATTTGGGCATGTCCGAAATCTGCAGCAAAATATGTAAAAAACGACCTCATGAATGAGAAATATTTAAAACTTTATTGATAAAAGTATCTACAATTTTACTACAAAGGTAGTAAATATTGTTAATTATTTTGGCAAACAAATTAATTTACAATAAAGCGCACAATAACAGTTTTTGCTGCACTGATTGCTACACTCCTTAAAGCATGACCCATAAGTTCAGCGACGTCTATATCGCCAGTTAAAACTTTGACTGACTGTGCTTTTAAAGTCGTATTATTCAAATTAATGGTATTATGCAATTTAGTTTTAACCAAAATACGAAGTCAGGTCAACAACGTTTAGAATTAATTTCAGCCTGGAATGTGAGTAATAAGTCATTAACTGTAGATTTATCATTATTTTTAACATCACAGCTCTGCAAAACCTTTGAGCTGCAGTATCATGACTGTTACGTTATCAGTATTTGTACAATCTAATGTCAAGTTTAAATATCATTTCTCCCTCGAATTACGTAATAACAAATTTCTCGGCCCACAAAAAGCTTTAGAGCACCAACGTGCCTCAAAACCCATGAACTTCTGAGTCTAGAGCTTGGAATAAGGACATTACGAACTTTCTAAGGTCGTTAAAAAGAAAATTTCTTCTACGAAATACTCGTGATTTGAGATCGTACGCACAATGCATATCACCTCGACATTGGAGCCGCGGCGGGCGACGCGCGGCTATTTCTGTACCTACCCGCAGCTCGTTTTTCATCTTCATACATTGTGAACGTGTTGCATTAGACGAATCAGATAAACAACTCTTATAACTCTAGGATTGTGTGAGCTAAGGATAGGTAGTTCTTGTAGTTAATAGTTACCAGTACGATGCATGTTGCTCTTTAGAGCGCGTGACCAATTTAAATAGGTTTCGTTTTATAAATGAAGCAAGTCAATGTACGTACTTCTTATTTTAAACATCTGAATGGTTTGAAACAAACCTAGTCTGAAAAAGCCTTAAGACGCAGTTTCTTCTGACGTATTTGAACTTTCAAGAAGTCCTGCTTGTTGGAGCAATTCGGATCAAAGGACCAAAGATGAACTTAGCTATTGAGTGCTTCGTAAGGTATCAACCACAATGTAGTCAACTATTATAACATACATCAGAGTTAGAGTTAAGAGTATCCGTGGAGTTACAAGACTTGCCCGTTATTCTCCATAGGAAATCTACATCTTGGAACGCGGCAACTAGAGTCTGACTATTCATGAGTGCCTGGAACGGTTTTATATAAATAAACATATTCTTTTTTTTTTTTTTTAAACTGACATGCTCACTAACACTATCATTGGAACTAAAAACGGGATATTTACCATGTTTTTTATTACTTTGCCGTTTGCCGGCTCAGAATGCCACCACCCTATCTCCCCCCATGGGTGCCGTAAAAGTCGACTAAGGGATTAGTCGGAGGATGGGCAGCAGCGTCCTTCGAGTACATTAACAACTCAACTGCGATCGCCAACCCGCCTGCCAAGCGTGGCGATTATGGCAAAACCCCCCAATGAGCTCAAAACACATCCATATCGGTGGTTGTGATGATCTTTGGGGGAGGCCTGTGTCCAACAGTGGACTTCATTAGGCCGAAATGATGATTTTTATTACTTTTGAGTTCCCGATATTTCGGCGCTGTTGCAAGCGCCATGTTCACGGATAAACTAAAGTTTTTGGGGGTGGATGTTTATGAGTTAAACTTTAACCGGGACGACGGGTTTCAACTGTCGAAGGCCTGGAATCCAGTGATTCGATTGTGTAAGAGTGCCGTAAAAAGTTCGCGAGTGGACACATTGAGTTTCGAATGTCGGCAACAAAGTCGAGTTGTGAGTGACTTAAGTGATAGTGGTAGCGGCACCCAGCGCACAAAACGTTTAAGGAAGAGGGTAGATCGTTTTGTCTGCTCATAAACATCCACCCGCAAAAACTTTAGTTTATCCGTGAACATGGCGCTTGCAACAGCGCCGAAATATCGGGAACTCAAAAGTAATAAAAAACATGGTAAATATCCCGTTTTTAGTTCCAATAATAACATATTCTTATCTTTATCTTATCGCCGAGGTACTAATATTTGCTTAAGCTAATTCGTATATGCTTAAAAAATATCTTTTATTCGTATTATTATCAAATCATAAATAGTGTAATACCTTAACGTATATTATACACATTATGTCTATGTGCAGATTTATACTTTATAAGAGGAAGATGATAGACTCGGTTATTATTTATTTACAAGCCATTCAAATACAAGATGGTGTTAGACAAATACTAGTGTAATTTCGTACTGTTAATAGCTTTTGTAAATTCCTTACTCTTTAACTTATTTTCAAAAACTTAGGACATCAAGAGCTCTACTACACCCTATAAGACTCGATTACATAGTTAAAAAAAACAAATACTTAAATAGATCAGTTTGTCATTGGCATAAAATAAATAGATGAATGGGAAGAATCCACACCAAAACCTTTAGGAATTGACTTAGGTATATTGTGGTCGATACCTAATTCTTTTTCGTGTTAACATTTTCTTTTGTTATGGCTGACAGTTAATTCCTCACGCCTCATATGTGGTAGGCAACATCACAAAGGCATGTTTAAGGCTTCGATTTCAGGGCTACGTAAAATTGCCACTAGTATCGCAACATTTCTGTTTCAACTGCTATTTAAATTAAACTCTTTTGATCAATCGCAACAAAATAACAAAATAAATGTAATGTGCATTATCATCATACATTTGTAATTTGCCGTGTGGTGCCGGCTCAGAATGCCACCACCCCATGTCCTCCCATGGGTGTCGTAAAAGTCGACTAAGGGATTAGCCGGAGGATGGGCAGCAGCGTCCTTCGAGTACATTAACAACTCAACTGCGATCGCCAACCCGCCTGCCAAGCGTGGCGATTATGGCAAAACCCCCCAATGAGCCCACAACACATCCATATCGGTGGTTGTGGTGATCTTTGGGGGAGGCCTGTGTCCAGCAGTGGACTTCATTCGGCCGAAATGATGATGATTTGTAATTTAAATAGAAGGAATGTTTACTTTTTAAGAAATTAAATACATTTATGAATTCCAAGTTATAGCCCGAGTACCGTACAACCCTTGATTAGCTATACTTATTCATCATATCAGCCCGGCGATCTCAATTGAGTTGTAATAATTGGATTCCAAGAACACTGCTTACCTATATTGTCATGGAATATTATATAATGGCATTTAGTTAGTGTGGATCTAAAGACCACCTGACAGATCTGCTGATCAATGAAAAATATTAGATTGTGCACTAAAATTCTGTCTCTAAATAATAGGCAAAATCGTGGAGAAGTAGAGTAGAGTGTGAGCCCACTTTGTTTGATCTATTTACATCAGACGTTTTGTATGAGGCCTATTTATTTATCCAAAATGTGGATCATGTCTCTACTGATATTTTCACTTAAACAAGTCAGAATCGACCATTTTGTGATGTTAGAGCAAAAAATCGAATAGAAAGACAAAGATTTTATTGACATAAAGTGTTGTATAGTTAACAAACAGTTCTTAAGGAAAATTTGGCAATCTAGAAACAATAGTAACAAAGTATTAATCATTAAGCAACCGCACAAAGATTAAGCTTCGATTTTAAGACTATTTTGTAGGAATTTCGCATCATAGTGTGAATTTACTAATACTCCTAATAAACAGCCACAATATAAGATGTTTACACAAGAAAGACGACACATTATCCGCATATTAACTAATAATAATATTCCGTTAAGATACTAACAAAATTTGATTTTATGTAGCTTTTTTTGACCTGTCGTACCAAACAAACACATAAACAAGTATTTTTTTTACCTAATATACTCATCTACCCAGTTAACGTAGATGACGACGATGGGAACTGCCAATGTGTGGAGTGCCTAATACAGATATAACATTGACCCTAAATTATCCGCTAGAAATTTGCATAACATGTAATTTGCGCGCATTGAAGCCAATGTCCAAGTCCGTGTGGTGTCCGGATTAAGAATATAGCACCACTCCATCTCCTCCCGTGGATGTCGTAAAAGGCGACTAAGGGATTCTAAACCAGAGGAATGGGCAGCAGCGTCCCTTCTGTGAAACGGTAGCCATACTGCGCTCACCAACCCGCCTGCCAAGCGTGGTGAGTATTGGCAAATACCCCCCAAAATCATGACACAGTTGTGAAAATCAACGGGGGAGGCCTTTGTTCAGCAGTGGACGTATAAATGGCCGATATGATGAAGCCAATGACGAAATATTTCGATATTCAATTGGAATTGTACGCGTCTATCGCAAAGCTAGAAAACGTAAAGTACTTATAAATAGTGACAGTGAAAATTAGAAATAGAAACGTCCTGACTTCACCCGTCACTATGATGACATTGAATTAAGTTTTATTGGAGTCAATGAACCTATTAACGCTTTAGCGAATATTGCGTTTGTGAGCATTATCTCTATTATTTAGGTCAAAGATACTGATAGTGATTATGGAGATTCAGGTGGAAACAGACAATAACAGTTATAATAATTTTCATAACGATTTGTTTAAATAGATTTAATGTATTTATGCAAATATATGATAAGATGTTGGTGATGATCTGGTCAGGTTTTGTTGCACCCAAATCCTACTTAACTACTACTATATCATTAGCGACAATTTTCATACTTAAATATTATTTTAGGTTTTACAATGAATTTCATATTTTTATCACTATAAAGTTAGACAGCTTTATAGAGTAAGTGCTATATTACAAATTCCTGTCGTCCCGTACGATGACTCAAACAACATTTTGCCCTCGACACTCGTTCGAAACTGTTTACTGTTATTAGTAAATGGAAGGCGCTGGTGATGGTGATACAATCTTTTTCATTAGTACAGGTACCAACGTTACCCCTTTTCCTGTCGTGTTCTATTAATTCGTAAAATAAGTTTACGAAAATTGTAACTTTTTATCTGAAATACACCAATTATTATTATTACTAAGCCAGAATTTCAAAGTAATGTGTTAAAATACTAACAACAATTATTGATAGGCGGACTAATACTTAAGTATACTCGTATGTTCGTTGTTAATTAATTGATGCGTATGTAAACATGAAATTTCCTTCCAACAAACCACATCCTGTCATCTGATTGGGAGAACCATTTTTATTCGTCATGCGGTTTAGCTGAGAGAACTTTATTGCTTTATCGTGGCAAATAGCAGCCAGAGAGGTTCTCTGCCCTGAAAATATTTGAAAGCAATATTAGAGGATGGGCGCTATAGTAAAAAACAGTTCGTACCTCCATGTGTAATTAAAATACTCTTTAAATAAAGGAGGTGATATTATCCAATCATAATGTTTGTAAATACTAATCAATGCCACCACTGACTCTGAACATAGCATGTTTGTATATATGTGCCATGATTTGCCATGCCTTTAAACTATAATATATGTGGTACCGGCTCAGAATGCCACCACCCCATGTCCTCCCATGGGTGTCGTAAAAGTCGACTAAGGGATTAGCCGGAGGATGGGCAGCAGCGTCCTTCGAGTACATTACCAACTCAACTGCGATCGCCAACCCGTCTGCCAAGCGTGGCGATTATGGCAAAACCCCCCAATGAGCCCACAACACATCCATATCGGTCGTTGTGGACATCTTTGTGGGAGGCCTGTGTCCAGCAGTGGACTTCATTCGGCCGAAATGATGATAATATCCAGTGCGTTTAAACTCTTCTTGTTTTTATTTTCTAATAAATCTTGTGCGCTTTAGATTATAAACAACCGCGTCGACCTTTAACGAAAGTGGAGCTGTTTATCAGAGCAAAATAATTTGACAAATTATTTACGATTCTCTCTTAATTTTCACATGTAGTTGACGCCCTAAAATATCGAAGATTAGCATAAAAGTGTGCAGATTAACTTGTAGTATTAGATATTAAGTTGTAGCAGTATCGTGACAAGACTAGGTACTTACGTACACGCACTGATATAAATGAGATATGGATATTAATTGCATGTTGAATATGCAATTTCATTCGTAAAGATCTGGATTTATTGGTGGCATAACAACACATTTCATAACACAGTGAAATGTGGTTTTCGGTGTTTGTAGGTTAGTTAGTTTAGTGTGTAGTAAGTACTTCGAATCGTTCTGTAAAATTCCGTTCGTTACAATATTGTAATAATTTCACTGTACTACGTAACAGTGCAGTTGTTTCGCGTCTCACAAAGTCTGCAGTATTAAGTGTCACTTGAACAACAACAAGCGTTGAAAACATCGCTGGGCAAGCAATGGCTGACCGAATTCGCGAGTTAATCCCCAGCCAACGATTTGTCCGTACAGTTTTAATTATATCCGCTGCGTTCCATTTTCGCGCTTCGCGACCCAACCGTGCCGCAACGGCTTCCGCGACTTGACGTTGACCCGATCAACGATCGCCCGTCGAATGCATGATGGACGCATGGATAAAATTAAACTCACCACGCTAATTTGCGTTCAACAACCCTAACATGCGATCAAAATGTTCTAGAATACCCTGTAATGCACAATGACAAGCAATACCTACATTGTGTATTCGCAATCGCAGTAAACCATGTTTTATACCCAGCGTAATGGCGGACAAGCGTGCACTGGAGTGCGATCAAACGAACGGGATGTTCCGTGCTCGTCAATTAAGCAAAATCGCACATTTGGCAATGTTCCCGAACAGTTGTTCCACTCTAGAGATTTTAGCGTTTGATTCGCAGAACGAGGAGCGCCCATGTCCTTATAAGGCGGTATTATAAACATGCACCGTTTCCGTGCCGTGGTGGCCTATAACAAGCGCTCTCAAAACTCGTCGTAAAGTATTTGTGTCACCGCACTAGTAATTCTCGTAGACTTTTATGTGGATCATTTCATAAGATACTATTGAGTGTTGTTTCAACTTGTGTTTTAAGGAACACACAAAAATATATTCTTGTGAAGTAAGTAGAATTCAGAATACATGATACAAATCACGGAATGTTTTATGTTTTTACAAAAATGTATATATATCAATGATTTTGTGAATTTTGCGGTATGGTCCATCCCGTAAATCGTTTATAATCTTGGAGGGCAAACGAGCATGCGTCTCCCCTAAGTCATAACTGGCGCCTACAAACATCAGCAACTCCAGAGGAGTTGCTGACGTGTTGCCGACGTTTTGGGTAGACAAACTTTTTTTTTGAAGGAAAAGAAGTGAATTTACTGATCACATTGTCTTTTAAATTCAACAATAAATGCTAGATTCGAATTAGACTCTAGGACGAGAAGCAATGTTGAAACGGATTCGGGGGTAAGCACATTAACCCCGAGTCCGTGTGGTGTCCTATTTAAGAATATAGCAACACTCTATCTTCTCCCGTGGATGTCGAAAAAGGCACCACGTTGACCAAGGGACTATAAACTAGAGGGATGGGCAGCAGCGTCCCCTCTGTGAAACCCTAGAAGGTACTGCGCTCAACAACCCAAGTCCAACTCTGCCAAGCTCGCTGAACAAATTGCCCTCTAAAATGAGGACACAATTGCGAAAATCTATGGAAAAGGCCCTTTTTCAGCCGTGGACGTCCTTGGCTGATATGATCATGATGATGATAAATAACAGTTCAACAGTAAATGTAATAATTACAAATACCGTTCTTTTTTATATACAAATACCTAATAATCCTTTTTCTTTTATTCCATCCGTGTTTAGTGGGATGCATTAATTAGGTGTGGACTGAAAGGATTTTGCGATCCAATTTATGATACATTCGAACACACTCGTGAGAACGATGAATGATGATGAATCTCTACAGACACTAGAAATGCACATTGCGGTATTTAGCACAGAAGGCTCTAACTTGCGCGGAAAGACAAATAGCTTTGTATTTAGACAGATATTAGGTTATCTAATTACTCTTTATCAGTACCAAAATAAAAGCGCCTGAACCAAAGATATTGGAAGAAAGGAGATATGCCGTAGTTCAAAATGTATGAGAGCCTAGAAATCCTGTTTTCCCCTACCATTCATCATAAAAACACACTAACTAGGCAGCATATCTTGCCGAGCGCAAAGACTGCAACCAAGCAGCCGTATCACGCAACGCGTAAGTTTATTGCATTCTTTGTTCTATTCACTGCGTTTGTTATTCACCGATTGCTAGTTCAAAGTGGTAGATAAGAAGCATTGTATTTTGTACAAGAATAATAAACTCCTTCTGCTCTATCAATCTAAATGTAACATAATAAAGAAATCAATAATTTTGAATTTATAACTTTTATAGGCAAATACAAGAAAATTCTTTCACTTGCATTGGTATATGATTCCTTCCTTCATAAAGTTATTATTTTCGCTTCGGTATTTGCATATTATCCCCGAACAACACGACACTTTAATAAGTTTCACTGACGCGATCGAATTTCAACTGATGTTACAAATCGGCCATTTTTCCCGATTGGCCCGGATTGTGCATGTCGCGGTTATGCCCCCGTACCACTTCTTCTTATTTCCTATTTATGTGGCCTGAACTAAGATTCTTTAAAAGAAATACGAACGAATGACTTGCTGCCGAACTCAAATAACACATTCGGTTCACGAATCGAAATAGAATCGATAAATGACGTCGTTAAAGAGATGTGGAAATGAAAATATTCCGACTAAAATCCGGAATACTGGAGACAATTACTATTAGATCGATATTTTAAAAATATGGTGTCGTAAATTAACTTAAATAGACGCCCTGATAGCTTTGTTGGTAAGGCCCGGATCTTAAATATCTTGAATTTTATTGAATGAATTTATGAAATGTGTTAAAGTATTCATGCATGTTCACTAGAGTTCTCTTATAAACGAAGCAGTAATAAACAAATGAATCAGATAAGCACAATGTAGCTTGTCCTGGTGAACAGCATTGCACATGATATTACATGCATTTTGGTGCCTCGACCTGGTAACGAAAATAGGCACAATACAGTACGACTGCACTGTACAAAAAATCTTAATTTGCAATAGTAAGTTTGCAATGTCTCCGTGTGATACCGGCTAAAAATAATACCACCCCATCTCTTCCCGTGGGCTTCGTAAAAGGCGACTATGGGACTAGCCGGAGCGTGGGCAGCAGTGTTCTTCGAGCACATTAATTATAACTCAACTGCGATCACCAATACACCTGCCAAGCGTGGCCATTATACCACCAGGGGTAGCATAATTAAAGTTCATATGGAGGAGGAGTGCAAAAAGTTTAAATGTATGTACAATATGTAGGACAGACACATTAAATCAAATTATAAATTTAATGAACTACGGTCGGGTGTGGTGTCCGGATCAAGAATATAGCACCACTCGATTTCCCCCGTGGATGTCGTAAGAGGCGACTAAGGGACTCTAAGCCAGAGGGATGGGCAGCAGCATCCCTTCTGGTGTACACTAACCATATTGCGCTTGCCAACCCGTCTGCTAAGCGTGGTGAGTATTGGCAAATACCCCCCAAAATGACGACACCATTGTGAAAATCTATGGGGGAGGCCTTTGTTCACCAGTGGACCTATAAACATCGATACGATGATGAACTACGGTCCAATTTCGACCCTGGGCGACCACTAGTTTGTTATAAATGTTTTGTAAATAAATGCAGTTTATATATTTTGTATTACAATACGATTTCGACACGGTCTTTGCGAGACCGTTATAAACCAATACGATTCAGATCGTGAATCGATTCAACGTTCCATTGCGATACAAAAGATCGATTCAAATCAAAAGATCGGGCAACCCTACCTCTAGGAAAATGGCATTTTGACGATAGGCTCTAAGGGTTCTCACCATTTCAGAAACGAGTCTAAGCGTGAACTTACGCTTCTATCTGTCAAAATTATAGGCGTAAGTAGTGCAATTTGACAGATGGATGTGTAAGTTCACGCTTAGACTCTTTTCTGAATCTCACCCTAAGTCCTTTGACTATAATCCGGGGCCGTTAAAATATTACAATAAAAAGAACATGGGCCTCCTAGTCCTGATAGCGAATAAATATTTGCGACTGTTACAATTATTAAACATAATCAGCTTTTTTATATATTATTTATTTTATTTATATTATATTTACCGCAGTACCAAAACAGACGCCCGGCTCTAAATAATTACTCACATGTTTTCATAAACGCCCACAACGTTCTCAGAAACGCAATTCAGCCGTGCAGCACTAATTAAACGTTACAAATTCAAAATACTCAATGTGCGTGTCGCACATGTTGCTCAATTTTCTATTCATCATTTCGGTCGAATGAAGTCCACTGCTGGACACAGGCCTCCCCCAAAGATCACCACAACGGCCGATATGGGCGTGTTGTGTGCTCATTGGGGGGTCTTGCCATAATCGCCACGCGCTGGCAGACGGGTTGGCGATCGCAGTTGAGTTGTTAATGTACTCGAAGGACGCTGCTGCCCATCCTCCGGTTAATCCCTTAGTCGACTTTTACGACACCCACGGGATGAAATGGGGTGGTGGTGGCATTCTGAGCCGGCACCACACGGCATTTTTTATTAATGATCACATTTTCTCTAAATCTTAATTGCCTTACGCAATTTATGTTTTACCTTCCAGTGTTTGTTGTATTTCCACCACTTATAGTCAGTTGCACTCACTGGTCGCTAAACGATCGACGAGGTTGAGTACTTGGCGCGGTCAGTCTATGGATGGGTGACCACATGTTGGTATTTGAACCAAGCGTCTCTGTGCTTCGGAGGACATTTAAAATCGTCTGTTCCGGTTGTTGTCAATAGCTTATGTTACGTTCATTAGGATTTCTAAAGGATCACATTAGTTTAGATAGTTATACCTGTCTACTTTAATGTTTTATGTGATGTAATGCAAATGTTATTCGTTTCAAAATGTTTATATGTACGGTCATTTTTTTTTTTAAATGTTGCCCCACACTAGGATTTCTCCTGTGTCGTGGGTGCGTTTACAGACATGAATTCCACACTATATATACACCCAGACCCGGAACAACTACCTGCAGATCATACAAATATTTGTTCCGTGCGGGAATCGAACCCACGACCCGGAGCGTAGCAGTCGACTGTATCAGCCACTGCACCAACCGTGCCGTCAATTTTCTTCACTGTCTATATCCTACAATGTGTTGTAGTATTCTTGCCATAGTAAGTCTATGTGTGGTGTCTGGATCAAGAACATCAGCACCAGTCCATCTCCTCTTATGGATGCCGTAAAATGCGCTTAAGGGACTCTAAGCCAGAGAGATGGGCAGCAGCGTCCCTTCTGTGGAACAGCAGACATTCTGCGCTAGCCAAACGTCGGGAGAACTGGCAAATTCCCCTTCAATAGACATATGTCACCACGGTATGTAACCGGTCGCCTATGGGGGAGGCCTTAGTTCAGCAGTATACGTTAATTGGCTGATACGAGTAAGCCTAATACCTATTCGTGCAGATACATTTTATATGTATCAGATCAAACTAAGAAAAAACAATAAGTTTAGCGAATCGAAGAACGAAGTGGACGTGCTTGTGTTCTCCAGTAAATATTTTGGTACCTATCTAGATGACCACTGGGGGCCTAGCACGAATGTTTTGACGTATAGTATCGTAATCGTAACGTTAATGTGAGTGAATTTCGAATCGAAAAAATAACTATCCTGTAGCATTTTCATTTAAATTTATACGACAAAACCTTTTTACTTTGACGGCACGGTTGTTGCAGTGGCTGATCGCAGTCGACTGCTGCGCACAGGGTCGTGGGTTCGATTCCCGCACGGAACCAATATTTTTTCGGTCTGCAGGGAGTTTGTGTATGCAAACGCACCGACGACCCTGACAAATCCTAGGGTGGGGCAACGTTTTATAAAAAAACGAAACACCAAACAATAAAATTCGTATCATATATAAAGATCAATAAAGTTTTCAGTTTAAATAAAAAATTTGTGCGAATCAAGTATTTTCAATTCAAAATTCACTGACATTAACGTTACGATTACGATACCATACGTCAAAATATTCGTGCTAGGCCCTCTGTTCTTTGTTTCTACACTGTGGTGGACTCGAGATACCGTGCTCGTGACGTACACAAATGTTTTGCGTTCTTTAAAAATACTGAGAGAACATCAGAACAAATACTTTGGCATGAGTGCATTAAGTGTTAATAGTCATACAGTGCGTTTTATGCTATTCGTCATTTTTTACATTCCAAACAGCCAGATAGGGTGAAGATAATAAAACAATTAAGATTGATACACTAATGAGGCGCAGAATTAGCCCTACTGAAACATGTTGTGGTACATGCTTGCAACATGATTTTTGACAATGACACAGCTGCTGATCGTTCATCATTCGAGTTAATACTGTCCCTTTGATGCGCTTAAGATAATCGCTGTTTAAGAAAGAAAAAAACAACGCCGTTTGCCAAAAAGATTCATCCAAATGTTTTCGATCTCTTGAGTCAGGTATGCAAGGACAGTAATGTCAAATAAACACACGCACGATATCTACTGCCAGTCAGTGTTTAATATATAATAATCGTATAGAATTTTGAAATGTTGAGTATAAAGGAATTGCCGGATACGTATAGAACCAACCCATCTCATCCCGTGGGTGTCGTAAAAGGCGACTATAGGATTAATCGGAAGACGGGCAGCAGCGTCCTTCGAGTACATTCACACTCAACTTTATTTGGCTGAACGATGACTATGACAACGAGCATAAAGGATGTATTCCTTCAAATTCTGGCACACTAACGTCGGTTTCTAATACGGAGAGTACATTAATATGGTTACGACTTTATGCAGATGTAACATCAGTTTTGCACCCAAAGCAACTGTAAAGACCTAAACACAAGTGGTTCGGACGTACACATTAATGCTCGCATTCGTATTGTGAATAAACATCGTAATGTAGCAGATAAACTAGGATGGGAGCCAAGACGAAAATATGCCACAGCGCGTTTTTCCATTGGATATTGCGCTTTGGAAACGAACAGTAGTCGCGACAGAACCGACAGACATTCATTGTTACACAGATGGAATGTGATAACACGAAGCGACTTCTAACTCTTATGTTAGTGTCGGATGCTGCTCGTACACAGAATAATATATTAGTCACGCTTGAGATTGATTAAATGTACGAGAATACAGGTCTAATGACGACACTTTCTTCGAAAAGAGAACGTTGCACACTGGACGCTTTGTTGTCGTTCTAAGTTGTACTGTTTGGGATAGAACGTTTGAGGATGTGGTGTACTGGTGTGTAATGAATGATACAAATTGTATGTACCTATCTGTGTATGTTGCGTTCATTGTGAATCAATGTCCCATGTTTGTGTATGTCTTGCAAGGTCACACGTGGAGTGGTTATGTACGAGACAGGTCGATGCACACGCGTCAAGGTGGGCACAGAAATTTTCATTCAACCGCCTGTTCTATTTACATCACCGATTGCCACAAATATTGTAAGTGGCGCATCGCGCGCGCACTTCCTCCACACTGACGTAGGTAACATCGGACCTTCGCGTGCCATACACTCGAACCATACGAGGTATTAAGGTTTACGAGCCAGCAGCCAGCAGGGCCTCTATTCTAATGTGTTCCCGGAATACTTTTGGACATCCGGGCGTCTGTCGTCGGACGTACAAAAGCAAGAAAGGGCGCTATGTCAGATCTAATTCGAGGTTCGTGAATGACAGGCGATGTTCCGAGCGGCGGGCGGAGTGCGCGGCCGCAGCAGGATCTGGTGTTTACGTTGTGTTCACTGTCAAACGTGTTATCTGTTATGTGAGCAGGTGCGTCTGGCGCTGGCGTCGCAGCGTGCGCGTGCGCCGGCTATATTTGTGTCGCGCGGGCGTCGTTACATAAAACTGTCGTGTGTCGATCCTCACCTCCTCTATCTTGAGGCTGGTGCGGACCACCTTGCGGGTGACCGCGCTCTCGTATGTCTCCTCGATAGTCTCCGCCATGGTTGCGAGTCGCGGGCGCAGCGGGCAACGCGCGCGGTAGTTGCGCCGGTACTGAGCGGCGCGCGGTTATTTTTAGTCAGCGGCGTTGTACGGCCGCCTCACTGTGGTGTAACTGGCACTCGGGAATCGGGGTGGCGATGCCGATGGCGGGCTGAGCGATACTGCCCGGCCTTCGGGACGCGGTGGCGGTTAGGGGCGCCGAAACACACACGCAACGCAGTCGCCCCACATCTGTGTTGTGACGCTGCAGACGCTGCGCTCCACTAGACAAAGAGCCCTGATGACGCTTCGCTCGATGTTATTGTCTCAAAACGACTGCTCCATAAATCTAGATTGGGTGTCCTGCTCTATTATCACAGCCGGCGAAATAATCGGCAATATTATAAATTAGTATATTAGTGGGTCTAGTCTAATATTCAAAAGCTTCCTTAGGTAAAGCGATGTGATGTTTTAATTCATAACTCCGCTGCTCTAAACGGAAGGTGGGTAGAAATGTAACCGTGAAGAAGGTGATGTCCTAAATTTGAATTATTATATTCAGATAGTACCAAACATATGCTTGTTTACCTAGTTAGTAAAAAAAGTCAACATTTATTAGCAAAACGCATTAGATTACCTTGAGACAATCTAATGAAATCAACATTCGAAAAACCACCTATTACATGAATGATACTACTAGAGCCACCTATTGAACAAAGTTATATATCAAAAGTTGGCAAGATCATTAACAGATGGCGTAGAATGAATGAATTTATGGAAAACGTTCACAGTATGCCTTCGTTCGGCTGAACCGCTAGTAATAATAAACAAACCATATATCTGTGTGTAAACAGGATATTTATAAAAGATACTTTTAGATTTCCATGGAGATATTGATCTGGATAGAATTGGTCACGAAATGCAGTATCCTGTAGATAACGCACTAAAGAAACCAGACTGTGGTAAATATGTAATTTACAGAGCACACTTGCGATTTGTGCTGAGAGCCCTGTAGGTTGCAAGATTATAATGTCCTACAAAAAAATCTTTGGAAAACGCATTACTTGTAAATTTACAAATCAACAATTATTTAAGAATTTTCCGTTAGTGAACGAGTTGACGCACGTTTTAAATAGATGATCGCCGACTAACACTTAGTCATTCTTTTTCCATGTTGGTTCCACAAACAAGTCTTAAGTCGTCGGCCGAAACTCCATCGACTTATGAATAGATCTTAACTTTCTCAATGTCCAACGAATTGACATCTATTGCCTATATCAAATTGATACTGACGGACGGCACGGTTGGTGCAGTAGTGGTAATATTTGTATGATTTGTAGTTGTTCCGGGTCTGGGTGTATTGTGTGTGACACATGAGAAATACTAAAGTGGTGCAACGTTTAAAAAAAAAACCTTCCGCATGTATTACTTACCTGATAACAAGGAGTTCCCCAAGGTAGTACACTCGGTCCACAACTTTCATAGGCAATAGCGATTAATCACAATTTAGGTCTATACCTACCAATGATATTTTAGTTTTGTCAGATAACAATAAATCACATAAAGCTTCTGACAAGACGTTTCGCTTAGCTCTAGACTGGTTGTATGCAAATTTTCCTAGCTAGTCTTACAGACAGTGCCATTGCACAGGTTGCCCGGTTGCGCCAGAGAAGAGAGCGCCGCGGGCACCCCACAAAAATAAAGCTAGCTAATAATAAGAAATAAGGGCGCTAAAAATATCACGCCCGGGGGTGCCCGGGTGGCTAAGGCCGGTACTGTCTGTGCTTATATGCTTTATTAAACATGGTAACTACAAAAATCAAGTTGATGCTAGTGTTTGCTGAATGTCAATATGACTGATATCAGTATGATATAAAAATATTTAATTAATGTGACATCTAAATGAGAAAAGGACAACGTGTAATAAAAAAAATATTGACAGGCAACCAAACGAAGCACACATTCGCGGCCCATCTAGTAACGTTCATTCGTTCTGACTTGTCCTGTTGCAGAAACTTTACAGAAACGCGACGGGATGAAATAAAACCGTTGATGCCACTAATTAAACAACAACCGTTCCCTTCAATTCCTTCCCGTGACTTTATCATAACAAACCATTCCGACAGGAAAAACAATCCTTCGATTACCATACACACGTTTAAGTACATTCCCATCATTTTGCATCTTGTCAGTGCACCCAAGGGATTGCGTGTCTGTCAATGGTTATAACAAAATAATAGGATTATTTTTATGAAGATTGTTGTCATTTATAAGCAATGCCCGTTATTAAATAATCTTTTAGGATTATTTTCATTTTGCAACAATACCTGTCCCGTTAAATAAGAGATTGCTATTGCTCCGAGTTTTATTCTCAGTGAATATCTGTATAAACCTAATAGAAGATAAATATGGTGTAATTAAAGACTTCAAAGAACTGTCATGCAAAGAACAGCGTCCCTTCCGTAGAACGGCATCTATTCTGCGGTGACCAAGCGTGGTGAGTATTGGCAAATTGCCTCCAAAATGACCCGATGAGCTGGTCGTCTATTGCTGGCCTCAGTTCAGCAGTGGACCTCTTTTGGCCGACTTGATGAAGGCAAAGCTTAGGTCTCAGAAACTTGTGCAGTCATTTTTGATGTACCTACTTCGATACCTACTTCAAAATAAGTACAAGTAAACGGATCAAGTTCAGTCTTACATCCGAAGATATTGGAAAGTACTGTAATAAGGATGAAACTCTGATGTGAATCCTAGCTATTTAGAAAAATAAATATTTTTATTTGAATTTTGTATGTGAGAATGACATTGACGGAAATAAGCGGTTTAAACGGTTCAGCTGTTCGCAGCAGGCTTGTCGGATTGTAGATTATTGTATTAGATTGTGAGAAGTGAACACGAAAAGTATAATCAAATTATTATATAAATTATCCCGGGAGTTTGTTGTACGAAACTGCGTACCATAAGCCTCCATCCAACACGATACCCATTATACTTATATATATTACTTATTATACTAATGTATAATTACTTCCGCGATAAAGACGTGTTCGTTGATCGAAATTATTGCAAACGAACGCTCCATCACACCGAACAAATAAACACGTATTAACTTGGTCTGTTGTCAAGTAGTGTCCTAAGGCGGGATTTTAATAGCGTCAATCTTTCTCAATATTTCAGATCCACTGGCGTTAGTGGATGGGCCGCTATTTAAGTGATGTTAACGTACCCACCATACATTTCATATCATAGGTTAGAGCCTGAGGCGCGAGGTATTAAAGGGGCCGCGGCAACCAAAAAAACGTGTCGGTTTAGGAGACGTGCTCGTTTTCTGCCGAGACGAGAGGTGTTGAAAAGTAGGCCATTTCCAAATCTCTAAATTTGTGGCATCCCTGTTGTAATGGGGGCGGCTCAAACCTAAAATCTAGCCATGCGTGTCACGGGATGATAATCTACTCATAGGTATTTAGAACATGAGACTTGAGATCCTTTACAATCCTCCCCGAGAAGCGCCTGGGGGGGCGGTCTTATTACAGCCGCCTGCCCTCCCCTCTAACGGAGACCGCTTTAGTCATCCCGTCCGAGGTGTGCCTGGCACCAATGGGCGGCTCTAGTGTGATCTTACGAGGACCTGAAGCCCCCCTTCGGTGCCGAAATTGACCGCTCCAGTGGTTCTAGCCGGTAGGACTCCGGCATGAAGGAAGTTCCATGTAGAATTTCCGCAGGACACCAATAAAAATAAAAGGTATATACGCATAGATTACTCTGAAACACCAGGTAATGCGTTTATGTTGCCAGCATAGAATAACTATTTCGTAAGGCAAATAAAAACAGCAAGTACATTCAAATCTTTATTTTCATTACACAAACATGCAACATATAAATTATTATATAATAAATATGTACGCCTAACACTAATGTATAATTTCGAGATACATTCCTTTATACATATATATCACTTAGCGTATATGGAACCTCTATTATTATTACAAATACCTGGGCACTGCCCTGGAATGAGAATCGACCTATTTTGCCTCTGCGATATTTTTAACTTCATCGGCGTATTTTTTTATCGAGGCTTGGGTACTTCTTGGTAAAGAGCTCCATATTGCACGCTATAATGTCACTTTTCAGCTAATACTTAATTATATTTTAATGTTATTTTGTTACTCCTGTAGCTTTGTACGGCAAGTTTATTCCACTTGGCTGCAAAAGAAAAACAAAATTGTGAAAAACAAAGAAAGACCAAAAGTGAGGGGGACGATTAATTTTTTTAAACGGTCCGAACCCGCACTTCTGCGTGTAGCGCAGGAATCCAATCACTTAGCCTCTACGCCGAACATTGCAGAAATGTCGTCTAAATGATTTATTATATGTGGCAACTGGAGGGGAAGTCCATGTGTGGTATGTATCGTTTCGGAATTAATATAACTATATGTGGTCGCCTGTTACTCGACTATGATAAGAAATCCCTCTCGTGTCGTTGGTACTGTTTACTAACACAATTCTCACATGAATAAACATCCAGACCTTAAACCACTATCTGTAAGCCATACAAATATTTGTTTCATGCGGGGATCGAACCCGCGACACGTAGCGCAGAAAGCTGAGTGACTACGCATTGCGCAAAACCTGCCGTGATAAAAGCGGATATACCAGTTCACATTCTCATTCATTATTATTTACATTAAATAATATTATAATTAAATAAGCAGGGAATAAATAATGGTATACTAACATGACACGCATGGTATTGGTGTAGCCGGAGCCCTGCTTCCAGCCGGTTACGACGACAACCTGGTCGCCGGTCTTCACGAAGCCGCGCGCGCGCCCGAATTTCAACCCGCTCTGCACGCGGTTATCCACGTCCTTCAACCAGTCGCCCGCCACACCCTCTGTGGGTGGAGTACATAATGATATATTTCATAATGGAATATACTTATTACACAGTGTAATTGTATAAAAGCTATTCAAATTAAAACGGTTTGAAATGACAAACAGACGAGTTCCATTAGTAATACCCAGTATGTCTTATGGCCTTATTGTTATTATAATTAACTCTTTCACTAGCTTATTGAAAACTGGCAGAAGTCGTGTCATATATGCCTAATATAAGGCTTTGAAGATACTCAAGTTTCAACTTATCCTCAGTGTGATCCAGATAACTGGCATCAGCATAGTCATGGATTGGATTTGGGAGAGATTATGTTAGCGCAATTTAAGTACTAATTGGGAGGACATTTTTAAGCAGTCTCAGGAAGGGTCGCTGAAGCTAACATCTTGCGACTGATTTTATTTATTTTTATTGTCTTATCCACTCCACGGTTGTGACTGCAGAACAGGTTGGTTCACTATAACGATGCGGACACCCTAAGACAAGATCATTACGATCATGACGAAAGGTATCATCCAGATACTATATTTTTTTATAAAGCCTTATTTACTAGACGTGCAAGACATTTCAGCATAAATTCGCAGCGCCACTCCCGCCTTTATCAATTGTAATGCTACTCAGGACTAGTCCTGCGTAGCATCACCTTGTGTTCGTCACCTTAGTTTCTCTATCTACTACCCGCGTAGCCGTAGTGTAGCAGTGTACCGTGTGGTGCCGTCTAAGAACACTACCCCATCTCATGCTCTGGGAGTCGTAAAAGGCGACTATGGGATTAGTTGGAAGACGAGCATTAGCGTTCTTCGAGTACTTTAATTACAACTCCACTGTGATTGCCAACCCGCCTGCCAAGCGTGGCAAAACTATGGAAAATTATGGCAACAACAATTTGATCGAAGATTTATTTGGCTGAAATGAGGAGCCGCGTAGGCAGTAAATCCGTGTGGTGTCCGGATTAAGAATATAGCACCACTCCATCTCCTCCCGTGGGTGTCGTAAAAGGCGACTAAGGGAATCTAAACCAGAGGGATGGGCAGCAGCGTCCCTTCTGTGAAACAGTAGCCACACTACGCTCACCAACCCGCCTGCCAAGCGTGGTGAGTATTGGCAAATACCCCCCAAAATGATGACACAGTTGTGAAAATCTATGGGGGAGGCCTTTGTTCAGCAGTGGACGTATAAATGGCCGATATGATGTAGGCAGCCAGCATACCTTGGTACACGATGGGCATGACGCCGCGGTACAGGTGCGCCTGGCGCGCGGTCTGCGCGTGGCGCGTGACGGCGATGATGGGGCAGCGCGGCCGGTACTTGCTGAGCAGGTGCGCCGAGCGCCCGCTCGTGGTGATGACCACGATGGCGGCCGCCAGGCACTTGGTGGACGCCTCCACGGCCGCGATGGCCGTCGAGTGCGCCGGCTCGATGGGCGGCTTCACCTGCAAGTCGAATTAAATGTTGTGGGAATAGCAGCACGGTGAGCAGAATCATCGGGTCAGTGTGGGTCCCGACAAAGAATAGACAAATAATGAGATAAATCAGCTGCATACTTCCACGTGCTGCAACATCGTCATCATATCAACCAAAGGATGTCCACTGCTGAACAAAGGCTTCCCCATAGATTTCCACAACGAGCGGTCACATGCCGCCCGCACTGACGACTCCCAGCGACCTTCACCAGGTCATCTGTCCACCTCGTTGGAGACGTCCCACGCTCCACTTTCCGGTGCACGGTCTCCACTCGTACTACAAACATACTGCGATCAAAATCCGCCTGCCAAGCGTGATAATTATGGCAATACCCTCTTTGACTACTCATTGTAATAATTGATCATTGGGAAGCCCAGATGCAGCAATGGAACGTTAACGGGCTGATCAAATCTGAAAATCATCCTCAACAATTATAACAGTTTACTGCAATTATCAACCCATCTCCTGTAGCTGTGGCAATATTACGACCGAAAATGTACTATTTCACTTTGTCAGCCCAGCCACATTCTAATCAAAATAATTTGACTGTTGTTTTTTTAAAACATTGCCCCTTCTAGGATTTCTTCTGTATTGTGTGTGTGTTTACAGTCACAAATTCCACACACACTCAGACTCCAAATAACTAACTGCAGATCATACAAATATTTACTATGTGCGAGAATCGAACACGCGACCCGGAGCGCAGCAGTCGACTGTATCAGCCACTCCACCAACCATGCGTCAAATTAACGTAGGTAATGAGAAAAAATATGGCCCACAAGATTCGCCTAATCAGTGACACGTATTTTATATGGCTAGTTCATATTGTTGCGGCTTACCTCAGTGACCAGGTCGTTGAATAGCTGTCTGTGCCAGATGGCGGCCTCGGCCTCTTTACAGATGTTAGCCATGGTAAGGACGCACTCCAGCGGGTAGTCGCCCTTGGCCGTCTCCCCAGACAGCATGACGCAGTCGGCTCCGTCAAGGATCGCGTTGGCGACGTCAGAAATCTCTGCACGGGTCGGACGCGGCTTCTTCACCATGGATTCCAACATCTGGGTGGCGCAGATGACTGGTTTGCCTACCTGGAATAAGGATTGGGCATTTTTGTTATGTGTTATTAGTAAGAATATAGCATAACTCCATCTCTTCTCGTGGCTATCGTAAAAATGGCGACTAAGGGAGTTTAAACTAGAGGGATAGTGAAGTCCACTGCTGGACAACAGGCCTCCCCAAAGATCACCACAACGATCGATATGGGTGTGTTGTGTGCTCATTGGGGGGTTTTGCCATAATCGCCACGTTTGGCAGACGGGTTGGCTATCGCAGTTGAGTTGTTAACATACTCGAAGGACGCTGCTGCCCATCCTGCGGCTAATCCCTTACTCGACTTTTACGAGACCCATGGGAGGATACGGGGTATTGTATTCTGAGCCGACACCACGCGGCATTTGTTTTGTTTATGTGCGTCATACTGTGATAAACACAATTCCTTCTTTCTTTCTGAAAATTGTAACAAAAACATAAACTACTTACCCTGTTGCAGCGAGCGATCATAGTCTTTTGCGCGAGGAACACTTTTTCTGGTGGGATCTCAATACCGAGGTCTCCGCGGGCGACCATGATGCCGTCCGACGCCTACAAACAGTTAACGCAAGTCAGTATTAGCAATGGAATATCCTAGAATATATGTTACTTCAATAATGTTGTTGTTGTTTTAGGTAGAGTCTGATTACGCATGACATTGGCTTTAGATATTCTGATTTTGGAGTGCAGTGGTCTCCTGCGAGAGCGTCATGCTGCAGAAGGAGTCTGCAGAGCCGGATCGGTAGAGGGCCGATCCTGCACGGAGAAGGACGAGAAGGCACCGGGGTAACAACCGTCCCGGTACCCAGGTCCAACACGTCTGAGCTTCGCTACATGGTGGAGGGCTTCGGCGGTCGCGGGTGCGCGATTGGGGAGACTGTGTGCTCATACCGAGCGACCCCCGGGAAGACGGCGGTGCGAACGTTGACACGTGCCGCCGTGTGCGTAGCACAGCGCAGTGAGGCTTGGGGGGGATCTTTTTTGGGGAGACCTTTTTACAGTCACCTTCCCTCCGCTAGAGGGGGTGACCGCTTTACAGTCATCCCCTCCGTGATGTGCCTAAAGGCGTGGCACGAATGGGTTACTCTAGTGTGATTACGAGGACCTCGAGCCCCCTTAGGTGCCGAAGATGATCGACCGCTGAAGTGGTTTTAGCCGGTAGGAGTCCGGCATACCCCTTCATGTTCAAGTTCATGTAGAATTTCTACTGGACTACAATAAAAGAAATAAAAAAGGTATTCTGATTACGTATGATATTGGTTTTAGCAAGTGTTGCCGGTTTGTAGATTCTCTTCCACTGGTCGCTACCTAAATACCTCAAGAAGCGTTGTTATGTTTTCTTAAATTGACACGCAAAACGGCATAATAGGAACTTCATCAAAATGACCTTTAAAGTTAAGCCGTCCATTAGAACTGATTGTGGAATTCAGTAGTGCAAAACCAGTAAGAACTGCATTCTGTTAACTTTGTCCTAAATAGTGCAAATGGGAGCCTCATGATGCGCGTGACATGCAAATTGCAATCATCCGCGAATTTGATCGCGTTGAAAATCTGACCTGATATTACCTATGTGCTTGTTTGAACCAATTGCGTGAGTATTATCCAATTGTAGGGCTTCGTATGACTGTGCTAAGCTATTCCCTCTTGTTACCGAGTCCGCTGTAATGACATATGTTCTGACACTGTTCGTCAAACTTTTTTGGTCAAGAGCCGGTACTGACAAATTGACACTGTAGGGCAGACACCTCAGGCCGCATAAGTCGCAATGTTATTAATAATTGTTTGCCCGTACCTATATATTTATATATAAATAAATAAGTAAATTGTCCGTGTGGTGTCCGGACTAAGAATATAGCACCACTCCATCTCGCATGAAATATGGGTGTCCATCGTTTTTCTTTTAAATCCAGATGGCAATGGTTTATTAAGGCAGATGTAAACATGTTCTATAATTGCCTGCGCTTATCTTGAATAAAAACCATTTTACGTCCCTGTTTTGTACTTATACAAATCTACCTATTTACACAGTTGAGACATGTTTTGTACTAAGACAGAGGTCTATTTAAATAATTGACTTTTTTATTTTTCCGGCACATTTATGAATAGAACTCCTTATGGGGTGGAAGTATGACACTCGTCTGAATGTTTATATATAGTGTCCACTCAAAATGGACAAACAAAAAAGAACCGTAGGTTTCTATTGTAAAAAATATTAGATATCGATTAATTATCGTATCCAACTTGATAACTTTTGTATTTGTATTCGGTACATCAACTTTTTGTGATTTTTTGTATTCGGTTTTTATTTTTATTTCATACTAGCTGGGACCCGCGGTTTCACCCGCGTTGAATTGAAAAGAAATTTAGAGTACTTCGACATATACACTTGATATAGAATATATATATTGGATTTCAAGGGTTATATTTTTTGCGCGGAACCCTAATTATTTTTCTAAAATAAAAGTAGCCTAAGTTATACCTTATAACATCAGCTATCTGCCAGTGAAAGTCCCGTCAAAATCGGTCCAGCCGTTTCGGAGATTACCCGGAACAAACAGACAGACAGACAGACAGACAAAAAATTTAAAAATTGTTTTTTTGTTGTAGGTATCGTATATACTTTCATATGCATTTAGTAAAAAGCTGTTATTTTGACACTACAAACAGACACTTCAATTTTATTTATTTGTATAGATGTATTTTGGACGTCCTGTGGCTGTTCAATGATGATATGATTTACCTATTAAAGTGAAAAATATCTATGGATCTAAATCTTCAACGAGCTGCTCTTGATGTTTCCCCGTAAGATAATATAACTACAGAAATATTTATTATATTGGCCGTGGTTTCAATGACGTCTAAACGTTATATATTATATAACATAACTTAGTGAGGAGACGGTCAGGTTATTCGCCAGGTAGTATACCTATTTTTTGTTTTTATTTGTCCCGGTGGAAATTCTACATGAAATTCCTCCGCCCCGGGGAAGGAAGGAGGGGCATGCCGGACTCCTACCGGCTGAAACCACTGAGGCGGTCATCTTCGGCACCTAAGGGGGTCTCCAGGTACTCGTATGATCACACTTAGAGCTGCCTGCTGGCGCCACGCCTATAGGCACATCTCTGAGAGGGTGACAGTAAAGCGGTCACCACCACATTCACGCCACCGACTTTTCGTGGGTCGCTCGGTGTGGGCACGCTGATTCCCCAATCTACGTACCCGCTGGTAGTATAATCATTATAATGCTACCCAGGAATAGTCCTGCGTGACACTACACTGAACTCGTCACATCGATCCATTAATTATTTAGTCTCTTATGCCAAGTAATTTCACTGGAATATTAAATTCATGGACTTGCAGAAAAGTTTACGAAATAAAAAGTATTTTTTGTCCTGTCGATTGCGATATTACTCACCGTAATGATCTCATCTAAGTTGACCATGCCCTGATGATTCTCGATCTTGGAGATGATCTTGATGTTTTTGCCCTTGTCTCCGAGGATGCCGCGGATCTCCTGCAGAGCCGCCCCGTTGCGGATGAATGACGCGAAGATCATGTCCACCTAAGGGATAGAGAACTTGTTTGTAATCTACTGTTATTAATTGGTGGTTAAAGGAAGGCACAGATAAACCAAATAATGTCAAAAACGGCAATGATCGGCCGTTAGATTGTTATTTATTTAAAATTGACAAAAAAATTGTATTTTTGGGTCCGGGCTAGAGGAGCGCCTCCCGCAGCTGATAACCTCTGGGTTACTAAGAGGTGAAAAGTAAATATTTATCTCGCACGATAAAGCTTGGGCCTACTTACTAAAATCGACATCATATTTTGATATTAAACCATTAAAAAAAATGCATAATGGTGACGAGCTGAGCAAGTCAGTAGCCTGATGGTAAGCGTGGCCATGCCTTGGTGGTTGGGATGGTAATTGCCTGCCATGACAATTGTAATGCTACCCAGGACTAGTCCTGCGTGGGACCACACTGCACTCGTCACCTCGAGACATTCGTTGTTTAGTCTCTTATGTCCAGTAATTTCACTAGCTACAGTGCCCTTCTAACCAGAGCACAGTAATGTCTAAATTTTAGACACTACTGCTTTGCGGCAGGGTGGTACTTACCTAGCTGGCCTCTTGCAATAAGAGACCTACACCTTATTATAATAGCGGTGGAGAGAATCTGAGAATCAAAGTCATCACCATCATATCAGCCAAAAGGAGTCCTCTGCTAAACAAGGCCTCCATAAACGACCGGTTAAATGCCGTGTCGCTATTTTGGGGGGAACGTGCCAGTACTAACTACGCTTGGCAAGCGGGTTGGTGAATGTAGAATGGCTGTTGTTACACAGAAGGGATAATGCTGCCCATCCCTCTGGTTTGGAGTACCTTGGTCGCCTTTTACGACAACCACAGGATATGGAGCGGTGCTATGTTCTTAATCTAGACACCACACGGAGTAGCTATATAGCTATTGGGACTTAGTCTGATTTCAAAAGAAAGAATAGGTGGTACCTATCGGTAGAAAACAAAAGACATCAATTGTTAAATATTTGAGTTATAAACTTATAAGTAATATTTTTGGGCTTCTATATTTTGTTTTTTAAAATAAATTAGTTGTTTTGATTTTATTATTTCTGTACATTATGACTATATTACGGTATTTGTTTTAAGTTATAATAAAATATCTTCCTCCGTTTCAAGGTCAATGTCATTACCGGGTGATAAAATAAGCACATACAGCATAATTAGTAACATAACGTCTCTTATACACAGGGGCAATAATTTAATATGTTAATATCACTTGGATATGTGCATATTAGGTTTACCCTGCACCTATTTACTTGATATTTAGAACGTCCGTATGATAGCTGTAAGCAATTATATTATACCATAGACATGTTACGTCGTGAGAAAGAAGATACAAAAACAACAAGTGTAAAAGAGATAGCTATCTAGGCGAACCGAGGTGATACAATTGGGGGAGTTTTGGTTCTTACTATTGGCACGCATTTAACATATCTACTTCTTTTTAATATATAATATCATTGGATGTAAGTAATACAAATACCAGGCAATGTTGGAAACTCCGAAATTAATAAGTACTTATTAATTCTCTCTTAATATAATTTATTTCTCTAATTAAACAATGCCACTCTCCAGGATATCGCCTGCATCGTAGGTGTTTTATAATATCTGTGGTACAGTTTACAGACAAATCTCACATACGCAAACACCCAACCCGAAGACCATACAAATATTTGTTCCATGCGGTGATGATGATCGAACCCACAACCCATTGCGCAGAAAGTCAGTTGCTTAGCAACAGGACCAACAGTGCAGTGACAATTGACAGGGAAAGAATCAAAGAAGAAGACGGTACGGTTGGTGCAGTGGCTGATACAATGCTGTGCGCGCACGGAACAAATATTTGTATAATTTGCAGGTAGTTTTTCCGGGTCTGGGTGAAAAAAGCAGTTTATCCTATCGTGGAAGCCGTAGCACTAAGGAGCATGGACAGATAACAAAACTATCTGGCTCAAGAGAACTAATAATTTCTATATTTGTTTCATTGTAGCACTCTACGGGGGACTCATTATCGGATTGATATGTTAATTAAGTTTATTTACATATTTATTTTTAACTGATAGCATTGTTTGCGGGGATGCTTATCTAGAGACAGTTATTAAAATTTTACGTAGGGTTATCAACACTTGTGATAACGTTGGCACAACAGCCGCACGTGGATTTTATTGAGTTGCCGCCAGCGATCACACAATGATCATCGACTTGTGACGTCACTTGTCATGCTTCGTCTGGTTTTTTTTTTATCAATGACTCAGATTTAAAACATGAAGAGTGTTATGTGATATCGCTGGAACGAGCAATTTGCGGCGAATAATGCTGTATGGCTTATCATCATATCAGCATCGTGCACTGCTGAGCAAAAGCGTCCCACCATAAGACGGCTAGTTACATGCAGTGTGCCGTCATTTTGGAGGGAATTTGTCAGTACTCACCACACTTTGGCAGGTGGGTTGGTAAGCGCGGTGTGGCTACTATTCCACAGAAGGGACGCTGCTGCCCATCCCTCTAGTTTAGAGTCCCTTAATTGCCTTTTACGACATCCACGGGAAGAGATGGAGTGGTGCTATATTCTTAATCCGCCACACGGAAAAGCCTATGGCTTATGTTCAAGGGAAATGTTGGCTTATGTTATTTTCCCATACGAGATGACATAACCAGTAGTCAAAATATTGAGTTTTGTAGATTGAAGAATTTTGTGTAGAATATAGTCTGATATTTATGTCTTGACGTTTGGCCTGTGATAAGGACTATTTTTCGGTGCATACAGTTTAACTAGATTATATCTGTAAAGGATGACATGTCTAGATAGAACGGAAATCAGCAACCAATCACGTGATTATTTTTATCAATGACATTATTTTTACTAATCTTTTTACTACGTATTTGATTATTATCAATTTCTATAGTCTTGTTTCCATGGCTATTCAACAATATCGAACCACCTCTGAATTAAGGTGATGTTGATACTTTTAGGTACGTGATGTGGCTCTAATTGAAACCAATTAATTATAACACTTATCTATCACGCCGTATAGCCGTGTGGTGCCACCTCATCTCTTCTCGTGGGTGTCATAAAAGGCAATTATGAGATTAGCCAGACGATGGGCAGTAGCGTATTTTGAATACAACTCAATAGCGATAGCCAACCCAAGTGTGGGGATAATGGCAAAACCCTCAATGAGCACACAACATAAACCCAGACCGGCCTTGCGGCGATCTTTGTGGGAGGCTATGCTGGACATATATACTGGATTTACTTCGGTTGAATGATAATGATGAGGATCTATTACGTGTTTGCTTCTAAACCTTGTCCTAAGGGAACTTATATACCTAGATACACAGTTCAAGGCCTTTACTCGGTATGCCAATATGGAACGCAAACGTGACGCAATAACGAAACGAAAAATAAAAAAATATGGAGTGAAATTATTTCATATAGTATTGCGAGTAAAGCCCCTGATAACTTAAATGGTTTGTGTCTGAGTCGGGCCACTTCCTTGTTTTGGTCCTTTGGGGAGCAGGTAAAATTTTATCACTGCATTGACAGAAATAAATTGAAAGCAGGAACAAATCTAATTCAGAGTTTGAATCTAGAACAGTATATTAGTGTAGGTGAAGATTTTTTTTAGAATTATTTTCATGTTTGATAAATGTTTCATAAATATGTAAAGATTTATTCATATAAACACCGTACGACGTTGCCTTATACTTGACATTGGCGAAATTGTGGAAGATACTCTACAGAAGCCATAATCTAAGAGAAGAAGAACTGTAAGTGAAATGAAAACAGTGAAAATCCGAGGCATAGGTTAGGTAGGTTGGGTGGCAGAGTATACGACATTACATCGTGAAAGGATATTACGGCGGTAGTTGATGGATGCAAACATTATTGGCAAGTTTGATTATGGAGATTAAAATAAGAGTAGTGAATTTGGTATTTATGATTAATCTAGAACGATTTAAGAACTTGATTCCAATAACTAATAAGGGCTTTGATATACAAATGAATCTCGCAATAAAATATTTATTACAGAGTGAGGGATACTAACAGCAGTTAAAATCTACTAAAATATTGTCAACAAAAAGTATATTCGCAACACTTTGATCATGGATGAAGTCGCAGCGACATCTACGCTTAGTAAATTCATGATCAGCCCATAACTGTCCCACTGCCGGGCACGGGCCTTAGTCCACCACGCTTGCCTAGTGCGGGTTGGCGGACTACGTACACACACTATTGAGAACGTTTTGGAGCCCTCTCAAGTGTGCAGGTTCGGTGTCAATTTTAACAGTGATTTTTGTGCATTCGTAACTGGAAATAACGGTACCTGTGTAAAAATAGTGATAACTCTGAAAAGTTAGAACAGTAAAGGTATACTCACTCCCTGTTCAACACCGAAGAGTAAGTCTGACTTGTCCTTCTCGGAGACGGCGGGTAGGTCCACGGGCAAGCCGGGTAGGTTCACACCCTTGCGTGAGCCGAGCATACCTGGTGAATGGATATAAATAATGTCAATCAATCATTTCGGCCGAATGAAGTCCACTGCTGGACACAGGCCTCCCCCAAAGATCACCACAATGACCGATATGGGTGTGTTGTGGGCTCATTGGAGGGTTTTGCCATAATCGCCACGCTTGGCAGACGGGTTGGCGATCGCAGTTGAGTTGTTAATGTACTCGAAGGACGCTGCTGCTCATCCTCCGGCAAATCCCTTAGTGGACTTTTACGACACCCACGGCAGGAGATGGGGTGGTGGTATTCTGAGCCGGCACCATATGTACTTAGCTGTAATAGAATCACCCCTATCATAAAGACTAATATTGTGGTAATACAGAAATTACAACTTTGTACCGTGGTACACTTTCATGTAACCGATTTTTTCTTAAATCAAAATGTTGTTCTACGCTAGGATTTCGCCTGTGTAGTGGGCGCGCTGTGTACAGACACAAATTTCAAACACAATACACCCAGACCCGGAACAACTCTCTGCAGATCGTACAAACATTTGTTGCGTGCGGGAATCGAACCCACGACCCGGAGCGCAGCAGCCGACTGTATCAGCCACTGCACCAACCGTGCCGCCAATTTGATGACGTCACACGAATCATTGACTCGTATATAAGCCGAGAGCCTGCACGAGACCACTCCCTCCTTTTATGCATGTTGATATCAATCTTCGTTTTTTTAAATGTCAAATGTAAAATCAAATTATGTTAGTATTTCCGAACAATATCGGGTCTTCAGATAAATAAATGAGGCTGCATAAAATATTCAGCGCAAAGTCAAAGTCAAAAGTTTTTTATTCATGTAAACCATTTGCTGGCACTTACGAATAGTCAGAATTTAAATAGTTGCACGGTTCCAAGTCGTTGGTCCTATGGAGAAGAACCGGCAAGAAACTCCATGGATTATACTCTTTTAAAATATATGATTTATTACAATCTTATTACTTTACACAATATATTCGGAAAAAAAACAAAAAACTATGGAGAATAATGCATGCCAATGTGCGGGATAACTACCACATATTTATGCACAATGATATTAATTGCCTTACAATAAGATTGCTATAGCAGTGAAGAGCTGACCAGTCCCGACAGAGGGCACCCGTTCACGGGCATAACGCATGCATCAGCTTAGTTCAGCTCAACCATAATGCAGGGAACTTAACCACCTAACACACAACGCTACCCTCAACAAGACATTTTAGTGAGCATGACAGACCCATACTGCCAGGCAACAGGCTGGTGTATAATATGTTATTACATTAGTGGCTACATAATACTCACATTCACAATAGTGTAAGCATGATTTATGTCATTAATAATCATAACAGAGTAAATTATTATACTATAATTAATTTAATATTATAAATTATAACATTATTATACTGATGTCACAAATATGATCCAATACGATCTTTAAACATGTTTAAAATACTATGAGTTGTTTTAGTGAATGCAGTAGGTATAAAATTAATTTCAAATTAGGCTACATACAATGTAGTCATGTCAATCCATGCAACCAATTAGAAAGGGCCAGAGAGCCGCAGTGTGCAGGGCGGAATCGTACGCCAGGCATCTTTATCCTCAATGTACTGATTGATGGTATAATAAGCTCTTAACATTAAGGTTTGCTTTATAACTGACTTAAATTTTATATATGGCAATTCAGTGTTCGGATTATCAATATAAGCACCACTCCATGTCCCGTGGATGTCGCAAAAGGCCACTCGGGATGGCTATAGGCCAGAGGGATGGGCAACAGCAGCCATTCTGCGCTCACCAACCCGCCTGCCAAGCGTGGTGAGTACTACCAAAATGACAATTGTGCAAATCTACGGGGGAGGCCTTTGTCCTTTGGCTGATATGATGATGATGTCCTATTGCACCACATAAACTATCTCTATGCCAAATTTCATTAGAATTGGTTCAGTCGTTTGAGCATGATAGAGCCTCAAATAAACAAACTTATATATTAACACACTAGCTGGGACCCACGGTTTCACCCGCGTTTAATTTAAAAGAAATTTAGAGTACTTCGACATAGACACTTGACATAGAATATATATATATATATTGGATTTCGAGGGTTTTATTTTTTTTGCGCGGAACCTATATTATATATCTAATCTCTATCTCATCAAGGCAACTATGAGATTAGCCGGAGGATGGGCAGCAGCGTTCTTCGAATGCATTAACAACTCAACTGCGATCGCCAACCAAGCGTGGTGATTATGTCAAAACCCTCGCATGTGCACATAATACATCCATATCGGTCGTTGTGGTGACCTTTGGGGAAGGCCTGTGTCCAGCCGAGGACTTTATCCGGCCGAAATGACGAAGAGAGCAATACTGAATAAAAACTAGTTTCATTGTATGAACTCGCTCATGGTCAGAAGCCACCGTACAGAAAATTTATAAAACCATTTCCAGACATGTTTTCCTTTTCATTTGGATTAATTGTAATGTAACAGCTGTAAAGTAGAACTCTGTACTTTTTATATTCTAAATTACGATATACGTGTACCTACATCCGTTATAACGTCACATCTTTATGGAAATTCTACACGATTGCGCCTGGAAAAAATGATGTCACCACACCATACGCACAATCTTCTGAAAACCTAATCGAGCTAATGTGTCAACAAACTATTATCAAGACGGGTTTAATGTGCCTGATACTCGCCTCGTCGATGCATGATAGTCGAATCAAAACATGATTCAGATAATTTCAGTGGCATAACATTTAGCGTGTGTCTGTGACAATTTATCCTATCTCAAATTCCAGCATACTACAAATAGTAGCATCGGAAGCCGCGAGAAATAGGGTAATTTATTAAGCAATTTTAATGTTGGCACTATTTTTTAAATTACATGGCCGACTGAATACTGCGCAGCCCGCGCAAGTAAGACTGAATATTACAGTGCTTACTGCTGCTGTGATTCTCAATGGTACGAACAATGATATTATATATTAAAAGAAGTAGATATGTTACATGCGCGTCTAAAGTAAGAACCAAAATTCCCCCAATTGTAGCACCTCGTAATTAATAAGTTCGTCGAAGACAGGACAACGAGCAGACACTGTCACAATCTGTATTGTTTTATTAATTAAGTAATCATATTAAATAATTATGCCGTCGTGCGTATAGAAAATGCACAAACTATCAAGCAAAAATAAATAAAGAACAGGGGATCTCATACCACACGTGAGCAACAAACTATGTAAAAATATTTTAATAAAAATACTATTCAAATTGTCTATAGAATAATATAATATTCTCGAACAAAATACAGGCCAAGCAAGGAAAACAGACCACATATATTCTATCACAAGTGCGACAAAGACATCGAGTACACGTGTTGTCAATTTAGATAGCTATCTCTTTTACTCTCGTAGTTTTTGTATCTTCTTTCTCACAGCATAGGTGTGTAGTTTTATAGCTCTATACCTACATATAACGACACTGAGTTTTGGGCGCCATTTAATATGGACGTAACATATCTATGGTATAATATCATTGGGTACGAACAAGAGTGACTGGCAGATGACAGAGACTAAGCAATCATTGATATAGAACTTTTTTATTTTGCATTCACAGAATCGGGGACACCCCAGTGAACTGTCTGTGTAAAAAAACAAATTTAATGAAACCTCACGCATAATTATGCCGCACGCTTGCGGATACATTGGGGGTCCCTAAAAATGTATAACAAAGCAAATCAGTTCAAGCAAGCAAGTCCAATCAATCCGTGCCGGCGCGGCGTAGGCGATGTCAACAGATTTTCGTTTAATGTATTTTTAACGACAAAATAAAACATTGTTTGAATATTATTGCAATCGATTCTATTACTGATTCTGAGCAAATTGTTTTCAGGTTTAGTATATCTATACAAATAAATAAAATTTAAGTGTCTGTTAGTAATGTCAAAATAACAGCTTTTTACTAAATACATATTAAAGTATATACGGTGCCAACAACAAAAAAACCATTCATAACTTTTTGTCTGTCTGTCTGTTTGTTCCCGCTAATATCCGAAACAGCTGGACCGATTTTTACGGGACTTTCACTGGCAGATAGCTGAGGTTATATAAGGAATAACTTAGGCTACTTTTATTTGGGAAAAATAATTCGGGTTCCGCGCAAAAAAAAAAAACCATGAAATCCATTATAAATACTCTATGTCAAGTGTCTATGCCGAAGTACTTTAAATTATTTATAAATAATCTAATTTGAGGGTGAAAGCGTGTTTCCCGGCTAGTTAAAAATAATATTGTAGATTCTGTTGATATTTTTTTTTTGTAAGTACATGGGGAAATCCTCATTCTGGACATCTTCTATCCTATGGAAGGCGAAGGGACATGCCGGTAACCTGGTAACACCTCACGATGTTCCTTGGATTTACCTATCGCTGGCAAGAATCGCTCGCGCATTCGCCACATGATCATAGATTACGTTGCCTGGCTTGACAAAGTTCACAATGCTCTGAATAATGGTAAGTGAACTGACCTCCATTCTCAATAGTGCAGACAAGAGTGTCAACACTGGAGGACTTGCAGATGACGGAGATGAGGCCGTCATCGATGAAGATCCTGTTGCCTGGCTTGACCACGTTGGTGATATTCTTGTAGTCCACGTAGATCACTGCGGCGGTGCCAAGTTCTTGGTAAGCTGGGTCAGTGGTAAACTTGATCGTCTCACCCTTCTTCAGCTCAACCTCGGCTGAGCCACCCTAGAGGGAAAACTCAAAATTTAATAAATTATTTTACATAAGTTGTGATATCGGGAGTATGTCATAACCGTTGAGGGAAAAAAGGTTATTATACGGAGACATAATTCGGAAAATGAGCCGTACGTTCATGCAAGACTAGATGCGTGGGCTATGACCAGGCAAAGGGAGTCGGATACATCACAGCTATATTGTTAAAATTGTTTTATTACAATACATAAAAAACTTTTTTATTTTCAAAGAAACAACATGTAGGTACATGAGAACACAATGATAATAGTTACAAACATTTACCAAACGGAGAAATAATAAAAACTTAGAAAACATAAATAAAAGTGTTACATACTAATAGAGGGTAAATATGAATACTTTAGGTTAATTTGTTTGACAAATTACGTTATGGCAAATTTACGGTTCCAGCGTAGTTAGATGTGTTTTGAGTTCGTGAGCGTAGAATAAAGTGTTCGTGTTATTGGCAACATATTGCTTTAGTATTTTCTTTTAATTTTGCATCGTTCTTGCCTCTTTTTTTGTGTTTGCCGGTGCAAAAACGTACATAATAGTTCTTTTTTCATAGTTTGTAAGAGGAACTTAATTTATATAAGTGTGTATGTTATTATTTAACATTTTCGGATCAATATGCAATTGTAATGCATGTAAGTTTGTGATATATTCATTATTTTAGTGTCTTTATACATTTTTTGATTGTTGATGTTAGAAAGTCATAATGAAATAGTCTTTTACATTTATTACATACATCAACATAACATTATCTAATTATATTTCATTGTTGATCGGTCTTGGAATGTTTTGCGAGCAGATTCTAGTAATATTACAATCTTGCTAGAGGCTAATAACTCAGTCACAAGAATATAAGTCTAGGTATAAACTGCGCTCAATTGCTTGGCCGTCCAGCACGAGGCGTATGCCTGTCAGCATCGAATTTTAAAGAGTGGGGGAATGATGTGTTCCTGCGCAGCAGTGCTATTTTGTAAGAACTCACAAGCAAACACACTTCAAAATCCGCAGTGAAAAGTAGTAAAAACAATATGAAATTAAAGATTTTACTACGGATAAAGAAGTCAGTTTGCTAGTAAAGCTGACTAATTTATGAGTCCATAATGAAACGTAGTAAAATCAATACGAAATTAGAGATTTCACTGCGAATTCACAAATGAGTTTGCTAGTGAGTTCTTACAGAATAGCCATGCAGGAGTCGCAATTGTCTATTGCACGTAAATGTGTGCATCGTGCGTGCAGATTACCTTTCACTGTGTATTCGACAGGTCGGTTCAGACTCGTAACTTCAGAACGGCCAAGAACTTTGGCGCAGTCTGTAACTATGCAATAATGGTATAATCAAAATGAATGTTTTCGATTTGCATTAAATTTGTTGGAATGAAATAGCCGTTTAAAATTAGTTTACAATGTCAACTATGCTACTTACACCTTCAAGCAGACCAGTCCTGATTTCGGGGCCCTTAGTATCAAGAGCGATGGCCAAAGCGAAGGGAAAGCCAATCTTGGCGCTATAATTCTTCTCAGCTATGCGGCAATTGCGGATGGTCTCTGCATGGTACTCGTGCGATCCGTGGGAGAAGTTCATGCGGGCAACGTTCATGCCTGTCTCCATCATGCGTTCTAGCATCGCCACATCGCGGGATACCGGTCCTGATGAAAAGATATAATCAGCGGTGAAGCCACACTTTACACCGCTTGGGTTAAAATGTTGTAAATAGTCACTACTTCTGTGCCGTGTGGTGCCGGCTCAGAATACCACCACCCCATTGCCTCCCGTGGGCGTCGTAAAAGTCGACTAAGGGATTAGCCGGAGGATGGGCAGTAGCGTCCTTCGAGTACAGTAACAACTCAACTGCGATTGCCAACCCGTCTGCCAAGCGATTATGGCAAAAACCCCCCAATGAGCCCACAACACACCCATATCGATCGTTGTGGATATCGTTGGGGGAGGCCTGTGTCCAGCGGTGGACTTCATTCGGCCGAAATGACCTGTGGGCAGTAATACGACGCTTTTGCATGTCTCAGCTTTTTCTCTGTAGAAAAATGTATTTATATTTCGTAGTTACTATTATGAGCTGGTCATGTTGGTTGAAGATGTCACATCACGTATGGTTTAAATACAGTAAAAAATAACTTACCTATAGTACAGATGATGCCGGACAGGCGCACGTACAATGACTTGGAGTCGATGTCCAGACTGCACATGTTCTGCAAGTGGGTGCCTGCGTTAGCAGCCCCCAACTGCATTACAGGCTTGTCATCGGAACCTGCCTGTTGATAAAACTGCTACTTAAAATTTTGCCGTTTGTCTATGCGATGACGAGTCGACGATTACTCAATCTGTCCAGCCGCTTCGTCCATCACTTCCGCGAGCTGTTACTATCATTATTTTAGTACTAACTGTTTGACTTTTCTAATTCAAAGAAAGAAAGAATTCTTTGACTAATTCAAACCCTCGCCGGACTTTCATAGCTCTTAATAACTATCCTATATCGTATTTAAAAAATATAATCTACCGATCTCTATGCTTATTCTAATGAAAGCATTAGAATCCCATCAGCTGTTTGAGCGTGACGCAGCCTCATACTTTCACATTGACCTATATTATTTTAGTAGGTACCTATGTGTCACAGGACTACTGTAAATAAATACACACCATTTTTAAATGCGACGAAATATGTCTGACCATTGTAAATAATCTTAGGCTCTTCATTTTTATTACACATAATATGTATGTTAACATAAACGATATCCGTCTTCCATAGAATATCTGGTAAGGTATTGTTGGTATTTTTCCTTGAACACTAATTGATAGTTCACGATTATCATGTAAGTAGTTATTCATGTAATTTGCAACCTACCTAAATAGAATAAACTAGCTTTAAATCCGTACGGTATTATCAGCCAAATACTGAAACGCCACTTAATAATTAAGACCCATTTAAGGACTTGAGACGCCTGCTATCCTTTGAAAATGACTTTAATATCATGAAATATTCATAGGAGCCAGCTAAACCTCTTGGGCGGTCTTCTTCGGCCCCTCAGATGTCTCGCTCTCTTCAGGTTCTCGAAAGTTAAATGCTCCGGAGCCATGTTTTGGTTAATAATATAACTCAGCAGCTACTAGCATATTTTATAGACAAAACTTACGTCATTATAAATGAATGAATGGAATATAAAAAAAATATTAGACTAATATAATATTATCGTCATCGCAGTGATCGACGCCCGCGGTAGCCATGTAGCAGCCCGGCCGGACAAGTGGTGGGAGGGTCTACGTCATTCGTACCTCTTCCACATACTAGTATTCCAAATTTTAAAAATACAGACACGCTTTTGATACCTGTTGATTGGTCCAATTGGTAGCTTACTCCGTGTGGTGTCCGGATTTAAAATACCTACAGTACCACTCCATCTCCGTCGAATCATCCATCTTCGATATCGTAAAAGGAGACAGAGGGACTCTAAACCAGACGCAGCAGGTACGCATTTCTGTGGAACAGCAGCCATTCTGCACTCACCAACCCAAGTCAAGCATTGTGAGTAATGCCAAATTTCCGACAAAATTACATTAGATGAAGAAAAAAAAACATCAACTTATCTCATTTCGAAACTGACCACAACACACTAGCCAGTTGGTATTTTGTTACTGGCTTCTAACCCACACAGCTATTGTCTCTTTTCAAAATGGGATATATTAATTTTACACAGCTTGGACAGGGTCAAATCGCGATCAAGAGACAAGAACTATTCAAATTATTGTAGCATTATTTAGTTGACCATCTATTAAACTATTTGTAAATAAAAACTTATTATAAGCAATGCAATACAATACTACTGGGTTGCTTATTGGATAAAATTCCTACAACAATTTAAATTCATTAGCATCATTTTAGTTTTCAGAGAATAAAGTCCACTGCTGGACACAGGCCTCCCCCAAAGATACGACAACGGCTGGTCCTGGTGTGTTATGTGCTCATTGGGGGGTTTTGCCATAATCGCCACGCTTGGCACTTGGCGTGAAAAACACTGCTGCCATCTGTGGCCTGTACCTTAGTCACCTTTTATGACACCCAGGGGATGAGATGGGTTGGTTTGGTTTGTGTTTAGCCAGCACCACAAGGATCCAAAAAAATTCCTCGTAAATTTAAATTCACCTATGTATTTCCATGCAGAACAACAGGATATGATTACATTTTTAGTCATAATCTATTTGTGTTTAGTCGTGTACGCTAGTCATGAGTCTTAGGATAGGACATTGCAGCCATAAAATATTGTGTGTATCAGAACCAGAAACCTGGTCATATAAATATACCCAATTTCAGATTTTAATAAGAAAAAATACTTTATATCTCTAGACACTAGAACACAATATTTACTGGAATTAAATATTTAAATTTAAATAATTTAAAACATACTGGTTGCAGATAATAATTTGTAAAGGAGTATTTATATCCCACTAAATAGGTATCATTTTATTTGGGTATCAATATTGAAAAAAAAAAACAATTTTGAAGACACTCAGGTTTTTTCTTTTTATAAGTAGTTTTGTATTATTTAAATGATCTGCATGTTAATCAATAACATTAAATTATCAGATTATGTACAGGAAATGAGGAAATCAAAGGAATTATTCTGACATACATAATTAAAGTGTTTGTTTATAATACAGAGAATTGAATGTTCTTGAAGTTTTTATTTTTCATGCTTTTTGAATTCTATAACTACTATATTGGTTTTAGAACGTTAATATCTAAATGGCTTTCTAAAATTATAGGAAAGGCATTGAATCGGTTTCTTTATGATTCACAAAATTATTTATTTTACTACTACACCTACAACATTAGACGGAGTCTAAAACGAGAGAAATATTCAGTTAAAACAACCACACCGGCGAGAAAAATGATCGTCAAGGTAACCGCGACAGCCGTAACAAATTGCAGGTTCACGTAATCATAATATGAGACAAAAATAGAATAATAGCACACAAAGGAACATTACCTCGACTTTGCCATCGTACACTGTAGGGAAAACCATATTATTGAAAATGTTATTTTGCAAAAATCTTTCACTGAACAACGCGGGAGGTCGGACTGCCGGCTTTCGTGATCTTGAACTGCCCTTCCGAATGAAAAACGGATTCCCGCAGCGCCGTACGAATGGAGTTGCGTACTGGGTGAGACGCGAGTGGCGCGCGCAGAACAACGTCGCAGCCACCGCGGGGTGAGTAAAACCACCAAAACCAACTAGACCGCCTATTATTACTCAATTCACAACATATAACGTTCCTAAAGTGAATAAGCTTGCAGGCTGCATGTTCTGTTGGTTAGATAGTAGATACTCCTTCGCAGTAAGCAACAAGATCGATTTTTATTCTATATTTAAAATAACGTTTGAAATCTTGCCAATATTGTCTCTTCGCTAAAATAGTTAGGGCTAGTTAATAGACAAGTCGAAACTAACGAGTGCTCAAAGTTAATTGATACTGACATATAATCAAAAGAATTTAACAAAGCAACCATCAGTACTTCACAATATGAAATTTCCTGTTTTTACCGCGTTCAATTTTGGCGTCAACAGTATTGATCTTGACATCGTGGACTTCCGGTTAGTAACAACTTTGATTTCCGTATTGTTTATTGGCAGAGATAAAAAACATTCGATCGTTAATGTTTCATGATTATTGTGATCCACTCAAGTTACAAATTTTTCATCAAAATATCGCATAATGATAATGTGTATTTGTTATGCTTGTTTAGCATTCCTATTCTATATATTTCGGTCACTTTTTGATCTATGATAGTCAGTAAATTATGTCAATAAGTGTACTTATCATATCAGCCGTCCGACTCATCATCATAACGACGTCCATTGCTGAATTAAGGTCACCCCCATAGATTTCCTCAACGACAGGTTACATGCCGTTTGCCTTCATTTTGGGGGAATTTGTCAAATTTACGCTCACCACGCTAGGGAGGCGGGTTGGTGAGTAAAGAATGGCGTCTGTCCACGGAAGACACGTTGCTGGGCATCCCTCTTGCTTAGAGTCCCTTAGAGTGAGATTCAGAAACTCGTTTCTGAATCTCACCCTTAGAGCGTTCTTAGCCCGTCTTACGTCACCATTAGTCACACTTTACGACTTTGTCGATTTTTCGCGACTATCATCGATTTGAATTGTACGCAACAGAATCGATTCTCGATTAAATCGAGAACTAAATGAACGATTTTCAATTAATCTGTTCGTGGGAAGATTTTTGGAACACTCTTAGTGATGATGGCACATACAGCGCAGTGGCCAATCACTTGGATTTGTGGGCAAGGCTCGTTTGCAGCACGAAACAAATATTTGTATGACCTACTGCAGTAGTAGGTACTCGTAGTTGTTCTGGGCCTAGATGTTTGTGCATGCCCCTGTCGTCGCCACATGGTGGGGGGTCCCGGGAGTCGCGAGCGCCTCGTGCCACCGTATGCGTAGCACAGCGCACAGCGAGGCTTGAGGGGATCCTTTACAATCCTCCCCGAGTAGTTCCTGGGGGGCGACCGCTTTACAGTCATCCCCTCCGTGATATGCCTAAAGGCGTGGCACCAATGGGCGGCTCTAGTGAGATCTTACGAGGACCTGGAGCCCCTTCAGTGCCGAAGATGACCACGCCAGTGGTTTTAGCCGGTAGGAGTCCGGGGAAGAGCGAAGGGGTATCCCTTCGCTCTTCCCCGGGGCGAAGGAAGTTCATGTAGAATTTCCACTGGACACCAATAAAAAAAGGTGTTCGTGCATGTGAGAAAGTTTGTAAACTGTACCTACTCGACTTCAACCGAATAAATTCCACTGATGGACAAAAGCATTCCTCAAAGATCGCCACAACGACCGATCTGGTTGAGTTGTGTGCCTATTTGACGGGTTTTTCATAATCGCCACGCTTGGCAGGTGGGTTGGCGATCGCAGTTGAGTTGTTAATGTACTTCAAGGACGCTGCTGCCCATTCTCTTGCTAATCCCACAATCGCTTAAAGACACTCATGGGATGAGATGTGTAGGTGCTTTACGAAGACGGCATGACATCAATCTTCATATTACCAGAATGCAAATGTCTATTGCTGAACACGGACCTCCTTAGAGTCAGCTAATTTAGCCATTATCTTCACACATAAGATAAGTGTGTGTCCTATTAAACTATGGGAGTTTGCTGAAAGTTTTATAACTTTTTAAATGTGAACTATTAAGTCCTCAATTAACAAGTTTTAAGAGGTAATAATACATACTAATATATAAATAACTATCCAAATAGTCGATTATCTATACAAATAAATAAAATCTAAGTGTCTGTTTGTAGTGTCAAAATAACAGCTTTTTACTAAATGCATATGAAAGTATATACGGTAGCTACAACAAAAAACGAATAGTTTTTTTTGTCTGTCTGTCTGTTTGTTCCCGCTAATCTCCGAAACGGCTGGAACGATTTCTACGGGACTTTCACTGGCACGTAGCTGATATTATATGGCACAAAAATGTATAATACATACGAAAAATCTGCTAGTGTGTTGAGGTCACATGCAGTTACCGATCGATAGTTTTTTTTCTACTCGACTAAAAACTGTGATCGCCTAGTGGTTGAACGCTTGCCTTCCACACACAGTAGGGTCTGTGTTCGTCATACCGAGTGACCCCCGGGAAGACGGTGGCGCGCACGTGGTCACGTGTCACCGTGTGCGCAGCACAGCGCACAGTGAGACTTGGGGGAATCCTTTACAATCCTCCACGAGAAGTGCCTGGGGGGCGGCCTTTTTACAGCCGCTTGCCCTCCGCTAGAGGGGGTGACCGCTTTACAGTCATCCCCTCCGAGATGTCCTTAAAGGCGTGGCACCAATGGGCGGCTCTAGTGTGATCTTACGAGGACCTAGAGCCTCCCTTCGGTGACCGCTCCAGTGGTTTTAGCCGGTAGGAGTCCGGCATACCCCTTCGCCCTTACCCGGGGTGGAGGAAGCTCCATGTAGAATTACCACTGGACATCAATAAAAAAAAAGGGTCTGTGTTCGATACCTGGTCGCTCTAGACTTTTCGGATTCATGTGCCGATCAGATTTTGATTATCACTTGGGTTAATGGTGAAGGAAAACAACGTGAGGAAACCAGAATACCTGAGAGCTCCAAAAAACCGTCAGTCCGCCAACCCACACTAAGCCAGCGTGGTGGACTGAGGCCTAACATTTCTCATCCTAAGAAAATTCCCGTGCCCAGCACTGGGACAGTAATGGGCCGTTATGTAAAGAACTGGAACTGTGTTAATAAAATGGCTTTAAGCCCAATTTACCTGTCTCCAATCTTCGGTTTTAGTGAAAGTCTAATAGACTGGAAAAAATTATATAAAATTTTAATGCCTATGAACTGCCAGTTCGTGCCTACCTAATTTAAAAAAATTAGACGGTTCATCAAGTCATTCATTTTTACGACGAACGATGAACTGTGAACAGCGTTGTATGATTAGGGGTAGTGAACACGATGTATCATTTTATATATTTTCGTTTACTAAAAGAAAAATAAATCGTCGACGTTGGTGAGCGCTACCTTTGATTTCAAGATGGAATGATGTAGTACATTCAAATACTTTATTAAATTACTCTAAAAATACTGGTATCTGGACGATTTTAATTAACGACCGTACAAATCTAGTCTCGTTGGTGAACACACTTGTCCATGTCCACTACGCTGCTGTGAACGAAATGAGCTGTCGTTGTTTACGTTTCATTTGACGTTCGTTTCCGTTCCGATGAATGATGAGCGATGACCGATATCAGTGAAAACAATCAAGAGCCGGAACCGGAAGCGTTCATCGTGGTGTGAACTAGTAGTGAACGCCGAGGCACATCACTGATGAGCGTTGTATTATTGTAGTCGTGTCTGAATATTTCATTTTCAGTGCTTCATCGATAGTGATAGCCAAAATGAACTGTGTAATCGATTACTTTTTGTAGTTTTAACCTAAGTATTTAATATTGTATAGTCTAGTCCTCTTACAGAAATACTGAACTATAGTATTAAACTCTTTTTAGTTATTACTCCGGCGTTTCTTATACACAAAAATAGTGAAGTTCATATATTGCTTTTATGGCTAGAGAATCATTATTAAAAGTTAACCAACGTTATGCAATATGCATGCGTGATAGCGGAATTATTATGGCACTAGCGTTAAGCAAAATGTAAAAAAAAACGATAACCTAGCTAGTAAGATATTAGCAAAAGCCGAATAATGGACACGATCTCTTGAACAAATAATTAACATAACATTAAAAGTGTACAAAACTGTGTAGGTACAGACACATAAATTCCAATTTATGTTCTAGGTTATAAATGTGAATAGTATTATACATATATACTCATTTGAAAGCTAATTTTACAATAATTATTAAACGACGCATCACTTTTGGATATTGCTATTATGCGTTTAATGACTAATTATTATAATGGATAAAAATGCCTCCGCTATAAAAAATAATTTTATTTAATTACTTCACATTCATTTAGCTGGCCGAAGATATGTATATATTTTAATTAACTTTGCAAGATGTTACAGGCTGTCTGTTTTCAGATAACCGGCTATTTGAGATCATCTTTCTCTACGTCAGCCTATACAGGTACGTACTAAAAAGTTATAAACTTTGGAAACTAACCTAACTTTGTTTTTTTAATGTAAAATTTATTGTAATTGGAAATATAAATTGTACTCACAAACGCCATTGTTTATATGTTGAAACGAATTAAAAATTGCAAAGATTTATGTAATTTGACAATCACTATCACTATAACAGACTTCTGTGCTTCTGTGGTTTGACAGCGGCTATGCAAGGACTTTTAGAGGTCAACCCAATGTCAGAGACAATAGGTAATCAGGTACTAGGTAGCCATCTTATCGCCATTATATCTACCGAAAATTGTTAGTAACATTTAAACTAAAATCTGAATACTAACCATTTTATATACAAGGAGCTGGAATAAATTGCGATTATATTTCTATAGGCGTGCAAAAAGTAAGAAAAAAGGCTCAATGTTGTAAAATAAAAATAAGAACCACCAAACAAAAATGTTTACAACATCAGCTTACGTTGCACCGTTATTATTATTCTGTAGAAGTTGTTAGTTGTGAACTTGTGTGAAAATACTTATAATCATCAACAAATATAATCAATAGTTTCAAAAACATTATTGAAATGTATTATTATTTAATATTTTTATCCTTGATAAATTTAATAATATTTATGGATACCATCTCTATAAGCATAAACCAGAACAAACAATTCCCTGTTAGACAGTGAATCGAGAATATATATATATATATCTGCCCGGGCCCCGGCGCAGGCAGCTGGGGAGCGGTGGGCAATATAAACAGTAAAATACTAATTATTATAAAATTCATTGTACATTTTAGGCCGAGATTGTTTTATGAGCCTGAGCACAGATATTATAATACACCAGTACTGAATAATACTTGGACTTATAAAATGTAAACATAATCCTGGCCGGACGCAATCCGATCTGGGATGATCTGGGACTAAGCCGAAGGTGGACCATTGGATTTACTTATGTACCACAAACAATATCTATATTATAGTAAAACACTTGGATTACATAGCGTTTAATATAGATTTTGGTTTTTCCCGCTGACGTTTCGTACTTAATCATCCTACGGCCACGAACTGGTGCAGTGTTCGAAACGTCAGGAAAAACAAGAACCTATGTATACGCGATGTAATCCGTGTTTTATATTTTAATGTGTAATAATTGCGAAAACCTAAGACATTACTACTACCTATATTATTATTGATTACAATTTGATTATCAATCATATTTAATAATTGGTAGGATAATAGTAAAGCTACAAGCGTATTAAATCCGTTTGAACTCACTGTAACAGTACCTAGCTTTAAGATCTTAAGGCAAGGGATAGTTGGTATAAGAGCTTGGACCCTGTTCCAAATTCGGCATTTGCCGACCCCAAGTGATTTGGGATCAGTGTATCAATCTTCTTCAGATTACAATATACCAAAATGATATTATGCATTTCTGAATAAAGGTAATAATAAGTTACTTACTTTGGTGAATCTGCACCTTGTTTCAATAGCCTTCATGTTGGAATTAAAAATCAAATAAAATAAATAAAGAGACACGTTAACACATTGAGATCTGTCACTGAACTGTTCCCGGTGACCCGTTGGCCGTCGTCGGTTTATCTTGGAACTGATAACGCTACCTATACTCTTATCTTAATCAGTCGTCAATAAATTAGACCTCACTATTTGGTACATTATTTATAGTTAGTATCTCCTTGAGCTTTTAAACACGTTACAGCGATAACAATTTACCGAGATGATTTACTTTTAATAGGAAATGAAATGTACCAAAATTATATAAAACCGTGGGAAAACGGTTAGGTACTTATGGTTGTTGAGAAAGTTCTTACGACATTCGTTGACCTAGCACATTACTGCTAAATGTTTACCCTATTATTTTCACAAATGGCTAAATCCGCTGGTGGCGAGACACAATAGATATTTAATTGTGTCTGGTATTGAGCCCGTTAATGAGATGTCGATGTTTTTATATTGAACCGTAACCGTGAGAACGGTGCGTCAAGTTAAGGTTCAGTTTTACGGTGGTAAAAGCGTACGTTACACATTGATTATATTTAACATTTTATTCTTGCACAGCAAGCATTACATCGCCAGCTTTTTACTTACCTATATATCTTATATACCTATTATTAAAAATGTAAGCCGCAGCTGCACCCTGTTGGATGAAAGTCAGCCAGGCGAAACCAAACGAATCTCAAGTCCCTCACGGTTGTCACGGGCACTTGTCACCGGTGCGCGAATGTCAGCCGTACCAACTTAGCCTACTGTGACAGTTCTTTCAATTTCATGTATTATTGTATCTATTAAATTAAAAACTATTTTACAGATTTACTAGGTTTTTTTTCTCACAGTAGACTTGACATGTTCTGCGGTTGCAAATAGTATTCAACTCAAAATAATAACAAGGTCATTGAACTTATTTTTATTATCCGAATCGAATTTACAATGGAAATGAACGATAGTAATAATATTTGTTCGATAATAAAAACTAAAGTCGTATAGCTACTGACAAGAATTTTACCTTTTTCAAAGGGTTTTGGAATGGCATCCGCAATAACATATAAAAATGAAGTAATTTAGCTTCGGTTGAGTACTTTGAGTCGTGCGTAAGTAGATAAGTTGACGACGGTAGGGTTATGAATTATTATGTAAAGGTGTTTATTAAACCCACACGATCGACACGGGTCAGTTGTATTGATCAACATAATACACCGTTCAACGTCGATAGTTATGTGCCCAACCACAAACCGGTCTCTGCCATCGACTGAGCATTGTTCGACGAAAATATTCGACTTAGTTGATTGAGCGACAGACTAACAGGAGATTGATCTATTGTCATTCGACGTGTTATGCAAGCCGCAATCATTTTACATGTGGTGCCGGCTACGAATAGCACCAACCCATCTCATCCCGTGGGCGTCGTAAAAGGCGACTAAGGGATTAGCCGGAGGACGGGCAGTAGCGTCCTTCGAGTACATTAGCAGCTCAACTGCGATCGCCAACCCGCCTGCCAAGCGTGGCGATTATGGCAAAACCCCCCAATGAGCACACAACATATCGATGTCGGTCGTTGTGGTGATCTTTGAGGGAGGCCTGTGTCCAGCAGTGGACTTCATTCCGCCGAAATGATGAATGATTGATCATCGTACACATACGCGGACATTAATCAAGGCATCGATGCGACATCTATCATGTAGATGTAATAACACCCTAAGATCACACTCGAAACTAGCGTTAGACAAAAACGTTGTAAAAATATTATTCTGCTTAGTGCATAGATAGGAAGTAAACCTTTCACCACTACATAGTCGAGTTTCTCGATTATGACTAAATCAAATTATTAATATATTTTTATTAATTTACTTTGATACGTTAGTTATAAGAGGTTACGGCAGATTTACTGCAGTCGTCTTTGCAAACTTCTTTACATTGTATATAAGTATTATTATTACTGGTCAATGAAGTTTTCACATTTCTGATTGAAAGTACTCACAATGTTTCCAATTTTAATTTAATGGCTTCATCATAATATGTCGATGATTCTGCCAATCATATCATATCAAGGTTGGATAAAACAATAATGTAAGAGAATAACACCAATATAATTAATATAGCCCTTATTATCTACTGATCTGGTTGAGTACTTAATACAGGACTTATACAAAAGTCAGAATGTTTCGTTTGTATGCAAAAATGACTAGTGCAGTGTCAAATCGAGAACAGAGTACGGGTATTTTATAAAGAAATAAAACTAGATACAATTTTACTTATAGCTGCCATACAAAAACACGTCGTAGCACTGGTAGCAAAGGCTTATCATAACAAAATGTTACAAGTACACTATTTAAAGTTTGTAAAAAAAGCAGTCGGATTTCGTAACAAGCAATAATAATTATCGTTGTAGTCTCGAAGTTACTGTTAATCTAGATTAAAATAATTACAGTGTGCATACAGGGTTGAAGTTTGCTATAGCAAGCTGGCGTTCGAATATATTATTTGTCTGATCTTAGTTTCTGGAAAAAACTAGAATATTGCCGTCATTATTTTTTTAACCTCTCTTTACATCTCCCGTAGGTGATTACGTTAGTAATGACGATTTATATAATACTATATTTTTATGTACTTGAGAATGCGACTATATTCTAGTTTACTGCGGCTAACACATTCCATACCTTAATATAAGCTCCGATAGTCAGTCGCAAAGGTGTCAATATTAGTGGTCAGAGTTAGGTGAGATGTTTGAGGTTCACAATTGACTGAAGCATTTTTTTGCAACTTCTAGTTATTATCGTTAATGTTGCTATGATTGACGTCTTATAACTCCAAATATATGAACTTGAATGGTCACAGAAAAGTAATTAATAATTATTTTACAATACTATGAAGTACAATTAAATAATATTACGTTTAGGACACTAGTTAAGGCAATATTTGTTTCAATGGGCATATACGACAATAACATAGGAAGTCTGTTTAATCACTCACCTAATTCCGATCACTGGTGACATTTGCTGCTGGCAACCAAGTGGCAATTTATATAAATCAATCCTGAACATAAACCTATAACTTGCCCCGTCATTGTATGCAGTAGACTTTGGGTCTAAGTTATTTAAGTTTATATCTTCTTCTGACAATTGTCTATAACTAGTTTAGTTCACAATATGTTAACTTTTTCTACATGTTTTTATTATATAGGACATTTTGTACCAGCACCAGCCAGTTGTGAACTACAAACAAAAAGTGCCATAAAAATACATATCTACTATCATTAACACATTTTATTTTTCAATTAATATAGTTTAGTGATTTTGATTGAATTGAATGATATTGAAATTGTATCATATTCATTGATATGAAAGCTACAGAATGACATTGGTCTGATAAAGACCCTAGACGGGTCTGAAGTTAAGCTGCGATCAAAGAACGCGTATCCTGAACTTATTCTTAGAAGTAGTATAATAGGTAGTTTGTAAATTAATAACTTTATAATTGACGGGCACGCGATAAGTTTGGACCATGGATTGATATTCAATTTTATTGAAAAAGGGATTATAGCAACTTGTGGGCTTTAAACTCCAGAACAATTAGTATTAGGCCAATAAATAATTTTTGTTACAGTTATATAATATTTAAATACAGATATAGAATCGTTGGTATACAATCAGTTTGTATACATTTGGAGGTACATTCAATTAATTTTATCCTTACTCAAGTTCATATTGTCATATTGTAACAAGTGAAAATACTGTGAATGTTTTATATACTTTACAATATATTTTATCGATCTATAACATCCTAATATAATATTTTAGCTACACTCATAATATCACGTCAGGCCGACACACACTGTCTGCACCTACATCCTATATGTCTTTTTAAGCATCTACATGAACAAAAGAATCGAGTCACGCAACAAAAGCTAAATCAACTGTTGAACGACGCGACACATTCACAGTCAAGACGCGTCGGACGGCTTCCAAGCGTCCGAATGTTGAAGCGGAACGAGCAGTGGGCTCTACACACCTTCCGGTTTAGGACGAACGCCCTAATTATTAATTTATCCAGGTAACATTATCCAAACAATCGAGTCCGAAACAAGGGTCGAATCGGAAAGCGTGCACATTCTAAACTTAGGTATGGAGGTCACATCGAGTACTGCTGGCCGGCAGGGCGGCACTAGCCGACTTCGCTCTTGACGTAGAATAGTAGGTAGGGCGTGGCGGCCGAGCGCATCTCGGGCTCGGCGGACAGCAGGTCCTCGAACTCCTCGCTGGTGATGGGCTTGACGAGCTCGTCGTCGCACGCCAGCCAGGGGGCGCGGGCGGGGGCGGCGGGCGGGGCGCGCGGCACGCAGCAGTCGCGCGCGGAGCACGCGGGCGGCGGCGCGCGCGGGCGGCTGAACAGCGCGCGCATGAAGCCCGCCGCCGCGTCCCCGCCGCCGCCCCCGCCGCCGCCCCCGCCCGCGGCGCGCGCGCAGCCCGCGTCCGCGCTGCCGCAGTCGCGCGCGTACGCCACATAGTGCCCGCCGGTCAGCGTTTGACCCAAGTGCATTATCACGCCCCACAGGATATATCTGGAAATTACGGGTCACACCATTACATAAGCCAATGTATGTACCTGCTGAACCAGGTGCCGGCTCAGAATAACACCACCCCATCTCCTCCCATGGGTGTCGTAGAAGTCGACTAAGTGGTTAGCCGGAGGATAGGCAGCAGCGTCCTACAAGTATACTAACAACTCAACTGCGATCGCCAACCCGCCTACCTAGCGTGGCGATTATGGCAGAACCCCCCAATGTGCCCACAACACACCCATATCGGTCATTGTGGTGATCTTTGGGGGAGGCCTGTGTCCAGCAGTGGACCTCATTCGGCCGAAATGATGATGATGAACCAGGGCTTCTTTGTTGAATGCTTTCATAATATCGATCGGTATCGGTATCTTTCATCATATCAGCCATTTATAGGTCAACTGCTGAACAATGGCCGCTCCTGTGGATTTCTACAAACGTGTCGTCATTTTGGGGGTATTTGCCAATACTCACCACGCTTAGCAGGCGGGTGGGTGAACGCAGTATGGCTAGGCTACTGTTCCGCAGAAGAGACGCCGTTGCCCAGCCCTTTGGTTTAGTGTCCCTTTGTCAGCTTTTACGACTTTCACGAGAGGAAATGGAGTGGTGCCATATTTTTTATCTGGACATGACACGGATAGTTGAATCCTTTAATTTGCAGTTATTATTACATGGCGTATTGTCATATTCTCCTCACTTGACGAGGAAATCACTGAGTAGTTATTACCTGTGCGTAGGCGGCTGTTCGGGCGGCCTTTTGGCGCAGGGTTCACAAAAGCAAGGCATGAGGAGCGGGGTGGGCGCATGGCGGGTGATCTTCTCCATACCCCCGCTGAAGCGCTTCAGCTGCAGCACAAGCAAGCGCGGCAGGCGCGAGTACGCCACGCTGCGTCGCGCCTCATTGTAGCGCAGGCAACGCTCGCACCAGTACTGAAACAATATAGGCAGCTCATCTTTATATATGTAATTCTTCTGTACGTGTGCATGTCACTGAACTCCTCCGATTTTGATAAAATTTTGTGTGCATGTTTGAGTGGGTCCCTGGATGGTTTAGATTCACAATTGGACCCGGTAGGTGGCGCCGGTGCGAAGCTGGGGTGGGCAGCTAGTTAAGTATAAAAAATAACACTATAGTTTTGTTTAGCTCCAGCTCCAGCTCCATAAAAATAAAACTTTCTGTATGGATTAAATAAATTATAAGAAATCGGGATATAATGACAAGTTAGGATATAAATTCAAAATAATCACTTTATTCTGATCGCGCAGGTACTCTGTGGAGAGGCAGGCTGCGCGGAACGGTTCATCATCAGCGTCGTCGTCTGTTACGGGCACACACAGCTCGCACACTGCCTGTGCCTTCTCCGTCACCGCCTCGCACTCCAGGCACATCGTGCGGACCACCATCGTGCCTGCAAATATAAATCGTTTAATAAATATTACTCAAATTTGGTTTTCTACATCATCATTATCCCATGCAAGCTCTAATAATATAGCTAATTGTTTCAGACATCAACAACAAAGTCCCATACAGGCTCTCTCATCCCTATGACAGACGTTCAACAGTGACGCCAACTATTCTACCTTACAACAGTATATTATTGGGTTTACTATATACTATGTATTAAATATAGTACCTTCAAAGTCATCAGCAACAAAGTCCCACCCTGGCCTGGCTCTCTCGTCCCTCTCAGGATCGGGGGGTGATGGAGGACGTTCATCCGTGGGAGATGCGCGCTTATCACTGGCTTTTACCTCTTTGCGTTTCTTCCATGACTTCCGCAGGTTACTCAAAGTTGGTTTTCCACAGTCTCCTTCTAAGCTTGGCTGGCGGCCAATACCATTGCTAAAATAAATATATTGTATTTTAGATGTTTTAATAAGTCATACTAGCCTGTAAATGTCCACTACTAAAGATGGACCCTCGATTACCGCTATTATAGTCATACTCTTGGCAAGCAGAATGTTACGAGTGTTTCAAGAGACAACAAAAAGATCAAGTAGCATCTTCTGCTACAATAATATATATAATATAAATTATAATAATCTTGTAAATAATTGCAGCCAGCGTGGCTTCTTTCATAAGAGTTATTTTACCTGTCACCATTTTCTTGCAGCTGCAATCTACTTGCTCGCGCGCTAAGTGCTCTGCACGTTTCTCGAATGTTGTCCAATATACACACTAGCAGCTCATGGGCATCCTGCTGTCTATTACCTGGACAATTATTAACATATAAGATCTGCAGCACCAGCTGAGTCGCTGATATTATTGTAAGGAGAAGGGATGGTTTGTGTAGTCATGGCTATGTAAAGGCAAACAGAATATCAATACAAAATTGGTATTTAGTTATTTGGTAAGATGACTCAGATTCCAATCGCCAGTCAGAATTAGGACCACAAGCTCATGTTATTTCACTATACCTTCAAATGTGGAGTTGACATCTCTAAGCGCAGCTAAGAAGGCATCAGCCGCGTAGGGTTCCGGGCTGGCGTCTGCAGAGCTGCTGTTGAGGCACTTGCTCTCTGCTGCCCGAAGGTTGAAATATGTCTCGTGTAGCTTCTCTGTTGCTATCTGATAGCAAAAACGTATATTTATATTACATGACAAATTAAAAAAAATGCCTAAATGACACGCCAGTGCCCACAACACGTTAGTTGCTTGTCTAAACAAGCAGGTTGTGAGGTTCTTTGTTTTATTTTATTTCACTGACAGACTGCAAATGTTTACCTCTTCAAGGCCAAATCATAATGTCGATATATCGACTTGTTAATGATGGTGACAAATTCCAGGAAGAGCAGGCACCCGTAAGTTGTTGTCCTAATTGACAGTAGTATGCACGAACATGTGATGCGAAATAATCACGCGATTAAAATAATAGTATTGATTGCGCGAACTTCAATAAAGTTTAGTATTTTTAATCACAAGTTCGTACGATCAATGCGATGCTATCATCGAATGTCCGTGCGAGCGATTGCCAAGTACGAAAACGCCTAATACAGTGCAGCAGGTGCCTTTACTTAGTTGTTCATGAAGAGCTACACACTAGGGTTCCAAAGTAAAACAGTGCTTGAAAGGACGAATTAATGTTTCAAACCCTTGTTGTGATGTTTGGAACAAACAGACAGACAGACGGAGAGACAGACAATCAAAAAATTTAAAAATAGTGTTTTTGTTATATGTAATGTACATACTTTCATATGCATTTAGTAAAAAGCTGTTATTTTGACATTACAAACAGACACTTCAATTTTATTTATTTGTATAGAGTATAGAAGATTTTGTATAAGATAACGTGACTAGGTATTATTACTATACTAACTATTATTTGATCCTTTAAGTTTAAACCCTGAATAAGCACCTTACATATTTCTGGAACTATTCAGCAAATTAATTGGTTTGATATTCTGAACATATAAGATAAGGATGTGTACGAATCTCCTCTTATGAGTAATCTTAATGTAATAGCTAGCCTAACTGCAGCAGTCACAGGATCTCTAAATCTAGTTTGTTTTTTAGATATGGGTGGGCCAATCTTGCACAACAACATTTCAGCCTGTAGATGATCTTCATGTAAAATTATAAAATGAGCCATCAGGAACACTAAGATCAATGAATACACATGCTTTTGTTACAAGTACTTTCTAATCCACCACCTTTTCTTTTTGGTATGTGTTTTTAAGCTTTGCCCCTCACTAGGATTTCTCCTTTGTCATGGGTCCATTTACAGACATATATTCCACACACAATACACCTAGACCCGGAACAACTACCAAATAAAAAATAAAAAATATTTTTTTATTATAAAATATATACAAATATTTTTTCCATGACGGCATCTAACCTGCATCCCGTAGCGCAGCAGCCGACTGTATTAGCCAATGCACCAACCGTGCGCGCATTTAAATGCATAGTTATATAATGGCAGATACCTCTACGGGCGACATGCTACAATCGACTAACTAAATGTAGACGAAAAAGGTCAGGGGACAAGATGTCTGGTAACAATGATATATTAACCAACATTGCCCAACATCTCTAGCGACACGTGTTGCGGGACATTTGTCTCTTAATGAATACGAGGCATTCTAAATTATCTATTGTACACAAACACAAAATAAGTGAAAACACAATTGGAAATTACATGTACAAAGGCGAGCTTAACTCAAAATTGAGTTTATGTTTGTCTTTTTCAGAAACAAACTTCGACAAGTTTGAGAAGAAATATCGAACATTTGTTGTTATATGGAATATTTCTTGTAATAATCCTGATATAACTTCCTAACCAACATGCATGAAAAGATTTTAGATATGATGACCATATTTATAGGCTGTTACAATTTAAGTAGGTAACATTAGGCAGTATTACAAGTAAATTTTGTAATCAATATTGACCTAAAAAATATGGCATCTTTGACCTTTCTCATGAATGATATCTACCTGATGGGTTATCAATATGTTTATATCTGATAAGCCATGACCCTCATCTTGCTTATGATAAACATGATAAATGAAACAAATCTATTACATACTTGAAAAAAACCTACATGTAAGCATGACAAAATACCACACTAATACCTGCCCAGCTATAAGACAAAAAGATATATTGGAAGACAAGATGTTGTGGGTGCCATAAATACAATTCCGTGGAAATGTTTGTGGGCTCCTACTTGTCCTTCTCACATTCTCATCGTAGTATGTACAACTACATATCAAGCTATAAAAGTACAGTATAAGCTGATCTTGCATTGTATAGACTTTCCATACAATGAGAGGTCAGCTTTTACTCGTAATGTATAGCGTGATATGTAGCCATGTGTAATATTGATTGGCAGATCTGGCCAAATGGAAAAGGACCAGGTATTGGGGTGCAATTAGGGATAGGCATCTATTGATGAATTTAGTTAACTGATATTTTTATTCTTAAATGACATGAACCAATTCCAGAATCATAATCATAATAAACAAATATGTTTTCATTTAATTTGTGCATGATTTGTGTCTAAACATTAATAAATAAAAATTTATAATTTTTGGACTAATAATAAATTTATAAATACTCCATCTCCTGCCATGGGCTTTACCGACCTTACTTAGGTTTAAGATTCAATATATCGAGAGACACAAGCAGCTTCTAGCTAATGTGGTAAAATAATAATATTATTTTACCATACAAGAACTGGATAGTAAATCAAAAAAAGGTAAATACAAAACTACCAATTATACCTGTATTTTACTCTTCCCTGCAGTGTTATCTGACTGTCCCAGAGACAATAAGTCTTTACTACTCCAGGACCTGGTTCCTGATGAGGCTAGGCCAGCTGCACTGCGGCCTAAGGATGAGCTCTTTAGCCTGATGCTGCCCAATTTCTGTTCCACACTTGCTAGGTCAGACACAAGGTGGTGCAGATTGTGGAGAAAGCGTGGTGCATATCTAAAACAATGAGAGAAAATATTATCAGCATACAAGCATACATATTTATCAGCAGATTAAAGGTTATATAAGAAAATTAACATATAACTTAAAATGAACCAAGTGACCAACACTAAAATTTTAAAGCATTATTATTAATTTTATAATTTACAAGCTAAATGGTGGAAGCTATTTAAAAGCTCTCACAATAATTACCGTAGAGTATAGAGCACACTGTTGAGAAAACAAGTATTCCCCAGGTTTGACAAGGTGGCAATAGGAGTCTTGCGCTGTGTGCTCCCTGCATATTGATTATCTGATGTGTGGTGGCCATTCAACATGGCAGGGCTTGCTAAAGGTGGCTCCAATAGTATCACTTCTAGCTCTGATTGTTTCTCTGGAAATAATTTGTTATAAGTAAAAAGATACTGACAATTACATGAAGCGCAATGTAGGTAATTCTTATGCTATAGGGAAATATAACTGAGCTATGGGATACACTATATCAATAGTCCAATGGTTATTTGGTTGTCACTCCCAAAATTATTATAATAAATACATGTAGCTGTACAAACAGTTTTTACTAACTTATGTCTTTTTACTGCATTATTTTATTACACTTGGGTGTTCAGTTTAGTTTTCTGTTGTAAATAATGAAATGCCAATATGAAATTCAGCTGTCACTGAGAAAATAATTGTAAATAGAACATAAATCACAAATGCTAAAGTACGCAAGATTTTCCTTTATAACACAGTACTGATCACTATTGCAATAATTAATCACTTGGGTATTGCACATCGGTGTCTAGTACCGGTAAGTTACACAATACCTGCTGGCTTTGATGTCTCCGAAAGAGGCTTCAATCTTTTCGCAGCTGATAGGGTGTTAGAATATACACTCTGATGTGTCCGTTTTAACGGCTTGTTCTCTTTATTACTACTAGTAGACTGCTTATAAGGGTCAGTGTTCTCCTTCGAATTCTCTGTCGGTTTCTTATTCTCGTTGCTCAAATACGTCGCATTATTTCTATTTAGTGACAAGGAAAATCTAGATTTGTCGACTCCTTTTTTCGTTTCCGTCACAGAGTTAACTGGCATCTTCAGCATACCTGCAAATTGAGATTGTAAGTAGCAAATTATACGTAAAATACGGAGGCCACTTCGCAACTTTCTCACACATCTCCAAGGATATCGTCCATAATCTCACTATTATCTCCCTTACTTACGGAAAAGTCTTCATTAGGTACATTGACTTACATTATAATGTAAGGCAATGTAGTTCCTTCAGAAACTATTATTTAAAACTGTAAATTTGCAAAATTCATCCGCAAACAACCCCAGAAGCAATCGGCCATATTGGATTATTTGATTGATGATCGACGTCAGTCAGTCCGTCCGGTTCGATTCCCTTGCTCTACTTGTTTATGGTTTCGACGATTTTGATTCTGCTAATACTCAGTCTACGGCTCTACCCACAGAGTACATTTGTATTTAGAATATACCTGCCTATCTTGAAAAATAAAATATTGTATGTTTTATTTTAACTATTAGCATATTTGTATACGGATATAATGACTGTTAATAATATTAATATTCTCCTATATACATATTTTATATAAAAGCTCAATGATATTATAATAATTTTAAAACTGAAAAACGATACGGAATAAAACTTTAATTTGTCTAAAACAACCCTCCGATAGGCCCATGATGGATGTATTACATAGACAGGATCGTGCAGTACGTTACTAAAATAAAGACGAGTGAGAGCCATTGGAAAGGAGTTTGATAGATAGACTCATTGAGATTTATTTATTTATTTATTGTTAAAACATTTTGTAGACTTAACAGGTCAACCCAAGACGTCTACAAACAAGTTCAATTAAACATACACGTACTGAAGCTACTGTTTGCATGCTATATTTATTTTAATGTTAAAATTTAATGCTCGTCTCCTAACGCGCTATGAGTGTGGAGTAAGGAAAAAGAATGTGAGGTGGATCCTGGCCGCGGATATGATTTTGTTGAGTTTGTCTGAGAACAGGTCCACATATAGCGATCAAGGTTTATTTTATGGGTAGAAAATCGAGCCACGTGAGAGATTCTCTGGCGGGAGTGTGACCTTGTCTAACAGTGCTTGCCAGCCTTAAAAAATCCATCGGACTAGAAAAAAAAGAAGGACTCCGCGCCATTCATTACAAAGTGAAGCACGGTATCGAACATGTGTGCGTGATTTGAGGGATACCAGATGGAATAAAATTTTCCCACATTTTTAAATAATAACAGTAATATTACATATAGTAGTAATACTTTCATCAAAGATAAGATAAAAATGGAAATATTATTTCTGTAGATTGAATTTTGCTTTCCCTGTGTGAAAGGAGGCCTTTGGTTAACACTGGGATAGTGACAGGCTGATATGATGTTTAATATTTAAATATATATACAATTTGTCGAGTGTGAGTTCACACGCGGTAAAGGTGAAACTTTGTATTTTGGTTAATTTGTAAGAGAATGAGATGAATACATTATGGAGGTGGTAAACAGAGTAGTTCAGTCTAGTTCAGTTGAGTTCAGTGAAGTTCAGTCTAGTCAAGTCGAGTTCAGGCTAGTTCAGCCTTGTTCAGTTCAGTTCAGTCGAGTTAAGTCGAATTCAGTAGGGTTCAGTCTAGTTCAGTCGAGTTTAGTCGAGTTCAGTTCAGTTAAGACGAGTTTTGTCTAATTCAGTCTTGTTCAGTCCAGTTAAGTCAAGTTTAGTCTAGTTCAGTCTAGTTTGTGGGGTGACTACGAAAGCCCGAACAAAGAGGAGACGAATCGACGATTATAGGAAACACTCTATACTTGTATTCGCAGACTAAATCCTATTTATGAATATGTTTGTCTCTTATTGGTGTCGCTTTTTCGTTTCACCGAATTTTCAAATCGTTGTGATTTGAAAAGTTGTGCTAAATAAGTTTCGCTTCAATAAAAAACATATTACCCATTTTTTCGGGAAAATTACCCAATTATTTTCTAACAACACAGGCACGTGTAGTTTAGTTGAGGTGTTCTGTTCCAAATAGTAACGATGATTGTAATCTCAAAAATATAAAAAATTGGAATATAAATTAGTGTAATACCTTAATTTTTTTGGGATGTAGAGTTATTTTTACACCGTTTCACCACAATCCACCCAACCTACACCACAAGACGGCATTGTTGGTTTTTTGTTTCAATTAACGTAAAAAGTAACCACACTGCCGCTGTCACGCCGCGTAATGGCGGTCGACCGGCACACTATGATGCATGTGTGTGCGTAAGGCACTTATGTACAAGCGAATCGGCATACTTAGGGTGCTTCACTTTCGATATGAGTGGCGCGGAGTCCTACATTTTTCTAGTCCGTACAAAATCTCTTATTAGTTTTTACATCCTATAAATATATTAGTAAATTTTATTTTCACTTCACATATACATTAAAAATATGTTTGAATTCATAATAATATGGTTAATTATCGATGATGATGGTAAATGCTAACATGTTTAATACTTCTGAAAGTCAAAATAGTGAACTTTTTCTTTGTACGTGGTTGTAATAAAAAGTCGTATCCCGCCTGCGGCTTATCTTTCCACAGGTGACCTGCCAATATAATTTCTGAAGCAGTGATACAGTAGGGTGTCCATGGATGTGTCACCGGATAATTATCAGCACCTTTATAACAAATATTTTTATAGGATTCCTAAGGAGGAATTGATGAAAGAGAGATGGTATCACGAAGACGTCTGTCATTTGTATCATACATTTTATAAAGAAATACTTGCCATTAATTATTATACACTTCTATCCCAAACTAAAAGATCAATATATGTATCTTTTGAATGAGGAGTGTGAATCTAAACCACAATTAGAATATATAAAATATAAAGCAAACAAAAACATACGCAATGGAATTCACTCACAAAATTAACGGCAATCGCGTTATAATGTGTCAGCGTTTGCATAAAATGATTTTATTTAATAACTAGTTGGGACCCGCGGTTTCACCCACGTTTAATTTAAAAGAAATTTAGAGTACTTCGATATAGACACTTGACATAGAATATATATATTGGATTTCAAGGGTTTTTTTTGCGCGGAACCCTAATTATTTTTCTAAAATCAAAGTAGCCTAAGTTTTTTCTTATAACATCAGCTATCTGTCAGTGGAAGCCCCGTCAAAATCGGTACAGCCGTTTCGGAGATAACCCGGAACAAACAGACAGACAGACAAAAATAAAATTGTTTTTTTGTTGTATGTACCGTGTATACTTTCATATGCATTTAGTATAAAACTGTTATATATGTTATAGATTACGGAATACTCATACGGCCTGTTAGAGAAGGCTATATAAAACCATGTATCTACGAGTAAGGATAGATTTATTTGTACCAATAGCAACTAGTTAAGTACGATAAGCCATTAATTTCAATTACCTTGTGATAACTAGATTATAAATTCAAATGTAACAGCGGGCCTAACTATAAATGTATGCGTGGTATCCACTGAATCACATTAACGTGTACTTAGAATCAATTATTTACTTAAAATGTTTGGTCTTGGATCCACTGACCCTTCTTGGTATTTGTGGTATTAGAAGACTTAGGAAACATATATGTAGGGGGATAGCTACATACATATTCATTCAGTTAAAAAAGCATCGGGAATGGATGATTTGTTTATGGTTCCAAATTCAAATTTTTGTTTTTATTGTTGTTGTTAGATTGGCACAACTGTTTTCCATTTTGGCGCGGAGTTTGAGTTGCATCTGTTATTTAAATTAAATACAGTGCTGTTTTTAGTTATATCATATCTAGTGTGTATAGCGAATTTCATTATGGACAAAACACCGAACAAAGAGTTTGTCTTAAATTTTGCATCGCCATGGAATTTCGTGTTCGGAGTCACTGAAAATGTTACAAAAGGCTTACGGTGAATCGACTTATCAAAAACACGTGCTTATGAGTGGTACAAAGCGTTCAAAAGCGGTCGAGATGTGATGGAAGATTTGCCTCGCTCTGGTAGGCCATCAAGGTCTACAACTGAAGTTAACATCGCAAAAGTGAAGGAAATCGTGACTGAAAATCCTCATTCAACTTTGAGAGAGATAGCCGCCGAACTTTCTGTATCTCACGAGTCGATCCCAAAAGACCTGAATTTTCTTCAAAAACTCAATCGCATGAGAGTCGCTGAGGACATGCTAGAATGAGTCAATTCCAACCCAACATTCATGAAACGCATTGTTACTGGTGACGAGACGTGAAATTGCAGCTAATTTAGTAGTTTTTCTTTACAACGTTGTTTGGAAAGGACATAGAATGACAGGATTTGGTTCAATTCGTTGTACAGATGACTTACAAGAAACGCTAGAGCGGCTGAAAAAATCCCTTTCAACTAAATCAGTCATATATATGGTCTTTCAGCCTATATTAATTGCACTTATTACTTAGAAATTTTAATTATTTACATGAATTATTTTCAGATCAAAAAGATAAGTCTAGTGTGACAAGTTACCCCCGATCTGGGGTAGGTTGTCACAGATGACGGTCCTCGTTGTCACGGATCATTTTTGACGCCACTATCATCATCAGACGCACAATTTGGGCAGCAATAAAATAAATCCCTCTTCCCACCACATTTTTCATACACCCAGAGTTTGCACTTTGAACACTGAACCCATTATTCATTCGGTTTGCTGCTTGACCAGGTTTTAAGGCATATCAAACACCATGGATCTTGGGAATCATCATCTTCATCGCTGCTCTCTCGTCTATGTCTCTTATTTTTTAAAGTTTTCTTTTTTGAAGGGTTCTTTGGCCTAATATTTCTCATTTTTTGTTACTCTGCTAACGCATTTTTTATTGGCGTATCGGCCATAAGTGCGCTTGTCCTTTTCCCTTGATTTAAAGTCGTTTTCTTTGCTGGAGTCTTTGGGAATGGTCGTATACTTTTAGGAGTTAGTAAATCTAATGGTGGAGGAGTCACTGCACTAGTTCCAGGAGTGGCGGTTGATTGTTTGAAGATCGCTGACGCCTGTTCCGAGGTTTCCTTTCAACCATTCTTCGCCAGCCATGGTATTAGCTAACCACGTTTTGGGAAATTTACGATTTAAAGCATCACATTGATACGCCAATTTATGAACTTCGATGGGAGTCAGTCCCAGCAGCTCTTTTATATATTTTGACAAGTTTTCTTCTTCATCGTCTTTGAAAACTTGCCTTACTTTTCCATATCCTACAGATAACGGAGCAGTATTCTCATTCTTTAGATATTTTTTTTACAATATCTAGCTAGTGTCCTGTTGTTGATATTAAAATCTTTGGCGACACTTATAGAATTATTAGGTCCTACAACATTTACGTCATGCAACACTACTTCTGCAGAAGTCCTGCCTCGTTCGGTAGGCCATTTTCGATTTCTATGCATGTTTGCTATACATGAAACTAAAAATATAAGTTACATGAAATATTAACAATATCTTTTAATAATTATAATTTATTGTCACAGTGACAACTAGCCCCAGAAATATTGAGACAACTAGTACGAGAGGCAAATAAAATATGGACCCACAAAATAACCTCTAAATATTTCCAAATAAAGTAAATCTTCGTTATTACTTTAAAAAAGACTAATTTCCTACTTAAAATATATTTGAAGCAACAAAATCCTTTACTGAACACAGGCAGTAAATAAAATCAAATTATCGAGGGAAATTTACTCACCAAATGTATTTTAATATTTTTCACTGTGCGCTTCGATGCAAGAGCCTGGTGGCCATGAAACTTTCTTACGTAATCCTACGATTGGGATGCGTTCCGAAATGTCAATAGCTGCGTTTTATAAATCCTTTTGGATAAAAAGATATTGTCCTTGTGACAACTAGTACTTGTGACAACGAGGACACCTTTCCCCTACATATGAGTTCATCGTAAAGAATGCTAATAATATCTCAGTCTCCTTCCCGCAAAGTAATCTACAGCTTTTATAATTGATTAAATTCGTACCCTACGAATCACAATCTGTACCATCCTGTTAATAAACATTTATTCAGTGATCGGTGCCGAGTGGACGAGTCCAATAATACAAATGCAAATTGCTGGCTGCGTCAATTGTGCCGGTGTCAATATTGACCAGGAAACGAGCCGCCCCCACAGTATTCCGTTACTAGCACTAAGCGTAATATTAGGATCGCTTCGGAATAACGGCCATTTTAACTGGGTTTTCATTATCACCGACTGTTCGCGGCAACGTCATCGCGTACGCTGTCACGACTCAATTCCGCATATGTCGCATGCACGGTGCAATTAACGCTCTACGCAATGCTACACCCGACTGTGATGTGTTTTTCGACAGATGCAGTTTGTTATTGTCCGTATGCCTCCGATTCTGTGAAATCAATGAATGAGATTATATTTCTTGAATTAATATTTTTAAATGGTCTTTTATTTTTACTTGTTGAATTAATTGTTGGAACAATATTTTGTGTATTGATTTCATATTTTAAAAGAAGGTTTATAATTAAGTTTATGAACCCATGTTGTGCTAATGTATTTATTAATTATTAATGTTATATAAATTAATTAATGTAATTGGTTTCACCGTTGTAATTAAATAAATAAAAATAAATATAATAATGATGGGATAAGGTAATCCTGGAGGGCAGATTATTAGCTGCTTGATTTCTTCATACCTTATGATAAAAAAAAAAGTATATCATAAGAAAAAAAAAAAAAAAAAAAGTATATTAAGTAGCTTACAGAACGCAGGGCAGTTTGTGGCGAACTGAATGTGAGTGGCGACACTGCATACCCGAATGCTCCAGAGAGTCGGTCAGGGCCTCGTCTCCGCTTGCCTTTATTGGTTGGTTGGAGTGGAACCCCATGAGTGCCCGCAGGATTTTCAACTCTGGCTTGCCTTAGTTGGCTGATCAGAGGGGGGCCGCCAGAGCTATATGCTCGGGGGTGGAAGTGTCTAATGGCGTAATAACGGGGAAACCCGCTCCGAGTCTTCGAGACGCGCGATGGTGAAACCGGTGCCGCACCTCTCTACACCCCTAGCCGCTCACACCGGTGTTGCTCCTTGTCGCCTGTAGTGGTGGCCTTTTAGGGGGCCCATCTTGTGAGTGGCGAGTCACCGTCTGCCACAGAATTTCACGATCAAAGTTGAAAGGCAGACGCCGTTGTTCCCGTATTTATTAGTCTTTTTATTCCATGTAACACCCATTGCAATAGACCTTATCGTTATAGTTTCCATCTCATACAATAGCATTACACCACCGGGGACAATCCATGACTTCATTTTATAGTGCAGCTATGGAGAGTCCCCGGTTGGTGTCCCATTACATTTTAGATTAAAATTCTCTAAAGGGCCTCTGCGTGTTGGACCTATGTCCCCGCGTAAGCCTGTCAAAAGACCGGGTTCCCCCTTACAGGGGATATAAACCCGTGAAAAGAGAGAAATATAATAATGTATCCAACATTCGTTCAATCGGATTAGAAACAGTATACTGCGTTTCACAAGGCAAATTATGGAAGTACCTCAGATGACTGTTGAATTGGACTTGCCACCTATTTGCATGCTGGAATGAAAACGAAACTGTGGCAGATAACGGAAGTTTCCAATTTTATTCGGCAGATGTTTGATGAGTCCAGATTATTTTCGGACAAAAGGTGATCGGTATCCGGGGTAGTTCAATAGGTCAGTAAAGAAATTCGTGACATTGTTAGCTTCTAAATTTTTTATTTTATTCAAAGTTTAACCATTTCAAGCAATGAAGTCCTAAGAACCCCCTTTAGAATTATTACCGCTAAAAACAATGATTAGTTGTAGTATTAAATCTTCTCAGTATTAAATCCATTTAGCACCCATTGCAATAGACATTATACTTGTAGTTTCCATTTCATACAATAGTTTTATACCTCCGGGGACAATCCGAGACTGTATTTTATAGTGCAGCCATGGAGATCCCCGGTTAGTGTCCCATTACATTTTAGATTAAAATTCTTTAAAGGGCCTCTGCGTGTTGGACCCATGTCCCCGCGTAAGCCTATCAAAAGACCGGGTTCCCCCTTATAGGGGATATAAGCCCGTGTAATAGAGAAACATTAGTTGTTATTTTTACTACGAGTAATTTTTTCCCTAACGGTCGAAATTAGTAATCAATGTAATCCAACATAATTAGATTTGGGATTTGATTGTTTTGTCATTGTAAAACCAGATCAAGTTCAAAATCTTATTATATGATTATTAATTTTGGCAGTTCGTAAAAGTTAATAATTGTATTGGATTACCTATTACGAAAGACAGCGTCGACGCTACGACGCAGCTGCCTGCTTTGCTACGTCAGCTACGCAGCCGTAGCCAAAAAGTGATTCACTACACGACGAGCTATTTGTCTTTGATCTTATAGTAACTATAAAATAGTTAAATTAAATGACATTGTGCAGTTTTCGTTAGGTTTCCATATTAGTGCTGTATTATTGACTCATTACGGCTGTGTGAGGCAGCTCTAAATTTAAGAGTAGTATTAATATATCACGTATTCGAAGCCGTAATTGACTATACTTATATTATAAGTCATCATCTCGGCCGAACGAAGTCCACTGTTGGACACAGGCCTCCCCCAAAGATCACCACAACCACCGATATGGATGTGTTGTGGGCACATTGGGGGGTTTTGCCATAATCGCCACGCTTGGCAGGCGGGTTGGCGATCGCAGTTGAGTTGTTAACGTACTCGAAGGACGCTGCTGCCCATCCTCCGGCTAATCCCTTGGTCGACTTTTACGACACCCATGGGAGGAGATGGGGTGGTGGCATTCTGAGCCGGCACCACACGGCGATATTATAAGTAATTAAGAGATATATTAGTACTTAATTTTTTTGTTACGTATCAGGGGTCATTATCATTATTATTGTATTAGCCAAAGTACGTCCATGTCCAATACTGATAGGCTCCCCCATAGATTTCCACAATTGTATCATCATTTTGAGGGCAACACACCAATACTCACCTCGCCTGACAGGCGGGTTGGTGGGCACAGAATAGCTGCTGTTCCACAAAAGAGAGACTGCTGCCCATCCCTCTGATTATCGTCCCTTAGTCGCCTTTTACGACATCGATAGGAGAAGGTGGAGTGGTGCTATATTCTGATTGTTGTCTATTTACGAACGCATCACGTGATAATGGCTAGTGACTAATAACGATAAAAAAGACGGCACGGTTGGTGCAGTGGCTGGTACAGTCGGCTGCTGCGCTCCGCAAATATTTGTATGATCTGCAGGTAGTTGTTCCGGGCCTGGGTGTGTGTGAAATGTATGTCTGTAAACGCACCCACGACACAGGAGAAATCCTAGTGTGGGGCAACGGTTTTTATAGTAAAAAAAAATACTTTATTTTTCATAGCCTTCATGAAAAATAAAGTTTTGTGTGGAAATATGAGTATGACTACGAGGACATCTATATATCTATATCCTCGTAGTCATACTGATATGACAAACCAGTATGAACATAAGAAAACAGGGAAATCGTTCGGTATTACCCTGGAAAGTTACATTTACCCTCATTTTGGTGCATAGATCTCATAAACAGTATTTCATTCCGCCAGACCGAACATATTCAATGGGCATACTAACAAATTCCGCGTGGTGTCCGAATTAAGAATAGTACAATCTATCTCCTCCGGTGGAGGTCGTAAAAGTCGGCTTAGGGACTCTCAGAGAGATGAGCAGCAGCGTCCCTTTTGCTGAACAGTAGCATTTCTGCGCTCACCAACCCGCTTGCCGACCCCCAGTTTCTCGGCAGCCCCACTATTCCTGGATAACTACCATATCATGCCATGGCCATGGTAACGGCAGGGCAGGGGGTGCTAAGTATCTCCGGACGGGATCCAGTTACCACCCCAAACGAAAGCTGGGCCTGGTAACATATAACGCAGGCACACTGAGGACAGACTAAAGAATCATTGAGCTGGAAGAAGAAATAGATAAGTTGGACTGGGATGTCATGGGTCTATCACAAGTCCGAAAAGAGGGCGAGGACACGATAACTGAGAAATCTGGCAACTTGTTCTATTGCCGGGAAGGCGACCATCTGTCTCAAGGTGGTGTCTGGTTCCTCGTTCGCAGGTCACTCATTAACAACATAGTGGCCATCGAAAGTGTATGAGCAGGATAGCGTACCTTATACTCAGAATATCCAAGAGGTATTCGTTGAAGTTCATACAGGTTTACGCACCGACCTCGGCACCTTGACCTTATGATGAAGTAGAGAGTATGTTTGAGGAAATAAGTGTACGGCCCTCCATACACACCTCCAAGATACACTTCACTGTTGTGATGGACTTCAACGCAAAGCTGGGCATACGGTGCGATGGTGAGTTGAGAGTGGGGCAACCTGGATATGGTCAACGGAACCCTAGGCGAATGGCTTTCATATCAACCCGTTAATACCTGTAAATGTTATCCTTTCATTTTTTTTTGCTTCACCTCACCTTATATTTGCACACAACCACTCATCAGCCCGTGAACGTCCACTGCTGGACATTGTGTAGTTTGGTAAAAGGAACGGACTCAGCAATGTTGGCAGTGCGCATTGATTAAACCACGGACTGGGCCACGCTAGTTTTCAGTCTTCCACTTTACTACAAATAATAACGATTCCATGCAAACACTTTACGTCTATCCTGAAAATGTTTCCAACGTTTAAAGGCCAATTAAATAAAGAAGCAGTCTGTTTAGCTTTAGTTAAATCTTCTTTTCTACTATGCGTAGAATTTTACCGAAGTACTTGTAAATGTCTTACCTTTATTACTGAAAAATAGACTATATTTATTTCTAAAAGTCTAAGAGAGATACGCGATGCCAAGATTACAGGTAAATTATAGGGGCTTTTGATATTCTTGGAAAGAGCGTGTGTTTTAAGGTTAAGGTGGTTTGAGCTTACACGATAATCTTAACTTCGAATTGGCAGTCAAACGAAAATTATATATTCCCTTTCAATATGAATGCAAAATTCGGAATGATATTTAGTACTGCCCAGAAGAGAATTTCTAGATATTTTTATGTTTACATCCGTATTTAGTAGAAGGAAGGTTCATGGGGTTAGTCGGGAGACAAAGAATTTTAATAAACTAACAATACATTATAGACAAAGATAATATATATTGACATAATATATATTATGTCAGTATTTGTATATTTATATTGAAATATAGTGCTCACATCAAAGCTATATCCGGTGGGCTGAGCTCTGCCAAATAACCGCCTGTTGTTTGGCAGTATGAGTTTATCATGCTCACCAAAATGTCTTTCTGATGGTGGCGTTGTGTATCGGGTCGTTAAGTTCTCTGCAATGTGGTTCAGCTGAGCGACGCGATGCATGCGTCATATTCGTGAATTGGTACCATCATGTGGGATTTCTTGCGACTTTTACTGCGCACAGTGCGGGGTCCGACATCTTATGCGTTTCTGACGACAGTACCGCGCAGCCTGCGGGGCGCTTCATCTACTTGACGATGATAAAGACTGGGATGATAATCTCGAGGAGTCCAGCGTCGGTGATAGTCCCAATCGTCTGTGAAATTTATTCGCCGTAAATAATGGGTGACACTGGCAGTGCCAGCAAGCAGATTGCTCGCAATCGGCAGCGTGTACGCTTGATGCGTGCGTTCTGCTCGCTTGAATTATGCTGTCTGTGGGATGGGAGGATGCTAGCTGCAAGCGCACTCGCGAAATGTATGTTGATATTATAAAAGTATTATACAACACACGATTTAAAGTCCCAATTTAAAGGGCAAAATGAGCAGTGTGAGTTATACTGATATACATATATTTAGATAAATATATATACTAGCTGCCCGCCCCGGCTTCGCACGGGCAGGTACCTGGAAACCCGATTGCAGTGACACGTTTTTTTTTTTTTTTATTGTAGCCCAGTGAATGTTCTTCGTGAACTTCCTTCGCCCCGGGGAAGGACGAAGGGGTATGCCGGAGTCCTACCGGCTAAAATCACTGGAGCGGTCATCTTCGGCACCTAAGGGAGGCTCCAGGTCCTCGTATGATCACACTAGAGCCGCCCACTGGTGCCACGCCTATTGGCACATCTCGGAGAGGGTGACTGTAAAGCGGTCACCCCCCCAGGGGGATTGTAAAGGATCCCCCAAAGCGTCCCACGGCAGCGCGTGACCACATGCGTGCTACCGTCTTCTCTTGGGTCGCTTGGTCGCAGATTCCCCAATCTACGCACCCGCGAACCCAGAGGTCCCCCACCTTATAGCAACGGCAGGGGTTTTCAGGCGTATCGGAATTAGGCGCCAGGGCGGTTGTTACCTCGGCACCGTCACCTTCTTCTTCGAGCGGGATCGGCCCTCTCCCGATCCCGCTCTGCGGTCTCCTTCTGGAGCATGACGCTCTCACAGAAGGAGACCACTGCATTCCAATTTTCGTGTTCTGCCAACATAGCCGACACTACTGCTGGCAGAGAGAGATCTTGCCCGATCCAATCGACCAGGATCCGCCGCTCGGCGGCCCACGCAGGGCACGCCTCGAGCGTGTGCTGTGCGGTATCCTGGTCGCTATCACAATGGTGGCATTGTGCCGTGGCCTCACGTCCTATCCTGTGCAGGTACGCACCGAAACAACCGTGCCCGGTGAGCACCTGCGTCAGGCGGTAGTGACACCTACCGGGTCCTTGTACTTTGGCCTCAGCAACACGTGGCCGGTTATACTATTATGTGTGTACTTTTAACATAGCACCACCTTTTTTTTTTAATTTTTTTTTATTGATGTCCAGTGGAAATTCTACATGGAACTTCCTTCACCCCGGGGAAGGGTGAAGGGGTATGCCGGACTCCTACCGGCTAAAACCACTGGAGTGGTCATCTTCGGCACCGAAGGGGGGCTCCAGGTCCTCGTAAGATCACACTGGAGCCGCCCCATTGGTGCCACGCCTTTAGGCACATCACGGAGGGGATGACTGTAGAGCGGTCACCCCCTCTAGCGGAGGGAAGGCGACTGTAAAATGGTCGCCCCCCAGGCACTTCTCGGGGAGGATTGTAAAGGATCCCCCCAAGCCTCGCTTTGCGCTGTGCTGCGCACACGGCGGCACGTGACCACGTGCGCGCCACCGTCTTCCCGGGGGTCGCTCGGTATGAGAACGCAGACTCCCCAATCTGCGCGCCCGCGACCCCCGTGGCCCCCCACCATGTAGTGACGGCAGGGGGCTCAGGCGTATTGGACTTGGGAGCCGGGACGGTTGTTGCCCCGGCGCCGTCTCGTCCTTCTCCGTGCGGGATCAGCCCTCTCCCGATCCCGCTCTGCAGTCTCCTTCTGGAGCATGACGCTCTCGCAGAAGGAGACCACTGCACTCCAATTTTCATGCTCTGCCAACATAGCCGACACTACTGCCGGCACAGAGAGATCTTGCCCGATCTGATCGACCAGGATCCGCCGCTCGGACGCCCACGCAGGGCACTCCTCGAGCGTGTGCTGTGCGGTATCCTGGTCGCTTCCACAATGGTGGCACTGTGCCGTAACCTCGCGTCCTATTCTGTGCAGGTATGCACCGAAACAGCCGTGACCCGTAAATACCTGCGTCAGACGGTAGGTGACGCGCTCGCTCCTTCTGAGCCAGGCTCCGAAGAGCGGCAGGATGGCCTCAACGACGCGCTTGGTCGAGAACTGTGACCGAAGGCGATGTCGCCACATCTCGAGTGCGCGCCGTCGAGCCAGCCGCCTCAGTCTGTCGAATGCCCCTGAAGGCACGCCTTCCCCACTTTGGCGGAGAGAGCGTGTCTGGTCGTAGACCCACGCATCCATCTCCGCCTGGATGTCGAACGGCGGAAAGCGTGCCAGGAGAGTTGCCGCCTCGTAAGACACTGTCCTGTATCCCCGTGCGATCCGTATAGCCACTCTGCGCTGCAGACTGTGAAGTTTGTTCCTGCAGCGCTGGACGCCTGACAGCCGGGATGACCATACAGGCGCCCCGTAGAGGGCCACGGACCGCACGACGCCACCATAGAGACGGCGAACTTCCTCGTTCGGTCCCCCGAGATTGGGCAGCACCCGGTGTAATGCACCCACTACCCTCTCGACTCGGGGGACGAGGCGCGCGAAGTGCTCTTCGAAGCCCCAACGACTGTCCAGGGTGAGCCCCAGGTACTTCATGTACTGGCCCACCCTGATTTGCGCGTCACCAACGCGTATCCACGAACTGGGTGGTTCTCTGCTCCGCGGCAGTTTGTGGAACCATAGCGCCTCGGTTTTGTGAGGCGCTATCTGCAGACCCAGAGCGTGGATTTTGGCCACGACAATTGCCACCGCTTGCTCGGCAAGCCGGATGGTTCCGTCGAAGGACTCCCCGCTGGCCAACACAAGAGTGTCGTCAGCGTAACATACCAAGCTGACGCCAGCGGGGAGAACGACACGTAGGACCGCGTCGTAGGCGAGGTTCCATAAAAAGGGACCGAGGACTGATCCCTGCGGAACCCCGCACGTAATCTTCCTCCGCTTTACGCTACCGTCCCTGCCCACGTAGCGAATGTGCCTATCACGCAGATAGGCCCCTATAATGCCCTGCAGGTAGGGGGGGCAACGATGATGGACTAGTGCCCCCCTAATCGCGCCCCACCGGATGGAGTTGAAGGCGTTGACGATGTCTAGACTGACAGCCAACGCCACCCCACCCCGCTGGGACACTGCCTGTTCCGACAGCGAGCGGACGCGGAAAATCGCGTCGATTGTGGACCGCCGCTGCCGGAAGCCATACTGACTTTCGGCCAGGTCGGGACCCACTCGCGACAGGTGCTCAACGAGTCTTCGGGTAATTATTCTCTCGAATAGCTTCGAAGCCTCGTCGAGCAGGCAAATGGGACGATATGCAGAAGGAGACTCCGCAGGCCTTCCTTCTTTCCTCAACAGAACCAATCCGGCTTCCTTCCAGCCGGTCGGGAACACACTTCGACGGAGGCAGCTGGTGAACAGCCGCCTCAAGCGGTCCCCAAGAGACTGCAGTGCATACACCCACGCGCGGTCCGGAATGCCGTCCGGACCCGGTGCGGTGTTGCGACTCTTCAGGCGGCCAATGGCTCGGCCCAGCTCCCCTTCCGAAACCCCCAACTCCTCGGCCCATTCCGAGGCAATCGGGGGTGGAGAGGGACCAGGATGGTCCCGGACCACCGGAAACAGCGTTGAAAGCACTCCCTCCAGCAAATCCGGGGCCAAGGTTTCGGTCACCGGGGGGACCCATGGGCGCAATTTGCCCACGACCATACGATAGGGTCTCCCCCACGGATTCCTGTCCAGTCCCTCCAGGAGCTCGCTCCAGGACCGAGCCTTCGCCTCGCGAATTGCGCTGTTCAGCGACTTCGTGGCCGCCCGGTAGGCCAGATAGGCCTCCGCAGTCTCTCCGGCCGTAGCACTACGCCGGCGTCGGCTTCGTTGGTACCGGCGGCGGGATGCCAGGCAGACCGCGCGCAACTGCGCGATCTCATCCGACCACCAGTACATCGCCGTACGCCGAGAGCGCCTGGCCCGGGGCATTGATGCATCACATATCGACGTCATCGCCTCCCGGAACCAGGCTGCTTCCTCTTCTGGATCGGGCAAGATCCCTTGATCGACCTCTGACCACGCCACGACGTTGGCAGCAGCGACGAGCATCTCTCGATCGAGCTGTGTGAGGGCCCAACGCCGCGACTGCGGGCTAGGACCTAGACGGCTCGGGCCAGGCGGACGGAGGGCCACGTCAAAAACTATGTGGCGGTGGTCGGACAGCGTGACCACCTCCTCCGCCACCCGCCAGCCCGACACCATACTGGCCACAGAAGGAGTCGCCCATGTCAGGTCCACGACCGACTCCCCCTGCCACCGAACGCAGGTAACATAGCACCACCTATTGGATACTTACTCAATCCAGTCAACTAATTACCTTATACCGCCATCTGTTAGAATCTTATCGACCTAATAGATAATTATGACTCTGTCAGATAATAAACTAATAATGCGCAATAAAATAATATTGCGATTATAAATTGAAATATATACTATCCTACCTTTTAAGATGTATAAAACTACACACAATGTCCAAAATTTTATTAAAATCGGTTTAGTAGTTTAGTAATTTATATATTAAGATATATATATATACATTATGCTGAGTGATGTTATTTGAACTGTTAATACTGGGTGGCAAAAAAGCAAGCTTCGTTTTATAAGAGAGTTATTAATGGAAAGCAGTGCTATGCCGAAAGCGCTTGCAAAAAAGACAATGCTGGGCCGGGCTGAATGCAATGTGCAGCAGGCCTATGGGTCGTGTTATTCGGAGATATAGCATAATCCCTGTAAAATAATTCATGTTCTTAATCAGAGTGCAGTTCAATTTTTCCGAATTCCACGCGTGCGAAGCCGCGGGCAAAAGCTACTTAATAATAAATAAAGTGCAGTACGTTTGTAAATGAAAATTTCTTCCGGATTACGTCACTTTCTGCATGTACGGAAAAAACACATTATAACTAAACTTCGTTTACCACTAGCAAGCTGTGTCTACCGAGTTTAGTTTAATTTAGTATGAACAAGGTTTGCCAGCGGTTGTTCATATAATTATTTCTCCGCCGTCTCACCGCACGACACGAGACGGCCGTGGAGCTCCTTAATTTAGTTGATACCTGCGTATGCTTGAATAGGACTTTCTTTCTTATGATATAGTTTATAATAAGTCTATTGTACAATTATGTAGTTAATAGTTGATAAATTAATTCATTTAGCGGTATAGGTATTATAGAAAAATATTTCAAGTATATTCAGTATTTTCTATCTGCACTTTTATAATAAATTAATAAAACAGGTACTGCTAGAACTCATTTGTTTGCAAAGTGTGGTGATGTAGGCATTAAAATAAATAAACAAAAAACTAATATTTCCCGTAATCCTTGTAAAGCCATACAAAACAGCCATGTCCTCAAAAAACTTCCTGGGTATGGCCCCTACAAACATTAATAAAGGTAAAAGTGAAAAGCTTATGATTTAAACAAATGCTCACTGAATGCTCTATTAAAGAAGGCATCTTCATATGTCAGCCAAAAGACGTCTACTGCTGTGTTTGGATAAATAAAAGATTTTCTTCGATAGTATGTAAAGTTATAATCAGCGTTTTTGTTTTACATAAAATAATGCGTGTCTATCGTATATCAGTTGAGCGATTGAAGGGAATATGCCGCAGTGGCGCCGCGTAGTGTGTAGATTTTTAGTTACGCCCCTTATCCCACTCCTGAGCTGTCCAGTGCGCTGGTATTGGGTTAGGTGATGATGACGATGCGTAGACATGCCCCCCGCCTTGGAGCAACAGCCTCCAACGATGAAGTAGAAGAATTCAGGATTCGTCCTCCTTAAGAAGCGGACACAATCTTGGGTATGATCTTTGTATCACTCCGTTTGCTGTTTTGATGTCAGCTACACGTGCAAGTCCATCCTTTCCAATTGAAGTACGTATGACTCGTCCAAGACGCCATTTTAATGGTGGCAAATTGTCTTCTTTAATGAGCACCAAAGTATTGGGTACTATTGTGTCTGTGTTAGATTGCCATTTTGTCCTTGTCTGCAGTTCCGAAACGTACTCTTGTGACCAGCGTCTCCAGAAACTCTGTCGCATTTGTTCAACGCGCTCGTAGCGGACCAGGCGAGAAGTATTCGCAGCAGTAAGGTCTTCGTAGGCAGGTGCAACGAGCGGTCGGCCAATCAGGAAATGGGCTGGTGTGAGAGGGAGTAGGTCGTTCGGGTCTGAAGACATAGGATACATAGGTCTGGAATTGAGGATAGCTTCGATCTGTGTTAATAATGTTGAATATTCCTCATAGGTGAGGTTTGCATACCCTACACGACGGACATGATACTTGAATGACTTAACCCCTGCCTCCCACAAACCACCAAAATGTGGTGAGTAGGGAGGAATAAAATTAAGTTTAATATTTTCACCTGCAGCGAAATTTTGAATGTCGTTTTCGCAAGTATTTAAGAACTTAGAAAATTCCTTTAATGCGCCTACAAACGTTTTTCCGTTATCAGAAAATATTTGTGCGGGTTTCCCGCGACGAGACAGGAACCTTTTCAAAGCCAGTAAATATGCCTCAGTACTAAGGCTTGTAACTAACTCTAAGTGTACCGCACGAGTAACGAAACATATAAATAGACAAACATAACATTTTTCAAGCTTTGAACCCCTTCCTTTTCTATTCAGTATGAACATAGGTCCAGCATAATCCACACCGCAGCGTATGAATGGATACCCCGGCTCCAGTCTTTCAAGAGGTAAGTTACCCATTTTTACGCATAGTGCTTTCCCTTTCTGACGAGTACATGTAATGCACTTATGTACGGTCTGCTTGGCTAAATCACGACCTTTGAGTGGCCACCAGCTATTCCTGATAGTAGACAAGAGCAATTGAGGCCCAGCATGGAGCAGACGCTTATGTTCAAACTCAAATAATAGTCTTGTAAAAATATGCTTTGAACATAACAACATAGGATGTTTCTTACTGTACGAAAAATTCTCAGAATTTACTAATCTGCCTCCTACTCTAATAATATTATCAGAATCCAAAAATATGTCAAGACTGGATATGTTTCTCATCGACTTAACAGGTAACTTCTTCACCAGTGCATTAAAAATATCGGGAAATGACGCTTGTTGTGCTATGCGAACTAAAACTAAAGTTGATTTATTTAATTCATCAGGCGCAAGCGGGCCAGTGCTACGTTCTAATATAACTTTAACGCGCGAATTATTGATGAATCGTAACACATAAGCGGCTGCACGTCTCATGCGATTAAAATTTGAAAAACGTTCAAAGTTAAAAATCCTAGTATGAGTTGATTGTATAAATAATGAATTAATATTTGATTTTATTTCCGGTAAATCGTTTAAATTAATCATTGCACCGTGATAACTTTGATTAAAATTAGTATCAAGTTCGGTTATAAATGCTGGGCCGTGCCACCACATATTCAACTGCTGAAGCGCGTCGAGCGTGAGCCCGCGCGATAAGAAGTCAGCCGGGTTCTCTTTGCCAGCAACGTGTAACCATGGCAACTCACCAGTCAATTCATTAATTTGTACTACTCTGTTTTGAACGAACGGTTTTAGTAAGTTAGGTGATATTTTAATCCAATTAATAACTATAGTCGAATCTGACCAAAAGTAGATATTATCAAAAGTTAATCTCCACGATTGACTTATTTTTTGGTATAACTTGGCTCCAACTAAAGCTCCGCACAGCTCAAGTCGCGGTATTGTGACTGGTTTAATTGGTGCCACTTTACTCTTCGCACAAAGTAATCTAATTGTAACTGGTGAATTGTCGTTGTATGTACTTATGTATGCGCATGCACCGTATGCATTTTGCGACGCATCCGTAAATATATGTAAGTCTGTATATTTTGTATTTACTCCTCTGACATGACGAGGAATTTTTATGTTTTTTAAATATTGAAGCGTATCAATGAAGTTTTGCCAAATTATCAAAATATCGTTAGGTACTGGGTCGTCCCAACTCAACTTACATAGCCATAATTTTTGCAAAAGTATTTTAGCGATTATAATTGAAGGTGCTAACAAGCCTAATGGGTCGTAAACCTGTGAGATAATAGATAAGATGATGCGCTTAGTCACATGAGTCACGTTTTTATCAATTTTTGTAGTGAAATGTAGTAAATCTAAGGAATGTAACCAACCAAGACCGAGAGTTTTAGTTAAACAATTATCACCCAAGGATAATTCTTTTGATTGATCTACTGTAGAAGTCTCCGAATTAAACATCCATTTCCGTAAATGAAAGCAACCAGATTTTAAAACATCCGTAACTTTGGTACAAATATCTAATAAACATTGTTTATTATCATGCCCAGTTATTAAATCGTCTACAAATAGATCTTCGTCTATTATTCGCCTGATGACGTCATCCTTGCACTCGGAAGCTAGTTGCTTAATACACCGAATGCTTAGATAAGGAGCGGACGCGGTACCATACGTAACAGTATTAAGCTGGTATACACCGAGATCGTCTGATTTATTTGCTCGCCAAAGAATTAATTGCAGGTTTCTTTGACTGGGCAAAATTTGGACCTGTCTAAACATTTTTTCGACATCAGCACATGCAACAAATCTAAATTGTCGAAAACGTAATAATATTGAGAAAATGTCATTATGTAAATTAGGGCCAATAAATTGAATGTCGTTAAGCGACTTGCCCGATGTTGATTTTGCGCTTCCATCAAAAACCACCCTAAGTTTAGTAGTACTGCTATGCTCTCTTAAAACACCGTGATGCGGCAAAAAATAATTTGGTGATGTAAATTGATTGATACGACTCATGTGCCCTAAACTTAAATATTCATTCATAAAATCACAATACAATTTTTTATATTCAGGCGTACATCTATCTAACTTACGTTCAAGTGCATGAAAACGATTTAATGCGAGTGTATACGTATCACCTAGTGTGTCACTAGACTCGGCTAATGGAATGCACACAAAAAACCGACCCGTATTATCGCGATACGTACTTTGCACAAACAGGTTTTCACACAAAGACTCGTCTTTGGTATATTTATTTTGCGGAATAATTTCTTCCAATTCCCAGAATTTCCTAAGTTGAGTATCTAATGTTTGTGAGTAATAACATTGCACTCGATTACTGCGTGACGTTTTATTATTTAACAGTGAACCCGATATTACCCAGCCCAACTTAGTATTCTGTAAATATGGACCGCTACTAAGTCGAATTAATCCGTCGTTTAATAGTTCCCAGAATTTATCCGCCCCAATTAATAATTCAATTTCTGATGGCAAATAATAATTAGGATCCGCTAATTGCACATTGTCTGGGATATGTATGTGTGATTTTGTACCTAAAGATGGCAGTTGAGCTGTGATTTGAGATAAAACTAAACATTTAAAGCGCGTACTATATTCTGTAGTTTTAGATCTCAAATTAATTTCACATGACTGTGTGGATTGAGTCACCGAGCTACCTACTCCGGAGACTTGAACAGTGGACTGTATTAAATTAAGATTTAACCTTTTACACAATGATTCAGCAATAAAGCAATGCTGACTGCCATTATCCAATAAAGCGCGGGTAACATGAAAATTATTGTTTTTATCTGCAACCTCCACTAAGGCTGTGGACAGTAGTACGGTCTCTAATAATGAATGAGTTGTACCTTGGTGCCCAGTTTCATGCGTGTGTATTGTGTGAGATAAAGAATGCAGTGTGGTAGTGTCCGTGGAGCTAGCACTAATGGCATCTTGCGGCGATGCCTGTGAATTTAGCACAACAGCTGGCGATGTAGATGCGCTTATACTGTCATTAACGTGAATTAAACTGTTGTGTTTTTTATTACATAACCTACACGGACCGAACCAACATTCATTTACAGAGTGGCTTGCGCGTAAACAATTACGACACAGCTTCTTTTCGTCTATGAATTTAACTTTATCGGTAATAGATAAATTCAAAAATAAATCGCAAGAATAAAGCGGGTGGTTTGCGTGACACATAATGCAATTACGAGAACGTTTGAAATTATTAAAAGAAGATTGTTTACTTTGTGTCGATATGAAACTATGTGATTTATTAGGTTGATACGATGGTTTCTTTGCGTTACTGTCAGACGTAGACTTACTATGCGCGAAATTAATAGTTTCTAGTACGTCAGCCCTATCCGTAAGAAAGGTAATCAGATTATTTAGTGATAAACGTGAATTTGACTGATTTTGAGTATGAATAATTGTGCTTTTATGAGTCTCCCATTCTCTCTCAGTTGATGAATCGAGTTTAGATGTCATTAAATAAATTATCAAGGTGTCCCAAGACTCGGTCGGCTCACCGAGGTTTTTGAGGGAACGTATATTTCTTAGAACATTATCTATTAATTTACGAATTTGAATGGGGGATTCTTTATTAAGCGACGCAATAGAAAACAGAGACTTGACGTGGTTTTGCACAAGTAAACGATTATTGTTAAATCTGTTTTCCAATAACTCCCAAGCTATACTATAATTGTCGCATGAGAATTCTAGTGACTTAATTACCATTAATGCACTGCCAGAAAGAGAAGAGCGTAAATAATGGAATTTTTGAATATTGTCTATTTCTTTAGAATTATGGATGAGAGATAAATAGGTATCACGGTACTCCAACCAATGATCATATGAACCGTCAAAGGAAGGTAATGAAATTGTAGGTAATTTAACTTTACTAGAAACTTTGGAAGAATTTTGTTTTTGAGTACTATTTGCGTCTATGATACACTTAGATTTAGCTACATAAGCATAATACTGGTTTTCAAAAGTTTCCCTCTCAGTTAATTCTTTTTCAATTTGACTATCAGGAACTATTAAGTCAATTTCATCCTGAAACTCTGAAAACTGCTGTAACAAGGAATCGGCTTTTTGTAAACGCATTTGTAGTTCTGTTTTAATGATTTCAGTGACCGGCATTACTTCTACAGAGTCTACATATTTCATAAATAGTGTGAATTTACCGCGCACAACCCCTCTTTTTTTATTTAAATCTCTAATTATATCCTCATCACTGCTATCTTGTGATGGAGATTGCTTACTCTTGGTCATTTTGGAGTATGTGGAAGACAATGGCAAGTAAAATTATAAGTAAAGTTAAATTATAATAAGCTGAGGGTAATCGATATTAACCAAAATCTTTACGCGATAACTAAGCACTAAACGGAATAATTACGTTACTATTTCACACAATATTAACACAGATGAAGCACTGAACACAGGAAAAAATGGAAGGAAAAAGAAGGATGATTGATCTGACCGTTTTATGCTGGTCCCGTTGATGTCTTCGATGCTGGTCTCGAGCGTCCGATTTATGCTGGTCGCGAGGATTTCATATGATGCATCCGGTTCGAAGGTCCAAAATATGTTTGGATAAATAAAAGATTTTCTTCGATAGTATGTAAAGTTATAATCAGCGTTTTTGTTTTACATAAAATAATGCGTGTCTATCGTATATCAGTTGAGCGATTGAAGGGAATATGCCGCAGTGGCGCCGCGTAGTGTGTAGATTTTTAGTTACGCCCCTTATCCCACTCCTGAGCTGTCCAGTGCGCTGGTATTGGGTTAGGTGATGATGACGATGCGTAGACATGCTGAACGAAGGCCTCCACCACAGATTAAAAAAAAAAAAATTAAAACCTCGTCCGCACTAGGATATCTCCTGTGTCGTGGGTGCGTTTACAAACACAAATTCCACACACAATACACCCAGACCCGGAACAACTACCTGCAGATCGTACAAATATTTGTTCCGTGTGGGAATCGAACCCACGACCCGGAGCGCAGCAGCCGACTGTATCAGCCACTGCACCAACCGTGCCGTAAAATTTCCACGCTTGTGTCATTGTTTTGGTGGGAATTTGCCATAATGTTAACTTTGGTAAAAGCGAAACAATGATATTCTGTTTTTAAATAAACATGTTTAATGAATAAATCGTTTCGGACATTTGAATAAGTTTTGGTCTCACACGTTTCACTCTTCATTGATTTTTAGTTGTCTATGATAAATTTAGTACTATTTCGTACATATTCGCCAGGCATTATTTTCATGTTCTAATGTGAATTTATAGACTTTAAAAACATGCGATAGATGCTGAGTTCATTGATTGATATAAGGCGCTAGAGAGACGGCTTCTGTGTCGTTTGAACTGGGTTAACAAGCACTATAAATTCTCCTTTAATATCTTGCGAAGCAGTCAGCTGGAACGTTTAGTTTCGTTACGTATTGGTCCCGTGACTTCTGACGTATGGTGGGTCTTCGGATCCCTATAATTTATAACAACACTTTTCTCTGTCCGATCCTTTTTGCGGATGGTGGGTTTCATTCAATCCATGAATGATTCCTTTCTAAATAGGAGCCATTTTGTGGCCACAGTTACGTTTCGATGACCGGTGATACTGTGTAGTTATCGTTATGTATATGTATTAATGACCTGTTGTTTTGTGTAGTCACGATAACGTAAAGTCGACTTGTTATTTTGTGTACTGACCGTTACGTATATATGACCTGTAATTTTGTATGGTCACCGTTATACATATATATCTTGTTATTTATCGTAGGAACAGTTAAGTATAAAAAACATGGCATTTTGTATAGCCGCCGTTATGTGTAGACAATATGGTTTATTATGTAGTTTCTGTTACGTATGAATATACTGCTATATGGTGCTATCACCGTTACGAACAGATTAACTGTTATATTATATAATACGAGTAATTCTTTCAGTTTTAATTTCGAAAACTCTAACTTCACGAGTAAGGAACTAGAGGCAATTTTTTTTTCTTAACACTTTTTTTTTGAGCTCGCTATTGGCCAGTGAGGCATAATAATGTTTTCCAATCTCTAAATAGACTCGGCAAGTCGGAAGATTACCACAATAAATAAACGTGCATCATAAATCCGTTACATGAGTTAGTCCGGAGCGTTTCAATTTCCTATGGGACCGCTTTACCCCCGCCCGACGACATCGGCCAGTATTCATTGATAAATATTTAGCTTTCTGATTGGTCAGTTGGTAGGATCAAGGGTAATATCGCTTTTTTGTATCCCGACTATAACGACTCTTGTACATCTTATCAATAGCCTAATGAACCAAGTGCTTTGTTTTTACAAATTCCAACTATTTTTATACACTCTACAACAATAGTGAACTTTATTTGAAGAGAGCTATCCCTTGAATTCTTCAGGCTATGTACTGATAGTCCCGACACAGCCTGGAGAATTGCTCACCTGAAGTGGCAGTGCGTGGGGCACATTGCCCGTAGAACGGATGGTCGATGGAGCCGAAAAGTTCTCGAGTGGCGAGTGCCATGGACCGACGAACCGGTGAAGGTTTCGGGTATCCACTGGATGCGAGTAGCGCAGAATCGGTCGTTGCGGCGATCTTTGGGGGATGTTCAGCACTGGACGTCATTCGGCTGAAATAATGATTATGACGATGATCCCTTGGGATCTATATCTCGCATATAACTTTATCCCTATGGATAAAGTTAATTAAAAAAACCGGAAAATACTAGTTTTGGCTTAATAATTCATTATTAAGTTGTCAATATCGGTAACTGTGTATAACTATATCGCCCAGCCATCGAGTCCTTTATTTGTGTTCGTTGTCGTAATAAAATGGTAAAAAAAGAAACTACCATCCTCCGTCTAATCCCATGGTCGCCTTTTCCGGCACCCACGGGATGAGAGGGGTTGGTGGTATTCTTAGCCGGCACCACACGGCACACACAAAATGTTGTCAACATGATTTAAATTTCCCGTCCTTGAAGAAGAGCGGGTAATAAATAACTTAGTACTCTATTTAAAACGTGTATCGCATCTACTGAATCGTTCCGGAAATATATCGCGTTCGTCTTTTTTATTTTATGTATCTACGCATAGCAGTTTGGTACAGCAGTATCAGTGTACATGTAATATATCTACGAACAATACGCACGCATGGATGCTGCTAAATCTTTCGTATACAATTGCCGCCGTACCAGATAAAAAAAACTTCGTTCGGTTCAATTCGTATGGTAAAGTCCATTCATAATTTGTATAAAGACGGGATGTGGACATAAGTATATCTGGCCATGCTTGTTTCGAGCAATCTGTTGTATGCTAATATAAAAAACACACATTGTTATCAGCAGTGCTATTCTGTGAAAACTCACTAGCAAACTCAATCCGCAGTGAAAAACGACTTTTCTTTTGAAAAGCGATACGAAATTAGAGTTTTTACTGCGGATTTAGAAGTAAGTTTGCTAGTGAAGCAAACGTATGAATCTGCAGTGAAAAGTAGTAAAACCAATACGATATTAGAGATTTCACTATGGATTTAGAAATGAGTTCTTACAGAACAGCCACGCATAAACCCGATGGTGGTGGTAACCCGGTGCAGGGTCATGACTTCGCAACGGTTTATTGTAGCGGTCTTTTAGGAGGCCCATGGGCAATGTTGTAGCCTCCCACGACACCTTCACGAAGAAACAGAGTGGTGTCTTCAATAGGCAATTAAACGAAGACCAAAAATCAACAATCTTTCCACCCTTGTACTTATGCAAAATACTTATTGAACAAGCGAGTTGAAAATAAATTTTCAAGTATCATTTTAGTGTTAACATATCATTGGTTTATTGCAGTATCGTCAAGTAACTACCTTAATAAATTCCAGTCGACCGGCCACGGGCGACGGCTTTAAAAACTACAATGTACAATTTGTTCAGTATTATCAATTTTCGATATTATTGACAACAATGTTGCTGTCCACAAAGTATTACTGGTTTTTACAGTATCCGTGACTGTTGCTGCGTTTTATGAGTGTGGAAATCCGCATTAGCGTCTTCTACCCTGGGGAAGGCAGAGAGGTGTAGGTACCATATTCCTACTACAGCCACCACGGTGTCCCTTCAACCCACCTTATTGCGCAGGGTTGGTACCACCCACAAAAAATATCCGATTAATCACTCTAACAATTACCACGTACCGACTATAAATAGACACCTTTGACCTGTAATTCGGAGGTCATTTACGCATTGAATGATGTTATATTTCCCCTGAACATCCATTGTAATCATGGACGCTCTTTTCCCATTGTTATTATTCGAAGGCTTTAATTTGGCCATCACTACGGCGTGCTAATGGGTCTTGTTTCAAGTACGACATTAACGAATTCTCGTGTTAATGGTAGTGATTAGTAAACTATCTAGCTTTCCTGGTAGTGGGACGCTTTAGGGGATCCTTTACAATCCCCCTGGGGGGGTGACCACTTTACAGTCACCCTCTCCAAGATGTGCCTATAGGCGTGGCACCAGTGGGCGGCTCTAGTGTGATCATACGAGGACCTGGAGCCTCCCTTAGGTGCCGAAGATGACCGCTCCAGTGGCTTTAGCCGGTAGGAGTCCGGCATACCCCTTCGTCCTTCCCCGGGGCGAAGGAAGTTCATGAAGCATTTCCACTGGGCTCAAATAAAAAAATAAAAAACGGATCTACCAGTGCCAGATATTCACCGCTAAGCAGTAGTGTTTAAAGTTTAGATATTACTGTGCTCCGGTTAGAAGGGCACTGTAGCTAGTGAAATTAGTGGGCATCGGAGACTTAACTTCACGTCTCGAGGTGACGAGCGCAGTGTGGTGCCTCGCAGGACTAGTCCTGGGTAGCATTACTATTGTCATGGGTGGGCATGACGCTTACCACCAGGCTTACTTGCTCCTCTCTTCATCAAGTTGTATAAAATAAAAATAAAACGCATATTACGTACCCTGATACGGTTACCAGGGTAAGCTGATTTCTTGAGGTTAAACTGGTGTCGTTCTTTCTTGATTCTTATGAAAGACTATTCCGTGTGGTGTCCGGATTAAGAATATAGCACCACTCCATCTCCTCCCGTGGATGTCGTAAAAGGCGACTAAGGGAATCTAAACCAGAGGGATGGGCAGCAGCGTCCCTTCTGTGAAACGGTAGCCATACTGCGCTCACCAACCCGTCTGCTAAGCGTGGTGAGTATTGGCAAATACCCCCCAAAATGATGACACAGTTGTGAAAATCTATGGGGGAGGCTTTTGTTCAACAGTGGACGTATAAACGGCCGATATGTTATGAAAGACTAAAACCAAAACCGAAACCTAGCTTAACGTAGGTACTTTTCAGGGCAGAAAACCCCCTGGATCAGTCACTTATCTAAGGTATAAATGGGGTAAATATGGCCTAAACTTGAATTTATATGTCCTGCGCAGTAATCGTCTAGTGAGATGCTGAGGGGCTCGTTGGTCGATTTTTTGTTGGACGCCGTTATGGTTGGTTGATGATTGCTGTATGATTGAAGAGTGCGTGGTTAAATTCTAAGAAAGGAGTTCTGATCTATAGCTATTACTCTCATTTTTTGTGTATGTCTTATCTATACATACTACATACAAATAAATAAAATTGAAGTGTCTGTTTGTAATGTCAAAATAACAGTTTTTTACTAAATGCATATGAAAGTATATACGGTACTTACAACAAAGAAACTATTTTTACCTAAAGTGTCTTGCTGGTGCTGGCGTTGTGTATCGGGTCGTTCGATTCCTTACAATATGGTTGAGCTAAGCGATGCTGACGGATGCGTCATGCTCGTGAACGGGTGCCGTCTGTTGGGACCGCAGTTGGTTGGGCAGTTAACAGCTGACCACTGTTAACTGCCACGGCAAATAAATTATTATAATTATATTATTGTGGTATGTATAGTATAGTTTTTTTCCTTTTCAGTGGTTTCAATATTTTTATATCGTGTAGGGTTTTTGAAGTCGGTATTTTTTTTGTTAAAAAGTTTTATTTGTTTCTTTTTATTGTAAATCAATGTAAGGACTTTTTTCCAATTTGGTATCAGTATTAACACTAAAAATAAGAATGTCTCAAATCGGTTTTCTGATCTGAGAGGAATCGAAACTATTAAGACATCATTTAGAAATAAGCGTAGTCAAATTAACCTGTTTATTGAAGCTGGTTAAAAAACTACACCATCAAATGTTATGAAATTTATATGGGACCAACTCGAAAGAATCCTACACCAGTTAAAAAAATAATTGCTCAAATCGGTCTACAAATCTCGGAGTAATCGGTGTACATACATTAAGAAAAATACGCATTGAATTGAGAACCTCCCCCTTTTTGAAGTCTGTTAAAAACGCAGGCTTGCATACAGTAGCCATAGGTTTATCCATAGATTACCGGTCAATCCTTATTTACCGTCAATACACTAAGTCAAGTGTTCGTTGGCATACATCACTCATAGTCTAAGAATATAGCACTACTCTGTCTCCTCCCGTGGATGTCGTAAAAGACGACTAAGAGACAAAAAAACTAGCGATGCGCAGCAGCGTCCCTTTTCTTGGCCATACTGTGCTCGCCAACCAAGAAGACAAGTGTGGTGAGTACTGGCAAATTTTCCCCGAAACGCCTAGGTACACAGCTGTGGAGATTTAAGGAGTGAGATTTTTTCAGCTGTGGACGTCCTTTGGCTGATATCAGTCATGTTACCCATACAAATAAAAACATATATAAGTACAGCAATATTAATTAATACACATACAATACCATTTTAATAGTTAGTCCTTGATGTTTAAAAAATCTTATGTATCTATTTTGCATGGTTCTATGTTCCGTATTATTCGGTACAATTAAATTCTGGCTGAAATTGAGACAACGGGTGATGTCCGGTACATTCAATTAAGTATCATCCCAATCGAGCTGCTTTGAGCGGCGTATCCATGAGAATCTATTAATACCAATCTGCGACCATTCTCGACATATTACTAATTTGCATGCGACTACGTAATTAGGTACGCTAAAGGCAATCCCGTTTACAGCAAACGGACTCCTCTGTTTGTGAATACGTAATTAATAGTTGTATTGGTAAGCAATTGTACCTAAACATGGCGGGCCGAACGATATTCCTGCCACAAAATTAATCCCTCTATAAAGCTGGGTACTCAGAGTAATTATTATATGTTCATGCTAGTTTCTATTTAAAGGATGAGCAGCGTATTGATGTAAATTTGTTGTAGTAGTAGTTAGTGAAGGCTTTGAGTGAGCAGTAGTGCTATTCTGTAAGCAACACAACCTCCAACTCGACGTTGCGGCAGCGGCGAGTTGGTGATTTTGACAGTTTAGCTGTCAAATTGCTGCGAGAGCAAAGTAAGTGTATACGAAAATGTGACTTGCTGTTGCCGCAGCATCGAGTTAAAGGTTGTGTTGCTTGAGAATAGGACTACAGTTTTTACACATAAATATCAGCCCCTTGACGTCTTCTGTTGAACAATGGTCTTTCAAATGATCACAATAATCGCTCATAATGTCATAATCACTACACTTGGCAGGCGAACTGGTGATCGCAGTATGTTGTTATTAGCAGCATATGGGATGATGTTGCGCCCATTCTCTTGATATCAATCCTTATTCGCTTTTTACCTCATCCATGATGAAGAGAGGTCTATTCTTTGCCAGGAGCTACACGGAAACGGCAGTTTTATAGTTAGTCAAAATAAAAAGTTTGAGTAAAAGGTTAGAACTTGTTATTATAATGTTTTTGGTGTAATTGGGTTCTAGAATAGCAAGAAACTGAGTTAGCAATGTTTTCTTAAGATAAGAGCCAGTGTTGTTTCAAGTATGAAGACAGAAACTCCAAATGGGGACATGTGGAGTTTCTGTCTGTAAACAGTACCCAGGATACAGGATACATCGTAGAGTGATGCATGAAAACATTATTATAGTACCTATATTTACTGGTACGTAGTAGGTATCTTATTGTATGAGTCCGCCTAGGTGGGTACATACCAGCGCAGTTCCAGATATTCAACTGCCAAGAGATCTGGATCCATGCACGGCCAGGACGTGTGCAACAAGTCCCTTAGACCAATCGGTCCCTCGATCGAAGCCTGTTACTAACGAGCCACTCAATCATATCAATCCATGACGGCCGGTTGGCGCAGTGGCTAGGGGATTGGCTTTCTGCTCTACGTAAATATTTATATGATCTACAAATAGTTCTTCCGGGTCTGGTAAACTGGACCTGCACAGGAGATCAACAAATTTTTTCTCCACATTTCCTTAAATTGCGGGGATTTAAAAATTTGAATATAATTTCACGGTATGCACATTGAAGTCGTATTTTGTTAGGAGCTGAAACTGCATTTTTGTTTGTCTTGCTTTTACTGAAGTCACGATAATTTGTACGACATAATATTTTTAATGATCCCAAGAAGTTTTAAGTTCTTTCGGGTGTTATACGAATGAGCGATCCTTTTAAACAAACATCGCTGAAATTCTATTTGTAAGATTTATTATTTTAAAATTTGCATAAATATAAAAGCTGAGTAAGGTGAGTGTATTTTCGCAAGGCGCGGTTTATCAAAGATAAATATATGCGTTTACTAATGGTAGTTCGAATTTATAGTTTTATACGAGTAATTTATATGATGAATTCATAATTTAAAGCTATTTTATTAATCTAATAAGTAAAAAACGTGATAAAAAAACTAAGAGGGCCTTAGAGGGAGATGCGCAGTGGACGGCAGATAGTAGCGATGGGCAATTGTTTCGATTGTTCCATTTCATCATATAGACCGCAGGACGTCCACTGCTGAACAAAGGTCTTCCCCATAGATTTCCACAACGAGCGGTTACATGCCACTAGCAACCAACGACTGCCAGCGACCTTCACCAGGTCGCCTGTCCACCTCGTTGGAGGTCGTTCCACGCCGCATTTTCCAGTGCGCGGTCTTCACTTGAGAACGTTTTTACCCCAACGGCCATCAGTTTAACGAGCAATGTGCCCCGCCCATTGTCATTTGACTTGACTAATCCTTTCAGCCATGTCGGCAACTTTAGTTCTTCGATGGATCTCCTTATTTCCTTTATTTTATAAATACCAGGCATAGCTCTCTCCATTCCATGGTCCATTTATTCGACTACAATTGAACAACAATTGGTGTCATTCAATTGTTATTCATCGCAGTAACGACCTTCTTTTAGAAACCAGGATAGACCGATCCATTAAACGTTTTATAGACGCTATTCATTTTCATTAGATGGGTATCCGGCGTCAACGTATTGTTCGATAATCGCTCATCGCTAGTTTACAGGCTAATACGAGATAGACCGCCCTATAAAGATTTTCCAGGTTAAAATTACAACCAACTTATGAATAACTGATTAGGTATCGGGATATACAAATTCTAGACGCACGTGGGATTTTGCGAACTTCACATCGATTTACATCTGCCAACCATCAAGCAGTTTACAAAACTAGCATTTTCGGCTCTGTTCCGCAATCTCGTGGCATCGGCCGCCCGATACAAACTTTTTCACCGTTATTACGTTAAGTGGGTGTTAAAAATAAAAGATTCATCACCCAATTTACAACATACACAAGTTAGAAAGGTAGGTGAAGAAAAACATAACAAAGAAATTGGTCTAAAGTCGCTAACAGGCCAGTGTTCAGTAGCAAGCGTTCCTTTTTGAAGTGAAAACTTCTTTTAGTGCGGTACGCATATTTTTAAATGAGATAAAATCTCTGGACTCGCGACACAGTTACGAGACGCTTGAAGTGAAAACTTCTTTTAGCGCGGTACGCATATTATTAGATGAGATAAAATCTCATAACACGCCAAAATAAGTTTTCACTTCTGTCGGCACTCCCGGAGTGCAATTTTTTTTCTTTGAGAAGAGGCCGATTGGCCCACAGCCTGATTTTTGTATTATTGGGTGTTAAACATCACAGTCCGTGTGGTGTCTGGATTAAGAATATAGCATCACTCCATCTCCTCCCGTGGATGTCGTAAAAGGCGACTAAGGAATCTAAACCAGAGGGATGGACAGCAGCGTCCCTTCTGTAGAACAGTAGCCATTTTGCGCCCACCAATCTGCCTGCCAAGCGTGGTGATTATTGGCAATTTTCCCCCAAAATGATGATACAGTTGTGGAAATCTGTGGGGGAGGCCTTTGTTCAGCAGTGGATGTATAAATAGCCGATATGATGATGAAACATCACACATAAACACAGCTAAATCATAAAGACCAGGTACCGCCCGCTTATCTTTTAAGAATACGTTGTTTCTCGCTTCCCTATATCATCAATGTATCACATTATACGATCAACAAAGCAGGTAATACGGCGATATTGGCACCCTCTACCACTATCCATTGTTTACGCTACATATAAAAAGATACAATTTTCCTCTGACGTCACTTTATGTAAAGGGAAACCAAGTGTTATGTAAAGGGAAAGTTTCGGGAAAAGATATATTCGACGTATCCGATTGTGTGTGAAGCTTACACGTAATGCTAAATATTTATCAGTTTAGTACCTTATGAGTAAGTATTTTAGGTTTGATTTGGAATGAGGAACAAGTACCAATTTCGGTCTAGAATTATTGGCACTTAAGGAATATACCTAATATAATTCAAAACAATTGTATTGGAATCAAAGATACCTTAATATTTGAGAAAATGCGCGAGTTATCATTAACGTTTAATAAACAACTCACTGCTGTTAACTGCTGAATAGGTGTCCCCTTTGCACAATTGTGTCGTCATTTTGAGGGAATATTGCAGCACTCACAACGCTTGGCAGGCGGGCTGTGAGCGCCGTATGGCTACTGTTCCATAAAAGGCACGCTGCTGCCTATACCTCTGGTTAAGAGTCCCTTAGCCCCCTTTTACGACATCCATGGGAGGTAATGGAGTGGTGCTATATTCTTAATCCGAAATAGAGAAATTTAAGAATAAAATAATTATAACATACAATACAATACCAGAAAACAGAATGTTTAACTTAGGAAATTATTTTTCATTAGTTTCATGACCGTTTGAATTGTGAACTTCTTTTTTGGTCAGTTAGTGGCCAACCTTGTCAAAGTTGTGTTCTGACTTAGTTTAACCACTGCTGTGTACTGAAAACAATCAGAACCGACGCGTTAACCTGCCTTCGAAGCACTGAGTCGCTTAATTCAAATACAGCATGCCACCCATCCATAGGCTATCACGCCGGACGTTGCTCAAATTCACTGAACGTTTTCTGATCAGTGATCACTATCAGCGCCTCAAAGTCCCAAAGTGTGTGGTAAGGGTGGTAAACATGATAAATAAAAAATAAAACATACCTTTTTCGATTCCATTACAAAGTATTAACGTATCTCTTAATGATACCAGATTCACCGTCACCATTTCAGGTGTAAAACGTCCACTGCTGGACAGAACCCTCCCCCAAAGATTGCTACAATGAACGCTATGGTCTTATGTTGTGGGCACATTGCGGGGTTTTACCATAATCGCCACGCGGCAGACGGGTTGGCGATCACAGTTGAGTTATCAATGTACTGGAAGAACGGTGCTGCTCATCCTCCGGCTAGTAGTCACCTCTTATATCCGTCTTATAGTCACATTTTATGACACCCATGGGATGAGATAGGGTGGTGGTATTCTTAGACGGCACCACACGGCAAACGACACCAGTTTTTTTGACGATATATTTGAAGTTACAGATCGACGACGGCGGCATACCTAATTCACATAAGTAGGTAGGCACCTAGAGAGTCCACTAGAATTCTTTTTCAGTGCTCGACGTGACTGGCGAGATAATAATTATTTTTTAAAGGCCCCTTCAAGCGACCCGTTACAATCGTGCCGCGTCGCAGCATCAAACTGTAATGGAGCAGAAGGTAAATAAATTTATTTTATTCTTTGCTCAATAGCAAAGATTTTTCTCACAGCAACGGGGAATGTTAAAATTATTCATTATTCCGAGTGAGAAGGCAACACTAAAGGAATGTATGGCCGTGCCAAGTGATGGCTTTGGCTATAAAGAAAAACAATTTCTCCCTTTCGACGGAGTTAAACTAGCGTATGTGGTGCGGATTTTCATGTATTTGCTCATGTAGGGCTTAAAGGGGGCTACTCATAGATCATAACACGACATGTGTTTGTTGGGGTTAGTGAAATAGATCTTGGTCAACAGCTTGTCTTAATATTGCTTTTCACTGCACTGGCTTATCTTGGGCTTTGTTTACAGATACAAGTTCTCATATGCACAAACACTAAGCCCGGAACAAATTACCTGTAGGCACCGATATCTATGCCTTACAAATATTTGTTTCGTGCGGGAATCGAACCCGTGACCCGTAGCACAGTGAGCCAATCGCTTAGCTACTCAGCTATATATATGTATATATTTAAATATGATTTAATTACAATTCTATCCTGACTACTTACTAAGTAGAACACTGTTTATTAATAAATATTTATGAATATAATCCCACAATAATTAACGGATCATCGTTTCGGCCGAATGTAGTCCACTGCTGGACACAGACCTCCCCCAAAGATCACCACAATGACCGATATGGGTGTGTTGTGGGCTCATTGGGGGGTTTTGCCATAAACGCCACGCTTTTGCAATTAACGGATAAGCACACTTAATAGATCATTAGGGTGATATGCCAGTCGTCCAATATCTTTGTTCAAGATTTGATCAAACTTTGACGAGTGCTTCATGCTACTCTACTATATCTTTGATAAAGAGTTGTGTTTTACAGGTGCCATAGTTTTCAATTATACACACTTAATTTTAATTGCATCATTTCGTTGCCTTTTATTACAAAAATATTTGTTGCTTTCATACTCATTTTCCGTGTGGTGCCGGCTCAGAATACCACCACCCCATTTCTTCCCGTGGGTGTCGTAAAAGTCGACTAAGGGATTAGTCGGAGGATGGGCAGCAGCGTCCTTTGAGTACATTAACAACTCAACTGCGATCGTCAACCCGTTTGCCAAGCGTGGCGATTATGGCAAAACCCCCCAATGAACCCTCAACACACCCATATCGGTCGTTGTGGTGATCTTCGGAGGAGGCCTGTGTCCAGCAGTGGACTTCATTCGGCCGAAATGATGATGATGATACTCATTAATTGCTTTCGTACCCACATTATTTTGTTTTGATAGAAATTATTGAAAAGTGTTACTGTAGTTTATTTGATGAAATCATTCAATTTCTTTGATCAATGTTCATTGGACAAAGATACTGGATGACTGGCATACCACCCTTATATAGTTCGATACAACCAAGAGATATTTGTGCACACTAGAAATACTTAGAATAAGGATTTACTCCAATCGAATGGCTAGTCACCCCCCACCTGATAACCGTCGTCAATCCATGTTCCGTGTGATTCCCGGCAAAGAATAGACCATTTCTCTCCATCAATAAGTGGTTGGGTCTACATCAGTAGTGGAGACCGCGCACCGGAAAACGCAGCGTGGGACGACCTCCAACAAGGTGGACAGACGACCTGGTGAAGGTCGCTGGCAGTCGGTGGATGAGAGCGACATGTGACAATCTAGGTTGTGGAAATCTAAGGGGGAGGCCTTTGTTCAGCAGTTGACGGCCTGTGGCTGATATGATGATGATGATGAATAAGTGTCATAAAACGCGACTAGGGTTGATATCAAAAGTAGGGGCGGCAGCATCCCCCCTCGTGCTAATAACAACATACTGCAATCACCAATCCCGGGCGGACGTGTAATTTGGCAATATCCCCTATGATAGCTTATTGTCGTGATAATTGGGAGGCCCATGTTTAGCAGTGGGCGTTTACGGGCTGATGTGTGTAAATGCTTCTAAAAAGTAAATCATAAAAACATTAATTTGTTTTAGAAAATACAATTTCGTCACCGACATGGCCACAAGAATGTTCATTTAAAACAGTAAAATACATTAACAAATATGTTTGCCAAGATTTGAGCTGGTTTCGAGAACAACATTAATTAGTTTAGTTTTGAAAGTATCTACTAAATTAATAAAAGCTCTTTCCAAAAATGATGTGTAAAGTCGCACAAAGAGGCGCCAAGGTTATTGCGGTTTTATGATGAACGTGTGAGGAGCACTCAAAATGTTTGCTCCTAGCCGAAATAAAAATATACATCGCCTCTGCTTTGAGTCAGGGAAGCTGAAAATTACTTTATGAAATGGTAAAGTAGGTCCCGTTTGGTATCCGGCAAAAGATAAAATAAAAAACCTATAAAACATCAGACTTTAGTTGCCGCGTTCCAAGGTGTAGTTTAGAAACGAAAAGTGGGGTGCCTCTCCACTCATAAAGTGTCGTAAAAGAGGACTAATCAGCACTGCGGAACGTCTCGCCGGTCACCGCAAGCACAGAGACGCGACGCGGTGCACAGATACTTGAGAGAACACGCGTTGCTTCAAGAGGAACATACACAAAGTTTTTTATTTCAAATTAGCTGGGTTTTGGCGGTTTCACCCGCGTTTAATTTAAAATAAATTTAGAATACTTTGACATAGATACTTGACATATAATATATATATATATATATTGGATTTCAAGAGTTTTTTATTTTGCGTCGAACATTAATTATTTTTCTAAAATAAAAGTAGCCTAAGTTATTCCTTATAACATCAGCTATCGGCCAGTGAAAGTCCCGTCAAAATCGGTCCAGCCGTTTCGGAGATTACCCGGAACAAACAGACAGACAGACAGACGGACAAATAATTTAAAAATCGTATTTTTGTTATATGTACCGTATATACTTTCATATGCATTTAGTAAAAAGCTGTTATTTTGACATTACAAACACACTTCAATTTTATTTATTTGTATATAACCGAATATTGGCACTTATGAAACTTTAGAATTTAAGTTGCACGGTTCCTAATAGTTGGTTAAGGATTTGCCCAACAGTCAGTGAGCACGTCTCGGCGACGTCATGAAAGGCAAGAGGCACTGGAAAATTGGTGTCAATTGCCTTTATTTTTTCATTATCAGATCGGCCCATAAACGTTCAGTTTTGGTCAAAGGCCTTCCGACGACCACAGCAAAGAATGATCAAAGTTAATATTGCCATAATTATCACGCTCGGCACCAATTTGGTGATCGTAGATTCTTTGTTATTTTCTTATAAACTGGAGGGCACAGCTATCGTTTCTCTTGACGAATCTCTGTTGTACTAGAGTAGTCACTTGCTTTTTCTTTTTTTACTTTTCTTTAACATTGATGAGTTTTCTACTTCGTAGTCGAATATAAACAACGTGAGGACTAAAGGGATGTATGGCCGTGCCAAGTGATGGCTTTGGCTATAAAGAAAAACAATTTCTCCCTCGTCGACGGAATTAAACTAGCATATGTGGTGCGGATTTTCATGTATTTGCTCATGTAGGGCTCATAGATCATAATACGACATGTGTGTGTTGGGGACACAGATCTTGTGTGTCTAGTGAAATAGACCTTGGTTAACAGCTTGTCCCACACAGTATAGCTATCGTTTCTCTTGACGAATCTCTGTTGTACTTTAGTAGTCACTATAATATTGATGAGATTTCTACTTCGTAGTCGAATATAAACAACGTGAGGACGTTGTCAAACATTCAACTGCCACCACTTCAACTCAAACAATAGAGGAACTAGTAACGCGATAGGTAAGTACAATAGGACAGAGATTTTGTGATTTTGCTGCACAGCATATGGCGGAAGACTGTGCTTGTGTTTATTTATAAATTAAGATGCCTGCTGAGCGAAAATTGATGAAACCATTTCCAAAGGCTTGTTTATGAATATAAAGTAGAATTCTATATCTCCTTGTGGTAAATATATCCTCTATAAATCTTTATTTAATAATATAAATAATAAATTATAATAATCATTTATTTACAACATTACAGACAACATATATCCATACAGTGTTAGTAAAAACATAAAAATATATCTTATGCTAAGGCTGGATTCGAACCACACACTACCACGTAGCGCGCTGAACCCACTTTGACTGATTGTTTGCAACCGTATCTCAATAAATAATAACGTATTAATATTAAATATTAAATAAAATAAAAATGTTAACTACCTGCACCAGACAGAATATTTAATATAAAAGTTGCTTTTTAAGAGAGTAAAACTAATGCAAAACATAATCCAAAAAGTAAGATTTAGGGTGAATTCCATCCCGAGAATAAAACGATCACAAGCCGCGTGTCAGTTTAGCAGGCAACGTAACCAATTGAAAAGGCTACGAAGTAAGGGTTCGTATTCGTAAAATCTGTTATTTAGCTCCCTTAAGATATAGCGTGATGGTATTTCTGTTATACTTCTTATTACGTACTGATAACGAATGTGTCCAATTGTCTGAATTTTTCATAGTATTTGCTGTAAAACAAAACTTTGTAGACATATTGTTATACTACCCATCTCGCACGTACAAAAGCGTGATGATTTGTATTTTAGATCCTAACCTGGATTGTAACGGACATTTTTGACAACAAACATAGAAACAGACAAACAGATAAACAGACAGACAGAAATAAAAAAAATGCAGTTTTGGCCTCAGCCTCATACCTGAAGCACCGTGCACAGTGATGTTTTTCAAAAAGTATTTAATGTGCAGTTTTTGTCTCTCTACGATTTTATTATAGTATAGAATGTTATACCGCGCGGCCACGGTGCTTGGCGCGCGCAGCAGCGGTGGTCTATTTGGGGAGGCAAATCCGTGCGGCAAGAAGCCGATGGCCCGCCGTGTCGCAGGCAAAGATTATAGGAACCCCTACTGTATAGATATTTATTGACGAGTGGTTAACCGCGGCTGTGTACTAGGGTAGAATTAACTACGTCACGTCATTCCGGACGTTATTTCGGACTCGATAAATTACACCGGGTGTCAGTGAATGCAACGCGCGATATACCCGCATCGAGCTAAACAGCTACTGAATATGATGCCGAAATAAATAGTATTCCATGTCCAATAAATACTATTTAAATTATGATCCATTATTGACGGCATGGTTGGCGCAGTGACTAATGATTGGGTTTCTGCGCTACTTGTTCGCCGGTTCAATCCCTGCACGGAACAAATATTTGTTGTTTCGGGTCTAGGTGTTTATGCATGTGATATTTATGTCTGAGAAGTTTGGTTTGGGTACCAGGTACAGGAAAAAACCAAGTGTGGGGCATCGAGTAAGTATACTGGTACGTAGAATTTTGCAGCAAATTTATATGATAGCTATCATCATAAATTCAACTGATGTTATCTGATAATGGCGGCGTTCTTACTTCTGATATTAAAACAACCGTGTCGTCTGAGTCATTTTATAAAGCAAAATGATATGATTTAATTAGATGTCAAAATAACTATATTGTTTGACGCGGTGATGCATGAACGGGTCGCGCAAGCATCAAAAGATGAATTACAAAAATGTAGATTACACAGAAACCAAACATGCTGACTGCAGCAAAATGAGCGAATGACGCGTACATATTTAAATAACAATCCTTACTAAGTAGTCGACAGATATTAATAGTTGTTTTCCTGTTTGTCTGACTACGTAATTATTTATTAAGACTAATGCGATCTAGATGTTTTTCTTTGATTTGTTTATGGCTACTTCAGATTTATTGCTAGTTTGGTTACGTTTTCATTTGTCACATTACGTGGCAAAATATGTATGACTACCTTTATTTATAATCTTGTTATGTGCTTTCCTGCAATGGCAATCAAAATGATGCAGAATGAATTTCCAGGTAGGCTGAATTAATTTATGAACATAAATAAATTCACAGAAGCACGCCACTATCCACAAAATTATTTACTTGTCTAAGTTTATCGCGATAATTAAATACTCATGATAAGAAATGGTGTCAAACGGATTACATCTCGTATACCTATCATATATTTTAGGTTTTTCTGACGTTAGGCGTTTTGTAAAAAGTATTCATTATATGCATTTAATTTGGGATGTACATTATAAAGGCCCTGTAATAGTGCAAGTGGTTGGATTGAAAGTCACAACGTCTCGATCGTCTTAGCAGTTGAACTATTGCCACCTAAATAAATTAATTAAAGACAATTAATTATACGGTTCGTCACCATCATCATCACCATACCAACTAAAGAACTTCCACTGCTGAATAGAGGTCTCCCTCATATATTTCGACAATTGTATCATAACTTTTGGGTGAATTTGTCAGTACTCAGCACGCTTGGCAGGCGGGGTAGTAAGCGCAGTTAGACTACACTGTGCTACAGAAGGGACATATTCGGGCTATATTCTTAATCCGTACACCACATGGATCATCAGTTTATACAGTTGATTTGTGAAATTAGTGGTCGGTTTTTCCATTTCAAAGTTTTTGCTTACCAGGCTAAGTGACCGAATCCGGAATACTAACGACGAAAGACTCGTCAATATCCTTAATGTCAACAATATCTAGCAGCTCCGATATTGTGAGCAAGACAGTGCTCTTTAATTTAATTGCTTTATCGGCTTAGCTGAAACTTATGAAGGCAACGACAAATCTTGTCTAAGACCCACCACTTGACTTCACTTCTACAATAGTGGCAATTTTTAGATATTGGAAGCGTGGTGAACTCATAAAACGAGATTGCAATGCTAAACCATGCGCTTTTATAACGTGAAATGGTATGAATAACGACATTTGGCACATCTTGAAACAGGCAGGCCAACTGCCATGTGGACTTAGAATGTCACCACCCCATTTCATCCCGTGGGTGGCGTAAAAGTCGACTAAGGGACCGGAGGATGGGCAGCAGCGTCCTTCGAGTACATTAACAACTCAACTGCGATCGCCAACCCGTCTGCCAAGTGTGGCGATTATGGCAAGACCCCTCAATGAGCACACAACACACCCATATCGGTCGTTGTGGTGATCTTTGGGGAGGCCTGTGTCCAGCAGTGGGCTTCATTCGGTAGAATTGAAAAATGAATGATAGAAACAGGCAAAAAGTCAGCGTATTTGCTAAGAAATGTACGCTGTCCAACGGGATTCTTCGGAATGCATAGCGCCAGAACTTAATATACCATTTTATTCAAATCCCTTACGTTTGATTTGACACAATTTTTGACAGTATAATTGCTTTTGAAGTGCAGTTTTGAAGCAAAGACGCCAAGGACATTACTGAAAAAGTTTGTACGATTAGTTACGACTATACTTGATCGTAATATTACTTGGCGCAGTCGGGAGACATCTTACCTTAGCCCACTTGGATGGTCCGATAATCTGGCCAAAGTGCGAAGACTAAGTCGAAGGATTTACTTGCAGAAATCCCAAGATCGTATTATATAGCCTTGAGTTCATGTAAAGAAACTTCATCCGCCATTGAATATCATGCAACGTTAAGTTTCAACGAATATTTACTACCTAAAAATTCTACAACAACAATAGTGACTTAAGAACTGTCAATCCAATCACACATAATTACTGTGTGTGTGGTGTCGAGATAAAGAATATAGCACCACTCATGTCAATAGAATATGTCCTCACATGAATGTCATAAAAAGTGCCCTTAGTCACTTTTCACTCTAAACCAGAGGCATGGGCAGCAGCATCATTTTTTTGGAATAGTGTCTATTCTGCACTCACCAACGCCTGCGAAGCGCGGTGAGTACTGGCAATTTTCCCCAAAATGACGACACAGGGCATGTAAGCGGTCGTTTTTGGGGGAGGCATTTGTTCAGCAGTGGACATCTTTGGCTGATATGGAAAAAATACTTGATCTCAAAACACATAAGTCGCAAGTAATTTTATTTTACCAGTACATTTGCTTTCATTTTGTTTTGTTTAGGAAGCAGTTTCTACAAATGAGCCCCGCGTACAAATAGCTAGATGTTTGTCATTAAAGCCAGATGCCTACTTAATTAGGTCGGGGTTCTGTTTCTTTTATACCGAGTGCCTATTTGGCACTAAGTGGAATTTAGCTAGACATTTGGAGATATTTCTTTCTGTGTAAAACATTTATACAGTATGGCAAATATTCCACAGTAAAGTGACAAACTGTAACTGTAATTTGTAATACCAGATTTGCCCGAATAGTTTTTTGTAAGTATTGTGTGTACGGAATCCTAGCAACGATCTAACTGATGGAAATTAATAAAGGTAAACCATCTTGTAACGGCTTTCGCGATTATTACCTTTTTTTATTGGGACAAGCCCGCCACATATTCCCAACCACTGCAACTCCTGTAAGCCAGGTAGATAATGGCGACCACTGAAAAGAACACCAACCAATGAAGGTCGGTGTGTCCTAGAGAATTGAATAACTGACTTGGAACCCGCAACGAAATTAATCAGTAAAGAAAATGGAGGAGTAGGAAAGAATATACGTTCCATTTCCCTCCGTAGCAAGCAGGAGACAGAGAAAATACTGTTTGAGTTACATACGTACGGCCATAGACACAATAATTGGAGGTGTACAACTAGTATAAGCCTAGTTGCCATGCACCACGGGTACAAAAATGGTTATAAATATTTAATTAAGTGTCCTATGTTGTGAGCTATTGTGACTGATTCCAATAGTAGGTATGACAAAACCGCCTTATTACCTACTGTAACAAAATACTTTTAAACGGATTACATTGCGTGTGTTAGCAGCGCAGCGTTCGTGGTCACAGGATGAGAAGAATCCTGCGACTACGAACGCTATAAAGTGTTCGATTCGTTAGGAAAATCCTCACCTGATTTGAAGCGATTGACGGCGCGGTTGGTGCTGTGGTTCAGCATTTGGGGGCTAGATCCCCGCACGGAACAAATATTGGTATGATCTCCTGTGTTTGTGCATGTGAGATTTTATAAAAAACCAACAGGTGTCATAACAAACTCGCTTTGGAAAATTCCCTGGTAATAACGGGCAGCGGTGTAGAAACACAGACTTCAGCAAGGTGTATCACTCCTTAGCGGTACGCATGAAAAACGTGGAAGCAAAGCGCTTCCCCATGGCGAAATACCGTTCGTCTGATGAGGGAATAAATAAAGATATCCGCAGCTACGAGCTTCTCCGGCTCTTCACCCACAAGGTGATAAAAACAATATATGTACTTAATGAAGCAAAACGCATAAATGCACTTGATTCTGCTTAGTTTATTGTTTCAACTAAAGCGGGGTAGTAGTTGATAGACCTTTAGATTAGTATGGAAATAATACACTGACATTGACTGGTTACCGCTTTGTTGTTACGACTTGTTTCGAACAGCTAACAGGAGGTAGAATGAAAATTCACAACCATTGTTTATCTTAGCTTTGGGTATAAACTGTATAAATAGTCGATTCACGCAGTAATCACTCACAGTGTCTTGATATTTTCTAGTGTGGTATGTTGTTTGGGACTTTATTATTTCAATAACTGGACTCCAAACTGGTGGTACCTGCCAACCAAATTCTCTATTAAAATTAAGATATTTTAATAGCCTCACGAAACATTCTTGGTACATATCGGTTCTCTTTTGCAAGGACCTGAAGTTGATCAAGTTGAAGACAATGGTTAGGTTTATCTAAGGCATGTTCACACACTGCAGATTTTGTGGGGCATCTGTGTTTGACGTCAGCTATGTGTTATTTTATTTGGGTGGATATACTACACTATGTTTGCATTATGTATGATATCTCACAATCACAGTAAATGTTGTAGACCTCTGCATCTTGTATAGCAATGTGACACTTCACCGGTCTGAAAAGTTGGCTGATCTTCTTATGCGCTTTGCAGTTTTTATGGAAGCATGCTTCAAGATATCACCAATTCTGTCGTTGACAACCTTAATGAATGGTAAAACAGTACGCCATCGATCAACCGTGCTGCTTCTGCGAGGGGGATGTGGCGCAATTTTTTTTTATGCAACTTCATGACGAGACGAACAAGTCATTCGCCTGGTAGTCAGCAAAATGCCTGCCCATAGCAATTAGAATGCTATCCAGGACTAGTTCTGCGAGGCAATACGCTCGTCATCTCGAGACGTAAAGTTTTTTAGTCCCTTATGATCAGTAATTTCACTAGCTACAGTGCCCTTCTAACCAGAGCACAGTAATGTCAAAAGTTTAAACACTACTGCTGAGAAGCGATTTTCCGGCCCTGGGGTGGTACCTACCTAGTCGGCCTGTTGCAATTAGAGAACTGCCACCAGTAAATTGTTATGGTGATTAACTTCTTTCACATGGTGAAGCTCCCATGCGAGATGGTCGGCATCGCAGATGCCATGTGCCCTCTGACTGACAAGGATATCGGTGCGATTCATTCAGAACTGGCACTTGGCTATTTATTTATTTAAAGTTTCAAATCTCTAGCTCTACAAAACGTTAGTTTGAAAACGATTGCAAAAATTCTACCGTACAGAGAAACAAACAGTCTAAAGCAAGTTAGTGAAAACTTGGCAAAATAGGTAATCGTCGTTTAACTTGCTTTCATATATTTCCCGTAAGGAAAAATATCTTTGTGGAATACGAACACATTTAGAGACAATTTAGGCAATAAATATGTACACACGTACGCTTTCCTCGTGAGCTAGCTTGATCCCTATTACCGCTTAGACTACAACTTCACGATAATAATATAATAACATATAACGCAAATACCACTAATAATGATATTGTGCGTCTATAACAATAATCAATTCGATTCGTGACTGAAATGTATTCTCAACTTTATTGTCCTTTATGAAATAACTTGGGAGCAGAGTAAAGAATATTGTTTCGACGATTCCTGTTATGTTTTCCTTCCCAACTGGTGTTAATAGTCTTCTAGAAACATAAAGCATTTATACTTGTATGTTGTTTATTTTTGTTGTTTCAGTGAACAATTGAAGTACCTACCTGGAACCCTCCAGTTTGTTTTTGTTTGATGGTCGTGATTTTATTTTAACATTAGCTGTACCCCGCAGCTTCACCTGCCATTTAATTACAAAGAAATCAGATTATTTATAAATAAATTTTGAGTTCTTAGGCAAAGACAATATTTTTTGTCATATTTTCATGTGATATTAGTATATACTGGATTTTTGTTATAGGCCTGCACAGTTCGGCTGCTCTCGGTAATGCTCGGCTCTCTTCGGACGGCCGCCATTGGTCACCGACACAGCGCGCGCGTAGCTCGCCCGCGCTAGTCTTTTCACTTGCCGTTCTTTCTGTTTTTTTTGCTCAACTCCTAAGGGTCGTGTGATGTTAAATAACCTTTAACCTTCCTCGAGAATTAAACTATAAAACGCAAATTTTTTTTTCATAGCGAATTGCTATCTACAAAGATTAGCGCGTTCAAACAAACAAACTCTTCAGCTTTATTTTATTAGTATAGATGTAGCCGTTACCCGCCTGCTTCGCTGGGATAAATTAAAACTCAATGATCTTTGTTTTTACAATTTAAATGAAAGTATCATATGTTCTGTTCCATGACATAATCTACTTCTATGCAACCTTTCATTAGAATCCGTTCCGCTGTTTGAACTTGACAGAGTCAGACATTAAAATTTTCATATTTATAATAGTAGTTTGATAAATATAATATATTTTTTCTTTATTTTAAGTAGGTGTAGTCTATATTTTTCTAAGTTTTACTTAGTTACTTATTTACATAAGTTAACGCCATCTGTCCGTGTCCCCACTCCATGTCCTCCCGTGGATGTCGTAAAGGGTGATTAAGGGGCTCTAAGCCAGAGGGATGGTTAGCAGCGTCCCTTAAGTAGAACTGCAGCCGTACTGCGCTCACCAAATCGCCTGCCAAGCGCGTGAGTACTTGCAAACTCTCCACAAAATCCCGACACATGGCATGTAGCCGGTAGTTTATGGACGAGGCCTTTGTTCAGCGGTGAACAACTTTTGGCTGATGTGATGAACGCTATCTAGTGACGGTCCAGCGAGTGAGTGAGTAGAGTGGCCGGCACAAATTATGAGCGCTCAGTTATAGTATGAGGATCGGTTTGCGAAGAGGAATACCGCGCAACAGACCTACAAATTCACTTCTGCCCAAGTGAAGAGGGCCAAGGTTAGCGCTCAATACTGCCGTTTACTATATTAATCGAGCGGCCCTATAGATTATGTAGCTGGAGTTAAGGAGCTGCGTTGATGCTACAACCGAAGAAACAGATATGGCGTCAAACAAGATTGTAAAAGCTATTACATACATAATTCATCTCTTATTACTTACAAAAAAACACTTTACTGCCTTCAATAAATTCAATTCAAGTTATAAAAATAGACGATTCATTTATACGCAGCATAGACCCCTCACCCTCTAGAACACTATCGAAGAAATTGCTGAGCGCAAGCAATCAACCCACACACAACATACATGTTTCAAAATTTATTAAAATTGAACAAATTTCAATATCGAGGCCTCTTAGATATCCAAACTTTACACAAGAAATATAAAGAAAGTGAAATACATTTTTATCTTTTTTAAAGAAAACTTTATCTCTCACAGCACTTTATGTAACATAATTTATTACGACGAATAATTGAAGAGTCCTTAATACTACAAGTTCCTTCGCTCGAATAAGAAAAATAAAGATAAGAGAAATAAATATGGATGGAACTTCAAACCCAGTAAGTAACCTGATAAAAACAGGATATTTCCTTACCAAGAAATACTTCAAGCGAATCGCCCGAGAGGGACACAACTTGCAATTTATCAGTAAAAAGTGACAAATCTTTTCTCAGATTTCTACAGAATGGATTTATAAAGGAAATCTCGGTACATCGTAAGTGAGGGATCGGTTACCCGAGTTCATATGGATAGACAGGTGTGTTCCGAAGCGAAATTGGATCGCGCTGTGCCCTAAATAAAGAAAATAAAATGGTCACGGTACCATTCTGACATTGTAAGCCATGTGGTGCCAATTTTTTGTGCACAAATTGTGTTCGTATTACTGAGGATATATTTTCATCATTTAATTTCATTTTTCAGTCTTTTTGGTTATAGTCGTGTGTACGTATGGTGCCGGCTAAGAGTACCACCAGCCCATCTCATCCCGTGCGTTTCGTAAAAGGACCATTGTGCCAAGCGTGGCGGTTTTGGCAAAATACTCTCAATAAGCACACAACACAAACCCATACCGGTCGTTGTGGCGTCGAGTTTCGGCTGAAATGATGATGATGATTGTAGCTGTGGTTACCTCGCAAAGAATGGACCCTCTCTTCATCCATTTCGTTTTTCGTCGTCCATCGGGTTTGTTAAAGGAGGCCAATATTTAATATTAAGAGGATGGACAGTAACATTCTCCCGTATGCATAACAATATACTGCAATCACCAATCCGCCTGCCAAGGGTGGTGATTATAACAATATCCTCTATGAATGCTCATTGTTGTAATCACTGGGAGGTTCGTGTTCAGCAGTGCACGTTTACGGGATGTTATGTGGATGGTTGACCATTCTTACCACAATAAGACCCCTTCGTGCCTCGCTATCGGTCGCAGCAGACGTACGAATATCCATGACAGACGTTACGAGAAGTCGGAGGCCCGAAGGCCAATCACAGCCATCTGAGTTTTGCAACCTAATTACTTGGGTATCATGTGAGCTATGCTTGGTACTTCTCTACAAGATCGAATTAGTAATGTGGAGATCCGTTGAAGAACTAAAGTTGCCAACACAGCTGAAAGGATTTATAAGCTCAAGTTGCAATAGATGGGGCACATTACTCGTAGAACTCATGACTGTCGCGGAAGAAAGATTTTTGGAGACCCGCACCGGAAAAAGCAGCGTAGGACCGCCAACGAGATAGACAGGTGACCTAAAAAGGTCGCAGGCAGTCTAGATGCGGCCGGGATATACCCCGCCGTTGTGGAAATCTATGGGAGAGATCTTTATTCATCAATGGATGTCCTTAGGTTGATATGATGGTTTTCTTGACATAGGCATGCACCGTTCGGGTTCTCTCGGTAATGCTCGGTTATCGTCGGGTGGCCGCCCTCGACCCCCGACCCAGCGCGTCGCATTGCCCACCCGCGCTATTACTTCGTAGTCACTTAGCATTCTTTCAGATTTATTCTTTTTGTTCGGTTCCTAAGGGTCGTAGTGTGATATTAAATAATCTATAACATTCGTCAACAATGGGGCTATAAATTAAAAAAAGAATATTTCAGATCTGACTAGGTAGGTCCAGAAATAAAGCACGTTCAAAAAATAAAATAAACAAACTCAGCTTTATTACATTAGTATAGATAAAAACATGAAGTTATCCATAACGATGGTAATAACTTGTGAGCCCCGACGTTCAAATTAATTAAACTGTGCTTGGGCGTGACGTAATTCATTACGCCATAGTCGTTAATGGGCGTGTATTGGCGTCCGCGTCGCCCTGTCATGTTCACGGCCCAAACTTAATCTGATTGCTGAATCTTGTTTCATATGCTACTTGTACCTCAAAAATTGTATTTTATTTTTATTTTGTGCCGTGTAGCTCTGTGTGGCACGTATATGACTACCCCATATCATCCCCCGGGTGTCGTAGAAGATGACTAAGAGAGTTTGGAACCCGGTGCGTACTAGCCACATATGGTGGGTAAACCACCAACAATAGCATACCCAAGGAGGGTTGGTGTGAGACAGGCATCCGACTGTAAAACTCTAATACCAAAACATTTGCAATATGATTACATATTGCGCCGACCACAAGTAACTTGGGTCCAGGGCAAGAAAGTGATGATGAATTTTTTTGTAACTACACATGCCCACTGGTTAATAATAATCTGCCCATTACTGTCCCACAGCTGGGCACGGGCTTATTCTGCCAGCCCAGTGCGGATTGGTGGACTACACACTCCATTGAAAACATTTAAATCCCTCTCAGGTGTGCAGCTTTCTTCACGATGTTCTCCTTCACCGTTAACGCAAGTAATAATCAAATTCTAATCAGCATATGAATACGAAAAGCCACCCGAGATCGTACTCAAACCTTTCTGTATGGAAGGCAAGTGTTCAACCACTAGGCTACCGCTGCACTACACACTGATTATCATGACTTAAGAACTAAGGGTTAGTATAATGTATAAACAAATAAAACTTTGTAACAAAAATAAATACCGACTTCAAAAACCTTACACGATATAAAAATATTAAAACCACTGAAATGGAAAAAAACCTTTATAAAGTCGGGCGCGGGGCCCGGACGGTATAAAATATAACCTTTCGTTGGTCTGCATGAACCGTGGTTGGGGTTGCGCGAGCGGCGGCTTCTAGTCGATCGGATCGGGCAAGATCTCTCTCTGCCGGCAGTAGTGTCGACTATGTTGGCAGAGCATGAAAACTGGAATGCAGTGGTCTCCTTCTTTGAGAGCTTCATGCTCCAGAAGGAGACCGCAGAGCGGGATTGGGAGAGGGCTGATCCTGCTCGAAGAAGGAGGAGATGGCGCCGGGGTAACAACTGCCCTGTCGCTTAATTCCCATACTCTCACACTCTGGCAGAGAGAGATCTTGCCCGATCAGATCGACCAGGATTTGCCGCTCGGCGGGTGTACTGTGCGGTGTCCTGGTCGCTATCACAATGGCAATGGTATTATGCCGTGGTCTCACGTCCTATCCTGCGCAGGTACGCACCGAAACAACCGTGCCCGGTTAGCACCTGCGTCAGGGGGTAGGTGACGCGCTCGCTCCATCTGAGCCAGGCTCCAAAGAGCGGCAGGACGGCCTCGACGACGCGTTCCGTCGCAAATTGCATCCGCAGGGGGTGACGCCACTTTCCAAGTGCGCGTCGCTGAGCTACCCGCCTCAGCCTGTCTAACGCCCCCGGAGGTGCGTGTTCGCCGCTCTGGGCCTGAAACTCCCTATAAGGCGGAGGACCTCTGGGTTCGCGGGTTAAGATTGAGGAATCTGCGTGCCCACACCGAGCGACCCAAGAGAAGACGGTAGCACGTTTGTGGTCACATGGACAGGCATGTCGCTTACCACCAGGTGAATGACTTGCTCTTCTCGTCACCAAGTGGTACAAAAATGCCTCATCACCAAGCTTGGTACGCGGATTGGTGATCGCAGTCTATCGTTATTAGCACACGGCAGGATGCTGCTGCCCATCTTCTTGATTTCAGCCCTTGGTCGCCATTTACGATACCCATGGGTGGAGAGGGGTGGTCTATTCTTTGCCAGGAATCACACGGAATCCTACCCTGACAGGACAGTTCAGTGTTAGTTAATTACGGAATTCATTTTATATCTTGAATAGGTTTGATAGACAGAATTAAGATTCGATCTCAACGAACACAAGTGCTCATTAATTATATTGTTGGAACTTTTTGAATCAAAAGTTAGTTTAATCTCGATTGATAAAGCGAAGTTAGGCTATATTTAAACTTTCAGTGGTTTAAGTCAGTGAACGATCGGGTGAAGTTTCCATGATTATATAAAATAATTATTTTTTCGTTTCATTTGATTACTACCAGCTTGTGTCAGAGTTAAAGTTGTAAAAATAAAAATATAATTATAATGTATGTACATTTTTGTTTTGTTATCACGAATTTTTTATCCTCAATGCATTGCAGTTGCGGTTACATGTCGTGTATCGTCATTTTGGGGGAAATTTACGTACTGACTCACCACGCTTGGCAGGCGGGTTGGTGAGTGCTATATAGAATGGCTACTGTTCCGTAGAAGGGACGCTGCTGCCCATCCCTCTGGTTTAGAGTCCGTTAGTCGCCTTTATGCTATATTCTTGATCCGGACACCACACGGATTACGATTTGTTATACCATGGAACCCAAAAACTAAGAGAAACTTACACAGTATTATTTATGTTTTTGAACGCAGTTTGTATATATTTCAACCAAATATGCAATAAAATAGAATTACTATGAGAAAACATTTTTTTTTACTTAATATGGTTTAAGAATGAATGAATGTATAGAATAGAATATACTTTATGGTCCACCATTAGGAACTTAAAAAGAAAACTTAAATATTAATACAATGTACAATGGGCGGTCTTATCGCTAAAAGCGATATTTTATAAAGTCACGAAAACTAATGATGGGGTAGTCCGTGGTGTACGGAGAAGTAGATGATAGTACTATATATATGAAACAATTCTCAATATAATAGATACATACATTTTAAGTAATTATGAATACAGAAAAGTGATATAGTAAAATAAATCGCAATTGTTATCACACAAAGAAATAGCATAGACAAATTACTCAACTAAAAAGACAGATAATGTTCTTTTACTAAGTTTTTAAAGGAGGGTAATGATTTTGCAGCACTCACTGATACTGGCAATGCATTCCACAATCGTAAAGCCTAAACTGTAAAAGATTTATCGAAGAATTTGGTGGAATGCATTGGCATCTGAAGTCTCAAGTTCTCCGATGATCTTAAGTATCTTGTGTGTGTGTTATGAAGGAACTTAAAGCGTTCTTCATGATAAGAGGGTGTTATGAGATTCAATAAAATGCTGTAACGCAAAAATAGAATACGAGTATTCCGGCGAAGTCGTATTGGAAGCCACTTGAGCTTATTGCGAAGTTCTGAGACATGATCATACATCAACTATTTGGAACCGTGCAACTTAGATTCTGACGTTTCATAAGTGCCAATATTTGGTTTATTTGAAATAAAAAAAATTGACTTTGACTTTGACTTTGCGCAAACCAAATATGAATCTGATACAAAAGGTTTGAAATCGCTCAAGCTTCGTAGAAGTCGGCGGCACTTATATCTCGCTTCACTGGTTCCTAGTGCTCATTACATGTACAATAATAAGATTTACTCAGTTTTGAATCCTAACCGAGCCGTGACAAAAGAATCTGCCTACTGAATACTCCTCACTCTAAACTTTGGCTTCAACGTATAGAATGGGCAAAGTTGTTAAAAGGAAACAAGACAGAAAAGTTCGACGCGGAAGACGTCCGGAATCAAGGACGACATTGATCTGTAGATGCCGATTTCAACTAATATACCTACCTAAACTTTCCGCAAATACCTATTGAGTTTTACAATGTGTATGTTACCTAAAGAATATAATACAGTCCTAGTAAAACAAAAACATATATAGGGAATGATACAGTAGAATATTTTTTCCGTAAAAGTCTTAACATGTGATGTGTCAAGCAAAACCACCTTGATGAATAAAGCATATTCTGTAGAGCTGCCCACATATTGAATAAGTTGCCAAAAGATAGTAGAAATACTAGAGATACGTTAAGTTTACGGATAATATAATAATATTGGTGCAGTGGCTGATACAGTCGGCTGCTGCGCTCCGGGTCGTGGGTTCGATTCCCGCACGGAACAAATATTTTTATGATCTGCAGGTAGTTGTTCCGGGTCTGGGTGTATTGTATGTGGAATTCATGTCTGTAAACGCATCCACGATAAATGTGAATGTGGGAAATGTTTAAAAAAAAGTTACAAGTCAATTAAATAATTCTTAGACGATAAATCCATTTTGTAGCGTAGGTGAGTTTTGTTATTAATATTTTTTTTGTTATAGTTGTACTACTATAATTATAAATAAAAACATTGTATGCATTGCATGACAAAACATGAAACAAGGACCTTTTTAGGGATTTTTAGAGAAAGTGATTAGACTTGATAAAAAAATATGTATGTATTTTTCGTATCTATGTCTCGGTGTTGGTTAAGAGTGTGCTATTTGCCTTCGATACCACTCAACCCTCACTTTTTTTATCTTTCATCCTTACTGTGCAGTGCAACGTGCATAATACATACGCATGCTCGCATGGTTTGCGTTCCCCAACCGATCGCCAACCCATCTGCCAAGTACGGCGATTATGGCGAAACCCCCCAATGAACCCACAACTCACCCATATCGGTCGTTGTGGTGATCTTTGGGGGAGGCCTGTGTCCAGCAGTGGACTTCATTCGGCCGAAATGCTGTGACGGCACGATTGGCGCTTAGCAACCTTTCTGCGCTACATGTCGCAGTTTCTATCTCCACACGGAACAAAGATTTGCATGATATACTGATAGTTTCGGGTCTGGGTGTTTATGCGTATCAGATTTATGTCTGTAAACTGTACCCACGACACAGGAAAATCCTAGTATAGGACAGATTTAAAAAAGGCGTATTTCGTCTTTAAGAAAAGCAGGGTGTAAGGGACAAGGTATCGAAAACTTTGTGAAGAGTTTACACTTAGGCGTTAATAAAAATAGGAAAGCCATTTATCTCGGAAACAATAGGTTACAGTTTTTGTCATTAATTTTAAGCACGCAATATAATTTACGGCTATGCCGTGTGGTGCCGGCTCAGAATACCACCCACCTCATCTTCTCCCGTGGGTGTCGTAAAAGTCGACTAAGGGATTATTAGCCGGAGGATGGGCAGCAGCGTCCTTCGAGTGCATTAACAACTCAACTGCAATCGCCAACCCGTCTGCCAAGCGTGGCGATTATGGCAAACCCCCCCAATTAGCCCACAACACATCCATATCGGTCGTTGTGGTGATTTTTGGAAGACGCCTGTGTACAGCAGTGGACTTCATTCGGCCGAAATGAAGAATATAATTTAGGCATCCTGATCAAAACGCTACATGACACTACTATGATATCATATCATCATCATATCAGCCAAAAAACGTCCACTGCTGAACAAAGGCCCCCCATAGATTCCAACAATTGTGTCATAATTTTGGGGGAAATTTGCCAGTACTCACCACGCTTGGCAGACGGGTTGGTGAGCGCAGTATGGCTAATGTTCCAAAGAAGGGACGCTGCTGCCCATCCCTCTGGTTTAGAATCCCTTATTCGCCTTTAACGACATCCATGGGAGGAGATGGAGTGGTGTTAAATTTTTTAATCCGGAAACCACACGGGCTATGATATGATCACTGCGAAGGATGACCTCATCCGTGCCGTGTGGTGCCGGCTCAGAATGCCACCACCCCATCTCCTCCCATGGGTGTCGTAAAAGTCGACTAAGGGATTAGCCAGAGGATGGGCTGCAGCGTCCTTCGAGTTCATTAACAACTCAACTGCGATCGCCAACCCGCCTGCCAAGCGTGGCGATTATGCTAAAACCCCCAATGAGCCCACAAAATATCCATATCGGTGGTTGTGGTGATCTTTGGGGGAGGCCAACAGTGGACTTCATTCGGCCGAAATGACGTTGATGAGCATTGTTTTCGTAAAAAAAATCTTTGATCCTCCCTATTTTGAGCAATTTCAAGCTATACCGTCCGTATCATGTTTGGTATACATTGCGCTTCTCGCCGTCATATAAGTCCATAAATGCCCACTGCTTAAACTTTTGCCTTTCCAATTACATTGAACGGACACAAAAGGCATTATGACCTCATTTCGCAGACGAAATAGTCAACGCAGTATCTTAGTTTTAAGGTTCGAGAAACTCATAACTCAAACTTTGAATGAAAGATACTTCATCTTCCTGTTCCGCCAACGACAGGGAACTTCACATCATGTCCTGCGTTTTCTGACGCCACACCCTAGATGAACCAATTGACGCTACTGAAAATGCAGAACTCATTGCTAACTTCTCGGCTGAAACAATTTAGATTGCCATCGAAATTCTAGGAAGAAGCGCGGAAAAAGATGAATCTGCCTGTTCGATCGCCTTTTTGAAACCAAAAAGATTTCGAAACTTATTATAGGTTGAATGGGTCACCTCTAGCTAAAAACTAACTAACTAGCTTACTAACTAAAAACTTACTGTCAAGAGGCACTTTCAATCTTAAATATACCTCCTTTAGCAGACAAGCATATACTTGCATTGAAGGCAAAACATTAGTAATTCGAAAGCGATGTATAAATGTTAGACTATGAATTCGGGACTTTTCGCGCACAGATAAATCAAAACAATATTTTGACTAAACTCAACGTTTCGGCCAAGTTGCATTGACCGTGGTCACGAGAAGTCTTCTTCATATTGTTTTGATTTATCTGTGCGCGAAAAGTCCCAAAATCATAGTGTAATATGAGTGAAATTCGCGATAGTTTAAAAACTTGTAGATGTATAAATGCTTTGACGTCGGATCCTAAGATAATTATTAACTAATCCGCCTTGTGATAATGATAATCGATTGGGTGCGGCAAGTTTGCAATAGGATCTTTGGTTTAAGTTAGATTAATTGATGGAAGGGAATTTTACTTTAGGGGATCGATCACGGGGTTAATGTTAATTGTACCCAGTTCTTGTTAATACTGTCGTATGGTGCCGGCCAAGAATAGCGCCAACCCATCTCATCCGGTGGGTGTCTATGAGATTAGCCGATGGGGGGCATCAGCGTGCTTTGAGTACATTTAGGCCTCCCGCCTGCTAAGCGTGGTAATTATGGCAACCCCCCCCCCCCCCCCCCCAATGAGCACACAACATACCTAGACTGGTCGTTGTGGTCATCTTTGGGAGAGAGTTATCTCCATGATGACTTTATTCAGCCAAAATGATGATATTGTATATATATATATACATTGTATGATATAATGTATTGTATGAAATACTGTATATGAAGAGGGAGTTTCAGTTTGTTTGGTAGGTAGTTTCGTAATTTGGGAGGTAGTTTCGTAATTGATTATGCAAACATTTTCAAAATGTATAAATGTATTTTTTTAGGCAAATTTGAACTTTATTGGAGTCCAACATATTCCATGTTGCGCTACAACATCTTCCTAATCCACCTTTGAGTCTTACTCTATCTTTAATGATCTAAAATTATGCGCGACAGTAGGATTTCTCCTGTATCATGGGTACACTGACATAAATTCCACATGCATGAACAACCAAACCAGAAACAGCTACTTATAGGCCACATGAATAGGCCCACTGCACCAAACGTGTCGCGATCTGTTTGCTTAATTGAAAAAAATATAGGTCAAAAAATTGTAACTACGTAAAGCAAGACAAGGGCAAAATAAGAAATAAAGTAACTAATTAATTCTCATTTCCCCTTGTAACGTACGAAGTTCTAAATGATACAAAATTCACTTATCTCGGTGACACAAATGTAAAGTTTGTTCGCCAATTTAAATTGGGTTGGCTCGTCAGATTAACTGGACTGTGTAGAACGATGTAATTGATGCTGCGCTTAATTAGAGTTAGCTCGGAATCTGATGAGTTTTGTGACAAAAAGTATGTGTTCTTTATTAAATGGTTATTTATCTGTTCTGCAGAGGTTAAAAGAGACCGAGTAGCGTATTCGATATAATATTAAGGCCGGGTTGTCAGGTGTTAAACGCAGTATTTGTCCACGCCTGTGGCTATGAGACGCCAAAGACTTCTCAAGAAAATTTCATCATCATCATATCGGCCACTTATACGTCCACTGCTGAATAAAGGCCTCCCCCATAGATTCCACAACTGTGTCATCATTTCGGGGGGTATTTTCCAATACTCACCACGCTTGGCACGCGGGTTAGTGAGCGCAGTATGGCTACCGGTTCACAAAAGGGACGCTGCTACCCAGTCCTCTGGTTTAGATTCCCTTAGTCGCCTTTTATGACATCCACGGGAGGAGATGGAGGGATGGTATATTCTTAATCCGGACACCAAACGGACAACAAACAACAAACGAACAAAAAAAAAATTAATTAATCTATACCACAAAAAGACAATTCCGCCCACGCATAGCTGAAGACTCCCTCGTCCGCGTTCAGTCATCAGCAATACACTGGGTGTCATGATCAAAAGCTGATGAAACGCTTTGGGCCATCCACCGAACATTAACAGTCACACCAACTGACTTACTGATCTCACAGATGGGAAGTTAAAAGCACACGTTAAAACAATTCTCATAAAAATGCCTACTACAGAGTTAGGGACTATGTTGACGATGGGGGCATATGGCGTTAGTTATTTTGCTGCACATGTGGCTTCCTTGGTAACCAATTATATGTAAGGTGCTCTTTGTATGATTTAGCTGCTATATTTATATTTCAGCAATGTGTTGATATAGTTTTAAACACATTTATGTGATATCTAATTCAATGTTGTAACCTCAAGTATTTCAAAAGAGTATCCATGGAGTTTCTTGCCGGCTCTTATCCATAGGATCAACTAATTGGGACCGAACAACAAAAAAAAGTAATTGGTCTATTTGAAATAAAAAAAACAAACGACGGGATGCTGCTGTTCATCCTCTAAGTTACACCCTACAATTTCCTTCCATATTCGTTTGCGAGAACTACACTGTCTTAGAAGGTGGTTATGGGAGGTCAAGAGCTTCAAGAGGTTAGGTGGTAACATCTCTCTTTGCGCTGCTACATTGAGTGGCGCTTTTAGCAAGTTACACTCAGTGAGACAAGTAAGTCGCATTCGCCTGGTGGTAAGCGTCATTCCAGTCCATAACAACTGTAATACTACCAAGGACTTACCCTGCCTGTCAGCAAAATGTGCTCGTCACCTCGAGACATTAGTTCTTTAGTTACATATTTGGAATTTGACTAGCTACAGTGTCCTTCAAGCCAGAACGTTGTATAGTCTAAAATTTAAATACTATTGTTTGGCAGCAGAATATCTGGCACTGCGGACACTTACCTAGTCGGCCTATGACTCGGCCTCTTGCAATAAGAAACCTACATAATATAATATATAAAAATAGGAACAGCAGGGGAATAAACCGGCAAAACATTTTTATTTTAAATAAAAATAAGAACATCACATCTAAAAAAAAATACGGATTGTGCGTCGTTTACGTGCAAAAAAGTACTATATATCAAGTTGTATTAAACATACTATATTCAACCTATATTCTACTGGGAGATATAAACAGAAAATCTATCGTTAGAAAAATCCACTATCGTATTTGATAAAGTGCTACAATTACTAACAAAATGCTGAAAATGTCAAAACAGCACGAAAATATAAAAACAAAAATGGCGACAATCCCTCGCTTGAATTAATAGTCGGTTGTCGAATCATTCGATACATACTCACAAATGTATATTGACAGTTGAAATATTGTATCTGACACTACGTGGACTGTGTGAAAAAGTGCCTCATTATAAGGCTCGACCCTGTATCACACCGTCACGTAACGAATGGGATATATTTTATGGGCGAATATAAATAGCAATTTGAATTTTAATGCCTTTTCTTGAAGTTCTTCTTTTTATAGATACATACAACTTAGTGACTGGTCGAGCAAGTAATTTGCCTAGTTGTTTGCTACATTCCAATTGTTGTGGACACCAGTCCACAACAATTGGAATGCTATCCAGGACTAGTCGTGCGTGTCACCACACTGCGCTCGTGTACAACAACTACTAACAACAATAGTTAGTTCCATATGCCCAGTAGCCACAGTGCCCATCAAATTGAAACTTTTAAACAATACTGCGTAACACAGCACGGCGATGGTATTTATCTAGCCAGACCTTTGCAACAACAATGCAATACCACCAGAGAGAGATTTCTATTGTTGATTGAAGTGTGATATGATTTATTAGAAATTCTGAATCACCATCTTTTGATATCCTTAACCATTCTTTTATTTACAAAAGCGTTTCGTTGCCTTTTTACAAGTTACTGAGGTATATAGTGAGGTATATGTGTAGACACCATAACTCAGATGAACCACGAATATACGCATCACCTTTTGCGACATTCACGGAAGGAGATGGAGTGGTGCTGTATTTTTAATCCAGACACCACGCGGCAAATTTTTTATCTCTAACAGTTGTAACTAATTGATATTACTGGTGAAAACCAACTGTGAAGAATTAAACTCTTAATTACTAACAGATTCACATAACAATTTGGTCAAATAGTAGGTCGGCAGATCATTCCAGCAACGGGTAGCAGAAATTCTAAAACTACCACGACAATTTTACAGACATGCATCTCACATGCATCTCACATGCACAAACACTATAATACTCAAACGCCATTTAATGTTAAATCCCCGCTTTAACAATTTGAGGCGCCCGGTTTTGTACCAAAAACAGGTTTCTCGAATAGTTTGTTCCGTGCGGGGATCGAGAACGTAGCGTAGAAAGCCAATCCTTTAGCCACTGCACCAACCGTGCCGTCAAATGGTCAGATTGACTGTGCTTAGAAAATGAATCGCTATTTTAGTGAAGAATTAAGGTACAATTATTTTTTCTGTTTCGGGTATAGAAACGTGATCTGATTCACCTCCCAAATAGTGGCAGGTGATTACATCGTCATCTTCCATGTATAACGCAAGTACGCAAGTAACTAGTACTTTTAAAACGAAGATGTATATTTTGCCGGTAAAAGCAATTTGTTAACGGTAATTGGTATAATGGATAGTTAATTACGCAGAATGGGTAAAGCTAAATGGACCAAGATCATATTGGCGTTCTACATTTATGAGATCTGCTTCATTTATCGTGACCTTGGTAAATAGGTAACATATGCCTTTGAAACCTTTGGGCTATATTATTTAAGGACCAATTCAGTTAACCCGTAAAATTATCCAATTGCAAGAATATGATCGAACCCTTTCATCACTTTTTTTAGTCGCGATAAATCCTATTGTACATTTTCAGCGTAATGATGATGAGGGCATTAAGGATATTAAGAATATAGCACCACTCCATCTCCTCCCGTGGAGGTCGTAAAAGTCGACTAAGGGACTCTTAACCAGAGGGATGGGCAGCAGCGTCCCTTTTGCTGAGCAGTAGCAACTCTGCGCTCACCAACCCGCTTGCCAAGCGTGGTGAGTATCGGCAAATTCCCCCCAAAATGACAACACAACATAAGCACCGGCCCCCAGTTCCCGGCAGCCCCGCCATTCCTGGTCATGGTAGCGGCCACGGAAACGGCGGGGCAGGGGGTGCTAAGAATCTCCGGATGGGATCCGGCTACCACCCAAACCGAAAACTGGCCCTGGTGACATATAACACGCGCACACTGAGGGCAGACGAAAAGATTGTTGAGCTGGAAGAAGAAATAGATAAGTTGCACTGGGATATCATGGGTCTATCAGAAGTCCGAAGAGAGGGGGAGGACACGATAACCCTGAAATCCGGCAACTTATTCTACTACCGGGAAGGCGAACATCTGTCTCAAGGTGGTGTCGGGTTTCTCGTCCGCAGGTCCCTCATTAACAGTATAGTGGCCATCGAAAGTGTGTCGAGCAGGGTAGCGTACCTTATACTCAGAATATCCAAGAGATATTCGTTGAAGGTCATACAGGTCTACGCACCGACCTCGACACACCCAGATGATGAAGTAGAGAGTATGTATGAGGACGTAAGTAGGGCCATACATACCTCGAAGACACATTTCACTGTTGTGATGGGGGACTTCAACGCAAAACTGGGCACTCGATGCGATGGTGAGTTGAGAGTGGGGCAATTTGGATATGGGCAACGGAACCCCAGGGGACAGAGGCTGGCCGACTTTTTGGAAAAGGAGGGACTCTTTATGATGAACTCCTTTTTCCAAAAGCCGCCTCACAGGAAGTGGACCTGGATGAGTCCCGATGGTTCCACGAGGAATGAGATTGACTTCATCATGACCAATAAAAGACAAATATTCAATGATGTCTCTGTGATCCACAGGGTGAAAACCGGTAGTGATCACCGAATGGTAAGAGGCACATTGAATATTAATCTCAAAGTTGAGAGGTCTCGTCTGATGAGGTCTACGCTCCGGCCCTCTAGTACTCATATCCAAAACCCCGAGAGCTTTCAACTCGAACTCCAAAACCGCTTCGAGTGCCTGGAACATTGCGTATCTGTGGACGATTTAAATGGTAGGTTTGTAGAAACTGTCCAAACGGTTGGGTCTAAGTTCTTTAAAGCCCACCGTAAAGGTAGACCAAAAAAGTTCTCCGATCACACTCTCGACCTTATGGCAGAAAGACGCGCCATGACGCTGCAGTCTTCCGATGATGCTGAAGCATACCGACTGCTCAATAGACGGATATGGAAGTCATTGCGGCACGATATCCGCACCTTTAACACTAACGGTGTTAAAGAGGCGATTGAGCGGAATCAAGGCTCCAAAGTGTTCGCAAGAGACAAGTCTATTGGGCAAAGTCGTATTATGAAGCTGAAGACCGAGGACGGCAGTGTAGCGTCGACTAAGCCAGAGGTTTTGAGAGAGATTGAGAACTTCTACCGGCAGTTATACACCTCGGTTACTATACCTACCATTGGCTCTGACAAAGACCCGCGAGCCAAACTAACCCGACACTATACCGAGGATATCCCGGACATCAGCCTGTACGAGATTAGGATGGCCTTGAAACAGCTTAAAAATAACAAGGCGCCGGGTGGAGACGGAATTACGACAGAGCTTCTGAAAGCGGGTGGAACACCGGTACTTAAAGTCCTTCAGAAGCTATTCAATTCCGTCTTACTCGAGGGCACAACGCCGGAAGCGTGGAACAGAGGTGAGGTGGTGCTCTTCTTCAAAAAGGGTGATAACACCCTATTGAAGAATTATAGACCCATCTCACTTCTGAGCCATGTTTATAAGCTGTTTTCAAGGGTCATCACGAATCGTCTCGAGCGCAGGTTTGATGACTTCCAGCCTCCCGAACAAGCCGGTTTCCGAAAAGGTTTCAGTACCATAGACCACATCCATACGCTGCGGCAGGTTATACAGAAGACCGAGGAGTATAATCTGCCACTATGCTTGGCGTTTGTGGACTATGAGAAAGCCTTCGATTCGATCGAAACCTGGGCAGTGCTGCAATCTCTGCAGCGGTGCCAGATTGACTATCGGTACATTGAAGTGTTGAAGTGCTTATACAGAAACGCCACCATGTCGGTCCGAGTACATGAACAGAGCACGGGGGCAATTCCATTGCAGAGAGGTGTGAGACAGGGGGACGTCATTTCCCCGAAACTGTTCACCGCTGCAATGGAGGATGCCTTCAAGCTACTGGAGTGGAAAGGATTCGGCATTAACATCAATGGCGAGTATATCACTCACCTTCGATTTGCCGATGACATCGTAGTCATGGCAGAATCGCTGCAAGAGCTCAGCACAATGCTCGATGATCTCAACAGAGTTTCCCAACAGGTGGGCCTTAAAATGAACATGGGCAAGACAAAAATCATGTCAAATGTCCATGTCGTGCCCACCCCAATATCCGTTGGGAGCTCTGTTCTCGAAGTTGTTGACGAGTATGTCTACCTAGGACAAACTGTCCAGTTAGGTAGGTCCAACTTCGAGAAAGAGGTCAATCGTCGAATCCGACTCGGCTGGGCAGCGTTCGGGAAACTTCGCAACGTCTTTTCGTCAACAATACCGCAATGCCTCAAGACGCAAGTCTTTAACCAGTGTGTGTTACCAGTGATGACATATGGAACAGAGACGTGGTCACTCACAATGGGCCTCATAAGAAAGCTCAAGGTCACTCAGCGAGCTATGGAGAGAGCTATGCTTGGTATTTCTCTACGAGATCGAATCAGAAATGAGGAGATCCGTAGAAGAACTAAAGTTGTCGACATAGCTGAAAGGATTAGTAAACTGAAGTGGCAATGGGCAGGGCACATTGCTCGTAGAACTGATGGCCGTTGGGGCACAAAGGTTCTCGAATGGAGACCGCGCACCGGAAAACGCAGCGTGGGACGACCTCCAACGAGGTGGACAGACGATCTGGTGAAGGTCGCTGGGAGTCGTTGGATGAGAGCGGCATGTGACCGCTCGTTGTGGAAATCTAAGGGGGAGGCCTTTGTTCAGCAGTGGACGTCCTGTGGCTGATATGATGATGATATGATGATGATGAGGGGCGGAGTGGCAAGCTGGACTCTTACTGGCAAAAAACCCATGGTGTTTCTTCCAATTACCTATGGCTGGAGGTGCGGTATTCGCCGTGTAGGCATTACACCACACCCCTGGCAGGTATCGGTTTGTCTCTTGGTCTGACTGGCTCCATCCCGTATCACTCGCTTTTAAGGCCACCCATGGGCGACGAGGGGTAGGCTATTCCATTGTGTGGCTCTAGTGTGATCATACGAGGACCTGGAGCCTCCCTTAGGTGCCGAAGATGACCGCTCCAGTGGTTTTAGCCGGTAGGAGTCCGGCATACCCCTTCGTCTTCCCCGGGGCGAAGGAAGTTCATGACGAATTTCCACTGGGCATCAATAAAAAAAAAAAGGCTATTCCATTGTAAAAATAAAATATTTTCTGGTTCCTACAATATCCAAAAAAAAAACATCAATCGCCTCTTTTCGGTACGCAACGAAATGACACGCCAGCAATTTTCAAGACGACAATAATATTAATTGATGGACAGTATTTTTTATTATTCATGAATAAAATAGAATATTCTTTATTGTACACCATTTTAAAAACAACTACTAGAAATCATTCTATGCACAGTAATTGTACAATGGGCGGTCTTGTCGCTATTAGCGATTTCTTACAGACAACCTTTGGATGGACAAGAAAAAGATGGAAAAAGACAAAGGGCTACCCCCTTCCAAGGTGTATTTATTATATTAATATAATTAAACAGCGTATCTAGACAATTAAATATTCTAGTATGCTAGCGCGTTTTTAAATAGGTAAGTATACACTAGCATGAATTTGGTGTTTTTAGGTATACGACATTTATTATTTTAAAGGCTGTATGCGCATTTATTTTCAAAGTTTAAAAAATTGATAACAAAATACGTGTTAGTGTGAATTGGCGCAAACGAAAATTATGTACCGTGTACTGTATTGTGGCTGTTTTAATATGTTTATCACAATATTGAGTTGTTTAATAAAAAAAATGTAGTTAATTGGAAGATATGATTTTACCTGGCAAAAGTGTTCAATTGTCGTTGTATAACTGTACAAACTGCAATGTACCTTTTAATATGAATTAAACTTTCATGTTTCATGAAATTTGTTTATTGTTCAGAAGCTTCAACACCGGTGATGCCAGTCAACGCAAAGAGATAACATATTTTACATTTAAAAAAAAACAATTTCGAGATTCAAGTGCTGCCGACTACGATATCTTGTAACACATAGCCAGTGACCGGATAAAACAACGGATAAAACAACAACAATTTATAACCAACGAAAAATACTACGATTTGTATGTGTCACAAAGCTCTAAATAAATTGGATTCCGTTAAAATAAATCCCAGCTACTTTTTGTTATTTTTTAGGGTTTTAGTGGCGACAATCTAAATGAGGTTCACTGGCAATGAGTACAATTCACATATAAATGTTGTGTTACCAAATTGGTAAAGGGTGTGAGTAGAAAGGTATAAAATAGTCTGTTACAGACGGTCAGTGCTAAAGTCGATACTGTAAGAGCTGAAGAATACGGAAGGATCCTTATGGGTGGATCTATGGTTATGATAATATAATAAGTGTTATATATTTTATGGTTGTTTATTACTGTATATTACAGAGACTGACATACAACCGCACAGTTCAATAATAAAAACGGAAATATTATTTCTGTAGATTAAATTTTACTTTCTCTGTGTGAAAAGAGGCCTTTGGTTAGCACTGGGACATTCTGATATATTTTATATTTATAAAGAACAAAAAAAACTCGAGAAAAAAAGGGAAGAAGGTAGTTCAGTCTAGTTCGTGCTAGATTATAGGAAACACTATACTTGTATTCGCAGACTAAATCCTATTTATGAATAGGTTTGTTTCTTTTTGGGGTCGCTTTTTTTTCACCGAATTTTCAAATCACAGCGGTGCTAAAGAAGTTTCGATTCAATAAAAAACATTTTAACCATTTTTTCGGAAATGTTACCCATTTTTCTTCATTCATTCAACGACGCGTTTGCTCGCGAATTGCTCATACAATACAAAACAAAGTTTAATTTCTTGTGTTTTATTTTAATTACTCTTCGCAACACTTGTTTGACGCTTGTTTACTCTTATACATACAAAATGCTGCCCGTTTGTGTTAATTTTCCTAGCTCATTTTGTTCAGTTTGTCAATTTACAGGTAAAGAAGCCAATTTCCCCGCTTCTTGAAAATGGGTATCAAGCTTATTTTGAGACTATAATTAAATTTAATATTGAACGTCTATCACAAACTAGAATAATAGGCAATTATGCCTTTATATTTATTATTTATAAATCATTTTCTACCTTCCCGTTTAAGTTTATTTCCGGAAAACATGGGCTTAGTTAGCGATGAACATGGAAAACGCTTTCACCAGGAAATAGCAGAGTTTGAGAAGCGTTATCAGGGTAAACGGGAACCAGTCATACTTGCAAACTTCTAGTGGTGCCTTCTAAAGGAACACTACGAGTACTGATAATAAGAAAAAATCTTAACTATAAAAAAAACGACGAAGAATTGTTGTTTGTTTTAGTGATTTTTTAATATAAAGAAAAGCTTTTCTCGTTGAAGCCCGATGTGACGTATTTGTCAAATTTAATCAAGCTGGCAGTGAAGTATCATTATAACATAAAGTAGACACAGTAAACAAATATTGCAGTTTTATAAAAGCGAATCACTTTTTTAGGTTTATCAGTCTATTTCTCATTGGGTTACAAATGTTTATCTGTAAAAAAAGAGATTACAGATAAACCTTAAGTAACCTTTAACGTCACCCACGGCCGAAAAAGGGGTAGCCTAACTTTAACCGGTGACCACGCACATGAAAATAAGTAATAACGAATTATATTTTATTATAAAAGTAATAAATACTCGCGTAAAGTGAAATAATGACGTAGGTATTAAAAGTGAATATGATCCGTCTTCAGACGCGCACGGAAATGTAAACCGTCAACGCACAAGACGGATGGTGTGCACGAAACACGAGAACGAATGCTACGACAAATTAATGTTGTATAAATAGACATGTCATATAAATAACCTGGATGGGTTGTTAATTTTTTTGACAATGGACAGGGTTGAATGATGGAAGACGTTAGTAAACTGCGATGATTGATTGAAAGTAAAGTAATTTTACAAGGAGGCTTTGTTTCAGAAATTCTAAGGGAGTTTAATTTACTGGTGGTAGGCCTCTTATTGCAAATGGCCGGCTAGGTAGGTACCACCGTGGGGGATCCTTTACAATCCTCCCCAAAAAGTGTCTGGGTGGGCGACCTTTTTACAGTCGCCTTCCCTCCGCTAGAGGTGGTGACCGCTTTACAGTCATGCCCTCCGTGATGTGCCTAACGGCGTGGCATTAATGGGCGGCTCTAGTGTCATCTTACGAGGACCTGGACTCCGCCTTCAGTGCCGAAGATGTCCGCTCCAGTGGTTTTAACCGGTAGGAGTCCGGCATACCCCTTCACCCTTCCCCGGGGTGAAGGAAGTTCCATGTAGAATTTCCACTGGACAACAATAAAAAAAGGTAGGTACCACCGCAGTGCCAGATATGCACCTCCAAGCAGTATTTTTAACTTTAACCATTACCGGTTAGAAGGGCTAGAGAAATTAATAAAAGAGACCAACGCTCGAATACTGAAATGCCAGTTAAGGGGATTACATCGCTCAAATCGCAAAAACGGCGTAAGTTTAAAGGATTTTGTTCACCAATACTGTCGTGCACTGGCTATGTAAAAAATAAATGTTATACTTAAGGTCATCAATTATGAATAAATTAGCCCAAATGTTAGAAAAAATAAAGTAAATAGGCAGTTTTTAACCCAAATTGAATTTCTCTCTATAACGGCTCAATAGTAGGCATAAATTTTACGTAAAAAAGCGGATTAACGTCTGTAAGAATTAGTATTCTTTATTATCTCATTTAATTTAATATTTAGTGAATAATAAAGAATACCCTGAAATGTCACAAGCAACGCCTGTGGCGCATGCTCGGCACGCAATACATCAGTGTTCTGACGTATCTTATGGCGGGTGGACTGTACGTGCGTTATTTTTTACAAAGGCAATCCAAACTTGAACAGCTTTGAACCATTATGAATTAAAGCCTATTGTAAATAGTACAGATATAACAATTACGTACAATAATTATAGAAATTAAGTTTGTAGTAATATATTATTTAAAGGAGTTTATAGATTCGTTTTGTGTTTTGTCATCATAGAGTAAGCCTGACAATGTCTAAATATAAACATAAATGTAAAAAGAAGCGTGCCCCAGCTGTAAAAAAAATGCTAAGTTTACATTATTTCTAAGCTGTTTATTTTCGCTTTTACTTTAGTATTTCGTTTGTCGGTACTACGTAAAAAATGTTGAAAGCTCATCCTAACTAGTTCCGTCACTGAGATCCAGTAAGTATTTACCTGATCCTAATGAAGATCCCTTCCTTCAGAATGTATTATGTATACTATCGTAACACTTAATGCTAAATAAGATAACTGGTGAAATTCATCAACTATTTTATTATTAAAAAATGTATTAGTCTCTCAGAGAGCGAATAAAAAATAGGCACAGCAATGACAGCACTGCGACACATCTGTGTGTTTGCCTAATCATTAGATTCTTTTGTTGTAGTACGGTCCTTTATCGGTAGTTGGCGGTAATTAACAAATACTAGCACAAACGCCAAATCATCAAGGTCATGGGGCAATGTAGGTAATGCTCATATTATTAAGTTTCGCTTTATCTATTTGAGCCTCCCAGTTAAGTACCGAAAACAGGTTTCTCGAATAGTTTAAGTGTGATTTAATATTAAATGGCATTTTAGTATTCGGTCGTAAATAACTAACTAACATCTTGAGATGACGAGCGCAGTATTGTTGTATCCATTTGGGGGGAATTTGCCAGTACTCACCACGCTTGCCTGGCGCGTCGTTATGCTCAGTATTGCTACTGTACAGAAGGGGCGCTGCTGCCCATCCCCTGGGTTTATCGGGGAATCTCTTTAAGCTGTAATTAATAATCAACCTAATCGAAAACCTTTATATTTAAGATTTTGCACTTTATAAATCATATAAATTAATTAAATAAAGTAAATTGTGTTTACATCACACTTAACAAAAAAATAATTAGAGATATCTTCTGACCCAAATCAGAAGAAATATTTAAGTGCTCGTATGTACTAATTCATTGTTTATCAAAAATAGGTAAATACGACTATTCTTTTTATTAAAACGTTCTTTGTAAGCTACTTGTTTACCAACACCTGCAAGGCCAGGATCTAAAATGGCGACCACCGGAAAGAAATTATTGTGAAAGTACTTACGGATATTTCATTTGAATATGTCTTTACTGGTAGCCATTCTGATCTCGATAGTAAGTGATTTCAAAGCATTGTAGACTGGAATTGGATTGGAAGGAAGAATGAACGAATTTAGTACTATGAGAAGGACAGTATAAGAGAAGATTGTTTGAAGAACATAAATTCGTACAGTGAGTAGAGCATAGATATTGAAAGTGGGGAATGAGATGGGGATGGGGAGTGGGTGAGTTAAGTACGGAGAAAAGTATCTATGTCGCAGGCCGGGAAGAGACGTTCATTTGCCTCACTGCGGATATTGCCCAGAAACACGGCGTAGTGTGCTTCGTTGGAGGAGAGAGCAGTTGAGCTTGGATGACGCAACGCCATTATCGCGGTGGTCAAAGATAGTGACCTCACGCTTTCAACCGTGATTCAGTCCATCATCCGGAGCAAGAGCGCGTGGTATGCCGTCGCCTCCTTTCGCGAGGACTTAATGCACGCACACTTTCTGGGGATTGTGCGGCTGGCCAGGTCGCACAGAGACATGCATTTTTACATAGTTCGACACTTCTAATAAAGAGTTCACGTTTGATTAAAGAACATCTTGTATTTTCTAATGCAAGCAAAGTCAGGACTTAAAATAAGTATTTTTTTATTACACTCTAAACAATGTACACTTTATTTCTATAAAAAATATATATAGAAAAAGTTCTTTATGTCTTTATTTAACATTTTATAATATAATGGATTTTTAATATTTGTAAACATTTACGGTTTTTTGGAACAACATTATTTTGATTATTTTGGTAGATCAGTTTAAACCAGTTTTACTTTTAACTCTCAGAAGGTTTTACATAATATCTATATTGAGTGAATTGGCTTGCTGAGTGAATAAAAACAAAACCTATGTTTGCTCAATATATCGTTTTATAAGTATTCTATATTTTAAAAGTGAAATAAATACTTCTTATTAATCTTTCAATAGTGTACTTTATTATTTTGCTTGATTGAATCCGCGCATAAGAAGTCTACATTGTTTTCATAAACCACGATTATCCACAACCATAGATTATCCACGATCGTCGTATTTTAAATTTAGATGTGAAAAGACGAGGATATTTCTCAGTGGCGGGACATTGGAGAGGCTTAGGTCCAGCAGTGGACTGCTATGGACTGATGATGATGTATTCTCGACCTCGGAATGCGGCAACTAAGTCTTGATTATTCATAAGTGCCTAAATGGCTTTACATGAATATTTTCTTTTCTTTTTTAAAAATCTTTTATTCATGGAGTTGCTAGCCCTTCCCCTTACCTTAAGCTTGCTTGAGATTTGTTAAGAGGTCTATATAGAATATATCTTTGATTTGAATTTATTAAAACTAAGATTTTCTCGTGGGCATAGTTACAAGCGTAATAGAAAATTGAATTTGTCTAAACCATCAACACCTTTTTATTCAAATTTGAAATGTTTGGAACTTTTAAATCAGTGTCTGTCAGGAATATGGAAAGTAAGTAAAATCAATAGAGGAAAACCATCGCGAGAGATTTAATTCTTAAGACTTCAAAAGAGGATTATTCTAGTACCTAATAAACTTTAGCCTACAAAACGGTTTAATGAATTTAAAATTAATCAGATATCGGTTACCGGGCAATCGACTCGTACCATCGGAATATTGAAATTAAGCTCGGACATTTCCCGTTGACGGTTATTGATATGGAAATCGTTCGGAATATTTTCAGACGTCAGTGAACGATTGGACGAATTAATTGGTTATTCGGATTGATACATTATATTCCATTCCGGGCGAATATCAATTGCAAATTAACTGAGTAGTTTGTAGTCGTTTTAGGGTTCCGTTTAGATTAGAAAATATAATAATCTGTACGTGATTTCTGAACGCACGGTTGCTGGCAACCGCCACCTTTTATATTTTAGTTGCCTCCCGTGACAATGTCACTATTATATATATATATGATCTATATACAAGCCAATTATTTATAAATACTTTAGAATACTTCGGCATAGACAGTTGACATCGGCCAATGATCTTATATATTAAAAAGAAGTAGATATGTTACACGCGCGCCAAAAGTAAGAACCAAAACTCCCCCAATTGTAGCACCTCGCAATCGGTTCGCCTACATAGCTATCTCTTTTACTCTTGTTGTTTTTGTATCTTCTTTCTCACGACATGGTTGTGCAAGCGAGATTGTATTTTGCGCGCCATTTAATATGGACATAACATATCTATGGTATAATATCATTGACATAGGCACAGTTTGGCTATTCTCGGTAATGCTCGGTACTCGTCGAGCGGATCTTGGCCCCCGATCCACCGCATCGCATCTCCCGCCCGCGCCATTACTTTGTTTTTACTTAACGTTCTTTCTGTTATTTTTTCTTTTTGCTGGCTCCTAAGGGTCAAGTCAAAGTCAAAGTATTTATTGCTTTCATTCATGTGTACATAAGATCTTAACAATACAATATGATAAACAACATGAAACCCTGTCAGGGCACAGCACTTATACACAATTTAATAATAATAATAATTTACACACTCTCTACACCCCTAGCCGCTCACACTGGTGTTGCTCCTTGTCGCCTGTAGTGGTGGCCATTTAGGGCGCCCATCTTGTGAGTGGCGAGTCACCGTCTGCCACAGAATTTCACGATCAAAGTTGAAAGGCAGACGCCGTTGTTCCCGTATTTATTTATTAGTCTTTTTATTCCATGTAACACCCATTGCAATAGACCTTATCGTTCGGTTTAGACCGGGTTCCCCCTTACAGGGGATATAAACCCGTGAAAAGAGAGACATGTAGATAATAATTTAATCTAATTTAATTTATTTTAATAATAATTTTATATCTAAGCAATAGTATATACGGGCTTACGAATTAAATTAGAATTACATTCATGGTGTGATTATTATTGTTTATTTTATTATAATTATGTTTTCAATACTATTATACGTATTATATTGTAATCTAATTATTGCACAATAAATTGTCTTACTACCTACTGTAAATAATTTTTATCATCGAAAAATTCCTGCAGTGTATAGTAGCATTTCTGTATAGATGTTTAAATAATTTATTTTTAAATAAATTATTTTTAAATTTAAGACTTTCTTTTCAAAGTCAAAGTCAAAGTTTTTTATTTCAAATAAACCAAATATTGGCACTTATGAAACGTCAGAATTTAAGTTGCACGGTTCCAAATAGTTGATCTCATGGAGAAGAGCCGGCAAGAAACTCCATGGATACTCTTTTAAAATAGTTGGGGATTACAATGTTAATTGTATAGGTACACATGATTGTAAAACATATACAGAGAAAAATGTAGGTTAATGTGTAAAGATGAAACATACCACAATAAAATTACAATAATGAATTTGCCGTGGCAGGTAACGGCTGACCAGTCCCAACAGACGGCACCCGTTCACGAGCATGACGCATGCATCAGCATCGCTTAGCTCAACCATATTGTAGGGAACCGAACAACCCGATACACAACGCCACCGTTAGCAAGACATTTTAGTGAGAATGACAGACCAATACAGCCAGGCAAAAGACACAATCAAAATAAGTACTTAACATATAACATTAATGGCTACATGATGCTCACACATTTACAGTTTTTTATAAATATTATAAATTAATGTCACAAGAACAATATTAATATTAACTAATAGTCAATCAATCAATTTTAATGTTTGAGGTATTTTATTAAAAAAAATTATGGACTTGACATATGGACCTGAATGGAATAAGGATAGGCTGGATGTTGGTAGCGCTAATTTATTTCGATTTCGTAGGTTGCGGGGTTGGGTGTAGTGGTCTTTATTTTGAGAAAAGAGTGATGTGTGTTTTCTGACAAAGAGACATACTTCAAATATATAGAGAGAAGCGAGTGTGAGAATCTGATGTTCTATGAAATGTCGTAGCGTGATGTTAAATAGTCCTTAACCTTCCTGAAGAAATAGGCTACCCAATGCAAAAACAAAATCATATCCGATTGTTAGTTTCAGATGTTAGCGCGGTCAAACATAAAACAAACAAACTCTTTAGCTTTACTTTAGTAGTATAGATAAGTGCAAGTGACCCAAGGTGGAGGGCTTTAAATAGGACTTTAATTTGTCCCATAATCGACTATGATGTGTGTTACTTTGACTTGAATTCAGATCTACTCAACAAACTTGACCGTTTTCTCAATAATTGCATTCGATTCGTCTTCAACCTCAGTAAATATGATCATGTCTCTGCGTATCGATTACTGTTAAATTGGTTGCCTATTCGCCAGCGCAGAAATACGAGAGCACTGACCACCCTGTTTTCTATATTATACTCTCCCAATTCTACTTTTTATTTATCTTCTCACTTCCAGTATCTTTGTTCTAACCACAATAAATATCTTCGTTCCAGTAATAATCGTCTTCTTCAATGTCCCACTCATAACTCTGGCTTTATTCATTCTACCTTCTTCGTCAAATTGTGGAATGCGTTCCCCCTTGGAATCAGGATGGGTAACAATCGGAACTACCTTAAAATTAAATTACGAAAATACCTTTTCAAAAAGACGTCAGCAGATTCATCTCAATTCCGATTTAATTTTTCTCATCTGTATCTATTTATTATATAATATGTATGTGTTTATATCGAATATATATTTATACATGTAATGTTTATGTACGTTTATATATTTGTATAATATGTCTTCGTATCTATACATTTCTTTCATATTTTGTAGGTGCATCTACCTTATACTTCTCTGCATCATCCAAAGGTCAGTGGCAGGAAATGCCTGCGGCATGAAGACCGCTTTTGTACACTAGTGTACATTAAGTAAAATTTTTGTCGTGGGTGCGTTTACAGACACAAATTCCACACACAATACACCCAGACCCGGAACAACTACCTGCAGATCGTACAAATATTTGTTCCGTGCGGGAATCGAACCCACAACCCAGTGCGCAGCAGCCGACTGTATCAGCCACTGCACCAACCGTGCCGTAACAATAAACATCTGTTTCAAGCTAAATTAGCCAAAGCAGCTCGGAAGCGGCTAATGATACTTTTTTTTTCTTTTTTAACGTGGGGAAATCCTCTTGGACTTCCTCCGCCTTGGGAAGGGCCGAGGGGCATGCCGGGATCAAACCGGCTAAAACCCCACGGTGTCCTTCTTCTTACCTCTAGCCGGGGGTGAGTTGTACGCTTTTCTGCAATAGACCGCTCCCCCGGCAGGTATCGGCCCGTCAATGATTGACGGGCCCCTTCTGTGTGCGGCCTCTTTGGCCGCACCTATCCTGAGGAGAGGCGCGCGGCCATCTCGGGCCTGTTTCTGTGCGGGCGACGGACCGCCCCTGGTTCGTGAGAACAACTGATGAAAAGATATTGGCGATCGTGAATGAGAAGAGACGCTTGTTGTCAACAATATAATAATGCGTCACGATAGATTTGTAATAAACTCACTGAAGTAAAGATCTCAAGTAAAAGAAGATAGAATGCAGTTTTATTCAACTTATAACTTTCTATACCGTGTCGTCCCCTTTTTCCTATACCATGTGGTAAGAAAAGCACCAACCCACTATGGGGCATTTCTTAGCTGGCAGCCGGAGAATATGGGTACCCATATTCACACCCCGTTTCTGACGAAAAAAATAAAATAAGGTGACTATGGGATTACCAGGAGGATGGGCGGTAGCGTCTTTCGAGTAAATTTGTAATTCAACTGCGATTGTAAATCTGATTGCTAATTGCGTGGCAATTCCCCAATTTCTATGTTTAATTTTCTTTTCCTAAATGGAATATAAAATATGAATAAGAAAAACATCCAATTATAATTCAATTCTTTATATTTTTATAGCTTTGATAAATAAAATTTTAGGTACGATATGCAAAGAAGTAAGAAGAAGTTGCTTTCAGTTAGTTAGTTTAAGTTGTTGGTATGGAAATATCTATCAAGCTTTATTTGACACATGACGATTTTGTCAACATCTATGGCATAGTACCTTTCAAATTATATACGTTTCTAGGATTAATACCTGAAAATAGTACCGAAAGTTTTGATGTTCACGTTTATATTGACCTCATAAGAATCGGATTGAGCGATGTACTTTCTATACTCGACTGCCGATACAGGGAGGTTTATGCTATTCCTATTTGCTAACAACAATTTCCAGTATTTCTTTCTTTCAGTAACGCAGATTAACTGTTCATTCGTAATAACTATTGTTTAATGAAGTCGCCGGCAAGGCGTGATTTGCAACACAAGATGGATAGACATGACTGTCGGACTCGACCTGCTACATTATACCCATATTGTTCCTTAAGGTAAAGTGACTTTGTTTACAAAGGGAGGTCAGTTTATATTGGTTTTTTCTGTAGAATTAATCACAGTGTCACAGAGACATCTAGGTGGCTTTGGAACTCGCGATATATTGGCTAAAATTATGTCCTCTTATTTTGGCTTGCTTCGTTCACAGTACAGCGGCAAAAATAATGACGTGATTAGATGAAAAGTTATATCACATTTCTAGACAACATAAGAAGAGCTGTTACAAGTTCTTCAATAAGATGTTTCAGTGAGTATTTTTATCGTAAATACTTAGCTTTATACAGTCCGTGTGGTGTCCGGATTAAGAATATAGCACCACTCCATCTCCTCCCGTGGTTGTCGTAAAAGGCGACTAAGGGAATCGAAACCAGAGGGATGGGCCGCAGCGTTCCTTTTGTGAAGCCATACTGCGCTCACCAACCCGCCTGCCAAGCGTGGTGAGTATTGGCAAATACCCCCCGAAATGATGATACAGTTGTGGAATCCATGGGGGAGGCCTTTGTTCAACAGTGGACGTATAAATGGCCGATATGATTGATACAGTTTTATATTATGAGCTCGTTATATATCTTTATGTGTCACATATTTAGTTGACAAGATTTTAGAATAATTACATAGGCACAATACAGATGCCATTAAACATTTACGGTTCTTTTTAACCGACTTCAAAAAGGAGGAGGTTCTCAATTCGACGCGTATTTTTTTTATGTGTTTACACCTATTGCTCCTAGATTTGTACACCGATTTGAGCTATTTTTTTTAACTTGTGAAGAATGCTTTCGAATTTGTCCCATATAGATGTCATTACATTTGATTTAGTAGTTTTTTAACCAGTTTCAATAAACAGGTTAATTCGTTTATCTAGATCAGGGGTTCCCAACCTTTTTTTGTCTACTGCCCACTTTAAGAATAATTTATTTTTTAACGCCCCCCTTTTTAAACATACTTAAAAACCGCTAGGTACTTATAACTGATTATTGAAACGCAAATTTATAGTATTCGGACAGAGTATCTTTTATTGAAAATAAAACAAACATAATCAATTCTTATATAAAAACTAATGTGAAGGTTGAATCTGATGCTGTTCAATAAGTTTGTTGATATCAGGTTCCAATTTACTCAAAAACAGCCGCAAGTCGCCACGTTCGGTAACACGCAAACGATTTCTCTTTTTAGTAAGCAGCGTTGCCACAGCACTAAATCCACGTTCACACAAATATGACGATGGGAATGCTATCAAAAATCGTTGAACAATTGACCACAATCCAGGGTACAATTGCGGGATCGGTTTTTGTAGCCTAAATTCTTGATATCCATTTTTGAACTTGATTTTTATTTCTTCGTTTGTTGTCAATTCTATAAGTTCTTCTTCCAGCTGAGGTGACATTGCTGTGTTGACATTTGAAAACGGATCCAATACCCAGTCTGGTATTTCCAAGTTTAAAATGTCCTGGTATCGTTCGGTGAAGTCAATGTGGAGGTTTTCCAAATGTTGGCAGTAGGCAAACAAGTCGTCGTTACTGCAGTATACTGATAAATTCGGAAAATTGTGAAACTCACGTCTGCCCATATTCTTTTTGTGCAGAAGCAGTTTGGCTGCGAAAGCAGCAACGACAGTTTTTGTTTTAATTAAATTTAGTTCATCGCCTTGCAGTTGGAGGTTCATGTCGTTGAACATTTTAGACAGGTCTGTCATGTAAGCTATATCATTCTTTGATGTTATGAGCTTGTTGCGCAGTTCTGTATCTTTAGTTTCCAAGAACTCTATCATAGAGTCAAACAGGTTGTAAAATCGAATCAGACAATTGACTCTTGACAGCCAACGAACTTCAGTATGAAGCAACAAACGGTTGAAATCTTCGTCATTAGTAACACAAAGCTGATGAAATAATCTATCATTCAAAGAGCTGCTACGGATTTTATTGACTGCTTTGATGACATATTGCAGTGATTGAAATAATCGTTCACTTAAGTTTCTAGCAACCAAATGTTGTCTATGAATAACGCAATGTATAGCAAGGACATCTGGAATTTTATTCTTTAAGTATGCTATGAAGCCTTTATGGCGCCCTGTCATAGCCGGAGCGCCATCCGTAGCAACTGATATAATATTTTTCAAAGGAATCTCTTTCTCTTTACAAAACTTTTCCAATGTATTGAATATGGTTTCGCCTTTTGTATCTGTCTCCAAACTTCTGGCAAACAATATTTCTTCACGTATTTTCTCATCTTTAATAAACCTCACGTAAGATAGCAACAACGCTTCATTAGTTGGTAAAGTGGACTCATCGAGCTGAATTGAGAATTGACTAGTCCTCAGATGATTGCACAATGATTCTTCAATGTTTTCAGCCATTTCATCAATTCGTCTTTGCACAGAATTATTACTCAAAGGAATTTTTCGGATAATATCTGCGGCCGGTTTATGAAGCACAGTAGTTATTACTTCCTTTATTGCTGGCAAAATTAACTCTTCTCCGATGTTGTGTGGTTTGCCTTTTTGAGCAATTAACAAAGAGATATTGTACGAAGCTCGAAGTCCGTCGTCATCTTGCTTAGCAGCCGCCGAAAATAGTTTTAATACACTTGGCTGAGTATTATGCTTCTTCTCTAGGTCTTGAAAATATGCTACATTCTTTTCTGTCTTATCTGGATGCATTTTATTCAAATGATCTTGCAGTCTTGAAGGCTTCATTGCTTCGTTCGAAAATGTTTTTGAACATAGAAGACACAAAGGTGACGACGGGTTTGTGGGATTTTCAATAAATCCGAATTTAATATATTCCGCAGAGTATTGCCGTCTCTTCTTTTTTACTTCCGACATTGCTTTGTTTTAAGAAATACGTAAGTGTTGAAATCAAGTACTGCTTATCTATTATGCGCGAAACCGCAAATGAAAATAAAATAAATTTACGTCGTTTATATAGGATTGCATAAGCAGCACGCACCAACAGGAATAAGACAAACGTGCATAAACTCGTTTATCTCATTCGACGCCCAATCGTACTCGACAAGCAAGAACAAGTATTATAGAACCTGCCGATTGGTATAGGAATGTACAATTCGGATTATTTAACAAAAACTTGTTAAAACATGATTGCCCGCGGTCTTTTATATCGAACCGAGTTTGAGCTATATCTTAATTAATATTAGTTGATGTTCATAAGATGTAGTCGAGAGTCGAGAGCTCGGTCGGTGTCTAAGAGTCTTCCTAGCTAGGTAGATGAAATTATAAATCGACCCCAAAGCCCTACACAATGCCCCCTTTTTTTCTGGGTCTCTTACCGCCCCCCTTTAGGCCTGCAGCGCCCACAAGGGGGCGTTATCGCCCACGTTGGGAAAGACTGATCTAGATGATGTCTTAATAGTTTCGATTCCTCTCAGATCAGAGAACCGATTTGAGTCATTCTTATTTTCAGTGTTAAATATTTATTAACACTAAAAAGAAACAAATAAAACTTTTCAACAAAATTAAAAAATACTGGTGGCCAGGTATGCCCCAACCATGGTTCATGCAGACCAACGAGAAGTTATATTTTATACCTGCCCGGCCCGACTTCATAAATAAAGTAATTTTTTCCTTTTCAGTGGTTTTAATATTTTTATCGCGTGTAGTGTTTTTGAAGTCGGTTTTTTTTTGTTTTTATTCAAACATGGGCTGCCATTTTCTGTTACTTACATATACACCAGCCAATTGGCTCCGAGATAAAATTGATATCAATCGCATCTGGCATTCCAATCAACGAATTAATATTGGCGACGAGACGAGCAAGTCATTCACCTGGTGGTAAGCGTCATGCCTGCCCATTACAATTGTAATGCTACCCAGGACAAGTCCTGCGTGGTACCATAAGGTGCTCGTCACCTCGAGACATCAGTTATTTAGTCTCTTATGCCAGTGATTTCACTCGCTACAGTGGCCTTCCAGCACAGTAATGTCTTAAGTTTAAACACAACTGCTTCATCATATCAGCCACAGGACATCCACTGCTGAACAAAGGATAGATTAGATTTCCACAACGAGCGGTCACATGCCGCTCTCCCAGACTCAGACTCCCAGCGACCTTCACCAGGTCGTCTGTCCACCTGGTTGGAGGTCGTCGCACGCTGAATTTTCCGGTGCGCGGTCTCCATTCGAGAACCTTTGTGCCCCAGCGGCCATCAGCTCTACGAGCAATGTGCCACGCCCATTGCCACTTCAGTTTACTAATCCTTGCAGCTATGTCGATAACTTTTGTCCTTCTGCGGATCTCCTCATTTCTGATTCGATCACGTAGAGAAATACCAAGCATAGCTCTCTCCATAGCTCGCTGAGTGACCTTGAGCTTTCTTATGGGGCCCATTGTGAGTGACTACGTCTCTGTTTATGTCTGTCATTCTGATGAAGAAATACTATTTCATACGAAATTGCGCTGTACGACTGGACGCTGATAAAGTCTGAAAATGAATGATTCTTTTTCTCATATCTTTGAGGAGATAGTTTGTGTTACATAAAACATCCACTACTGAGCATGGGCCACCCACAAACCGCTCATAATCACCAACCGTGGCAGGTGGATTGGGAAGGCAGAATATTGCATATTTCTATAATGATTGCTCACTAGGATTTTTCATGTATCGTGGGTAAAGTTTACAGACATAAATCTGACATGCAGCAACAGTTATATTTGTATACATATTACATAAACACCCATCTCGAAACAACTATCTATAGGCAATTTAAAAATATATATATAAAAATTTAAAAATATTTGTTCCGTGCGAGAATCATACCCACGGCCTACGGGGTATAAAAAGCTGATTGACCACGTCTCTGTTCCATATGTCATCATCTGGTAACACACACTGGTTAAAGACTTGCGTCTTGAGGCATTGCGGTATTGTTGACGAAAAGACGTTGCGAAGTTTCCCGAACGCTGCCCAGCCGAGTCGGATTCGACGATTGACCTCTTTCTCGAAGTTGGACCTACCTAACTGGACAGTTTGTCCCAGGTAGACATACTCGTCAACAACTTGGAGAACAGAGCTCACAACTGCTTGGTGGAAGAATATTTGGCACTGTGGTGGTACCTACCTAGCTCTTGCAATAAGAGTCCTACCACCACAAAAATATATAAGAATGAGTTCCTCCTCTCATAACTTATGCCGTACCCAACAGAGCCCACATAATTCCTATACTATAACTGTAACACCTAGGAATATAACTTGTGGAGTGCAATAAATGTATTGAGTACTTAGCTGTGCCGTTTTCTTTAGATCATTGGAATTCCTGGGCTTTTTTTTGCGCGGAACCCTAATCATTTTTATTTATTTTTTTAAAAGTAGGCGAAACTACTCCTTATTAGCTATCTGCCACTGATAGTCCTGTCAAAATCAGTCAGCCATTTCGGAGATTAGCTGGAACAAGCGGACAGACAATCAGATGATTTATTTTAAAATTGTTATAATAAAACACTTTTAAACGGATTCTAGATTCTTTTAAATTTTTGTTTTTTGCTGACGTTTCGAACACTTTGCAGGGTTCGTGGTCGCAGGATGACTATATCTATATATTAAAAGTGTTTAATTATAATGTGTAATACTCGCGAAAACTTAAGACATTGTTATTTAATATTGTTATTTTGTTATAAGTACCGTATAAACTTTCATATGCATTTAGTAAAAAGCTGTTATTTTGACATTACAAACAGACACTTCAATTTTATGGATTTGTATAGATTGAGAACATTGGTTAAGGTACATAACTGTTTGTTTTTCCACATAAATAAAAATGAAGCACTTTTTGATCCATGGCTCTGTCATGGTTATAGTTTACTGTCATAAATCACATACACAAGCTGCTAGAACAACTGTCTGTAGGCCATAAAAGGATTTGTTCCCCGCACGGAACGTCGAACCCCGAGAGATAACTCATTCTCTGATGATTTGCCTTCTCATACAGAAGAGAGGTAAAGAGGTCGTTAGCCTGCAGTGGGACAGTTTAAGTAATATTATTATTTACTGAGCTGGTACAATAACTATATTTTGACGGCAGGGCTGGTGCGGTGGTTGATACAGTTGGCTGCTGCGCTCCGGGTCGTGGGTTCGATTCCCGCACGGAACAAATATTTGTATGATCTGCAAGTAGTTGTTCCAGGTGTGGGTGTACTGTATGTGGAATTCATGTCTGTAAACGCACCCACGACACAAGAGAAATTCTAGTATGGGGCACCGTTTCATTAAAAAAACAAAATATGTAAAGAAGAAAGAGCTGCATAAAAGCTACTGCTCCGCCAATTGCCTAAAACTGCAAACTCATTGGATCATGATATCTCTTAGGCGTAAAATATATTCTTTTTTCGACCGCTAAGCCGACTTTATAAGACCGTTTCTTATGTTCTAATCCTATAAAAACAAAAACCGCCTGTTCAGCATTTTTAGATCATTAGATTTTCTTTCCCCAGTTCTAGAAAATACGGCTTATTCATGGATTTAAGTAAACGAGCTGAGGGAGATATATTTAATTACAGTCAAAATCGACTTTTATAAATACTCCCAAGGAAAATTCTTATTTAGAATTAAACACTCTTTGGTCTTGTAGGCCGGAATTGAGTGGATCAGTTTATATTATCTTTTATGGAAAGTCTTATTGCTTTATATTATCAAGTATGATCGACCTGTGTGGTGTACGGATTAAGAATATAGCACTCCGTCTCCTCCTGTGGATGTTGTAAAACTCTTAACTAGAGGGATGTCTCTTCTGTGAAACAGTAGCTATTCTGCGCTCACCAACCCCAAGCGTGGTGAGTACTGGCAAATTTCCCCCATAATGATAACATTAATGTAGAAATTTATGAGTGAGGCTTTTCTTCAGAAATGAACATCCTTTGGCTGATATGAATGGGTTAACGTAATCATGGGCTGCGCGGGCGATTACGTAGACGGTATCTTGATTAATAGTTGGTCTCTATAATTTTAAAGGTGCGACGTGTGTGTTAGTTTAGGCCAACCTATTTAGATTTGGAAAGATCTGTGACCACAGCAAAAGGATACAGTTTTTCTTTTATGTATATCAATTTCCAAATCTAAATAGGTTGGCCTAATCTAACACACACGTCGCACCTTTAAATTTATAGAGACCTAATCCGATTTTTTTTTATTTTGACTTTGTGTCAAAATCTTGCCGTGAATCGTGCTGATGTAGCCCGTAAACGTCCACTGCTGAACATGGGCCTCCCAATGAGCGGTGCCAAGCGTGGTGATTATGACAGGTGGATTGGTGACCGCAGTATGTTATTAGCACACGGGAGCATGCTGCTGCCCATCCTCTTGATATCAACTATTAGTCGCCTTTTACGAAACCATTGGTGGAGAGGGGTGTTCTATTCTTTACCGGAAACTACACGGGATTTTGCCAGGAACCACACGTAATACTCCATCTATCAGTTAGTCCAAAACGTAGAAATTGACTTACTTAAACTGATAACTGGTCTAAATTTTTTATTGATTGCATGATTTTTACAGTTCAACAATACAGCGAGTATTCTCTCTCTCTATACTCGACGGTGTGATATAACGGTGGGTGTTCTTAAATTGACAAAAATGCACGCGATTGGAACTCCCGGATTGTAGTGCATTCAACGCATTGGTCGTCTAGCTCCATACAGTGTTTTAAAGATTAATTATCATCGCTTATCATTCATCATCATTTCGGCCGAATGAAGTCTACTGCTGGACACAGGCCTCCCCCAAAGATCACCACAACGACCCATATGGGTGTGTCGTGTGCTCATTGGGGGGTCTTGCCATAATCGCCACGCTTGGCAGACGGGTTGGCGATCGCAGTTGAGTTGTTAATGTACTCGAAGGACGCTGCTGCCCATCCTCCGGTTAATCCCTTAGTCGACTTTTACGACACCCACGGGATAAAATGGGGTGGTGGCATTCTGAGCCGGCACCACACGGAAAATCGCTTATGTATACACTTAATGTGTTCTTTTTGTTGTGATGTAATCCAAACGAATTTGTTTGTACCACACTCCAGCGGGTTTTATTAGACACTCACAAAACGTTAATATCTGGGTGTGCCAAATGACTTCAGTTAATTTTCACTGATATCTTGAGTGGGTCATAAACCGCTGTTCATGAACTGAGGGTCATTATTAAACCTTTTATTATTTAGTAAGTATGGTATATATCCGTGTGTTCTCTGGATTAAGAAAAAAATACCACTCCATCTCTTCTTGTGGATGTCGTTAAAGGGGGCTAAAAGACTAAATACGGCCTGGCTTAAAGGCTATACAGATAAATGAAATTCAAGTTTCTGTTTGTAATGTCAAAATAACAGATTTTTACTATGAAAGTATATACGGTACCTACAACAAAAAACATTTTTTTTGTCTGTCTGTCTGTCTGTCTGTCTGTTTGTTCCCGCTAATCTCTGAAACGGCTGAATTGATTTATACGGGACTTTCACTGGTTGATAGCTGATGTTATAAGGAATAACTTAGGCCACTTTTATTTTGGAAAAATAATTAGAGTTCCGCGAAATCCAATATATGTATATAAAGTATGTCTACTAAGTCTGGTAATCGGCAATCGCCCTCCGGTGCCCGATGCATTTTCTGCGGAAAGGGAGAGACGTGGCGAGGTGCCTTCCTTTCCTGTTCCGTTGCTTTATTCACGCTCTCTCACACCGGAACATGGACCGGACCATGGCAGGGAGTGAGAGGCCAGCGACTTCGATCGCCGTGACGAGGCCACGTTGGTGCATCTCCCAAGTTCGGCATTCCTCCAACGTGTGTAGCACCTGTGCTCTGGGCAGTGTCCAAAAAGATGAAGACCGGGCATTTGCTGCCTGTGTGACACAGATATTTCCTGAAACATACATTAAACCAGGGGTGCAATTCCTTAAGTTCAAACATCCATCGTACTTCAATATAGAATTAAAATGAGGGTGAAAAACTAATTTGGTATACGCTAAGACATGATTGAAGCTACGCAAGTACACGTAGCAGACGGTGAGCCATGAGGATGAGTCTTAGGGAATACCAAATTGGGTTGTCACCGTTATTTCAATTCTGTATTCCAGGATGTATGGATGTTTGTGATTCAAAAATTGCACCCCTGCAGTGTTCGCACCTGCATAATACCACTTAGCGTTGATGTCATCTTTGGGGTAATTTTATTTTCCAGTTATTTATAGTTTCCACTCTCAGCACTCGCTCGACTAAGTCTTGAACCATGACGGTCTTATAAAAATAATGCCTTCCATTTTTACTATTTTGCTAGCATATAGCCGACACTACTGCTGTATGAGAATTTAAACGGCTCTAACCTGAGTAACGACGAATGGAACCAAATTATGTTCTTTTTAAATTCGTTAATGATTTACTTGTTACGAACTTTGCCTGACATTATCTGGTCTGAGCTGACTACAAGCACATGCTTATGGAATTTGCCTGCAACATACTTATTATGCAAAATGTACTGTATATTATACACAGATGTTCGTCCTCTACTCGTTAACTAGTGAATGAATTATGTACAATTTGACTGAAGAGATTGTTCTACTGTTGTAGCCCGTTTTGCATATGGACCAGACACATGAATCGTTAAAGCTTCTCAAAGCAGGCGCTTACAGCTCGTTGCTCTAGCTGATCGGTAAATGATCGGCGAGGTTAAGTAACGCTTGGCGCGGTCAGTTTATGAATGGGTGACTGCATAATGGTCTTTGAACTGTGTGTCTCCGTGCCTAGGAGGGCACGTAAACTTGTCGGTACTGGCTATCCTCATTACACGTCTTTATGTTTAACGTCTCGTGTGTAACGTTGTGTGGGCGCATGCGCAGTCAAGTTTAACTTCTCTCACCTGTATTGAGTTTCACGCATTTTTATATTATATATTTATGCTTCAAATGTCGAGTAGATACAAGGATCACACCGCTCCAGTAGTTTCAGCCGGTAGGAGTCCAGCATAAACCTTCGCCCTTCCCCAAGTTCATGAACAATTTCCACTGGACGCCAATAAAAAAAAGATACAAGGGTCTCACTAAAAGTTTTTAGAAAATAAAAAATTAATGATGTAGAACCTGTTAATGTTTTTACTATTTTCGAAGAATTATTGTTTTTCCTTTCTAAGCACCGTCGCATACGATGAAACCATTATCTCAAGCAGTAAGCCCACTTTTCTTTAAGGATCTCTTCCAGGTTTTTTTTGATCACGGCCACGGCATCTTCGGGTTTCATAAAGTGACATTTTAAATTGACGTTTATTTTTTATGATTAGGCATAGACATCGTATAAGTAGCAGATTTCACTCAATATTTGGTATTCATTTTGAAGTCACAGACCGACACTTCAGTATTATTATATTGGTCTAGATGTTTGTTAACCAAACACCTCCAACAATGTCCTGGCTACGCCCTTGGTGTGACCAGCGTACTACTTAAATAGAGTAAGCCATAAACACCAATTACCACAAACACCAAAAAGCGTTTATGTACAAAATTTATACAACACGTTTGTGATCACACCATGATTAGGCGATTAGGTAAGTATTCATTTGACCATTAATATAACGGAGAAGGAAACCCATACATGCCGTCCGTTTGATCAACACGAGTGCACATACAAAGGGATTGCCTGGAAATAATTAAACCGGCAAATCTGAACCGTGAGATGCGGGCATCGGACATGAAATATATCGCGATGACGAGAGATCGATCCCGGCTGTTTGAAATGGACTTTCTGAAATACCAATACGATGTGCTTTTAAAATAAGTAAATTGATTAATAATATTCGTTAATCTATCTATATAGTAAAATCGTAAAGAGAAAAAAACTGTACAGTGAATATTTTTTGAAAAAAAAAATCATTGCCGTGTGCTCCAGGAACGAGACTGATGACAAAACTGCAAGTTTTAGAATTTATGTCTGTTTGTTTATGTTTCTATGTTGATTACCGCTAAAACTACAGTATATAATTCGTTGAATATTATGAAACAATCACACAAGTGAATACATTCGTTATCAGTAAGTAATAAAAACTATTTTAAAAAAAACATAACTATCACACTATTTATAAAGGGCGACAGGTTTAAAAAATGAGAAAGCTTATTTCGTAACATTTTGCACCTGGTTACGTAGCCTGCTAAACTAACACGCGGGTTGTCATAATTTTTGATCTCTGGATCAAACCTACCTCTAAAATCTTACTTATTGGATTTGGTTTTGCATTGATTTTATTCTCTTGAAAAGCAATTAATATATTGAATATTCTATCTGGGGGCCTAAAAAGCCGCTTTAGCAGAATCATAATATGAATCACATTAAACATCACCAATTGGTCCAGAAAGCCTAAAAAGACCGTATTAGGTTTTATTTATAAGGCATAATAATGATCTCAATACGATACACATTAGAAATCACAAAATGGTCACTTAATCATAACTGACTATTAACGTGACCATTTTGTGATTTCTAATGTAATTCATATTATGATTCACCTAAAGCGGCCTTTTTAGGCCCCCTGGTCTGTAGTTGATATTTTATTATACGTTATTGTGTATTATGAGACGGGTGCAAGCAATAAATCACGGGTTCAAGGCAACAGATGTCGCTAGCAGTTCTTTTCTTTGGTCATAAGTTTTCATTTGTATTTCGCATAAATTGACTTAGTTTAATAAAGTATTTGTTTGTCTATTAATCAGTGAAAAACTATTGACTTCGGTGCCAAAATTGCATTTTCGTAAAGGCCCGTGTCCCCTAAGTCAAAAAGCGTGATAAAATATTTCTGTTGTTATCTTTAAATAAAGGATAATATATTCTATTTATTATGATGTTTCTAGATTACTTAGTTTTATAATTATTAAATTTATAAAGTTTAAATACTTATTTCTTTGTTCCAACAAATGGCGTTACTGTCGAATTACATCACGGCTTCGTTGGCAAAACGTGAAGTTAAGGGTCAGCTCAAATTAAACGTAGTATTTTTCCTAATCTGCGCCAAATGGTGCCGCTTCCAATGTCCATTGTCGCGATCTCCACGCAAAGCCGTTACCTACGTATGTTGACTTATATATTCTTATATTCTGTTTAAAAACGATGCCCCACAGTAGAATTTCTCCTGTGTCGTGGGTGCGTTTACAGAAATGAATTCCACATACAATGCACCCAGACCCGCAACAATTACCTGCAGGTCATACAAATATTTGTTCCGTGCGGGAATCGAACCCGCAACCCGAAGCGCAGCAGCAGACTGTATCACCAACCGTGCCGTCAGTGTCCGTGACTTCCATCCGTGACTTTGTTGTTATTAAACTTTTATAAACAACTTACTAACCTTACCTACGATATTTTATTTATATATAAATTATTTGAACAATTACCGATTCTTACGGCCCAGTGTTGATAAATTTGGTTGTTATTGATATCGGATTCAAAAGGGAATTTTATATGCCTCCTAGAAAGAAGACGAATATCTTTCGAAGCTAAAGTTCAATGCTCTGTGTATAGAGCATTGCACGCTAACTGAGCCTCACGATCAACTGCAGTTTTGAGAGATCGAGCTAGCCTTTGCATCTTAAAAGCCCATGAGCCTTAAAAGATATTCCCCTTTAACTGCAGAAAGCAGCACGCAGCACCAGTCGTGGTGAGGTACCCAACGACTTGTCATTGCTGCCTCTCCATCACAAGATAGTAATGAAGGACGCGAAGCACGTCTCGCAAGCGATCAGAAGTGCCATGCTGCACCACGCGCCTCAGAGACTTACACCCAGTGTGAATCGCAATCGAGCTCGCGGCGTATCTACACTGCGATGTCTCTATACATGATCAACATCCAACGGTCATGCATGTGGACGTCCGTGTAGAGAATGGCTAGCGAATTTATTTCAATTCTGAAAATGTCGTAGTTCGTATTTTTTCAACGGTGCGAAGAGGATCTGTCCGCCAAATCGCGAACGAATGGCAAGATGCTGACATACTATACGTATGAGAAAAAGCAAAGACATGTGTTTGATCGACATCAACGTGGGGGTGTAGAATATGGTTTCTCGGGAGTTATGAAAGACGCCGCATTGGGTAAGGCACTTTGGATCCAAATAATGGCAAGTGCTATTTTTGCGCATTTTATTACACACGGTGCGTTTGATGCCGTTAAGTTTCCCAAATATTACCCAGACTACGGAGCGTTCCATCTACTTGACGGTGATAAACACTGGGACGAAACTCTGGAGAAGGTCAATCGTCAATCGAGCTCGCAGAGTTTCTACACTGCGACGTCTGTATACATGATCAACATCCAATGGTCATGCAGGTGGACGTCCATTTAGAGAATGGCTAGCGAATTTATTTAAATACTGAAAATGTCATAGAGCGCATGAAAAATCCGCGTCAAACTACGCTTTTCGAATTTTTTCAACTTTGCGAATAGGATTTGTTCGCTAAATCGCGAACGAATGGCGAGATGCCGACATACTATACGTACGAGAAGCAAAGAGGTGTGTGTGATCGACGTTAACGTGGGCGTACGAAAATATAGTTTCTCGGGAGTGATGAAAGATGCCGCATTGGGTAAGGTCTACACTGTGCATGCAATTAATGGCAAGTGCTATTTTTTGCGCATTTTACTACACACGGTGCTTTCTGCGAAATTTATTCGCCATCATGTTGGTCTTCTAAGCGCCAACAGTCAGGGTTCGACTTATTGCTGTTCACTCAGCGCACATTACAGTGAGTGATCTCAAACGCGTGTTTGTATAATTAGCGGCAGTGGTGGCGTCGGCAAGCAGATCGCTCGCAATCGGCACGCTGTATGTTCGCTTGAAGCGCGAGATCTGCTCACTCGGTCTCTACGCTCTATGTGAGATGGGAGCATGGCAGTTGCGAGCGCACTCGCGAAAGGTATCTTGATATCATAAAAGTATTGTACAACACACGACTTAAAGCCCTAATTTATATGACAAAATGAGCGGTGTGGCTATATAATGAGTGATTGGACTGCTTATACTGGGCGAAAATGGGCAAGCTACATTTTATGGAAGTTATTGATGACGACACTCAATCACTCACTGCCATGTGGGAAGCGTTTCCAAACAAAAGACAAAAACGCATGGTTTGGCACTAGGCTGGCTGGACTGGATGCAATATGCGGCAGGCCTATGGGTCGTATCATTCGGAAATATATCATGATCCCTCTACACCTATTACAGGAACTTGTAAGCTCTTATTATTGCATGTTTTCAGTAACATGATCTACATTTCTAAATTCCATGCGTGCGAAGCCGCGGGCAAAAGCTAGTAAAAAATAAAATGATTTGTTAATATAATTTTAAAAGATTTTTAGACTGATGCCTTGTTAAAAGTGTGTTGACATTTATTTTTTCTTCGACTTTTTATACACATCATTCGTACACATACATTTTGGAATTCAATTCATATTGCTTTTTTAGGCAAATACACTAACATTTAGAAAAAAAAAAATAACTTCTAACCTAATATTGGCCAAATTCTCGTTTTATTTTGTGTGATACTCGTATGAATGAGAAATCAAGCAAATCCAACTATACTTGAATTTCATAAGCTTGTCGCTTATTGCCTTTCTAACGTCTATATTTACAATCTTGTTTGTGTGTATGCGAAGTGCTTGTTTGAAACAGATGTAATTATGATTTGCGACAAATGTTTAATAAAAATGTAAGATCCAATAACTTTCGTTACAAATAAATGTGAAATCAGAGCATTTATTTTGTATAGAAGTTATCTTCTATGATGACATGTGTACGGGTTATTACCAAACGAATAACGAATAGCAGAATAAATACCGATATAAGATAATAACATTTTTATTCCTGTAAAACTATTTACAGGCACTTACTTGAGTCAGACTGTTGCCGCGTTCCAAGATGTAGATTTCCATGGAGAAGTACGGGCAAGAAATTCAATAAACTGATTTACAGTCTTACTCATATGAAGAGAATACAAAACACACGCGCGGGGTTATGCGAGCTTGCAGTTTTGTATCACCAGTATCCAGAAAATTACTAGGATAATTTCCACTTGTCGTGAATACCAATACTGTGTTAATGTTGTGACACTAAAATTAATTAAGTATAATTGTAAAAAATTGAACAGTTAATGTAAATATGTTTATATCTCCTGCCGTGGATGTCGTAAAAGCCATTTTAACCAGAAGGATAGGCAGCAGCGTCCCTTCTATGAAACAGTAGCCTGCGCTCACCAACCTATCTGAAATGTGTAGTGATAACTGAATTTCCCCCAAAGTGATCTATGGGGAAGGCTTCGTTTCAGCAGGGGGACGTTCATTGGCTAATATGTTGATGTTAATGTAAATATGTTTTTGAATACCGACGAAGCATTTTTTTTTATTTCTTTGTCCAAGATTTGATCAACTTTGTATTGAATTAGGATGTTTTAATTTTTTTTAATTTCAATACTCTCATAAAGCATTCTTGGTAAATATTTTACGAGAACTTGTTAAAATGGTTAGATTTGTCTAAATCACGTTCACACACTGAAGACGTTGTGTCATGATTTTACATCAATAGCACTGATAATCAGCGACGGTCTGGTGACATAATGGCGTCTACTAGTGGTAAGATAATTATAAATCTGTAATATCTAAGGCGTTGATGATCTAAGGCTTAATATGTAATGCCTTGTGTGCCAATTATTCACACCCTACATCCAAACAAAGAAACACGTTTTCATTGTTATCATGGTAGGTAAAATAGGTAGGACTGTAGTACCACCCCAGTTGAGTCCTTCATATATAACTCTGCTACTACTAAACTTATCTACGTATTTATGTATGTCTATAATCATAACAACCTGTTATGTTTCTCGTTCACAATTGTTATGATTATTTTTCACTGCAGTACGCAAATAATGACAGATTACTAGTTTATCGCGGATGACTGCCATTAAGTATGTCGTCACTTCAAACGACTACAGCTTCGCGGCAAGCAGAATCCCATTTTTCTATTGCGCGTCCACATCCGTGGAAATATGGGCGTGTAGGTTTATGTAAACGAGGATTTGATGATGTTTTGGATGAACGTTGAATAACAAGTACCTAAGTAAATATTTATTTTTATGAAGAAACAGAGCATATTTGTGAGTTAGTTTAATTTAATTTGAGTATCAATCATGTCATAATTATTATAATATGAGAATAAACCATTGACTACGCACATAATTCGTGTATTTTTTTCGCACAATGATCCTATTTTCAGTGACATTATCATCATTTCATTTTCATTGCTGAAATTCGCCTACTCTTGGTTGTGACTTCCACAGTGAGTATTGCAATCTTCCCCATTCATGGGTGGATTGCGATAAGCTGTTGATAATGATGATATCACCAATAAAAAATATATTTAACAAAATGTCTTGTTGAGGGTAGCGTTGTGTGTTGGGTGGTTTAGTTCCCTGCATTATGGCTGAGCTGAACTATACTGATGCATGCGTTATGCCCGTGAACGGATGCCCTCTGTCTGGACTGGTCAGCGCTTGACTGCTATAGCAATTTTATTGTAAGGCAATTAATATCATTGTGCATAAATATGTGGTATTTATCCCACACATTGGCATGCATTATCCTCACATAGCTTCTTTTTTAACAATACTATTGTGTTTAATATTAAGACTGTAATTCATCATATATTTTAAAAGAGTATATCCATGGAGTTTCTTGCCGGTTCTTCTCCATAGGACCAACGACTTGGAACCGTGCAACTTTTCAGCTTTTTAAATTCGGACTATTCGTAAGTGCCAGTAAATGGTTTACATGAATAAAAAAACTTTTGACTTTGACATACTTTAAGGTGTGGTTATTAAAAGTTATGTTACGAAGTCCAGGATAACGTTAAGAGATATATAAGTACATGTGATTGAACTCGTATGATAATCGATATACAATTAAAGTTGCCTGAAGAATTGCTAGATTTCATGGCAGTGGGTGGGGCACATTACTCGTAAAACGATTGATAACCGTAGCGGAAGATGCAGCGTGCGCAGACCTTCCGCAAGGTGGACCGACGACCCGGTGAAGGTTGCGAGAATCTGGTGGATGCAAGTAGCGCAAGGCGGTGGATATGGCGATCTTTGGAAAATACCTATAGCAGAGGACAGCTTTCAGCTGAAATGATGTTGATACAGTATTAGCTATTTCTTCGCAATCTAATTTTCGTATATCTGTGACAATAATAAAATTGAAGTATTTCTCTGTGATTTCAAAATAAATGCATTTTTTGTGAAAACTTCTATTTATATATTGCACAATGAAGACTATTTTGACGCAAGAAAAAATGTTTTTCTTTCTTTTAGAAATTTTGTCTGTCTGTCTGATAATTTGTCTGGAGTAGATTCCGAAACAGCACAACGGATTTCAATAAAAAATTGAGTGATTAAAACAGTAATTTTTACTAAAATTTTCATGTACGTTCTGTTTCGATATCTTGCAGGGTTCAGAAGATATGGATATACATATAATTACGCCTTGCGCAGGATCGGCCCTCTCCCGATTCCGCGCTGCGGTCTGCTTCTGGAGCATGACGCTGACACGGAAGGAAACCAGTGCATTCCAGTTTTCATATTCTGCCAACATAGCCGACACTACTGCCGGCACGGTTGGTGCAGTGGCTGATACAGTCGGCTGCTGCGCACTGGGTCGTGGGTTCGATTCCCGCACGGAACAAATATTTGTATGATCTGCAGGTAATTGTTCCTGGTCTGGGTGTATTGTATGTGGAATTCGTGTCTGTAAACGCACCCACGATACAGGAGAATACCTAGTAGGGCAACATTTTTCTTTAAATTGATTGAGATCTTGCCCGATCCAATCGATCAGGATCTACCGCTCGGCAGCTTACGTAGGGCACGCCTTGAGCGCGAGCAGTGCGGTATCCTGGTCACTATCACAGGTACGCACCGGAACAACCGTGCCTGGTGAACATCTGCGTCAGGCGCTAGGTGACGGGCTCGCTTCTTCTGAGCCAGGCTCCAAAGAGCGGGTGTCCCCCTTCCTAGCAACGTGTTCGAGGGATTACTGGGACTAGTTCCCATTCCCTTCACTGCTTGTTTTGCGCAGTTTCTCTGGGAAGATTGGTTTCCAGACGCTTATTAAGAATGTGTAGCAACATTTTGCTTGCATGGCATTAGTGCAATAAGGCGGCTAGCTAGGCGATATTACTGGGTAAGTATTATATACTATATATAATTAATACCCAGTATTATAATAGTAATGTAAAAGTTATATACGCTTTTACATTTCTAAATTCGAACAACCATTTATTATGTCGTTCAACTTAGAAGTTTTCTAGATTACCATAGCCCAAGAATACATCAACATATATAAGCTAACAATCTGTAATACGCAATTTCCTAACTTTGCTTGACTCAGTCAACAAAGTTTGTAAATAATTTGTGGTCAGTAATTGTGGGAAGTTGATTTTCCTGAGTGGGTAACCTTTTCCCCAATATACCCGGTCGTTGCGCCGCCCTTCAGAATTGTATCCCTAACGAGGCGCACAAATTCAAACATACTGTAGATCGACTATGAGAATACCTTTTCCGACTATGTATATTGGTTTTGTCGTCATCATTAATTAGCTGTAGAAATCTCAAGATGATCTAATCAAAACTCTTTATGTTCAACTAGAATTAGAAAGATAGAAAATGTTTTATTTTGTACTCGTAAAATGACAACGAGAACTAATTTTTGTCTTTTGTGTCTGTTTATCTGTATCTTTGTTTGATGAGAACGTTTAAACTGCCTAATAGAATTTGTTGAAATTTAGCAGAACTGCCTTTATAGTCCAGGATCGGATCTAGAATACATATCATTACGCTTTTGCACATGGGAGGTGAGTAGTATATAGTAGTAGTAGTAGTAGTAGGAGTATAGTATATCACTAGAAATACACATGTCAATATGTCTAGAAATGATTGTTTTACAGCGAATATTATCCAAAAAAATCACACATTCGTTATCAGTATGTAATTAGAATTATAAAAAAATACCATCACGATATATCTAAACGGAGCTACATGACAGATTTTAAGAATGCGAACGCTTATTTCACAGCCTTTCATAATTGGTTACGTGGCCTGCTAAACTGACACAGGGGTTGTGATCGTTTTATTCTTGGGATCAAATCCACCCAAAATTTTACTTTTTGGATTATTTTTTGCATTAATTTTATTGAAAAGCAAATTTCTATATTAAATATTCAGTCTGGTGTAGGTAGTTAATATTTTTAATCGATAAAATATTATTTACTATGAGACGGGTTCAAACAATAAGTCACAGCATCATGGGTTAAAGCCAACTATTATAATAACAAGCAGCTGCAGATTCCACTAGCAGTTCTTTCTTTTGGGCTAAGCTATAAGTTTTCATTTGTATTTTGCATAAATTGTCAGTATGAAATAGACGTTGTAAAGTATTTGTTTGTTGAGGAGTCTGTTATCTTTTTAAGAGAGAAAAACTACCTATTTGACTTCGGTGCCAAAAGTTCTTTTAAATTACTTATTGTTCATTTTCGTAACTACTGTGTCCTCTAAGCCAAAAAGCATGGTACAATATTTGTGTTGTTATAAATAAAGGATAAGATATTCTTTTTATTACGACGTTTCCAGTATACAGTTATTAATGATTCATTTTATAAATTTTACCTATTACCTTCTTCCCGATTAGATGGCGTTACTGTCGAATTAGATCACGCTATGGTTTCGGTGGCAAAACGTGATGTAAAGGGTCAGCTTAGATTAAACGTAGAAATGCTCGAGTATTTCTCCCATTTGCTTTGCGGTTGAGAAAATGTTCGAGCACGCGCGCCTAATCTGCTGTTCTGCACCAAAGCGTACCGTTACCGATGTCGATTGTCGCGGTCTCCACGCAAAGCCGTTAGCTTTGTTGTCTTTGTGTTTGCACTTTGCTTTAAATTCATTGACTGCCTTGAACTTTGATAAACAACTTTTACTGACCTTACCTACGATATTTTATTTAAACCTGAATTATTTGACCAATTGTCGATTCTTACCATGATAATGATAATTAATCAACACGGATCTCTGTGTTGGTTCATTGTTTTGATTCGGTTGTTATAGGATTTGTTGTAGAATTCAAAAGTTTAAAAGTAATTTAAAACAGAAAGTGGACGAATCTATCTCGAAATTCATAGGCTTCTAATTTAAGATACAAAGGCTAGCTCGATCTCTCTATACTTCTGATAAATCGTGAGGCTCGATTTTTTAAACTGTGTGAATATAGATCACCTTAAGTTGTCGGATTTCAGGGTTATGGTGTCCTCACCCTGTTTTCGGGCTTCTGATAATCCCATGACATACTAGTGCAACCTATATATTTCTTCGTCCAGCTCTACGATATTTTCGTCTGCCCTCAGTGTGCGTGCGTTGTTTTACCAGGGCCAGTTGTCGTTTGGGATGGTAGCTGGCTCTCGTACGAAGATTCTTAGCACCCCCTGCCGTGCCGTTACCATAGCCGCTACCACAACCAGAAATAGTCGGGCCGCCGGGTACCATTTTTGGGGGGATTTGTCAGTACTCACCACGCTTGGCAGGCGGGTTGGTGAGCGCAGAATGGCTACTGTTCAACAGAGGGGACGCTGCTGCCCGTCTCCCGGGTTTAGAATCCCTTAGTCATCTTTTGCGACTTCCATGGGAGGAGATGGAGTGGTGCTATATTCTTAATCCGGACACCACACGGAAATCTCAGCATATACTGGAATAATTAGTGTAATTAGAACCAAAATGGAATATTATTACAACATTACAGATCTCTAACAATTTGATCCATATTCATTTTAATCCTTGTCTTGGAAATATAATTAACAAACAGTATTACTACGTAACGATAACTTCGCAGTGTTCCAGACAATTTCATTTAGAAACTTACCGCGTACCTAAGTGTAGTACGTGCAAATTGCTCGCGAATTTAATGTCGTCTCACTGTCTGAGCATCTACCCGCATCACCGGTTTCGTTATAATGTACAATATTCTATCTAACGGCCTAATGAAGTCCACTGCTGGACACAGGCCTCCCCCAAAGATCACCACAACGACCGATATGGATGTGATGTGGGCTCATTGGGGGGTTTTGCCATAATCGCCACGCTTGTACGCAATGTACAATATTGATATTGATGAATTATGAATTCCATAACCAGTTTCAAATACATTTGAAACTAAAATAGGGTCCTACAAAAATAGTGAACTGAAATAATTCAAGTGGACAATCAGTAGGTCGCGTTTATTAAAAAACAAGTATATAGTAATTTATATTTTATTTTTGCGATAACTATACATTTTAGATGCTCTGTCAGCACTAGCGACAATTATTTTTTAACAACTTTAATAAATTGGTTCAATTTTAATAGTGGTAATTTACTTTTCAAGGACATAGCTAGACGGTTGGTCGACACTATGCGTGATCAGAGTGCTGGCCTATTCTTTGGCCAAAGAATAAGCATTGCCTTCATCGTGGCAATGCTGCCAGTCTTCTGGGAACATTACCAGTTGACAGCGATGTGAAGGAGTACTTTGACGCCTAAATGCCACCTTTTTAGGGTTTTTATTCATTTATTGTTAGATATTTAAGGCATAAATATTGTGTAAAAACAAAATTTACTTAATAAATAAAGATAACATTACTATTTTCTAGAGTTTGGTTCGTACTTTAACTATACGTGTTTAAGTGACAAACTTTAATTTTAATTTTAAGGGAGCTCGTGAAACACAATATAAGTTTATCTTGTAATAATTCCGCACAGGATTTAAAACTATTGATAATAGGGTTAATTACTTCACAAATATTATAAACAGTTGTAATACAATTCTGCATAAAGAGAGGCCATTTATACCAAATTTCAAGGTTTTACGTAAATTAGATACTCGTTATTCTTGTCAGGGTACTCCCTACAACATTTGATGATCAGCCAGTGCTCTCGCTGGACTTTTCGTATGTAAACGCGTATTGAAAGGCCGTAGCTTTTATTGCGTTAAAGTAGAAACTTGACTTTTTCACATCTATGGCTTTAAACAAAGGTTCTGCGCTATTAAGTTGAAATTAATACTATGAACAAAGGCATACATATTAATTTCAACTTGATAGCTGAAGCCGTTTGTGCGAACAACAAGAGCCTTGATACAGACAGACAGACGAAGACAACGAAGTGGTCCTAAAAGCGTTCCGTGTTTCAATAATACGGCATCTTATAAATGATGAGTCCTGCCCGATCGACCTCCCTGGTGTTACTTAGTACAACACACATCTACCTAACAGATGACTAACAAAGCTATGTCAAATATGTCGAAGAATTTAAAATAGCAACACATTGTCCGCAACAGAATGTTGGCCCAGAAACTTGTCGAAAACACTTTGCGCCTTCGTAGCCCTCATTAAGGCGCGGCAGTAATCAAATTTGTCACGTTAGATCCACGGCTATGGCGGGTGACAGATTAACGAGGATCCCGTGCTGAAAAAACAATGTTATACCAACTTTTCACGTCAAATGAGGGGAAATTATCTCGGTCATGACATGTTGATGTTGAGACTTTATATGAGGGCTGCTTGACTTATTTAAATTTAATATAACAACACAAATCAGAAATAAAGCCGTTATATAGTGTTGACGTTAAAGAAAATAGATAAATTGCTTATAACCCCGAGAATAGAGAGTTGGACTTAGCAATGAGCAAGCATATTAAGCCTTAGGCTGGTTCAAACGCGTCCTCATAGTAACTCATAAATATTATAGGCCTGCAATGAGTTTTATCTCTACAATACTTTCATATACGAAAAGTAATACAGCAAACAGAAGTTTACCGAAAATATTGACTATGAGATTAGACGGAAAAAAGGAAGTAGCATCTTTAAAGTACATTAATTACAACTCAACTGGGATTGCCAACCCGCCTGCCAAGCGTGGTGATTATGGCAAAACCCCCAATGAACACACAATATACTCAGACCGGCCGTTGTTACAATCTTTGGAGGAGGCGTGTGTCCAGCAGTGGACTTTATTCGGGCGAAATGATGATGATGATGACATATACAAAAAAAATCTATGATATCTACTATGTTGGATATAAAATATATAATACCTATATAAAAGTTCTAACTAACTAATTGTAAGGCGTTACCTTGTTCATATTACATTTAAGTCAAATTATTAATTTATGAAAATGGATTAAGAAAGAAACTCCCGTGTGCATATATGCACACGGTAGTCTCAACTTGTTGCAATCACCAATCCGCCTGCCAATCGTAGTGATTGTGGCAGTATCCCCTGTGAGTGCTCTTTGTAGTTAGTGATCATTGGGATGCCCATATTCAGTAGTAGACATTTAAAAGCTGAGATTTGTACTAATAGTACTGAATGTACTTCCAATGCATCGTGCATGAAGTCAACATTGTACTTATAAAATATACAAAAGGCAAAAATAATAACATAATTATTAAAGCTTATATAGCACATGTACATAATTTATAATTGAAGCATATATCATTGTCGTGCCCATTTTCCATGAAACCATAGATCTTGTGTTAGTATCACGGGAAATTTGATATACTACCCAAGAGAAACGTATAAGAGAAAATACGTACAATTTACGCTTATACTTTTTTATTATCATTTTCTAACAGGTCATGAGTGCAAAACATTCCACAAAGCAGTTAAGTTAAAGTTATACTAGAAACAAAAATGTACTAACTGATTAGGACTGGTAAAAAGGAAAGTATAGTGCTAAAGTTTAGACGGGCACACACTGCTAGATCATGACCTACATATGTGTTCTTCCTTATCTTAGTAGAAATAACAAAAGCCAAGCAAAACGAATACATTTAATTTCTCAATGAACGATGTACACAGCCATAAACTAATAACAGGCATGTAGGAAAGAATCACGGCAAATGTAACGCACCACAGTAAAACTGAAGACATTAACATAAACGCGAATTTTGCGGAACAGTCAGTAGAGAAAGTAAAGAGAGTAGACATGTCGCCTCGAGGATCCATAAAACGTTCAAATAAAGGTTTTCAAACCGTTATCTCCGAATTCCGAGAAGATTGCGGAAAATCGTTTCCCTTGAAGACAAAACGAATCAACGTTCCGGCTTATAAACGCTTAAGCACGCTATTAATTCACAGATTATTAAATTCCTGGGAAATTCTAATGGCACTGCATTCGAAACATCTAAAACAAATTATTAGGTCACTGATGTCAAGTCGTTCATATTTTAATTTGTAGGAGGTCTTTCAATTAGCCGTAATAGTGATGATTTGCCCGTAACTCGGGCACGAGGAAGTCAGCGTAATTGATAATAATTTAGCACATTATCTTTTGACAAACATTAGTATGGTGAGAGTAAGCAAATAAATTATTTGGGGATTTAATAACCATGCAATTTAAGTATCATCAAAAAATAATTGAATAAAACTATTTAACAAAAAATAAAAACGGATTTCGTCAGCTGGGGCCAGGTATAAAATATAACTTCTCGTAACCTTGGTTGGGACATACCTTGCCCCGCCCGACTTCATAAAGAAGGTTTTTTTTCCTTTTCAGTGGTTTTAATATTTTTATATCGTGTAGGGTTTTTGAAGTCGGTATTTTTTTTAAAATATTTAATTGTTTCTTTTAGTGTAAATAAAAGTCAGAACTTTTTCCAATTTGGTATCAGAATTTAACAAAAAAAATAAGTATGACTCAAATAGGTTCTCTCAAGGGCAATTCTCGTATTTTAAAAATGTTCAAAATATACTTTCGAGCTAGTCTCAGTGTCATAAATGCCACAAATGGTATTCTCCTAAACTAACAAACAACTTCAAACGTGAACTTACACTGTGATGAGATCGAAAATGGATCGTAGTCAAAACAGTATTCTGCTAACATTTCGAACTTACACATGTACTATATTGTGTTGTTGTTTGAGATTGAAATGATAGAGAGAGATCAGAACTAGATCGAGAATATATTGAAATCCGACTGAACTTTAAGAGTAGCAGAATACCATTATTTCGGTCAATTCATAATTTAATCTCAGTTCGGTTAAGTTTCAGTCATAGTGTAAATTAATTACGAGAATAGGCCCTCTGATCTGAGAGGAATAGAAACTATTAAGATATCATGCAGCCAAATTAACCTGTTTAAAAAACTAAATCAAATGTAATGAAATTTATATCACACCAATTCAAAAGCATTCTGCACCAGTTAAAAAAGATTTGCTCAAATCGGTCTACAAATATCGGAGTAATCGGTGTACATATATAAAAAAACGCATAGTATTGAGAACCTCCTCCTTTTTGAAGTCGGTTAAAAATATATATAAGACACTTACTGTCTCGGGCCTCTGTCCCAGAAAAATTAAAATGGTAAGTCGTTTGCTTAATGTTGCTATTTTTTTATTACGTCTCCAAACGATGAGTAGTCAAAGGCATGGACCGCTTATATCGGCTTACGTTTACTCTTCAAGCCTCAAGTAGACTGGGAAGAACAATAAATTTAAAACGGGATGTTTGGACTTTTTATTTATTGATATGTTGAACATGTTAAACTAAGAACATAATTTGAAATTATCTGCATGTTCATTGTTTTGTAACTGTTGAAATCATCATCATCATTTCGGCGAATGAAGTCCACTGCGGGACACAGGCCTCCCGCACAGATCACCACAACGCCCGATATGGGTGTGTTGTGGGCTCATTGGGGGGGTTTTGCCATAATCGCCACGCTCGGCAGACGGGTTGGCGATCGCAGTTGAGTTGTTAATGTACTCGAAGGACGCTGCTGCCCATCCTCCGGCTAATCCCTTAATCGACTTTTACGACACCCATGGGAGGAGATGGGGTGGTGGTATTCTGAGCCGGCACCACGCGGCACGGTTGAAATATTTATAAGAAAAACAGTTGATGTGCAATTAGTGCAAATTATTTAGCACAACTGAGGAATGGGTACGATCTTTTTTACTGCTACATCAGTCAAGGCTCAAAATCACTTGTATCATTTGCCAGTAACAATATGCATGAACATGAATCTACAGTGTATACTAAAGGTACAAAAGGAATAAAAGTGTGTTCAACAGATAAACTGAAAGAAAAATCAATCTGATAGAGCACTCTTCAACATTAAAGTTCACGTCGGAGCCAAACATGAAGGATGTTCAATAGGCATCATGCTCGAAACAAGGGAAAAGTTTGTTAAACTGCCAATCATGTCGAAGTTCGATGACTGGAAAATCTCAAGTAGAGGTTCGCCCGGCGAATTTTGTCTCTAGCTGGCCCTGTCTGTCACAACTGTCTAAACTGCCGAAAGTAAACTTCGGCAGAATTTGTTAAAACTAAAAGTGTCATCGTTACTTGATGCAATCGTTAGACCACTGGGATTAATATGGAATGAAACATAATATATTGAAAATTGTCTTTATACTTTTTCTACTTGTAGTTTTATACTCCTTGTTATTATATTGGATATTATTATAATATTATATTTGTTAGTATTGAGATCAGGGGGCCTAAAAAGGCCGCTTTAGCAGAATCATAATATGAATCACATTAAATATCACCAAATGGTCCAGAAGGCCTAAAAAGACCGTATTAGGTTTTATTTATAAGGCATAATAATAATCTCAATACGATTCATACTAGAAATCACAAAATGGTCACTTAATCATAACTGACCATTAACGTGACCATTTTGTGATTTCTAATGTAATTCATATTATGATTCTGCTAAAGCGGCCTTTTTAGGCCCCCAGGCTTTTATCATTTTCAATAAACATCTTGAATTTATATGGTACGAGTATATACGGCGACGGCGATACGAAGGCCAAACTTTCAAGAAGCGAAATGGTTAAGAACAGTGTAAAGAATAGAATAGATCATCTATCATGTAGTTAGGTTAGGTTAACAGTCACTTCTACGCGTCATATGGAAACAACAACCACAAACAACGACAGAATCCAATGGAATATTTTGCCGTCTGGAATTAAAACAAAGACAGGCCCTTTAGTTACGACCATTAGTAACACCATATCGCTTCTGCAGTGTCATGAGATTATCTTGTTATGTCAAGATTGATGTTACAAGAAATTGAAGGCCGTATTAAAAAATAAACTGTTAGCTGATACAGACACATATCAAACTACGTGTTGAAACATTTTGGTACAACAGGTGATCACCAGAATTATAGCAAAGTCAATTAGGTTGAAGATTAGATAGGTTTTTCTTAAAATACTTATGTGTTGTATAAACATAGTTGGCTGATGAAGTAAGTTCTTTTTTTTATTGTTTTCTTGAGACTGATTCACGATGACCTATTAAGGATGCCGTATTTTATTTTATTATAGGTATTCTCGTAACAGTAAATAATATTTCTACTTTCTTTTTATGTTGCTGTTTATTGAGGCTTATCGCTAACCCTAAAGTTCTTTACCAAGATGTTTCTTTAAGATGCGTAATCTATTTATCATCGTTATCCACAGCTAAATCTCTTACACAAATAGGGATTCAAACCCATTAACGAGGATAACGCTAATGGCCAAATTCCTTTTTCTGGGGCACTGGAATATTGTTTATAGAAATTCGTCTGTTTGTTGACAAGGGGTCAAAGTTGTTTGTAATTCTTTTCATACGTTAAATACGAATTCTTTCACTCTTGCGAAGGTTAGGAACTGCGTCACGACTGCCCTATTACCATAAAGCGTTCGTTACACAGCCCATTCGGTAACAGTCAATTGTGCAAACTGAATTGTTTATGCCGGAAGATTGAGATTAAGTAAGTAAAGCTTTGAGAAAATCTTTGCACTGTTGTAAAAAGTATAAGGTGTGAGTCGCGTTTTATTTTACTGTACGAACCTAGCAGATTGTCTGAGACTTTGAGTCGATAAAAACTGATTGATTTTTAGAGTGGATTGTGACTGGCATTGATGATAGTGGTTAAAGAAGTAAGAATATAATCGGTTATAATTTCAATTAGGGATGTTGGTAATCTCTTTTTCTACTTCTATATCATATAGAGGCACTCAGTGATCGGTAAACGAACAGTTAGATCTATTTACATGTTATATACAACATATAGAAGCAAACATATTTGGGATCTGTGACCAATATGTTTGTTAGAGCCACTTACCTATTCGAATATTTCTATCATCATCATCATCATCATTTCAGTCCACTGTTGTACACAAGCCTCCCCCAAAGATAGCCAGAATGACGGTGTGTTGTGTGCTCACTTGTGCGCATAATCCTCACGCTTGGCAGCTTGACTTATACTTGAAGAACGCTGCTGCCGATCCTCCGATTAATCGCATAGTCGCGTTTTTCGCCACCCACGGAATGAGATGGCTTGGTGTTATTCGTAGCCGGCACCACATTAACACTCAAGACAAACCCATACCGGTCGTTGAGGCAAACTTTGGGGGCGGGGGCGGCTTCTGTCCAGCAGTGGACGTTTTTTGGCTGAAATGATGATGATGATCATATTATTATGGATCTACCCACATATGTGTATGTAGGTAATAAAATAAATATAGGAATATGTATAGAATATGTGGGTAGGAAAGGAATCAATCAACAGTTTGTCTCTGTCAGTCTGAATATGCATATGTACACTAGAAATTCTTTTAAATCGTGGGTTTAGTTTACAGACATACATTTCACATGCACAAACACCCAGACCCGAAACAGTTATCTGTAGATCATACAAATATTTGATCCGTGCCGGATCGAATCCACGGTACGTTGCGCAGAAAGCCAGTCGCTTAGCCACTGCGCTAACCGTGCCGTTGTTCATTTCTCGTTCATGTTATCCTGCTTTCCGATGATCCTGCATAATTGAATTGTAATATAATAATTGTTAATCATGTTACATAATCATTTCGGCGGAATAAAGTCCACTGCTGGACAAGGGCCTCCCTCAAAGATCACCACAACTATCGATATCGGTGTGTTGTGTGCTTATTGGGGAGTTTTGCCATAATCACCACGCTTAGCCGGCGTGATCGCAGTTGTTAATGTATTCGAAGGACGCTGCTGCCTATCCTCCGTCTAATCCCTTAGTCGGCTCTTACGACATCCACGGGATGAGATGGGTTCATCAATCAGGTTACATAACAATACAAAATATTTGTTAAACTAAGTCATGAATCCATCGAGTTATTACGATAGTAACATACATACATCAATGCATGAATCTGATAGGTAAATTTGGCAATAATCTATTAATTCGGGTAATCTACATTTCAAATTAAATTCTTTCAATTTCGAGATCGCAGAATCCCAGAATTTATTAGGTATTATTTTTCTATTATTTTATATGCCAATACTTAAGATGTCCACACGATGAATAAACAATACTGACGTTCAGTTATCTGAAGCTGTCCTTGGATTTGTTAAAAAATATTGTGATTTCTTTTTAGTTTTATTTGTGTTAATTAATTTTGTGAAAAGTGTTTTTTATTTGTTTATTAGTTCAGCCGAAGATAAATTGACACTTTTATTTCAACTAAAGCAGCATCACCTGTTAAACCATCTGGGCTTGCTTCGAGATAAGGACGTTATTAAGGCTCGATATGAAGCCTAAAGTTATTTAAGTCGCACAAATCGCAAGGCAAACTTAAATCCAAGTCAGTAGCATAGGTCAGAAATTCTCTAAGTAAACAAATAAGTAAGCGTAGGCACGCGCAGTAGGTAATTATTATCGAACATTGACAAAAATCCCGAAAAGCCTTACGCATGTGTGCGCACAACGAGTCTCACGCACAATGCCTGCTGCTTACTATATACAGGGTGTCCAGTAAATAGCACGACATAATGCAGGGGGTGAGAGCTTGGGTCAATACCTACCAAAAAAACACAATATATGTTCAGCAAAATCTTACGGATTTACAGTAGTACAAAATTTTCCGAAATATCGAAAATTCTCTACCTTGACACAGATTTTTAAGCATCTCGTAATGAAAAATTCCTTTTCTAGTTTTTTTTTTATCCTCAAATTATTTGTGAATAGTTACTTTACTCATTGATAAGTCTTTATTCTATTAAAAACCAAAAAGTTTTGAAGAAATACAATTTTTATTTAAATTTTCACAGTACGATTTTCTACTACTAAAATTTTGTACTACTGTAAATCCGTAAGATTTTGCTGAACATATACTGTGTTTTTTTGGTAGGTGTTGACCCAAGCTCTCACCCCCTGCAGTATGTCGTGCTATTTACTGGACAGTCTGTATGAATTGGCGTGTGGGCGTGAGTATCGTAGAACAGGATAGCGTTACTTTCTGTTCGTAAAAATTAAAATTCTGTTGTGATCCGTAATACTAGAAAACATGAATGAAAAGTACATGGTATATCCATTTATTGTTATTATTATAAAAAATACTTTTAATATCGTTGTTTTCAATACGAAACGAATATAACGAAAACACGTCTATTATGAGTTTACGAAGAGAAACGAAGTACTTTTCGCTCATGACACATCATCAATATTAAAAGTAAATAGTAAGGACAAGGATCTTGTAGAACCCCAAATTACACTAAATCTTCTATACAAATAAATAAAATTGAAGTGTCTGTTTGTAATGTCAAAATAACAGCTTTTTACTAAATCCATATGAAAGTATATACGGTACATATAACAAAAAAACAATTTTTTGTCTGTCTGTCTGTTTGTTCCGGGTAATCTCCGAATCGGCTGGACCGATTTTGACGGGACTTTCACTTGCAGATAGCTGATATTATAAGGAATAACTTAGGCTACTTTTATTTTAGAAAAATAATTAGGGTTCCGCGCAAGAAAAATAAAACCCTTTAAATCCAATATATATATTCTATGTCAAGTGTCTATGTCGAAGTACTCTAAATTTCTTTTAAATTACACGCGGGTGAAACCTCGGGTCCCAGCTAGTTTAATACATAATTGGTTTTCAGACAATAATCTTCTTTTTTTAAATTATTATTTTTAACATCAATCATGCTTATATTATTCTGAATGTGAGCATTATGTAGCCACTAATCAAATATCAAATTTTTGACACATACATCGGCCTATTATTGGGCAGTATTAGTCTATTACGGTCACTAAACTGTCTTATTGAGGGTGGCGTTGTATGTTGGATGGTTAAGTTCCCTGCATTATGGTTGAGCTGAGCCATGCTGATGAACGGGTGCCCTCTGTCGGGAATGGTCACTTGTATTGCTATAGCAATCTTATTGTAAGCCAATTCGTATTAGACTATTCGTAAGAAATCCTACAAATGGTTAATATGTATAATATAAAATAAATACTTTGACTTTGAAATCACTACATTACTGATGTCCATAGGTGCGATGTGTCCGATAGGACCACTATTTCTTTTCCCTTGGGTGTTGTGACATGCGACAAATGGTTGATAAGAGCTGCAGTCTCTGTGGCACAGTAGCTATACTGCGCTGACCAGCCCTACTCTACTTGTTCCATAGAAGGACGCTGCTGCCTACCTCTCTGATTTAGAATCCTTTAGTTGCCTCTATTGAGATCCACGGGATGAGATGCTATATTCATAATCCGGGTACCACATGGAATATCCATAATGCAACATAGGCCATACAAATATTTTTTTAAAGTAAGAATCAAACCTACGACACAGCGCAGAAATCTGATCCGCCAGTCACGCACGCAGAGTCGTCAAAAAAAAATTATGAAGGCGATGGAGTTTTGCTCTGATACATATCATATAAGTTGATTCGGTAAACGAAATGCAATTTGCCTGCAAATAGGTATTCTATCTTTAAAGTGTTTCACCTCTCTTTCTATAAAATGAGCTTTTATTTTCCGATACAATATGTTCTTCTACACACAGTAATGAGCAAGTCTTACAAAAAAGGGAAGGGTACTGATCTGAAAAGGATGTTGGAATAGCCTCTTACTACGTGTTACTAGTCTAGCATCACGTTAAAGGCATTGATTCATTTTAAATTTAACAGAGATTGAAAACCTTTAGAGCTTTTATCCAGCTTCAGATTGAATGTACATAAATTGGACAGTCGTAAACGCATGTGAATAAAAAAGGTTTTATTTCAATTGGTTCCAGGATGATATATTTGAGTGAAATATACCTCAAATGATTTCAAAGCCACATTTAATGACTCTGTAGTGTGGCACGTGATCACGTGCGTGCCACCGTCCTCCTGGGGGTCGCTCAATATGAGCACGCAGACTCCCCAATCAGCACGCCCGCGATTACCGAGCCCCTCCAACATATAGCCATGGCAAGGGGCTTAGGCATGTTAGACCGAGGTTGGCGCCGGGCGGCTGATACCCCGGCCACCTTCTCGTACTCCTCCGTGCAGGACCGGCCCTCTACCAATCCCGCTTTACAGTCTCCTTCCGGAGCATAATGCTCTCACAGAAGAGGCTGTACCTGCCTAGGCGGACTCCCACAATAAAAGATCTTGTCGTTTTCTTAGTTTGAGAAATTTGTGGATTTGGTATGTCCTCTCGCGTACTGCATACAATTTGGCACTTTCTTTTCAAGTTACACCTTAAAATATGCTTGAATTATTGAAACTCTTTACATCTTCAGACATCTCGTGAACTCGTTTATATATTCATTCTCGTTAGTGTCAACTGTTGAAACAGAATACTGCGTAGTTATTGGAAAATACTTCAGCAGTAGGTGCAGCAAAATAATTGGATGGAAAATATCTGAATATAATAAAGCTTCATGAGAAGTGACTGAATTGTTAGCATCTTTAGTATTATTTTAACGTGAACCAGATAATACCTCATTACATTAAGCTTACGTTCGCGGCAGTAAAAAGGGACATGAGCGGCAGTTTATAAACAGGTCACTTCCTATGTCCCTGCCGTTGGCTCTTCCGTTTTCCTGCCAACTTCTCTAGCCACTTTCCTGCCCATTTGTCTGCCCACTTGTCTGCCTACTTCCCTGTACACCTCCTTGCCCACTTTTCACTCACTACTACGGACGTGATCTGAGTGCAAACGAGATACAAGATGGTATGGATTGTGGATCATCGTCACCTAGTCTTTTTCCAACTTTGCAAGAGTCTACTTCCTATATAACCAGCTGCTGTTTATTACGAAAATCGTACATGAAGCGACTGCACTCTGGTGCGCCGGAAACGATGCCCTGACTGACTTTCTAGGCCATTCGGGTACGCAGTGTCCCCACTCACATACCGCACGCCACAAGCTACCCTGCGTTTTGTAAGCTTCTTATTAGATCTCCATATCTCCTTTAGATATACTTATTTTTTTGTATCGAAAGGGTGAAGAAGATGGTTTAATAGACTACGTTTGTCCTATAGTGGAACGGCGCCTTAGAAGCGTTTTGGCATATTTATTATCTTATGTATATATACAACATTTTTCTTAGCTCTAAAATAGTTTGATCAGAATCATTAATACTTTTAAAATAGTCATGTTTTATTTTGACTTCAAAATAGGTTGAAAATATTCAAATTCGACACATTTATATGCAATTCAGCTGACCGCGCCGTTGGCATCGCATCGGTAGATCAGGGGGACAATTCCTTAAGGTCAAACATCCATACAATCCTTCAATACAGAATAAAAATGACGGTAAAAAACCAATTTAGTATACGCTAAGACATGATTAACGCTATTCAAGGATACGTTGCAGAAGGTAAGCCATGACGATCAGTCATAACGAATGCCTAATTGGGTTATCACCGTTATTTCAATTCTGTATTCAAGGATGTAAGGATGTTAGAGCTTAGAGAATTGCACGGCTTGCATGTTATTCCCCCTCGCGGTACCCCCCATGCATCAGCACCCGAGCGTCATAGTTATGCGCCGACAACGAAGCGAAATAACAAGGCTATGAGTCTATGACTTTGTGAGTTTTCATTATATTTCTTTGAATTTTTTTACACAGAATAATTATTACAGTCACATAAAACATCTTTATTCAAGTGACTAAGACTCATAGTGTGTTTGTATATATTTAAAAACTATGGTAAGTAATAGGTTATTTAAAAACAATTTGAAATCTGGGCTTCGATTGGATTCTGTCTACATGCACCGCTGAGCAATGGCTCGTGTTATGTAGCATAGCCATTTCAATGACGATTTTTTATGTCTCTTCGGCATTGTATATATATAAATAAAAATTCTGTATCATGATAATATTAGTTTATTCTTTGATAGTTTTACATCGACTGTATAGCAGGCTGGGGCAGGTGCCACCTGGAAAGATGTGTACATTTAAATTCCTTCGATTTGACCTCCCCGCCTCGCTCACTACACAAACTCGATTGATTCTAGTCAACTGCTCTTATTCTCATTCATGTTATATTGCTTTGAATAAAAGTTTAGAGTGAATGTAAACATTTGAATTGAGGCGCTCATAATCTGTGGCACTCACTGATCGGTAAACGATCGACGAACTTAAGCAACGCTAGGCGCGGTCAGTCTATGGATGGGTGACCGCATATTGGTATTTGGACTGAACTTCTTCGTAGCTCGTAGACGGTCGCAGTTATTGTCATTAGATGGCAGTCGTTAGGCCAAGTCAGAGGCCTTTGGGGGGCTTGACTGCCCCCCAAAAGAACAGAACGCTAAATCGCTAAATATATAAGCACGAATAGTCCCCGCAGGTATAAAAAAAATGTATGAGATGGAAGTTACAGTGATAAAGACTGAAGTGGCTGATATGTATAGGGACTGAAAACTTAGAGAAATCAAAGAAAACAGCGTTGACTTCAGCAGATAATTATTAGTATTAACTTTTATTTTTATTTAAAACTATAATTATAAGTTGATGGGATATAAAAAGACCTTATGGTATATAGAAAGGCTTACCATATATTTTATACCACTAAGGTGACAAGTACCGGGGCCTAAAAAGCTATATCAAACTATTAGAGAGTTTCCATCAAGAGAACTTTAACAAGAAAATACAACTTGATAGAATCAGATACACGAAGAAGAAGAAAGTGTAAATCTATAGGTGACACACACTTTGTTCAGCAGTGTAGGTCTTTCAGCTGACATGATGCTATTAATGTTGGTGTAGAAGCACCCAGGCCAAGAACAACACTATAGGTTTACAAATATTTACCAAACCCGTGATTTATGCGCAGAAACACAGTAAGTAGTATCAAACCTACTGTAATAAAAAACAATAGATATAAGTTTCAAGAAAGCTATATTTATCGTCAAATTCTCGATTTTGAATCTAATAACAACCTTTGTCTTCAGGCCACTCAAAATAATAACAGGCCACTCAATTTAATTACAGATACTCAAGCATAGAACAAATAGGATCGTTCGAGTTAAAAAAATTGGAAGCAAAAACAACGCGTCCGACATTGCTTTTAAGCGTATAATTATATTACAGTTCTTTAATGAATAACTGTTGTAATAGATTAACTTTCTTGTTTGAATTTTGGCTTTGTAGCTCTCGGTTAACAACAGAACAGCTTTTTGTTTTGTCATCCTTGGATGACGTAAGAGGAAAGAACAAAATAAATAATTAATTTAGCACCAATAACGACGCACACACACACAAAGAAAATTACGTAGGTACATATACTTATAAAAGAAAAACTAGAACAACCTTAGCAAAAGCAATAAACTAACAACACATTTTTTTACACAATATTAAATTCATACTAAGTACTAAGTTCAAGTAAAAATTATAATTAAATGACAGATTTTGCATAAAGGGGTTGGGTCACAGACTTTATGTCATTATATTGGGGGGAATTTGCCAGTACCGCGCTTGGCAGACGGGTTGGTGAGCGCAGAATGTCTGCTGGTTCATCGTCATCAATTCGTCCGTCCATCTGGCCGGTGAACATCTCACACTGCGTTTGCCCGTAGCTCAGAATAATTTAAATATTTTAGGGAATATTTAAACCCGGCTCAGCAATCAATTTTTGCTGATTGATTGCTGAGCCAGTTGACTGATCTATGATGACAGAATAAACTCATTGATCATGAATTGGTAATCACTGGTGGTAGATCTCTTATTGCAAGAGTATATATGTAGGTACACACGGCTACACATCAAGCTATACAAAACCAGTTTACGCTGATCTCTCATCATACGCAAAGCCTATACAAAGCGAGCTCTGTTTATACTGGTTTTTTAAAGCCTGATGTGTAGCCGTGTACCACGCCAGTGTCAGATATTCGCCGCTAAGCAGTAGTGTTTAAACTTTAGACATTTCTGTGCTCCGGTTAGAAGGGCACTGTAGCTAGTGGAATTACTGGACATAAGACTAAATAACTTTACGTCTCGAGGTGACGAGCGCAGTGTGGTGCCTCGCAGGGCTAGTCCTGGGTAGCATTCTAGTTGTGATGGGCAGGCATGTTGCTTACCACCAGGTGAATGACGTTTTCGTCTCGTCACCAAGTAGAAAAAAAACTAATTTATAAGAATTTTTTCGCTACTTGTACGCAATTCGCTATGTTAATATTTTCACATTTGACTTTTTATATAATATCATTATTGAATTATATAGACGCTCCTTTTGAAATGGACAGACACTTTTTATAAAGTGTTATCAGAATGTTTTTTATCGTGCTGCGTCGTCAAGGTAACCAATGAAGGGCGGAGGCTCAGTTTATCAATGTAAACACGCACCCCAGAACATTAACTCCCACAATTTATTTATATTTCTGTACTATAAGGAAAACATTTAACAATCTTCCTCGTTAACTTGTAAATGTTATGACTTAAGCTTTGCTAGGAAACGTGTGATTGCAAACGATTTAGCTATAGATAGAGATAAGTGTGTACCAGTTAGCCTACCGTGTGGTACCGCTTAAGAGTAGTACTACCCTATCTCATCCCGTGGGTGTCGTAAAAGGCGACTATGGTATATATACTTTCTTTGTGTGAGAAGAGGCCTACTACAGGCTGATATCTACACATACAAATAAATAAAATTTAAGTGTCTGTTTGTAATGGCAAAATAACAGCTTTTTGCTTAATGCATATGATATTATATACGGTGGCAATAACAAAAAACAACATTTTTTTTTGTCTGTCTGTTTGTTCCACCTAATCTCCGAAAACGCTTGACCGATTTTGACGGAATATTCACTGGCACTGCCGTGTGGTGCCGGCTCAGAATGCCACCACCCCATCTCATCCCGTGGGTGTCGTAAAAGTCGACTAAGGGAGTAGCCGGAAAATGTGCAGCAACGTCCTTCGAGTAAATTTATAACTCAACTGCGATTGCCAACCCGTCTGCCAAGCGTGGTGATTATGGTGGCAAAATGCCCCCGATGGACCCGCAACACGGACGCCTACCGGTCGTTGTGGCAATCTTTGGGGGGGGGGGGCTTCTGTCCTGCAGTGGACGTTTTTCGGCTGAAACGATGATGATGATAATCTTCTCGTATGCTTATAACAACAGACTGCAATCACCAATCCGCCTCCCAAGCATGCTGTGTATGACATTATCCCTTAGATCGCTCATTTTTAAAGGTCTTTGAGAACTCTATGTTCAGCAGTGGACGTTCACGGGATATGTAAGTGTATCTTTTTATGGATAAAAGGGTTCACCTAAAGCTTAATTGCAAATGGATATAACAAGGCCAAACGAGGAATCGTTTATGTATGTGCTTGGTACACATATGTTAAAATCTTGTTAAAATATTTTGTTTTATACTTAAATGAAAGTGTGGCATAAAATACTGTTACTCCATATAACTATGCGAATATTAGAAATTAAAAAAAAAAACTATTGCTTTAACAGTATGACGTTTTTAAATTAATTTAATAATAGTTTTTTACCTATCTGAATTTGTTGTTCATTTAGGAAATGTTGGTCTAACTTCACTGATTACAATACAATATATAATCAGTATATGTTTACGCAAATCTAGCGTGGTTTCAGTTTGAAATTGATGACACTACAATAAATATATGAACAGAGGCGCAACTCTACAGACCCAGAGTTCGTGATACACATTCGCCTATTGCCTAGGCCGCACTTGTCACGATAACGCGAATATTTGCGTTATAAAATCTATAATATCTGGTGTTGGGATGGATTATGTTTACAATGTCAATTGGTTCGCTTTTGGCGCCTCACATACTACAGCCTATATACGACTGTAAACCGACTATAAATACACAGGTAAGCAATAAAGATGGCTTTTGCTGGCTTACATTATTTATTTGTACGTAGTGACCAAGTGTAGTCAGATCGATGCTCGTTCTTTCTTTGTGTGAGAAGAGGCCTACTACAGGCTGATATCAACACATACAAATAAATAAAATTTAAGTGTCTGTTTGTAATGGCAAAAAACTGCTTTTTGCTTAATGCATATTATATTATATACGGTGGCAATAACAAAAAACAAAAAAAATTTTTGTCTGTCTGTTTGTTCCCCTAATTTCCGAAAACGCATGACCGATTTTGACGGAACATTCACTGGCACTGCCGTGTGGTGCCGACTCAGAATGCCACCACCCCATCTCATCCCGTGGGTGTCGTAAAAGTCGACTAAGGGATTAGCCGAAGGATGGGCAGCAGCGTCCTTCGAGAACATTAACAGCTCAACTACGATCGCCAACCCGTCTGCCAAGCGTGGCGATTATGGCAAGACCCCCAATAAGCACACAACACATCCATATCGGTCATTGTGGTGATCTTTGGGGGAGGCCTGTGTCCAGCAGTGGACTCCAATCGGCGGAAATAATGATTCACTGGCAGATAGCTGATGTTACAAGGAGTAACTTAGCCTATTCTTATTTTAGAAAAAAAAAAAATTCACCCTGGAGATCCAATTTATGTATATTACTCTATACGTCAACTCTCTATGCCGAAGTAAACTAAATTATTTAAATATAGAGTGGGTGAAACCGCGGGCACAGCTTGTTATTAATATAATAATTTGCTTAGGTTAATACTTTATTATATTCCTTTTATTTATCCGTTAAAACCTATAACATAATTTTTCTTCTGCATTTGAATGATCTCTATTTATGTGGTCCTCCTTTCAATAGCTTTAACTTTCCGCTCTATTAAGTTTCAATAGATTCACGCCGGTACACAGACTTCGTTGCGGTCGGAATAAGCACATAATTATTTACGTGACCCCACTAATCCTTACAAAAAATTTGGTTGTACTTAACCATTTGTAAGGGAAAAGGGACCGAATTACTACACGTTTGCCCCTCAGTATGGACGAAGACGTTTAGGGATGTCACTTCATCATATCGGCCGAATGAAGTCCACTGCTGGACACAGGCCTCCCCCAAAAATCACCACAGCGACCGATATGAGTGTTGTGGGCTCATTGTTGTTGTTGTTTGTTATTACAACTGGCCATACGTAAAGTACTGAACATTGTTTTTAACAGTCTTTAGAAATCCATCGTGTACTTCCTCCGCCCCAGGAAAGGCCGAAGAAATATACCTCTTATCGGCTATAACTAACTTGAGTGGTCATCTTCGGCACCGAAAGACGGCTCAAAACTATCTCGAGAACAATCGCGTTACAGCCGCCCGTTAGTGCCATGGCTTTAGGCACATCTCGGAGGGGATGATTATAAAGTTAAACCTCTACAAACTCCCTGTTTTGTTTTATGTTGGAGCGCGGCATTTGTTATGCTCAAGAAGTGATGTCCGTTCATATTTGTCTCTTGCTGGTTTATATTTTAAAATAAATAATATATTTACAATAACCACAACATTCAGATTTATTGTTAGTATACTGCTGTCTTGTAAATAAAATAAAGCTTTTTGAGCTATGTACTCTGTTAAGGTTCTTTGAAAGTATCTTGTTATTTACGAAGGTTAAAGGAGATATTATCTCATCAGTCAGATGAAGTCAGAAGATAAGTATCTTTTTAAACACGCTTTTACTAGCTTGGTATGTATCTATGTAACAGAAACTTTGAACTCGATTTTCATTGCCTTCAAAACATCGGATTGATTTGAAACTTCGCACGCTAATCAAGGGCCGATGACAAGACAACTTTTCAAAAATATGTATTTTTAAATATTGTAAATGGCAGACTAACGTGTTGCTGGGGAGTTTGTTGCGCCGTTTCTTCTCCCGAGCTTAAACACTAGGAAGCGGTGAAGGGTGGGCTTAATGGGTACTGTCTAATGTTGACGTTCAAAAAGAACTAAGAATTTAGTTAATTTTAGATACACGATTATTTCATTTCCTCAAACATGTTTGGTGAGAGTAATATTGCCTCTGCGCACGCTAACCGTCACGACAATCCGACAGTATAAAGTTGGCCATCAATGATAACATATATATTTTATTGTTACTGTCAGCCCATATCCTCCCACTGCTGGGCAAAGGCCTCTCCCATGATTTTCAGACCATTCGGTCTAGAGTCAGTGTTAATCATTGTCTATTAATTTAGTCTAGCTCGTCTTCTTCTTCTTCATTCATCTTCATGGTATGCCGCTAAGCCGTCTCGCTGACTCAGGGCTCCACTTGTCGTAATTTAGGTCCGTCTCTCATCAGGCATATCAACAGCAAACGTGGCCAGCCCAATCCCACTTTAACCATGCGGCTTTTTGAGCTACGTCAGTGACATTTGTTTTGGATATTTATTTTACTGACTAATAATTGATTTTAAATTTAATTAACTCGTTTCATCATCATCAAATCAGCCAAGGGATGTCCATTGCTGAAAATAGGCCTCCCCTAAAGATTTCCAGAACGTCGGGTCACATGCCGCCCGCATCCAACGGCTCCCAGTGATCTTCACCAGCGGTGCAATTCCTTAAGGTCAGACATCCATACATCCTTCAGTACAGAATTAAAATTACGGTGAAAAATCTCTTTGGTATACCCTAAGACATGATTGAAGCTATTCAAGGACACGTTACAGACGGTGAGCCATGGGGACGAGTCTTAGGAAATACCAAATTGGGTTGTAACCGTTATTTCAATGTTGTATTCGAGGATGTTTGAGATTAAGGAATTGCACCCCTGGTCGTCCCACGCTGTGTTTTCCCGTGCGCGGTCTCCTCTTTAGAACCTTTTTGGCCCTTTGACTCGTTTATATGACAAGAAATATTTTAATGTTTTTAACTCTATTAAAACAATTATAATTTTAATTTAATTATGTATATTAATCATTCGTTTTTCCTAGTCCCTGAATGATGCGCAATAAAAAAAACGCTACTCCAAAGAAGTATATATAGCGCGCCTGCATAAGTAGATACACCCAAAAATGGCCTAGCTAAGGTTTGTACCGACTTTTTATAGAATTAAAATTACCTATAATATGCCATAAGCCCATGATCTACTGAAAGGGAATGGAACTTCCTGACACACGTGCCCTTAACTCCAGTAATAACTGTTACTGAGTCGTAAACGCGTACTAAACGGTTTATGACACTTATAATCTAAGTGTTGAAGGTGAGACAGTAGACATTACTCGCTGCAGTAATAATTTGTAAAGAACTTTCAGTGCCCGGGTTTTGAATGTATACTGTTGTTTAATTTATTTAATGCTTAGCTGTGTCCCGCGGATTCACCCGCCATTTAATTTAAAAGAAATCGGATTATTTATAAATAATTTGGGGTACTTCGGCATAGACTTTTGACATACCTACATACACAGTTCGGTTCTTCTCGGTAATACTCGGTTCTCATCGTGCGGCCGCCCTCGGCCCCCGATTCACCTCGTCGCCCGCCAGCGCTATAACTTCGTTTTTTCACTTAGCGTTCTTTCTGACCTTTGTCTTATTGCTTGGCTCCTAAGGGTTGTAGCGTGATGGTAAATAGTCCAATTCTTAAGGAAGGTTACAGACCTTCCTTAAGAATTGGACTATCAAATGAATGTAAAAACAATTTATCAAATCCTATTATATCTATCCCATATTACAATACCACAGTAATCATTTCGGCCGAATGAAGTCCACTGCTAGACACAGGCCTCCCCCAAAGATCACCACAATGACCGATATGGGTGTGTTCTGGGCTCATTGGGAGGTTTTGCTATAATTGCCACGCTTGGCAGACGGGTTGGCGAGCGACTGTATCAGCCACTGCATCAACCGTGATGTTTATAAGTGTCTCACGCTTTTTTATGATTATATTATTTATTTAAGGCGCCCATAGCCAGTTGCAATCACTGATAAGTAATCGATGCGCGAGGCTATGCAACGCTTGGCGTTATTATTCTATGGATGGGTGACCGCATGCAACCGCATCCATGCGGCATTATTATGCGCGGACAACGGGGCAAAATAACAAGTTTTATAACTTTGCGAGCTATCATTTATGTATCTTATAATATTATTGAAAAGGTTTCTTTTAATCAATGTCTTTTTAGGGTGTCTTAACGTTTGTGCATAAATTGATAAAGTTAAAATTATGTTCTGCATTGCAAATATCCAATTTTTTCTTTTCTAGAAGGCAAAATAAACAGAAATATAAATGAAAAATCGATAACATTTAGCTTTCATCTCTAAAAAGGGTTACAATTACAAAGCTATAATAATATAAGAAAATTACTTGACAGCAATCAATTATTACCCAGTAAACCTAATTATAAGTATACATCATCATATCAAATGTATTTGTATAATAACACATATATGCGGAAATCTATACAAATAAATAAAATTGAAGTGTCTGTTTGTAATGTCAAAATAACAGCTTTTTACTAAATGCATATGAAAGTATATACACGGTACATATGACAAAAAAAACATTTTTCATTTCTTTTTGTCAGTCTGTTTATTTCTGGTAATCTCTGGAACGGCTGGACCGATTTTGACGGGGGATTTAAACAGGGGGTGGAACCATGGGGCACAGCTAGTCTTACATGCATGCATGTTATCACCTACTGCCTAATTACTATTTCGTTTTAAGATTCGACAAAGACATTTTTTAAGCATGAACTTGTCAACCCTAGGTATTTGTCTAAAACTTCCTAATGTACCGCTCGTGATTTCGGCCCATTTAACGTCAATTGATGGGCTCACCTTTTAGGACATTTTTTACAAGGCAAACGTTATCTACTTTAGTATGATAATTTGTAAGAACTGTTCTATTGCGTGGGTATCTATTCCTACGTTTGATTACGTCGAACAATAATATTTTATGTATTTCGAAGTGATTGTTATGCTACTTTGAATCAAATTATACCAATTTTTATGTGAATATATATGTAATAACTCGTATATGGAGTAATCAAGTGTTGTCATATTACTTTTAATAATAAATACTTAGGCGGGAGTAGCAACACCTTGCTGAAGGTACTGTTGTTTTATATGGTTGTTTGTAATTTCAATTTTAAGTAATCTTTTATTTTATTATACTCTATTTAGTAATGTCTTAGGTTTTCAAGATTAATTAATTACTTAACTCATTATAATAAAACAATTAAAACGGATTACATCGCGTATATTATAGATTTGATTTTCCCGACGTTTCGAACACTTTGCAGGGTTCGTGGTCGTAGGATGACTAAGGTGACAGGCGCCGTTACAGATTTTAAAATTCATATACACAGGGTAAACAAGGCGTAGTATAGCCATCAGAATAAAATAACATATAGCTGATGTCAAGCATAGATGGTCCACAAAGTCTGCAGTTTGCGAACATGGCTTAGACCAACCCAACCTTTTTCGTTTCGATCAACCTCAAGTCCTCGCGAAAGAGAACCGTTATGTACCAAGAATGTTTCGAGAGGCTACTGAAATTAAAAAACATCCTAATTTTAATAGAAAAGATGGTTGGCAGGTACCACCTGTTTGGAATCCGGTTATTAAATTAATAGTAGTCCGAAATGAAGTACCACACTAAAAGACATCAAGACACTGTGAGTGATTACTGCGTGCATCGAAATAATTTTTAATAAAATTGTATGATAGATAAAACAAAATAACTTTATAAAATCTGTAACGACGCCTGTCACCTTAGTCATCCTGCGACCACGAACCCTGCAAAGTGTTCGAAACGTCAGGAAAAACATAAATCATAACATAAAACATATACGCGATGTAATCCGTTTAAAAGTCTATTATTACATACTCTATTTTTTAGTTTTGCTTTTTACTTAATACCATTATTTTTAGTATCGTGTGTGCGTAGGTTTTCATTACATTACGTTCTTTATATTGATGAGAAAAGAAGCTAAACAACAATTATTGTTAATATACAAATTATGTGTTTATTTAACCAAACAATTAAGCCTATCGCAGTCTACTGCTAGAAATAGGCTCACCCCCAGCTTTATTTTTCTTTGCTATGATTTTCTCCATCTTTCTTCTTTAAGGGTACGTAGCCACACTATGATTTCTCTTCTATCGTGCGTGTAGTTTACGGACATAAATTCTACACTGCAATATAACCACTCGGACTTAGCTGTAGGTCATACAAATATAAATTATTCACATTTAATTCAGCAAGCCATGTGATCAATCAAACACCAAACGTACTTATTGCCACTATATTTTCATAAACATCATGCATGTACAGTCTTGACAGGCTACACTATTCCTTGAAATGAAATACGATAGTTCAGGTAAAAGGATTTTACTGTGTTGTGTTTAACGTTTGGTGCAGTGGCTGATACAGTCGGCTGCTACGCTCCGGGTAGCGGGTTGGATTCCCGCACGAAACCAATATTTGTATGATCTGCAAGCATTTGTTCCGGGTCTGGGTGTATTGTGTGTGGAATTTATATCTGTAAACGCACCCACGACACAGGATAAATCTAAGTGCAGGGAAAAAGAAAGAAAGATAGAGTTAAAGATGAGCTAAATGAACTCTGAGTAAAATTGATATCGACTGAGAACGCGATGCTTTCTTGACGGTTCAACGAATTAAAAACTGAGTACTCAATTAAACGCATGTATCGCGTAAAAGTGCTGACTTGAGAAATGTGCCGTTGTGTATACAATACATATTAACCCGGTCACGAAAAATTCTAGCGTGGGATACAGTTATAGAAAAATGCAAGATGCGCGATTAATAATTAATACCGAGGATATTGAAATTATGAATAAAAGATGAACCAGAAGTACACGTCGCTAATAAAACTATACTTTGTATGTATGACTTACGTGTGCATAATGATAGAGAGATCTATGCGTCACGACCTGCTGGCGGGAATTCATTAAAGTATTCAATGTGGAACTTCACTTTTTTCTCATATTTAAGCTATATCATTATACTAGCTGTTGTCCGCAGTTTCACTGACGCGTTTATTTATATAAATACAAATATAGCCGATATCACAAAGGTATAGTGTAACTATTCTATTAATTAAATAAGTTTAGAATCGTTTCAGTAGTTCAAGAGTTTTTACCATACATACAAACAAAACCTCTTTATAATTTTAGTATTGATGAGCAAATCCAACGATACAGCACAACTGCTCAACGTGAGATCTAGGGTTCAATTCACTGGTCGGGCAGCCGGGTTTCTGTAAGATATGTATTAGGCGCCGGAATTTGTAAGTGTCCATTAGATAGTGTACTCCCTATTACATGAACGGATTTTTATATATTTATATTTATTACGAACGACCACCGGGAAGCCAGCGGTGTGTATGTGGGCACGTGCCATCGTGTGCGCAGTACAGCGCATAACGAGGCTTCAGGGGAATCCCTTACAATCCCCCCGAGAGCTGCTTGGGGGTGGCCTCTTTACAAACGCATTCCCTCCGCAAGGGAGGTTGACCACTTTACAAAAATTCCCTCCGAGATGTGCTTAAAGGCGTGACCTCAGTGGTTGGCTCTGGATGGAGATTTTTCGAGTTCCTGGAGCCTCCCTACGGTGCCGAAGATGACCCCTCCGGCGTTTTCCAGGGCGAAGGAAGTACATAAATCTTTCCACCGGATCCATAAAAAAGGTACTGCATACCCTTTCCCCGGGTGGAGAAAGTACATGATGTATATCCACGGTATCAATACATAAAAAATAAACAAGACATCAGCGAAAAACATGTGGGGTTCCCGATACTAACCGTTAAATGGGAGTCGATGTTCATATAACATACATATACCAAATTATGAAGTTATATTGATGTTTTTATTTCTTTGTATAAGTACCACATTTTTTAGGTGGCACCAGAATAATCAAATGACGGAGTGAACTAATCCGTGACCACGCTACAAAAAACTGACCATGGGAGAAACTCTGATAACTATGGGAGAAACAGTCATATCTCAAGTCAACTCCCGCGAACTTGAATGATTGACAATGTAACTTATTAATAGTCATCGTGAACCTCACATTCATAGGGAATTGCAGTCTCTTAAATTCAAATAGGAGGTCATTGGGACTACGCGGTATAAAGACTCCCCTTGGGTTGGTCTAACTTAAATCGTGGCCTTTATCACGATGTTCATGCGGAATGGTGAACTACATACCGATTTGAACTTGCCGACTATGGGGAAATTCATGACAAAAGCGTCTAAACGCTTCTTCGACTCTGTTCTGACCCACTCGATTCCCCTCGGGGTATCAGCCGCCGAATACCGACCCTCCCGTATCAGTAGCGTACGCCGCCCGAGGCACGTACTGATCGACCTGGATGATAAAATTACTGTAGATCACATGAAGAGACAGTTTCGTTCACTTCACAGATCGTTAAAACGCTCTCGCCACCAAACCTTACCGTCGCCGCGGAGGCATGTCGCCGCGATACCATCACATTCATTAACTTCTCATCCCGGGGTGTAATTCTCTAAGCTCAAACATCCATACATCCTTGAAAACAGAATTGAAATAATGGTGATAGCCCGATTTGGTATTCGCTCAGACTAATCCTCATGGCTAACCTTCTGCAACGTGTCCTTGAATAGCTTCAAACATGTCTGAAATTGGTTTTACACCGTTATTTCGATTCTGTATTTAAGGATGTATGGATGTTTGATGTTAAGGAATTGCACCCCTGTTCCTTGCCCGCGCCGGCCTGCGCCGAGCTTATAGTCTTAAATATGCCCTAAAATATTTAAATCATACCAATCCAACTGTCCCACTGTTGCTTGTATCCCCCAGCAATGGCCTAAGCCGAGGTTAGAGTCCCGCAGGGGGTGAAATTTAATAATTAAGTCACTGACGAATTTGCAGAGTATAGTGACATCAATCATCTGTGGTCCCGCAGAACTACCCAATAAAGCCGAAGGTGCTTGATAAATCTTAAAATCATGAGAAATTACATTTATATTTTACTGGAGACAAAGTTTTCAAATAATAAAATTTTAATTTAGTAAAAAGAAAATTTATTTTGCTATTCTTCTTCAATCTAATCTTTTGTATGAATAAGTACAATACATTTAATTGTGATTAAAAAATATGGCCGTACCTAACCCCTAGCAATTGAATTGATAACTAAAAGGGGCATTGAATTGAAAGCGTATTATCATAATTAAATCCAACAGAATTCAAGTGAAATAAAAATCGGCAGGCATCTCAGCGGGGAAAAAGCACCCGTCAATTATCTTCAGTCGCACCCCTTTTTGCGGATTAAGCCGATAAAAATCCCGGTGACTTCTATATTTAGAGTACGAAGCCAGTTTCGCTGTAGAGTGCTATCTTTGAAATTAACGTCGATCATACGCAGTTAGGTAATGTGAATGAATGTATGTTGGTACTATAAGGTTCGTAATTTCCTTCATGAAAATATTCGGTCGTTTAGAAAAAATGTGTTTCTTTGTTTCAAATAAGATGTATTTTGAAAATTACTGACGTTTGTCATACGAATTAATCTCGCGAAAGTAACTATTTCAACGATATAAGATAACTATTCCAGCGATATAAGATAACTATTCCAACGATTGAATCAGATGGATGTATTCTGAATATTTGAAATACAAATAAATATAAGCCATTTATTGTAAAACATACTCGTAGAACACGCTACCCATTCCCGTCGTTCCTGAGTACCTACGTTACAGTACTTACATGCTTTGCATGATAGGTATTTATTTTTCTTTTGGGTAAATTATCACATTATTTTTTATTTTCCATTTAAAGAAAACTTCATATGGTATTTTACATACAATCAAATAAACTCGTTAACAGATTCACTGATTGACATACATGGTCAAAAATTTTACCTACTGTGGCTGCCTGCACTGATACTTTTTTTTTCATTTGGTTATAACTTAAGCCATGTAGTGCCAGCTACGAATAGCACCAACCCATCTCATCCCGTGGGTATCGTAAAAGCCGACTAAGGGATTATACGGAGGAAGGGCAGCAGCGTCCTTCGAATACATTAACTACTTAACTGCGATCGCCAACCCGCCTGCCAAGCGTGGTGATTTTGGCAAAACCCGCCAATGAGCACACAACACACTGATATCGGTCATTGTGGTGATCTATGAGGGAGGCCTGTGTCTAGCAGTGGACTTTATTCGGCCGAAATGATGATAACTTAAGTAGAATGCGTCTGTAGACGTACTCTTTAGCTTATTCATACCCTTAGTACAAATCTATCTAAGCCACAAATAAAATGATACCAGCCTTTGTGAACATAAGTTGTTATCGAAATATAACGAGGGCTTAGCGTGCATTCTGTTACCATGCGGTATCAAATCGCGCATAGCAAGGCAGGTGCCTTCCGAACAGTCTATGTATCGTAAATAAGTAAATCTTAGATGTAAGTATATTTTTTACTCGAATTCGGCAACAATAAGCATTGTCTGATATACGTATTATCCGCAGTTGCATGTGCGGATTGCGGATATGCGTTACATCCCTTACCTGTCCGTAGCCTTAAGTATTCTAAGAGTAATTAAACTTTATAATATTATGATCACAGGAAAAATAATTCGCAGATGTTCTTCTTTTCTTCTAATCAAGAATGAAGCACAATGAATAAGCCGTAGTTCTTCGTTGGATCCACCGCGATATCTACATTAACTGATTAAGAATAATGAGACAACTCACAAATTTGACCTTTTTTTGTAACTATAATCGAGTAAGAAGTATTACGTCATCATTACAGCTTAAAAAAACATCCACTGAAGCCTCCCCCAAAGATTGCCACAACGAGCGGTTTGGTTTTGTGTTGTGGGCGCATTGGTGGGTTTTGCCATAATTGCCACGCTTGGCAGGCACCTGGGTTGGCGATTGCAGTTGAGTTGTTAATGTACTCCAGAGACGCTGCTGCACATCCTCCGGCTAATCCCATAGTCGCCTTTTACGACACCCGCGGGATGAGATGGGGCGGTGGTATTCTTAGCCGGCACCACACGGCAATATTAGATAAGTATGAACAAATATTTGTATGATCTCAGGTAGTTGTTCCGGGTCTGGGAATTCAACAATTCGTCTCTATAAATGCACCCACGACACAGAAAAATCCTGGCCAAAGATCTTTTTGAAAAAAGACAAGTAGTGTTAATACACAAATAAATGTATGTTCAGCAGTGATTCATAAATACGTATAATTATGCAGTCGTTACAATAAACAAGCGGATTTTCGTACTTATCCACCAGAGTCCGAGTGTACGATTTTAGATGGTTTTACGTATTAGACATGAATAGAGTTTTCAGTGTTTGCTACTTTAATTTTTACTAGTAAGTACACAACGTTCCGATTATTCTGTTTTATGAAGACAAGATGCGTTTCTAGAAGTAGTTTTTAACTGATTCACATTTTTATTTTGGTCGTTCTATATTAAGGACCTCAGTATTGAGGAGGATATAAATTTGTTTTGTTTAACTACTCACCAAATATAGCAAAATTTACGTTAAAATGCTTTTTATTCTATAAAATACGAAATTTTCACCAATATGTAAATCTTATTATATCATACATTTAAATTGATATTCTATTAAGATATTTGCCTCTAAAATTAACTTCGATAGCGGCAGCCAACTTACAGTATTTTAGACCAACCTGTCACAGAGTAATAAATCTTTTTCGGTAGCTACGAAGTAGTTTGTTTAGATCAAGGGTAGCCGACATGTCAAGGGCTGTGATATACTGACCTCCTGGGATCGACTTGATAGTGTAGTTTCAGTTAAAACAATAATTAAACAGATTTTAGAATTGTTTATTATTAAAAATAAGTCAATAAGAAGTTAGGTTTCATTTCTTATGTCAAAAATAACAAAATCACGAGTGTAATTGGATAACAAGCATAATTAAGCGTAGCGGTATTGTTTACGAAAAGGCGTTGCGAAGGTTCCCGAAAGCTGTCCAGCCGAAACGAATTCGACGATTGACCACTTTCTAGAAATTTGACGTGTTTTGTATTGTTTTTTTATTGTTATCCAGTGGAAATTCTACATGAACGCTCCGGGGAAGGGCGGAATGCCAAACCCTAAGCTGATCGTCTTAGTATTTAGCATCTGGTTAAAATAAAGTAACACGTGTTCCAGTGTTTTTGTAAATTCAACCCTTAAAGGTCTAAAACAGGTGGTGAAAGTTTGTATCCAAAATCCGTCAGTTTTGTAGTTTGTCGTATGAAAAATTACATTGGGTCTTTTGATAGAAAATAAAGAAATACGTGTTTCAGTGTTTTTGCAAATTCATCCCTTAAAAGAACCCGGGTAAATCCGAGGGTGAACGTTCGTATTAAAATCCGTCGGTTTTCAAGTTAGCTCTATGAAAAATGACATTTGGCTTTTTGGTTGAAAATAAAGAAATACGTGTTTTTGTAAATTCATCCCTTAAGGGAGTAAAATAGGGCTTGAAATTTTGTATGCAAATTCAGTCAGTGTTGAAGTTTGATGAAAACGAATATTTGTTTTTTTTATTTAAATGTAGAAATATATTTCAGTGATTTTGGAAATCAATCCTTAAGAGGGGAAGGGGGTATTAAAAACCAGTATTTTATTAAATAATTCCATAATGAATGTATGAAGTACTTATATATATAAACTAGCAGTGTGGTGCCGACTAAGAATAGCACCAACCCAGATGGGTTGAGACCATCCCGTGGGTGTATTAACAGGCGACTATGGGATTAACAACTCAACTGCGATTGCTAACCCCCAACGAGCACACAGCACAAACCCAGAGCGTTCGTTAATCATTCTTTGGGGGAGGTTTATATCCAGCAGTCGACGGCTGAAATGATGATATGAAAAGCTTGACATGTTGCGATAATTTAAGGGAGAAGAAATGGTGTACAAATTCAGAGACTCAGTGGTAGAGAAAGATAAAGATGACCATTATCCAGTGGGATTTTTAAACACTTCTAATCCACCAGATCTCCAGCGCCAAAGGATTGTACTGCAAGTGGGTACTCCTATACTACTGAGAAGTATATTGCTGAGGAATTTGAAGCCGCCCAAATTGTGTAATGGCACTAGGCTCCAAGTGAAATATTTGCATTGCTACGTTTTTTTGTTAGAACGGCTTCTTGCCAAGTCTGATTAAATGAAGTCCACTTTTCGATTTGGTACTGAATTGTAAAAATGTGTTACTGCAATTTCAAAATATTTCTAGGGAAATCTATATAATGTATTGTTAGTCAATGGAGACCTATTTTTAAGATGTTATGTAATGGTTATTTCATTTAATCGTTCACCAAGGAAAATACACATCGCAGTTAAGTTGTTATTTTACTCGAAGGACGCTACTGCCCATTCTTCGGCTAGTCACCTTTTACCACACCCACGGGATAAGGTTGGTTAGTGCTATTTGTAGCTGAAAACACACTGAGAATGCGGAGGTGCATCCCGCACTGGACCCGCATGTTATGTACAAAGTGCCGTAATAAACAATCAGTGTGTCAACAGTGTGTTCAAATCCTTCAATATAGAGACAGATAAAGCCTCATGTGGAATATCTGTACACCGAAATAAAAAAAATAAAAAAGTATGCTTTTATGCGAACAACTTTCAATTGCGTTCGTGATTCCCTATTCTCTTATGACCAGTAAATCGTGTCGGATTAACGACTAGTAAAGTCAGACAGATCCCAGGATTAGCGTTATTGAAACGAAACTGAAATTGTTTGAAATGAAACGCTAACGGAATGTCTATTTAATGTCTGTCTGTGCAATCAGCATAACCATCGCCTGGATAACTGCAATGGATAACAGATTTCACTCTTATTTTTTATTACTATACTGGATATTGGTTTTATCTTATTCAGAACAGCAAATTAAATGTAGGATCAATCATAACCTCTGCATATAAATTATATTGCAAGGAATCTTGAGTGGGATTCTAAATCTTGGTATGAAAATCACATGTGCTTCAATACTGGAATAAGTTACATAAGATGTTTTTTTAATATCCACTCGAATGGATCATCATCATTTCGGCCAAATGAAGTCCACTGCTGGACACAGGCCTCCCCCAAAGATCACCACAATCACCGATATGGATGTGTTGTGGGCTCATTGGGGGGTTTTGCCATAACGCCACGCTTGGCAGACGGGTTGGCGATCGCAGTTGAGTTGTTAATTTACTCGAAGGACGCTGCTGCCCGTTCTCCGGCTAATCACTTAGTTGACTTTTACGACACCCACGGGAGGAGATGGGGTGGTGGCATTCTGAGCCGGCACCACACGGATACTCATATCATATTAAACTCTAATCTCTAACTAAAATACCTGTTGTGTTCATTTTCAAACAATACAGCCTGCTAAATTACGTATCCGGTGGTACCAACAGCAGAAACAAATTGCAGACGCGAGCAAATTATGCGCAAGGCATTCAGTTGACAGACCGTAACGGAGCGAAAATGTAGTGGGTTGCGGCTTGCCACATAAGCCGCCTGGGACCGCTTGCTTCTGTATTTGCAACTTATTAAACGAAATTGTTTAAATATGCTTAGATTTTCGATGGTAAAATGTAGTACATTATATGAATTAAATTACAAACAACGGGTGGAGTTGTGTCGGTATGAGCTTATTCATCATCATCATCATATCAGCCAAAAAAACGCCCACTACTGAACAAAGGGGGCCTTTGAGGCCATAGACCACCGGCTACATCCGGTATCGTCATTTAGAGGGGAATTTGCGAGTACTCACAGAAAGGATGCTGCTGCCGATCCTTCTGATTTAAACCCCCTTAGTCGCCTTTTACGATATCCACGAGAGAAGGTGCAGTGGTAGTTACAGCTAGAAATAAAATAAATATATACATTAAGTTAACGTATCGTGCTGTTTTTACCGACTTCAAAAAGGAGGAGGTTCACAATTCGATGCGTATTTTTTTTTATGTATGTACACTGATTACTCAGAGATTTATAGATCGATTTGAGCAATTGTTTTTTACTGCTGCTGAGTGTTTTGTAAAGTTTGGAATTGAACCCAAATTAGTACTCACCCCACTTGGCAGGCGGATGTGTTGAGCACAGAATGGTTTCTGTTCGACAGAAGGGACGCTGCTGCCCATCCTTCTGGTTTAGTCTCATTGTGACCTTTTACGACATACATGGGTGGAAATGGATTAGCTCTACATTCTTAATCCTGTTGCACAGGACGTATAACATCATCGACAAAATCTGGGTCTACCCATACACCACTGCATAACCCTTCATGAAATGCAGGCGTGAAGGTATGTTAGGTAAGTTATAAAAAAATTGTATATTAAGAGTAACACGAGCATTTCATACCCGTCATTTTTTATTACGGCTCTCATCATAATATGACGTGGGATAAAATAAATTTAAGGTACATAGGTACCTTACATTTGTAAAGTTAATTATTTATATTTTATTCAATGTAAAACTTTTTAACAAAAAAATACCGACTTCAAAATAACCCTGTACGATATAAAAATATTAAAACCACTAAAAATAAAAAAAAAATCATATATGGAGTCGGTTTATTAAAGCTGGTTAAAAAACTACTCAATCATATATAATAAAATTGATATGGGAACAAATCCCAAGCAGCACCTATTAAAAAATAATTGCTCAAATCGGTCTACAAATCTCGGAGTAAACGGTATACTTACATAAAAAGATATACTTACGCATCGAATTGAGAGCCTCCTCCTTTTTGAAGTCAGTTAAAATACTCAAATGTCTACGTGACTATTATTTTAACGGCTGATATATAAGGGGGTGTTTAAATACTCTGCAGTTCGTGTTTGTATTTGTAATTGCGGCCAATGAGAATTGGAGACACACATCATCATTTCGGCCGAATGAAGTCCACTGCTGGACACAGGCCTCCCCTAAAGATCACCACAAGGACTGATATGGTGTGTTGTGTGCTCATTGGGTGGTCTTGCCATAATCGCAAACGCTTGGCAGACGGTTTGGCGATCGCAGTTGAGATGTTAATGTACTGCTGCTCATCCTCAGGTTTATATCCCTTAGTCGACTTTTACGACACCCACGGGATGAAATGGGGTGGTGGCATTCTGAGCCGGCACCACACGGCTACAGAGACAATATAGCTGCATGTAAACATCCACTTCTGAACTTGACTCCTCCAATGATAATTCCAAGTGGGCCATGTTCTCACCAGGTACAACGTAGTCAGTGGGGGATTTAATTGCAAATATATTTTTAGGTGATGAGATGTTTTGAATGATAATAAACGGAATTTAACATAAATAACCTGTATTCTAGCTCGGGCCGGCCCTTGCTGAGTCGGCAGCTTTTAACATATCATAATAAAAAATCAATAATACCGATCTAGCTGTCTATGTAGATATACCACACTAAGCTGAAGTTCAAGTCCCGCAATGGGCGCCCTTAGCTGCATTTGCTTAGTTTAAATTTTAAGGTTGGCTGAAGCTCTTTTGGCTTCTCCAGATTTGTCCGATTAAGCAGCCACATTTTGCTAAAATATCTGCGGGAATCCCGACAGTTAAAAACATAAAAATAAAGAAACCTTCGGTACCGAAGAGGGACTCCAGAAACTCTGATCTGATGAATCATATTGAAAACGCCTATTGGTTCTACATCTTGGAGGTGATGATTGTAAAGTGGTTATCACCTCTATGTGGTGTCCGGATTAAGAATATAGTACCACTCCATCTCCTCCCGTGGAGGTCGCAAAAGTCGACTAAGGGACTCTTAACCAGAGGGATGGGCAGCAGCGTCCCTTTTGCTGAGCAGTAGCAATTCTGCGCTCACCAACCCGCTTGCCAAGCGTGGTGAGTATCGGCAAATTCCCCCCAAAAAATCTAAGGGGGAGGTCTTTGTTCAGCAGTGGACGTCCTGTGGCTGATATGATTATCACCTCTAGCGGAGGGCAGACGACTGTAAAAAGGCTGCTCGCCCAGGGACATCTCCGGGGGAATTGTAAAGGATGGCCCTGAATCCTCCCTGTGCGCAGTGCTGTGCACAAAACGGCACATGACCACGTTCGAGTCATTATCTTCACAAGAGTCGTTCGGTATGACTTCTGTACACCTAATTTGCAATTGACAAAGCTTACAACAGCATAGTGGCCATCGAAAGTGTGTCGAGCAGGGTAGCGTATCTGATACTCAGAGTATCCAAGAGGTATTCGTTGAAGGTCATACAGGTCTACGCACCGACCTCGACACACCCAGATGATGAAGTAGAGAGTATGTATGAGGACGTAAGTAGGGCCATACATACCTCGAAGACACACTTCACTGTTGTGATGGGGGACTTCAACGCAAAGCTGGGCACTCGATGCGATGGTGAGTTGAGAGTGGGGTAATTTAGATATGGGCAACGGAACCCCAGGGGACAGAGGCTGGCCGACTTTTTGGAAAAGGAGGGACTCTTCGTGATCAACTCCTATTTCCAAAAGCCGCCTCACAGGAAATGGACCTGGATGAGTCCCGATGGTTCCACGAGGAATGAGATTGACTTCATCATGACCAATAAAAGACAAATATTCAATGATGTCTCTGTGATCCACAGGGTGAAAACCGGTAGTGATCACCGAATAGTAAGAGGCACATTGAATATTAATCTCAAAGTTGAGAGGTCTCGTCTGATGAGGTCTACGCTCCGGCCCTCTAGTGCTCATATCCAAAACCCCGAGAGCTTTCAACTCGAACTCCAAAACCGCTTCGAGTGCCTAGAACATTGCGTATCTGTGGACGATTTAAATGGTAGGTTTGTAGAAACTGTCCAAATGGTTGGGTCTAAGTTCTTTAAAACCCACCGTAAAGGTAGACCAAAAAAGTTCTCCAATCACACTCTCGACCTCATGGCAGAAAGACGTGCCATGACGCTGCAGTCCTCCGGTGATGCTGAAGCATACCGACTGCTCAATAGACGGATATGGAAGTCCTTGCGTCACGATATCCGCACCTTTAACACTAACGGTGTTAAAGAGGCGATTGAGCGGAATCAAGGCTCCAAAGTGTTCGCAAGAGACAAGTCTATTGGGCAAAGTCGTATTATGAAGCTGAAGACCGAGGACGGCAGTGTTGCGTCGACTAAGCCAGAGGTTTTGAGAAAGATTGAGAACTTCTACCGGCAGTTATACACCTCGGTTATTATACCTACCATTGGCTCTGACAAAGACCCGCGAGTCAAACTAACCCGACACTTTACCGAGGATATCCCGGACATCAGCCTGTACGAGATTAGTATTAGTAACTGGGATGTTAGTGGACTGTAAACGCAAGTTTTATATGTAAAAATATATTAAAATTTAAGGAAACAAACAAGAAACCATTACAAGGAAAAAAGCTGAAGTAGAAGACAAAGCTGACAGACAATACTTTTTAAACATGTGTCAAAATATAAAAAATATAAAATAAAACTTTAGCTGCCAGTAAAACTTTAGCTGCCAGTTCGCAACACTCTCCCCTCCCGTGGGAAGACTATACTAATTACAACATAATATAACATTTTGAAAGTAACAGAACTTAATAGGTAACATAGTAATAAAGTTTACATGCATAGGTAAGAAAAATGAAAAGTATCATGCACATACATACAAAGTAAAAATAATAAAAACAATATTTTTTGCAATTAAAATAACTTATCTAATCATTAATTCCTACAGGCAACCGCACCAACTTCTTTGCCGGTCTTCGAAGTGTCCCTCCGGCAGTTACTACCTCTGCTACCCGCACCGAACCATCTTTTCCAGGGTATATAGCAGACACTCGTCCTTTGGGCCAAGTACCCCGAGGAAGGTTTCCATCTACAATTACTACAATGTCCCCTACCTTGAGATTTCGTTGGTTGGTTGGACTGGGCTGTTTAGGTATGAGTGTTGGCAGATATTCGCGAAGCCAGCGTTGCCAAAAATGGTCAGACAAACGGATGACTTTTTTCCAATTTGACCGGCCAACGAGATCTAGGTCAGTCAGTGAAATAGATGCCGGCGCTCCAGAGGACGAACCTAAAAGAAAATGGTTCGGCGTGAGTGTCTCCTCAGTAGAGTCGGTAGCTACATAAGTCAGTGGACGACTATTAATGAGTGCTTCTGCTTCTGCTAGGAGTGTCACCAACAGCTCATCTCGCGGCTTCTTCTCGTTAAGCGTTACTCTAAGAGCCATTTTAACAGACCTGACTAGCCTTTCCCAAGCACCTCCCATAAATGGTGCCGCTGGAGGAATGAAGCGCCAAGCAATGCTAGAATTTGTAGCGAAGTCCTTAACTGGAGTATCATACAGCTGTCTTAGTTCTTTAACTGCACCGACAAAGGCGGTTCCATTATCGCTCCAAATTTCGGTTGGCGTGCCACGTCTAGCCGTGAAACGACGTAAAGCCATAACTGCAGAATCTGCTGAAAGGCTGTGTACCACTTCTAAGTGAATGGCTCTTGTGGTAAGGCATGTGAATAGGGCCACGTACCTCTTCTCAGACCGTCTTCCGACGCTTACTGCAACAGGTCCGAAATAATCTAAACCAGCGTAGGAAAAAGCGCGATGATGATGTGCCAGACGAGCTTGGGGAAGATTTCCAAACGGTGGATTACATACCATTGCTTTTCGGTTTTTGCAGTATTGGCAGTCATAAGTAACCTTTCTAATTACGCTCCTTAAACGAAATATGAAGAATTTCTGACGCATTTCGTTCAATACTGTTTCATTATTTGCATGAGCTGCCTTCTTGTGATAATGGGTTATAAGTAGATGTGTAACTCGGTGATTTCCATCTAGCACTATGGGTGTTTTTACTATTTCTTCAACAGCTTGAATCGATCCAATACGTCCAACTAAACGTATAAGGCCGTCGTCATCCAAAAAAACTTGGCAATTCTTTAGCTTGGAGTCTCGAGAAAGTGGCTTTGTAGCATATAGACACCTTAATTCGTGTGTGAAGGATTCTAACTGCGTGACCCGAAAGATGTGCAGCTGTGCAAGATGAAGATCTTCTGACGTTAAAGAGCTACTGAAGAAGGTGCGGGTGCAAGAGGAAGAAGAATTTAACCGAAACGTAGTTATAAAACCCGGTAACCATTCTAAATTATTTATGTCTAATCTCTTTCTACGAATTGCTCGAAATCTTAAAATTCGTATGTATTTATGCGCCATTGCTGTAGAACGCACAAACTTTAACCAAGAGCTGAATCTACTGGCCTCTGCCACGAGACAGCTTTTACTTAAAGCTTCATTATAAAAAATACTAGCCGAATTGAAATATTTTGTTGCTTTTTTTAACTCGTCGATAGGGAATGGCTTAGCGAGATCTATCTCTTTTGGCCATTCGTTTGGAGAAGAACGAAGAAATTTTGGACCTTGAAACCATCTGTCGCTGTAGGATAAACTTCCTGACCCGAATCGAGTAGCAATGTCAGCGACGTTTGATAAGGTCGGAACCCAATGCCACTCGTCGGGTGAAGAAATTTCACTAATCTCTCCAACCCTGTGAGCGACATATGGCTTGAAATTTCGCGCGTCGTTGCGTAACCAAGCGAGTACGTTTCTGGAATCGCACCAGAAGTAGCGCTGATGAGGTTTATGGGTTACCGCACAACATACTGTAGCTGCAAGACGCGCTGCGATTAAAGCTCCTTGCAGCTCCAATCGTGGAATAGAAACGGGTTTGAGGGGAGCTACACGAGCCTTGCTACATATCAAAGAAATCTGAACTTCGCCACTAGGGAAAACAAAGCGCCAATATGCAACAGCCGCAAATGCATGCTGACTTGCATCACAAAACATATGTAGCTCCCGCTTTACGTCAGATGAATATGTTTGGAAATACCAACGCGGAATTTTTAGTGAAACTACAGAAGAAATATCTGCAAACCACTGCTTCCACTTAGCATTATCCTCTTTAGAAACCTCCTCATCCCAATTCAGACCCGTTCGCCACGCTTCCTGAAATAGCATACGACCTCTTATGGTCAATGGTGATAATATACCTAAGGGGTCAAAAACACGCATAAGCTGTGATAAAACTGTTCGTTTAGTGAGTTTTTGCGGAATAGGACAAGAAGAACTAATATTGAAACCTATCATATCAGTACGAGGGTGCCATATTAAACCTAAAGTTCGAACGCTACCTGAGAAATTCCCCAAGCCAATCTCAGACCCCTGTGCCAAACGCAGGTGAGGGGCCAAAAGCTCCAATGCTGCGGCGGCGTTAGACACCCAGGCTCGCATTTCAAAACCTGCTTGCTGATGGACATGAACGATTTCACGAGCAATCTTTGCTGCAGCTTCGACACTGTCTAGGCTACCCAGATAGTCATCCATATAATGGTTATTTAAAATAGCTTGCACTGCTTCAGGATACTGACTTTGGTATTCTAGTGCATTTTTGTTTTTAATATATAGTGCAGTGAACGGACTCGAGGCTGCACCGAAAATCATGGATGACATTCGGTACGTCGTTACAGGAGACTCTGGAGACTTACGCCACAGAAAACGTTGGGCATCCCTATCTTCCATCCTAATTTTTATTTGAGGAAACATTTCCCGAATATCAGCAGAAAGGGCAACCCTCCCCTCCCGAAATCTTATTAATATGTCAACTGGACCAGGCAATAACATTGAGTTCAAACTAACTCCGTCGCACTTGGCTGCCGCATCATGAACAACCCTTAGTTTCCCTGGCTTGTTGGGATTCATCACACCAAAGTGTGGCAAATACCACGTAACATGTTTTCCTACTATTGAGGGGCATGTTTCGGCATAACCCTTGTCGATTGTAGCTTGAACATTACATCTGTATTGTTCCGCGTATTTGGGATCTTTAGAAAACTTCTTCTCTAAAGTTGTCAACCTATTCCTGGCTAAGTTGTAACTAGACTTTGGAAACTCCATGGCATCAGCTTGCCACAGTAAACCTACTTCATAATGGCCATTTGGAAGACGACGGGTAGTATTATCTAAAATACCTATAGCGCGATCGACATCAGCCGAATGAAGCTCCCTTTTAGTAATACCAATAGAGTCTAGTTTGTAGTATTCGTTAATCATGGAGTCAATTTCATCAAGCTTAGAGCTAACACAATGGTTCACGAACTGAACTACATTGGTCTTACTATGAGCAAATCCAAAAATTACCCAACCAATTGCAGTACGACAAGCGACAGGTTGCGAGCGTGAACCCTTTAGAATTTCTTTCGGAACAGAAAGATGCCAGTTATCTATACCAATAAGAAGCATTGGCTTGGCATTTTCGTACGAAACTAAATCACACAGATCAGATAGATGAGAAAATTGTTTTAATTCCTGCACGGAAATAGACTGTAGCGGGCCTAAATTAAGATCTTTAATAGATCGAGCTTTTTGTACACGGTATGTTTCATTACACTGTCGACCTCTTATTTCAAAATCAACGAATTGTATCGGAGAATTTCTGGACAAGCCATTAATGCAATCCATGTGTAACAATGCATTAGGGCCACGCGCGCCTATCTTTTCTGAAATTTTAGAATCAATAAAGGTTCCTGTGGAGCCATCATCCAGTAATGCAAACGTGTCTACGCTTCCCAACGGGCCACTGACTGTTACGGCAATGATTTTAAGTAAAGGCCTCAGCGGCCATGAAGGCGAGTTAGAAGACGAAGACATGTGTGCAACTACTTCTTGACCTTCCTCGGATGCCAAAGTTGAGGGAGGAAGCTCGGATAAATTCGAATGAGTGTCTAAAATGTTATTAGTATGCGACAACTCAATGTGGAGCAATTTATGATGCTTCTTGTTGCAATCATGTTCTGTGCATATATTTTTAGGTTTACAAAACCTATATGAGTGGTTCCCCTTTTTTAAACATTTATGACAAACCTTTGATTCTTTTGCCCAACACCAATTATCATTCACTTTGAGATCTAAAAACACAGGACAAGAATCAATTATATGTTTTGTAGACTGACAGTATTTACACTCGTCTAAAATCGAAGTTTTATCACTAGATGTTGCTTTTCGTTTTTTGAAAGAGGTTTTAATCAACGAAATATTATTAGAAGTGGTGGTTGTGTGGACTTTGTCTTTACCTCTGACATAAGTTTGACTGTCGGTGTCAACGATAAAGCCGAACCGATTCCTAACCTCGGCTTCATGATCTAAAAAGCATGATAATAAGTCCAGCTTATAACCGGAATTAGCCCTATCAAAGGCAAAATGAGCCCATCGAGTTCGCAATGCGGGAGTTATTTTCCCAATGATAGCATTGGAAAGCTCGGGCGAGGACAAATACTCAACCTTGTCAAGGAGTTTAACAGTCTCTACACAATTTTTAATTTTGCAAGCAAAATCAGTCAGCTCCATAGATGACTCTGCACTGCTAATCTTGGGAAGGGACTTTATTCTAGACACTTCCTGTAGTATGATGCCTGCCCGAACCTTTGATGCAGAGCACCGATAACCTGGTCTGGATCTTGAGCAGCAACTAAAAGCACTGCTACAGCTTCGCGGGCCACACCGCGTTAAGCTGCGCTTAGCCTCACCAGGTTTTCGGAGGCGGAGAAGAAAGACTTGGTGTCATCGTACAACCGCTTAAAGATAAGCCATTCGGAAACCTTACCATAAAAAAAAGGCAAATTAATTTGACTCACCCTTTGGTTCTTCTTTGATAGACCCACAATCGCACAGGCCAGGTCTTGTAAGTCATTGTTTTGTGTAGGTTTAAACTTGGATTCTTTATTGTTGTGACAATTATTATCATGTGGTGTGCCTAATGTACATGTATGTAAAGTAGCTTTAGGCTTCTGATGATCCGCACTCTGCACGTCCAGGAAGCCGCTAGGCAATTTAGCCGAGGCGGACGGGCAAAGCGAAGCTGTGGGCATTGGCATACACGTTGGCACCGACACGAACGCCGTAGCGGTCATTTCGGCAGGGAAGCCAACGGTTGCACCCACAGAACGGGTCCTTTCAACAGATACCTGCGAAGCACATTTAGCATTTAAAGAAACCACATTACTGTCTAACCAGTTTTGTACCTCTCGACTTCTTTGAGAAGTAACTGAACTTCGATGACTGGAACAGTATGACGTGCGACTCCCTCGCACACCTTCATTTCCAGCCTCAATCGCGGCTAATTTTGCCTGCAGTTCGAGATCAGCTACATGTTTTTCTCTCTCAGCTGCCTGTCGGTCTCTTTCGGCTGCCTGTCGGTCTCGTTCGGCTGCCTGGTCCGCAAGGCGACGCGCGTGTTCCGCCTGTAGGGCGATCATTCGCACCGTCTTTGATGAAGACGACGTATGGTGCGAAGTTGTAGACACACGTGAAATAGTATGCATATTACCTACACTACCTTGGGATGGACCTTGATCCTCACTTACAGCTTTTGAATTTTTAGGACGTTCCTGAGCAATACCTGAAGCACTTGATTCATTGTCCTTGGATGCACTGATTTGGGCTCTTGTTCGCACCATTTTAAATTTTTACAATTTTGAATGTTATTATACTAATTTAGAGACGGCAAGAATGGACCAAAAATATTAGTAACTGGGATGTTAGTGGACTGTAAACGCAAGTTTTATATGTAAAAATATATTAAAATTTAAGGAAACAAACAAGAAACCATTACAAGGAAAAAAGCTGAAGTAGAAGACAAAGCTGACAGACAATACTTTTTAAACATGTGTCAAAATATAAAAAATATAAAATAAAACTTTAGCTGCCAGTAAAACTTTAGCTGCCAGTTCGCAACAATTAGGATGGCCTTGAAACAGCTTAAAAATAACAAAGGTGTGCCGGGTGGGGACGGAATTACGACAGAGCTTCTGAAAGCGGGTGGCACACCGGTACTTAAAGTCCTTCAGAAGCTATTTAATTCCGTCTTACTCGAGGGCACAACGCCGGAAGCGTGGAACAGAGGTGAGGTGGTGCTCTTCTTCAAAAAGGGTGATAACACCCTATTGAAGAATTATAGAGCCATCTCACTTCTGAGCCATGTTTATAAGCTGTTTTCAAGGGTCATCACGAATCGTCTCGAGCGCAGGTTTGATGACTTCCAGCCTCCCGAACAAGCCGGTTTCCGAAAAGGTTTCAGTACCATAGACCACATCCATACGCTGCGGCAGGTTATACAGAAGACCGAGGAGTATAATCTGCCACTATGCTTGGCGTTTGTGGACTATGAGAAAGCCTTCGATTCGATCGAAACCTGGGCAGTGCTGCAATCTCTGCAGCGGTGCCAGATTGACTATCGGCACATTGAAGTGTTGAAGTGCTTATACAGAAACGCCACCATGTCGGTCCGAGTATATGAACAGAGCACGGGAGCAATTCCATTGCAGAGAGGTGTGAGACAGGGGGACGTCATTTCCCCAAAACTGTTCACCGCTGCAATGGAGGATGCCTTCAAGCCACTGGAGTGGAAAGGATTCGGCATTAACATCAATGGCGAGTATGTCACTCACCTTCGATTTGCCGATGACATCGTAGTCATGGCAGAAACGCTGCAAGAGCTCAGCACAATGCTCGATGATCTCAACGTTGTTGACGAGTATGTCTACCTGGGACAAACTGTCCAGTTAGGTAGGTCCAACTTCGAGAAAGAGATCAATCGTCGAATCCGACTCGGCTGGGCAGCGTTTGGGAAACTTCGCAACATCTTTTCGTCAACAATACCGCAATGGCTCAAGACGCAAGTCTTTAACTAGTGTGTGTTACCAGTGATGACATATGGAACGGAGACGTGGTCACTCACAATAGGCCTCATAAGAAAGCTCAAGGTCACTCAGCGAGCTATGAAGAGAGATATGCTTGGTATTTCTCTACGAGATCGAATCAGAAATGAGGAGAACTAAAGTTGTCGACATAGCTGAAAGGATTAGTAAACTGAAGTGGCTCTATGAATGTGAATGAATGCCCAATGGGCAGGGCACATTGCTCGTAGAGCTGATGGCCGCACCGGAAAACGCAGTGTGGGACGACCTCCAACGAGGTGGACAGACGACTTGGTGAAGGTCGCTGGGAGTCGTTGGATGAGGGCGGCATGTAACCGCTCGTTGTGGAAATCTAAGGGGGAGGCCTTTGTTCAGCAGTGGACGTCCTGTGGCTGATATGATGATGCAAGCTTACAACTATGTAAGCAATTATGCTTACACAGTTGTAAGCTTTATATATAATATTATATAGATAATTTATTTTACCATAATAATTACAATAATTATTAAATAATTGTAATTATTTTGGTAAATTAAATTATTATTATTTATATTTCTTTATGATAAAGTAAAAATGCTTTAGTGGTGTGTGAGATGTGAAGTTTAAAATGTAACTTATCTTCATATTTTATCATTTTCTTTTACAAGTTTACTATGCAAATTACTAAGTTATTAAGTAGACGCATAAACTAGCAATTAATAACATTTGAATTTGCCCTTAGCCCCAATATAATTTCTGTGCTAATCAAGTTGAAATCCATCTTCATTACTTAAGCTCCTCACTTAATTTTACTTATGAACTTCTACTTAAAGTAACTGGTGTTCATTACTGTTGTATTTAATCAAGAAACAAATAAACAACTAAACCTGTTTACACTTCATACACTTAAGATGGTTGAAATAATTTAGTTTCAAGAAGTTTATGATCAATAAGCTGTGTAGGTAAATTCATTATCGTCATAATTTCGGCCGAATAATAATCATTTCGGCCGAATGAAGTCCACTGCTGGACACAGGCCTCCCCCAATGATCACCACAACGACCGGTATGGGTGTGTTGTGTGCTCATTGCGGGGTCTTGCCATAGCTCGCGAAATTTTGTACTACTGTAAATCCGTAAGATTTTGCTGAACATATATTGTGTTTTTTTGGTAGGTATTGACCCAAGCTCTCACCCCCTGCAGTATGTCGTGCTATTTACTGGACAACCTGTATATATATATAACCCAGAAAATACGAAAGTTCTGAAAACGCCTCCTTAGATTTGAGCATATATATATATTATTTAGCACTGCTTGTAATATTCTTATCATCGACCTTAAGGCATTTAGTTAATTAGTAGCTGGAACCCGCGGTTTCACCCGCCATTTAATTTAAAAGAAATTGGAATGTTTATAAATAATTTAATTTAATTTGAGTACTTCGCCATAGACACTTGACATAGACTATATATATTGAATATCATGGGTTTTAATTTTTTTGCGCGAAACCATAATTATTTTTCTAAAATAAAAGTAGTCTAAGATATTCCTTATAACATCAGCTATCTGCCAATGAAAGTTCCGCAGAAATCGGTCCCGCCGTTTCGGAGATTAGCAGGAACAAACAGACAGAAAGACAGACAAAAAAATACGGGTTGCACTCCGGGAGTGCCGACAGAAGTGAAAAATGTTATAGCAATAAATGTTTATTTATTTATTTATCTAGACGCGTTCGCGGTCTGCTATACGTACATGCATATATGCACAAACTATAGCTGCGTCTCGTAACGGTGTCGCGAGTCTAGAGATTTTATCTCATCTAAAAATATGCGTACCGCGCTAAAAGAAGTTTTCACTTCAAAAATACTTTTTTAGTTGTAGGTACCGTATATACTTACATATGTATTTAATAAAAAACTATTAATTTGACATTACAAACAGACACTTTTCAGACACACACTACAAACAGATAATATTCCTTGAGTGAAATCTTAAAGTTTTCAAATATTTGCTTAAAAGCATTGCGGTCTAATTTCGATCATTTAATAGTGGTGGAGCTTGTTAGGCTTCTAGCTGTATTAAGGATTTAGCCTTGTGTCATCCGTTAAAGGGTAGCAAAGTTCGATAACCCGTTAAGAAATTAAATTCGCTTGTTATTTATCTTTCTGTGAAAATTCTATTTTTCTCAAGTCATTGTGTATAAGATCTAAGAATTCTTTAAAAAGTTAGACCAATTTTTCTGACTCAATTACTTGTTCTTTAAGGGTTTTAAATTCAAAAGTATGCTGTTACCATGCCCCAGATTGTTTGTTTTTAAATAACCCTAGTAAAGCTCGAAGCCTTTTTTTATTGATGTCCAGTGGAAATTCTACATGGAACTTTCTTCACCCCGGGGAAGGGCGAAGGGGTATGCCAGACTCCTACCGGCTAAAACCACTGGAGCGGTCATCTTCGGCACTGAAGGGGGGCTCCAGGTTCACGTAAGATCACACTAGAGAAAAAAGCTCGAAGCCTAGTGATATTGAAACAGGTGCAATATTTTATTAATTTTCATTTTTGAGCTGGCAACTGACCAGTTAATTTCTAGGTAATGTAACAAGATACAATGAATGTGAGCATTCGTATAGTCTGTAAGTCTAATGTATATCAAGCCTAGCCACTCGACCCGCATCCTGATTAACTAAATACAGCGATAGCAGAAGCAACTGACTGATAGAGGGCCTGTTGGAGATCTTCGGCTGTTTAATCACTAACGGCAGATACATAATACCAAAATGATGTTTGAGAGCGCGGCGTCTGCGCGATTTACTCCTGTCGCAAACCATCTGCGACATACGTAAACAGTCCGCCAGTTGTCGGTTATTGGACGACTTGCTTTGAATTTTACGTAACGTCTCAATTTCAGGCCAGTACAGGACTACAGGAGTATCGTCGCGAGCGCATGTCGATTGTCGTTGCTAGTGAACCACACGTGTTTTTGTGCGTTTAGTTCGATATCGAATAACATTTCTTTTTTATTTTCATTTGGAGAAAGTATCAATAAATTGAGTAAATTCAAAGAAGAATCTATCCCGTGTGGTGCCGGCTCAGAACACCACCACCCCATCTCTTCCCGTGGGTGTCGTAAAAGTCGACTAAGGGATTAGCCGGAGGATGGGCAGCAGCGTTCTTCAAGTAGGTATATTAATAACTCATCTGCGATCGCCAACCCGCCTGCCAAGCGTGGCGATTATGGCAAAACCCTCCAATGTGCCCGCAACACACCCAAATCGGTTGTTGAGATGATCTTTGGGGGAGGCCTGTGTCCAGCAGTGGACTTAATTCGGCCGAAATGATGAAAGAAGAATCATGAATCACGACTTCGTCATCCGATATTTTGACTGCAAAAGATGGAGCACGGTAAATGCAAATAATATATAAATATTTCGGCTAGTCGCCACTTTAAAACAATCGACATCCTTGCCGTACAAGGAGCATTTCAATGAAATAAGTCTCGTCTAACTTATTTCCAAGAAGTAGTAAGTAGGTACTTCTTGAAAACTATAAGAGGATTTCTTGTAGAACTGTCTCAATGATGATGCTCTAGGACCCCTTGACAATGTTCACGTGGATTGAAGATGCCATGTGACTTTGCGATAGTTTGGAGATTTGCTGAATCTGAATAGCATTATGCTTTGTTTCATATTTATCACTGATCGATGAAGGTAAGCAACGTTCGACGTGGTCAGTCTATGGATAGGTTAGGTAGGATTGCACAGTGATTTGAACTGAGCGTCTTCGTGCCTTGGAGGCCATTTAAAATCGTTGGTTGCAGTTGTTTTGATTAGATGGTGGTTATCGGAGCCGAGTCGGAGGCCTTTGGGTGGCTTAATTGCTCTGACCAACGCTAGCCATAAAAAAGCGTCCAAGTAAGTCCAAAAGTCCAAGTATTTTGGGTTTGCTTTCGTTTTAACTGAGGTTCTATTGGCCTGGTTATTTCCGATATCGCTTTTTAAGCACTGCTGAGTTATATGTGGGTTTATAATGGGTATGTCATAATTTCAGCCGAAAAACGTCCACTGCTGGACAGAAAGAGCTGGCCTCCCCAAAAACTGCCACAACGACAGGTATGGGTTTGTGTTGTATGCAAATTGGGAGGTTTTGCTGTAATCCCCACGCTTAGCAGACGGGTAGGCGATCGTAGTTGTGTTATAAAAGTATTCGGAGGATGCTGCTACCATCCTCCGGCTAGTACCCGATAGTCGCTTTTTACGACACCCAACACCCACGGGATGAGATAGGGTGGTGATATTCGTTACCGGCACCACACGGTAAATGGTAATGTGGTATGTATCAATGTGATAATGTGTTTTCAATGTAATGTAGATATAAATTCCACACACAATACACCCAGACCCAGAACAACTATTTGAAGATTATGCAAATATTTGTTCCGTGCGGGAATCGAACCCGCGACCCAGAGCGCAGCAGCCTGACTGTACCAGCCATTGGGCCAACCGTGCCGTCAGCTCTCCGAAGCATAGAGGGGTCTTTATGTACTTATAAGGACTGGTCACCCATCCAAGACTTAACACTAGCAAGCGTGGCTTAACCTTGCTTAAGAATAAAGTAAATGTTTTTCTACGATACCTTACAGAATTATATCAACTAACACAAAATTCTCAATGGCTCGATGGGACGGAAACGGACGTCATCGTCTGTACGTGACACGACAGGTTTGCTGGAGGTGCACATTTATCATTTCAAATTAGTTTACTTCCTGTCCCGTTTTCTTATCTATCTCTACTGCTATAATTCTATACATATTATGTAGTTCTTTTGTAATAAACAAACGATTCATTAACCATTTTTAACAACCGAAAGTTGATCATCATCATATCAGCCAAAAGACGTCCAATGCTGAACAAAGGCCTGCCCAAAAAGACCGGCTATATGCCTTGTGGTGATGTTTTGGGGAAGGTGCCAGTACTCACCACGCTTGGCAAGCAAATTGGTGAGCACAGAATAGCCACTGTTCTCTCCGGTTTAGAATCCTTAGTTGCCTCTTACGACATCCACGGGAGAAATGGAGTGGTGCTATATTCTAAATCCGGACACCACGCGTATTGTGAATGTTTGGGTCAAATAAAATCTAGTTACAATAGTTTTATAATGTTACTTTTAATCCAAATACTACGAAATAAGGTATACAAGTATAACGACTGATAAAATGGCAGATAAGTATGTGAAAAAATCTATACTAGTATCTATAATAAAGCTCTAGATTTTGTTAGTTTTTTGTTTAAACGCGCTGCTAATCTACGAAACTACCAGTTCGATTTGAGAAAAAAAATTGCACTTTCCATTAGATAGCCCGAATTTAGAGGAAAGCATAGGCTATTTAATATCACGCGAAGGAGCCGAGCAAAAAGAAAAAAGTCGCAAACAACGCTAAGTGAAAGCGATGTTATTACATCGCTTTCACTTAGCTACTTAGCGCTATTGCGCGGGCGGGCGATGTGACGCGGAGGGTCGGGGGCTGAGGGCAGCCGCCCGACGAGAACCGAGTATTACCGAGAGGAGTCGAATGTGTATGCCGAAGTACTCTTAATTATTTATACAGAATCCGATTTCTTTTTATTTAAACGACGAGTGAAACCTCGGCGCACTGCTAGTACAATATTCTTATAATATTCGAGTGCATTTAGCTACAACATAACACCAAGAACTTGTGTTCTTAGAAAGAGTTGTAACTTAAGTGAATAAGACAACCTTTGCTATGATTCTGAACCACGTCCTGTGGTGTAAAAGCCAATCTTAATTTATCTTGGTGCCTTTTCGTTCTTACATTAAATATCTACTTACGAGATACATACATGGGAGAGATACATTGGTGGTGCAGTGGTTGATACAGTCGACTGCTGCGCTCTTGGTCGCGGGTTCGATTCCCGCACGGAACAAATATTTGTATGATCTGCAGGTAGTTGTTCCGGGTCTGGGTGTATTGTGTGTGAAATGTATGTCTGTAAACGCACCCACGACACAGGAGAAGTCCCAGTGTGGGGCAACGTTCTTTTTAAAATACCAAAAAAACTAAAAAATAAAACATTTTCGCCACATATTGGATACTAGAAATGTTATGTAAACATATATTTGTGTGTGTAATAAATTACGTTTGTCACTTAGTCGATAGTTGGGGCAGGTTAGACTTTATCAGCGCAGATGCGCTACCTGGGCCTGGTCCTTGACCGGAGGTGGGACTTCGGCGAGCACTTTCGCCAGCTTGCTCCAAAGCTTATTGGCACAGCGTCCGCCCTTAGCCGGCTGCTGCCCAACCTGGGTGGACCCAGCGCGGGCTGCCGACATCTCTACACGGGGTAGTCCGCTCGATGGCCCTCTACGGTGCTCCGGTGTGGGTGGAAGCCCTGACTGCCCAGAACAAGACTCTATTGCGGAGGCCACAAAGAGTCATAGCAGCCAGGGTCATACGCGAATACCGCACTGTGTCTTCCGAGGCCACGTGTGCGCTCGCGGGAACGCCCCCGTGGGACCTGGAAGCGCGGGTGCTTGCCGAAGTTTATTGGAGGGGAATGGACGTTCGGGCTGAGAGTGGCAGTCGCCCTCCGCCTGAAACAGTCATGAGGTGGCGCAGGGAGGCCCATATTACCATCATGGGTCAGTGGAAGGAGAGGCTGGAGATACCTAGCGCCGGCCTAAGAACCGTGATGGCTATCCAGCCGATCCTGGAAGAGTGGGTACGGAGGCGGCATGGCACGTTGTCCTTCCGTCTCGTGCAGGTGTTGTCGGGGCATGGCTGCTTCGGTAAATACCTGCACGCAGTGGGAAGGCGGGAGGCATCCCCCGTGTGCCACCAGTGCGGCTGCAGCAAGGACACGGCGTAGCACACTCTCGAGCACTGCCCTGCTTGGGCAGTGCAGCGCCGTGATCTCGTAGCAGTAATCGGGAGAGACCTCTCGCTGTCGGTTCTGGTAAAAGCCATGATTGACAGCGTGAGGGTTTGGGAGGCAGTCGCATCGTTCTGCGAGAAGGTCATCTCGCAGAAGGAAATGGCAGAGCGGGTCAGGGAGGAAGATGCCCTGGCTGACCCAATCCGTCGCGAGCGGACGCGTCGGCGCAGGCGGCAGTATGCCCGCCTGATGCCACCCTACAGTAGCCAGCGGGCGGTAGATCGGGGAGTCTGCCGTCCGCATTGCACGGCTCTGGAGTTGCGGCGACGCCCTGGATGCATCGCCGTATGTGACTGGTAGGCCAAAGTGGGCCAACAGCTGATGGGCCGCGAATGCAGTTCAACAAGCGGAGTTTTTAGTGGGTGCAAGTCCCACATAACCACGCAGTATCCCCGGACGGCGTGGTATGCATAACGCATTTTCTCCGCGTAAAAAACAAAAAAGTGTAGACTTTATCATCCACGGGTGTGATAAAATGTAAATAATGATTTTTTCTCAGAATCCTCTTCATGTAAGCTTCAATCATGCAAGATGCATCTATATATACGGCACGGTTGGTGCAGTGGCAAACAATTTCGGCTTTCTGCGCTACGTGTCGCGGGTTCAATCCATGCACGGAACAGATATTTGTATAATGCCGATAATTGTTTCGAGTCTGGGTGTTTGTGCATGTGAAATGAATATCAGTAAACTGTACACACGACATAATATTTATTGTATAACTTGAGACAAAATTATTGGATTAAGTCCAGTGGGCGATAAACGAAAAACGATGTTTATTTATAATTTTGCATAAATCGTTAACACCATTAAAAGTAGCCGACCAGCTCCGGCCACATAATACCTGTGTGTGGTGACCTCCATAAGGTTACTTTTATCGGTGAACGTCACAGAAACAAATTTACTTAACACGCTCATACTACAAAATTTTGTGAACTTTCATAAAATGTAAATTCTAGCATATTTCACGTTTATGGACTTTTATTGAATTGCACGTCAATTTCGTCAATTTAGGTTATTCTGATGCACTTGTTACAAGATTAACATGACTGGGGCTGTACATATCGCTGGAAGGACCAGGCAGCTGGGTCTCGAGGTGGCACGTAACAAGTCAGCGGCCCTGTGTTTTCACAGACCCGGTGCGCTCCACCTTTTGGAATCCCAAATCACGGTGGGAGTCGTTCGCATCGGCATCGTGTCGACCAGTGCCACATTTACAGTGGCTGGTCAGCAGACAGACGGGTGCTGCGACTAAACTCGCATGGATGCCGCCAAATTAAGGGGGTTGCCAATACCTCTTATCAGAGGTTCTACATCGGTATTGAATGGTCCATGGACCTTTATGGCCCTTTTTTATTGATCCGGTGGAAATACCTCATGTACTTCCTTCGCCCAAGGGCGAAGGGGCATGCCGGAATCCTGCCGGCTAAAACCACCGGAGTGATCATCTTCGGCACCGAAGGCTCCAGGAACTCGAAAGATCTCCATCTAGAGCCACCCAATGGTGCCACGCCCTTAGGCACATCTTGGAGGGGATGACTGTAAAGCGGTCATCCCCTCTAGTGGACGGAAAGCGACTGTAAAAAGGCCACCCCCCAGGCATCTCTCCAGGGGATTGTAAAATATTCCCCCGAATCCTCGCTCGCGACCCCCAAGACCTTTACGGCCCTGCTGTGGGAAGACTCCCTGAAGGTTCTCAGCATTACTATACAGTGGAAGCCGCAGCAAGTTACGGCTCTCAGGGTAATAAGGATATATCGGAGGATCTCCTATTGACGGCACGGTTGGTGCAGTGGCTGATACAGTCGGCTGCTGCGTGCTGAGTCGTGGGTTCAATTCCCGCACGGAACAAATATTTGTATGATCTGCAGGTAGCTGTTCCGGGTCTGGGTGTAAGTATTGTATATGGAATTTGTGTCTGTAAACGCACCCACGATACAGAAGAAATCATAGTGTGGGGCAACGTTTTATGAAAAAATAAAAATTGCCTTATCACTCGCGTCGCTATATCGGTGGCACGGGGTGGCGATAAGTCAAAGCGAATGGCCAGCGCCTTGAGAAAATGAGGTGACTCGGTCCAAACGATCGGCGGATTCTGGTGGCAGTATGGAATCAATTTATTGTACCTATAACCCAGTGTAGGACACGCCGTGGTAGCGGTGATAAGACCCGTCATAGAGACTCCTCTGTCCCAGCCACTCGGCTGGGAGGTAGCATGGCAACTTCTCCATTGAGCTAGCGCAGATACTCTCAGAATACGTTTTTCGGAAAGTATCTGTATCGTATAGGCCGGGAAGAGACAACCCCCTGTTGTCATCACTGCGAAAATGGAGCAACACATGCCAGAGGAATGGGTAGCTTAGGCAATGCAGTGCCGTGATTTCATCGCGATAATCAAACGCAGTGACCTATTGCTTCCAACCATGGTTCAGTCTATTCTCCGAAGCGAGAGCGCCTGAGATGCTGTCGCTTCCTTCTACGAGTACGTGATGTACGGAAAGGAGACGGCAGAGCGGGGGAGGGAAGAGACCATCTATCTAAAAATAATACCCTGGTGTAGGTTTGTGTCTGCTGTAGCTTGCCATAATCGCCACGCTTAAGAGATGCAGTTCAGTTGTAGATACACGAAGAACGTTGAACCCATCCTCCAGCTATGCATAGTCATTTTTATGACACCCAAGGGCTGAGATGGGTTGCACCTATTCTTAGCTGGCACCACGCGGTCTTAGAAATAGAATATATGGTAATCAATCCATTTGTCATTCAACGACACAACCATCACAGCGGCATAGTATGCGCCGTATTTGTTTTAGCGTGAACCTATAAATTTCTTCACTTTGAATGACTTGTATGTCATAATATAGTCGGTCTAGGTTAAATCAAACTACCAAAATTTACATCTAGTTAAATTTAGGAATTACCATCTTGTTACAATTCAGTAAACAAATATACACCTGTTTTCATTGGTGCCCAGTGGAAATTCTTCATGAAGTTCCTTCGCCCCGGGGAGCAAATATACACCTTAGAACTTCGCAAATTATCCTGCTTACGTTCCGAAACACTTACAATATTATTTAGCACACTGTAGTTCTCTAATACTAAATACATCATCAGCAACTTGGCATAACGAGGCAAATGCCCAAACTCATTAGAGGCAGCAAACCTAAACATACTAATTAGTGGTAGTGAGCTGTAATGAAGTATTATGATGTATGGCTAGAGTAGAGAGGTGCTCAAATGCGTGCAAATTTCATTGTTGGATTACGTTATACAGTCTTGTTATCTTAGGACATATGGTGGGTCTAATGACGTCACCTCATAAGTACATAGAGATTACGTACACAAGTATCAGTAGGTAATGACGTTAGAATACGTTTGAGAGCGCACTGCCAATCGTTAAACACAAGGATGGGAATTTAACTGACCATGTTTCTACCATGTTAGTAATTTTCTTGATAAAAAACTAACTTCCACTTCTCAGGTGGTACAATAGGGGTTAAAATGTATGGAATGTCCGTCACTTTATAAGTTAGATTTATGAAAACTGGTATTGGGCTTTTTTGGGTATTAAGAAATACGTTTTAAGTGTTTAAGTTATTAATAATAATTATATATTATTAAGTAATTCTACCCTAAGGGGGTCAAAGTTTCTATGGAATATCCGTTATTTTTTAAGACCGATCATGAAAAATATGGTATTAAGCTGCTTGTAAGAAATAAGGAAAAACATACTTCAGCTTTCAAAAAATCATCGTTGAACGGGCTAAAATAGAGAGTAATAATGTGTATTAAAATCGATTAGTTTTGAAGTTGAACTATACGATAATTGTATCTACATAACATATCTACGCGATTGAAGCCACGAGCAACAGCTAGTGCTTAATATACTTAGGGATACAGTGCTCGCAGAACTGATGGTCGTTAAGTCAAAAAGTTTCCGAGTGGAAACTTTGCATCGGATAATGTAGCGTGGGATGGTTTCCAACGAGATGGGCAGACGACCTGGTGAAGGTCGCTTGGAATCGTTGAATATGGCATGGGTGGCATGTAACCGATAGTTCTGGAAATCTATGGGGGAGGCTTTTGTTCAGCAGTAGAAGTCCTACAGCTGATATATTTGTGCTTGAAGCGGATTTACTTCTAAAGCTGAGAAGCTGCACAGAGGGACGGTGACCGCTAGAGCATGTGTCGGCCTTTGAGAGAGTATGATGAACGAGCGAGTAAATCTTACACTTCTGGTGATAGGTCGAGGAAAGGATAGGTAGGATAAAATTCTTGGATTTTGCACCACGATAATGCGCCTTCACACACGGCCATAATTGTGAACGAATTTTTGACCAAACACTTAACAAATACCATCGAGCAACCACCATATTCACCAGATATGGCTCCGGCCGACTTCTTTATTTTTCCTAAACTCTAATTACAACTTCGTGGCACCCGTTTTCAATCGGTAGAAGACATAAAGGAAAATTCGCGAACTGAACTCAATTCCGGAAACAGCGTTTAAAAAATGTTTTGATGATTGGATTATTCGTTGGCGTAAGTGTATCGTTTCTGAAGGAGCATACCTTGAAGGTGACAAAATAAATTTGGATGAATAACAAACATTTTGTGTATTATTGATCTTTTCTCGTTACTTCCTTGACAGAGTAGTATAATAGTACAGTTGTACCCTTTTAGCAACGCTCCAATGGACTGAGGGCGTTTATAGTGTTTTATAGCGCGTCAGCCTATCGACGCACGAGGCGTTGAAGAGCGCAACCGATGCGCGTGATTCGCGGCGTGTAGCAATTTATGCGATGCTAACATCAGCGTATATTACTCCATGCAACCGGAAAGTTGCGCAAACAATAGTCAAAGTAAGAGGATGTACAGTGTTATTAACAATACCCTTGGTCGCGTAAGCAGGCCGTGAAGGTCAGACGGCCGACGTTTAAATGTTAAATTTCAGAAACAGATATTTAATCATTCAAAATATAACATAACACTGGTAAAAGAGATATAGTTTTTGCATTCAACTTCATCAAATTTATTTTCAATATGGCAAAACATGCTATTCGGACTTGTATTATTTGTCCAATGTATAAAATAATTTTAATTACTTTACGTTTTGTAATTAAAAACATGACCACATGGCAAACCATTCTGTGTTAACATTTAACAACGATATTACAAATTGATTATTTTATGTTCCGTATTTCAACGCAAATGAACAAAAACTGACTTAATCATACTTGATTCGAATTCCGAATGTTTTTAAATATCCTTTTATATCGACCAATTGACGGGATGATATGGAAACAGAGAACTTAATTGCTATCTGGCTGGACAGGAGGCCGATTGTCATATCATCATCATCATCATATCTGCGGCACCTACCACTACTTATACGTGTATGTAAAGGGAATGGCAAGTTTTTACATTAATTGTTTTGAGACGCAAATTACTTTCAGACACTCGCACTCAATGATATTATATATTAAAAGAAGTAGATCGTCTTTTACGACATTCATGGGATAGATTTGGACGGCACGGTTGGTGCAGTGGCTGACACAGTCGGCTGCTGCGCTCCGGGTCACGGGTTCGATTCTCGCACGGAACAAATATTTTCATTATCTGCAGGTAGTTGTGTCGGGTCTGGGTGTATTGTATGTGGAATTCATGCCTGTAAACGCACCCACGACAAAAAAGAAATCCTAGTGCGGGGCAACGTTTTTTCACTAAAACAAAAAAAAATACAGCCATAGGACGTCAACTGCTAAACAAAGGGGGAGGCCCCCCATAGATTTCTACAACGAGCGGACACATGCCGCCTGTATCCAACGACTCGCAGCGACCTTCAACAGGTCGTCTGTTCACCTCGTTGATGTTCATCCCATGTTACGTTTTCCGGTGTGAGGTCTCCACTCGAAAACATCAAAATATTTAGACTGCATGTAGAAACAATATTACGGGGTTACTACGCCGGCGTCGTAGCAAAACACGTTACCGCTACGCCAGCTACAATAGTGTTGGATAACGAACCGGTACACATACGTTGATTAATATCTATTTGGACTTCCCTGTGTTGTCATTATGGGTCGTATATTCCTTAGTGGAAGATTAAGTTAAATAATGACGGCACGGTTGGTGTCTCCGGGTCGTGGGTTCGATTCCCGCACGGAACAAATATTTGTATGATCTACTGGACCGATTAAGTTGAAATTTGGTACACACGAATTTCTGCGACTCAACCGCATCTTTCAATATTGTACTTATACATACTTACATTGCCGTGTGGTGCCGGCTCAGAATACCACCACCCTATCTCCTTCTGTGGGTGTCGTAGAAGTCGACTAAGGGATTAGCCGGAGGATGGGCAGCACCATCCTTCGAGTACATTAACAATTCAACTGCGATCGTCAGCCCGTCTGCCAAGCCTGGCGATTATGGCAAATCACCTCAATGAGCCGACAACACATCCATATCGGTCGTTGTGGCGATCTTTGGGGGAGGCCTATGTCCAGCAGTGGACTTTATTCGGCCGAAATGATGATGATGATGATGAAAACGAACGTACGAGAAAATCCATGATTCCTCTTCTAAAATCCTTTGCAATAGTTACTTTCTGACTACTTGACTGGGGATGATACCATCACTAAACATCCCTTGATAGCTAGCCACAATAAAGTAAAAAAATATATTAAGATTAATAGATTAATAAAAAAGTATCAAAATTCCATTAAAAAACAAAAAGTTTATAAGATAAACACTTGCCTTAGGAAGGAACGAATTAATTTGATAAATGAGTTAAATAATTGTCACAAAGAAATAGAACTATGTAGGAATACCTATTATACGGATACAGTTCACTTTCAGGAACAGCTAAAACACAGAGAAACTACTATAAAGGACATTTTTAGTAAATATGAAGCTTCCCAAAATGAGCTGTCTAAGCGTTTGCTGGAGGCCAGTGAACTGGTCGATTTGGTAGCATACAATGCTGAGAGATATGAGTCGCTGACTAATAACCTGACTTGCAGCTGTGCCCGCTCACTGCCACTTACTGAGCCCAAACCCATAGCACACTTACCTGAGTTACTTTATCCTCTACGGAACTGTGTCCCCATAACTACTCAGACTAGAGCTTGTTCGATTGACTCCACACACATGTTTTCAGACAAATTTGGTAAAGGCTTTGGCAGATTACTCAGCCATTATTCTGAGAAATTAGTAACAAATACTTGTTTACCTGGTGCAAGTTACAGTAAATTATTAGATAAAATTAAAATGTCTAGTCTTAACTCCACATCCACTGCCATATTGTTGTATGGGGATAGTTTGACAGTTTCAAAGACAGACATTGTACAAGGTGTAGAATTAATGTTAGCTCTTAATGAAAAAAGCAATTGTAAATTTATTATTTGTGCCCTGCCATATTCATCAAACTTAACTCATTTGCAAAATAAGCACATCTATGATCTTAATATGTTTATTTTTAATATAACCAGTCGTCATAGTGATGCTATTTTATATTTTGACACCAATAAATTTATTTATAATTTTAAATTGACAAAAGATACAATGTATCTGCCAACTAGTTGTAGGAGACAAATTGCTAAACTCTTAGCATATAATATACAAGCAGACACTGGTACCTTTACTGTACCTAAGGTTGTTATTAGTGTTAGTATAAGTACTAATATTGCTATTGATACACCTTGTAGTTTAAACTACTAGGTGGGACAACGGGTAGGCCGCAGTAATTGAATGTGGTACATCAAAACATGCAGGGTCTATCCGGCAAAGAGCTAGAGTTAAGTTTATTTTTTGGAAAAGCATAATGTTCATGTTTTATGCTTAACTGAACATTGGTTAAAAAGCCATGAAATTTCATTTATTACTGATGACAATTATTCCATACAAAGTGCGTTTGTAAGAAAGAGTGCAATTCGCGGTGGTTCTTTAGTAATTGTTTCAAATATGTTAAAATGTAAAGAACGTTTAGATCTAGTTAATCTTTCTATCGAGCGCACTGTTGAGTTGTCTTGTGTTGAACTCGAGCTATACATAATTATTTGCGTATATCGACCACCCTTAAGTGATTTTAACTTATTTGAATCAGTGATGGAAGATACACTGACTAAAATAAAATCCAGTAATAAAAGCTTAATAGTATGTGGAGATTTCAATGTTAACATTTTAGATGCTTCTCCAATAAGTATTAGAATACTTAATCTCTTTAAATCGTTTAATTTAAGGAACTTATTTTTGGAACCAACCAGAATTACAGCACTTTCTGCTACTTGCCTGGATAATATATATAGTAATTGCGATGCCACAAATAAATTCATTATAAGTGATTTGACATCTGACCACTGTGGACAAATAGCGAGTTTTCCCAATCTTTTTTTAAACAAGTCACATAAAATAGTATGCATACCATTCACAATCAGTAAATGTATTCGTTTTAAGAATAGTATTGCCTCCAAAATTAAACCTTCGATATTAGAGCATAATAACCCGAATGACATATATAAAGCTCTTTTCGATGTAGTGAAGAAAGAGTTTCAAACTACTTTCAAGACAAAGACATTAAATATCAATCGTACTACTGCCCCTTTTAACCAATGGGCCACTGAAGGCATATACAAAAGTCGAGCGAAACTATACGAGTTATATGGTATGAAAAAATACAAATTTGATGCTCCGTTTGTAAATTATGTTAGAAACTACTCTAAAATATTTAAAAAGGTTTGCACCATGGCAAAGTCTAAATTTATCAGTAATAAAATCAAACATTCGAACAACAAAATAAAAGCTACTTGGAAAGTTATCAATAATGAAATGGGTAAGTCATTTAAACATGACAAACTTTTTGAGATTATTCATAACGATAAATTAGTTAGTGAAGGACCTGAGGTAGCTCGGGTCTTTAATCAGTTCTTTGCCAACATACCTGTAACCACGACTCGCTCCTTAAAGTCATCTTCAATCGCCGCTGAAAAGTTATTGCGTGATAGTGTGCCTGAATGTAGTACTTCTTTCGGATTTGAACATATTGTACCACATGACATAATAAACGTTTTTAAGTCACTTAACCCTAAAAATACTGGTGATTTTTGGGGAATTTCTGTTAAACTTATAAATAATATAATTGATATTGTCGCCCCTTATCTTGCTGTTACTTTTAATAAATGTGTGGATGAAGGTATTTTTCCTGATCTCATGAAGTATAGTAAAGTCATACCTTTATTTAAATCTGGTTCCAAAAGTGACATAGGGAATTTTAGGCCGATTTCTATATTACCAGCGTTTAGTAAAATATTTGAAAAATTAATTCTTAAACAGCTTCTGAGATACTTTAATCTAAATTGCCTGCTTCACACTGAGCAGTATGGCTTCACGAAAGGTCGTTCAACAACAGATGCAGGTGTAGCTCTAATTAAACATATTTATAATGCATGGGAGAACTCAATGAATGCAATTGGCGTGTTTTGTGATCTTTCGAAAGCGTTTGATTGCGTTCACCATGACACGCTTTTACGGAAATTTTCTCATTATGGTGTTGATAATATTGCACTTAGTGTTATTAAATCTTATCTAGATCATAGGGTTCAGTGCGTTGATATTAATGGAGAAAAATCTTCCGGACTGCCCATTAAATTAGGTGTGCCTCAAGGCTCAATACTGGGGCCGTTCTTGTTCTTGGTATACATTAACGATTTACCGTACTTTCTAAAGGATAGGTGTGACGTTGTACTGTTTGCAGATGACACCTCCCTTATTTTTAAGGTAGAGAGAAATAGACAACACTTTGACGAAGTGAACAGGGCACTGTCACTGGTTACACATTGGTTTACGGTGAATAACTTAGTACTGAATGCCAAGAAAACGAAGTGTATTAAATTCACAATGCCGAATGTAAAGAATCTAGGACCCAACATTCTTCTCAATAACGAGTTACTCGAAAATGTAGATACCACTGTGTTTCTAGGTATTACAATAGATAAAAGACTCCAGTGGGGGGCACAAATGTCATGTCTCGCAGGAAAGCTCAGTTCTGCTGCTTATGCTGTCCGAAAAATTAGACAACTTACCGACGTGGATACAGCTCGGTTAGTATATTTTAGTTATTTTCACAGTATCATGTCCTATGGAATTCTATTATGGGGCAAAGCTGCAGACATTGAAAGTATATTCATTCTGCAGAAACGAGCTGTTCGTGCAATATACCAGTTAGGAGCAAGGGTTTCTCTTAGAGATTATTTCAAGGACATTGGTATTCTCACTGTTGCATCACAATTTATTTTTGCCAACATAATTTATATCAGGCAAAATATAAGTTCATACGCCAAAAATAGTGACGTTCACAACGTCAACACTAGAAATAGGCATAAATTATGCGTTCCCTACCATAGATTACACAGAGTGCATGGCTCGTTTGTGGGGCTTGGTATTCGCTTTTACAATAAACTACCACATCGGTTACTAGAGTTGCCATTTCATTCCTTTAAATCTAATATTAAATCCATACTTGCCCAAAAGGCGTATTACACCATAAACGATTATATAGATGATAAAAGTTGCTGGTCTCTGGGTTCAGCTCAAGATAATCTTTATTAACACGTATGGAGTAAGTTTGGCTGAGTGAATATTATATATTCAATCTTTTATAATTTTGACATTATTGTAATTTACTACTGTTATTATTATTTGATCATTTTTATGTTCATTACTTGTATTGACATTTGAGTTGACTTATTTAAAATTTCATAAAATTCTATGTTATTTACATCAATTTAATATTATGGCATTGATTGACTATTAGTTAATATTAATATTGTTCTTGTGACATTAATTTATAATATTTATAAAAAACTGTAAATGTGTGAGCATCATGTAGCCATTAATGTTATATGTTAAGTACTTATTTTGATTGTGTTTTTGCCTGGCTGTATTGGTCTGTCATGCTCACTAAAATGTCTTGCTAACGGTGGCGTTGTGTATCGGGTTGTTCGGTTCCCTACAATATGGTTGAGCTAAGCGATGCTGATGCATGCGTCATGCTCGTGAACGGGTGCCGTCTGTTGGGACTGGTCAGCCGTTACCTGCCACGGCAAATTCATTATTGTAATTTTATTGTGGTATGTTTCATCTTTACACATTAACCTACATTTTTCTCTGTATATGTTTTAACAATCATGTGTACCTTATACAATTAACATTGTAATCCCCAACTATTTTAAAAGAGTATCCATGGAGTTTCTTGCTGGCTCTTCTCCATGAGATCAACTATTTGGAACCGTGCAACTTAAATTCTGACGTTTCATAAGTGCCAATATTTGGTTTATTTGAAATAAAAAACTTTGACTTGACTTATGATACCATGTTTTCGTAATAAAGGTTATGTGACGACAATGTAGGAGAAAAGAGTCTTAAACTTCTTAAAAAGTCTACACAAATCCAAGCCTGATTGTAATATTTATAAAAGATTAGGATTCAATTGTCATGGCAGTAAGCCGACCAGCCCCAACAGACGCTCCGATTCACGAGCATGACACATGCATCAGCGTCGCTCAGCGCAACCATATTGTTGGTAAATTCAGCGACCCGATACATAATGCCACCATCAGCAAGATACTTGAGTGAGCATGAAGTAGATAAACTGTCAGACAACTGTCACGTTACTGAAACAATTAAATTAAATTCCTTCCCAGCTTCCTCGATATGGTCATATCAGCCCAAAGGCATCCATTGCTGAACGAAGGCCTCCCCATAAATGACTGGTCACATGCCGTGTGACATCATTTTCAGGGCAAATTTCCAGTAATCACCACGCTTGGCAGGTGGGTTGGTGAACGCAGAATAGCTGCTGTTCGACAGAAGGAACGCTGCTGCCCATTCCTCTGGTTAAGAGTCCCTTAGTTACCTTTTACAACATTCACGGGAGGAGATGGAGTGGTGCCACATCCTAATTCGGACACCACACGGAGGCTTCGATATGGCCGGTGTTACAATTAAGAAATACGCACTTTACATAAGTGCGTATTTCTTAATTGATAGATATTAAATTCCAAGTGTTGCACTTTTTGCTATGTACTACTAGGTTTTCTAGTAAAGAATAACCTCCAGGAAGTCATCTGTGATTAAGTGCCACAGTGTGTACAGTACAGCGCATAGCAAGGCTTTGGGGGGATACTTTATAATCCGGCGGCCTTTTTACCGCTTTATAATCATCCCCTCCGAGTGTGCCTAAACGCGTGATAAAGCATGTCCATGACTGGAGCCCCCCTTGATGCTGACGATGACCGCTCTGGTGGTTTTAGCCTGTAGGAGTCCGGCATGCCGATCTACCCTTCCCTGGGGTGGAGGAAGTGATCATGAATTAACACCGGGTGACCAATAAAAAGAAAACAGAAAGGTATCATAGTAAAGTCTGGCGATCAATAGCACTAAAACAGTTCTAATGCTAGCTTTAACAATAAACCTAGTCACAGACGCAGAACTTTTAGATCCTCAGTAAAGTTCTAGCTACTCCAGTCGTCTGACAATGAAGGATTTCAGCTTTATGTCTGTCGCTGGTTGTAATTGCAGTAGTATTAAACTGCGACTGCTAAACTTGTCGGGATTCCACTTCTGAGAAACTTACAAAAACGATCGACTATCAGTCCAATGCAGTTTGTCATTTGACATCTTTGTAGAGCCATTTCTGGGTTAAGGGATATTATAAGCACTAATGTATTCGAAGGACGCTGCTGCCCATATTCCGGCTAATCCATTAGTCGTCTTTTACGACGCCCTCGGGAGGAGATGGGGTGGTGGTATTCTGAGCCGGCACCACACGGCAGATCGAGTACATTAACAACTTAACTGCGATCGCCAACCCGTCTGCAAAGCGTGGCGATTATGGTAAAACCCCCCAATGAGCCCACAATACACCCATATCGATCGTTGCGGTGATCTTTGGGGGAGGCCTATGTCCAGCAGTGGACTTCATTCGGCCGAAATAATAAGCACTAAACATTCTTGTGGATGACATTGACATCATTATCATTTCAGCCCGTAACGGTGCACTGCTGAATATGACCTCGCTATGGGACCCCGCTAAAGTTATCGGTTATTACCTATCACTGTGAAGGAGAATTGGTGATCGCAGATCTCTATTTGGATTACAGATCTTCGATCACCATTCTCTATTCTCGATTCCATCTATTTGGATTGGAGTATTTCGATGTGGATACTGGCTTACTTGCCTTTTATAAAACACGCCGTAGCTGGATACGTACTTTTGCAGGCACTACTTTTTTATGTTGTATGAAAACGAACCCAACTGGTATGTTAGTTAGGCATAAGAATTTAATTTGATCGGTGTATTAGATCCAATTTGGTATTTAAAAAAAAACACGAAATATTACTGTTTCCAGTACTAAAGCACATGTGATTTACATCCTTGGATTTAGAAATGCTCAAAATCATTACTATATAATTTATACGCAGAGGGGATTAATGATACTACGTTTAATTTCCTATACTGCTATATACAGTATAGTAATCAGAAATTAGACTAAAATCTGTTATCAATTACAGTTGTCCAGGTGAAGGTTATGCCACTTGCACAGACAGACTTGAAATAGACATTCCATTAGCATTTCGTATCAAAATAATTGTAAAACTAGGATCTGTCTATTTATTTATTGGCAAATACCCCCCAAAATGATGACACAGTTGTGAAAATCTATGGGGGAGGCCTTTGTTCAGCAGTGGACGTATAAATGGCCGTTATGATAGGATCTGTCTGTCTTTTCTAGTCGTTAAAACGACACGATTTACTAGTCATAAGGGAATAGCGAATCACGAACGCAATTGAAAGTAAATTGTTTTGCTTTTGTGCAATTTTTATTGAATTATTTTAATTTAATTCATAATTTAAAGAATTTGGATTATTAATATCGGCCATCAGCCGTGTGGTGCCGGCTCAGAATGCCACCACCCCATCTACTCCCATGGGTGTCGTAAAAGTCGACTAAGGGATTAGCCGGAGGATGGGCACCAGCGCCCTTCGAGTACATTAACAACTCAACTGCGATCGCCAACCCGCCTGCCAAGCGTGGCGATTATGGCAAAACCCCCAATGAGCCCACAACACATCCATATCGGTGGTTGTGGTGATCTTTGGGGGAGGCCTGTGTCCAGCAGTGGACTTCATTCGGCCGAAATGATGAATATTGGCCGTTAACAAATCAGTATAGGAAGTTCAAGCGGAATAGAATACCAACAAGCTCACGTTACTTTCGGAAAAAGAGAATAAAATTGCGAATTCTGATTTTCGGACGCGTTTGTATGTTGATCGCGGAGCAAATCTGTGTTAGTTTCGTTTATCGAAGAGTACTTTTACGCTATATTTACTTTAGAATATTAATAACATATTTCCAACCACCGACATAGATAGGGTACTGGTACATGGGTGTCCATAAGGCACAAAACTCATGAGTTCGAACATCAACATATTGTGATCAGTATTGTTAAATCATGAACATATGAATTATGGCATTAATAAACATCCGTGATCAAAAATCTGCATTATAACTGACCTACTTAGAATACTTGCTGCAACGGCATATAATATATGTATTAATCAAATAGTAGCTGAGGCCCGAATAATCACTCGCCGTTTAATGTTTAAAATAAATCGGATTATTTTTAAATAATTTAGAGTCATATTTGCATGTGGTATATAGTACTGACGGCACGGTTGGTGCAGTGGCTGACAAAGTCGGTTGCTGTGCTCCGGGTCGCGGGTTTGATTCCCGCACCGAACAAATATTTGTATGATCTGCAGGTTCCGGGTCTGGGTGTATTGTGTGTGGAATTTATGTCTGTAAACGCACCCACGACACAGGAGAAATCGTAGTTTGACGCAAAGATTAAAAAATTATAAAAAAGTATATACTGGTTTTCTTGACATAGGCATGCACAAGGCTCTTGTCGGTAATGATCGCTTCTGGTCGGCCGGACCGCCTCGCATAGCCCGCCTGCTTATTACATCGTTTTCCATTAGCGTTCTAAGGGTCGTCGCGTGATGTTAAATTGCCTGTAATCTTCCTCAAGAATTGGGCTATCAAAGACTTTTCAAATCCAACCGGTAGTTTCATAGATTAGCGCTGTATTATATTAGTATAGACTACGTCTTCTACGGTTCTGCGTCAGCTTATAACTGGCCACTGCATCGGCTCTATACATGTACGGCACACTAGCTTGCCGTGTGGTGCCGGCTCAGAATGCCACCACCCCATCTCCTCCCATGGGTGTCGTAAAAGTCGACTAAGGGATTAGCCGGAGGATGGGCAGCAGCGTCCTTCGAGTACATTAACAACTCAACTGCGATCGCCAACCCGCCTGCCAAGCGTGGCGATTATGGCAAAACCCCCCAATGAACCCACAACACATCCGTATCGGTGGTTGTGGTGATCTTTGGGGGAGGCCTGTGTCCAGCAGTGGACTTCGTTCGGCCGAAAAAAAAAAAGCGTGAATGTGCATATAGTTCCGTGTGGTGTCGTATAGTTATGAAACAAACAACAATGAAAGAAAGAACAAAACATATAATGATGCTTAATGAAAATGAATTTTAAAACATGATCATGGTAGATGTCATCAGAAGGAAATTAAAATGCTATGAAGTAAAGCCAATCAATTAAAAAGCGCACAGCGCCATCTTTGTTCTCGCCGCTCAGTTCCGCCTTGCAGCCGCCAGAATCCCGTACCTCCATATGTGCACTAACAGCGGTCGTTGCAGTCACGTCGAGCTCAAGTGTCGAGTATTTTTTACCACCTATATCGCCACTACCTGCCCTTTGCTTGGCGTGGAAGAGGACGACCTCTGGCAAGTTTGTGACCACGAAGGACAGAGTCAGGGTCCCGAATTCCGGTGTAAATGAGCAGCGCCTGCGATGGACTTAATCCATCAATGAAATCGTCATGCACGCATCATTTTGGGCAATAGAGGTGGAATAAACCTAATTGCGTACCGTGATCTGCTCTCTGTGTTAACATTTAGAGTAAAATTCTACACGAGGGCATTATTGTTGACTTAAAGGTCGGAGATCCTAAACAGAACCCATCAACTGTTAATGTCGTCATTGAACCCATTATAAAAATAGTTTGCGGTGAAATCGCCTTTAGGTTTATAGAAACTTTATTCTCATAAGAACATACAGAGTTTACTTACATGAGACTAAATTATAAAAGTAATTTTAACTGTCTTGTGACGAAGTATGCATTCTTACTTCCACATAAAATTACACAATTAAAACAAAAGACACAATTTATGATGATGCAGGTAGGAAATAAAAATATATTCACAGAACTAGTTATATGTCACCAAGATACCCTCACTGATTTACAGCTTTTAAGAGTGTTATTTATGTATGCGGTAGTTTGTATATGTACGTTTCATTTGTGTTAGCTTGAAAGATAGCATGAATACCAGTGAATATACGATACATTTCCTTATGTAAATAGACAAATGTGATTAGAACTATCAGGCTTTTAGGAGTCAAGAGTCTATCAGGCGTCTATTATTAGAAATAAGAGTTAGGAATGCTTTCAGAGATGGGTTGATAACGAAAGAACAAATATAACGAAAGTGACTTTGATGCGATATTCGGTGATTTAAATTTACAGCCCTAAGCGTTCCTTACCCGCGCTCATACAAGTGTTGCTATGAAATATGTTGTATGCGCATTTCTTCTTAAAATAAAACATCTGCCTGGATGGACTGGACAGCGATCCGTAGGGGAGACCCTACCGTATGGTAGTGGGCAAGGTGCGCCCGTGGGTCCCCCCGGTGACCAGTTTGTAGTAAAATTATTATAATGATAGTTTTTTGTGCTGGAATAGTAAATTATATTCATTAATATTATTCTGAACAAAAGAGAAGTTACAACTTGTTTTTTTATATGCAATGTCTACAAACTTTTTATTTGTCCCCTTAAAAAATAAAGTTTACAATTTTTTAAGACTATATCTAAAATCGAATGATCTTTGTATGTGCAGCTTTCGCAGATGATTGACCTGTCAGCCACTCAATTTCGTCATAAGCCTGTCGAGGATAAAGGTGTAAATGAACAATTTGGCTGTCATTAAATTAAAAATGATTTCCAGATTGTTTCAGCTGATGTTTAAAAGTACATTAGCATGCGCGTGCATTTTAAACGTACAAACATTTGCATATAACAACCGTAAAACATGTTAGCGCCACCGGTTCAGTAATTTATTTGTGTGAATATTTTAGTAGTTGTAGTTAACTTAAATTCTGTCCGACCCACAAGGAACGTGTATATATTTCGAAAATGGTCCTATATTTAATGACAAGTAAGCTTCCAGTGAGTAACGTAAAAGTACCAATTTCTTATAAAATTACCTGAATCTAATCAGCTTGAACTAATTCACAAGGTCGCGCGACGCGGCAGCGGCATTCCGAAAAATGCGTATCCTTGTTTACATGTTTCATTACTTCGATAAACTGTCTGATCTACTGAAAAGTACAGATATATCATCCTTTTTTTGCAAATTATAACTTATTTATTGAACTGGGTAGTGATCGCATCGATATTGTTGCAAGCGATCTTATTAGTGACATACACATGAATGTTTTTGGTGTAACAACTCTCTGAATTCTATTGTTTGTTCAAAGTGTTTCTGAAATGGAATTCGAGGAACAAGGTATTTTTTCCCGATTTTACTGTATTTTGTGTAAATATTCTGTTCGTTATTTACAGTAATGAAGTGCTACGTTGCACATTTAATACTATGTATTTTGCTGCTACATTTGAAGTTCACGTAGACTTTCGGAAAATGTACACATTAAAGCAACACTGGCTTTTCTCTTAAAATAAAAAACTATTGATATATTATTTAATACTGTTACAATCGATGTAGCCGCGTTTAATTGATGGAGTACATATATTCCATCAATTAAAGGCGGCCAAAGCATACAGAATAATAGTTATAAACTAAACACTGAGTGCTAAATAAAAATTAAGTACGAACATAAAATGCAAAATTCATGTTTAATCGAAATTCGCTGTAATGAAATTCGGTGTTTTGCTTGTAATTAACGTCGAAGTCAAATTACCTACGTGAAAATTAAATTTATTATTATTCTTGAACTTAGATAAAGAAACAAAGTCTATATCACAAGCTTTCGACATTGTATTATATTGCCTGCAAAGCCTGCGCATAGCGGCGTAATGACCAAAATTAGTTTTTGAAAAAGGAATATCTAAAAAGGTATAAATAGGTACTTGTTTTCTTGGAATACGAGAGAAAACTTTTATCTCTATGCAGTTCAAGATTTTGCTATTTATCGTACCATTAATTAATCAGTTTAGATGAGAACTGACGAAAATTTAAATACTGGCAATATATAGAGCCAGACCACCGTATGGTGCCGGCTGTGCCGTGTGGTACCGGCTCAGAATACCACCACCCCATCTCCTCCCGTGGGTGTCGTAAAAGTCGACTAAGGGATTAGCCGGAGGATGGGCAGCAGCGTCCTTCGAGCACATTAACAACTTAACTGCGATCGCCAACCCGTCTGCCAAGCGTGGCGATTATGGCAAAACCCCCCAATGAGCCCACAACACACCGATATCGGTCATTGTGGTGACCTTTGAGGGAGGCCTGTGTCCAGCAGTGGACTTCATTCGGCCGAAATGATTGATAGAGCCAGACAAATAAAAAGCGCACGCCCGTCTCCTTCGCCCTCACTGCTCAGCACCGCCTCGCAGTCGCTGCAATCCCCTTCATGCGCTGTAACACTGGTCGTAGCAGTCACCTCAAACTCAAGTGATGAGTATATTTCACTACTGACGTTACCATCACCTCGTGGGAGAGGGTCCGCTTCCGGTGGAAATGAGCAGCGCATGCAATGGACTCAATCGATGAATGAAATGAAACGTTATGCACGCATACTTTGCGGCTATAAAGGAGGTAACTAACCTAACTACTTATCGTCGTCAGATGTTCTCTCTTTTAACATTTACGCGTAAAAATCTGCAAGAGGACGTTATTGTTGACTTACAAGGTCAGGGATCCCAATCAGAACCATTGAACTGTTAATGTGTCGTCGTTGAACCCATTACTGAAATAGTTTGCGGTGAAATCGCCCTTAATTTGTATGAGCTTGAAGGATAACATGAATACCTACTAGTAAATATACGATACATTTCATTTGTAAATAGACAAATGTAAAAAGAACTATCAGATTTTTAAACACTATTTAATAGGAATAAGAGTTAAGAATGATTACAGAGATATGCTCATGACCAGTGTGGTTTCTAGGAGTGCTGGTTGCTATCAAAAGAACAAATGTAAGACGAAAGTGACTTTGATACAATATTCCGTAATTTAAATTTGCAGCCCTAAGCGGCCCTGACCCGGGCTTGCGCAATCCTTGCTCTGATGTCATATGCGCACGTTAAACTTATTTAAAACCTTACGCCGAATTTACTTGTGGATTGATAAAATTAAACTCTAAAGCTGCACGTCCACTGGCTCGTTCCAAGATGTAGATTTCCTATGGAGAAGAACGGGCAAGAAACTCCATGGTTACGCTTTTAAAGTCATGTTACAATATTTATGAGTTGGTACAATGTTCTCATTCCTATTCCGTGTGATGTCCGGTATTCCGTGTGATGTCCGGATTAAGAATATAGCACCACTCCATCTCCTCCCGTGGATGTCGTAAAAGGCGACTACGGGAATCTAAACCAGAGGGATGGGCAGCAGCGTTCCTTCTGTGAAACGGTAGCCATACTGCGCTCACCAACCCGCCTGCCAAGCGTGGTGAGTATTAGCAAATACCCCCCAAAATGATGACACAGTTGTGAAAATCTATAGGGGAGGCCTTTGTTCAGCAGTGGACGTATAAATAGCGATATGACAATGTTCTCGAAAATTCAGGTTATATAAAGACAATGTTCCTACATTAAACATAGTAAAGTCTAACGGCCGAATACTCAAACGCCATTTAACGTTAAGTCCCCTCTTTAACTATTCGAGAAACCGGTTTTTGGTACAAATTCGGGCGACTCAAATTGAATAAGCGGGGACTTAACATTAAATGGCGTTTGAGTATTCGGCCCTAAACCTCTTAAAAGTGAGTATAACAAATCGTAAACCAGTTAACTATAAAAAATGTATAATAATAAGTTCAGGTGTAAATCATTAATAATAATACTTTACAAATGTTTGTTTTGTGTAGGAACCGCGACCTTCATAGTAAGCCAATCGCTTAGCCACTGTACCAACCATACCGTCAAACTACGGAAAAGCTGATACTATTTTATTTTTCTCGCAGGTGATGTCGCCGACAACAACTAATCAACAACAAATGTCTCGAAGGGTGTTTTTATCTTCGTCCCTTTCAGGTAATTACAGTTTCGTCGGTTTACTGTTTACATCACGGTAAGTGGTTCGTTGGCCTCTTTCTGATTTCTCGAGGACCTGCTTTTACTTTTACGGCGTGTTTTATACTGCTATTTAAACAAAACTGCGTTATGGTTTTCATTAGCTTTATTTACCATTACGAGAGGATTTTGCAATACGAATAGATAGTATGAACGCTTGGGTCACGGGGTCCGGGTGTGCGTGTCCTTTTCAAAGATGTTGTCAGATGGTTTCCACATTTCACGTAACCAAAAGTACTATTATTTATTGTTAAAACTGTTCAGAGTTGACACATTTCTTAAAATTTTATTTTATTTAACTCAATTTAATATTATGGAATTGATTGACTATTAGTCATTATTAATATTATTCTTGTAACATAACATTCATTAACATTTATAAAAAAACTGTAAATGTGTGAGCATCATGTAGCCATTAATGTTATTTGCTTAGTACTTATTTTGATTGTGTCTTTTGTCGGGCTGTATTGGTCTGTCATGCTCACTAAAATGTCTTGCTAACGGTGGCGTTGTGTATCGGGTCGTTCGGTTGCTTCATGCTCGTGAACGGGTGCCGTCTGTTGGGACTGGTCAGCCATTAACTGCCACGGCAAATTCATTATTGTAATATTATTGTGGTATGTTTCATCTTTACACGTTAACCTAAATTTTTCTCGGTATATGTTTTACAATCATGTGTACCTACATATATACAATCAACATTGTAATCCCCAACTTTTTTAAAAGAGTATTTATGCAGTTGTTGCCGGCTCTTCTCCGTGAGATCAACTATTTGAAACCGTGCAACTTAAATTCTGACGTTTCATAAGTGCCAATATTTGGTTTATTTTAAATAATAAACTTTGACTTTGACTTTGTTCTTGTAACATTACATTATAATATTTATACAAAATTGTAAATGTGTGAGCATCATGATGCTATATGTTTATTACATAAATTGATTGTCTTTTGCCACGCTGAATATGCATAGAACTCGCGTGGAGAGGGTTCCGACATTGCTGAATATATTGTCTATTGTTGGATTCGGTCTTGTACCAATAACTTATCCCAAGAACAAACTTAACATCGTAGTTGAAAAACATATTTTCCCATACATTCCAACCGCAAACGTAAGTTTCTACGCACAATATTGTAAAATTTACCATGTTATTTTAAGACCATAGACTTCTTATAGGTATTCCTGTAATCTATAAGTAAAGAGCTATTAACCTATATTTTTTTCAGAATTTTAGTCTCAGTAGTTTTGGAGATAAGGTGGGGGGGGGGGGGGAGGAAATGGTGTCAATTTTCGTATATTAACTTAAATGACAAAAACACGAGTGACCAGGGTTCCGCCGTTAACCCCGCACGTCTCCTCCCGCGCGTAGGTATGTTGGTTCGATTCCCAACAGTACCTTATCGACTTACCTATTCTAGTAATGTCTTAGATTTGTCGCGAATATTACTCATTATAATAAAACATTTTTAAACGGATTACATCGCGTATATTTTAGATTTTTGTTTTTCCTGACGTTTCGAACACTTTGCAGGGTTCGTGGTCGCAGGCGTGGTTACAGATTTTAAAAATTTATTTATATTATCTACCGTACAATTTTAATCAAAAATTTGTTTCGATGCACGCAGTAATCACTCATAGTGTTGTTGTTTATTAGTGCGGTATGTTGTTTGGGACTTTGTTGTATGTCCCATTACATTAAGATTAAAATTCTCTAAATGGCCTCTACGTATTGGACCCATGTCCCCGGGTAAGCCTGTTAAAAGACCGGGTTCCCCCTTACAGGGATACAAGTCCGTGAATAGAGAAACATGTAGAAAATATCATATTTGTCACGAGTACCTATAATTTTATAATAATGGAAACTCATATGTATATAAAATAATTTTGTGTTTAACAAATCGACCAGCAATTTCTATCATTTAAGTAATCATCTATAGTGTAATAGGGCTTCTCTTTATGTTTAATTTTAGCCTTAAAAGTAATTTAAGTTAAATCTAAAAGACTAATATGTATCTTGTTATAAAGACGGATACTGAGTCCCACAAATGAATTATGTACTTCATTAAACCGGTGATACATAAACCAGTGGCACATAACTTATGCCTATTTCTAGTTTACCTTGAATATCTGTATATTTTGCATAAAAATATGAATTCTGCGTAATATACATTACGTTGGCAAAAATGTACAGTGACGCAACAGTTAGAATGGCAGAATATGGAAAACAGTTCTTTTAAAATAATCTCTGGGCAAAACTCTAGTATATTTTTAGTAATTTGCCGACAGTTGAACTTAAGTTTAGTATCTGTGGTTTTCTTTTGTATCAGTGCCACTACATAATAATAATTTCCTTCTACTCAGTCGATAGTACACTTCGAAGGATAAAATTCTTTTGTTTGCACTTTGGAAAATGAACTTTGGACTGAATTACCTTGATACAGACCAGTAAATCGCAGTACTAATGTTTATTTTGCTTATACAATTTAAATAGAAATTCCAGCTTGTACGATAAATTTTAGTCCAAGCTAGGATCAGAGTTTTTAGCATCGACGTAGAGTTGCAAGCCTATTGGTGTATTATTGGATGAATTTCAGCGTTCGATACAACCAGACTAATCTAGTGGACATAGACCACCTATACACGTGGTTTGCTCTTTCATTATTTGTACCGTTATCGAGTAGATCTCTTTGTTTTACGACAGTGGGAATTTTTAAGTCATAAATGAATAGGTTTCTTCGAAGCAAGCGTTCTGCGCCATCATCCACACCGCATCAATGCATAACATCAAATGAGACACAAGATAAACACAAAACTCATTCAACGAAAAAATGTTTGTTGTGGTTCATGAGTAGCCTATCTTGTTTCCAATATGTTAATGTAGGCGTAGTCCTGACTAGATGTGAGCGAATATTACATTGTTTCACAGAGTCAGTGCTACGTGACCTCCGCAACTCATCCATTGATGTAAAAAGATCCTTAACGAAAACGAAAGCCACATATTATACTATAATCATTGCGATGGTTTTCTTGTACTAGCACAAACCTGGAAACAAATTGGTTATGACGATGTGGAAAGTCAAAGCCTCAAATATTTCTTTAAGAAATTAACCTTTATATGTTATTGCAAAACTGTCTTCCAAATAAACATAATCATACTCCACGTCCCCCGTTCCGTACAATACAACAAAGTCGCTATCGTACGTTACATTGCGCGCTGCAAAATAAATCTAGTTAAGTTTTTATGCCTAAAATTTAAAGTCGTTTCGTTAGAGAGAGAAGTTACAACTTGTCTTTATTTTATACGCGATCTCTATAACGTTAGTAATTGGAAAGAAAGTTTACTATTTGGAAGGTGTATTATTAGATGAACAACGTGGCCGTCAGTAAGTTGAAAATGTGTTTCAGACTGTTTCAGCAAATGTTTGAAAGTACATTAGTATGCGCGTGCATTTTAATGTACAAACATTTGCATATAACAACCGTAAAACATGTTAGCGTCGCCATTTTAGTAATTTATTTGTGCGAATATTTTAGTAGTTATAGAATATGTATCTTAAATCATGTCCGACTCACAAGGAGCGTGTAGGTATATATTTCGATAAAGATACTGTATAAAATGACAAGAATTAGAACTTTGGCTCCTACATCGACTCAAAGGTTGACTGACTGCAATAAAGCTTGTACCGTTATGGAGTAGGCCTCTTTGCCGGAGTTTTTGTTTTACGATAGTGGGAATTTTTAAGTCACAAGTGAATAGGTTTCTTTGAAGCAAGCGTATTCACTATTCGTATGCAATATGGTATTTCACAATAGAATAGCTGCGGAAGTTTGGTCGTGTATGGAATATTGCTCTCATCTTTGGGACATAACCACCAAATACCAGCTTGAAGAATTTGAGGTGACTGAGAAACACATTAAAAGGCTGAATAACAACGATTTGCAATTCTCTAAGTTCAAACATCCCTACATCCTTGAATACAAAATTGAAATAACGGTGACAATCCAATTTGGTATTCCCTAAACTCGTCCCCATGGCTCACCATCTGCAACGTGTCCTTGGATAGCTTCAATCATGTCTTAGCGTATACCAAATTGGTTTTTTGCCGTCATATTCATTCTGTATTGAAGGATGTATGGATGTTTGAGCTGAAGGAATTGCACCCCTGATTGTGACAGTGTATGCTCATTATCCTGTCTCGGGCGAACTGATTGCGAGGTGCTACAATTGGGGGAGTTTTGGTTCTTACTTTTGGCGCGCATGTAACATATCTACTTCTTTTAATTCATAATATCATTGCTTTTACTACTTTTCATTGCAGATTCATTTGTGTCTGATTCCCTAGCAAACTCGGTTCTGAATCCTTAGTGTTACTACTAATTTCATATTCTTGTTACTATTTTTGACTGCGGATTCAGAAGAAAGTTTGCTAGTAAGTTTTTTACAGAATAGTACAATAGTGCGTAATGTTTCCAATCGGAAAAAGAGAATAAAAATTCAACAATGGAAGTATATTTGTCACAAATAACACAACATTTCGCGTCGTCACATAATAATGTCCATCTTACTATGGAGGCGAGGTGCTAATAGGCATCATAAATAAACTGTTAGCACGACTCGTATAGAAAAGGCCCGCCACACACTCGCAGCTATTATTGAGTTTCGACACGAACACGTAAATTGTTCACTATACGACCACCAATTGTAACAGCAATAATGTTCGGTAACCGAATTTATATTGAATGGTAGTAAATATTATATTGTTGAGTGTTATTGAAACTAAGGTTTCAGTATTATTAGGTTATAACCTTTTTTGTATTTCACCTGATAGAAATAAGTCACTTTCTCCACCCGGGGAAGAACGATGGGACGGGAGGGATTGCTGAACTCTTACGGGCTAAAAGTAGCAGAGTGGTCATCTTCGGCACCGAAGGGGCTCCAAGAACTCGTCAACAACCATACTGGAGCTGCCCATTGGTGACACGCCTTTCGGCACATATCAGAGGTTGACTGTAGAGCGGTCGCCCCTTCTAGCGGTGGGGCGGCGATTGTAAAGAGGCCGTCCCTAGTTACATCTCGGGGGATTCTAAAGGATACCCAGAAGCCTCGTGGTGCAATCTGATACTTGTAACTATCATCCTCTGAAAAGACTAGAGATATTTTAGATGACTGACGTAGGGCCATGACACCGACTTGCCACTAGTCTCTGTACAGAATTTTAATTTCATATCTGGTACTCTTCGTAGCTGATGTTTTACTCTACTAATTGAGATTTCTTTTTTACGGGTTATCATCCTTTGCGAGTACGAAACTAGTTGTCGAAGACTGCAGGGGACATGGTTCCAACGTGGAGCTGCATTGAAAAGTTTTTTTTTATTCTAGCATGTAAAGACACGCTTATCACTAAATAAATAAGTTACGATTTGTGTCCGACAGTATAAAACTTTTGTATGAGATGGAAGCTAAAGTGATTAAGACAGCAGTGCCCTAATTGTTTTTCAATTTATAAAATAAAAATTGCTTACGTTACTCCTTATACTATCAGCTACCTGCTAGTGAAAGTTCCGTCAAAATCGGTCCAGCCATTTAGGAGATTAGCTAGAACAAACAGATAGACAGACAAATTAAAAAAAATGATGGTTTTTTATAACTACCTTATATACTTTCAAATATATCTAGTAAAAAGCTGTTATTTTGACATTACAAACAGATAATTCAATTTTATTTATTTTTATAGATAATTATAAGTTAATACAAAAATACCGTATGGTAGAAAGACTTAACATATTGTACCATTTTTTATACCACTAAGCTGGCAAACATACGGCCCACATGATGGTGTACCGTAACCTACGGACGCTTTGCTATAACAGAGGTCTCACTCACGCGTTGCTAACCCTGTAGTTTTTTTTAATTATTTGTTGACATAAAAAATCTTTCCTTCGCTGCCTGTGTGTTATCCGGGTTCCATGTGGTGTCCAGACTAAGAATATAGCAGCACTATCACCTACTCGGATTTCGTTTAGGTGACTATGGAACTTTAAATCAGAGGGATGGGCAGCAGTGTTTTTTCTGTGGAACAGTAGCCATACTCTTTCTGCTTACCATCCCATTCGCCTGCTCGACGAGACTTCAAAGCTATTCGAAAGAATAATTGCCCGCAGACTTGTTGAGCACATGTCGCGTGTTAGTCCCAACCTGGCCGACAGTCCGTGTGGCTTACGGCAGTGGCGGTCCTCTATCGCCGCGATTCTTCCCATTCACTCGCAGTTGGAACAGGTAGAATCCCGGCGGGGTGAGGTGGCACTGCAGGGTATTATCGGAGCATACCTGCGCGACAGGTGTTCGCTAGGTGGGCAGCGATGGTAGCGTATAGCGGAGGGAGATCACGTGCGGGATTCCACAGGGGTCGGTTCTCAGCCCCCGCTGATGGAATCTCGCTTACGATACGGTTCTGCATGTCGTTCTCCCCGCTGGCGTCAGCTTAGTCTGTTACGCTGATGACACTCTTGTGTTGGCCAGCGGAGAGTCGTTCAAGGGAACCATCCGGCTTGCCGAGTAAGCAGTGGCAATTGTCATGGCCAAAATCCACGCTTTGGGTAGTGCCACACAAAACTGATGCACTATGGTTACAATTTCTACAATTCTCGAATTTCTTATGTTGTAAATTCGAACAGCTATTGTTGATAAAGTGCGATTTTTATTCCAACATTTTTATTGGCAGTCGTCAACTCTTACCGACTTCTGATACGCCAGTTTATATTAACTCCCGATTTAACTAGCTTTTGAGCCAAATTTGAGGTTTTGTACCAAAAAAGGTAAATAATTTATGCGATACTTAATATTAACTGGCATTTCAGTACTCGGCTGAAGTGTCCAAAATTATATGTGTAGATTATTTAGGGACTATACACAGTTTATTATGCTAGTTCAATCCAAACGCACTCATAGCTTGGTACACTAAATGATTGGTAAACGATCGGTGAGGTTAAGCAATGTTCGACGCATTGCCGTATTTGGATTGAGCGTGTCTGTGCTTCGAGGACACATACAATTGTTGGTCACGGTTATTGTCATAAGACGGCAGTCGTTAAGCTAAGTTCGCGGCCCTAGGAAGGCTTGATGCCGAGGGAGATTACGTTCGGGGTTCCGCAGGGGACAGTTCTCAGACACATCTTATGGAACCTCGCTTACGATACGGTCCTGCGTGTCCTTCTCCCCGCTGGCGTCAGCTTAGTCTGTTACGATGATGACACTCTAGTGCTGGCCAACGAGAATCCTTCGAAGGAACCATCCGGCTTGCCGAGCAAGCGGTGGCAATTGTCGTGGCCGAAATCCACGCTTTGAGTTTGCGGATAGCGCCTCACAAAGCCGAGGTGCTATAGTTCCACAAACTGCCGCGGGGCAGGGAGCCTCCCCGTTCGTGGATTACGCGCATAACTAACGCGCAAATCAGCCTGGGCTGGTACATGAAGTCCTGGGGCTCACCCTGGACAGTCGTTGGGGCTTGGGAGAGCACTACGGGAGTCTTGTCCCACGTGTTGAAAGGATAGTGGGTGCCTGCACCGGCTGATACCAAATCTCAAAGGACCGAGAGAAGAAATTCACTGCCTCTACGGGGGAGTCGGTGCGTTCCGTGGCCCCGTTTTTGTTAGCATGAGAGACTCGTACTGCCAGGCAACAGGTTTGTGTATATTTTATTACCATATATTAGTGGCTATATACCTAATGCTTACATTTACACTTATGTAAGCATGATTTATGTCATAAGTAAATAATAAAAGCGTAATTATACTATATTTAAATAATTTAATATATAATAAAATTATTGTACTGATGTCACAAATATGATCCGATATGATCTTTATACATGTTTAAAATATTATGAGTGGTTATAGTGGATGCATTAGGTATACTATTAATTTAAATATAGGCTACATACAATTTAGTCATGTCAATCCATGCATTAAACGGTATAAAATATTTTATTCATCTAAAACAACAACAATGCTCAGTAAAAAAATTTTTTTTGACGTGACAACGTCTTATAAATTGGTTTGCCGGGTGACACTTCAAGAAACTGCGTTACGCTCCGCTCACGTTATGCGCTCACAATGAGAGCGAGTGAGAGGCACGCGTCCCTTCCACTCGGGCATGGTTAGCCCGCCTAAGAGCGAGAGAGACAGACATAAAAAGTGAAAGGCACGCGTCCCTTCCACTCGAGCACAGTTAGCCCGCCTAAGAGCGAGAGAGACAGAGCGAGAGAGAGAGAGTGACCACTCAAAGTCGTTGTCACGTAAAACTTTCGCCCGTATACCGACTTTACAGGCAACCAATTTTTTTTTAATTAACCGACTCCTAGTGTCAAAATAAGTTAGGAAACGTATACACAGGCAAACACGCATACAGCCAAGTGTAAATATAAAATGTTATCCAATATTTATTAGACGAACGGGAATGACAGTTTATTGACGTGCAAAAAACTAGTCACCCATCCAAAGCATGGATAAATTCGGCTGACGATGATGACATGACCGCAGCAAACGCAGCTCGACCTCACAGATCACTCGTACTATGTGGTCGCTGTTACACACAAGCTCATCTGTCTTACTTCTATCGCCAGTTGCCAACCTTGTGCCGCCCAAGGCCTCACTTGGGTTAACGACTGTCATCAACTAATGACAACAACCGAGACCGATGATTTTTCGTGCCCTTTGAAGAGACGCTCAGTTAAAATATCACTATGCGGTCGCCCATCCATACACTGACCGCGCCAAGCGTTGCTTAACGTTACCGATTATTTATCGATTAGTTATTGCAACTGAATAATAGCGCCTAACAAATCCATCATAGCGGCCATCTCTACGTCCACTGCTGAACAAAGGCCTACCCCATAGATTATCATAACTACGTCATCATTTTGGGGGGTATTCATTATTATTATATTCATGATCATTTCCTGGGCAATATGAAAACTACTGAGTATGGAATTAAATACTCCAGCAAACCGTTTACATCGCAACGTAGGCAGTACGTGCATATACGGCATGAAAAATGTAATTGAATTGAAATGACAGTCTTTCCATTTCAATTTCCATCGCAAAAAACCCCTGTAATAGCAAAATGAGTGAAATGTTCATTAAATTTCAAAAACGTAGGTGAACTCCAAAAGCTTATTTAAGAGGCAGTGATTGGTGATTGCAGTGTGTTGTTATTAGCACACGGGAGGATTCTGCTGCCCATCCTCTTGATATCAACCCTTAGTCGCCTTTTACGACACCTATGGATGGAGACGAGTGGTTTAATTTTTGCTGGGACTCCCACGGAACCCAGGAACTATCATATCAGCCACAGGATGTCCACTGCTGAACAAAGGCCTCCCCCTTACATTTTCACAACGAGCGGTCACATGCTCTCATCCAACGACTCCCAGCGAGCCTCACCAGGTCGTCTGTCCACCTCGTTGGAGGCGTCTCACGCTGCGTTTTCCGGTGCGTAGACTCCATTTGAGAACCTTTTTGCCCTAACGGCCATCAGTTTCAGGAACTATACTAAACCATAATACTAAGTAAATTTAGTGTAGTTTGTTAAAAAACGCAATTTAAATTGTTGTAAAAATAAAAGCGAACCGTATACCCCTATTGAGCGGATTACTGACGTAAATACTAAGGATGTAACTTGTCAAGATAACCAACTATGAAACCGCGGATCGGCTGCCTCTATCCTAATACTTTTACGATTTCTAACTGGCAGACCCTATTACAACCCACCACCCGTAACAAATGCGAATGGACAATCCGAAAACTAATTTAGATTTTACTCTATTCTTATTGTATGTCTCGTAAATAAGGATTGTTATGAAAAATGGAGAATTGTTTAGTACTAGGGTGGGGTTCAATTTACCAATTAATATTAGCACATTGATAATCTTGTAATTTAATTGTAAAAAACAAGCGAAAAGTATTCTTCAATTTCTTTAAGTTGAGATAAATGTATATAATTCACACCTTAAATCATTTTCTCAAACCATATGAGGCGATTGAGGCTTCCTTGAAACAGAGAAATAGGCATTAAAACTTTTTTGTGTCTGTAACACAAAAAAGCATTCGGCATGTGAAACGAACATTTTACAAAATTCCTCGAATTCACTTATTTCAGACCATTACATGTCCGCAGGTATACAAGGGTCAATATCAGTAATTTTTTTTATCACTGGCATACCAAAGCCTAACATGATAACATCTTTATGAACACAAAGCAGGACAGGAAGTATCAAATTCAAGTTCAACCATGATGAAGACATTTTGTGATTCAACTCTGCAATTGATTATTATACTGCTATTGTGTACTATTATCAATGCAATAGAAATGGCCGAAACTGCATTTTTTTATCACAATATTACAAAAAAAGCCTTTTTGTTTGCTCTGCATATCATTTAAAATCAAATAATTTAAAGTGCAGCACTATAGTATAGTATTGGAGCACTATAGTTAGAGCTCAACTCAATCACAACCGCGCAGGATAACAGATTTGCGAGGTCAAGCTGCGCCAGCTGTGGCCTGCCGTGGACCGGTGACTATTCGGTCCACACGTCAGTTCCAGTTATCATACGATGTAACGTGTAACAATCAATATGATATCAAAACCCCAAAAAATCCGACAGCTGGTCTAACCCAAGAATGATGGTGGATAGAGGATGTTAAATCTGATACTGAGCGGCATCTAGTTAAACTGGCAGCTCAGACCAATACAGTTGGGAAGAGGACAGCTGATGATCAGTGATGAGTGATGAGTTTTAGAACAAACGGCATCGCAAGCCATTATTGTTTTACTCTGCCAAAACTCTGTATCACCTAAAGGTTTATTACACCATGTAGAATCGAAATTAAGCGATGGTGATATTAGGGGAGCGGCCAGGAGAAACTGACTGACTGACTGACATACCAATCGTCGTTCATCATCGTTTCGGCCAAATGAAGTCCACTGCTGGACACAGGCCTCCTCCAAAGATCACCACAACAACCGGTGTGTTGTGGGCTCATTAGGGGGTTTTGCCATAATCGCCTTGGCAGACGGGTTAGCGATCGCAGTTGATCTGTTAATGTACTCGAAGGACGCTGCTGCCCATCCTTCGGTTAATCCCTTAGTCGACTTTTACGACACCCACGAGAGGAGATGGGGTGGTGGTATTCTGAGCCGGCACCACACGGCTAGCCGGCACCACACGGCTCATACCAACGCACAGTCTTTACCACTGAAGCAAGAAACTTAAAATTTTGACAGTAGTAGTAGTAGTAGCTTTTATAACTTAGGCATCCATTTAGGAAGGATTTTAAAAATTACAACCCCTTAATTGGTAAAATATGGGTCGGAAGTTTGTATAGACAATCCGTTATTTTTGAAACCAAATCTATGAAAATTAGTATTTAGCCATTTGGTTGAAAGTAAAGAAATATGTGTTTCAGTGTTTCTGTAAATTCAACCTAAATGTAAGTTAAAGGGGTAAAACAGGGGGTGAACGTTAGTAGAATCCGTGATTTTTGAAGTTTGTTCCATGAAAAAATTATTTGGATTTTTGATAGAAATTAAAGAAATACGTGTTTCAGACTTCTTAGGGAAATTGTCTCCGATTCTATAATAAGTTACCAAAACAAATTACAGATCATACTGATGGGAAGTTTAAAACATATATTAAAGCAATTTTAATAAAAATATCCTATTATAAAATCAATGACTATGTTGATGATATGTACATATAGCGTTATTTCTTATTTGTTCTTTTCTGCACAAACGGCTTCCTAGTAAACAAATTTATCCGCATTATTTGTATTGTCTAGCTGCAAAAATGATTTTCATGTATAACAGTTGTTTTAAATAATGTGTTAATACATATTTGTAAAACAAAATAAGTAGTAAGTAAAAAAAAAAAAAAAAAATAGAGCTAGCCCTGAATTTCTTTTGGCGTTTCTTCTTAGAGGTCATCATGTAGTGAAATTGCCCTCCGTTGTTTCAATATGACGTGTTAAAGTGTCTGTTATGACTTAATTAATAGACGGTAGCACGCATGTGGTCACGCGCTGCCGTGGGACGCTTTGGGGGATCCTTAACAATTCCCCCGGGGGGGTGACCGCGTAACAGTTACCCTCTCTGAGATGTGCCTATAGGCGTGGCACCAGTGGGCGGCTCTAGTGTGATCATACGAGGACCTGGAGCCTCCCTTAGGTGTGCCGAAGATGAACGCTCCAGTGGTTTTAGCCAGTAAGAGTCCGGCATACCCCTTCGCCCTTCCGCGGGGCGAAGGAAGTTCATGAAGAATTTCCACTGGGCACCAATAAAAAAAAGAAATAAAAATAAGAACATTTCTAAACAAATGATTAAATTGAATTGAAATGAATCCGATCTTAAACATCAATCAGCTTGTATCGACTCAGAGTAACCGACAATCTACTCGATTCGATAAGAAAAATAAAACGCGACTCACACCTCATACTTTTTTACAACAGTGCGACAATTTTCTCAAAGCTTTACTAATCTCAATCTTCCGGCATAAACAGTTCAGTTTGCACAATTGACTGTTACCGAATGGGCTGTGTAACGACCGTTTTATGATAATAGGGCAGTCATGACGCAGTCCCTAACCTTCGCAAGAGTGAAAGAATTCGTATTTATCGTTTGAAAAGAATTACAAACAACTTTGACCCCTTGTCCACAAACAGACGAATTTCTATAGACAATGTTTCAGTGCCCCAGAAAAAGGAATTTGACCATTTGCATCATCCTCGTTAGTGGGAATTAACCCCTATTTGTGTAAGAGATTTAGCTGAGGATGATGATAAATTGATGTGAAACTGTAAAAATGTTTCAACACGTAGTTTGATACACATATCACCTAACAGTTTATTTTTTAATACGGCCTTCATTTCTTGTAACTTCAATCTTGCCATAACGAGCTAATCTCATAACACCGCAGAAGCGATATGATGTTACGAATGGTCGTAAAGGACCTGGTCTTTCTTTTATTTCCGGACGACTAAATATTCCAACGCATTTTGTCGTTGTTAGTGGTTGTTGTTTCAATATGAGATGTGTCTGTTACATAGATGATTCTATTTGATTCTATTCTATTCTTCACACTGTTCCTAACCATTTCGCTTCTTGAAAGTATGGCCTTCGTATCGTCGTCGACGTCGTATATACTCGTACTGTTTATTTAAAATAAGAAAAGCCTGGTCTCAATAGAAATAAAATAACAAAGAGTATAAAACTACAAGTAGGAAAAATAGATAGTCAATTTTCAACATATTATGTTTCATTCCATATTCCCAGCGGTCTAACGATTGCATCAAATAAGGATGAAACTTTTAGTTTTAACAAATTCTGCTGAAGTTTACTTTCGGCAGCTTAGACAGTGTGACAGACAGGGCTAGAGGCAAAATTCGCCGGGCGAACCTCTACTTGAGATTTTCCAGCCATCGGACTTCGACAAGATTGGCAGTTTAACAAACTTTTCCCTTGTTTCGAGCATGATGCCTAATGAACACCCTTGAAGAGTCGTTGCTTTTCCAGATTAATTTTTCTTTCAGTTTGTCTGCTGAACTCACTTTTACTCCTTTTTTATATATTTTATACTTTAATATTGGAAAATATATTAGGAAGTAAATATATAGCTTGCAATGATGCGTTTTAGCAAAACAAAAAACATAACATTAACCTTTATTTTATAAAATAATACAAGGTCAGTAAATCTTTCGCTAGTCGAGTATTACATATTAATAAAATTAGTATCAGTAAAACTGATACTTGTTATTTGAAATTAATTCTATACCATTCATAGTGCCTAAGCCTTTAAATATTTTTCATTATTAAAGTAAGACCCTATATATCGTGCATTCGTCGTCATGCATATTACTGGCAAATGTAATGCAGGAGATTTTAGGCCTTGACTGGTGTACCAGTCAAGTGTACGTGGGTCAAAAGAGACCCAAAAGATCATACCCATTCCTCAGTTGTGCTAATTTCTTTGCAGTAATTGCACATCAACTGTTTTTCTTTTAGGTATTTCAACAGTTACAAAACAATGAACATGCAGATAATTTCAAATGATGTTCTTAGTTTAACGGCATGTTCAACATATCAATAAATAACAGGTCCAAACATCCCATTTTATATTTATTGTTTTTCCCAGTTTCTACTTGAGGAGAGTAAACGTAAGCCGATATAATCGGTCTATGCATGCTTTTGGGTACTCAGCGTTTGGAGACGTAATTACAAAATAGCAATATGTATTAAGCGAGCGGTTTATCGTTTTTAATTTTTCTGGGACACAGGACATATCATTTTATCGTGATACTTAAATTGCATGGTTATTAAATCCCCAAACCATCTACTTCCTTACTCTCACTTCACTATACTAATTTGGAAAAAAGTATTGTGCCAAATAAATAACAATTATTCAGACCTCCTCGTGCCCAGATTAACGGGAATATCATCACTGTACGTCGAATTGAAAGACGTCCTCCAATTTAAAACATGAGCAACTTGACATCAGTGACCTAACAATTTGATTTAGATGTTTCGAATGCAGTGCCATCAGAATGACTCGAGAATTTAAGAATTTATAAATTATTAGGGTGCTTAAGCGTTTATGAGCTGGAACGTTGATTCGTTTTGTCTTCAGGGGTAACAAATTTCCGCAATCTTCTTGGAATTTGGAGATAACGGTTTGTAAACCTTTATTTGAACGTTTTATGGATCCTCGAGGCGACATGTCTACTGTACCGCAAAATTCGTTCGTGTATGTTAATGTCTTCAGTTTTACTGTGGTGCGTTACATTTGCCGTGATTCCTTTCTACATTACTGTTATTGGTATACTGTTTACATCGTTCATTGCGAAACTAAGTGTATTAGTTTTGCTTGGCTTTTGTTATTTCAACTAAGATAAGAAAGAACACATATGTAGGTCATGATCTAGCAAAGCGTTTATCCGTCCAAACTTTGTAAAGATAATTTTATTTTTACCAGCTCTAATCTAGCTCTAATACATTTGTACATTTTCTTTTTGTTTCTAGTGTAACTATAATTTATTTGCTTTGTGTAGTGTTTTGCTCTCACGACCTGTACGAAAAGAATGATAATAAATAAAAGTATAAACGTAATATTATATGTATTTTTACTTACACTTCTCTCTTGGGTAGTATATAAATTTTACGGTGATACTAACACAAGATTTATGGGTTCTTGGAAAACGCGCACGACAATGATGTATGTTTCAATTATAAATTATGTACATGTGCTATTTAAGCTTTAATAATTATGTTATTATTTTTGTCTTTCGTATATTTTATAAGTACAATGTTGGCTTCATCGATGCACTGAAAGCGCATTTACTAGTACAAATCAGCTCTTAAACATCTACTGCTGAACACGGGAGTCCCAATAATCACTACAATGAGCGGTCACGGCGAAACAACCGTAATCACTCACTCTACTCCCCTTGCCTTAAAAAACGTTTTAAGTTCCTCGGTGACACTCATACAAGATTTCTAAAATCATCAGAATACCTTACACTTAAAATGCCAATGCATTCCACAACATTATTGATAACTCCTTTACGGTTCAGGCCGCACGTTTGTGGAATGCATTACCAGTTTTAATAAGACGAGCACAGTCGATATAGGTGTTCAAAATACTAGTGAGGAACTATTACTTGTCAGTGTACTTATTTTTGTTTAGAGTTTACTATCTATTGCATCTAAATTAACTGTTGTTCTATATTTTGTCGAATGAATTACAGATTGATTTGTTATGTGCCTATGTATTTATATATCTAAATTATTTGTGTATAATCTTATTTATTTATCTATTTAGGATAGTATACGCAATTTAGTTATATAATTATGTATCTATGTGCACCATCGACTGCCCCATATAATATCCAGTTTAGTATTTCTCCCTCCTAAGGTTGCCTGGGAGAAGTCGCGGATTGCGATAAGGCCGCGCATTGTACTCAAAGACATACTTAAGCGCTACTGTTTTTTTATCTTTTACCAACTGGTGTACAATAAAATCAAATAAATAAATAATCGCCACGATTCTCAGGTGGATTGGTGATCACAGTGTGTTGAGACTACTGTGTGCTAATGTGCACAAGGTAGTTTGTTTCTCAAACCATATTTTTTCAAATTTGAAATTTTACCAAATGTGATATGAACAAGGTAACGCCTTAACATTTATTAGTTAGAACTCCTTTTATGTAGGTAGAACTTTTTATATCCAAAATAGTAAATACCATAGAAACTTCATGTATATTTGCTAAAACACCATACTACTGAAATCTCAGGTTGAAAACAGGCAGTTTATTCTGTCTCATATACTGTATGCAGCAATGATCATTGTTACCAGGAAGTTAAGGTTCATAATATCGTGAAATATTTTAGATGATAGCCTACCCTGCCGGGTGCAGTTAATAGGTTCGTAGGTTTTACGGTTCCTTTGATGTCAAAGGTCTAATAACGGAATTCTCTGAATAATGGATGGACATTGGCCGAGTTTGAATGATAATAATAAAGTACGATAATTATTTGAAGAACTTGTGTAAGGCGTCGTAAACTTAGATGTAACAATGAAATGAAAACGGAATTAGAATCATCGAGACTCTATCTATAGCCTTTGTGGATCATCTAGAATCTCATCAATATGTAAAAATAAGTAGTTCGATCAGGACGATAATTTTAAAATCGATAGATTCATCGTTATGTAATGTCGTGCTGATAATATGTTCGGATATCCGCAAATATTTGCATGCATGATTTTATTTCATTAACGATCGTATAAAGACGACTATTATTGCATTGTTATCGAATAAACGGAACAATATAATAATTAATTCGAATCAAGGAGTAACGAAATGTTTAACCAAGCTTTTAAATCGAAATTTAGCGGAGCTGGCAGAATTTTTGATATAACTAAGATTTTTGAGGTAAAAAAAAACTACTTTTCAATAAAGTAAATAGAACTCCCGAGAAGGGTTGCAAAATGAAATGATTTGTTTTAATAATTCCAAAAGGATAAAAGATCGTTTTTTTTGTTGACTGTTGGTTTTGACAGCTCCAAACTTAGTTTTAGAAACAAATCTGTCCGATTCCTGATTTACAAACAATCATATGACATATCCATAATACGTTTTACTTAATAACAATCGTGTAACATTTCCTCAACGAGACGTTTCCATAATATAAAGTTTCATTAAAAAGATCGATGGAGGCATACGCGTAGTCTCAATATCGGGCCCCGACGGCATGAATTATGTATCAACTGAAAATGTTATGTGGGGATCGAAATATACAAACAAGTAGTTCCAGAAAAGATTTAAGGGAAAAATAAGATGTCAGTTCGGTAAAGTTGTTAAGTGCGCGGTAAGGCTGTCGCTTTGGTAAGTAAGTAGGTATGTTTGGAAGTATTTTGTTTTCTTTAATTCACTGTTGTTATTTTCTTTTATTTGCCGTGTTGTGCCGGCTCCGAATACCACCACCCCATCTCCTCCCGTAGGTGTCGTAAAAGTCGACTAAGGGATTAGCCGGAGGATGGGTAGCAGCGTCCTTCGAGTACATTAACAACTCAACTGCTATCGCCAACCCGTTTGCCAAGTGTGGCGATTATGGCAAAACCCCCCAATGAGCCCACAACACACCCATATCGGTCGTTGTGTTAATTCTTTGGGGGAGGCCTGTGTCCAGCAGTGGACTTCATTCGGCCGAAATTATGAAATTATTTTATTTCCAGCATTTGTTTTACAAATGAACTTATCGTATCTTCCCTACACATTTTTAACTATGATACGATAAGTTTATAAGTTCTGTATGGTGTCTGGAATAAGAATATAGCACCACTCCATTTCGTCCCGTGGTTATCGTAAAAGGCGACTAAGTGACTCAAAACTAGTACCATTAGTTTTTTATTTAGTAATTTATGCACACACAGGAACCAAAACATAAAGAAAAATGAAATAGGACTAAAAGATTCAAAGGTACTGCTTCTTTTTTAAGAAATCTCTTCCTTTTCTTTACATGCTGGTTAGATTGTGGAACTCACTCCCGCCTGATATAAAGAACTGTACAACCGCTCTATATTTAAAAAAACGACTTAAAGAGCACTGTCTCTCAACGTCGACATTGTAACGATATGTATATCATCATAATCATCATCATATCAGCCACAGGATGTTCACTGCTGAACAAAGGCCTCCCCCTTTCCACAACGAGCGGTCACATGCCGCTCTCATCGATAAATAAAATTAGGTTTTGTATATACGATATGTATATACAAAACCTAATTTTCCCATTACAATAAGTTTGACGTAGCACCAACCTACCTAGTATGGTTAGCAATGATAATGGGATGAGCACTTAATGTAATTTGTTAATTTCGTGACTCACAGCAATTTTTGACCATGTTTCCGTTTAGGTTTTACAATGGTATCAAATTTACATTCACTGAGTGAATTCTGTTATTTATAAGTTTTCCACCTTTTCTCTCAGCTGGAAGTAGTGAATAATATCACACGTCGAGAATTATGAGAGATAAATCATAACATTTTCTTCTTGCTAGAAGCTGAATGTAGCTAGTGGTTCACTACAGTACGAAAATTGCTGACTATACCAGGGAAGATGTGGCGAATGAGCAAGCAAAACACGCACCCCAAGCAATAGGTAGGTCGAAGGAACATTGTGGGGTCTTAGCGAGTATGAGACCGGCATGCCCCTCCACGCTTCCCCAAGGTGGAGGAAATCCACGAAGATTTCCACACATACAAAAAACATGGACAAATATAATAAATAAAAGTATAATACATTGCTTGGTTGGGTCTGGTCTGGGTGTCATAAAAGGTAGCTAAATCCACTCCACGGATGACAGCATACTGCGACTTCTAATTCCAGTTTGCCCTGCCTGGCAATTGTGGCAATGTTCCGTCATGACCGTCCACTGTAGCGGTATATGAAGATGTTTATTTCATACTTACAGCACTTGTTTAATTTACGGATTAACATGTAATTCTTCGGCTCCCTAGTAAACAGGTATAACGTTTTGTCTACCACTGTGGAAATCCGCACGGAGTTCCTCCACTCCGGAGACGGCGAAGTGGCATATAAAAAAGCAACCGCTAGAGTCACCTGAGTAGTCATCTTGGGCACTGAAGAGGGGCTCCGGGATCCCTAGAATGAACGACCGTGGGGGACAATGGGAATGACCGATTCGCTTGATGTGGTCTCCCGTAACTGAGAAAGCACAGGGACTTGTAAAGTGCTATTCAAGATAATATGTGTAACGCGTATTTCTTGTTGGAGATCGCATTATAGAATAAGTCTAGTCAAAGATGAACTGGGACTGTATGGCAACTGTGCGTTGTACACATGTGCTGAACATGAAGAACACTAACGTAAAGACGATGGACAACTGATTTGCACCGAAAAAAAATCTGGTCGAACGTTAATTGAATATTGCGAGCGACTCATCGTAAAATACATATTTAGGGAATGGCAGACGAAAATCTGTGGTACTTATAACCAATTGTGAAAAAGAAAAATACCCTACCACAAAGAGACTACCAACCTAAAGAAAGAAATAAAACGAATATATTTTATGCTCTTAAACATTTACAACAGACACAAGATTGAAATGCTGCAGTTCTTTAAATGTAAGTAAATGTGAGTAAGCAGTAATAGTTCACTGGATGAACGTTTGCCTTCTATATAGTCTGAGTCTAGCTCTCCTCTGACTTTTCAGATTCATGAATTTAATTATCGTTTGCGTTAACGGTGAAGGAAATCATCGTTAAAAAACCTGCACACCTGAGAGGGCCCTAAAATGTTCTCACTTGTGTGTGCAATCCGCCAACCCGCACTAGACCAGCGTGTCCACCACGCCTAACATTTATAATCGTGAGTAAAATGCCCGTGTCCAGCAGTAGGACAGTTATGGGCTGATTATGTAATCTTAAAATAAATAAATAACTATTTTAAAATAAATAAATAATGATTTAAAAAAATAGAGGAATGTTATTCTGAGAAACAAAAATGGAACTTAGATCATTGCGCAGCTTCGTTATAATGAAGCTGCACTGGCATTCTGTTAAGACCTTAGTTACCTGTATCTATGTAGTATTTGAACACTTTAGTCTCAAAAATGCCTGATTTGGACGTATTCCATGATAAACTCTATAGTTTCAAAAAAAAGATCAAATATTTGCAGCTTGAAGGCTCGTCTTGATTTGATTTTATTCTTGTTTATTTATTTTTCTTTACTTTATTAATTCATTACTTAATTCGTTATTTTGACAACTATCCAAATTTTCAATATTATTATTTTGTTATTTTTGTATTCTCGTTGTTTATTGTTTTGTTACTAACATAGCCAAGTAATTATTAAGTGTTATGTACGCCGTTATTGTCATTTACATCAGACAAAATACTGTTTTAAATTGAGTGGCGATAACTGTAATGTAAGTGATGTGGCTGTACTTGAATAAATAAATAAATAAATAAATGAATAGAGAACGTTTATGTATTTGTGTGAAGTGTCAATGTGCCTGGGTTTAGCCGATTGTCAATGGTTTCATGCGCCTGTGTTATGATCGGGTCGAAGGTACCATTCATCTCTGCAGGCGGGCCTTGCGATCGGTCATAGTATGAGACGGATAGTATGCGTATGTAAGGTGCAAGTGTTTTGAATAGATAGTAATTACATTAACCCGTGTTTATTTATTTTATTAATGTGTTTTATTTTTATAATTCGGCTTCCTTCGTAAGTCAGAATATCATTTTTTATATATTTTGGCTGTTTCTCAAAATCTGACCTGTCTATTTTGTTGACTCGAACAAAAAAGACAGGTCAGATTTTGATGGGAGTAATGCATTGGGTTCGGTCTTAGCCATAAAATGGGGTTTTAGATAGTGAGAGTCTGGCATTCTCCTCCACCCTTCTCACGGCAAAAAGCACTTAATTTAAAAAAAACTTTCACTTCAATCTACTTAATAGTCCGACTTAAATTTCAAGATATAAATCGCCACAATCAGTTTAATAAATATGTGGTCCTGTACAAAGCACAAGCAATAAAAGATCGGAAATATCGTGTGGAACTAGCGGGCAAGAGCTGCATGTTTATAAATACGCAATCGTTTGTCATAATGATTTGCAAAGCTAGACATGTCAAGCATCGGTGCACATTGTTCACAGACGCTCAGTCATCCCTAATTCACGACCCTGCCACGGGTTGCCAACGGGTAATGAAAGCAGTCTCGTAGTATTTTTTGCAGCTACATCAGATAGGTTTACGATATGTGTGTGAACGAGCAAGCGAGAAAATAGTGTTAACATACATAGTTATGTGACGGCAAGGTTGGCGCAGTGGCTTTCTGCGCTACGAATTGCGGGTTTTAATCACGCATAGTTGTTTTGGGTTGGACTGTTTGTGCATATGATATTTATTTCTAAACTGTACGGTCATACATGGCAGATTCAGGTGTGGGACGCCGTTTAAATTAGTATAAAAGTAAAGGACAAATTACACAGATAGAGCTTCTACATGTATATACTATACATATACATTATACAGGGAAGTGCCAGTTGAGGGCATCGGCTACATTTAGCAAACCTATCGTAGTTTACCGGTAACCATTGTTACTTGTTACGTGTTTATTTATTTTTATACGTAAACGTAGAGAAAGCGTGTTGCTGACCATGGGCTGTGTTCCATTGACATAGGAAACCATTTAGTCGCCTTATACTGCACCCATATCAGTATTGACTAATCATTATCTTCACGCTCTGGTCTCCAAGGAGTGAGTGAGTGAGTGTAACTTTAAACCAAATAGAAATCATGAATTGCCAATAAATAAGAAAAAAAACCATATATGTGATTTTTTTATTGGTCCCAAGTGGAAATTCATCATCAACTTCGTCCATCCTGGGGAAGGGTGAAGGGGCATGCCGGACTCCTACTGGCTAAAACCACTGGAGCGATCATCTTATGCACCGTAGGGGAGCTTCAGATTCTTGTAAGATCACACTAGAGCTGCCCATTGGTGCCACGCCTTTAGGCACATCATGGAGGGGATGACTAAAATGGTCATCCAAACTGGCATAGGGAAGTCGACCGTAAAAAGGTCGCCCCCCAGGCATTTCTCGAGGAGGATTACGAAGGATCCCACCAAGCCTCGCTGTGCGCTGTGCTGCGCACATTGTGGTCAATTTAAACGTGCGCGTCTCCATTTTCCCGGGGCTCACTCGGTATGAGCATGCAGACTCCCCAATCTGCACACCCGTGACCTCCGAGGCCCCCCACTATGTAGCGGCAGCAGGGGGCTCAGGCATGTCGGATCTGGAAGCCGGGGTGGTTTTTAACTCGGCGCCATCTCGTCTTTCTCCGTGTGAGATCGGCCCCGTTCCCGATCCCACTCAGGAGTCTGCTTCTAGAGCATGACGCTTTCGCAGAAGGAGACCACTGCACTCCAATTTTCATGCTCTGCCAACATAGCCAACACTACTGCTGGCAGAGAGAGACCTTGCCCGATCCGATCGACCTGCATCCGCCGCTCGGCAGCCCACACAGGGCACGCCTCGAGCGTGTACTGTGTGGTATCCAGGTTACTTCCACAATGGTGGCACTGTGCCGTAACCTCACGTCCTATTCTGTGCAGGTACGCACTGATACAACCGTGAATACCTGCGTCAGGCAGTAGGTGACACGCTCGCTCCTTCTAAGTGCTCTGAAGAGCGACACGATGGCCTTGACAACGCGCTTGGTCGCGAACTGCAACTGTAGGCGATGTGCATCTCGAGTGCGTGCTGTCGAACCATCCGCCTCAGTAGGTCGGACGCCTCTGAAGGCACGCTTTCGCCGCTTTGGCGGAGGTAATAATCTGACCCTAGAAGACACTTTCTCCTGGGTCATGGGTACAGTATAATATAATAACCTATCTGTATACATACATCGATTTCACAAAACCTAACAAACATTACATTCGTGACTTGTTTTCGTGTGGTGTTCTGATAACATTTTGGAATATGGCGCCACTCCTCATCGTGGATGTCGTACAAGGCGACTAAGGGATTCTAAACCTTATGGATGGGCAGCAGTATTTCTGTGGAACAGTAGCTATACTGCGCTTACCTGCCTGCCAAGCGTGGCCTGCCAAGCACTGATAAATACCTTCCTGTGGAGGCGGCCCTTGCTCAGCAGTGGACGTCCTTCGGCTGATTTAATGATGAAGAGTGACTTGTTGGTGACCTGTATCCCACAAAATTAAACTGCAAAATCAGCTGAGAGGTCATGTTAGAAAACCGGCGTTATCTCTTGCTGGAGTTGCTTATAATTAAACGACGACAGAAAAACATGAGACTGTATGTATGTATTATTTTCTAAAATCAGGGGATATGAGACATAAAATATATAAGATCCATAAAATACGAATGTGGTCGTAAAAATTCTTAAAAAGCTTATAACTGAACAATGGGGTCGCAAGACTGACACATATTTGTGTCAGACATACAGCTCGTAAATGGAATGAAACCATATAACATATACGACGGCATCATTCTTCGCACTTTTCATATTCATTCGTTTTCACAAAACCTTATTTGGTTATGCCACGAATTTAGGAAATGGTAAGGGACCTTCTACTTTAAAACAAAATTGCCCTACTTGTTTTGTTCCTGTATCTTGGGCGCAGTTTACTCACTCACACTCAAAACAACTATCTTTAGGCTATACAAATTCCAGTTGCGTGCAGAGATGGAACTTTTGAGATGTAGAGCATACAGCCAAGCACCACTGTGCCAAGTGTATCACAAATCTGATCAACATAGCTGTCATTACAGCGATTATCAAGAATATCGTACAATATCATGGTGAGTATCTTATATTCTGTGAATGAAATATATTTACATATAAAATAAAATAATATAAATAAATAAATAGCACCACTCCGTCTCCCCCGAGGCAGTCGTAACCGGCGACTAAGGGACTTTATATTTATATCTCTCACAGGGATGGGCAGCAGTGTCCCTTCTATGGAACATCATTATATTTCTGCGCTCACCAACCCGCCTGCCAAGTGTGGTAAGTATTGGCAAGTCGTCCCCAAATTGATGACACAATTGTGGAATTCTATGGAGCAGGCCTTTGTTCAGCAGGGGCTGGAAGTTTGTATCTTAGTTAACATAATAATGATTTAAACACCCGCTCACACCGGTGTTGCTCCTTGTCGTCTGTGGCAAGTCACCGTCTGCCACAGAATTTCACTTTAAAGGTTGAAAGGCAGACGCCGTTTTTTCCGTTTTTCTTAGTATTAAATCCATTTAGCACCCATTGCAATAGACCTTATACTTGTAGTTTCCATTTTATACAATCGTTTTATACCTCCGGGGACAATCCGAGACTGCATTTTATAGTGCAGCCATGGAGTCCCCAGTTAGTGTCCCATTACATTTTAGATTAAAATTCTCTAAAGGGCCTCTGCGTGTTGGACCCATGTCCCCGCGTAAGCCTATCAAAAGACCTGGTTCCCCCTAACAGGGGATATAAACCCGTGTAATAGAGCAACATTTAAACACAATAAAAATATACATTCTATACTACTACATTGTACCTAAACACACAAAAAATGTATATAAATAAAACTGTAAGAAAGGGCGAGGGCGCATTTAGGCGTCAAAGTTCTTCTCTTTAGACACCTACAAAATTACATTGATTTCTGTAATAACTGTAAAACAAAAAAAAAAATTACGAATAATATTAAATATCTCTGAAATCTTTATGTAATTTATTGCCAACTAACGATAAGAGTCTCTATATTGTCTTTAATGAAGTAGGTATTCTGTTTCTGGGGAATGCGTCCCATATAATAGCATGAAAATAAATCAAATTGATGGAAATAAATATGCTAAAAAAAGGTATTTCAATTTCAGTTACGATCTATTTACCCCGAAAGGGAATACCAAAGATTCTTCAATGGTTACAAGATTTTTTTACTTCTAATATCGTCTTAGAATTGTGATTGTACCTACATTTTTAGACGATGCGATGTCGACTAAAGTAATATCTGAAGTAAAGTGCTTTCAGAGGTACTTTGCTTTACTTTGAGCTGTCGCGGTGATTATTACCCATTTTTTTTCTATCTACCGTTAACTTAGAGTATTTTTTTTTTGGCTCACACTACAAGACTGACAATAGTGGGGTTTCAACATCATGACCGAATAAAACTATAATTTTGCAACTTGTTTCCAACTGAGTAAATGGTAAGTATATATAAAAATATGCCGTGTGGTGCCGGCTCAGAATACCACCACCCCATCTCCTCCCGTGGGTGTCGTAAAAGTCGACTAAGGGATTAGCCGGAGGATGGGCAGTAGCGTGCTTCGAGTACATTAACAACTCAACTGCGATCACCAACCCGACTGCCAAGCGTGGCGATTATGGCAAAACCCCCCAATGAACACACCCGCTGTGGTGATCTTTGGGGGAAGCCTGTGTCCAGCAGTGGACTTCATTCGGCCGAAGTGATGATGATGATGATATATAAATAATGATGATAAATCTTACAATAGGAGAAAAGTGATCATATAAAAATCAATTCATAGGCTGAAAAAGATTGCAGTAATATGTTCACAGAAGCTTGTCAAAAACCTGAAATTTCACATCCATTAAACTTTTTTATGTCACCTGCCGTGGCCGTGGCTAAGAATACCACCACCCCATCCATCCCTTGCGTGTCGTAAAAGGCGACCATTAGCCGGAGGATGGGCAGCAGCGTCCTCCGAGTACATTAATAACACAACTGCGATCGCCAATCCGTGTGCCAAGCGTGACGATTATGGCTAAACCCCCATTGAGCACACAACACAAGCCCATACGGGTCATTGAGGCAATTTTTGGGGAAGGCTTCTGTCCAGTAGTGGACGTTTTCGAATGAAATGATGACGATCAAACTTTTTAAAATAGTGAGTGTTATTCTGAACGTGGAACGTCCGCGAGGCTAGGACAAAATCAACAGGTTTTAGATTTTTTATACTTGATCAATTATGGTAGCAGTTTTTGTCATTACACATCAAGTAGAGATACCTACCTACCCTAGTAGGGCCCTAAAAACATGACTGGCGAGTAGCAGAAGAAGTGTTGGCAAATCAGCAAGCAGATCAGCAGATAACCTAAAATGGATCGCGGGTAAGCCTGGGGTGCGATTGGTACTAACAGCTAAACTCAGTGTACAGCTTACAGCTAAGCTTAAAAGGGAGGACGCGTGTATAAACTACTATATTTGTAACATCATAAAAACAATTAAGTTAATAGCGAGGTAATATCTCTGCAGCACGGTGTATTCATTTTGGAAGGTTTTTCTCTATGCCTAACACTTAGCTAAACTTCAGGCCTTTCTTCAAAGTTGCTGGGTTAATAGCCAAATACTAAAACATCACTTAATAGTAGTTCGATTTTAACGCCTCCCTTCCTAACGAAAACGGGCATCTCATACAGTTAAGCGTTAAGTCACGTTTCAGAATTCGGCCGTAAATGTACCGATTTTGAGAAGACTAAATAGAACAATAAATTTAATTTATGCCTATAAATGTTGTTTCCTGTGTTCATTATCATTACTTTTGGATCGCCCTTCGCACTATTAACAATAAAACCTTTTTTTATTAGATGGCTCTGTAAGTAACAACGTAGTTTCTAAAGAATCGTTCTTAAAAGTTTTTATCGTGCCCAAAGAAGTTGAAATAAGAACAAGGTTCGTAGCAGAGCGGAATACTTTGTAAAGTTGGACAAGACAAACAAGTGACGCTTGTTACTTTTAATAGATAAAAAACATATAACCCAAAACTACTGCAGCGGCAGATCAGTTCGGAAAAAGAATTTCGAATATAGTACTCGTAGTTTTGAAATTAAGTATTTAAAGCTTTTCAACCGCTTAGATATAGAAATTTTTGGTACAAAAATATCTTAGTTCATATCACGAATTTACGAATGGTTGTCCTAACAATATTATGGAGGCGCTTTGATGGAATGATACAAAAAACTGAATTTACTTGGAAAAAATATTAATTAGAACTAAAAGCCTAGTACTACCAATTTGAATATACACTAAAAGCCATCAAGGGACTCAAGTCAGAGCCTCGACTCTAGGTAAATTGAACACAACTTTAGGTAAATTGAAGCTGCAATAAAATGAGTAAAGAGATCAAAGACGATTCAATTAAACGGGTCTACTTGAACTCGTCAACTGGGCACAAGGACATTATACAACAAATACAATTGTATTATAAAGGTACATTTTATATCATCATCATCATCATCATCATCATTTCGGCCGAATGAAGTCCACTGCTGGACACAAGCCCGCCCCAAAGAACACCACAACGATCGATATGGGTGTGTTGTGTGCTCATTGGGGGGTTTTGCCATAATCACCACGCTTGGCAGACGGGTTGGCGATCGCAGTTGAGTTGTTAATGTACTCGAAAGTCGCTGCTGCCCATCCTCCGGTTAATCCCGTCGACTCTTACGACACCCACGGGAGGAGATGGGATGATGGTATTCTGAGCCGGCTCCACACGGCGGCATTTTATATCACCTGCAGATATTTTCAGAAAACTGTTTATGAATCATTAAAAGTTATTTAATCAGTTTATGATGCTGTTATAAGAATAACAGAGAACTTGTTGCTACTTACTTCTGGGTTTTACTAATTGGATGTATGTAATAACTATTCGATAAATAAGTCCGTAAGTCGAGACCTGAGGGCCGAGTGTGAGTTCCTTTTCACACTAAATCGTAAACGCATGCGACGCGGTTACCGCGCTAGGCGCTACAATTCGCCCGCTCCAAACTCTTCAGCCAATTGAAACACCGAACGCGGTCAACATGACGCACACGTTTACGTTTCGATTACGAATAGAAACTCACACTCGGCCCTCTGGAGACTTGTAATACAGGTATTTCCTAGTTAGCTTCGGTCTACACAAAGTAAACATGTTAGAACTTATATTTATACAAGATTATAATCTTAAGCAACTGGTAAACAGCCGCCTCAAGCGGTCCCTGAGAGACTGCTGTGCATACACCCAGTCGCGGCTTGGAATGCGGCCTCTTCAGGCGGCCAATGGCTCGGCCCTACTCCCCTCTTCCGAAACCTCCAACTCCTCGGCCCAGTCCGAGTTGGGGGTGGAGAGCGACCGGGACGAAAGAACGTTGAAAGTACTCTCTTCAGCAAATCCGGGGCCTTGGTTTCGGCACCAGGGGTACAACTTGCCCACGGCCATACGATAGTGTCTTCTCACGGATCCCTTTTCAGTCCCTCCAGGAGCTCGCTCTAGTACCGAACCTTCGCTTTGCGTATAGCGTCATGTAACGTAATTGTGGTAGGCAGAGGCCTATCAGGTCTACCGGGTGGCCACAATTACGCTACATACTGCAGACTGCAGAGGCAGTCTCTCCAGCTGTAGCACTATGTCTGGCATACTTGTATAACCTGCAGATAGTTGTCTGGGTGTTTGCGCATGTGAAATATACGTCTGTAAACTGTGACAGAAGCACAACTGTTTTGTTTCAAGACACCGACTATCGAAACAAGCACTTATGGTAGCGCACGCACCCATACTTTTTATGACTACGCATGCGCCCACACACAACGTTACACATAAAACGTTGCGCTCTTTGTCCTTAACCATGCCCAAAAAAGTTCTGTTTCAAATATCAAAATTTACCTCAAGGTAACAATACTACAACTTACAATAAGTGCCAATGTATGTAGCAAAATTGAACTAGTTTGCTTCACTAATTGTCCCTAATAACGAATATACCTTTGAGAGTAAGGAGAAAATGTGTGAATATGCAAGTAATAAATATAGGGTTATGATGTTAAGAGGAGCCCATCAATTATTTGTATAGGAGTCTTTTAGTATTAATATGTACTTCGTTTTTCGCGAGTCTCATCGTCAAAGGGATGAGCGACAAATGATCTTCTATTGGAACTTCAGAACTGGCTTAAGATTTTCTTATACTTTTCATGTAGAAAAGGAGTGCTTTTTGGGAAGTGCGGAGTAAATATGCCATAAAAAAGTATGTGTATGTGCATTTAGTGTTCTATTAACTACCTAAAGTGTTCCAGTATATAGGTTGATATTTTATACAGAGAAACTCCGACTAGGAATATAGATTCGTTTATTTCTCCTCGCAAGGTCATTCGAGACTGTAAACTACAGCAAAAAATATTTCAGATACATTCATCTTTGCGTATAATATAGTTATCTATGAAATATAGTAATATCTGTGTGTACTCCTTTTATATGTCTACTGACATTAGTCGTAAGGTAATATTTACTAACACAATGGATTGCTTAATAAATTTCTAATATATATAATCCTAAATAAAATAATTTGAATGATAATATATAATCCTAAATAAAGTAATTTGAATTTGAATTGAATGACAACATTTATTATATTATATCGAACTAGCTAAATTTATATAGAATTAAATATCAACACATTATGTTCTTTCTTCAAGGTATTGGAAATTCATGCATCTTCAAATGCCCTTCTAGAGGGGGCTATGGGTATCTTGACTCTTACCGGTTAAAACTACCTGGGTGGTCATCTGCGACACCGAAAGGAGGCTCCAGAGTCTTAAGTACAATCGCTCCGGATCTATCATATCATTCGACTACGAATCCGATATGTTGGAAAATCTAGCTCAATGTTCACCTCTAGATCCGCCTCCAATTTCCGACTCCGATACTGTCAAAACGGAAATTTAATACAGCTTTGCGGTCACGTACGTGTCACTGCGAGTTGAGACAATTGGCGAATGCGACTGATGAATGTTTTGTCTGTTAACAGTAAAAAGCACCGCTTAAAGTGGATGAAAGAGATAGTAAATATGAAAGAACAAATCATGCGCAAAAATTCAACTATTTAAAAATTACATTATTAATTAGTTTTTACAAATACAAACTTTCTAAGTTTTGTTTTTTGACTATCTAATGTTACTGACTTTTTCTTAATATTTTTTCTACAATTTTCCATTTGGTTTTGTGATCTCCGACTCCAAATCCGAGTGACCACTGCCTCCACGGAGGTCATTATGAGACGTCCGACTTTGCCCATCGGGGGTAATTATGAGACGATCGACTCCGCCCCATTTTTGACAAAAGCACCTCCGTAACAACAAAATCTGTAATGTAACCAATTACGTTGTTTAATGACTTCACCGTTGCAACGAAACGCGATCAGTTGAAGCTAAACTCGGTATAAGGGCTTAACTGAGTTCAGAGCTCTAATATGCATTTCACCAACATCAACTAAACGCGTTTAAAGCATAACTCAGATTAAATTCTGAACGCCCAATTTTCTACGTTTAGCTCGTTTAAACGCGTTTAGAGGGCTGTGATTATTGTTCATTTTAATTCCCAATAACGACTGCGTATATTTTGCGGAACTTTGTTTGTTTATGAGTGTTGGTTGGATTTTTATCTCGACGAATATGCGAACATGCAAGTTCTGACTATATATATAACCAACATCATCATCATTTGAGGCCGAAAGACAGAAGCTTCCCTAAACATTGTCACAACAACCGGCATGGGTTTGTGTTCTGTGCTCATTTGGGGGATGTGCCATAATCACCGCGCTTGGCAGTTAGGTTGGCGATCGCAGTTGAATCACCACGCTTGGCTGTCAGGTCGGCGAACGCAGTAGAATCACCACGATTGGTAGTCAGGTTGGCGATCGCAGTTGAGTTATAAATGTAGTCGAAGGACGCTGCTCCCCATCCTCCGGCTAATCTCATCATCGCCTATTATGGCACCCACATGATGATATCGGGTGGTGGTATTCTTGCCCGGCCATATATATATAGGGTCTTACTTTAATAATGGAAAATATTTTAGGAGGTAAATCTATAGGTTGCAATGATGCGTTTTAGCAATAAAAATAAACATAACATCCACCTTTATTTTATAAAATAATACTGAGTCAGTACATCTTTCGCTAGTCGAGTCATTGAATATGAATGGAATTATTATCGGTAAAACCGATACTTGATATTTGAAATTAACTCTATACCATTCATAAAATATTTTCCATTAATAAAGTAAGACCCTATATATAATTATTATGGGTTTCACCGGCTTCCCACAGGAACTGCACATGTTTCAAGCAAAGTAAAGTAGCCTATTTCACTATCCCGCCCATAAACTACGTCACAGTAGTTCGCTGTTACATACAACGCATGACGCACCGCAAGTTTGTTTGAGATTGTGACGACATTTACATTCTATGACATTAAAACTTGGTTTTCGTGAACGTGAACAAAATGTACCTGGTGAAATCAGATTGACGTAAACCGAGATCGAACTCAACGTTTGAACTCAGTTATACAAAACTTAGTTTTATTGAACTCGGTTTTTAATGCGAACGGTGAAATCGGCCCTAAGAAATATATATTGCAAAACTAGCCTAAACAATGCTGAGAAGAATTCATACTAATCTTACAGAACATAATAAACAAAAACACCTGCATTCTCGAATCTTCCGTATAACCAATTAATAATAGACGTCACACAACAGGGTTTACCACGATGTAACATACTAACAAATTGAGTTCTGTGGAAATGCATCGCATAAATGATTTTTAGAGACCAGGCGAGGATTAAAACGTGAGGAAATGAAAATGCGACCAACACGCCGCTTGGGGACGTAGGGATGGTAAAACAACATACAAATGTGGATTAAAATGAAGGCGATATGCTAGTGTTGAACATTGCAATTAGAAGATTAATATAAAATGCGATGAGAAAAGTTTTACTAGTACAAAATAGGGTCGAACTAAGTGAAAATAGATACCGCTAAATTAAAAAAACCGCGATTTTGAACGTCTAAACGAAACGCTATTTATATGGTAACAACTAGGGCTTGGGATCCTGAGTCTCGAAAATACCGGGATACCGTAGGAAAATCTCCAGGAAGTAAAACCAGGATTGCAATTATCGAAAACTGGAGTTTTCAGTTTTGAAAATATTTTGATAAAGCCCATTTTGGGATGTTTCGAATGCACAGGACGGGGTACGACGTAGCAGTACCGTCCTTCGTCATCATATCGCCCATTTATACGTCCACTGCTGAACAAAGGCCTCCCCCATAGATTCCACAACTGTGTCATCATTTCGGGGGGTATTTACCAATACTCACCACGCTTGGCAGGCGGGTTGGTGAGCGCAGTATGGCTAGCAGTTCACAAAAGCGATGCTGCTGCCCATCTCTCTGGTTTAGATTCCCTTGGTCGCCTTTTACTACCTCCACGGGAGGAGATGGAATGGTGCTACATTCTTAATCCGGACACCACACGGAGCGTCCTTTTTAGCAAATTTAATAATATCGCGCTCAATATGCTAACATTCCCTCAAGACTATTCAAAGCAGTAGTCTATAAAGAGATCCCGGTGCTTGTCATCCGTCTCTGGGCTGATGTGATAGCACATACTTGAATAAATACATTCCCATTAGACACTTAAATAGATTTACTGAAGCAAACTGTTGTGTAAACAAACAGCGAAATGTTGGCATAGGATGAGCTTAGTTTACCTTGTTCATTGGAGGACTCATCAGCTTAACGAGTTGCTGAGTGCTTCCGATTGAAGTCTTGTAACGAGTTCTGGGTCCAATAAAAGTGTGATCAATATAAAGGTTTCCGACACCACTTAAATATTGTGTTGTCTACAATAAAATCCCTTAATATGGATTCGGCAACACAGTAAATGTTAGATTCAGCACAATGGACCCAATTGGGTTGAAGTGCGTTCGGCGATGTTGAGCCCGTACATAGGCTGCACTAAAAGTATCGGGAATGGAATATTTCCACTGTTCCTGTCATATTAAAATCTTTTTAATTGAAAACTCCTTGGTTTTACAAATCGAATACCATTTATTTATTTAAAAAAAGATTCACGGTCTTGTCACAAGGTTTTGTCAAACTTGTTTAGTCGTTGAGAAAATGGAATTGACTCGAGAAAATTCAAGAGCGATGATTTATTATGACTTTCGAAGTGGTTTAACACAAAAACAGTGTGTTGACCGGATGATTTCTGCATTTGGTGATGAAGCCCCATCCAAAACCACAATTTATCGCTGGTTTGCTGAATTTCAACGAGGACGTGTCAAGCTCAGTGATGATCCTCGTCAAGGTCGTCCAAAAACTGCAGTCACCCAAGAAAACGTTGATGCTGTGCGTAAGCTGATTGAGGAAGATCGACATGTGACATACCGCGAAATTCAGGCAACTTTAGACATTGGCATGAGTCAAATACAAATAATCTTGCATGAACAATTAGGTGTAAAAAAGTTGTTTTCCCGATGGATACCGCATTTGCTATGTGAAGAGCAAAAAGCGGCTCGCGTTACTTGGTGCGTCAGAACTCTCGAAAGATTCCACGCAGGATCCTCAAATGCTGTATACAACATCGTATCAGGTGACGAATCCTGGATATATGCGTACGAACCCGAAACAAAAAACCAGTCACGAGTTTGGGTGTTCGAAAATGAGTTAAAGCCAACAAAAATTGTTCGTTCACGGAGTGTTGCAAAAAAAATGGTGGCCACGTTTGTCTCCAAAACCGGCCATGTTACGATTATTCCTCTTGAGGGACAAAGAACGGTTAATGCAGAATGGTATGCTAGTATTTGTTTGCCACAGGTCGTTTCTGAACTCCGTAGAGAGAACTGCAACCGCCGCATCATCCTCCATCACGACAATGCGAGTTCTCACACCGCGCACAGAACAAAAGAGTTTTTAGAGCAAGAAAACATAGAATTATTAGACCATCCGCCGTACAGCCCCGACCTAAGCCCTAATGATTTCTATACTTTCCCTAAAATAAAGAATAAATTGCGTGGACAGAGATTTTCATCACCTAAAGGAAGCTGTGGACGCCTACAAAACGACCATTTTGGAGACCCCAACTTCCGAATAGAATGGTTGCTTCAATGATTGGTTCCATCGTATGGAAAAATGTGTCAAATTTCGCGGAGAATACTTTGAAAAGCAATAAATACATTTTTAAATAGTAATGTTGTGTCACTTCCTTGATTCCCGAAATTTTCAGTGCCGCCCTCGTAAGAGCCGATGTGTTAGATTTATAATTCAAAGGGGAATATTTTATTTGCTTTAAATGGGCTAGTTATTCTTCTTTAAACAATACATAATCATTATGGCATCACAGAGCAGGGAGAGATTTTTCTTCATAGGTCATGATATTACTAATATGGCAATTATATAAACTATAGCACAATTTATTTCAGATAGACAGAGGCAGAAGGCAAAAATTAGGTTTTTTCAATTTTCATTTACTTCAGCCGTAAAACGTTCACTGGTGGACATAAGCCGAACAAAGGATGAACAAAGTCCGGTTTGGGTTTGTGTTGTGTGCTCGTAGGGGCTTTGCCATAATCTCCACGCTTGGCAGGCAGATTGGCGATCGCAGTTGAATTGTCGTTGCTCTCGAAGGACGCTGCTGCCCATCGTTTGGTTAATCCCATAGTCGCCTTTTACGACACTCACGAGATCAAATGGTTTGATGCTATTCTTAGTAGGCATCACATGGCTATAATGTTATATAAGTTAGAAACTATTCTAATATTTTTTACTTAACTAATCATGTACAAAAATGAAGTAGACATCGTATTTTCCCTAAATATCTTGATGGAGTTGGGAGGTGCATTGTACGTAGTATGATAAAAGATAGCTACTTTATATTTTTAAATAACTTGATGGACATCAATACCTAGTTAAAATACTAAACTATACAGTCTTTCGTACTAAATACTTACGAAAAGCGCTAGAGGGACGTACAGAAGAAGATTCAAAGCCTCGTATAACTTAGGTCATGGTCATATGTTTTGTAACGACGGCACGGTTGGCAGAGTGGCTAAACGATTGGCTTTCCTCCCGCATGCAACAAATATTTGCTTATACACTTTCTACAGATAGTTGTTTCGGGTCTGAGTTTCTGTCTATGTGAGATTTATGTCTGTAAACTGTACCCGACACAGTAGAAATCCCAGAGTGGAACCTCATTTTTTTCACGTTAATAGGCCTACATTTCATATGGAGATCAGTGAAGGCCGCACATATATTGAAATGAAACGTATTCGTACATTTTATACCGAATTTATTAAAAATTTCATGGACCACACGTGGAGATAACTCACGGGCCGAATGCTGCCACCGAGCTGCCGTTTGCCAACCGCCGCTTTAGGTTATAAATAGCAACAAAAGCTGCACGACATCTCATAATAAATGGAATTATCAATTGTGTTTTTATATTGTTCACGTTATATGCTTGTCGCATGCAAGCTAAAGGCTAGCAGTGGCTGGGCTGACTATTTTAAACTTTTACCTACACTAATATTTATTCTGCCTAGTGCGTATATACAATTTACAGACATAAATCTTACATGTACGTTTGTGCCCAGACCAGTAATAATGCCGTGTGGTGCCGGCTGCGAATAGCACAAACCCATCTCGTCCCGTGGATGTCGTAGAAGGCGACTATGGGATTAACCGGAGGATGGCCAGCAGCGCCCTTCGTGTATATTAACAACTCAACTGTGATCGCCAAACCCGCCTGCCAAGCTTGGCGATTATGGCAAAACCCCCCAGTGAGCACCCAACACATCCAGACTGGTCGTTGTGGTGGTCTTTGGGGGAGGCTTGTGTCCAGCAGTGGACTTTATTTGGCTGTAACGATAGTAATAATATTAGTAGGTGGACTGGTATCGCCCCAGTACCTATGTTGTTATTTATTGCAGGCTGTAGGACGCTGTAGTCTCTTAACAGCATCCTTATTAGCTTTTTAGGATACCCACGGGGGACGAGAGCTTGTCAAGCCTTTTCCGGGAACCAGAAATGCATTTTAAGATATAATAAGGGTCTGTCCCTTCTAGTCTCAGAAATATGCTTACAGCCAAATAGTGGCCTTTAAATGTATACCCGATATCTGACAGCATCTAAATGAGGACTAGTGATGTCTTATGATCCCGCGTCTTTTTTATCTGTGTCGTATATCACGGCGCCAAATCATACTAGGCCGATTTATATATCGATATTGGACCCTTTATTTTTTAGGCTTTCACTATTTATGTATAATATTTTATGTTAAGTACGGTTTGCGCCATTGACGTTTCGTGTGGTGGCCGGATTAAGAATACTAATAAGGTAGGTGAACGTAGAATAAAATATAAATATGATAATTAACCTGTGACGCCCGGTACTGAGACACTGGATCAAAATGCATGTAATGCCACATAACTGTTCCGCCAAGTAAATTTAAAACCAGCCTTGTAAGATCTGTACTAATAAATAAAATTGAAGTGTCTGTTTGTAAAGTCAAAATAACAGCTTATTACTAAATGCATATGAAAGTATATACGGTACATATAAGAAAAAAACAATTTTTAATTTTTTGTCTGTATGTCTGTTTGTTCCGGGTAATCTCCGAAACGGCTGGACCGATTTTGACGGGGCTTTCACTGGCAGATAGCTGATGTTATGAGAAATAACTTAGGCTACTTTTATGTTAGAAAAATAATTAGGGTTCCGCACAAAAAAATACCCTTGAAATGCAATATATACATTCTATGTCAAGTGTCTACGTCGAAGTACTCTGAATTTCCTTTCAATTAAACGCGGGTGAAACCACGGGTCCCCGCTAGTCTATAATAAAATTAATAGCTACATGATGCTCACACATTTACAGATTTGTATGAATATTATAACTTAAGAACAATATTAACAATAACTAATAGTCAATCAATGCCTTAATATTAAATTAATGTAAATAACAAAACAGTTGTGAAATTTTAAATGAGTCAACTCAAATGTCAATGTTAGTAATTAAAATAAAAAATTATATATCATATCAGCCACAGGACGTCCACTGCTGAACAAAGGCCTCCCCCTTAGATTTCCATAACAAGCGATCACATCCCGCTCTCATCCAATGACTCCCAGCGACCTTCACCAAGTCGTCTGTCCGACTCGTTGGAGGTCGTCAAGGCCATCCTAATCCCGTACAAGCTGATGTCCGGGACGTCCTCGGTATAGTGTCAGGTTAGTTTGGCTCGCAGGTCTTTGTCAGAGCCAATGGTAGGTATAGTTACCGAGGTGTATAGCTGCCGGTAGCAGTTCTCAATCTCTCAAAATCTCTGGCTTAGTCGACGCTACACTGCCGTCCGCGGTCTTCAGCTTCATAATACGATTTTGCCCCATAGACTTGTCTCTTGCGAACACTTGGAGCCTTGATTCTTTGTGTGTGTATTCTTCAATGTGTCTTTTACCATTCGGTGATACTACCGGTTTTCACCCTATGGATCACAGAGACATCATTGAATATTTGCCTCCTATTGGTCATGATGAAGTCAATCTCATTCCTCGTGGAACTATCGGGACTCATCCAGGTCCATTTCCTGTGAGGCGGCTTTTGGAAAAAGGAATTCATCACGAAGAGTCCTGCCTTTTCCAAAAATTCGGGCAGCCTCTATCCCCTAGGGTTCCGTCACCCATACCCAAATTGCCTCACTCTCGACTCACCATCGCATGGTGTGCCCAGCTTTGCGTTAAAGTCCCCCATCACAACAGTGAAGTGTGTCTTCGAGATATGCATGGCCATCCAATAAGTGTGATCAATTATTTTGTTTGATGAAAGGAAACAAATCTCCCGCCAGATCGCGATTGGCGGCCCGCACTTGGACGCAGTTTTAAAAGTTATTTCCGCTGACAAATTCACGCCACAAATAGACAACTTAATTAAAGACAAAATATGTCAAATATCTGGCAAAAAAAGTTAATGTTTGTACTTTTTTGTAATGTCCTTTTTATTTGAAATTCTATAGATAAATATACTTGTCCTATAACTACTTTTTTCGTTAAGATTTTCAGTAGTATGTCTTCTTTAAGATTAAGTTTTGCGACCCACCTAGTCTACGGTCTTCATGCTTTTGGCCCACGAGTGATTTTAAGTTTGACGTGCCTGGTATGCCTAGCGTCATCTACCGGAAGTGTGGTCCAAATATAGACCGGCTGTCGAAGAGCAATCTCTGGTACTTCATGGTATCCTTGACAGCTATCTATTCTGAAGCCCATCAACCACGAGGTGTGATCCCGGTAAGGCTTCGTTCCAAGCACCATGAAATGTTATGGCCTCGGATATGCGGAGGGCCGTTTTCAGGCAGGTGCAGCCACCATATGCGGCCCTGCACCTCCGCCTCAAAGAAGCTCTCCTGCAATGATTGCCGCTACCCATGTTTTCGTACACCTTACTTGAAGAAATGTAAGGCAAAGGAAAATCGTGAGTTGTATTTCTTTCTTTCGTTACGTAGGTAGGTACATGCAAAGAAGGATATTCGTAGAAGGACAATATAAGGTATATTCTTCGTCGATTACCACACGCTGAACTACATAGTAAATCAAAATCCACAATTTTCAATAGCGTTACTGGCAATTCGAGCCTTAGATTTGTTCTACTCAGTCAATATAAAAGTAATTACAAGTTAAATAACTTCGACGATAGTAAATAGGTAGATATAATTAGTTGAAATGTCTCCTCTCTTCAGAAAGTTTACGTTAATTCAAATATTGAATTCAGTACCTTTTTTTTATCGTGGTGAAATCCTCGTGGACATCCTCCACCTTAAAAAGAGCGAAGGGGCATGCCGGACTCAAACCGGCTCAAACTCTACGGTGTCCTTCTACTTACCTCTTGCCGGGGGCGAGCGCGCCACGACATCGCAAGAAAATAATATTCACCTAGAATACCTAGAATACTGCGCATATTGGTTATCCAAATGCACAGAGTGAAAGAAGACTCATTAAATACATTGTAATTCCGTGTGGTGTCCGGATTAAGAATATAGCACCACTCCATCTCCTCCCGTGGATGTCGTAAAAGGCGACTAAGGGAATCTAAACCAGAGGGATGGGCAGCAGCGTCCCTTCTGTGAAACGGTAGCAATACTGCGCTCACCAACCCGCCTGCCAAGCGTGGTGAGTATTGGCAAATACCCCCCAAAATGATGACACAGTTGTGAAAATCTATGGGGGAGGCCTTTGTTCAGCAGTGGACGTATAAATGGCCGTTATTAAGTACGTTGAACGAGAACCACAGCCACAGACGAAGTCGTAAGAACACGACACACAGCTCCGTAACGGTCCTCTCCTTCGACTGAACGCAGTTTATATGACAGGAAGGATTCCGTCCTGACGACGGTCTGAAGGTGAACCCATCTCCTATCATAGAATTAAAAGATCCAGGTGAGTTTTACACACACACACACTTTAACATTACAATACTAACTATGGAGCCCAGTAGGCTCCATTACAAAACTGAAGATTATTACTTCAAACAATAAAAAAATCTTACTTAGAGATAAAGTAACGTAGGCTAATTTGAGCCTGCGTTCACTCAGATAGGTCTACCTTATTTACCTTTATCAGTTCGAAAGTTGGGAATAGAAACAAAATTACAAGATTACAGGTGTATTTAGACCCAGACAAGCATCACCCCAACACTCTAATCATGGAATTCTACAAAAACATTTAGTGACATTTCTTCCTGGCCTGACAACCCAGTACTAACTCTATAAAAACTCAAAAGGCAGCTTGCTGTCTTTCTAGCCCTAGCATTAGCCCAGTGTTTCCAAAAGTGATTATTAAGTTACCAAATATTATGAAAGCCTCAACCTGAAATCTTTCTTGATACAAAATCCAAATATTTGCCTAGCAAAAACAATTGACTAGGTCCATTCCATTTTATGAAACTCTGTGAAAAAATAAATACTCTCTTTAGCTAATTGTCAAAGAATTTGCATAAAAGGGCAATTGGCCAAACCCAATGGTGTAATAGATAGATGGATAAAAAATATGGAGATTGGTATTCATACTTCAATTCAATTCAATCATATATTCGGTAATTTGATCCTAATAGATACCAAAAGTTTATATTATTATAAAGCAGGTAGTTGTTCCGGGTCTGGATGTATTGTATGTGGAATTCATATCTGTAAACGCACCCACGACACAGGAGAAATCCTAGTGTGAAGCAAAGTTTTTTTAAATATACATAAAAAAAAACAATTTTGCATGTCATACTAAAACAACAGAGGTCATTTCGCTACACGAACAATGTGTAAGAAATTTAAGAAATTCCTTCACCAAAAGATCTGGATTCTGTATTATGATGTTATAAAAGGCAGGAAGAGCTTAGAAGCTTAAAGCTTATAAGATTAATCTCATATTGTATTGTTGTGGCTCTCACGGGCTCAGCATCAGCCAAACGCACTTCAACTCTATGGGGTCCATTATGCTGCCCAAAGCTCTATAGGGTCCATTGTGCTGCCCAAAGCCCTGCAATACTCCCTTGCTGGTAAATCAAGAAGTCCCTGTAGGTACTTCGCAATCATACCTGCCTGGAGCCGCACAAAATCATCAAGTGATGTATAAGCCATTCCTAAGCGACTAGGAGGCTAAACCTCCGTCTTCCCAGAGCATCACAGCACAAATGTGCAGCACTGACTCTTGATTTTTCATACATAATCTGTATTTATCGATCGTACTAAGCTTCATTCTATGGAGGTGCTCCTTGGTGCCGAAGTGACCTGTCATTGCTCCTATAAAATTGAGTTAGTAGGGTTTTGGTTAGATTTAAAAGTCTCATAATACCGTTTACCATTGTGCTGCAGAAAGTCTTGGAATGGTTTAAGTCTCTCACTTCCTTCCATTCCCTGACATGTTGTTTTCCTGCAAATGCATGTAATGTCTGTTGGTACTATAAGGTAGCATAACACAGTGCACAGGGTCGCTTCGGGAGATCCTTTTCAATCTCCCTCGGGGAGGTGGGGGTGATCGCTTTACAGTCATCCTCTCCAAGATGTGCCTATAGGTGTTGCATCAGTAGGTGGCACTATCGTAGTCATTCGAGGACCTGGAGCCCACCTTAAGTGCCGAAGATGGCTACCCCAGTGGTTTTAGCCAGTAAGAACCATGCATGCACCGTCTTCCTTCCCCGGGGTGGAGGAAGTTCGCGAAGAATTTCCACTGGGGCCAATAAATAAATAAAAGTTACCTTGAGGTATTCCTATTCCGAGGTAGGCTCTGGGCCAATGAGCTGCATATTCGAGCCCGCCATTGTTAGTTTATCTGCCTTTTCGTTACCCTCATCACCTACGTTAACTTACCCAGATAAACTTTACGTTGTCGTGTTTTCCTAGTCTTTTTGTAAGATAACGCCTTCCTTGACTAGTTTCGAATTTACTTTGAAGGAGATTAGTGCCTTTAGAGCTGCTTGACTATCATTGAGTATGTACTCGGTTTTGACATTCACGAAAACCGATGTATAGTGCCCCATGGATTGACTGATATTGCAATAATTTGACCAAATTCCTGCTCCCGTACCTGAATTCATGTTAGACCTTTCAGTATACCAATTTAAATGAACAGTATCGTTTTTGAGCTTGAGTCTTCTCTTTCCTCATTCTATTAAGCCCTAAGCTTCAAATCGAATAAGCTTCTTAGGGGGCTGACAGGCCTCCTAGTGTGCACCACCAGGCTCTCCTGACTACTAACGTATATATAGCATATCTTTGAGCTTATCATTATTATAGAACACAACTGCAAGCATTAAATCTCTTAGTAACAAATAAAAATAAACTAAATGAAGAGGTACGTGCCAACCTTCGTACGTGAACAATAAAAGCTGTCTGTTACGTTGATAAATGGCAGAAAATTGGTTCAGTATTCTGGGCCTGGCACAGTTCTTGCGTAATCGATTTAAATTGTTATCACATTATCTACAACGAAATCATGTGTAGGTGCTTAGGCTACTGAGGGACTGAGACATCGCCTATTATTAATATGGGAAAAAAAACGTTTGCGGTCAAAAGTGATAATATTTTCAAAAACTATTTGTATACGATATGACGGCGTTCTTCATATCAGCCAAAGGACGGTCCTTACTGAATAAAAACCTCCCCAGTTGATTTCCACAATTGTGTCGTCATTTTGGGAAGAATTTGCCAGCCACGCTTTGCGAGGCGGGTAGGTGAGCCCAGAACGGCTACTTTCAACAGAAGGGACGCTGTCCATCCCTCTAGTTTAAAGAGCATAAACGCGTTTACGAGATACATGAGAGGATATGGATTGTATGTATTATATTCTTAACCCAGACACCACACAAAAATTTACAACGTTACGATTTAGGAATAGACATTTCTCTCCTTTATCATTATTTCGGCCGTATAAAATCCACTGCTGGACACAGGCCTCCCCTAAAAATCACCATAACGACCGATATGGGCATGTTGTGTGCTCTTGGGGGGGTTTTGCCATAATCGCCACGCTTGGCAGGCGGGTTAGCGATCGCTGTTGAGTTGTTAATGTACTCGAAGGGCGCTGCTGCCCGTCCTCCGGCTAATCCCATAGTCGCCTTTTACGACACCCAAGGGATGAGATGGGTTGGTGCAGTGTAGCTGCTGTGTGGTGCCGGCTATGAATAGTCGTAGCCGGCACCACACTACACTACTACAGCTACACTCTCTTTTATAACCAAAAATAAAAATAGTTAATTCCCATTCACTATGTAAAATTAGTAAATCAGTAGGTTTATTATACTAACCTTACTTTTGGCACAATGAAAGGAATGACTTGTTCACCCCGGTGCAGGACATGCTGTGTGCTGTGTTAAGACCCGTCAGGGAGAAAAGGCTGAAGAGGCGGCGCGGTGCCTGCACCTACTGGCTGACGCAGATACAAGTGTGTCACATGGGACTGAAATCAGAAGCCCGGGGCCACAGCCATGCGGTGAGCCTGACTACCCAGAGGATACGACGCAGCACACGCTGGAGGAGAGCGGGTCAGGCTACATAGCAGAATGGGGTCCGCCAACATGATAAATTAGATAACCACTGATTCTCGCATCATTGGGACCATTTGTTCCTAAGCTTAATCAGGCTAAAGGACCGAGGGAGGCTATTTGAGGTCTCTGTAGCCCGCACAAATATGTTAAGTTTGCACCGGTTGTTGGAGCAATAAGAAATAAGTATACAGCGTCTCTCAACGTATAGATATTTTTATTTGTTCTTTAGCGAAATTCAAAAGGGTGACACATATTTGTACTATGTATCTATATGACTATCAGTTCATCATCTCAGCCATTTATACATCCACTGCTGAACAAAGGCCTTCCCCATATTTACACAATTGTTTCATCATTTTGGGGGGCATTTGCTTGGCTTACCACGCTTGACAGGCGGGTTGGTAAGCGCAGAATGGCTACTGTTCCATAGAAAGTACGCTGCTGCCCGTCCCTCAGCTTTAGAGTCCCTTAGTCGCCTTTTACGACATCCAATGGGAGGAGATGGAGTGGTGCTATATTCTTAACCCGGACACCACATGCACTATCAGTTACTACATTGTTATTTAGATATAAACTTGTAACAACATTGGAAGTGATGAAATATGAGTAAATAAATAAAGAACTTAAAATGACTGCAACCTGCCGCAGGTGCTATGAAGTTTCCGAAAGATTCCTACGCCCCCGACACCCCGATTGATTGAACACCGTGGTGGATTTAGTGGATAAGGGACATTCCCTAGGGCCGAGGACGTCAACGAAATTCCCTATGAAAAAATAAAATAAGAAAAATATGAACCTGATAAGCGGGAATGTAATCCAATAACTTTTTTATGAATACCCAAATTCCACGCGTACAGTCACGGGCACATTTTAACAAAATATTCTACTCACATACTATTCGGCAAGTTCTTTTATAAATAAAATAAATTTAACTTTACTGTTTTTTTTAAGTAAGTAAGAAGTTTATTTTCTCACCACAATAAAAAAAAATTGCAACAGAGTTGATTAAAATGTCAAATATAAAGATGTTTGTTTTTATCTTGACATGTAAGAGCTCGTTTAACAGTTGGTTAAAAGAATATTACCGTATAGTCCCGGCTAAGAAAAGCAACACCTCATTTCATCCTGTTGGTATCGTAAAAAGCAACGATGTGATTGGCCGAAGGCTAGGCAGCAGCGTCCTTCAACTATATTAACAACTCAACTGCGGTAACTAACCGACCTGCTGGCGTGGCGATTGTGGCAAAACTCGCCAATGAGCATACAACACATACCCGGACAGCAGTATCCAGCAGTGGACATCTTTGGCTGCAATGCTAATAATGATGATGAGAAGAAATATACTCAGAAACCTCTGTATCCCATCATATCAACAAGTTTGTGTGTAAGACGTAAATTTAATTAAATCCCAAGAGACATTTAATTGGATTCAGCGTACGAATATGTCTTTAGTATTGTGCAGCTCTTAGCTCGTTACTCACTCGAGAAGGTTTCAGTTTAACTAATTGTGTTTTGAGTTAATGTCTTTCTCCATAATAGTGTTACTTGAGTTATACTGTTATATCTTGCTTTTCCTTTGAGCTTCATTTGTAGAAGAAATAAGAACGAATGAATTATTATATTTTTTCACAAACATCGTTTTCCTTGTTAGTCATATATTTACGTAAGATTCTGACAAACAAACAAAATTCCAGATAACTGTGTCTAACTTGCGTTTACTAAAATGCGGTGTTAAAATTACATTATCAGTCCATTATTGTTCCACTGCATCCTTTTCTCACGATGAGAAGCGTCGGGGTAACAACCGCCCCAGCGCCCAGGTCCAACATGTCTGAACCCTCTGGCGGATTTATGCAGTGGGGGGCCTCAGGGGTCGTGGGTGTGCTGATTGGGGAGTTTGCGTGCTCATACCGAGCAACCCCCGGGAATACGGTGGCGGGCACGTCATATGACCGTGACCATGCATGGTGGTATACCCCTTTGTCCACTTCCCGGGTGGAAGAAGTACATGATGTATTTCCACTAGGCATTTTTTTTTGCACGATGCTTGCAGACTCCACTGTCTACAACCTCGTACGCCCAGCCAGGATACCTATTTAATCTGTTTATTTTTCTTAACTCACGAGATTTCCATCGTGCGTAATAATAATTTTCACGATGGTTTAGTGCAGTCAATTGACTATCTGCGTGTAGATGTCGCGGGTTCAATCTTAGCATACAACAAATATTTGTAAACACAATCGTTGTGCGAGACTCTACCTGATATATTGTCATTATATCATGCATGTTGTCAGTGATGATAGACCGATCCCAGTACAATGCGACACAGTTATTCTCGTGAACTGGATCGATCACATACTTATAGTATAGCACTTCTGAAGTAACAAGGATGAATTGCAGCGCAAGTTGTAAGTGGATAATCCTGGCCACTTGGATATGGATATGCATATGAAAGCACTCGCCATTAGCAAGACCAGAACAGAGAACCAGAAGTAATGTGATGAATAAACTCAACTGGACGGTTGCATGCTCATGCTTTTCTTCACAATACATTTCCGGTATTTGTTTGTCATGATAAATAATATCAATGCTTCTCTCAGATATCTGTATATATAGCCAGGACGCTAATGCTAGAAAGTTCATATCAAACTCACAAAGAGCCTGGTAAAAACTGTTGGGAAGCTTCTTTCGCGAACATTCCAATCTTTATTTTTATGTAGGTATTCGAAATATATCTCCGTGTGGTGTCCGGATTAAGAAGGTATACCCACTGCATCTCCTCCCAGGGATGTTGTCAAAGTCAAATCAAATGACGGCACGGTTGGTGCAGTGGCTGATACAGTCGGCTGCTGCACTTCGGGTCGTGGGTTCGATTCCCGCACGGAACAAATATTTGTATGATCTGCAGGTAGTTGTTCCGGGTCTGGTCGTATTGTATGTGGAATTCATATCTGTGAACGCACCCACGACACAGGAGAATTCCTAGTGTGGGGCAACGTTTACATTTAAATAAAGAAAAATAAAAAAGGTGACTAAGAGATTATATACCAGACGGGTGGGCAGCAGCATCTTTTCTGAGGAACAGCAGCCTTACTGTTCTCACCGGCCCAACTGCAAAACGTGATTGCAGTGACTGCCAAACAAATCCCCCCCCGCAAAATTGCACAATTGTAGAAATCAATCGGGGGTCCTTTGCTCAGCAGTAGACGTTATTTATCTGATGTAATGATCAGAAATATGAAAAAAAGAATATGTTCACTCTACTTTATCTAAAGTTAATGTAGAGCCTAAGGTAATTTCAAAGTTACTGTCAAATCTTGTTCCCGAAACGCGAAACCTTCCTTTAGCAAAGTTTTCAAAGGAAAACAGTTTAATGACTATCCTCGCTAAGTAAAGCATTTCCAACATATTGTAAAACAGATAAAAATGTACTCCACAACTGAAATTAAGGCCAGTAGAGTAATTAATAAGGAAAAGACATAAAATCCGAGTTAAGACCACCACACGGGAGGATAGGAGGTTCATTAATCCCCCCCCCCCCCCGCCCCCCCCCTTAACCAATGCCGTCGGAAGAACACTAAGGAATTATCTTCGGGGATTAGATTCAATTCACGTTTTTAGTCTGTGTCCTTCGTGCACTGTTCCGATGAAGATAATATTGTGATTTATCGTGCTGGCTTTGCTGGCCTGAAATATCGTTTATTGAACGGACGAACGACGGAAGAGGCTACTAAAGGATAAAAAATATAGATGATATCTTAATACTTTTATAATCTTGCTTACTAATTTAATGTGAGAGATTTTTTTTTGAATATATGTTTCGATAGTGATAGATCTCTTATTGCACGAATCTGACTAGCTGGTAGGAGAACGGCATGCCCCTTCGTGTTGGGCGGAACCGCTGTCAATGTCGGAATGGAACGTTCTTCTTCTCTTAGATTATGGCTTCTGTAGAGTATCTTCCACAATTTCGTCAAGTACAAGGCAACGTAGTACGGTGTTTAGATTACTCAATTTTTGCATATTTATTAAATATTTCTCAAAAGTGAAAAAAGTCTCTAAAAATATGTCGGCAACGTCGTACATATACGGTTCGATTGTTTTTTTGGAATTATAATTGGAATATATATAAATAACATTATCTATACAAATAAATAAAATTGAAGTGTCTGTTTGTAATGTCAAAATAACAGCTTTTTACTAAATGCATATGAAAGTATATACGGTACCTATAACAAAAAAACTATTTTTAATTTTTTTGTCTGTCTGTCTGTCTGTCTGTTTGTTCCGGGTAATCTCCGAAACGGCTGGACCGATTTTGACGGGACTTTCACTGGCAGATAGCTGACGTTATAAGGAATAACTTAGGCTACTTTTATTTTAGAAAAATATTTAGGGTTCCGCGCGAAAACAATAAAACCCTTGAAATCCAACATATATATTCTATGTCAAGTGTCTATGTCGAGGTACTCCAAATTTCTTTTAAATTAAACGCGGGTGAAACCGCGGGTCCCAGCTAGTTAATAATATAATTATGGCGATAGTAACTGACCTGTGACGACCTAAGTGCGGACACTTGTTTCTGCAGCGAGATGTTCTCGTCCTCTAAGTCCCCGATGTCAACGAGCAGCCTCTATTCCCGCTGCCTGGCTTCCTGAAGCTCTGCTCTCAACGCGAGTCGCTCTGATTCACGCGACACCACATTCAAGTGGCCCAGCTCTGAACTTTCGGCTAGCAATCGATCTCGTTCACTCACCACGCGATCCAGTTCGTAACGTAACTAGGAATAAATACAATTTACAATAAATAACTATGCCAACTTTTATGCAGCCACTCATAAAATACGACATGTACTAGGTATATAATATCAAAAGTAACAGATAATAAACCAAGTACACAATTACAAATTTGCGAGTTGTTTGGATTGTGACAACGTTTTATTGATGAATATGCAAATAAATATTATAATACAGTATAACTTATAATTAAATAGATAATATTATTGGAATGGAACGTTAACCGAAGGGTTCCTACTTGCACAAAATAATTAAAACACATTTTATGGTTTAATGTTTATTTTAATAATATTGATCACAAATGTGCAACTGACAAATACTTGCGACGTTTAGATTTACTTAATTTGAAGCTTAAATTAAGTAAATAAAATATTATTAAATTTAATCATATAATGAACTTTCATTCTTTTGAACAATTTAAGTAAAAACTTTGACGAAAGCAATCACAAGGTTTCACAAACTCTTTTTTTCATGTTGCAAGTCGTTTAGGCTCAATTTGATCACCAGTGAAAGAACTAAAATATTGTTTTTAATCATCTTCTAATTTATTGCAATAACTAATAAAATAATCTGGGGTTAAAAACCATTTTTCATATCTCACGTGAAATTACAATTATTTACGAAACGAAACATGAGAGCGATACTCCTAAATACTATTACCGGACTGCGCTATGGTCGTTCGGTAAGCGGGTGCGGCCCATCCCGCCGCCCCACTGCATGATTTACCCTTTACGGACCCCGAGTCGAATCACTGCTAGATATATTTTAACTGTGCAAGAGAAGAGGTAAGTTTAAGATGTATTTTCATCGTGTTAAATAAGTGAAAAAGGTAATCGGTGCCAGATAATCGCCGTAAGTAGTAATTTAACTTTAGACTTAAACAAGAGACAAGTTTCGTTGTCATCAGTCACCCTGCGACCACGAACTTTGCAAAGTGTTCGAAACGTCAGGAAAAACAAAAATCTACAATACACGCGATGTAATCCGTTTAAAAGGGTTTTATTATAATGATAAATATGTCAATAATAAAATATTGTGAATACAAGTAGTAGACCAGTTATACAAATATAGACATCATAACTGTCTGGTCGCTTTGGGTATTCCTATACAATATTGTGACACAAAATAAATCTGGACTTTATAACAGAAACCTCCGAGTTTGTTTCGGCATTTCTTCTCAGTGGCAGTCACTAGGACACGCCGGCTTCGTCTAAATTTATTGACAAGTGAAAGCATTTTTTGTACCCTACTTGCTTAGTACATTGTATCATCATTCATCATCATTTCGGCCGAATGTAGTCCACTGCTGGACACAGGCCTCCCCCAAAGATCACCAAACGACCGATATGGGTGTGTTGTGTGCTCATTGGGGATTCTTGCCATAATCGCGATGCTTGGCAGACGGGTTGGCGATCGCAGTTGAGTTGTAAATGTACTCGAAGGACGCTGCTGACCATCCTCCGGTTAATCCCATAGACGACTTTTACGATACCCACGGGATGAAATGCGGTGGTGGCATTCTGAGCTGGCGCCACACGGTACGTACATTGTATCATATACGTCCGCAATGTCCGTGGCAAGCGTAGCTTAACCTCGTTAATCGATCGTTCTGCCTGGATACTTATGGGGTTTTGGCTAAATGGCAACCATGCAGAACTGGCAATACATTAGATTGCGAGGGAAGCCACATTTGGAAAAAGAAACTGGTGCCTTATGTCCCAATCAGTCATCTTATATGACGTGTGCTGAAAAATTATCGGCGTCCTGTATACAAATCAAAAGTTATCATGTTTCAGATACTTTTGATGCTGAAGTGGACGTTTGCAGGTTGATAATTATTACGATACATAACGCTTCTTAAATGGTTGCCTATCCGTCAGCGTAGAAAACAAAGGGCATTGACAACCTTGTTTTCATTTCTTGATTCTCCCACATCCCCTACTTATCTTACTTCTCATTTTCAATATATTTGCTCCAAGCATTACAAAAATCTACGTTCCTCGCCTAATCGTATCTTGAAATTTCGGTTCGGACTTTATACACTCTTCTTTCTTTGTCCAATCTATTCTTCTTTGGAATTCGCTACCTCTTGAAATCAGGATGGCTACCAGTCGCTACTCTTTTAAAAACAAACTACGCAAATACCTCCTCAATTCTTTGGCAGAAACATCTCTATGTTAGTAATTCCTACAAAAAATATTTATATGCGTATATTTTGTTATTGTATGGTTTTATTATTATACGTGTACGTATATTTATATATTTATATTAAGTCAACGATAAACGTCTTGCGTAAATTGCCTTTCGTTATTTAACTACTCACAGTTACACTGTCTGTGCACCTACCATGTTTTTTTTCTCTGTATCACCCTAAGGTCGACTGGTAGAAAATGCCTAATGGCATTAACTCCGCCTTTGTACAGTTTTAGTGCATAAAGTATTAAATAAATAAATTATTGTGATGAGGATTATAATCATATCATATCACAACATCCAAAGGACGTATACTGCCTCCCAATAGAATGCCACAACTGTGTCATCATTTTGGGGGGAATGTGCCAATGCAAATGCAGATTGATCATGTTCCACAGATACCCATCCCTTTGGTTTTGAGCCCCTCAGTCGTTTTTATGACATCCACGGGAGAAGATGGATTGTTGTTTTATTCTTAATCCGGAATGGAACACAGGGAAAATCTATACAAATAAATTTAATTGAAGTGTCTGTTGGTAATGTCAAAATACCAGCTTTTATACTAAATGCGTATGAAAGAAACGTAACTTAGGCTACCTTCGTTAAAGAAAATAGTTTTTTTTCTATATTAAAGTTCCGCGCAAAATAATGATAACCCATAAAATCATCAATATTTATACTCTATGTTGACTATCTATGACGTACTCTAGATTATTCATAAATAATCCAATTTATTTTAAATTAATTAGCGGGTGAAACCGCGGGTCCCAGCTAGTTTATAAATAAATGGTGGACGAAACCGCGGGGCACAGCTAGTTCTAAATATATAGTGTCGACTTAAAAAAATATGCTCATAAATCGAATCGCTTTCACAGATTCACCGACAAATCAAATCCATAATGGTATTAGATCATCCCCACGATTTATTTTCAGCGGATTCTTAGTGCTTATTTTCAGCCGTCGATGGATGAGTGTTTACGGAAGACTTATCCACATAAATACATATATATTATTCACGTCTATTCTTTAAGTATACAATCATAATGGATTGAAATATTCACGCTGCAGTCAGATAAATAAGCAAATATTAGAATAGATATACAAGAGTCGAATCAATCATACAAGGCTTACGTTTATATTTCACATAGAGCAAATAGCCTATATAAACATAACGACATACCACACGTTTAATGTTTACATAGAAACCGTATGTGTCTATGTATATTTGATGTAGGTAGTGAAGACAATATACGTGTAAGTTGATAAACTATTTTGTTATTATATCACTTACTGAATTCACAAATCAACATGAGATTTCAATTTCATGCTAAACTGAAAACTTAAGATGTAAGCTCAGCTATATAGCAAGCTATATTTTCTAGTATAAATTGATCTTGTATTGTATATGTTTTCTTTATGGTGAGAAATCAGCGTAAACTAGACATGTTAGCTAGATTTGTAGCCATTTGTACCCACTCGGGTCGACTATCTTACTATTTTATAAAGAGGATAAATTTAATTCCCCTTGGTGTCCGGATTATGGATATAGTACCATCCAACCTCCTCCCGTGGATGTCGTCAAAGGCGACTAAGGGACTAAACTAGAGGGATGGGTAGCAACGTTCCTTCTGTGGAACAGCAACCATTCTGTGTTCACCATTCCGCCTGCCAAGGGTGGTGAGTACTGGCATGTTCCCCCCAAAATGACACAGATGTGGAAATCAGTGGGGGAGGCCTTTGTTCAGCAGTGGACGTCCTTTGGCTACTATAATGATGGTGAAACGATCGATTGCTTGTTTGCAAAATTCTCAAAAATCTACTTAAATGTAACCACCAATGACAGTAGCTTTATTATCTACTGTGAAGTGGTATGATACTAATATTATAAATGGGAAAGTTTGTATGTATTTCCCAATCACGCTTAAACGATCGAACGATTTAAAGTGAAATCGGTGAAGCCGGTAAGAGTCTAGCATACCCCTCCACCCTTCCCCTGGGCAGAGGAAGTCTATGATAGATTACCACTGGGTGAAAATATAAACCCTGTGGTATCCGGATTTAGAATATAGCACCACTCCATCTCCCCCTGTGGATGTCGTAAGAGGCGTCTCAAGAAATCCAAGCCAGAGGGATGGGTAGCAGCATCCTTTCTATGGAACAGCAGCCATTTTGCGCTCACCAACCCACCTGCCAAGCGTGGTGAGTACTGGCAAATTCCCCCCAAATGACGACACACCGTTCGTCTTATGGGGGAGGCTTTTATTCAGCAATGAACGTTTTTTGGATGTCAGTATGAAAATACAAACAGTGCTGCAGTCGGGTGGTTATCTAGATCCAGTGGCATCAGCGGTAATGAAACTGCTAAGAGCTATCCGCGCAATCAACGATATGGGTCTTCGCGAATCCCTCCGAGATATCTTTTCAGATATTAATGCTACAGTGAAAACCCGTATTTAGTTAGAACTCATTTTCTTTAGTTAAAACTAGTGTATACTGGAATCCTTCGTTACAACTAGAATTTACTGCTACTGAAAAATGAATATCAGTTAAAACTGCTTTTATGTAGACAAAACACGTTTTCACCATTCCATGTTTTATGGCCGATTCGATTATTTGGCAGAGTTAGATTATGTCTTTTCTTTTTGTTGGGCTTCTCGTATACATTTCTGGGAAGTGTGGTTGCTTAACCGGTCGTTTCTAGCGAAGCCAAAAGAGGCCACCAGCCAGGCTTAAAATTAATATTAAAAACTAAGCATCTTGCGCTAAGGGCGCCCCGTGCGGAACACGGACCTCGGCTTAGAGCGTTGCTGGGGATAACAAGCTATTGTTTTGGGGACAGCTTTATCGGTATTTTTTAAAATTTATTAGGAGACCTTTAGAACTACCGGCATGGGCCGGCGCGAGCAAGAGACGGAGGGAGAAGTACTAACGGGAAGGTGACGCGGCGACGTCGGTGAGGCGGGTATCCTCGGCGGCGAGGGCGGTGAAACGGTTGGGTAGATTATGTCAGAATATAATACTTTATATTCTCAAGACGGTGGCGGGTTGTGATTTGCTCGCGCCTCTTTGAGGGAATGTACGGTTGGCCAGGTCGCACAGAGATGGGGCCCGTCAGACCAAGGGACGAGACGATACCTGCCGGAGGTGTGGTCCAATACCACAGCGAACAACCCACCCCCAGCTATAGGTAATTGGAAGAAACGCTATGAGGTTTTAGGCGGCAAGAGTCCAGCAATGCCAGGCCAACCGAGGCCAGCAAGGAGGAAATACATGAGGAACCCCCTACGACAGTAAGAAAGAAAATAAAACAGATACTTTATGTTGCATTTTTTATATAAACATCTTTAAATTACACCGATATAAACCGTTGCGTCACAGATAGACCAGTGTATTTTATATTCAAGCAAATTGTTAGGATATATTGTTTGCGAAGTCTTTCTATATGGATACTATAAAGTGATTGGGTTTATTGTTATTAGACGGCACGGTTGGTGCAGTGGCTGATACAGTCGACTGCTGCGCCGGGGGTCGTGTCGCGTCGTTTTACCCCCGGGAAGACGGTGGCGCGCACGTGGTCACGTGCCGCCGTGTGCGCAGCACAGCGCAAAGCGAGACTTGGGGGGATCCTTTACAATCCTCCCCGAGTAGTGCCTGAGGGGACGACCTTTTTACAGTAGCCTTCCTTCCTTCCTTCCTTCCTTTCTTTAGCGGAGGCTAGAGGGGGTGACCGCTTTACAGTCATCCTCTCCGTGATGTGCCTAAAGGCGTGGCACCAATGGGCGGCTCTAGTGTGATCTTACGAGGACCTGGAGCCTCCCTTCGGTGCCGAAGATGGCCGCTCCAGTGGTTTTAGCCGGTAGGAGTCCGGCATACCCCTTCGCCCTTCCCCGGGGTGAAGGAAGTTCCATGTAGAATTTCCACTCGACATCAATAAAAAAAGGGCAACGTTTTAAAAAAGAAAAAAGCTTTATTCGGTTTTTTTGTAACCAAAGACAACCTCATTTGTTAAATCTCAAGCTAGTGAAATTACGGGGCATAAGCGACGAAATACGAATGTCTCGAGGTGATGAGCGCAGTGTGATGCCACGCAGGACTAGTCCTGGGTAGCATTACAATTGTTATAGGCAGGCGTTTACCACCAGGTGAATGACTTGTTGTTCGTCTCGTCACCAAGTTGTATAAAAGAACTTTGTTTATAGAACTATAACAAGATGTCATACTCAGAGCTAACCTTTTTCAAAAATGAATACTTACAGTGGGTAGGGTTGCCAGGTGGGAAGACTACAATATCTGGGCTGAATTTTCAAAATGTCGCGATTTTGGGGTCGTTGTCGGGACAAATAAATGAAAATCGGGTTTTTTTTCAAATTAACATCATGACAAAAAATCTTAACATTTTCGGCACATTGAGTATTATGAAATAATACAATAATAAAAAAATTGCGACGCAATAGAAGGTTGTATGTTTACCTCGACGCACAGTGCATGTCATTCCACTATCGTATGCTTCCATATACCCTACTGCTTTCGTTATATTTCTTATTCTATACAGAAATAATCTTCTTCTGCTACTGTACTGTGATTTGTGAACCCTGTCGTGAACTTTCTTCTTATGAATAAACTGCTGTGACTCTATGCCGTGCTTATTGTTTTTGGTGATAATTACAACTAATAAAGTGGTGGCGTTCCGTTCAGTCGGAGGAGTGAAGTGATCCAAAAAGCGCGCGGTAATTTTAAATTTCTATTTTGATAAGAACTTTACATGTCGGGACTTTTTGTATTTTGTCGGGATTCTGGACATCATATGAAATGTCGGGACAATCCAGATGAATCCCGACCATCTGGCAACCCTAACTGTGGGTCGGATCGAGAGTGAAGATATACACAATGTGGCCACGTTTAAAGCCAATATATCGCTAGCTAGGTATCATTATATCTGTTAGTGGCATGGCCAAGGTGAAGGTTCTAAACTATTCTGTATCTATTTTATTTCAGGGTATAACATTAAATGTTTTATGGTAAAAGCTTTCATATATTTTATCGCGCCTACAAGTATAGGCATTCCATTCTCAACTAGCAATTGGTTATTTTAATAGCTTCGTATAAAGATGCTGTGGGAGATGGATTGCGTTTACATTATAGCATTTTTTTTTTATTAATGTCCAGTGGAAATTCTACATGGAACTTCCTTCACCCCGGGGAAGGGCGAAGGGGTATCCTACCGGCTAAAACCACTGGAGCGGTCATCTTCGGCACCTAAGGGAGGCTCCAGGTCCTCGTATGATCACACTAGAGACTGCCTATTGGCACATCTCGGAGAGGGTGACTAGCTTGGCAGATGGGTAGGTGAGCGCAGTATGACTAGTGTTCCACAGAAAGGACGATACTGCCCACTCCTCTGGTATACACAGGCCCTTAGTCGATTTTTATAACATCCACGAGAGGAGATGGAGTGGGTTTATTCTTAATCCGGACACTACACGGATATCATACGTCATTTATACATATAATTTTGAAATTCATATTCGTGTCATTATTAATTTTCACTTATGAAATTATGACGGTATCATATATTATTTTTAAACTTAGACGTAAATAAAACAAGTTTCACTGCGGCAAAATGTATCAGGCAGTACAATAAGTTATTGTTCCATCTTCGATGTAACCTAACATTTTTAGCAAATAAACATTCTGTTCTATTCTAATATCGAACAACACAAATTTTCGGCAAAGCATTACAGAGAATTTTGAAACTACAGTTATGGTTACCTATGGTAAAATGTTGTGTACCTAATTAAATTTTGAGATCGAATCAGAAATGAGGTGACCTGGAAGAAATACCAAAGCTGCCGAACGCTGGTGGAAAGTTCGAGTGGAGACCTGGACTAGACGGCTTTCAACGAGATAGATAGATGACCTGGTGAACGTCTCTGCCCATGCTCGTTAGATGCGGGTGGCATGTAACCAATGCATTAGGGGTGGTTTACTATAGTAGTGTACGTCCTTTGGCCTAAATGATGCATTAATTTTCGGTGAGAGAACCCAGTTCCAAATATAGGACAGGAAACAAAGTTTTCCGGCACCAAAGTCCCATGCGCTTAAGTCAAATATCACGTGTCCAAGTTAGCAATTTGTATGGACTAGTTGTCAACTAATTGTAACTTGGATATTTGCTGCACTTATATGAGAAGACAGTAAGTGTAATTCCTCATAAATACTATGAAGACCTTGCAGGAAACGAACAACATATTATGATTCTTAGGTTTTCGTGACCTATGAAATTGCTGTTTTGTATGAAGTATAGTCTTTTATTTTTCTATCGTTTTTATTTATTTTAATAAAAGTAATCACCCGTGCAATCGCAAGCATCTTTGCCAACGCAGTGGCAGTTAAGCGATGCCCTTCTTGAAGAAACCAGATGGACGGGAGATGATAAACTCTTCAAAGGCATTTTGTACTGCCTTTCGGGTATTGGTTTTTATTCCCGCCAAAAATTTATCCAGATTCTGGAAAAAGTATAAGTCTGTAGGCGCAAGACCTGGTGAGTTCGGCGGATGACGGAGAGCTTCCAATCCCAGCTCTTGTAGCTTGGAGACCGTCTGTTGTACAGTATCGTCATGCAGGAACAGCGGGGACGAGCGATTGATCAAAGCTGGTTGCTCATATATACCTGTATGGGTTGCCGTTAATACACAAAAGCAATGTTCACCTACGACGAATAGTAAGCCAGATTGATACACAAACTTACGAACTGGCACAACACCTAGGGAAGATACTCTCAAAACTTCGTGGAAAGTCTAATAGGGTGGGTGACCATTCTTGTCACATCAGGATCTTCCCGTACCTGGGAGAGTACATTTAAACGTTTCAAGAATGAAAAAGCCGCAGGCAGCAGCATCCTTCCAGTAAATTCAATTCAATTTATTTATTTAACTAGCTGGGACCCGCGGTTTCACCCGCGTTTAATTTAAAAGGGATTTAGAGTATACTTCAATATAGAGACTTGACATAGAACAAATATATTGGATTTCAAGGGTTTTTATTTTTTTGCGCGGAACCCTAATTATTTTTCTTAAATTAAAGTAGCCTATATTATTCCTTATAACATCAGCTATCTGCCAGTGCAAGTCCCGTCAAAATCGGTCCAGCCGTTTCGGAGATTACCCGGAACAAACAGACAGACAGACAGACAGACAGACAGACAAAAAATTTAAAGATTGTGTTTTTGTTATAGGTACCATATATACTTTCATATGCATTAAGTAAAAACCTGTTATTTTGACATTACAAACAGACACTTCAATTTTATTTATTTGTATGTATAGATTTGTGATATATGGGTTACATTATTCGTCGGTGTTATAGGTAATACATAGTATATTGGTATCTCCATATTAACCCTTCATTAATTTAGCCGAAATACGTCCACTGAACAGAAGCCTCCCCCAAAGATTGCGACATCGACCGGTATGGGTTTGTGTGCACATTGGGGGGTTTAGCCATAATCGCCACGCTTGGCAGACGGGTTGGCGATCGCAAGTATATTATAACTGTACTCAAAGGGCGCTGCTGCCCATCCTCCAGCTAATCCCATACTCACTTTATACGACACCTACGGGATGAGATGGGTTGGTGGTATTCAGCCGGCACGACACGGTCGCCTCACGGCATGCAAATTAACAACTCGACTGCGATCGCCAGCCCAACACATACCCAGGCCGGTCGTAGTGGCTCTTTGAGGGAACCCTATATCCAGCAGTGGTCATTTTTTGTAATGATCATCAGATTGGATGCTGACCTCAAGAAAGTTGGGAAAAGGTTAGGAAGAATTAAGGAAGGCTCCGGAGCTTTGTTCTCGAAATCCAGAGCCCCCTTCGGTACCGACGATGATTGTCTAGGCGATTTTGCCAATCATGGGCAGCTCTAGTGTGATCTTACGAGGTTCTCCGGAGCGGAGGAAGTACATGATGAATTTCCACTGGAGACCAATGAAAAAGGTGATTTTGCTAGTAAGTCCCCTACAGTATCCGAATACACTTCACCCCTGTCCCCAGAGGCATTGGACGATGATTTCCACCTTTTCTTACCATCAAGCGGATACAGACCGGTTACTTGCCACCTTAGTGGTTTAAAAAATAACATTTCCACTGCGGTTAAAAAAAAAGAAAGAATTAAGGAAAGTTAATTTACCCCGAACACGTAAATATACATTTTCTTAACATTTTGAAACTTTTTTATACTTCATACTGTGCCGTTATAAATTAATTCAACCCCAAATTGTTTCCAAATTGACATTATCATTATTTCTTCTGTCCCTGATTAATTGAATTCTATTCGTCAAGCTTTCAAAGAGAAAGCCTTTCAGAATTCAGGTTGAGGGACTTTTGTCATCAAAAATCATTGAAATACTTACTCGAGAGGTTTTAATCAGACAGAGATTTATTAAAATGTTCTTATTTTCCATTATTTCGAATGAAATTTTTTACAGGTTTATGTCGACTGCATTTTGAGGTAACATATTTTCGTAGCAGTGTCTACGATACTAAAATATGGTTCCCGACAAAGAACCACCAGAGAGGGGAGAGAGGTTCCACCCCGGTCTACTACCTCTCTCCTCTATGTGTAGTAAAATGCGAGTAAGGAACGATATCAAGAGGATGGGCAGCAGCATCCTTACATTGCGTAACGTACTGCGATCGACAATCGGGCTCAAAGCCAGGTGACTATGGCAATGTACGCTATGACCGATCACTGTAGTGATCATTGGGAGGACCCTGTTCAGCAATGGGTGTTTACGCGCTGAAGCAATAGTATGTATATCTACTTTAACCTTGCCGGCTATATCTGCCGGTCGTCATTATTGAAAAGCCGCCGAGCGTCAATATCCGCTGGCTGGAAGGAACACGAACGTTCGTTCCAATGCCCATTATTAGTGCAGATGTTACAAATTGCTAGTATTCAAGTCATTTGAAATTAAAAATAAAGTCAGATCTTAATCTACAGAGACAGAAAAAAGAGGTTAGTTTTGCCATGATAAAATTATTAATATGAATCGGCGTTGATAATTTATTGTGCGTTTTCTTTGCGTTGTTTATTTTATTGTTATAATAATAAGAATAATAATGTTTTATAGTGTAGTGAGGTAGTACTTCGTGAGTATTGATGTAGGGGCTCCAAATCCTCCTAAGATCACACTAGAGCCGTCCATTGGTGGCACGCTTTTAGGCACATATCAGAGAAGATGGCTATAAAGCGGTCACATCCTATAGCTGAGGGGAGGTGACTCTTACTACGCTCGACGCTCTTACTCTGTTACGTACATGGTGGCACGTAACCACGCAGATTCCCCAATCTGCACACCCACGACTCCCAAGGCCCCGCGCCGTCTAATGACGGCTCCCTGTCTGCTCAGGCGTATTGGCCTTGGACGCCGGGGCGGTGGTTTTTCCGTGCAAGTTCGGCCTTCTCCCAATCTATCTCTGCAGTCCCTTTCTGGAGCATGAGGCCCTCGCAGAAGATCACTGCCCTTCAATTTTCACGCTGTGCCAAGATACTGTTACTGCCAGCAAAGAAAGACCGTGCCCTATCCAATCGACCAGGATCCGCTGATCGGCAGCCCACGTAGGGTAATCCTCGAGGGGCGCTAGGTCAGGAAACCTCCACATATGCTCGGTAGCCGTAGCTCGTGGCCAATATACTGATGGGTAGGTGCCCAACTTTTGGGCTGTATGTAGGCCGTAGTATTTTTCACCGTTTTCGTGGAGCATGGGCGAGCTATTGGCGTGCTGGGTGTGCACTCACCCTACCCTATGAAAAGTAAACACAACGGGTCTAAATTGCGTACATTTTCTTTGATAAAAGGCGGTCATTTTTCAAGGCATATTAAACGGACCGCGGCTCACGGTTTGAATGTCTTGACGGGTGCCAAGATACGAAAAGGGTCAAGCACACTTAAACAATTGCCTTTCTTGACGCGAACAACTGCTTGCTCGTGATGATCGATTGTGTACTTTATACTAAAATTAAGCTGCCATACTTAGGGTGATATGTTTCGTCTTTTCATCAAATAAAAATAACAACTTATATTTTATCATGTAAAAGTATCATGTTGTTTATCGCAAGCACTTCTCCATATCAGAGGTGTTCTCCTCTGATCCTCGCCACAGAAAACACGCCAGGTACTGCGGGCGCCGGTGGAGGGTGTTGAATGATCTCCGGCCTCCATGGCTAGCGGCATGTGGGCAACGAACTAAGAGCAGTCCATAGCCAGAACAGAAACAGGCCCGAGAGGACGATGCGTGTGTCCTGCTCGTATGATCCTTACTGCGGGTGCAGTCTGCTGAAAGGCCAATACCTCATCCCCAGCCTCAGATCAGGTCCGTGGAAGGACACCGTGGGGTTTTTTTAGCTGGTAAGAATCCTGAATGCCCCTCAGCTCTTCCCAAGGTGAAGGAAGACCAACCTAATATAACCAATAACTTTGAAGTACGGTGATAATCATCATTGATAGTGATCATCATGTTATTGCAAAACCCCCAGTGATTACACAGCATAAACCCAGACCCAGTCGTTGTAGCGATCTTGTGGGGAAGCCTATATCCGGTAGTGGACTAGACAAGGTAAACTGAAATACGATAATCATCCCAAATCTGAAACCATTTTTACATTTCCCCAATAATGAAGGCATTTCTCACTTTGTTGTTCATCGGAAGTGAACCAATGTAGTTATTATAAAATTTAGACACTCAGACGTACATTCAATACGAAACATCACTTCGGATTAATTTTCATGGCCATTAGTAAATAACTGTGAAAGATTCAAACACCCTACTCCCTACACTACTACCCCACTTTGTAATATTAAACGGATATGTAGATAAGTTTACCTATAGAATTTGCTATTTGACCTTTGAAGCGTTTGTCCTAAAACCATTTTGCTGACGTCATGTTAATTAAGGCTTTCGTAGGTTCAATCGAAAAACTTGGTAACATTCGATTTGGTGACTGTTAATCAAAGCTGTTAATTCTGATCCACTTTATTTTATAAGTATATAATTATATACGTACAGTAACAATACAGAGGAGGCCGTGAAAATGCTGTGTACTTAAATATATAATACATATAATAATGTAATTCTGTTTACATGACATCAACCCGTACAAGTCCACTACTGGGCCTCCCAATGATCACTATCATCATATCAGCCACAGGACGTCCACTGCTGAACAAAGGCCGCCCCCTTAGATCTCCACAACGAGCGGTTACATGCCGCCCTCATCCAACGACTCCCAGCGACCTTCACCAGGTCGTCTGTCCACCTCGTTGGAGGTCGGAGTCGGATTCGACGATTGGGTCGCATTCGACGATTGATCACTATGACAGGTCATAATCTTATTGCCATAATCACCAGACTAAAGGTGAAGAAAATTGGTGATGGCAGTACATCTGTTATTGGCACTAAGGGAGATGCTGCTGCCCATCCTCATCTTCTAGATATCAACCATTATTCCTCTGTTACAACATCCATGGTTGGAGAAGGGTGGTCTTTGTTTTGTCGGAAACCACACGGTCGACATATATACATAATATGTATAGGTCAACAAAGACACTATACACTTAAGATAACTAAGATACACATAAGCTCACGGGCAGTATCACTGTGATTTCTTACCTTTTATATTATAAAATTATAATAAATGTGATAAAGACAGCCAATACTGACACACCACCTAATATCGAGTCCCGCGTTAACTTTTTGAGCCGATTTCCTACCGACATTTTCTCGGTATATGTTTTACAATCTTTTTTTTTTTTTTTTTTTTTTTAAAGAGTATCCATGGAGTTTCTTGCCGGCTCTTCTCCACGAGATCAACTATTTGGAACCATGCAACTTAGATTCTGACGTTTCATGAGTGCCAATATTTGGTTTATTTGAAATAAAAAAACTTTGACTTTGACCGAAAACAGGTTTCTCGAATAGTTAAAGTGGGACTTAATAGTAAGTGGCGTTTCAGTATTCAGCCGAGAGAATCTAAAAATGAAATGTAAAAACAGTAAAACTTAAGTTAACTTAACTTAAGGTTAGCCAGTTGCAGTCGACTAATACTAGCAAGGTGAAACCTCACTAAGTGTTGAGTAGAAAGCTCTAACTATAGAGCTAGATATCGTGACCAAAAAGTGAAAAGTGGAGAATTATCATGAAATAGTTATAGTTTAAAGTTTAACTCATACTTTAAATAACGCTGTACTAATACTCGACTGTACTGTACTTAGCCAGCTCCTAAGTTATTATATGTATACTGGTAAGGCATCAACTTATCGTTTAGTGAAAATGAGCATAAATAATCTCCAGTCACTTGGGTATTCTCCTTTGTAACAATCAATCAACTTTGCCTATCGCAGTACACTGCTGGAAATAAGGTTACGCCAAGTCACGCCATACTAAAAAAAATTACAACATTTGTGAATTTAATCCATATTTATTAACCTAAATTCGTTCATTTGATGACACTCTTTATATTATAATTAATTAATAATACAACAATTAAAACGGATTAAATCGCGTGTATTTTTGATTTTTGTTTTTACTGACGTTTCCAAAAAACGTCCGTTTTAAAAAACATCCTAATTTTAATAAACAAGATGGTTGGCAGGTACCACCTGTTTGGAATCCGGTTATGAAATTAATAAAATCCCAAGCAACACACCACACTAAAAAACATCAAGACACTGTGAGTGATTACTGCGTGCATCGAAACAATTTTTGATTGGTTTTGTACGGTAGATAAAATAACTTTTTAAATCTGTAACGACGCTTGTCACCTTAGTCATCCTGCGACCACGAACCCTGCAAAGTGTAATGCTCCAACGCCCCCGTGTGTCGCCCTGTTCCTTTGCAAACTTGCCTGACATTTCCGTGTTTCTAGACCATCACGCCTTTATTTACGGAAGGGATGCCCTACAACGATATACCTACGTGAGGTATATCGTTGTGGGGCGCAATCCATGCAATGAAGCAAGCATTTTTTCATAGTCGAAAATTCATCGCGAAATTATTTAGAAGGAAATAGATGTCTGCTTATTTCTGATGCATACCTTTATTTACATTTTAAAGGTATAGCATACTATTCAAAATGATTTATTATCCATCCCATTTTAGAGGAGAGTTATAAATAGGAAGTAAATAAATTGTAAACATTGTCGCACAAGGGAGCTAAGGCTGCATTGATATTGTCAATAGCATACGTGCGCGGTAGGCTCGAGTACAGTGCGTGATATGTGATCCCTACGAACACAAATAGGGTGTATTTCCGATCAAAAGTATTCAAAGAAAGTTTACCCGGTTCGTCTTTAAGAAGATGTATAGATATTACCACTACTTATACGTGTATGTAAAGGGAATGGCAAGTTTTTACGAGACGCAAATTACTTTCAGACACTCGCACTCAATGATGTTATATATTAAAAGAAGTAGATCGTCTTTTACGACATTCATGGGATAGATTTGGACGGCACGGTTGGTGCAGTGGCTGATACAGTCGGCTTCTGCGCTCCGGGTCGTGGGTTCGATTCCCGGACGGAACAAATATTTGTATGATCTGCAGGTAGTTGTTCCGGGTCTGGGTGTATTGTATGTGGAATTCATGTCTGTAAACGCACCCACGACACAGGAGAAATCCTAGTGTGGGGCAGTGTTTTTTAAAGAGAGAATAAAGTTCTTTGGTGGGAACCGCATGGAATGGAATTGTTTAGTGACTATTACATAGTAGAACTTGCCTTTTTTAGAATGTTAAATAAAATTTACGTTTCAAAATAAGCAAACTGCTGAATTCAAACATTAGTTAATGAAAATTTATCAGCATAACCAAATTATTTGTGTTATTAACACTCGACGGGGTTCCAATGTGTGAAACGATAGAGTTAATTAAATAAAGTCAATTGCTGGGCTCAGTGTTGGCTCTGTGGCCAGTCTGCAAACATTACGGTAATATAACAAAGGGTGAGGCTGTAATTCGTGCTTATCGAGAATAATATTGGCAAAGGTTTTGTTTAAAGTAGAGTTAAGTAGAATAAAATAGGATAGTTTATGCAGTAATTAGTTCCCAACTGAAAATTTTCGTGTTTATTGGAACTATGGTGGAAACATGATATAAATGTATACATTACGTAGAAATGGTTAATTAATCACATCATCCAATCTCTATCGCAAGAGTCCGTTAAGGTAGATACTCTGAACTGGGTCGACGGCGTACACTCGGAATGTGGCGACATCGCCTTCAATTGCAGTTCGAGACCAAATGCATTGTGGAGGCCATCCTGACGCTCTTCGGAGCCTGGCTCAGAAGGAGTAAGCGCGTCACCTACCGTCTGACGCAGGTATTCCCCGGTCACGGTAGTTTTGGTGCGTACCTGCACAGGGTAGGACGCGAGGAGACTGCACAATGCCACTACTGTGATAGCGATCAGGATACCGCAAAGTACTCGCTCGAGACGTGCCGTACATGGGCTGCCAAGCGACTGAACCTGGTCGATCAGATCAGGCAAGATCTCTCTCTGCCAACAGTGTCGGCTATATTGAGAGTGCAGAGCGGGATCGGGAGAAGGCTTATCCCGCACGAGGAAAGACGAGACGGCGCCGGGGTAACAACCACTCCGGTGCCCAGGTCCAACACGCTTGAGCCCTTTGCTATCGCTTCAAGTTGGGGGGCCTCGGGGGTCGTGGGCGCTTAGTTTGGGGAGACTTCGTGCTCACACTGAGCGACCCCCGGGAAGACGGTGGACACAATCACCTCGGCACCAGTGTCCAATACGCGAGAGCACTTTGCCATTACTATCGGGGCTGCAGGTTCACAGTTTGGGGATACCATGCGACGAACAAGGAGATGGTGGTGCGCACATGGTCATGTACCACCGTGCACAGCGCGCAGTGAGGCTTCGGAGGAATCTTTTATAATACCCCAGATGTGTGCCTGGGGAGACGATCTCGATATATCGCTTTTATCGATCGCTTTACATTCACCCCCTCCGAGATAAACCCATAGGCGTGACATGAACGGGCGGCACCCCTGCGATCGTTCTCGAGATCCTTGAACCTCCAGGAGATGACTACTCAGGTGGTTCTAGCCGGTAAATGATCAGCAAACTTCTTCGCCCTTCCCGAAGAGGGAGGAAGTCCATGATGGTTATTACACCAGGTGAAAAAAAAGACGACCTCCGCAGTGCCAGGTATTCTGCTGCCGAGAATATTATTTAAACTTTTTTAAACATTACTGTGTTCTAGGATACCGTATTGAGGTGAGGAAGGCAGTGTGGTCCCACACAGGATTAGTCCTGGGTGGCATAACAATGGTTATGGGCAGGCGTGACGCTTACCACCTGGTGAATGGCTTGCTGGGCAGGTGTAGAGGCTGTATTAAAAAACTTGTAGCTGTGACCATTCATTGTTCAAGTTTTCAGTTTCGCGTAACTGGACTAAACCCAAACGCGCAATTTTATCTGTTAGACAATCAAATAGTCAAATGATAAACAGAAGGTGGTGGATACAAATATGAAAAGCACTGTTTTGTTCATATAAATTAAATAAGCTTCGCAGATTATTCAGAGCTACGTCCAGTTTAATTTCAACAATTTGTTCTTTTACTGGGCGAGCGCGGGGTTCGAGAGATTACAACTAGTAACAAACGAACAAAGGTAAATAAAGTAAATCTATTTAAGGATCAACACTAGAAATCAGCACAGATTAGCGAGAAAAGGATAAAACATTCAGTCATTATCATAAGTAGATGAATATTTTGGATTACAGAATTAAGAAAGAAGATAAGAACATGTGTTTATAGGCACAAAAATCGCGCACTGATACAAAATTGTAGTGCCAAAAGGGTCGAGCTCAGAATAATGCCAGGAGGCCGTAATATTGATTACCTAACGTTGGTTTTAAGCTATAACATATCAATTAATCATTATACATACATACATACATATAATCACGCCTCTCTCCCGTAGGGGTAGGCAGAGACCACTTCTTTCCACTTGCTACGATCCTTACATACTTGTTTCGCTTCGTCCACTTTCATAATTCCCTTCATACATGCTCTTCGGTTTAGGGTACTCTTGACCTGGCCTTTTTTTTGAAGCCAATTATTGATCACTAATAGTGAGTTGCAAGGCGCCTAACGCGCCCGCTGAAAATGTAAAAGAATAAATATAATATTCTTGGCAGCAGAATATCTGGCACTGCGGATGTCGTCTTTTTTTTCACCTGGTGTAATAACCATCATGGACTTCCTCCCTCCTCAGAAAGTGCGAAGAAGTTTGCTGATCATTTACCGGCTAAAACCACCTAAGTAGTCATCTTATGGAGGTTCCAGAATCTCGAGAACAATCGCAGGGGTGCCGCCCGCTGATGTCACGTCTATCGGTTTATCTCGGAGGGGGTGAATGTAAAGCGGTCGGTGATCGTCTCCCCAGGCACATATCTGGGGTATTGTAAAAGATCCCCCCGAAGCCTCACTGCGCGCTGTGCACGGTGGTACGCGACAATGTGCGCGCTAACGTGTTCCTGCTCGTCGGTTGGTATCCCTAAACTGAACCTGCAGCCCCGATAGTAATGGCAAAGGGCTCCCGCGTATTGGAAATTGGCACCGAGGCTATTGTTAGCTCAGGGCCCTCTTCGCTCAAAGAGAGCGGGATCGGCCTATCCCAATCCTGCTCTATGGTCTCCTTCTGGAGCATAATCCTCTCACAGGAGTTCACTGCACGGCACTGCGGTGGTGCTATGGATATAGACTACAGTCCCTAGTCCTTACATTACCTACCTTTTGTCAATTTATTTTTTAATGGCGTCCAGTGTATATTCTACATGAACTTCCTTCGCCCCGGGAAAGAGCGAACGGGTATGCCTACTCCTACCGGCTCCCTCTAGCGGAGGGAAGTTGGCTGCCGCCACAAGCACTTCTCAGGGAGGATTATAAAGGATCCTCCCAAGACTTGCTGTGCACTGTGCTGAGCACACGGCGGCACGTGACCACGTGCGCGCCACGGTTTTCGTTTATTTGAATTTTACATATAGAATAAAATGTGAAATCCAGGTGGCCAATCTATAAAATCACACATTCAAAACATATATTATTAAAACAAATCACAAATAAAAAACGGAATCCGTAGAGTACGGTGTATGCAACTGCGCCCCTTTTTGTAGAAAAGGATGTTAAATGAATTATTTGGTGTACCTACTAATATTGTTACTCAGTTCAAAAGTTTCTTGTTTGCAATTAAAATATTTCCTGATACCAATATCCTATAGTTAAAAGCAAACCGGAAGTCAGGCTGCCAACTATAGTTCTAATGTAGTTAACAGATTTGGCTTCTGAGTGCTACTATGGGTATACACATGGGTACCATAAAACATGGAGGGATTTCGATGTGTAAAATGGTCACCCATCCAAGGTACGCTTACTATTAAGCGTTATCATCATTATCTCGATATCAGTAAAATAACGTCCACTGCTGAACAGAGGCCTCTCCGATAAATTTCCAGAACTGTGTCATCGTTTTGAGGGGAACTTGTCCGTACTTACCAGGCTTCGCAGGCGGGTTAGTGAGCGCAATATGGCTGCTGCCCAGAGTCTCTTAATCGCCTTTTGACATCCACGGGACGAGATGGAGTGGTGATTTCTTAATCCGGACACCACACGGATATTCCGGTTCTAAATAGCGCTAGTAAAAGCTGAAAAAACGCATAGATCTTAATTCCCTATTTCCACATTCATACAGTGTGATTTCAATTGGAGTAAGGTGAGTTTTAATATAAGTAAAATAGGAACTACTATCACACCTGGTGACGGCCATATTGGTATCCAAACAACGCTATGAATTCTTACCGTAAATATGTACCTTTATTAAATTAGGCAAAACAGGCCCAGGTACAAAGGACCTTCCGAAAAGGTCAAGGTTAAAATAAATTATGTTTTAGTTCGATAAAGTTCATAAAATTTGCTTTCAGTATAAATTTGTTAATATTGATCGAATTAAGTTTGACAGGTAAACGGTAGCCGGCAGGGCTAATTAATTACAATTAATTCTTACTTCAAAATTTCATCATCATCATATCAGCCACAGGACGTCCACTGCTGAACAAAGGCCTCCCCCTTAGATTTCCACAACGAGCGGTCACATGCCGCTCTCATCCAACGACTCCCAGCGACCTTCACCAGGTCGTCTGTCCACCTCGTTGGAGGTCGTCCCACGCTGCGTTTTCCGGTGCGCGGTCTCCATTCGAGAACCTTTGTGCCTCAACGGCCATCAGTTCTACGAGCAATGTGCCCTGCCCATTGCCACTTCAGTTTACTAATCCTTTCAGCTATGTCGACAACTTTAGTTCTTCTACGGATCTCCTCATTTCTGATTCGATCTCGTAGAGAAATACCAAGCATAGCTCTCTCCATACCTCGCTGAGTGACCTTGAGCTTTCTTATGAGGCCCATTGTGAGTGACCACGTCTCTGTTCCATATGTCATCACTGGTAACACACACTGGTTAAAGACTTGCGTCTTGAGGCATTGCGGTATTGTTGACGAAAAGACGTTGCGAAGTTTCCCGAACGCTGCCCAGCCGAGTCGGATTCGACGATTGACCTCTTTCTCGAAGTTGGACCTACCTAACTGGACAGTTTGTCCTAGGTAGACATACTCGTCAACAACTTCGAGAACAGAGCTCCCAACGGATATTGGGATGGGCACGACATGGGCATTTGACATGACTTTTGTCTTGCCCATGTTCATCTTAAGGCCCACCTGTTGGGAAACTCTGTTGAGATCATCGAGCATTGTGCTGAGCTCTTGCAGCGATTCTGCCATGACTACGATGTCATCGGCAAATCGAAGGTGAGTGATATACTCGCCATTGATGTTAATGCCGAATCCTTTCCACTCCAGTAGCTTGAAGGCATCCTCCATTGCAGCGGTGAACAGTTTCGGGGAAATGACGTCCCCCTGTCTCACACCTCTCTGCAATGGAATTGCCCCCGTGCTCTGTTCATGTACTCGGACCGACATGGTGGCGTTTCTGTATAAGCACTTCAACACTTCAATGTACCGATAGTCAATCTGGCACCGCTGCAGAGATTGCAGCACTGCCCAGGTTTCGATCGAATCGAAGGCTTTCTCATAGTCCACAAACGCCAAGCATAGTGGCAGATTATACTCCTCGGTCTTCTGTATAACCTGCCGCAGCGTATGGATGTGGTCTATGGTACTGAAACCTTTTCGGAAACCGGCTTGTTCGGGAGGCTGGAAGTCATCAAACCTGCGCTCGAGACGATTCGTGATGACCCTTGAAAACAGCTTATAAACATGGCTCAGAAGTGAGATGGGTCTATAATTCTTCAATAGGGTGTTATCACCCTTTTTGAAGAAGAGCACCACCTCACCTCTGTTCCACGCTTCCGGCGTTGTGCCCTCGAGTAAGACGGAATTGAATAGCTTCTGAAGGACTTTAAGTACCGGTGTTCCACCCGCTTTCAGAAGCTCTGTCGTAATTCCGTCTCCACCCGGCGCCTTGTTATTTTTAAGCTGTTTCAAGGCCATCCTAATCTCGTACAGGCTGATGTCCGGGATATCCTCGGTATAGTGTCGGGTTAGTTTGGCTCGCGGGTCTTTGTCAGAGCCAATGGTAGGTATACTTACCGAGGTGTATAACTGCCGGTAGAACTTCGCAATCTCTCTCAAAATCTCTGGCTTAGTCGACGCTACACTGCCGTCCTCGGTCTTCAGCTTCATAATACGACTTTGCCCAATAGACTTGTCTCTTGCGAACACTTTGGAGCCTTGATTCCGCTCAATCGCCTCTTTAACACCGTTGGTGTTAAAGGTGCGGATATCGTGACGCAAGGACTTCCATATCCGTCTATTGAGCAGTCGGTATGCTTCAGCATCACCGGAAGACTGCAGCGTCATGGCGCGTCTTTCTGCCATGAGGTCGAGAGTGTGATCGGAGAACTTTTTTGGTCTACCTTTACGGTGGGCCTTAAAGAACTTAGACCCAACCGTTTGGACAGTTTCTACAAACCTACCATTTAAATCGTCCACAGATACGCAATGTTCCAGGCACTCGAAGCGGTTTTGGAGTTCGAGTTGAAAGCTCTCGGGGTTTTGGATATGAGCACTAGAGGGCCGGAGCGTAGACCTCATCAGACGAGACCTCTCAACTTTGAGATTAATATTCAATGTGCCTCTTACCATTCGGTGATCACTACCGGTTTTCACCCTGTGGATCACAGAGACATCATTGAATATTTGCCTCCTATTGGTCATGATGAAGTCAATCTCATTCCTCGTGGAACCATCGGGACTCATCCAGGTCCATTTCCTGTGAGGCGGCTTTTGGAAAAAGGAGTTCATCACGAAGAGTCCCTCCTTTTCCAAAAAGTCGGCCAGCCTCTGTCCCCTGGGGTTCCGTTGCCCATATCCAAATTGCCCCACTCTCAACTCACCATCGCATCGAGTGCCCAGCTTCACGTTGAAGTCCCCCATCACAACAGTGAAGTGTGTCTTCGAGGTATGTATGGCCCTACTTACGTCCTCATACATACTCTCTACTTCATCATCTGGGTGTGTCGAGGTCGGTGCGTAGACCTGTATGACCTTCAACGAATACCTCTTGGATATTCTGAGTATAAGGTACGCTACCCTGCTCGACACACTTTCGATGGCCACTATGCTGTTAATGAGGGACCTGCGGACGAGAAACCCGACACCACCTTGAGACAGATGTTCGCCTTCCCGGTAGTAGAATAAGTTGCCAGATTTCAGGGTTATCGTGTCCTCGCCCTCTCTTCGGACTTCTGATAGACCCATGATATCCCAGTGCAACTTATCTATTTCTTCTTCCAGCTCAACAATCTTTTCGTCTGCCCTCAGTGTGCGTGTGTTATACGTTACCAGGGCCAGTTTTCGTTTGGGGTGGTAGCCGGATCCCGTCCGGTGATTCTTAGCACCCCCTGCCCCGCCGTTACCGTGGCCGCTACCATGACCAGGAATAGCGGGGCTGCCGGGAACTGGGGGCCGGTGCATTAGTCGTGTCGTCATTTTGGGGGGAATTTGCCGATACTCACCACGCTTGGCAGGCGTGTTGGTGAGCGCAGTAATGCTTCTGTTCAGCAAAGGGACGCTGCTGCCCATCCCTTTGGTTAAGAGTCCCTTAGTCGACTTTTACGACCTCCACGGGAGGAGACGGAGTGGTGCTATATTCTTAATCCGGACACCACACGGAAAGATAAATCAAAATTTATTTTACCTAAAAAATGTATTTATTCTTGCCAGCCTATCGCCTGAAGCGATTTCCTTAAAAATACGAATAGCAACTTGAATGTATTAACAGTACAAGATCATTATAATAAATTTTAAACGGATTATATCGCGTATATTATAGATTTTTGTTTTTCCTGACGTTACGAATACTTTGCAGCATTCGTGGTCGCAGGATGACTAAGGTGACAGGCGTCGTTCATAATGGACATGTCTGATTACAATCGAAAGATTCAAGAGCTTTTGTCAGATGAACACACATACATAAAGGTAAACAAAGATCCAACCAACAAAATTTCAAAAAGACCTCCGAGTTAATTTGTAAACACTCCGACACCTTAGAATTAGACGTGAAAAAATTCATTCCATCTTGCGCGAAATCACCAAAACTGTATAGGTTGCCGAAAATTCACTTTGTCAGCCAAATAAAAGACCATGAACTGGCTGAAAGTGAAGTGATAGTCAGTTTTGATGTGCAGTCCTTATTCACCAACTTACCCGTAAAGGACTGTTTGGATGTTGTAAAGAAACGGTTAAGTGAACATGACATGCCTCTAGAGTTACTTGAACACTGCCTTACCAATGGCTACCTGTTGTGGGACAATGAGTTTTACCTGCAAACGGTGACGGTGTAGCCATGGGTTCACCGGTCTCTCCTGTAGTCGCCGATATTTTCATGGAGGACTTTGAGGAGGGAGCACTGATGATAGCCCCAGCTAAACCGAAGATAACCCGGCTAAACGGTACGTAGATGACACTTTTACCATCTTGCCTCACAATAGGGTCTCTGCATTCTTAAAACTCCTAAATTCAATACATAGTAAAATTCAGTTTACTATGGAATTGGAGGATAACAAATCCTTGGCCTTTCTTGACATACTTCTCTTCCATCATCCAGATCATTCTGTTAGTCACACTGTGTACAGAAAGTCTACCCATACAGATAGGTACCTTAACGGTGAATCTCACCACCATCCTTGTCAGTTAGCTACCGTGGCCAAATCTTTGTTACAGAGAGCACATTTAATACTTATGTTAGAATCGACAACATGTCGTGCCCATCAAAGGGCGTGAACAAGCTACACTTTGTAAATTAAAAAACAATGAAACCGTAATAAAACTAAAAGAGATAAATTGTAATATCAAAATAAATTAATCAAGATAAAAAATTAGAAGTAAGTTCAAGTAAGGAATAAAGGTTGCCATTAGGAAAACCACAAACATTTAGAAAACACTTCGCTAAACTCGAGTTGGGAAAAAAAGATTCAGTTACTAAAGCGAGAAATATACTGAAGTGGACAATAAACGAGTCCGCTCTAGCGTATACCGCATTCAATTATTTTAGGGTCGTGGTTTTACAATAGACCTCTGAGGTAAAACTCACAAGCACTCAATTCATCATTGTATCTTTGTCTAAGCTACTTATTAATATTTTATCTGTATACCATTCTTGTAATATGTTTTTGGTTTATATATCTGTAAACAAATCATCGTCATCATCATCATCATTTCAGTCTAATAAGGACCACTGCTGTACACAGAGACCTCCCCAAAGATCGCTTCAACGACCGGTATGGTTATGTTGTGTGCTCATTGAGTGGCTTTGGTATGATCGCCACGCTTAGCAGGCAGATTGGCGATCGCAGTTAAGTTGTTATACTCTAAGGGCCCATCCTGCAACCCATAATTGCCATTTACGGCGTCCACGGGATGAGATGGGTTAGTGCAATTCTTAGCCAACCCCACACGACACTTTACAATAAACACAATATTATTAACCCATATTTAAAGATGATGATGATGATGATGACGAGACTAGTTTTGTTTTTTAAATAACTTTATCATGGATTTCGGCCGAATGAATTCCGCTGCTGGACACAGGCCCCCCTCAAAGATCACCACAAAAACCGATATGGTGTGTTGTGTGCTCATTGGGGGGTTTTACCATAATCGAGACGCTTGGCAGGCGGGTTGGCGATCGCAGTTGAGTTGTTAATGTATGAAGGATTCTGCTGCCCACCCTCCGGTTAATCCCATAGTCGTCTTTTACGACACCCACGGGATGGGATGGTGCTATTCGTAGCCGGCACCACACGGCCTTTACTGACTGGACTCTATTATATTAGAATATATTCCAAACAGAATGCTTAGAAAGTGCAAAGTAGACAAAATCAACAACTTTACTATCAAGTGATTTCCCAGTAATTAGAAATGTATTTTCAAACACTCCGACACCTTAGAATTAGACGTGAAAAAACTCATTCCATCTTGCGCGAAATCACTACAACTGTATAGCTTGCCGAAAATTCACTTTGTCAGCCAAATAAAAGACCATGAACTGGCTGAAAGTGAAGTGATGGCCAGTTTTGTTGTGCAGTCCTTATTCACCAACTTACCCGTAAAGGACTGTTTGGATGTTGTAAAGAAACGTTTAAGTGAACATGACATGCATCTAGAATATGCAGAGTTACTTGAACACTGCCTTACCAATGGCTACAATGCAAACTGACGGTGTAGCCATGGGTTCACCGGTCTCTCCTGTAGTCACCGATATTTTCATGGAGGACTTTGAGGAGAGAGCACTGATGACGGCCCCGGCTAAACCGAAGATACCCCGGCTAAACAGGACGTAGATGACAATTTTACCATCTTGCCTCCCAATAGGATCTCAGCATTCTTAAAACACCTAAATTCAATACATAGTAAAATTCAGTTTACTATGGAATTGGAAGATAACAAATCCTTGGCCTTTCTTGGCATACTTCTCTTCCATAATCCAGATCATTCTGTTAGTCACACTGTGTATAGAAAGCCTACCCATACAGATAGGTACCTTAACGGTGAATCTCACCACCATCCTTGTCAGTTAGCTACCGTGACCAAATCTTTGTTACAGAGAGCACATTTAATACTTAAGTTAGAATCGACAACATGTCGTGCCCATCAAAGGGCGTGAACAAGCTACACTTTGTAAAATATAAAACAATGAAACCGTAATAAAACTAAAAGAGATAAATTGTAATATCAAATAGTTTTGTTTTTTAAATAACTTTATCATGGATTTCGGCCGAATGAATTCCGCTGCTGGACACAGGCCTCCCTCAAAGATCACCACAAAAACCGATATGGTGTGTTGTGTGCTCATTGGGGGGTTTTACCATAATCGAGACGCTTGGCAGGCGGGTTGGCGATCGCAGTTGAGTTGTAATGTATGAAGGATTCTGCTGCCCACCCTCCGGTTAATCCCATAGTCGCCTTTTACGACACCCACGGGATGGGATGGTGCTATTCGTAGCCGGCACCACACGGCCTTTACTGACTGGACTCTATTATATTAGAATATATTCCAAACAGAATGCTTAGAAAGTGCAAAGTAGACAAAATCAACAACTATCAAGTGATTTCCCAGTAATTAGAAATGTATTTTCAAACGTCTTACAGCAGGCGTGCACACAATACGAACCCGTACATTTGAAAGGCGAGTAGGAACTGGCTTAATTATGTTTTGACTTTTCACGAGATCGCGGCTGGTAAATGTTTGCGAAAAAAGTTAAGTGTGGCTCATTCATCTTGCCCGGATAACTAGGCACTTACAATGTTCTCATTGTAATCCCTTCCCCTTACAATTTTATCTTTTTCTTATCTACTTTTTCTTTGCATGCTGGCTTAAAAATTCTTTGCTTGTAGAACATGTCTCATCGTCATCATCATCACCATCATCAGTCATTGATAAATACACTGCTAAACAAAGGCCCATGGATTTCCACAATTGTGTCGTCATTGTAGGGGGAATTTGCCAGTACTCACCACGCTTGGTAGGCGGGTTGGTGAGCGCAATATGGCTACTATTCTACAGAAGGGACGCTGCTACCCATCACTCTGGTTAGAGACCCTTTTACAGCATCCACGGGAGAAAATGGAGTGGTGCTATACTTTTAATGCTCACGTCTATGGCAGGCCTAATTTTAAAGTGAATAGAACATGTTTACATCATCAATTCGGCCGAATGAAGTCCACTGCTGGACACAGGCCTTTCCCAAAGATCACCATAATGACCGATATGGGTGTGTTGTATGCTCATGGGGGGTTTAGCCATAATCGCCACGCTTGGCAGACGGGTTGGCGATCGCAGTTGAGTTGTTGATGTACTCGAAGAGCGCTGCTGCCCACCCTCCGGCTAATTCCTAAGTCGACTTTTACGACTGATGGGGTGGTGGTATTCTGAGCCGGCACCACACGGCATAATTACATATTTCGGCATAAATACATGTTTACATACTTCGGTATATTCTAAAAATAGAGTCTGATGATGATCTATTTGAATTCTACTTGACCTATCCGCACCCATCTGAGCCAATGAATCAATATTGAATTTACCACAGACGAGTATGTAGACTTAGTCACAATATGTGTTTATTTGTTTTAATATTTGTGCACACACGGAAACAGAAATACAAAGAAAGGTGAAATGGGACTAAAAGGTACCTTTGTACTGCTTATTTCTCAAGAACTCTGTTTCAGTAGACTAGCGAGAGGAGAGTTTGAAGAAGAAATGTAGACACAAGTGTAACGGAGTATATATCTCGATCTTTAAATTTGTTTTCCAATTGACCTTTTTTATACAACCTGTCTATTGACGATCATGTCATTCGCCTGGGGGTACGCATCATGACTGTCCATAATAATTGTAAAGCTACCCAGGACTAGTCGTGCGTGGTACCACACTGCTCTCGTCACGTCAAGACTTTAGTTATTTAGTCTCTTATGCTCAATTATTTCACTAGCTACAGTGCCCTTCAAACTGACGCACAGTAATGAGTCTACTGCTTTGAGGCAGAATATCTGGTACTGCTTGATATCTTAAAATAATATTCAAATAGTGATATTATAGTATTACAGTACCAGGTAACCTAACAAGCCAGCCTCCAGAGACCTTTATTTTTATTGTTCCCTAGTGTAAACCCTTCATGAACTTCCTCCGCCACGGAAACGGGTGAAAGGGCATGCCGTACTCCTACCGGCTAAAACCACTAGAGCGGTCATCTTCGGCAACGAAAGGGGGATCCAGGTTCTTGTAAGATCACACTAGAGCCACCAAGCTATTGATGCCATGCCTTTAGGCACATCTCAAATGGGATGACTATAAAGCGGTCAACCCCGCTACCGGAGGGAAGGTGACTGTAAAAAGGTCGCCCCTCAGGCACTTCTCGGGGAGGATTGTATAGGATCCCCCGCTGTGTACTGTGCTGCGCACACTGAGACACGTGACCACGTGCGTGTCGCCGTTTTTCCGGGGGTCAACCGGTATGAGTACGCAGACTCCCCAATCTGAGCGCCCATGTTCCCTGAGGCCTCTAACCATGTAGCGACGGCCGGGGGCTCAGGCGTATTGGGAGCTGAGGCGGCTGTAATCCTGGTGCCGTCTAGTCCTTCCCGGTGCGAGATCAGCCCTCTCCGATCCCGCGCAATGAGAGACTTCAATCATCATCATTTCGGCCGAATGAAGTCCACTGCTGGACACACGCCTCCCCCAAAGATCACCACAATGACCGATATCGGTGTGTTGTGTGGGCTCATTGGGGGGTTTTGCCATAATCGCCACGCTTGGCAGATGGGTTGGCGATCGCAGTTAAGTTGTTAATGTACTCGAAGGACGCTGCTGCCCATCCTCCAGCTAATCCCTTGGTCGACTTTTACGACACCCACGGGAGGAGATGGTGTGGTGGTATTCTGAGCCGGCACCACACGGCATACATTTCCAGGTCTATGATTTTTCAAACCTCTAATCGAAGAAATTGCCGTGATTGTGTGAACTAGCACTAAAACATAACAGAGCTTCAAAAAAGCCAAAAACAATGGTATCTGTACTTTCAATCAAAATATAAAAGAAGGTCAGATGTCACTTATGTCAATGATTGCCCCTCCAGTTATAGACTGGGTGCATTATCTCTATTGCCTAATTGAATGATTTGGTAGAACAAGTAGCAGTAGGTTAATAGGCCGTTGACCACCAGGATCAAAACAGTGTTAAGGCTAAGACTATTCAGCGGCCCATTCAGTCAGGTTAAGGAATCCCAGAGAATTATTATTATATTATCTATCACGCAAATGAGTAAACCAGCGTCGTATACACTCAGCGTAAAAGCGAGGAGTGCATTTAAGCACACGGCTGGGCCATTTGTGTGTAACAACGAGACACTTTTTTCCGTTCCAATTACATAAAAATTCCATTTAAATGACTGTTTTATTTTTGCAACAAGCACTCCATGCTTTTAAACCTCCATTGTCATTCTCAATTGCTAGTGATTATAACCATCCGGTCTTGTTTGTGATACCGCGATCTTTTCCTGTGGTGCAAACAATGGCTCCCAGTGTGCCCGTTTGATGTCTAAATAGCTTCGATAGCAATAACAAAACGCACGCGGTAAGTGCGTAGGTATAATCTATTGACGCCGATACCGTATCATGAAATTAGTGCCCTGGGAAATGGTTGATTCTGTGTTTGAAACCACAAGGGAATGTTAACTCAACTGAACTCGGCTTTTTGTTGGCTCGGTGACTTTATTTAAGTTATGTCATAATAACATTCGTGACTGATATTCGGGTTTGAGTATGAAGGCTTTTACTCAAGAACTCAACCAGAGATCGTAATTGAGAACAATGGATAGCTGCAAATCCTTTTTCGTCAATCTAAAAGTAAAGACTACCGTGACATGTATGATTTTGTGTTATTATTTAAGCAATAATATTTTCTGCTTCTCTTGCAGAATATACAATCTTATTATACCAAGGGCTAAGAATGACATTAGTAATACTGATGTATTTAAAAATAGGAAAATAAATATTTTGCTACATAAACTTACTATAGCAGAAAAATGAATCTTTGTCAGGCAAGCAAGTAATTTAGTTTCCTATTCTATATTTAATTGAATATTTACAGTTTTGTGTTATTTTTTATTTAATTGATATGTGTATTAATTCAATATTCGTTGACATTAACTTTATTACGGTTTGACATTTGCATGCCATAAGGCTGAGTTATGTTGAAACTGTAATATTTTTTATCCTAACACCATTATGTTTATACGCATATTGCGCAAAATAAATAAATTGGATTGAATTGAGACTTCGCGAATGAGTTTTAGAGGTCGGTGCTAGTAGAAAAACCTCGATAACCGTCGTATAGACTTTCATACATATTACTCATACATCTACGTTGTTACATAAAGGATATTTACTTAATCGTTACGATCATCCGACTTTTGTGACCTTCGCATGATTTTTAAGAGATGTATTGTCGCATACAGCTCTTGCTGTTACTCTTGTAGTAAGTAGTATTCGACACTTTCAAGCCAGATGAACTGGGCAGCTGGGGTAGACTGAATGTGGAAGCTGGAAAACCGACGACGAGGCACAGCATGTCATATGCCTATTGAATGAATTGACTGCTTGAGGTCTCAATCCGCTACAGGTACATTAGATCATCCAACATTAACCGTGTGGTGACGACTAAGAATGACACCATCCCATCTCTTCCCTTGGGTGTCGTAAAAGGCAACTAATAAATTCGCCTAAGGATGGGTAGCAGCATCCTTCGAGAAAACTTTCAACTCAACTGTGGGCGCCAACACGCCTGCCGCGCGTAGTGACTATGGCAGAATCACTCAAAGAGCACACAACATCAACGATCTTTGGGGGAGGCCTATGAACGTTTTCAGTTGAAATGATGACATTAGATCTTTAAGATGAATTATCCAACTCTTTAACTCGTTTTTCAAATAGTTTGCGAAGCCAATTTTGCTTCGAAAATTTCTCATGTCTGTCTTTGAGGCAACCATTTTGATATACTCAAACCTAAGCTGTGCATTGGCAAAGTATACTTTACTCTTGCAGTGCCCCGAGGTAGATATTGTGGGAGCTTAAGTAAAGCTACCGCCGTGTCAGAAGTGCGATGTTAGCTGTTGTAGAGATATAACTTTTGACTCCTGGAAACAGTTACTGAGTGAGATTGGTGCAAATTGAGAATGAGATATAAAACTGGTTTTGGATTATTATTAGGTAAGATAATAATTTTGCATAACATAATAACCAGCTTGGACCCTTTGATTCGGTACAGAAGCGTGCAGTTAGGATTGTCGATGATCCCAAGCTCACAAGCGACCTAGAATCCTCAAGTCTGAGGAGAGACTTTGCCTCCTTGTCTGTTCTACTGCTTGTTTATTGGACAATGTTCTGAGGAATTTTTACATCGCACCTGCCGCCATCGGCGGGAAGTACATCCACATACCCTAGAGCCAAAGTGGTCTCGTACCGTTCGGTTTCAGAGGAGCTTTCTCCCCCGCACACGCACAGGTTGTGGAATCAGCTCCGTACCGAGGTTTTCCCAAGAGACAGCATGGAGCTCTTCAAAAGGGCGTGAAAAGATTTTTACGCGGTCGGCACCTTTGGGGTATTAAAAAAATAAACCTAGGAATTCCGTGATTTAAATTTGCCACTAAACCAAAGTTTGTAGAGTTTCAGTTAAATCATTACAAAAATAAATTCTGCACTTTTATTAACATCACAAGTCTTTACGTTCTTGTTTGGAGATACCTCACTATTATTATAGGTCCGCACGGTTGACGCAGCTAGCTAAGCGATTTTATTTCTGCGCTACGTGTCCATCCACGCACGAAACACATTTATGTGAACTACCGATAGATGTTTCAGGTCTGGCTGATGGCTGAGGCTGTCTGACACAGGAGAAAACCTAATAAAGGGCAATTTATTTATCAATAGCAAATAGGATTTAAAAAAACAAATATATAAATAGACAGCACGGTTGGTGCAGTGGCTGATACAGTCAGCTGCTGTGCTCCTGGGCGCGGGTTCAGTTACAGACGGGACAAATATTTGTATGTTCTGCAGGTAGTTGTTACAGGTTTGGGTGTATTGTGTGTGAAATTTGTGTCTTTAAAGATACATGATACAGGAGAAATCCAGGTGTGACGCACAAGAAAAAATAAAAAATCCTTTTAACAGCAAAAAAGGTAAACAAGGTGGAAAAAAAGGTTTTTCGGTTCGGTTACACGGTACATTACTATAATAACAGCCCTATCGTATAATCTATGGAGTAAAAAAAACATTAGTCTTTCAGAGCCTCATAAAAAATACCAGTATATATATTAAGTAAGATGCTTAATATACAAAGCTTTGTATTCCGGACCTATATTGCTGTTAACTCATGTAGAGCGACTTTATTATGTAGATCTTCAGGGTCTTCGCAAGTTTCTTTGTCAGAAAAACTGTAATGGAAATATCTACCAGTATTACAAAGTAACCGCAATCGGTTGAAAAGATCGTTTGTACTGAATTCCATTCAACTTGAACTTTCCTAACCGTGACAATAAGTATAAAAAATCTTTTTCTTATATACTACTACTACCAAATGTTAACTAAAAGAATTTATACGAATATTATAAAGAGATAAGATTTTTTTTTTGTGTGTTTCTTTGTAATCGATAAACTCAAATACAACCGATTTTAAAAATTATTTCACCTATGGAAAGCTACATTATCAGAAAATAAAAAATGGCTGAGGTTTATTTAAAAAACATTTCAATTCTCTACGAAAATTGTAATAATGTAACCCGAGGTATAAACATTTGCCTATAATAGTCATTATTTGGCGTGCGCAGCGAAAACTATTGATGATACATAAAATGATATAACACATGTATACTGTATACATGTGTTATATCATTTTATGTATCATCATTACCCACATAAAAGTCCTGGCAGCTATACGTCAAAAAAAATGTGCCCGACCAGGAAATTGAATCTCACGTTGAGCAGTAGTGCTGTGTTATTGGATTTACTCATTTAAACTAATATTATAAAGAGACTTTATTTGATTGTTTGTATGTAGGGGGGTTACTGTTGAAACTACTGAACCGATACCAACATTTATTTCACTAATAAAAAGGTACACTATCGCTTAGTGATATAGGCTACATTTTTATCGATCTTGCTAAAAATAAACGTATGGGTGAAACCGCGGGCAACAGCTAGTATAAAGAAACTAGCCGCGGTTGCACCCGCTATCTCAGTAAAACATTTTTTCGAAAATAATGTCTCATCAAAATCCAGCCGAATGAAGTCCACTGCTGGACACAGGCCTCTCCCAAAGATCACCACAACAACCGATATGGGTGTGTAGTTTGGGGGGGTTTGCCATAATCGCCACGCTTGGCAGACGGGTTGGCAATCGCAGTTGAATTGTTAATGTACTCGAAGGATGCTGCTGCACATCCTCCCGTTTATGCCCATAGTCGACTTTTACGCCCATGGGAGGAGATAGCGTTCCGTGTCAAATTATGTCTATGCTATATCTATTGCTATATGTCGGGCTCAGCTGTCGCCGAACTTACCTTGACCCTCGTGGATCTTTTGTGCTGATCCGAGCCCTCTATTTCTTGCTGCCACATAAAAGAGTTCTTGCAGTTACCCAGCATGGCACTGCGCGTAATAATCTGGTACAGGATAAGCTATTCCCTGGTGATTCGCCCTACGCCTAGCAAGAGCGCCGTAGTCACACGAGCGCTATTAGGGCCGCTTGAGTCTTGCTGAGTATATAAATGGTACCTGTGCCATTCCTTATTTGCGTCTTTGATGCTGGCAATGATTGCATGTGTTTCCTGTTGTTATCAGTTTTTCAAAGTAGACTCTAATCAACGGAATATCTAGTACTTTATAACCAATTCGTTATTTCCGAACATCGTTACGTGTGGGGCCCGGCAAAAAACAGACCACACTTCTCCATCCATCGGTGTCGAAAAAGTCGACCAAGAGTTGATATCAAGAGGATGGGTGCAGTACTCATCATCATTTCACGTGCCAAGATTGGTGATAACGGTAACAGGGAACATCTTGCAACAAGGACAGCACCTCAAATACTTCCAGCCTTTACCGTAACTAAGAGTTTTAGCTCAGAAAAAAAGCTGTGCAAGCAGATCCCCCACTATTATGTCGCCTGTGGTGTACAGTGTACAGTGGTTAAAGTTGAAAGACATAAATCTTATAACGCCCAAACACCAAGACGGCTTTTGACGGCTCGGTTGGTGCAGTGGCTGATACAGTCGACTGCTGCGCTCCGGGTCGTGGGTTCGATTCCCGCACGGAACAAATATATGTATGATCTGCAGGTAGTTGTACCGGGTCTGGGTGTATTGTATGTGGAATTTATGTCCGTAAAAGTACCTACGACACAGGAGAAATCCTAGTGTGGGGCAACGGGGTTTTTAAAAATAAAAATATATCTAATAAAAAATCAAGATCATTTTTGTTTTTGTTAATGTATTACTACTGGCGCGTTAAATGTAATATGTAACGGAAATGCGCACGTCATGCAACGGATGTTGTCACACCATGTAGTTAGCCAGTAGTCTCATGGATGACTATTCTATATTTTATAGAAGTATAACTTCTGAGTTTCCGTGTGGTGCTGGCTAAGAATACCACCACTCCATCTCATCTCGTGGGTGTCGTTAAAGTAGACTATCAGATTAGCCGGAGGAAAGGCAGCAGCAACAATTCATAACACTTATATATACATATTGGCTGTTATACTATCGGTACGATGATTCATCATATCGGCCAAATAAAGTCCACTGCTGGACACAGGCCTCCCCCAAAGATCACCACAATGACCGATATGGGTGTGTTGTGGGCTCATTGGGGGGTTTTGCCATAATCGCCACGCTTGGCAGACGGGTTGCCGATCGCCGTTGAGTTGTTAATGTACTCGAAGGTCACTGCTGCCCATCCTCCGGCTAATCCCTTAGTCGACTTTTACGACACCCACGGGAGGAGGTGGGGTGGTGGTATTCTGAGCCGGCACCACACGATAAGTCCATTTCCCAAAATGCCAGAATTTTGTGTGCCAAGTCCAGATAGTTCATTTGTATAACTTTCTCGGCTTCCTCAAGATTTGCAACATGCGGGATGGTAACATCAACACTCATCGTATGGCACTCTAATCAATCTATCACCATAATATAAGGCTTGGTGACAATAGTGTTATCAGTGATGGTAGACCGATCCCAGTACAACGTGACATATCTATTTTCAAGAACTAGGTCTGGCACTTACTTGTGATAGTACCTCAGGTCCCATGAGGTTTTTCTGTAGAGCAAGTCGCTGCCTGGCCACTTGAATATTACTATGTATTCACCAATAGCAGCACAATCGCATGCTTGCTAGATGTCAACTCATCATTTCGGCCAAATAAAGTCCACTGCTGGACACAAGCCTCCCCTAAAGATCGCCACAACAACCGGTCTAGCTGTTGTTGTTGTTTGGTCATTGGGGGGTTTTGCCATAATCACCACGCTTGGCAGGCGTGTTGGCGATCACAGTTGAATTGTTAATGTACTCGAAGGACGCTGCTGCCCATCCTCCGGTTAATCGCATAGTCGCCTCTTACGACACCCACGAGATGAGATAGGTTGATGCTAATCGTAGCCGGCACCACACGTCGAATTCTAGTAAAAGTACGAAATTAACAGTTATCACAGATTGCTTTGGACTGTTACCATTAAAACTTACAACCTTAGGTTTTACTGGAATATCTTAGGATTTACTGTAGTTTGAGCTGTTACAGTAACATATACATGAAATTAAGGAAAAATACCACACTACCACCAAATAATACATTTATTTTCCCAAATGATATAGTATAACTTCTACCCTCGCGTTATTATTTTGCTACGAGATTGTAGCCATTAAAAGTGTACCTGCTACCAGAAAAAATGAAATATTGGAGATCGAACTCATATCTTGTTCAAAATACTATAGTCACCGCCACTTTCAGAGTAACAGCGTACACTCGATCGGGTTAGGAATATAATGTGAAACCACTTCTTCAAGTAATTACGATATTTATTTACCAGAACACAACCAGTAAGGCCTGCGTCCAGCTAATGAATGCCCAGCCAAATGTACTTTTACAATTAACCTAATCTTAAAATCAACACAACGTCTTTTATATTTTAAATATATGGGTTAGCATGAAGAGTCAAATATGTCACATTAATACAAACCGGAAATGTTAGTAAAATATAAATGTAGTCATTCTTAATTATTATATCCAAATTGTTAACAGCTCGGCCATCCGTCAACTTTACGAGTCCCTTCGTAATAGGTATTCTTGAATTTAACAAAACATACATATAAACACCAACACAATATATAATACAAATAATATGATTACATTATGTCTACCAGATGACAATTTTAGTTTTGTTTGATAGGTAAGATTAATAGAAATAATAAAATTACAACATAAACATAAACAATAATCCTTACAATCTTATTGAATTGGAAACTTGCTTAATTGGAAAATAGGTATTGGTCTATGACAATCACCAAATAACTTTCTAACATGTTATACATAAATAATAATTCAGCTGATCCTTGACCTTGAGCAGCTAAATTAACGAGACTGAACCAATCCATGACCTTGACCAGTCCAGCCTAGTGCAAAAGTCCATGACTTTGACCAGTGCACTTTACAGAATATTTATTGATCCATGACCTTGATCAATATCTATGAACCTTATGTTATACATAAATAACAGTTTAGCTGATCCATGACCTTGAGCAGCTAAATAAACGAGACTGAACCAATCCATGACTTTGACCAGTTCAGCCTAGTGCAAAGATCCATGACTTTGACCAATGCACTTTACAGAATATTTATTGATCCATGACCTTGATCAATACTTACGAGCCTTAAATACTTCTAATCAAATATTATTGATCCTTGACTTTGATCAATAGTTAAATTAACACCATAAGTATTTAATACAATTATTATTGATATACATCTATTACTAGTTTATTTATATTATCAATGATCGAGGACTTCAATTCATAACTTCACTTGCACATTAGTATAAGTACTACATTACATACAAATGGATATAGCTTTGTATTCGTGATTTCATTACAATATAACTTTATATAAGTGATTAGATCATAACTATATCACGATTACTACATAGATTAATTTCAGCATGACAAATGTCCTGAACATGGTTCAGTTACCACTTAGTTAGGAGATTCATTGCCAGAAGACCTTTCATCATCTGAAGACATTGGTTGAGCGAAAGTTAACCATGGAAATATTTTATCAATTGCAACGACAGCCTCATAACGCCTACCCTTCCTAGTGATGGGGGTATCTTCAATAACGAACCTATCATTGGGAAGAACTTTTAGAATGCGATAGGGACCTTGGCATTTAGGTTCCAGTTTCTTTGATTGCCCCTCTATACCAGACACTGCCCTAATTACCCGGACTAAATCGCCTTCAGCAAAAACATGACCGACCTTTCTGTGCTTATCAAAGTGTTCTTTGGCCTTTTCTTGTTGAATTTTTATAAGATTGCTAGCATCAGATCTTGATTTTAACAAATCATCTGTGGTAATCTCTGATATTGTATCAGAGATCACGTCGTTTAGTATGCCCTGTGATGGATTAATTAAATTGTATCCAAACAATAACTCAGTTGGAGTTTTCTTAGTTGTTGCATTAATAGTGGTATTGATACCTAGCTGTATATCTGGTAAATGTTCGTCCCACTTACCATTTGATTTATCATGGTTCATGGCACCAAGCGCTGCTAATATGGTGCGATTGTAGCGCTCTACCTGACCGTTTGCGCGAGGTGTGGCGACAGCGTTACAGATATGCTTAATACCAGTGTTTTGTATAAAGGTTTTAAACATTTTACTAGTAAAACTTGTTCCCTGGTCGGTTATCAAACATGTCGGTGTTCCAAAATAACTGAAATGCTCTTGAAATACTCTAATTGTGGTTGATGATTTAGTGTTTCGTACTGCCGCAAGATTAATAAATTTTGTAAATGCATCAATTATAACAAGTATGTAGGTATTACCGCGTTTGGTACGTATAAATGGCCCCAAGTGGTCTGCGTGTATTGTATGGAATGGTTTGTCTACTTTCGGTATGGGATGTAATCTACCTGCTTTGAGTCCACTTGGAAGCTTATGGTGAGCACATTCAAGACACGCTGATACATATTTTTTTACAAATCTTCTCATTTTGGGAAACCAATAGGAAGTCCGAATGCGAGCTAACGTCTTATCAACACCAAAATGACCTATATCGTCATGGTTGCTCCTTAATATTTGCCATTTTGCCCCTTTTGGGACCACCCATCGTTCGGTGTTATCACTGAGGATACGGAAAACGCGACCGTTTTTTAACTTGTAATTATTAAAAATATCCATAACTTCTTTAGTTTTTGGATCACTTAAAATCTTGGCAATATTTTTAATTTCATCATCGGCCTGTTGTACTGTTACTAGCCAATCCTCAGTATTCACAGTAAGAACATCTATAACATGCTCGTTATCTACAAATTTATCTACTGGACCTCTGCTCAAAGCGTCTACGTGCGACATCTTCTCACCGGACCGGTATTCTATTTCGCAGTCAAATTCTAAAAATTGTATCCACCAGCGAGCGATTCTAGGAATTAAATCTCTTTTAATTAAAGTAGTACGTAATGCATTGCAATCAGTAATGATTTTGAACTTGACACCCAATAAATAAACTCTGAATTTGGCCAGCGATGCTATTACAGCCAAAGTTTCAAGTTCAAAGGAGTGCAATTTTTGTTCATCAACAGTAGTCTGCCTGCTGTAGTACGCAATAACCTTGAATTGAGCGTTATCGTTTTTCTGTAGCAATATTCCTGCGAGGCCAAACTTACTTGCATCTGTATGGAGTTGCGTTTCAGCATTAGGATTATAGATGGACAGTACTGGACGTTCTATTAAACATCCTTTTAGAGTTTCAAATGCACTCATTTCTTCTGCACCCCATCGCCATGGAGAATTTTTCTTTAATAGAGACGTGAGTGGTCGTGCCAAAATAGCGAAGTCTTTAACGAACCTTCTGAAGAAGCTAGCAAGTCCTATAAACCTTCGAATTTCATGAACATTCTGCGGAGTGGGAAATTTAGACACAGCGTCAGTTTTGAGTGTACCGGGTCTAATGCCCCGAGAGCTTACTTCGTATCCCAGGTATTCAATTTTGTTAAATAAGAAGTTACATTTACTTAATTTGAGAGTTAAGCCATTTTTCTTAAGGAGGTCAAGAACTTCCCGCAGTCGAAGTATTGCTTCGTCAAATGAACTGGCAGGTATGAGAATATCATCCATGTACACGAGTGCATAAGAACGAACTGAAGATTTATGTACGATTTTATTAATAGTTCGCTGGAATACAGAGTGCGCATTGACAAGGCCAAACGGCATACGATTGTACTCATATTGTCCGTCTGGTGTTACGAAGGCAGTCTTCTCACGGGACTCCTCTGCGATAGGTATTTGATAATACCCTGAAGCGAGGTCTAACGTGATATATAAGGAACTACCAGACAGTAAATCAAGTTGGTCTTCTATTCTTGGGAGGGGATAGTGTTCTTTTTTAGTTTTCTTATTAAGGGCACGATAGTCCACGCATAGCCTTTTTTCACCAGACTTCTTGTTGACTAAAACAATGGGACTGGCATAGGGAGAACCTGACTCTCGAATAATCCCGCTATCCAACATTTCCTGTATCATATCACGAACGCGTTGCCTTTCCGTTAATGAGAGCCTATACGGGCGATAAACAACCGGCACAGAGTCTTCCAGTTGAATCACCATCTCAGTTTCGGTGGTAAAACCAAGGTCTTTCAAATTATTAGAAAAGCAGTCTTTATAATCATTCAGAAGAGTTTTGAGTTTTTCTTTATTCTCTGTTGTAATGCCATCGCCAATATTAAGTTTCGATTCATCAGGAAAAACTTCGGCTCCGGCTTGTAACTGGTTAATTTGGAGACATTTATCTATTTTTACTGCACGAGTAATGAGATTGCCAGATATGAATTGAATATCTTGCGGACTAATATTTTGGACAAGTAAATAACCAAGGCCTTCTTCTATGTCATATTCCCCCGGTAAGAGGTAATGTTCTTTGTTTTTAGTTCCCCTAATAGTCCCATTTACGTAAACCCTACCAGAGTAACGTTGACTACATCCAACAGGAAGGGCATTGATTTTACCACTTGCTATAGTGACGTTGCTTGTGCAGCTTAGAACACATTTATGTGATTTAGTGTTGCCAACCTTTTGAAATATTACATCGGTGTCGGTTTTTGTAATTTTTATAGAAGGTCTTTCTGTGAAGGTGTGACCCAACATAATAGGGGTATTAATATGAGAATCAGCAACTACCAATATTTCCACATCCCGTTCTTCTACACCTTGGACTTCAATGGTCGCTAAAGCGGATCCTATAGGGCGGAATCGTGTGTTTCCGAACCCAGAGAGGACAGGGCCATCAGCAGGTTCCCACTTAATTTCTAACCGTTGAGCATCACTAAAGCGTATTAACGTACCTTCGCATCCTAAGTCTACTAAACAATCAGACAAAATACCGTTAATTTTTAGAGGCATTTTATATTTTGAGCTAGTATCGCTAATGCTTTCTATTCGTAAAACCTTTTTACCCTCGTCAGTGTTGGTTCTTGCCTTTTTAGAGCAATCTGATGCTTTATGACCTCGCAAATTACAAATGGTACACTGAACCTTTGGTTTTGTGCAACGGAAAAAGGGGTGACCAATTTCATTACAGTTAAAACAAACTACACGACTATAGCTGGTTTGTTGCGATTGATTAGGTTTATTATTGTTATTTGATACAGAGATGTTTTGATAATTGGAGCGTCTATCCTTTTCCTTATTCCTTAAATCACCCAAATTGTTCCTATCTTGGCCTACTTTGATAGATTTAAAGTATTTGAGAACTTGTTCGGGCTCATTGAATTCTACTGCTTGTGCTCCTAAGCGAACGATCCTATCCTCTATCCCAAAAATCAGGCAGTCTACAGCGCGTCTACCGATGATCTCGCATCGATTGAGAAGGTTCATCTTAGCATAGTAATAAAGCTCTAATGACTCTCCATAGCGAACTTTCTTGCCTAACATTTCACTAAGAAGTTCGGCATAATTGTCACGAGAGGGAAAAGATTCCTTCAATTTTATTTTCCATTCAGACCATGTAAATAGAAGCGACGGTAACCCTTGGTACCATGACTTTGCTACCCCAACGAGTTTGGGTAAGGCGTAATGAACTATTTGCTTTTCATCCCAATTGTAAATCTGTGCACATTCCTCTATTTTATGAATCCACGAATCAATAGTTTGCTCTCTAATAAGAGGGTCAAATTCGGGTATAACATTATTAAGTACAGGAAATTTGTCACGCTGTTCCCTAGTATCGTTTGTCCTAATGCCTTGCATTACATCAATAAATTTTTGGAAGAAATGCTGTTGAGTTTCCACTAACCGAGAGTCTCTGGTTGAGTCGTCAGGAACACAGGGTCCAGAACTGGTACTGCTGGCACCGCCGCGTTGCTCGGTGTCCTGTGTTATCGGTGGGGTACGCAGCCTCGCGCTTCTGGAATGTCCAGATCGCCTCGTTCGCCTGTCGTTATTTTGAATTCTACGTTTTGACCGTTGGCGCTTGCGATGCTTGTTCAGAGAGTGATGCCTCTCACTGGAGCAGCTCGAAGTCCGTGACGAATCATTTTCTGGCGACTTACACCTTTTCTTTTGTTTAGGCATCGCCGTAACCTCAAACAGCAAAATGAAAACATTTATATTAGAATCAGAAAAGTAAATACAATGTAAAATAATACGTTTTTGGTGATTATGGAGAGTTAATTTTCAGCTTTAATTCAAACAGGAATAGTATCGTAAATCACCGCTACAACTCAGTATCCTTTCAACACCACAAAATTTATAAATCGTCACTACCTACAATTTTTTTTTTTTCAAATCCTTTGTTTGATGAAGTATTAATTTCCGAGTTTTAAAATAAGCATTATAGTATCACAAACAAAGCAATATCAAATTAAATCTTTAACTAAAAGTAATACATATTCTGTAGCAACAGCTTGAAAAGTAAATTTCTTGATTCACAAGTCAATTATAGTTCATAAATTCAATGATTTTATACGATAGACCGGAACGGCTTATAGATTTCTAATGAGAAAAATACATACTACACATTTACATAAACAATATATTTACTTTTCGTCGATTTAAAGTATTTTCACTTGTTTAGGTACTATGCACAGCAAAAGTAAACGACTTCAACCATACAATACTGTATACTTAATTGCATTTTAAACATCATTAAGAAAAGAGTACATACCTCCTTTTCTTCTTTTGTGGGCTGGTGAGATTTCACCAACAAATCGGCAGAAACTCGGTGTAATCCCACTTCTGAGATATAGTCACCGCCACTTTCAGAGTAACAGCGTACACTCGATCGGGTTAGGAATATAATGTGAAACCACTTCTTCAAGTAATTACGATATTTATTTACCAGAACACAACCAGTAAGGCCTGCGTCCAGCTAATGAATGCCCAGCCAAATGTACTTTTACAATTAACCTAATCTTAAAATCAACACAACGTCTTTTATATTTTAAATATATGGGTTAGCATGAAGAGTCAAATATGTCACATTAATACAAACCGGAAATGTTAGTAAAATATAAATGTAGTCATTCTTAATTATTATATCCAAATTGTTAACAATACAGATTACAAACCATGCCCATTCAAGCGCTTAGTCAATCGCATAGAAATAGTCTGTTTATGAGCGGATTTTATTTATTATTATTTTTGTTGCTTTTCTGAGATTCCCTAAATCGGCTGAAATGATGTGCTCTGGTAAAAGCTAGTGAGATTTTGAAGTCAAGCTATGCGTTTATCTCCGACTAACTGCGACAGTAAATTGTACATAATTATTTAGACGGTGTGCTCAACTGCTCACATACCCACAATGTGTGAGGATCTTCTTCAATCAGATTGGCTATTTAAGTCACATGCGAGCACACATAGGACGATAGGAGCACACGAACGACAACAAAAATAAAGCTGAAGCTGAAGCTTGTTATTTTGGGGGGAATCTGCCAGTACTCACCACGCATGGCATTCGGGTTGGTGAGCGCAGCATGGCCGCTGTTCCAAAGAAGCGACGCTGCTGCCCATCCCTCTGGTTAAGAATCCCTTAATCCTTACGATCTGGAAGATTAGTGGATCATCATTTTTTAATTTCGGCCGAATAAAGTCCACTGCTGGACAGGCCTCCCCCAAAGATCACCACAATAACCAATATGGGTGTGTAGTGTGCTCAGTGGGGGGGTCTTGCCGTAATCACCACGCTTGGCAGACGGTTGGCGATCGCAGTTGAGTTGTTGTGTGCTCGAAGGACGCTGCTGCCCGTCCTCCGGTTAATCCCTTAGTCGACTTTTATGATACCCACGGAATGAAATGGGGTGGTGGCATTCTGAGCCGGCACCACACGGCATTAGTAGATATTCCCTAATTATTTGTTCCGCCGTTAAATATCCCACTTTTTAAGCGTGGTAGAGCCTAGCTTTAATAATCGGTTGACTAGAGTTCGTGAATAGGCCAGCTCAAACGGCGAAGTACCACGCCATCCCAGGATACCGGCATGAAGTAGCAACATTATTGATAGCAAAAGTGCTGCTGCGTTTTGTATGGTGAGTGACGAATACTGGAATCCCAAGCCCCGAAAATATGGCAGATATACGACATGGGGGCCTTCAAGGAAAACTGTATGTCTGTCCTAAAGGTCCGCAACACACCAGCGACGCCTCTAGTATTGCGGATGTGTATGGGCGGCAGTGACCGCTGTATCATTTCGGCCGAATGAAGTCCACTGCTGGACACAGGCCTCCCCCAAAGTACACCACAACGACCGATATGGGTGTGTTGTGGGCTCATTGGGGGGTTTTGCCATAATCGCCACGCTTGGCAGACGGCTTGACGATCGCAGTTGAGTTGTTAATGTACTCGAAGGACGCTGCTGCCCATCCTCCGGCTAATCCCTTAGTCGACTTTTACGCCACCCACGGGAGGAGATGGGGTGGTGGTATTCTGAGCCGGCACCACACAGCCTAGCCGGCACCACACGGCCTACTTACCACACGGCACAGCGACCGCTTACTTTTTTAAAAACCATGTCAATTTCATTTTGTTTCGAAGAATGACAATAATTATAAATTTACTATATTTAACATACTTATTTACATGGACTTTTCCATTTTCTTTCAGTAAGATATGACAGTTCATTTTCATTCATTCGCATTCGCACAAAGCATAAAAACAACTGGTGTCGCTTCCTTCATAACATAGACAAAATGACAAAGAGTGCGGAACGAAGCGCGCAATCGGAAAGGTGCACAGAGTTAATTTTTGACTTGTAGTCGGTTTTTACTAAATTAAATCCTACTTTAGCATCTATATAAACTGACTAAATATGTAAAAAACTTTCGTCCTATGTAATATCTATGTATCCCTCCAGTATTTTATGTGTTTCTTCCTCAGTTTTTAATAAGTATACAGGGTGTCCAGTAAATAGCACGACATACTGCAGGGGCTGAGAGCTTGTGTCAATACCTACCAAAAAAACACATTTTTTTTTTTTATACTTTTAGAAATTATTTTTATTAACAAATTAATTTATTTCAGAAAAATCTTACGGATTTACAGTAGTACAAAATTTTCCGAAATATCGAAAAATCTCTACCTCGACACAGATTTTTAAGCATCTCGCAATGAAAAGTTCCCTTTCTAGTTTTTTTTACCTCAAATTATTTGTGAATAGTTACTTTATTCATTGATAAGTCTTTATTCTATTAAAAACTAAAATGTTTTCAAGAAATACAATTTTTATTTAAATTTTCACAGTACAATTTTCTTATCTTAATTAACTTTAACCTACAGTAAATCCGTAAGATTTTGCTGAACATATATTGTTTTTTTGGTAGGTATTGACCCAAGCTCTCACCCCCTGCAGTATGTCGTGCTATTTACTGGACACCCTGTATACATGTTAGTATTATGCCGAAGCCGCCCGTGTCATCAACATATAGACCTTATCAGAAGACCAGCGCTGTAGCATAAACTGCTGCAGCATATGCTGAGATAGGGACCTTTTTTGGCCCCATACAGTACTGGCTTATACTTTTATATTATTAATATTACGTTGTCATTGTCACTGTGTACGAGTCCAAAATAAAACATTTTCTTTCTTTCTTTCTTTCTTTCTAAACTGTTCGACACCAGTTTCCTAACTATAGCATAAAGGACATTGTTCTGCGGCCATACATGGTTCGTCTAAGAAGCAACAGGTACGTAATATTACTTTATGTGACCTAATGACGACTACATTCGACTGAAATTAAATAAAAGTAACAGACACTTCTAACGATTGATTAGTATACAAAAAGATTTCGATTTTGGGGTCCGCATTTATTAGAATTCATCACAGACACATCTCATTATAAATTACCATTAATAAACGCTAAAACATCAAAATGGATTAAAATTAGCTTTTACCTTTAAGCGCTTCAATTCTTCGTTTCATTCAGTCATTCGTCAATCAGTCAGTCATCAAAATAGTCTTACTCACTAAATTAAATTATGTATTTATCTGACTGGTGTTGTCGTCAAATTGTATTTTTTGTGACCTCCAGGCTACAGTCTATGCATTTTACTACTATTACTATCAGGCAATATCTTTATCTACTTGAACAGAACATGCAGCCTCGAACATTCAAGTATTTCGAACATTCTAGTATGCAAAATTTGTAAGGCTACGGAAATAACATTACGGTAGTAGATAACTTGTAATCTACATAATTGTAATAATGCTTGAATTAGTTATTTACTTGGGGATATCCAAATACATTTATATTTACCTACTTCAACAAATTAAAAAAGTTTTGGTTAGTGTCAATGTCACTTGTAATAATCTAGCCTAGAGCCTAGCCCATTCAACGAGTCAGCGCTTTCAATCGCTTTAGTGTTCATAACATTATCCATAGATCAAGCGCTGAAAGCGCGAATTATTCCTTCAAAAATGGCGCTGGAAATATGATCGAACATAAAGTCGGGATACCACTTTTTAAAGTTATTACGAGATTGTGAAGTGTCCGTTCGATAGTAATAATTAATATTTTAAGTATTAAAAAAACTAGAAAATATTGTACAGGTTGCATGCGTGTTGATCCATAGGCCGTTTTTATCAACGTCGTTTATTAAAATTTTTGGTATGTTTACACTCCGTAAGTTGTACTTATTGTAAAATTAGAAGAATGCCGTTCATTTTGTTGTGCGCCATATTCTTTTACTCAATTAGAAAGTATTTCCTCATTAATTTTGCGAAGACTTGGCGTTGAGCGCGAAATAATGCGCTAGCGGAATTTAATTACCTACCTACTTATTACCCACACATTTTTCTTTACTTTTGCAAAACGCCTACCTTTGCTAGGAACTTCGCTACCTAACATAATTTACTCTATCGCAACAGGCCTTGGCTTTTTCTATGCTGCAATTTGTAGGTGCTATCTCGTTATGAAAGCTGCGAAAGCTAAAACAACCATTATCCGGAGTTATCCGGCTACATAGTAAAACATTCTGCATGCAACAGATGACACGATTATACTCTGTCAAAAGTAACTGCAGCTATTTAGTGTCAGCGATCAACAATCGATGGAATATTAACTGGCGCCCCCAATATAATTTCTCTTGTACCATTTATATACCCCAACCTGGAACTATTATTATCTGTAGGCAATACAAATATTAGATCCTTTCGGAGATCGAAATTGCGACATGTATCCAAAAAGCCATAGAAAGCGCTAAACGGGCCACACTGTTCTGTGTCGTTAATATGACGTCGACAGCGTCGAAGTCGCATCGACACCAGTTGACTTCTAATACTTCAACGCCTGTAGTTACCTAGGTCGTCAGCAAAGTTTCAATCTGTGCCTATAGTTGAAGAAAATGATTTCAGTTTCATAAGCAAATGTACCGAAAACTTATTCGTACCTGATATGGCCAATTTGGATTTACGCAAAGTACTATTTACAGCGGTCAACCTTCATACCCAACGGTCACCAGGTTGAATAGTGCTTCACCATCAATCAAGTTTGGTAACCTTCTATTATTTAATTCTTCCAGTATCTAACAACACCCTCAATTCACCAAAAATTAACGCAATATTAATGACTCAACCCTAATGGAGGATAAATTCGGAGAAAATTGTGTTACATCAATTTCGGTCACACCCGTCCGGTTGAGCACGGGTGTGCGTGACGTCGCATACAGATATGGCAAGAAATCTTTTATTTATTAGCTGAATCTTTTACACAATGTCATTTGTAGAGGTCTGTCTTTCCGTGTGGTGTCCGGATTAAGAATAAAGCACCACTCCATCTCCTCCCGTGGATGTCGTAAAAGGCGACTAAGGGAATCTAAACCAGAGGGATGGGCAGCAGCGTCCCTTCTGTGAAACGGTAGTCATACTGCGCTCACCGACCCGCCTGCCAAGCGTGGTGAGTATTGGCAAATACCCCCCAAAATGATGACACAGTTGTGAAAATCTATGGGGGAGGCCTTTGTTCAGCAGTGGACGTATAAATGGCCGATATGATGATTTGTAGAGGATTATACCACCTTTTTTCAGTGAAATACTTTTACTTGAATTTGATTTTGGTTAATTATGTTAGTGTCTCAACCAGAGTCTCGTAGCTGTAGTAAGCCCTAGAACAAATTTAACTGTACGATTTTTCTTACAAGCGATTTAGTTCCTCTGGTTTTGGGCTTATAAGTTTATAATATGTTTGGCCAAAGCCGAGTGTACACTAAAAGTATAGACACAGTCATAACAATGATAAAGGTATATTAAACTTGTCTTAAGTTTGTTAATTGAATCAGCAATTACAGATAACTAAAATGTAGTCATTAAATTCAACCTTACATGTAAATATCAGTTAAAGTACTCGAATACAATATAATATATCATCGAATTGAATATTGATGTCTAGATCAAATTATACAACAGACAAATTACAAGCCTATTCTGGATGGTTGCGATGTAAGTAAAGTAGCAGAGACATAAATGTTGGCGAATTGCTTGATCAGAGATAACTCTATGTTGGTTAAAGTACCCACTAGAAAATAATTCGGAAAGTCTGAAAGAGTAATCTATAACAAAAATACTTTTACGATGCATGCACACTAAGGATAACCTTTAAAAAAACTTGAGACACTAGTCGTGAAATTCGTAGGCGACATTATAAAAGTTACAGGGACCTTGTACTTCACTTCAGAAAAAATGTATATATGAGAAGCAAAAGATTGAACTATCGGTACATTGAAGTGTTGAAGTGCTTATACAGAAACGCCACCATGTCGGTCCGAGTACATGAACAGAGCACGGGGGCAATTCCATTGCAGAGAGGTGTGAGACAGGGGGACGTCATTTCCCCGAAACTGTTCACCGCTGCAATGGAGGATGCCTTCAAGCTACTGGAGTGGAAAGGATTCGGCATTAACATCAATGGCGAGTATATCACTCACCTTCGATTTGCCGATGACATCGTAGTCATGGCAGAATCGCTGCAAGAGCTCAGCACAATGCTCGATGATCTCAACAGAGTTTCCCAACAGGTGGGCCTTAAAATGAACAAGGGCAAGACAAAAGTCATGTCAAATGTCCATGTCGTGCCCATCCCAATATCCGTTGGGAGCTCTGTTCTCGAAGTTGTTGACGAGTATGTCTACCTAGGACAAACTGTCCAGTTAGGTAGGTCCAACTTCGAGAAAGAGGTCAATCGTCGAATCCGACTCGGCTGGGCTGCGTTCGGAAAACGTCTACGCAACGTCTTTTCGTCAACAATACCGCAATGCCTCAAGACGCAAGTCTTTAACCAGTGTGTGTTACCAGTGATGACATATGGAACAGAGACGTGGTCACTCACAATGGGCCTCATAAGAAAGCTCAAGGTCACTCAGCGAGCTATGGAGAGAACTATGCTTGGTATTTCTCTACGAGATTGAATCAGAAATGAGGAGATCCGTAGAAGAACTAAAGTTGTCGACATAGCTAAAAGGATTAGTAAACTGAAGTGGCAATGGGCAGGGCACATTGCTCGTAGAACTGATGGCCGTTGGGGCACAAAGGTTCTCGAATGGAGACCGCGCACCGGAAAACGCAGCGTGGGACGACCTCCAACGAGGTGGACAGACGATCTCGTGAAGGTCGCTGGGAGTGTCGTTGGATGAGAGCGGCATGTGACCGCTCGTTGTGGAAATCTAAGGGGGAGGCCTTTGTTCAGCAGTGGACGTCCTGTGGCTGATATGATGATGATGATGATGATGATTCCATTTCCTCCGTCGAGTTCATAAAAGTCACCTAAGGTACTCTTAACCAGAGGGATGGGTAGCAGCGTCCCTTTTGTTGAACGGTAACAAATCAATTCCATCACAACCCGTCTGCCAAGCGTGGTATCAGCCAATTCCCTCCAAAATGACGACATAATTAATGCACCGGCCCCCAGTTCCCGGCAGCCTCGCTATTCCTGGGTCATGGTAGCGGCCACAGTAACTTGCGGGGCAGGGGTTGCTACCGTGGCGACACCTACATCGCATCTACTTGAATAGTAATTGCAACTCTCCGATGACGTCAAAGAATCCTGAATCACGCTTGGAAGGTATTCGCGCGACGCTGCATATATACACTCGCCCAACATCAACAGTTGGGCTTCGGCCTGCCAGGCATACCATCCGCCTGGCTGGAGGATCCTCCCATTTCAATGGAGGAACACCCCACCTTGTTCCCCATACTGGGGTGCAATTCCTTAAGCTCAAACATCCATACATCCTTGAATACATAATCGAAATAACGGTGTAAAACCGATTCGGTATTTGCTAAGACACGATTGAAGCTATTCAAGCACACGTTGCAGACGGTGAGCCATGAGGACCAGTCTTAGCAAATACCAAATTGGGTTATCACCGTTATTTCAATTCTGTATTCAAGGATGCATGGATGTTTTAGCTTAGAGAATTGCACCCCAGACCCCTGACCATGAACATCAGCGCAGCCTTGAACCCATACCCATGACCCCTGACCAAGAACATCAGGGCAGCCTTCACGATGCAGAGAAGCAGTTACTTCGCATCATCGCTATCACTCCCCCCACCATTCGCTAGAAGCAGCAAGCAGCAAGTCATCATCATCGAATGTTCGTAAGTACTTATTCAAGAAATAAGGTAATAAAATGCTTTAATATCGGACCTTGTTATAGACGTTGTGTGTTAAGGTGCACAAATTACCAGATGGTTTTAATGAAGTTTACATTGCTGTATACCTATCCGTGTGGTGTCTGGATTAAAAATATAGCACCACTCCGTCTCCTCCCGTGGACGTCGTAAAAGGCGACTAAGGGAACTCTGAACCAGAGGGATCAGCAGCAGTTCCAGCGCAGCAGCGTCCCCTTTGTTGAACAGTAGCAATTCTGCACTCATCAACCCGCCTGTCAACCGTGGTGAGTACTAGCAAACTCCCCCCAAAATGATGACACATGGCATGTAACCGGTCGTCTTAGTATGGAAGTGATATGAAAAGTAATACTATGACCAATAACATTTTACATATAGACCTGTCATACACGAACATTATGGAACTACAAATTGGCGCGCCGGCCGCCGTTAGTCCGCATAAGAAAAAAAACAACAAAATCGTATTTTCTATGTACAATATTGATTTACGTAACGTATGTATTTATAAAATAAAACGTCTTTTTCTCTCACAATAGCAGTATACTTAGTGCATCGTCTATAAACACAGGCTGGCAGTATTTTCTCGCAATATGTTGCTGAATTAAGCTTATGATTCACGTCGAGCCGCGACACTGGTCGATGCATGACTAAGTGAACTCCAGGCAACTACCTTGCTTTCATGTGACCATCGTAGCGCGGGCAACGCATCTACGCTTATAAAACATCTTAGACTATGACTTCTAGTATAATCCTGCAATACTCAAAAAACATTGAAACAAACGATATGTTCATATTGTCAAACAGTTCATTGATTTTGCAGACCTAACTCCATTTCCCGAATTGAATAAAGAACATTCCTAAGTAAAGTCAGTAGTTAAACCCTACCTTAAACTTCTATGAAACCTTCGCGGGTTTACGTCGTATTGGGTGTAATATAAATAGTTTATAAACTAACTGACAATATTAATAGTACATTGTCGGTTCTATGAGTGGCTAACTTTACCAATCATCGCCCGGCAGTCGATAACTTTAATGTTACTGTTGAAGCACTATTTCATGGCCAATTACTTTGTTATTTAATAAAACCGTTTTATTGAAACTGTAAGGAGTACTTTATTATTATCATAAAATACTTTGAGTAGTCTTCTTGATCGAAGGTAATATTAATAATGCGGCAATATAAACATGCATTAAAGTGCACCCTTTAGTCTCCTCATGAAAACAATATTTCTCGAAATTTGCTAATATATAATATGTGACAGCAATTCGTTCATAGTTCGCGAATTAATAAGGGTTTATTTAGAGGATAGGCAGCATCCTTCAAGATCATTTACAACTCAACTGCCGTAACGATCAAACGATCGCCAACCCGCCAAGCGTGGCGATTGTCCCCCCCAAAGAGCATACAACACAAACCCATGACGGCCATTGTGGTAATATTTAGCGGAGGCCTATGTCCAGCAGTGAAAGAAAGAAAGAAAGAAAAATAATGTATTAACTTCCGAAGTTAAAACACACTACATATTATAATAAAACACTTAAACGGATTAAATCGCAGCGAAGCACGTTTGAAACCAAAAAGTCCTAAGTGCAGGAATGTGGTATTTATAATAATTTATATTTATAAGTTAGTGTAGTTTTAAAAACGATGCCCCACACCAGCCTTTCTCCTGTATCATGGGTACAGTTACTGACATAAATCTCACATGCACAAACACCCAGAATCGAATCACCTATCTGTAGATCGTACAAATATTTTTCCGTGCGAGGATCGAACCTGCGACTTCTAGCGCAGAAAATCAATCGCCTAGCCACTGCGCCAAATGTAGCGGCGTGTAATATAACTATTTAAAACTAACGTTTTAAACGGTTGTAGTCTTTGTTACTTGAATTGAATAAATAAATGTTTATCAAATCAAATTTAATATCAATCAACGCTGTAACCACTGTGTATTATTAAAAACACCGGACATAATATATATATATATATCCTAAATATGCATATCTATACTAATATTAATAAAAAGAGATAAGATTTGGTATTTCGTATTTTTTATTGTAATGAATAAACTTAAAAACGACGTAACTAATTTAAAAAAATCTTTCACTTATAGAAAGCTGCATTATCAGCGAGTAACATGGACAGCATATTCAATTTTTTTATTGAGTTCCCTTCGAAAATGCCAATGATGTAACCAAAGCACATCAAAAATTTGCCTATAAAAGTCAATAATTAGCACGCGCTGCGAAACCTATTGACGATACATAATACACACATTGATACATAATACACACATTGATACATAATACACACATTGATACATAATACACACATTGATACATAATACACACATTGATACATAATACACACATTGATACATAATACACACATTGATACATAATACACACATTGATACATAATACACACATTGATATATAATACACGTTTATAGTACTTATCATTACTTACAAAAATGTCCTGGAAGCTATATGTCTAACTGTTATAGTTAAGTCACAATAACCAAAATCTTGGCAATCAAATTAGTTAATCAAAATACTGGTAGAATCGAAAGATGCTGACATTCGTATCATGATATTAATCCTTATCCAACTTAATAGTAATGATATGAATGAAAATAGGGGGTAACAGCGACTGTTTTTTTTTTTAACTTCATATGTATAACAAATTTGAGATGTTGTTGCATTAAGGGGGAAGAATTGGTGTACAATTATAAAGACTCAGTGGTAAATGAAGATATAGCTGTTGATTATCAAGTAGGAGTCTTCCGCGCCACAGGATTGTACTGCGGGTGAGTACTCCTATACTACTGAGAACTATGTACATTACTGATAAATTTGAAGCCGCGCAAATCATGTAATGACACTAGGCTCCAAATTCAATTTTTCAGAAGCCACGATTTTAATTGGTTTAGCCCAGAGAAGAACAGTCCACGAGTTCCAACATGTCGACATTTTCTTAGTACTTTTAAACTTTCTGTAAAATTATATTTAAGTCATCAATTAAGATAGCAAGTGCTTTGGCGTATGCTGTAAGAAAATAAATAAATTATAAATGAATTATGCCGCGTATTCCTAATGACCACCCGTTCGAATTTAAGATATTGCAATTTCCTATTAAAGTGAGTTTCACGATGACTATCAAGTAGTCACAAGGTCAAACTTTTAAGTTCGCGGGAGTTGACTTGAGACGAGACTATTTCTCGCATGGTCAGCTTATGTGGCGTGTTCAAATTTTAGCTCACTCCATTATCTGATTATTCTGGTGCCATTTAATAAAACGTGATGCTTATATAAAGAAATCATTGACCATCATCATTATCACTTCACAATTCGGTAATACTTATGTATATGAACGTCGTGTGTTAGTATTGGGTACCCCACATATTTTTTGCTGATGCTCTAATCCATCTTATCTCGTAGATCGCAATGAGTATCTATGTATTACATACTTATTGCAATCTACGGGACACTTCAAAATTCCGGGCTGTTATTAATTTTCTTGCAGAAAATCGTCTTAATTCAAACCCCGCAGCTCACGTGGAGCAGTTGGATTTGCTTTACATCTTTACTACTCATTGCGTGTCGTAAAACGAGACACAATTAAAAATATATTGTGTCTACACGGCTGCCGGCGATTGACACGCGAGGGGTATAGAGAGATATAAATTGTTCTTTTGTATGTAGGCGTTACCTCTGGTACTACTCAACCAATTCTAAAATTGATTTCACTAATAAAAACTTACACTATCGCTAAGTGATTTAGTCTACATTTGTACAGATGTTGATAAAAATAAACGCACGGGTGAAACCGCGGGCAACAGCTAATGATAAATATTTTTGTGACAAGACCGTTCAACATGGAAATCTATAGGGGCAATCCTTTGTGCGTTATTGCATCAAAAAAAGCTGAACAAACTATTATAATTATGAGAAAACAAATCAATTCAACGTGCCACTACGTAAACGTAATGCAAACGTTTTAATAACAACTTTATACTTATAAATGCATTGCAAGCTTCGAATCACTCGTTGGGAATCTACTTTTCAATCAGAATCACCACTTAAATGAAATAGATATTATGTCAGTAATTAAAAGTTGAATTGTCACTTAGTCAATTAAAACCGAAAATTCTCGAAACTAGAATGTTGGTAAATTACAGCTACGCCGAATTATTCGAATAGAGTACACTATCCGGAGTTTTCTGAACTCCAATTAGAGAACACGGTTAGAATTTTCAATTTCCACTAAGTGCAACAAACATACGCTTAGTAATTAATATTCCATTAGTATCTAATTGGTTTTGTAATTCCATGTATTGGCTGCATCGCGCACTGTAAATATCAATTAGGTTATTATTAACCGTAAAAGGTGAATGTAAGTCAGTGTAGCCAGCTCTCATCCAGTTGCACTCATTCACCGGTAAATGATTGGTGAGGTTAAGTAACGATTGGCATAGACAGTATATGGATGGGTGGCCGAATCGCGGTAGTTGAATTGAGCGTCTCCGTGCTTTGGAGGGCACGTAAAATTGTCAGTCCCAGTTGTTGTCATTACGCGGTTATCGTTAAACTAAGTCGGAGGCCTTTGGGCGACTTGAATAACTCTGACACAAGGTTTGACGATAACCGCACGAAAAAGAACGAAAGAAAGAAAAATTAACCGTAACTTGTTCAGCATGGCAAAATTTCTGTACTTTAATGCAATTCGAAGTATTTATCAACCGTCTGTATCCAATGTAGCGCACAAGCGTTTAGAGCCGCATTTGAAAAAAAAAACCGTACAAGTGAGAATTAAACTCGCGTGGAGAGGGTTCCGAAATTGCTGAATATATTGTCTATTGTTGAATTTTGTCTTGTGCCAATAGCTTATCCGAAGAACAAACTTAACATCGTAGTTGAAAAACGTGTTTTCCCACACATTCCAACCGCAAACTTTTTTACGCACAATGTTGAAAGATTTACCATGTTATTTTAAGACTTCTTATAGGTTATTTTAATATTATCTATTATTTTATAAGTGTAGATGCATCGCCCGCGCTGTACGTTAGTCACATGAAAGCATGGTAATTGCCCGGAGTTCACTTAATCGAGCACCGACCAGCGTCGCGGCTTGTCGTGAATTATAAGCGTAATTCCGCAACATATTGCGAAATATTAATGCCATCCTGTGTTTATTGACGATTCACGAAGTATACTGCAACTGTGAGAGAAAAAGAGGTTTTATTTCATAAATAAATAAATACGTATCGTAAATCGATATTGTAATAAAAAAATAGTATTCTGTTTTATTTTTTAATACGCGGTCTAATGGCGGTGCGCTGTCTTGTAGTGTAATAATGTTCGTGTACGGCGCGTATATTTTGCTTATGCCCAGTAATTTCACTAGTACTTGGGTACAATTCAACCCATTGTGTAAAGTTTAAACACTACAGCTTGGTGACACTAATATTTGGCGCTGCGGTGGTACCTGTACCCGGCACCTACCCGGGTTCTCATAATACGATAATGTGAATGCATCTTTAATCTAATTATCTTATATCTATACAAATACATAAAATTTAAGTGTCTGTTTGTAATATCCAAAAAAAAACTTTTTACTAAATGCATATGAAAGTATGTACGATACTGTTAACATAAACCATTTTTCTTAATTTTATGCGTCTGTCGTTCTGTTTGTCCGTTTGTTAGCTAATCTCCGAAATGGCTGACCCGATTTTGAGGGAATTTTACTATCAGATAGCTAATATTATAATAAGTAAATTAGGAATATCATCTAAATAGGATTTAAGGATCGTCGTAAAAAAATTAAACCCTTGAAATCTGATATATGTTTATGCTCTATGTCCGTGAATTATTTTTAATTAAATGGTGGGTGAAACCGCTATAACTACGTTAATGTGAAATTAGTAGTTAATACTTTCGATAGTGATAGGTGCGTGTGTCAAACCCATTAATTTAATTATTTTTATATTGATATACATAGTAACACATTTCCGTCAGTTTACTTAGGACATTATTGTCCGGAACGGTAAGTGGCACATGTACTTGAGTTTAAGTCCCGCTTTAACTATCCGACAAATCTGCTTTCGGTAGGAAACCGGGTGGCTGAAACGGTTAAAGCCATCGATGTATATATGCTACTATCGGGTGACTTAATATTAACTGGCGTTTCAGTACTCGGCCGTCACTCACTTTAGTCTGTTTATCTTCCTTGCCCGATACTTCAATATAAATGTGAATTGATATTCAAATATCCCATGTAATTTTAATTAAATTAATTACCATTTAAAATCCTCAGATTATTTCATCGTCATATCGTCATAAAAGTCGTGTGGTGCCAGCTACGAATAGCATCCTGTGGGTGTCGTGAAAGGCAACTATGGGATTAGTCGGTGGATGAGCAGCAGCGTCCTTTGAGTACATTAACAATTCAGCTGCTATCGCCAACCCGCCTGCCAAGCGTGGCGATTATGGCCAAACCCCCCAATGAGTACACACACCCAGACAGCTCCGTGTGGCAATTCGTGGGGGAGGCCTGTGTTCAGCAGTGGACTTTATTCGGCCGAAATGATAATGATGAATAATGATCAGCAAAAGGATGTTTACTGTTGATCAAAGGCTCACCATAGATTTTCACAATTGTGTCGTCATTTTGGGTGAATTTTTCCAGTACTCACCACGCTTGGCAGGTGGGTGGGTGAGCGCAGATTGGCTACTGTTCCACAGAAGGGGGACGCTGTAGCCCATCCCTCTGGTTTTGAGTCCCTTAATCGCATTCATTGAGTTTCTTGCCGGCTCTTCTCCACGAGATCAACTATTTGGAACCGTGCAACTTGGATTCTGACGTTTCATAAGTGCCAATATTTGGTTTATTTGAAGTAAAAAACCTTTCACTTTGAACTTTGACTTCACCTTTTACGATATCCACGAGAGGAGATCCTATATTCTTAATCTGAACACTACACGGAAATTTCCAAACTGATTATTACAGCATGTTTAATTGCTCATCTATTTTACTTTACCTTATCTGTAAAGCAAAAAGGAAAATATGTTCCTAGTGGAATTTTATTATTTATTCACCTGTAAAATAAGCAGTGCCTTTGTACTTTTCTGTCCTATGTAATTATATTTTAAATTAGCTTGGACCCGCGGTTTCACCCACCGTTTAATTTAAAAGAAATTGGATTACATATAAATAATTTAGAGTACTTCGGCATAGACACTTGACATAGAGTATATATATTGGATATCACGAGTTTAAATTTATTTGTGTGGATTTCTAATAATTTTTCTGAAATAAAAGTAGCCTAAGTTATTCCTTATAACATCAGCTAAAAAGAAAGTCCCGTCAAAATCAGTCCAGCCGTTTCGGAGGTTAGCGGAAACAAACAGACAGATAGACAAATAGACAGGCAAAAAAATCTAAAATAGTTTTTTGTTGTTGGTAAAAAGCTGTTTTTATGAGATTACAAACAGACACTTCCATTTTATTTATTTGTAGAGATATTTCTATGTGTACTTAAAAATAAATAAACCAAAATGCGCTTTAAGATAATATCAATGATGGCATGATTGGTGCAATCATCTAACCTAACCTAACCATTTAATTCGTTTTGATCAACCTTGTGAAAGTGAAACGATATGTACCACGAAGTGCCGTGAGGCAATTGAAATAAATAAAAACATCCTAATTTTAAATAGAAAAGATGGTTGGCAGGTACCACCAGTTTGGAATCCTGTTATTAAAATAATATAGTCCCAAACTTCATAACATATTAAAAAACATCAAGACACTGTGAGTGATTACGGCGTGTAATTATTAGTTATTTTATCTATCGTACGATTTTTGATTCTTGAACTTTTGATTACGTACGATAGATAAAATAACTTCCGTCATCCTGCGATCACAAACACTGCAGTGTTCGAAATGACAAAAAAACAATAATATACGCAATGTTATCCGTTTAAAAGCGTTTTATTATATTAAGTCAAACTACATGCAAAATACAAATACAAGAAGGCTTAATCTGAATTTCAAACAATTTAATTTGCATACTAGGTACTTACCCTTTATAATACATATTTACAATAGCTTAAGTGATTAAATAAAACTATTTGAATAAGTCTGTCAAGCAAGATTTAGTCTAACCAAATAGGATGTTTTTATCACTATGTTTTCCATACATTTCCAACCTATAACACATTTATGACTAGCTTTTTCTAGAAGTCTGGGTGGTGTCCGGAATAAGAACATAGTACCACTCCATCTCCTCCTATGGATGTCGTAAAAGGCGACTAAGGGAATCTAAACCAAAGGGACGGGCAGCGTCCCTTCTATGAAACGGTAGTCATACCGCGCTCACCAATACGCCAAGCGTGGTGAGTATTGGCAAATACCCCCCAAAATGATGACACAGTTGTGGAAATCTATAGGGGCGGCTTTTGTTCAGCAGTGGACGTATAAATAGCCGAAATGATTGATTGATATGATTTATTTTCTAGAAGATGGTTAACGTCTAGGTAGGAATTGTATACAACTGGTGATTATTAACTACTATAGTATCAAGTGTTAACACTCACCATTTCAGCCAAAAGACGTCCACTGTTGCACACAGGACACCGCCAAAAATCTGTGCTACTCGCGTCCAGCTAATTCCCACAACCTTCTCCTCGTCTGCCTATGCTGCCGTCTTCTGCCACACGGTCGCCACACGACATCTTTGCGACAAAATAATAAAATTATTAGATATAAAAGTATAAAATAAATAGAAAAGTATACCATAAGGGGATATATTTAAGAAGCTTACAGAACGCAGGGCAGCTTATAGCGAGCTGAATGTGAGTGGTGACACTGCGTACTCGAATGCTCTAGAGAGTCGGTCAGGACCTAGTCTGCGGCTTGCTTTTATTGGTTGGTTGGAGTAGAACCCCATGAGTGCCCGAAAGACTTTCAACTCTGGCTTGCCTTAGTTGGCCGATCAGGAAGGGACCGCCAGGGTTAAATTCTCGGGCGTGGGAGTATCTTATGGCGTAATAACGGGAAAACCCGCTCAGTCTTCGAGATGCGCGATGGCGAAACCGGTGCCGCACCTCTTAACACACCGAGCTGCCCACGCTGGTGTTGCTCCCTGTCACCTGCAGTGGTGGACATTTAGGGGGCCCATCTCGTGGGTGGGGAGTCACCGTCTGCCACAGAATTTCACTTTAAAGGTTAAAAAGCAGACGCCGTTGTTCCATTATTTCTGTATACTCCTAAACGGCTAGACCGATTTTGGTGAAATGTTCTGGGTATGCTTGAGTGGGTTGTTGGGTGGTTTAGATTCACAATTGGCCCCAATAGGTGGCGCTGCAATCGGGTTTGCATATGCCTGCCTGTGCGAAGCTGGGGTGGGCATCTGTATATGTGGTAAGTAAGTAATTTATTTTTCTCACCACAATAATAAAAAAAGTTGCAAAAAAATATAATATTGCCTAGTTATAGTATGATTCAAATAATGTGGGAGACTGGTGCCTAAGCTAGGCTGAAGCCTGTGTTTCAGGTCACCAGGCCTCCACCCCAGAAGTCCAATTTTGCTCTTTCATAAACTGTGCCAAGTGATTTTTTTCCATTTTCTTGTTCTTCGTGTATCTGATCCTATCAAGTTACTTCCTCTTGTTAAAGTTCTTTTGATGAATACTCTCCAATACGTTGATATAACTTTATCAGGCCCCGATACTGGTTGAGTTTGTCCTTTATAGCCCAGTTATCATCTTGTATCCCATGAATGCGCACTTTCGCTGCAGACATCTTGATACAACAATAAACTCGCTGTTCTAATAAAATGTGTATACTAATTATGGCTTTGATACACCCAATATTGACGATTAATCAAAATACATTTACAATTTTTCAGTTCTATGTTTTAGTTTGACACTTGATTATATGGCATGTGTATATGTTTCTAATATATATCTATAATGTTTATCTGGGTTTTTAGTAAAATAGAGTCGAATAGAATTATTTATTTAGTAGTTAGATCCATGCAGACACGGTTACACATCACATTGAAACAACGGCAACAGTATAAAAACTGCCAGCAAACTCAAATACTCGAACTGAAATTCAAGCTTTATATATTAACTAGTTGTCGCCCGCGGTTTCACCCGCGTTACAAAAACACGAAAACACGTATTTCTTTATTTTCAACCAAAAAGCCAATCACCATTTTCATTAATCTAACTTGAAAAATAACGGATACCCCATACAAAGTTTCATCCCCACATTTACCCCCCTTAAGGGTACAATTTATAAACACTGAAACACGTATTTCTTTATTTTCAACCAAAAAGCCAATCACCATTTTCATGAATCTAACTTGAAAAATAACGGATACCCCATACAAACTTTCACCCCCACTTTTACCCCCTTACGGGTACAATTTATAAACACGTATTTCTTTATTTTGAACCAAAAATCCACATACCAATTTTCATAGATCTACTTATAAAATGATGGAGTTTCATACAACCTTTCAACCCTTATTTTGCCACCTTAGGGGTGGAATGGCTAATATTTCTTTCGTAGTGGATGCCTACTTTATTAAATGCATCAACTGTCAAAATTTCATGTTTGTAGACCCAGCGGTTTAGGCTTTGCGTTGATGAATCAGTCAGTCAGGTCAAGTAATTATATATGTATAGATATATTCGGCTATTACACTTACTTCAAGAATGCACGGTACTAAGTCGTCCGTCCCGTAGAGAAATGCGAGCAAAAAAAATTTACAGATACTGTTTTAAAAACGTATTTATATTACAATGTAGTTTTTAATACAAAGTCAGGTCAACGCCTTACATGCAATACCATAAAGAAGCATTTGTAAACGCGCAGTATAATTACTTCTTCGTCTTTATTTTCTTTTCTGATTGTTTAGTGGCCAACCTTGTATCAAAGTTGTTCAACCTGCCCAAAGGCCCCTGATTTAACGACTGCCATCTAATGACAAAAACCGGCACCGACTATTTTAAGTGTTCCTCTTGTCACGGAAACACATAGTTCAAATACCCCTATGCGGTCACCCAGCCATAGACCGACCGCGCTGAGTGTTACTTAACTTCGCCGATCATTTACCGATGAGTGAGTACAACTATAGCGTAAACATGTTAAATAAAAACATACATTCATCCAAATGACTAAGAAAATCTTTATTTCCGTGTTACGTTACTCGATACTCAGACACGACGGGACCAATCAATTATCATAATTGAGTATTCCAGAATCTTATCTCAGTAGGCGGCTTAAGTTAACTCGGTATCGAAGAAACCACCCCTCTGTGCGCGCCACAGCTTGGCTTTATTAAGTTTGTAAAAATATTAAAGTCTTACACATTTAACCAGTCTCTCAAAAATCCAAGGCTTTTACAAATTGTAAGTATATAAAGAAGCTGTATTTGCTAAAAATCCGTCTTGTTAATAATGCAAATAAATTCATAGTTCGTTGATTATTCAAAACAATTAACATTAAATTCTAATTTGTTTGTATATATCTTGCCAAATATACAAAAAAATCAATAAAAACTTAAATCCTCTTTCATATTAATATAATAAATCTTTAAATATCACTATTGTTTTCTTTATTTTATCTGATCATTGAATTTGACAGTCCTAAATACTATTGGGAGGAGCTATATTTTGGACGATAGCGCGAATCCACGTTCGAAACTCAAATCGCGATCGGAGAGCGCCGGGTCAGCAGTGTCACTCCGACTTAGCACTCATGTACACGAGTCGGGCTGTGGCACTGGCTGTACGCACTATTGACGAAAGCTTAAAAAGTAAATTAAAACTGTAAATAGAAATGAGGAACATATTTTAGAAGGAATTTATTTTAATAAAATGATGTGAATGACAATGTGAGAGCTTTATGTGACTAAAGTTTAGTTAGTTTTAAAAGTGTTTATAAATTATATTTGTGCTTAAATAGATGGAATATTAGTACTATTAACTAACATAAAAGTACATTTCAATAAAAAATATGTAGATAAATATCAAGTAGTGACTAGAAGTGTGAGTGAATTTAACAAGAAAATCGGAACATAAGTCTTCGCTTACACTGGTAAGTTTTATCAATCGTATTTTCTTTGTATTTGTTTAATGATATGTTTTCGTTTGCGTCTAAAAATTAAATGGTACTGCAATAATAAACATAATTTTTCGAGTGCGGATTTTCATAAACTTCATAATACCTAGATAGAGCTACAATGTATTTGTATTTTCCTGTTACGTTATCAATTATATTTATACGTGTTTGTGTTAATAAAGTTATTCATTTGATATTATCGGCTGTGTGTGGTTAAAGCTATTACCTAGTATAATTCCCTAGATTCAATTTAATACACTACTGTAAATGTACGAGAACAAAATAAATCTGTTCTTTCTCTGTTTCTTGCAAATGAGAAAAATAATCTGCTAAAATTGATATCTCTTTAGTGCGTTTTGAATGGATGTACATATAAATAAATACACTTTAATAGTAATGCGGGTACATTTTTTTAAATTGTACCTTAAATTTTACTTGTGTGTAATTTAATTAAAAATAAACTATGTACACCTTAGTATAGTTTATGCAATATTACTGTAAATGAACACCTACTTAGGTCTAAAATCTTCTTTTTTTTTCATGATTCTTCATGGCACAATGCTGAGTAAATACAATTTTTGTCTCTCAAATCATCCCGCTAATTTCCAAAATGTTAGTCAAGTAAGTTACGACTTCATTCAACACAATCGTAAATGTGCGAGAAGAAAAAAATCTTTTCTATTTTTCTTTCTTCCAAATGAGAAAAAAATCTGTTAAAATTCATATACTTTTGTGGAACCGATAACGACTGGCTTACCAATGGCATAATTATAAAAACCACATTTCAGTTAGACATAACCAAATTAAGCCATATTTAGCTAACATACGTCAAAATAAGAAAGGGTTAATTCCTGTTTTCACTTAGCCATTGAGTATAAAGTGTGACAGTGTGAAGGGAAAATCAGGGAAATGTAAAGTCGAGGTTTAGATGAAAACGGTGCGACTGCATGATTATGATTACGAGTGCTACTCTTTGAGGCATTTGGACCGTGAATGCTTTCGGCTCGTGTTGCTTTTCTTACTTTGTTTTTCACTGCCGAGGAAAGCCACAGGGTTTTCTTCTACCATTTTTTATATAGAACCCAGTGACGTACAAATCATTTCTCTGATGGTACGCGTAACACCTTTTTTATTGGTGCCCAGTGGAAATTCTTCATGAGCTTCCTTCACCCCGGGGGAGGGCGAAGGGGTATGCCGGACTCCTACCGGCTAAAACCACTGGATCTTCGGCACCTAAGGGAACCTGCCCGTTGTAATTGTAATGCTAACCAGAAGTAGTCCTACGTGGCAGCACTCTGTGCTCGTAACCTCGAGACATTAGTTATTTAGTCTCAAATGCCCGTAACTTAGTGCCCTTCGATCATCATGGTGTCAGCTAAAGGTCGTCCACTGCTAAACAGAGGCCTATGAAATAGATTTCCACGACTGTTTCGTCATTTTGGGCGGAATTTGCCAGTACTTACCACGCTTGGCAGGCAGGTTAGTGAGTGCGGTGTGGTAACTGTTGCTCAGAAGGGATTCTGCTGCCCATCCCTCTGGTTTACAGTCCTTTGTCGCCCTTTACGACATCCACGGGAGGAGCTGGAGTGGTGATATATTCTTAATTTGGATACCACACGGCACCCTTTCAAATTGGAACACAGGAATGTTTAAAGTTTAAGCATTTATATTGCCTGGTTGCGAATATCTGGCACTGCGGTGGTACCTTTTTTTTATTTATTGGTGCCCAGTGGAAATTCTTCATGAACTTCCTTCACCCCGGGGAAGGGCGAAGGGGTATGCCGGACTCCTACCGGCTAAAACCACTGGAGCGGTCATCTTCGGCACCTAAGGGAGGCTCCAGGTCCTCGTATGATCACACTAGAGCCGCCCACTGGTGCCACGCCTATAGGCACATCTCGTAGAGGGTGACTGTAAATCGGTCACCCCCAGGGGGGATTGTAAAGGATCCCCCAAAGCGTCCTACGGCAGCGCGTGACCACATGCGTGCTACCGTCTTCTCTTGGGTCGCTCGGTGTGGGCACGCAGATTCCCCAATCTACGCCCGCGAACCCAGAGGACACACACACAACGCCCCCCGCTGTCATTACATGGTGAGGGCGTCGGCGTGTTAGACCTGGGCGTCGGGACAGTTGTTACTCCAGCGCCATCTGGTCTTTTTCGTGCGGGGTCGGTCCGCTTCCGATCATGCTCTGCACTCTCCTTCTGCAGCATAACACTCTCACAGAAAGAGACCATTGCATTCTAATGTTCATGCTCTACCAGCATAACCCATAGATACTACTGCTGGCAGAGAGAGATCTTGCCCAATCCAATCGACCAGGATCCGTCGTCCGACAGCCCACGCAGGGCATTAAGTGACCTTACACCAGTTACTCTCGTCAGCCCTGGTAAAGGACTGAGGAGTCTGCCGGACTCTTACAATTTAGAACCACCTGAGCGGTCATCTTCGGCACTCAAGGGCTTCAGGTTGAACTAAAATGATCTTCGTTTTAGCAATGAGGCTTCAAAAATATTTTTATTATCATTAAATTTAGATGAAGGCCTCAGAAGGTTCTAGAGCAGCAAGCAGTCTTTTTGTTACCTGCCTTACAACTGACGTTATCTTTACTTCATTAATTTTTTGGTCACCATCTACAGAAACTTTGTGTCATTATCATTAATATAATATGAAAATACAGGAATAGAAAATTTTACTCAAATGGAGTAAGCTAGTTTGCAATGAAGGTATCGATATTTGAAATGATAATTCTAATTGGCCCAGTCATCAAATACTGGATTCCAATAAATAATCTTGCTGGAAACTTTTATATCAGTATTTTGAGTCTAAAATGAACGGACCTAGAAATGAAAATAGGGGGAAACGGGCGATCCGTTTCCCATATTTCCTTTACCAAATTGGAAATTCGGCGTATCTTCTAACGCAGTACCTCGTAGGTACCACGATGTTGCAGGCCTTTTTGTAAGCCGCATTCCAGTCAGACATCTGTTACTGACGAAAAAATTTTATGTAACTGTGTTGAAAGAACTAGATAGAAATAGAACAGAAACTATTGATTAACTAACATGACTAAAATTTACATATTTAATAAAGAAGCGCTACTTGCCAATTGTTGTAAAACTATTATAATTTACTTATTTGGCTTGGCTGCGGGAGTTATGTTAGGAAATAATAAATGGACTCATAATAATTGGGTTTTTAATTGTGTTCTAACATGATTTTTGCTTCAAAAGCACGCTATTTTAATTAATTATATTATTACGTAATATTGGACGGACGACTTGGTGATAGTAGCAGGGAGTCGTGGATGCGGGCGGCATGTATCACGGCGGCACGATTCGTGCAGTGGCTGATACAGTTGGCTGCTGCGCTCTGGGTCGTGATTTCTGGGTTAGATTCCCGCACGGAACAAGTACTTGTATGATCTGCAGGTAGTTGTTCCGGATCTGGGTGTATTGTGTATGGAATTAATGTCTGTAAACTCACGACACAGGACACACTCACCCACGACACAGGAGAAATAATAAAGTGGGGCAACGTATTAAAAAAATATATCCGGTCGTTGTGGAAAACTAGGGGAGGCCTTTATTCACCAGTCGGACCGAGGAGGAGGACGCCCTATGATGAGGATCCCGCCAATAATTATTTTGCAAAAATCTAATAAAAATAAATACTTAACCGTGTCAATTTCAAATTATTATTAACTCTAGTTATAATTCTGAGTTCTGTTCTATTTGATTTTACAATTGAAAGAAACAACATATGAGGAAATACACTTTTCGCCAAAGGACGTCCACTTCTTCTTTTATTTTCATAAAAACTTGCCTCACGCTAAGGTTTCTCCTGTGTCATGGGTACAGTTTGCAGACACACATTTCATACATTCAAACACTGTGAAAACACCCGAAATAGCTATCTGTAGATCACACAAATATTTGTTTCGTGCGGGAATCGAACCCGCGACACGTTGCGCAGAAAGCCAATCGCTTAGCCACTGCGCCAACCGTATCGTCAAAACTGCCACTGCCGAACAAAGCATCACCATCAGCTAAGGGACGTCAGAAAGAGTACTTGCCTGTTGCTAAATACTTACAACCTGTACATGCCGTGAGTCGTAAATTGGGGGGGAATTGCCATTATACACTAGGTTTTGTAGACGGGTTGGTGAACGCAGAATAGCTACTGTACCACAGAAGGGACGCTGCCATCCCTATTTAGAGTCCCTGTGTCACCTTTTACGATATCCACGGGAGCAGATCGAGTGGTGCTATATTCTTAATCCGGACACCACACGCAATAAGATAATAAGAGACCTTTTTCATTTTTATTGGGCTCAGTGGAAATTCTTCATGAACTTCCTTCGCACCGGGGAAGGGCGATGGGGTATGCCCGACTCCTACCGGCTAAAACCACTGGAGCGGTCATCTTCGGCAACTAAGGGGGGCTCCAGGTCCTCGTATGATGACACTAGAGCCGCCCACTGGTGCTACGCCTATCTCTGAGAGTCTTAAATTGGTATGCTGTTTTAAAAATAGCACTACTGTTTCATATACAAGCATGGGACAGATATCAATTAAGGTATCTAAATGAAGGACATGATTTCAAATAGCCGATGTCCTAGTCACATAAAACCCTACGATTTATTAACATTAATTCTCGAGCATTGTTCTGCAAATGTAGATGGGCGGACACCCTAAGCGAGCGGTGCAACACGAAAGTAGGTGACATAAATCGGCTTGCACCTTTGGGACTTAAAGCCATGAGTCATGGCGACAGTGCAGAACGCCAGCAAGCTCTGACATACTTTTCTCTACACAAAAGCTAGTAGCATAGATACAGATTTTTTTCAGTCGTACGTCAGCGCTATCGTAAGTTATGAGTTCGCAAAGAGTGACAGCGTGAGTTATGAGCGTCTGTCCCTTTGAGACATGTGAAGCGTGAACATTTCCGCGTCACCCATTTATCCGCCATTTGACATAAGGGATATTTGTTTACCACAACTTCCCTTTATTTAGCAATCAAGTAAATAGAACAACGTGAAGAAAATTAACTAAAGAACTAGTGGTGAGGAAAACATGCCCGGTAATGTTTCGTCTATATTTTGTTATTGGTCACGTAGGACAAGATAATACGGGTATAAGTCAAAGTCAAAGTCAAATTACTTTTATTCATGTAAACCATTTGCTGGCACTTAAGAATAGTCATAATTTAAATAGTTGCACAGTTTAAGGTGACACTAATCAATGCATTCTTATTTAGCTTATTTATCCGAAAAGTACCTAAACATATTCCAGTCGTGAGTTAATTTAAAAAAAAACCCTAAGAAAGGAAATCCTTTGTGTTTTTAGTTTGGTTTGTTATTATAATTAAAAATCGGTGTAACTGTTGCCTTGACCAGAGTTTTATTAATAGCTTTATTATGAAATTCTGTAGTTGTCCTTCATACCATTTTACATTTCATATATCAGTAAAACTTTGTTTAATAAACTTGTTTCTTGGGAATTATTAAAATGTTTATTTTATTTTCATATTTCGTAAATAAAAGGAATAGCTAGATAATATATGGACGAGATGAAAAATAATAGCTACGATCAGACACTACTGCCTTCTTCTTTATTGTATCCAATATAACATACATAGATTATTTAATAAAAGGCATGCACAAAGGCGAGCTTAACTCTACATTCAGTGACAAAACCTATATGTTTGTACATATCGACCAATTTATATGTATACTTCTTCTTCTTTTCGAATCGTCAGCAAACCTAAACGGTATCGGCCCAAAATTTTGCTACGAGAATTGCATTGTCAGTAGCTTTCATTAGATCTTCCTGTATGCAGTTGTTCGGGCACGCCGTACACGACTTCAAGTGCTTCATTGTCTGGGGAACAGCGCCATACCTGTACTCCAAGTTAGAATCATCTGAGAATCCCCACCTAAACAGATTCTCCTTACTACGGCCAACCTAGGTTCAAAGTCTATTTAAAAACTTCTAGATAGGCCATGACAGCCTATGTCCAGGTGGAGATCTCTCAGACAGTGGGATGAAAGGTCTAGGAAGATCGACACTTTCTCGCCACAACCTGCATCTCTCTTTTGACCGATTGTCATCCTGAAGAGGGGACACATGTATACTGAATTATGTGTCAGTCATCGTGGTTCTTTTGTGTATCAACAGTCTGTTCTTATGGGGATACCATTTAATTTATGAACACTTATTTATTTTATATATTTCCATTCGAAAAGAATCAGTTACACCAGTTTGAACACCACGTTTTTCACGAACTATGGGATCTCACCCACCCACCCAATTTCGGGGTGCCGATCTGTAACTATTCCAAGTGTTGGTTTGATATTGATTTTCTTTTTATTTCATCATCATATCAGCCAAAGTACGTCCACTGCAGAAAAAAGGTCTCGCCATAGACTTCCACAACCACCTTTTACATGCTGTGTGTCGTAATTTTAGGGGGAATTTGAACAGTGGCTGATACAGTCGGCTGCTGCACACCGGGACGTGGGTTCGATTCCCGCACGGAACAAATTTTTGTACGATCTGCAGGTAGTTGTTCCGTGTCTGGGTGTATTGTGTGTGGAATTTGTGTTTGTAAACGAACCCACGACACAGGAGAAATATTTAAAAAAAAAGTGTGGGGCAATATAAAAAGAACAATTGTGCCTTCGATAATTCATGAGGGACGTTGTTATTCGAAAACAAAACTGTTTTATTACAGCTGCGCGTGTTTTTATCTGTGTGGGATTTCGGAATAAAATGTCAAAATGGTTTAGCAAGTTTATTAATTAATTATTTAAAACGTAATTGAAAAATAATAACTGAAAGATACAAAAATTATAAGCCTTATAAATAACCTACTTAATATCCCATAAAACAAAGTTTCCTTTTTAGTAAGATTATAGGCTCTTACAAAAAAGGTAACTTTGTTTACAGATCAGTAATAAACTCTACAGGTAGACCAAAACAAAGCAGTCATGATAATGAATAGTTATTAATAAAAGCTATAGAGCTTTATATTTGTTGCATCTTTAATCTATGTATTTGTCGGAAATACCTATCACATAAACGAGGGCATCGGCCTTTATTATCACTACAACCTCGTTACTTGCGCACTTAATATCGGATACACTGACAACATTTCTAAGAAAGCATATTATATTTCGTGTTAACACACATTAAACCCATCATTTCGTAAGACTAACCAAACATTGACTTCAGAAATAAGCCCAAAAGGGACGAAAATAAGTATCCATACGTATTTGTCACTATGGGATCTTTAGAGGAGAAGTGACTAGGAAACTGAGACCTGAGAACAGTTTGTAGTCGTTCATCATAGAAAAATCTAAATCAACAAACAGTACTTCATTATTCACTGTTCTTTCTTTGACATTCTATTGATTATTATTTACATTGTTTATGACATTTACCTGGCAAAACTTTAAAATATGGGATGTGATAGATATGGAATTTCGGGTATTCGGGTTCGGGTCCGCCCTTCCCCAGGCGGAGGAAATCCATGAGGATTACCCCACGTTTTTTTTTTAAATATACAAAAAAGAAGTGTTCGGATATGGATCAGGATACTATTACTCTTTTTTTGGTTTCGATAACGGATATAGATATTAAAAATATTTCGTATAACCGGATAATTTCGGTTATGAATTTTAATATTTTACACAAACTTTTTGCCTCACACGCCGTGGTTTTTATTAATGTCTTGTACATATGCGATGCAAGCAAAGAAAAATGAAGACTATTATTTAGCAAACAATGATTTGCTTTATTTTAATTAAAATCACACTTTCTAGTCATATCATTTTAGTCAAAGGCTTCTATAATCACTATTTGAAGTTTATTTCATTCTCTTATTTGAATTTTTTTATTATTTAATAAAATAATCTCGAAATTTAACAAAAAATATGACGAGCGAGCGTGTAAACAGTGTATACGTGCAAACGCATGCGGCAAGAACCTGTAGAAAGATGTTTGGCTTTTAGATTTATTATATTTATTTAGATTCCGCCTCATGTAATAACCGAAACTGACCGAAGCATTTATTTCGGTTTCGGTTACGGATATTCAATAATTTCAGATATCCGAAAGTTTCGGTTGCGAATATTGAGCTTCGTAACTTTCCTGTTTAAAATTGTGAATGCGAGTAGTATGTAGGCCAGTTATATAAACGTACACTTTATATCTGTCCGAGGGTTTAAATGTGCTGCTGATGGAATTGTGTTTCGGAAAGTTGAGCTCCTTAAAATAGGGAGGCGCTTCACGACGACTCATTCGTGCCTTGGCTGACACGACGGGTGTACCTACTTAAAACGGCTATGAAACTTTTTCAAAGGTCATTCTAGACATTGCCCTACATTCTTCTCACAAATTTTGTACCATAAAATATGTCTGAACAGAGACAGAACAGAAATTTTGCATTTCTTCTCAGAGACAGTCAGTAGAAAATGTCGGCTTATTTTAGCTACATTGACGATTAAAAGCGTATCTTAACACTACATACTTGCTAAATAAACATAATTTATCATTAATAATTTCTTGTTTCATCATTAGGCAATATTGTATCATTATTTTGGGGGGAATTTGCCAGTACTCAACATGCTTAGCAAGTCGGTTGGTGAGCGCAGTATGGCTGCTGGATCCACAGAAGGGACGCTGCTGACCATCCCTCTGGTTTAGAGTCGCTTAGTCGCCATTTACAACATTCACGGGAGGAGATGGAATGGTGCTATATTCTTAATCCGGACTCCACACGAAGAAAGTAAAACTAACGGCCGAAGCTAATTATCGATCTAATCCAAAATCTTTAGATTTGAGATTTTGAAATTCATCCATTTTTGTGTTAAGATCACATTTAATTTAAAAAAATAGACAAATTCTTAATCCCAAATCCAAAGATTTTGGATTAGATTGATTTTTGATTTCGGCCGTAAATCCCATTTCATTTTTCTTTTTCAATATTACCATGATTATAAGTATACCAGCCTGTATTGCTCTACCAACCACTTTTTGTTGCACAGGAATAAACTGCCCGCAATTGAAATTCAGAATTTTCATTGGATATTTCGTCAGTAGTGTGTAGTATGCTGTACCCGATCTCCAGGTAAATGTATATTAGGCCATTAGTCACTTTCACCTCGGGGGGAGGTGGGGTGTTACTCATTTTTGCCCCGACTTTTATATTTATATTATTTCACGATTTATTATTGAACATAGGTATAAAACAGAGCGGAATATATGTAGGTATACCAGCCATTAAAACGTTATCAAAAAGATGGACCAGTGCCTTCATAAAGTACTACGTGCAAGTGTATATTATGTCTTTATTCATTTGGTAGCTATCAAAGATATTGGAAGAAAGGAGATATTCCATGTAGATAAAAATGTATGCGAGCCTAGAAATCCATTTTCCCACTACCATTTCTCACCAAAAGCACACTAATGTACACAGTTACAAGTTCTCATCCAATGAACTGAATAAACACAACATTATAATTGGTTTCTCATACTAAAACACACGGATGACTTTGTAGGTAGCCAATCATACCGAGCGTACAGACCGCAAACGACAGCCGTACCACGCAAAGCGTAAGTTTTATTCAGAGTACCATTCGCTGTTCTATTCACTGCGTTTGTTATTCAACGATTGCTAGTTAAAGTGGTAGATAATAAACATTGTATTTTGTACAAAAATAATAATGTCTTTCTGCTCCATCAATCCAAATGTAACATAATAAAGAAAACAATAATTTTTAATTTATTTGACGGCACTGTTGGTGCAGTGGCTGATACAGTCGGCTGCTGTGAACAAATATTTGTATGATCTGCAGGTAGTTGTTCCGGGTCTGGGTGTATTGTATGTGGAATTCATGTCTGTAAACGCACCCACGACACAGGAGAAATCCTAGTATGGGGCAACGTTTAAAAAAAACTCAAAACTCATTCTTTTTATAGACAAGTACAAGAAAATTCCTTCACTTGCATATTGTATATGATTCCTTCCTTGATAAAGTTATTATTTTCGCTTCGGTTTTTGCATGTTATCCCCGAACAACACGACAATTTAACAAAGTTTCACTTACGCGATCGAATCTCAGCTGATGTTATAAAACGGCCATTTTTCCGGATGGCCCAAATTGATCCAGTCGCGGTGGCGCGGTTACGCCCCCGTACCACTTCTCCTTATCGCATATTTCTGTGGTAGCTATAATCGTCATCGTTGGAGCCGAATAAAGTCCACTGCTGAACACAGGCCTCCAGTCTGGGTGTGTAGTGTACTCATTGGGGGGTTTGCCATAATCGCTACGCTTGGCAGGCAAGTTGAGTTGTAAATCTACTCGAAGGATGCAGCTGCCAATGGACAGCAGCGAGGAATGCTCCGGCTACCTATCCGACTTTATGATTGAACTACTTTTAAAACCAACTTTGAATGAGAAAGGCTTTTTTTATATTACATATTTAGCTTTTACCTCCGTTATAGTTAATTAAACCCCTTTTGGGACTTAATAATTAGAAACACGGAATGGTACTGTTTTGCAATACTTTGGTAGCAGATTCGATATGCTCCGACAGATGTCACTGCTTGTCGTAGCGTTATGGGTTGCGTCACCTTCCTTACGACATAGCAAGAGGGGTGATTGCTGACCCTCGTGTGATACTCGTGAACATGTGTTGCTGCGATGACTGATTTATTTTAATTAAATTTTATTTGTCAACCATACGCCCCTTGTCCTATTTAAACATGCAAGATCGCTCATTGTCAAGTGAATGGCGTTATTCGATCACACATGTTAGAGGATACGCCCTTTATTATCGACTTGATGTTGATTGGGGACGCAATTGTTTTAAATTAACTTTGTTGAGTAAAATTTAATGTTTCGATCGCGAAATGGTAACGATGTAGGGCCCGTATTCATCATATCGGCCATTTATACGTCCACTGCTGAACAAAGGCCTCCCCCATAGATTTTCACAACTATGTCATCATTTTGGGGGGTATTTGCCGATCGCCTGCCAAGCGTGGTGAGTACCACGCTTGGCAGGCGATTTGGCGAGCGCAGTATGGCTACCGTTTCACAGAAGGGACGCTGCTGTCCATTCCTCTGGTTTAGATTCCCTTAGTCACCTTTTACAACATCCACGCGAGGAGATGGAGTGGCGCTATATTCTTAATCCGGACACCACACGGACAGGGTCCGTATTACAGATCGATAATTAAAATTCATCTAGAACTTGAGTCGAGATTACGGTAGTCAAATTTAAACTAGGTCCAGCATTTGTATTCAGTTGATACAATCTAGACTCATGTTCCAATTCAGTTTTGATTCTTGATCTGTAATACGGGCCTAATATTTCTCTTCTGTCGTGAGTACAGTTACATCACATGCGCATACTGAGCTATTACGTAATACATAATAGCTCAATCCATGCAGAACCACCCAGATTCGAAACAACTATTTATAGATCATACAAATATTTATTCCGTCCGGGGATCAGACCCGCGACACGTATAAAAATAAACATTAATATCGCGACTCATAAGTAATAATAATCAAACATGTCGGAGGGAATTCGATTATAGCCTAATATAATACGAAAGAAATATTTATGTCATAAAGAAATCATGCTTTAAAAACATTTATCGAGAAGCCAAGTTCCGCCTTAACTTGCAGTGTAGGCTAAGTTTATTCGTCATAATATAATAGTTTTTATGGCAGAGAGTACTGCTTCGATTGGGCATTTTAAGTCCCTGTTTTAAACGCTAGAATAAAAATTTTCCTTAAATGTCTTAAAAATGACACGTTCCTGCACAAAACTGTTTTTTTTTTGTTTGAGACAAACCCGTCACGTATTTGCAATCACTGCAATTCCTGTAAGCCAGATTTTACATGGCGATCACTGGAAAGAACACCGATCAATGAAGCTCGGTGTGTCCCAGAGAAATGTCTTTGAACCCACAGTGAAATTAATCATAAAAGAAAAAGGAGGCGTAGGAAAGAATAATCGTTCTACTTCTCTCCGTAGTAAGCAGGAGATAGACAAAATACTATAAAAAAGAGATTTGCATGGTCTAAGCGAGTCTACGTCAAAGACCGGTCTTAAAATTTCTTCTGGCCTATGAAGTCTTGATTGATGTCCGTTGAATGCCCCAAAAAAGTTCGTATCTCAAAACCAATGCACCATAAACATGGAAGTAAGATGTATTGCTGAAAGTTTGTTTGACTACTTCTGCTCCCCAGCATATTTGTCCTATTTTATATTGACTTTCAAACATGTTTTTATTTAATGACAGCTGTGGAAAGTATTTACTATAGCTGGAAAACTAGCTGGCTTGATCGGGACGGTACCACGCTCTTATAGAATATCGGCGTACAGCATTGCGTTGTTGTGTGATGAGGGATGAATACCAAAGTCACTCTCTCCCCACCCTCTCTTAAACGAATATAATGTATCACCAACTCCTCTTGTATTATGAATAAGCGCATAAAAAAGCCCTTTTAGTTTATTTAGTACAAACAATATTTTTATTCCTAACCATGCATGCACAGCTTAATGATGTATTCAGCTAGCGTCGCAAGGGGCGCCATCCGCTTCCGCTGTAAGCGCAACCTTGATATTTGTGCATTGTTTGAAATGCAAACAATAACTCGCACTTGTATAATATTTGCTTTATCTAAAGACTATCCGGCGTTGCCTTGATAATATTAGCGCTTATCTACTTTGTGAATATATCTGTCTTGTGAAGAGACACTTAAAAATATTTAAAATATAAGAGAGCAGGGCTTGATATCCGTAAAATAACTATGAAAATGACGTCGATTTTATGTATTCATCATTTCGGCCGAATGAAGTCCACTGCTGGACACAGGCCTCCCCCAAAGATCACCACAATCACCGATATGGATGTGTTGTAGGCTCATTGGGGGGTTTTGCCATAATCGCCACGCTTGGCAGGCGGGTTGGCGATCGCAGTTGAGTTGTTAATGTACTCGAAGGACGCTGCTGCCCATCCTCCGGCTAATCCCTTAGTCGACTTTTACGACACCCATGGGAGGAGATGGGGTGTGGCATTCTGAGCCGGCACCACACGGCTATGTATTCGAAAAGTCGTAATTCTCACATCGAATTTCATAGGTTTACCCAGGCGGTTCTACCCCTCCTTCCTCATAATAAATGAAGCATGAAAATACTATAAAAGCGCAACGTTATCTTCATTTTTAAATTATTCCAGTTAAGCAGCCACATTTCCAAGAATGTTTGTGAGAAGCCCATGAAAAAACCAAATTAAATTACAACACGCGTTACATTTATAACAAAAGGAATATTTTTTTGGTATACAAAGCATTTTTCTTGGGAGAAAACCCGCCTCTGGACGAGTCTTCGCTTGGCATTTTTTTACAGTACTAGGTACGCCCTGGGAGGACATTAAAAATATTGACCTTTAATCTGAAAATACCTGGTAATAGGGTATTTTTTTGTCTTTTTTAAACCGGTATTTCTCTGAGGCTATTAATTTTTCTAAAAGTTGTACAACAAGAGTGACCTGTCCTTCAGGACGCTTTCGGTTTAGTACCCTTTTTCAGTCAAATATTGTATGCGTATATTATATATTCTGTATAACATTTATTTTTCTTTTATATGCTATAAATAAAACAGGACTGTTGAGGATGCAGGTAAGCGTGGGGTGGGCGTGGGGTGGGAGATAAGGAAACATAACAATTGTTTATTTCAATATTACCGGTGTACTTTAAAAAAAAATTCGTGTAAATTGCCCCCGAATATTGCTCATGTGTCGTGGGTGCGTTTACAGACATGAATTCCACATACAATACACCCAGACCCAGAACAACTACCTGCAGACCATATATGTTCCGTGTGGGAATCGAACCCACGACCCGGAGCGCAGCAGCCGACTGTATCAGCCACTGCACCAACCATGCCGTCACGTTTATTGTACGTTACAATATTGATACGAAATTTAATCATAATTTATATGTTATCGTCAACCTACAATAAAATAAAATATAAAAGCTCAATTAAAATTTCAATATAAAAGAAAACAGGCCAATTGACGGGTGTCAGGAGCAAATTCTCTCAGCGGCCGCGCTGCATAAACAATCAAATTATTAGATTTTTCCGTTTATCGATATTCTTCGATTATCATTCGTCTGTTATTCATCGCTGAGCCGACGACCATGTTGCCAGCACGAGTCATTTTTGGACGTCATGTTGAAGAACTTGCCCACAATTACATTTGATTGCTCATTTTCATTTGACTGTTATTCGGCTACGAAAAATGAATCAATAATCAAACACACGATTGTACAATTGTTGATTAGTCTCATATTTTTTGCTGTAACAATGCGTTATGCGTGTGGATCTTTTGTTCGTTGTGTGGTTGTTTTGGAACAAAAAATCCACTACAACTGAGAAAAACATCAAGAATTGAGTGTTTACTAAGATAAAAGTGCACTTGTGAACCCCGATAACCATTAAATATTATTTGCGATTGAAAACCTCTCAGTAACATTGAATCTTATCTGTAACGCCTTCCGATACCAATGTTTATTGTTAGATAGAGTATTATTATATACGTTTCTCTGTGGTTATTTCTGTATCTTATGAGTAATATAAGACTGTATCCTAAGATGATATGCATCCGAATCACGTTAACAGAGTGATGTTTTGAACGCGGGTCATATTGAGTACATATTATAATGTGAATTAACATTATTTTGTATAAATTTTTTGACGAAATGCAACATTTATCTGTTTGGTATCCGGATAAACAATATAGCACCACTCCATCTCCTCCCGTGGATTTCGTAAAAGGCAACTAAGGGACACTAAACTAGAGGGAAGGGCAGCAGCGTCCCTTCTGTGGAACAATAGCCATACTGGGCTCACCGTAACGACACAATTATGAAATCTATGGGGGACGCTTTTGTTCAGCAGTAAACGCATTGCAGCTGATGAGCAAAACCCAAGACAATATTCAGATCAGTTTATTTTTTGATTATATCTACAAAGCAATGTACTTATAATTTTTATTTTAACAAACTAGTTGGGACCTGCGATTTCACCCGCGTTTAATTTAAAAGAAATTTAGAGTACTTCGACATAGACACTTGACATAGAATATATATATTGGACTTCAATGTTTTTTTTGCGCGGAACCCTAATTATTTTTCTAAAATGAAAGTAACCTGAGTTATTCCTTACAACATCAGCTATCTGCCAGTGAAAGTCCCGTCAATATCGGTCCAGCCGTTTCGGAGATAACCCGGAACAAACAGACAGACAGAAAGACAGACAGACAAAAAATTTAAACATTGTTTTTTTGTTACAGGCACCATATATACTTTCATATGCATTTAGTAAAAAGCTGTTATTTTGACATTACAAACAGACACTTCAATTTTATTTATTTGTATAGATTATATCCCATGCAGAGGGAGACCGCTTAGCATCTACAGCAAATATCCAAGCTATGTTAGAGGAGATTTATTGTAATAAAAATTATATGTTTAAAACTTAAACGTGTAGGCAATGATTACTTGAATAAAACAATCAGCGACACAAGGTACGTCCACCTATCTAACGAAAGGTACATTATATCGTTTATGTTAACTTCTGAGCTCAGCTCTTAGTGTTAGTACAGGGCTTTTAAGGACAACATTCTTCTTTGTATCGAGTAGTATGAAAGTCATGCGTTGAATTTTTTCTTGAAGTATGTCTTGTTTTCGCCATATTTTATTTCGTATATTTAAATTGAAAGTCAAGTTATCTGGCAGATATCGCCGTGTGTAATAAGACCGTACTTTTGTTATTTTCTGTATTTGATCGAAATTTTTATATTTCTGGTGTAAAATAAAGAATTTTGTATTGTATGGTCGATTGTCTACTTTACACATCCCTTTTAATAAGTCATCCAATATGTCTTATTCATTATAACCTCCAAATGTATGAACACTCGTAACTTCGCTTGTTCTGAATTATAACTTCAGGTAACAAATCAGGATGTGGCTAGTCTTATTCTTCTTAACTTAATTTTTATAGCCCTATACAATCTTAAGAGTTTTCGGTTACGCAAATTTCATTAATTTCGTCATCCAGTGTAAATCTACAAAGCCTTTATGACGCTTATACGTAAGCGTCGCCTTAAATACCTTAATTATGTATATATTGAAATTAATTGATTGATTGTTTTGTGATTTTGCAGTCATTTCGCACGAATGCCTTTTTTGACAGCACGGTTGGTGCAGTGTCTAAGCGACTGGCTTACCGCACTACGTGTTATAGGTTCAATCCCGTATAGGACAAATATGAGCTACAGATAGTTGTTATCGTTTAAAAAAAGAACGGGAGCTCGTGGTGGGAATGACGGTTGGGTACGAACCTACGTATTGGGCAGTGTTATTAAACTGTAACAATAACATCGATCATATATTCATTCAGTTCAAAGCTTACAGGATTTTGGCTACAACTAGTAATAAATAATAGTTTAAAAAAACTTAAAAACACGCTTTTGTAGATACTCGAACTAAAAAGTCGAAAATTATTTTCAATAAGTTTAAATTAACAATAGAATGAGCAACAAAAAAAAGATTTTAATGTAAAAATCGTGAGCTGCTTGATCTCAATTGTGGTAAATAGTTTTATGAGTATTTGTAAAACTAGCGTCATCACGTACATACCTGATAAAGCCCCACGCTTTTTAAGAAATTTATTTTGTTGCTCACTCTATTTTATTTTAAACTTATTGAAAATTATTTTATACTTTTTTAGTTCGGTTATCTACAAAAGCGTGTTTTTAAGTTGTTTTAAACTATTATTTATTTTCAATTTTTTAGTGCGGCTAACTACAATAAAACGTTTTTTATTGTTTTGCGCATGGCTGAATGTCCATGTTGCATGTCCATAGTCTCCATAACTCCGGGTAGTAATTATTTACCCAAGCATCTTCCTTTCGACATTTATGTTAACAAATTCTCCCTCCATTATGGATAAAATCATCTGAAGAATGAGACACTATTCGAGTCTCATCGCACTCTTGTCGTGGAAAATTGAATCGACATCTTATGGAGTTACGTACGCTCGGCATGTGGGTTGGTGAGCGCAGTATAGGTACTGTTCCACAAAAGGGACGCTGCTGCTCATACCTCTGGTTTAGATTCCCTTAGTCGCCTTTTGCGACATCCAACGGAAGGAGATGGATACAGATAAAATAATAAAGTGGAGTATCGTTTAACAAATGTGAATACCAATTCGTTAGTCAAATGTGGTAATTATGACATCACCACCGATCGTTATAGTGGTTGTTAGGACGTTTTCAGGCTGACGTAATCAATGGGAAGCATGTGTTTGCTTGCATATTCGTTCGAACTTAAATAAAACTCACTTCAAACATTTTAGCTAAATAACTAATAAATTCAAGAATTTGAATCTAAGCTGAGTTACAGCAATTAGTCACAAATGTAGGTCGGGCGCTTGACAGGTTTACGAATCTGCACATGTGCGCAGAAGTCGGTAGTACACAAGTTACTTACTACAAAGACACTCTGCCCTGCTTCGTTAAAAACCCACTATTGGAAAAATTACAAGAAAGGCACTTAGAGTTGTTGTACTAAGTAACAACTCTAAGTGCCTTATTAGTTTTAATTAAGACACTCAGTGCTAGTTGCACTCACTGATTGGTATGATCAGTGAGGTTAAGCATCGCTCAGCGCGGTCCCTCTATGTATGGGTTACCGCATCATGGTATTCGAACAATTCAAATAAAAAATAGCCAATTATAAAATCAAAGACTATGTTGACCATAAGGACGTAAGGCGTGAATTTTTATATTTTTTTTATCATTTGTTGTCTATTATCTGCACATGCGGCTTCCCTGGAAACAAAATATATCAGCATTGTTTGTATTGTATAACTGCAAATGCTATTCAATGTATAACAGCTGTTTAAGTAAAGTATAAAAAAAGAAAATGAATTAAAAAAGTTTGAGTTTCTTTTGGCATTTCTTCACAGAGGTTGTCATGTCGAGAAATTGCCCTCCGTTGTTTCAATATGACGTGTAAAAGTGTCTTTTAGCACCTAATTACTGAATAAATGTTTGAATTTGAATTTGGACAGAACATCTCAGTGGTTCGGAGGGCAAGTAAACTAATTGGTCGTAGCTGTTGTCATTATAAGGCAGTCGTTAAGTCAAGGCGCATGCCTTTGAGCGGCTTGAACAACTCTGACACACGGATGGCAATTAAAAAAACTAAAAAAGAAAGAAAGATGACTGTTTTTGTTAAACATATTGACAAAATATTCATTACAGTTTTTAGGACGGTTCCGTGTAAGTTTATAATTCATTTTTGGATATTTATACCTAATTAATGTTTGGTGGTTTGCCGTGTGGAGCCGGCTCAGAATACCACCACCCCATCTCCTCCCGTGGATGTCGTAAAAGTCGACTTAGGGATTAGCCGGAAATAGGCAGCAGCGTCCTTCAAGTATATTAACCACTCAACTGCGATCGCCAACCCGTCTGCCAAGCGTGGCGATTATGGTAAAACCCCCCAATGAGCCCACAACACACCCATATCGGTCGTTGTGGTGATCTTTGCGGGAGGCCTGTGTCCAGCAGTGGACTTCATTCGGCTGAGATGATGAATGTTTGGTGTGGTAGTACTTATGTGCACGGATTAAGAATATAACACCACTCTATCTCCTCACGTGGGTTTTGTAAAAGGCAACTATAGGACTCTAAGCCAGAGGAATGGCCAACAGCGCCCCTTCAGAGGAAGGAAGCGTGGTGAATACTGAAAAATTTAACCCCCAAAATTCAGCCTTTGTTCAGCAGTGGACGTCCTATAGCTGATGTGATGATTTATATTTCTATTCATGTGTGTATTCTTTAGATACAAAAATATATACTGTCATTGTTTATTATAAATATCTCACTATACTCGTGTTGCTTGACTTTAGCAGCGCTTTTAACTCGGTTGACTTTGATATCCTTCTCGGGTGCCTCAAATCCATAAATATTTCTCCTTCTACCATAACTTGGTTCGAATCCTATCTTCGGGGACGCTCGCAGTGTGTCCGCCTTGATGAGACCTTCTCAGATCGGCGTGATCTCACTGTGGGTGTGCCTCAGGGTGGCGTCCTCTCCCCTCTTCTTTTTTCTATTTTCATAAATTCTGTCACCAGGGTTATATCTTCTAACTTCCATCTCTACGCAGACGACCTGCAGCTGTACCGATCATTTGTTGGGTCTGAAGTGGAACTCGCTATTGCTGCCATGAATCGTGATCTGGATTGTATCGCTATATGGGCTAGGTCTTTTGGCCTACACATCAGTCCTAGTAAATCTCAGGCCATGATCATCGGCAGCAGAAACATGCGGAGTAGAGTTGATGTTGCATCTTTAACACCACTCAGTCTCGATGGTGTTCAAATTGCTTACGCGGAAACCACTAAAAACCTAGGAGTTATTATAAACAGTAACTTGTCGTGGAGTGCTCATGTTGCTGACGTTAGTAGGAAGGTGCATTTCACCTTTCACTCACTGAAATGTCTCCAGAACTTTTTGCCCTTGAAAACCAAAATCTCTCTCGCTCAAACTCTCATTCTACCCATCATAGACTACGCTGACGCCTGTTATTTGGATGCCACAGAGGAGCTACTTAACAAACTTGAGAGACTGCAAAATTTATGTATTCGTTTCATTTTCAACCTTAAAAAATACGACCATGTCTCTAATTTTCGCAAGATTCTCAAGTGGCTCCCAATTCGTCTTCGCAGGAATACTCGGATATTGTGTCTCCTTTTTAATATCCTACATAACCCCACATCTCCATCCTACCTGCGGGAACGCTTTTCTTACACCCGTCCGCCGTATGCACCCTGCAGATCACATCTAAAAACCCTTCTCAAATTCCCATCCCACAAAACCGATTTCTACTCCTATTCCCTATCTGTGCATGCAGTTAGGTTATGGAATTCGCTACCGCCTGATATACGTGAATGTAAAAACATTTGTATTTTCAAAAAACGTGTTAAAGAGCACTATCTCTCTGTATCCACTTAATTAGCTATGTATGTATTCATATATATTATATTAATGTATATATTAGTATGTAGGTATATATATAATATATATAGTATGTAGGTATATGATTATATATATATTGTGTCTATATTTATATGTATTGTATTACCTCTACACACCGTGCCTACATCTTTTCTTCAAACTCTCCTCTCGCAGGTCTGCTGGAAGAGATTTCTTGTAGAAATAAGCTGTGCCTTTGTACTCTGCTTTCCTATTTAATTATGTAATAATATTTCTGTGTGTACATAAATAAATAAATAAATAAATAAATAAATGTATGTTTATAGTTTGTATTTCATTTCTATGCTCCTTTACACGCTGTGTGCACTTCTTCTTATCAGAAGCTCTCCTCTCAAAGTCAAATGTTTTTATTTCAAATAAACCAATTACTGGCACTTATGAAATGTTAGAATTTAAGTTACTCGCAGGTCTGCTGGAAAATATTTCTTAAGAAATAAACAGTATGTTTGTACTTTTCTGCTTTTTACTCCTATTTCATCTTAGTTGCATCTGTTTCTTATTTATGCACAAAAAAATACATAAAAAAATAGAAAAATAAAAGTTCTGTTCTTTCTGTGGAACAGTAGCCATTCTGCGCTCATCAACCCGCCTGCCAAGCTGAGTACTGGAAAATTCCCCCCAAAGTGAAAAACACGGTTTCTAACCGGTAGTCTTATGTGGGATGCTTCTTTCAGCAGTGGACGATTTTTGGCTTTAATGATATAAAAGTTGAGAAAAATGTTTCACATGTAACAAGTCACAAAAAGTTGTACTTAGTAGTTACTTTTAGCTTCAATCCGAGATTTCCTCTCACTGCGTTTTAAGTCGAAGTAAGGCATTGTTCTTATATTTATACGACAGCGACGTACGTTCTCGTACGCAAAGCGTCAAGCTATTTACCTACTCCTTGAGCCACGGATTATACAGGGCGTTCTCTGTGTATATTTTGTACTGCAAGCGAGTACGAGATTATTGCTAACAGATGAGACGCGGGGCACATCGGAACGAAATAATATATAAAAGACGCTCTTCATGTCAAGGTCGGCTAAGTATTTTTTTCAGTAGTGAATAGACTATAAGGAATTTCGGGTACCGGATAATCCCGGAATTTCTCTGTACTTGAGTATTGATTTGGTGCCGATACTGAAATAAAATTTAACGGTATTTTCAGCACTGGCATAAACCAATATTTCCTACAAATTAATTATGCGGTAATAATAATTCTTACACAGTTATGTTTTAATCATTAAATGAGGTTTGTTCATCTTTGAACATATTACCTCTATAATAAAAACATATGTAGTTGTATAAACAGAATGAAATCATATTATAGAAGATTTAATTTAAGTGATTCTAGAGTCCTGTTTGCGTCAACCTGTAAAGTCTGGATGGCTTCCACCGAGAGAGGGAAATACAAAAAGCTATTACAGCCGACATTAGATACTACAAGAAATCACATCGTATACGGTCTGCATAATACATTTTCTAAAAACCTATTTCCGCCCACGTTCCTATCAAAATATGGTAAACGACTTCTACAGCATGTATCACATTCGGTAAAATTCGAAGAACCGACTCTGTCCATCATGAATCCAACCTTATGAAAACACAAAATAACTGTGACGCATTAATAAAACATTGTTATGGAAGTTTAATTGCTAAAGTTAGAACAAAGAACGCGGCGAATCTAATTCTCGACCACATGGGAGCAGAAATCATAGTGGCAAATTCGGTTTAATTTCTTAAGAATACCAAACGCTCTACTAAAAAAAAACTTAGAATTTTAAATTGTTCTGAATGCGGAAGGTTATGATTTTCAAGTGAGAATTTATTTTGTTTTATTTAAAATATCATTAATATGCACGACAAAATTAGAAAGAAACAATAAATAGGAAAGGAAAGTGGAAGCCAGTTGCTTAATTTATATATGAGCTTGTGGAAATTAAAATATTGAACCACAAAAAATACAAGGAATAAATATATATTCTACTTTGTAAAGCTCTATGGCAAAAATATACACTATATTCTTTAACATAAAAAAAAACATCGGCGTCATAGTCGTGTTGAATCGAATATATAATTTTCCCTATCAATACGGTGTAGTAAATATGGAAAATTTAAATTAAAGAGTTTTATACGAACTTGTTAGTCCATAGTGGCTAACTGTATGAGACTAATAGGATTTTTATAGTTATAAATTGAGTTACTCAAAATATTGTAACAATGAAGATCCTACTGATAATATTACCCTTTTATACAAATACGAGCCAATAACTTATTTCTGTTTAAAATAAAACTGACTAAATATCTGTGCAAGATATTAAAATTCAACATGTATGCATGCTACAGTGAAGAGTCGTTTTTACTTAAAACACACATTCTCTAGTTAAGACTAGATTATACTGAATGCCTTACAACAAAAATTTACTGCTAGTCAAAAATGAATATCAGCTAAAACTGGTTTGAACTAGACAAAACACGTTTTTACCATTCAGTCTTGTAAGGATCCGACTCCAAGATGTAAGGTTAGAAGGCTAAAAGATGATAAAAAAACCTTGGTTGTTATGGTATGTTTTTGTAACACCAACCATTTACCCGCATTTTGTCTAGTAAATCCAGTTTTAACTGATTCTAATTATTCATTTTTGACTAGCGGTAAATTCTAGTTGTAATGAAGGCATTCAGTATAAACTAGTTTTAACGAGGAGAAAACGGGTTCTAACCACAAACAGATTTTCACTGTAACATAAAATTACAGTAAGTAGATATTATATAAAGTTCTAAGTACTACTCATACATTTATCTCGCCCGGTCAGGGTTGGGATACGGAGATTTATGTTAATTCCAACTTTTATATTCAAACTTTTTGGGGGAACATTTTTTAAATACTTGTGACGTTTGGATCAGGGTATTGAACAAAAATGCCGTGGAGTTTCAAACTGATCACTTTTAATAAAGTATTTATAAAAAGTTCAAATTGCAGAGAAATAATAGAGTGATCCGGGAGGCTTCTGCATAGTATATTAATTCATAAAAAAAATACTACTCCTGTATACGCTGCGGGGAAAATATCCTTAAAAAGTATGAAATCTAAGATATTTTATGTCCTGAACCAATTTGATGCTATCTTCCAAGTTATCGTCTCATTTTATCAGTCTGAAAATATTCACTGATGGATGTGGGCCTCACTATGACCGTTTTAATAAAAGTTAATAGGGGATATACATGCTTATGGGGTCATTTCTATAATTAGCACGGTCGGCAGGCGGATTGGTTAGCATACGTGAAGGTACTCCTGGCCATTCTCTTGATATCAATCCTTTGTCGTCTTTGAAGACACCCATAGGTGAGAGTGGTAGTCTATTCTTTGCCCGAAACCACGCGGTACATCTTTTAAGTTAAATATTGTCAACATTCACTGAAATCAAAAATTCAAATTTCAAATTTTTATGAGTTGATGGATAAAGGAATATCTGGTAATTACTTTCTTCAGGATACAAGTGACATCATTTAAAAAGTTAAGGTGAATTCATAAAAAAAAATCATTAAAATAAGCAGATTTACGCCAAAACCTAATGTTGTTAACCAAGTACAAGTTATTTGAATGATATGTATACTCAGATCTGCATACAGTTCCTCATTATAAAAGTAATTAATTTCAGCAATAACTCTATCGTTTTAATTTGTTGTATTCAACTATTAATTTAAATTAATAAGGTTATTTTGCTTTATAAATCACTGGTCTCCAGTACTTGCGGGCCATTTGAATTGAATGTCAATTACAGTGACCGATGACAGGAATATCAACATGCATTTTTTCCGCTGTCTTGCGTTTGACATAATTCTGACATAAATATAAATTTGCTTCTATGAGAATCTTATGCTTCATCCTCGTGATTTTTTGGCATACAAACTTACCTTATATTGCTGTTTTTATACCAATAAAATTTAAAAAACCTACAATTTATTCATTTAGTCAAATAAAAACCCTGTGGTCCGGATTAAGAATAAAGCACCACTCCATCTCCTCCCATGGATGTATATTCCACCATACCATTTGAGAAGAAAATTGGATTATAATAGGCAGATTCCCATCTCTCCCTGTATTTCGATTTTGTGAATTATTACTTGTTACCGCAAACCTGGGTGCCCTGGTATTCGGCTTTATATTAAGCGGGTACGGTAGCACAGTTATAAATTGTTCTAATGAATAATGGACAAAGTTTGTTCCGATATTTGGGGCGAAATTTACTGTCCTATTAAAGAAGATAATAATATTGTTGAAAACATTTTTCCATTATGTCTGGAACCATGTGATGGAATACCTTTTATAAAACAAATATGTAAACGGGATTAAATACCGGTTTGAAAAATAACTGTTATATATATTTTTTCTACAAACCGTTATTTACCTCAAAACTATTTTACTAGTTAATCTAATTCGTTCGTTGTACAAACTAGTAAAGTTCTTTAATAATTTACCTTCTAATACATTAGTTCTTTGCTGGAAAACAACAAGTTAAACAACTTTGTTGATATACCTACACATGTTTTTGGATTTCTGAGTTCATCAAGAGTGAAAGTATATTCTCATTAACCTGATTCTTATAGCTACGCTTTTATATTTTCACAAGTTAACCTGCACGACATACAAGACAGAATATTAAACAAGATTTTTCATCACGAAAAAATCTCAAGAATTCCTTTTTAGGTGGCAGTATTTTGTACTGTCTAACCTTTAGCCCATCATCATATCAGCCACAGGACGTCCACTGCTGAACAAAGGCCTTTGTTCAGGCCTTTAACCCAAAAAGTTACAACAATTTATAATTATATCAAGAATCAAATATGTAACATGGCATTAATATTATTGACAGTAACCATACTCAACAATTTGGGGTAAGTTTCCACCTGCCCCGAGCCTGAGCTCGACGATGTACTCAGTTTTGATTAAATTTATTAACATAAATGATGGTAGACCCTCATCACAATGAACAGTTTTGACTAACATACCTGTATACACATTCTCGGGAACATTTACTATGTAAAGGAACATGCATATTGCTTTTACGGAACTTAATGTCTCATTCGAAATATTTCGCACTTTGACAAAGTTACGCGAGTCAGACAATAAACAAAACGGTGCCTTTTGTAATATACGTTCCTTTTTGTTGATTATTATGATCAAGCTTTTATGCTTCAGATATTTTTATATTTATATTTACTCTAATTACAACATTTTCTACGAGATATTTAAAGCATGAATATTGTGTATATTTTAATATTTTTTATTTTTAGTATCTAGGACCTACATCTTACTAATTAAAAATGTAAAGTTTATATGTTTGAATGTTTTTGAGACTGCATAGCGCCGGACCGACTGAACGGATTCTAATGAAATTTGGCATAGAAGTAGTTTGCGTCTTGAAATTTATTAATACATTTATTTACTATTTAAAAAAATAAACAATTATTGTGCATCAACGCATGACCACATTCATACTACTCGATACAAAGAATAATGTTGTCTTTAAAAGACCTGTACTAACATTAAGAGCTGAGCTCAGAATTTAACTTAGACGATATTATGAACCTTTCGTCAGATAGGATACGCTTGTGTCGCTGATAGCGTTCACTACCAGCAAACCTGGGCTAGGTTATTTTATTCAAGTAATCATTCATTCATCATAAGGTTGCCTGACGTTTAAGTTTTGAACATATTATTTCTATTACAATAAATCTCCACTAACATAGCTTGGATATTTGCTGTAGATGCTAAGCGGTCTCCCTCTGCATGGGATATAATTCATTAAAATAAAATTTATAAGTACATTGCTTTATAGGCATCATCATCATAGCAGCCACAGGACGTCCACTGCTGAACAAAGGCCTCCCTCTCAGATTTCCACAACGAGTGGTCACATGCCGCTCTCATCCAACGACTCCTAGCTACTTTCACCGGGTTGTCTGTCCACCTTTTTGCCCCAATTAATAATGAATATTAATTGTATTTATTAAGTTTAGTTTATCATAATAGCTAGCATGAGCGTAGATGGGTATTCTGATTTTAATAGGTGGCACAAAAAAGAAAACCGTCTAGTAAGAGAAAGCATAATAAATATTTAACATTGCAGGCTCAAATAGGACTGGCTAAGAGATCTTAGTTACAATAGAAAATAGAAAGAAACGAAGCCCTATAAAACTTTGTAAAGTATAATTATTACGCCTATCGTAATCAGCTTTACTAAGACATCTCTGAATCAGTTGAACTAGAAGATCAATCAAATGAATGGTTTTCTTTCATATAAGTCCTAAAAGCCTATTAAGAAAAGTTGATAATAAAGGTGCGCGCGTTTAAATAGTTGGGTCTATGAAGAAGAGCCAGCAAGAAACACAAAGAATACTCTTTTGGAAAAAGTTATATTTAATCAAATGGATTGTGCTTGTATCATCATATCGGCCATTTATACGTTAACTGCTGAACAAAGGCCTCCACCTTAGATTCCACAACCAGTTCATCATTTTGGGGGGTTTTTGCCAATACTCACCATGCTTGGTAGGTGAGTTGGTGAGCGCAGTATGACTACCGGTTCGCAGAAGGGACGCTGCTGCCTATCACTCTGGTTTAGATTCCCTTAGTCGCCTTTTACGACATCCATGGGTGGAGATGGAGTGGTGCTATATTCTTAATCCAGACACCACACGGACAATCCGGACACCACACGTATAATGTATATAATTAAATAAAATTGAGGTGTCTGTTTCTAATGTCAAAATTACAGCTTTTTACTAAAACGGCCTACTTAAAGCACTGCTTGCAGGGCCCTGCATGCAGTATCTCTGCCAGATTGTAGTGTGAATGTTTAAATATAAATATCGATAAGTATATAGCTTTAAGTGGGTCCCTTTAATGCATATAAAAGTACTGTACTTTAATATGGTACTTATAACAGTTAATAGCTAATAGCTAGTAAATTAATATAATTAAAGGGTACCTACCCGTGTGGTTTTCAAGCGTGGTAAGTACTGGCAAATTCTTCCCAAAATGAAGACATCATTATCATCAACCTATATTGGTCCACTGCTGACCATAGGCCATTCACCCAGCGTGCGCCACAATAACCCGTTGTCAGCATTCCGCATCCAGCCAAACCAAGGAACCTCCTTCAGGTCGTCCGTCCATCTGGCCGGTGGGCGTCCCGCACTAGGTTCACCCATAGCAGGACATAATTATAAATAAGGTTTAGATAACCTTTTTTGGCCATCCATTTAATTTTTAACGAGCTTGTATTGATAAAATCATAAAATATAGCCTATAGTATATAGTGTACCAAGTAGTGTTAATTTATTATGCGAGTTTTTATATCTTAGATAGTTGCCCTCTTCACTAAAAAACGAACTTGTAAGCCAATTTTAGATGTACATTCAGTCGAAAAAGTATTGGGAATGGATGATTTGTTTATGGTTCCAAATTCAAATTTTTGTTTTTATTGTTGTTGTCACAACTGTTTTCCATTTTGGCGCGGAGTTTGAGTTGCATCTGTTATTTATATTAAATTCAGTGCTGTTTTTAGTTATGTCATATCTAGTGTGTATAGCGAATTTATTATGGACAAAAACACCGAACAAAGGGTTTGTCTTAAATTTTGCATCGCCAATGGAATTCCGTGTTCGGAGCCACTGGAAATGTTACAGAAGGCTTACGGTGGATTTTATCAAAAACACGTGCTTATGAGTGGTACAAAGCGTTCAAAAGCGGTCGAGATGTGCTGGAAGATTTGCCTCGCTCTGGTAGGCCATCAACGTTTGCAACTGAAGTTAACATAATACCACAAAGTGAAGGAAATAGTGACTGAAAATCCTCATTCAACTTTGAGAGAGATAGCCGCCGAACTTTCTGTACCTCACGAGTCGATCCGTACCATTTTAACTAATCATTTGGGTATGAAACATGTTACCGCTCGGCTAGTCCCAAAAGACTTGAATTTTCTTCAAAAACTCAATCGCATGAGAGTCGCTGAGGACACGCTATAACGAGCCAATTCCGACCCAACATTCATGAAACGCATTGTTACTAGTGACGAGACGTGGGTTTACGAATTTGACATGCAAACTAGTCAACAAGCTTCAGAGTGGCGCCTTCCAACTGAACCGAAACCGAAAAAACCACGCCAAAGTCGATCAAAAGTCAGTCATGTTTGACTGTTTTCTTTGGCTATCGCGGTGTTGTGCACTCGGAATTCTTGCCGGAAGGTCAAACGGTAAATAAAGAATATTATTTGAGCGTTATGCGGCATTTAAGAGAGCAAATTCGAAGAAAAAGGCCAGATTTGTGGAATGAAAATTCTTGGATTTTGCACCACGATAATGCGCCTTCACGCACGGCCATCATTGTGAACGAATTTTTGACCAAACACTCAACAAATACCATCGAGCAACCACCACATTCACCCGATATGGCTCCAGCCGACTTCTTTGTTTTTCCTAAACACAAAATACCACTTCGGCGAGAACTGAACTCAATTCTGGAAACAGCGTTTAAAATAGTTTTGATGATTGGATTATTCGTTGGGGTAGGTGTATCGTTTCTGAGGGAGCATACTTTGAAGGTGATAAATTAAATTTGTATGAATAACAAACATTTTGTGTATTATTGATATTTTCCCGTTACTTTCTTGACAGAGTAGTAGATGTTAATAACGGTAACCCTAAGATCATTCAGCGGTAAAATATCAGAATTTAAGTCCAAGTTTGAAATTTTCTTCAATTCAGGGTATTACATCGCTCAAATCACAAAAATAGCGTAAGTTTAACGGATTTTGTTGACTAATCCTTTTATGCCCTGGCTATGTAAAAACATATGTTATACTTAAAGTAATCACAGAAAAAGAGTATTCTTTAAAATTACGAATAAATTTTCCCAATTGTTAGATTTTTTTTAGAAAATAGGCAGTTTTTGGCCTAAATTGAATTCTATAACGGCTTAATAGGCATGCGTTTTACACCAAAACAAGCGGAATAACGACTGTAACTAATAAAGAATACCCTGAAATGTTAAGCACCCCATAAGGAGCACCCCCGTTAACAATTTATTAGGTTCTCTCAGAGAGCGAAAAAAATAAGGCAAAGACAATGACACAACAGTGCGACACATCTGTGTTTTGCCTAATCTTTAGATTCTATAGTATGGTCATTTAGAGTTGGCGGTAAAATGACAATTACTACTACAGAGGCCAAATCATCAAAGTCATTGGGCAATGTGTCCCAGTGCCCTGAAGTATCATACAGCCAGAAACACTGTTGTTATTCTACTATTAGGTATATATTTTTTTTTCTTTAGACAAAATGCCCTTCGGTTAAAGTTTTGAAATACCGGAAGAACTTCTGCTATCAGCGTTCAGTTTTCTGAGGTAGATCCGACTCAGATGGGTTATGTAAGAAGGCTAAGGCCTTGGCCTTCGTGGTTACTTCGTACCCTGAAACTATTTGCATGGTTGGAATCTTGAACCAGGCGGTTGACGGTTGTAGCTTGTATGTTAAATACGGAAAATATAATAACCTGGCGTTGATAACCAAAGAAAAATATCTTTTGTAATTTAAATCATCTATCTGTGTTTAGAAAACAAGGACAATAAAAAAACCACAATTATTGTAACAGTCTTAATTTTCAATAATCATCATCATCATATCAGCCAAAGAACATATGTATTTTCTTTGTTCTAAGAAGTCTTTAAACAGTGTGTGTTACCAGTGATGATACATGGGACAGAGACGTGGTCACACAATATGACCCTCATAAGAAAACTCAAGGTCACACAGTGAGCTATGGAGAGAGCTATGCTTGGTATTTCTTTACGAGATCGAATCAGAAATGAGGAGATCCGTAGAAGAACTAAAGTTGCCGACATAGCTGAAAGGATTAATAAACTGAAGTGGCAATGGGCGGGGCACATTCCTCGTAGAACTGATGGCCGTTGAGGTAAAAAGGTTCTCAAGTAGAGATCACGCACCGGATAACGCAGCGTGGGACGATCTCCAACGAGGTGGACAAACAACTTGGTGAAAGTCTCTGGGAGTCATTGGATGTGAGCGGCATATGACCGCTCGTTGTGGAAATGTACGGGGGAATACTTTGTTCAGTAGTGGACATCCTTTGGCTGATATTTTAAGTAACAAACGGCCGAATACTGAAACTCTAGTTAATATTAAATGTTAAATTCATGTCTGTAAACGCACACACGACACAGGAGAAATGCTAGTTTAAAAAAAAAAAACATGAAGCTTTAACTATTCGAGAAACCTGTTTTCGGTACTAAACGGGCGGCTCAAATAGTTAAAGCGGGACTTAATGTTAACTAGCGGTTCAGTATTCGGCCATAAGGTTAGTAAATTACCATGATAAAATAATAATATTTGTCGACGCCCAAGACTTTCAGTTCGATTTATATTGATTCACGCCATCCTTGCAATCAAAAGTTGATACAAAGAGTACATCAGGTAGAAGAGATTGAACATTGATATAATACAATACATCAAATTATTCCTATTTTGTTTCGACGAACAACGTTTACTTTAATATCATTGTACGTGGGCACAATGACGGATATGGAACATCCTGACAATGCGAGAGCGAAATATTTAATAAAGCTGTTTCATTTACCCATTCGCATACTGGAATTATTTTTAATACTGTACGTAACATCTAGCTTATATATGATGCTCAATAAGTTTTGCCTTTTAAGTATAATAAAGAGCAACGGGCATTGAAAAAAGATTGTCTTTTGCAATTGAGTTTTATTATTGTGCATTTTTTTTCCATACATGCTCTACTTTTCTGCTTACCAAATCCAGCACCAACAGTCACTATTGAAATATCACTTTTTTCAATTATAGAATATCGTTCTGCTCAATTGATCACTTCTCATAAAACGTTTCGGGCAATAATTAAATAAATATTTTGATTTGATTTATAAATTGTAAGATAAGAGTTTTTAGAAGCTTTTAGTACCGTTTTCTCAGAGGAATTTTATACAACTAATGCATATTTTATTTTATTTTGTACTAACGTCCATTAATGTTATAGTTTCATTTGGGATTGGGTTGCAGAGGTTAGTTAATAGTCTCTCAGCATAAAAAACAGATAACTTACGTAGTAACTTACGTACGATTACTAACGTAGATTGGGTTCCTTTGATTCACGCTGTGACTGGTCATAACTTTCTTTTCATAATAAATCGCTAACTTCATCTACAAAAATGGATTTGACAGTTACATACATACATAATCAGCCCATTACTGTCCCACTGCTGGGCACGGGCGTTTTCTCATGGTAAGATAGGCTAGGTCCACCGCGCTGGCCTAGTGCGGGCTAGCGGAGTACAGACACCATTATTATTCTTTACTGTATCAAATAATATAGAAAACATAGATTGTTAAATAAAATAAAATATTTAGGAACCCTCTCAAGTGCGCAAGTTTCCTCCCAATGTTTGCCTTCACAGTTAACGTAAGTGAAAATCAAATTCTAATCCGCAGTTAAATCCGACGAGTTAGATCCGACAGTTAAAGTGTTACTATCGCAGAAAAAAAAACTACATAGTTGCGTTCTGTTCACGCAATTTGCTATTTATTATGAAAAGGATTTTGCAACCAGCCACCCCGCGAATTACGAGTAAAGGTACCTGTCTACCGGTATTCAGCTGCATGGCAGAATTTATTTTATGCAGAGCGATGCTGATTCTGTTCCATATGGTGTCGAGATTAAGAATACAACACCACTCCATCTCCTGCCGTGGATGTCGTAATTAAGGAACTGTAAACCAGAAGGATGGGCAGCAGCGTTTTTTCTGTGGAACAGCAGCTATTCTGCGCTCACTAACCCTGCCAAGCGTGATAAGTATTGGCAAATTTCCCCAAAAATTATGACAAAACTGTGGAAATCTATTTGGGAGGCCTTTGTTCAGCAGTGGACGTCCGTTAGCTGATTAAACTAGAAGCTAAAACCAGCATAGTAAAAATCTGATAATTTATTTGCATCTCACTAAACAACATTTTGTACAAGTCATTAATTGGGTAAAGGAATTTATTGAAATGGAATCCACCCAGGAAACATGCAAACTAGTTCGAAAAAGGTTTTAAATGTTGACACTTCAATCTTCAATCTTTTTAATGGAGACGCTTGGTTTCACTAATATGAGCAGCAATTATTTTTGTGTTATCTAATCATGAGACTTTAAATGAAAAAGCTGTCTATCCGTTAGAACGTTACTATCTAGGTACAATGTGACTATTGGGCACATGTATGGACGAAATAATGCTACCTTAAGTATGGCGCTTTGAGCTCGTACAACTATAATAAAAAAAATAACAATGGCTATGGGTTACTTTATTGGAAAGGGAAGGCTGGAACCATTTACATGTTAATGTTGGTAACTTTAAATATTAGGAGCGACGATTTATGTAGGAGAACATATGTATGATTGAGTTATTAATATGTTTACAGCATCGATATGAGGCGTTGTCTGTTGATACTCACACCTTAAACACCCAGCACTAAAACAACTTCTACCTTTCTTATTGGTACCCCGGGGAAGGGTGAAGGGGCATGCAGGACTCCTATCTGCTAAAGCCACTGGAGCGGTTAGCTTCGGCACCGAACGGGGGTTTCAGGTCCTCATGAGATCAAACTAGAGCCCCATTGATGCCACGCCTTTAGGCACATCTCGGAGGGAGTGACTGTAAAGCGGTTACCCCCTCTACTGGAGGGAAGGCGACTGTAAAAAGGTCGCCCTCCAGACTCTTCTCGGAGAGGATTGTAAAGGATTCCCCGAAGCCCCACTGTGCGCTGTGCTGCGCACGCGGTGGCACGTGATCACGTGTGCGCTAACGTCTACCCGGGGGTCGCTCGGTATGAGTACGCAGACTCCCCAATCTGCGCGCCCGCTACCCCCGAGAAAACAACTTATACCTACCTCATTTTTTGTCTTTTGGTAATTGGCGGAGGATGTGCAGCAGCGTCCTTCGAATACTTTAACAACTCAACTGCGATCGCCAACCCGTCTGCCAAGCGTGGCGATTATGGCAAAACCCCCCAATGGGCCCACAACACATCCACATCGGTCGTTGTGGTGATCTTTGGGGGAGGCCCGTGTCCAGCAGTGGACTTCATTCGGCCGAAACGAACGAATTGGCGGAGAGGTGACCACGATCAGTGCAACCCGGTCGAAAGGTCAAGCTATTCAAAGGTAATTTCGCGTTAATTCCCGTTTCTTAATATAATAAACATGCAACGCGAAAATTTAAAAGTTAAATAATAAGGTATTATGCGTGTGTTTGTGATAGATTTAAAATTTATAAATACTAATTTAATTACATTAATAATTTTACTCATTAATAATATATTAGTATTCCGGGTCTGGGTGTATTGTGTGTGGAATTTATGTCTGTAAACGCACCCACGAAACAGGAGAAATCCTAGAGTGGGGCAATGTTTACAAAAAAATTGCAATGCTTGTAAAGGGCCGTGCGGTCTTCGGATTTGGGATAAAGCACCACTCCATGTCCTCCTGTGAATGTCGTAAAAGTCGACTAAGAATCTGTTATCTTTGGCACTTCTAGGGAAACTCGGTACGCGCACGCAGATTTCCCAATCTGCGCTCCCACGAGCCTTGAAGGCCTCATCATATAGCGACCCGCCTGCTAAGCTACTTATCAGAGCCCCCCAAATGACAACTTGCCCATCGTTGTGGAAATATATGGGGGAGGCCTATGTTCACTGATGGATGTTCTTCAGCTGATATGATGATGATGTGAAAAGTCACTGAGTTTCAACATCCAAAAGTTTAATAAAGTATATAAAACCATGTACATGTACGTAATTAATAGTTTCTCAAATTATCAAACTATTAATTACACTACTAGCTTTGTTTTCTCAAGTTGATGGTTTCACACATTGGAAATATTAGACACACCACCTCGTTAAATTGATCGACATTTTTTAACTGAACATCGTAAAATTATGAATCGCCGTTAATTATAATCTCGCGATGACGCTGTAAATTATGATATCAAAATAAATTTTGATTTATAACGCATTTGTTTGAAATACTATTACGGAACTCACCGCGGCCACGAGTCTTGTAAACAACCAAAATATAAAAATAGATCATGATATAAACGTGAAACGAGCCCAATACGTTTTACGAGTTTATTAGTTTTAGATAAAACAGCTACTTTTGGGACGCGCGCGCAATTTGGGGCGTAAAAAACATCAAAAATTCCCCCAATATTCTTTTTCCGCTCGAAAAGAATGAAATTCATCTATGACTGTATATAAATAAGTATTACTGTGAAACAAAAAAAGATAGCATACGTTGTAGCTCAGAGGCAGGGTTGCTTTAAATCAGGCGTTATATTTTTTGTATACTCTGGTATATTTTCCGCCATCCTTTCTTGGCGTTTCCATGGCATCCCAGGTTTCGCCATGTTACCCTCTTGCATAATTTCAATCATTCATTCTCAGCATGGGACTAAACGGCTAAGAAATAACCTTACTATCTTGGACACATTTTTTTTATGGAAATTTTATTTCATTTAATGCGCTCCAAGCGACTGTTAAAGGCTATTTATAAGAGCCCTGGAATTTTTTATAGAGTAAATACTATTTAATTATTTTTTTGCCACTATTTCGTTGCGCTGGTTTGTATAATCCTCAGCTAGAACACAAACTAAATACAAATTGCGGCCTTTATTATGTATGCTATAATGGAACATACATAAAAGTATGTAAGTTCTGTGTAATTTTGGCCGTCCCACAGAACAACAAAAAGACACAGTTGACAGGCAACTGTAGCAAAAACCATCTCTCTGACCTAAAAAAACATGTCGTCTGTGTTCTACGTCCACCGTTTTTGTGTTAATAACATAATCAGTAATTTACTGCTAGTAGGTCTCTTATTGCATGCCCTGCGTGGACTCCCGAGCGGCGGATCCTGGTCGATCGGATCGGACAAGATCTCTCTTTGCCAGCAGTAGTATCGGCTATGCTGGCAGAGCATGAAAATTGGAGTGATGTGGTCTCCTTCTGTGAGAGCGTAATGCTCCAGAAGGAGGTCGCAGAGCGGGATCGAGAGAGGGCTGATCCAGCTCGGAGGAGGAGGACACGGAGCCGGGGTTACAACCGCCGCGGTGCCCGTGTCCAACACGCCTGAGCCGTGTGTCGTCTTTATATGGTAGGGGGCCTTGGGGGTCGCGAGCACGCTTATTGGGATATCTGCGTGCTCATACCGAGCGACCCCGGTAAGTCAGCGGTGTGCATGTGGTCACGAACCACTGGGTGGCTGTAGATGGAGATCTTTCGAGTTCCTGGAGCCTCCCTTCGGTGCCGACGATGACCACTCCGGTGGTTTTAGTCAGTAGGAGTCTGGCATGCCCCTTCACCGTTTCCCGGGGCGGTGAGGTATTTCCACCGGATCAATAAAAAAAAGGTCTCTTATTGCAAGAGGCTGGCTAGTTAAGTACCACCACAGTGCCAGATATTGGTCGCTAAGTAGTAGTGTTAAAATTTTTGATAATACTGTGTTTCGGTTAGAAGGGCACTGACTAAATAACTTGTCTTGAGGTGACGAGCGTAATGTCATGCTATGCAGGACAAATTCTGGTAGCATTACAGTTGTCATGGGCAGGTATGACTCTTACCACCAGACGAATGAATTGCTAGTCTCGAAACCATGTTGTAAAAAAATTATTCACAAACATTTTATTCAACAAACTTTCAGTTAAATAATTCTAAGTGAACTGTGATGCTGCAGCGTCCTTATATTTTAAACCATCGACTAAACCACTGCTTAACGATAAATCATTCTTATTACACAGAAATACAAACCTCATCCCAAATACATCCGTACATTATATTAAACATACAAATGACGGCACGCTAGTAGAAACTTGCGCAATCATCTTGATGTAGGTCTTCAATCAACGGTCGCGGCCCTGCGAGCGGCAAATGACTGAACTCCTTCAATCACTAATCAAAGGTTTAGTGGATACATTACAGACGCTTTCAAACTGTATATATTCGTTTTCCGAACTGAAACCCGGTGATGAATGAAGGTTTGTAAGGAACTGTAATCTTCTTAAGTCGTGTACTCTTTTTATCGTCTGATAATGAAAGAAGTGTATAGCTACGTCTCAATCGTCGATTCGATTTTAGCGAGCTGTAAGGACACGGGCTGATGTAGTGATACTGTTGATTGCTTCTAATGTATCAACACACAAAACAAATGTTTCAATGATTACAATAAGATATATTACATACATACAAATCTACATACTACAAGTATGGTTAAAAAACATAAATTAAAACGATGCCCGTAATTGTGCATAACGTTTGAATAACTTGAAGTATTACTTTTAAATTCAAATTGCCGATACAGTGAAGGAATTAGATGTAAAACCTATATGGTGAGAAGGAGTCTGGAGAATACAATTGTCTTACGCTCCCTTTTTACTAATAGGTCATAAACGGATAACACCACAATGTTGCGAACCTTCATTGGGCGATGATGGTCGCTAATCATGAAATGACGTACTTGATGGCTAGCCCTTCTGTAATACAAAAATGTAATGTCCATGTGGCGAGAATATAGCACCGCTACATCTCCTCTCGTGGCAGTCGTAAAAGGCAACCAGGGACTAAATCAGAGCGATGGGCAATAGTGGCCCAAATGAGACACAGCGGATATAACCGCTTTTTTTATGGGGAGGCCTTTGTTCAGCACTGGACGTCGTTTGGCAGATATAATTATGAATATTAAAAAATACAGTACGTGCTTAGGTATTTATATTTTACTTAATAATCGAAATTACCAGCATTTACTTAAGACAAAGGTACATAAATTATGCGCATGTAACCTGATTATAATAATTATATCACTTACGTAATATAACACTACTGCATCAAATCAGATGAGAAAGGTCTCGTAGCGAAATAAACCTTCTGAAAAACAATAAATTACAGCAAACGATGCTTTACTTATGCCAATAAAATGATCGTGTATATTTGGCGTGATGAAATATGACGATAAAATGGCGCGGGCATGTCATCCAATTACCTTTTAATTTATTACAGAACATTATGGCTGTATTGACGCAGCCTTCGTCAGTACAACGTCTCATCTGTAAGCCTTTATGGATTATAACTGAATATAGATTAGCTTGTACTTAGGAATTTGTTGACTTTAGCAAATTTAGGTAAAAATATTTCAAAAGGCTTTGCTCTTTTCTTTAATCGCGTTGAGGTAGACATTTTTGCAATGTAAGTTTTCATATCATGAAGTTAGCCAGCTAACACCAAAAATGTATGCCAGTAATAAAAATCTCATCTTTAAATCATCATCATTTCAGCCGAATAAACTCCACTGCTGGCCACAAGCCTCAAAGATCGTCACAACGACCGTTCCGTGTGTGTTGTCTGCTCAAGCTTGGCAGGTAGGTTGGCGGTCGCAGTTGAGTTATTAATTTACTCGAAGCTCACTGCTACCCATCATCCGGCTAATCCCATAGTCACCTTTTACGATGCCCACGGGATGAGATGGGTTGGTGCTATTCGTAGCCGCAATCCTCCTTCATCATCCTTAAATCAATTTATAGTATTACATTGATTTAAGGATGTTGAAGGAGGATTGCGAGTGAAATTTATAGATATTTTTTATTAATTATTTACTATTCTATCTGCTGTATTTTGATGACTCCTCACTTTCGATTAACTGTATACATTCCTTGATTACACACTGGATTGTGGTAAATAATCTGGTACTTAATGGATTAAAGGAAATGTTTACGATTTAATATTTACGATACCTAATCTAAATAACCTTGAATACCTTAATAAGGAGGTACATTTATCGTAGGCTCGACAGTGTTTCTAGGCATAGGAATAAATACGAAACTTCAGTGGTGTGCTTATATATTTTGTATCGTGGGAAAACTTAGTTCGATGGCTTACGCTGTCAGTAAAGTTTGACAAGTTACTGACGTGGACACAGCGCGTTTGGTACGTATTATTAGTTATTTATACAGTGTCATGTCTATTTGTTATTTCTATAGAATTCTGTATTTCTATCATCAATTAAAATAGCAGATATTTAAATCATTTTTATTCTACAAAAGCGAACTCTCTGTGCAATGGTGCTAACGTTTCTCTCAATAATCATATAACCGTAGTATCACAAATTTGTTTGCCAGCTTTGATTTACCTAATTACATTAGGTAAAATTAAATTTACATACGAATAAATTTTTATATAAACTAAGAATAGAATGGGGCCTAGAACGCTCCCTTGCGGTATGCCATATAATACTACTGCTGATGATTTGTAGATTATTTATCTTTAGTGACGCGAAATATTTGTTACATACCTATTTTTCCTAATACTCAGGTATGATTTGATCAGAGCTAGGACATTGTATATTAAAATAAAGGACGAGTAGGCAATCTACGTTTAAAGTTATTTTCTGAATATCTGAATTATTTGTTAAGAATAAAATATAACATAAAATATTAATGACGTTGTCATGAAAATTATGATTTGTAAAAGTATTTATTATGCTGGGCATATTTTTTGTTTTTTTAATTATTATGATATCATAATATTGATTTTGAATGAAGTGACATTTATTAAGAAATCTTAGATTAATCCTTAATATAAATGGATAATTTATTTCACTTCATTCAAAATCAATTACCTAACTACAAATATGCAAGAAAAAAAAACACAAAAATTATTCTTTTACTACTATTTAATCAACATAACTTATTTGGAATGTGTAAAAGACCAATGAGTCTTTGTTAAAACATGAAAATAATAAACTACTTTTTTATAAACACGTTGAGTATTTTTCCGCCGAGAGCAATTTGCTCTTCCGCCATTTTCATTACTCTTTCTCTTTCTTCTCTTTAAAAATACGTTGCCCCACTCTAGGATTTCTCTTGTGTCGTGGGTACAGCTTACAAACGTACATTTAACATGCACAAACACCCAAACCCGAAACAACTATGTGTAGATCATACCAATATTTGATTCTTGCGGGGATCAAACCGGCGATACGTTGCGCAGAAAGCCAATTGCTTAGCCACTGCGCCAACTGTCCATTCAAATTGAAAATCCGATGAACGTCAATCCAACACTCGACCCATCAAACATTTGTTTTGTGCCGTTTTTATAAAACGATCGTCCCAGAAGTGAAAACAAACAAGACAACGCACAAAACAAGCTAACTCATTAGTCAAATGTTTGAAAATATGTAATGTATTATACTGCCCGCGATCTCTTTACACACTTGGTGGCTAATGGGAGCCAACGTCAATATCCCAACTTGTATAAGATAAAAGAAATCTCCCAAATACTTAGTTAAAATTTACTTTAGTTAGTCTAAATGGGGTGACCGCTTTACAGTCACCTCCTCCGAGATGTGCTTAAAAGCGTGGCAACAATAGGTGATCCTGATGTCGATTTTTCGAGATCCTGGAGCCTCCTTTCGGTGCCAAAGATGACCGCTTCGGTGGTTTTAGCTGGTAGGAGTCAGGCCCACCGGGTTACAATGAAAAATACATGTTTTAGTGGTGGCCAGTGAAAATTCTACATGGAACTTCCTTCACCCCGGGGAAGGGCGAAGGGGTATGCCGGACTCCTACCGGCTAAAACCACTGGAGCGGTCATCTTCGGCACCGAAGGGAGGCTCCAGGTCCTCGTAAGATCACACTAGAGCCGCCTACTGGTGCCACGCCTTTAGGCACATCACGGAAGGGATGACTGACTGTAAAAAGGTCGCCCCTCAGCCACTTCTCGGGGAGGATTGTAAAGGATTCCCCCAAGCCTCGCTTTGCGCTGTGCAGCGCACACGGCGGCACGTGACCACGTGCGCACCACCGTCACTCGGTGTGAGCACGCAAACTCCCCAATCTGCGCACCCGCGACCCCCGTGGCCCCCCACCATGAATTGACGGCAGGGGGCTCAGGCGTGTTGGACTTGGGAGCCGGGACGGTTGTTGCCCCGGCGCCGTCTCGTCCTTCTCCGTGCGGGATCGGCCCTCTCCCGATCCCGCTCTGCAGTCTCCTTCTGCAACATGACGGTCTCGCAGAAGGAGACCACTGCACTCCAATTTTCATGCTCTGCCAACATAGCCGACACTACTGCCGGCAGAGAGAGATCTTGCCCGATCCGGTCGACCAGGATCCGCCGCTCGGCCGCCCACGCAGGGCACTCCTCGAGCGTGTGCTGTGCGGTGTCCTGGTCGCTTCCACAATGGTGGCACTGTGCCGTAACCTCGCGTCCTATTCTGTGCAGGTATGCACCGAAACAACCGTGACCGGTGAACACCTGCGTCAGACGGTAGGTGACGCGCTCGCTCCTTTGGAGCCAGGCTCCGAAGAGCGGCAGGATGGCCTCAACGACGCGCTTGGTCGCGAACTGCAACCGTAGGCGATGACGCCACATCTCGAGTGCGCGCCGTCGAGCCAGCCGCCTCAGTCTGTCGAACGCCCCTGAAGGCACGCCTTCCCCACTTTGGCGGAGAGAGCGTGTCTGGTCGTAGACCCACGCATCCATCTCCGCCTGGATGTCGAAAGGCGGAAAGCGTGCCAGGAGAGTTGCCGCCTCGTAGAACACTGTCCTGTATCCCCGTGCAATCCGTATAGCCACTCTGCGCTGCAGACTGTGTAGTTTGTTTCTGCAGCGCTGGACGCCTGACAGCCGGGATGACCATACAGGCGCCCCGTAGAGGGCCACAGACCGCACGACGCCCCCTTAGAGACGGCGAACTTCCTCGCTCGGTCCCCCGAGATTGGGCAGCACCCGGTGTAATGCACCCACTACCCTCTCGACTCGATTTCGATTTGCGCGTCACCAACGCGTATCCACGAACTGGGTGGTTCTCTACTCCGCGGCAGTTTGTGGAACCATAGCGCCTCGGTTTTGTGAGGTGTGTGGATTTTGGCCACGACAATTGCCACCGCTTGCTCAGCAAGCCGGATGGTTCCCTCGAAGGACTCCCCGCTGGCCAACACAAGAGTGTCGTCAGCGTAACAGACCAAGCTGACGCCAGCGGGGAGAACAACACGCAGGACAGGTTTAAGCTTATTATATAATTGGCTATTTTCTTAACAAGCTTAGTAACTAATTCTATTGGATATGATTAACATAATTTTCTTTTATTCATCATCATCATTTCATTTCGGCCGAATGAAGTCCACTGCTGGACAGAGGCCTCCCCCAAAGATCACCACAACGACCCATATGGGTGTGTTGTGGGCTCATTGGGGGGTATTTCCATAATCGCCACGCTTGGCAGACGAGTTGGCGATCGCAGTTGTATTGTTAATGTACTCGAAGGACGTTGCTGCCATCCTCCTCATCATTATTCAATATCAATTTAATATTAAAATCACAGTTGGAAATATAATATTGTTACGACGTTCTACAATATGTACTGCAGCACTTATTTTCAAATAAAGCCTTAACCGATTTTGGCGACAGCGCCTGCAATCTTTGGTTGATGAACCTATAAAAGAGGTTGATGGCTTTGGATGTGCTGCTCTCTCATGTGCCCTCTAATGATGTGTCATGTAACTAAGATCGCCTACTTTGGCACTAAAGGTTCGAGCGCAAAACGGACATATTAAGTTACCATTGAATACCTATAATTCGTCACGCTTTGGATCCTATTCAAACTTCCTTTTGTTTTCAAAATCGGATACTCGCTGATTTACCCGTTGTCTCCACTCAGGAAGGTGTTTCGCCTGTTCCCCCACAACGATGGATCAATATTTCATTTTTTAAGATACACCTAATATTATTATTATTATCACGTGCCATGTTCCCTCCGAAATATATGAAACTTTAAACAATTAAAAACTTGGTACGTATCCCGTTTTCAGTTTTATTTATTGAATTCCTTTTATCATGCTTCAGATATAATGTCAACATTTTTCATAGCATTTACTTTGACGCTACCACAAAGCTAGCTACGATGGCCACTTTAACTTGAACGTTTTATTTTTCTTCTGTAAAATAATAACTAATAGGAAGCCAAGCTTAGATTAAGTGTAGCGACAGCATACAAATAGCTGTGGCTGCATTTTCTCAAGAAAATCTTATAAACTGTATTAAACATTGGCTGGACAAACCACAGATTAAAAGTAGGAGAACTCATTATAACAAATGGTCTTCAGTCCACCTTGTGTAGCTATTAAGAAAGGGGGACTGGTTAAATGAATGTTTCGGTCAAACTTATATTAAGAAAGAAAGAAAACTAATTTATTTTGCTCTCACACTTTGGACATTAGGCAAAAGAAATAAACATGAAAAGTAAAAAAAAAATTGCTCTCCGGGAGTGCCAACAGAAGTGAAAACTTATTATGATGAGTTAGCAGATTTTATCTCATCTAAAAATATGCGTACCGCGATCAAAGAAGTTTTCACTTCAAGCGTCTCGTAACGGTGTCGCGAGTCCAGAGATTTTATCTCATCTAAAAATATGCGTACCGCTCTAAAAGAAGTTTTCACTTCAAGCGTCTCGTAACGGTGTCGAGAGTCCAGAGATTTTATCTCGTCTAAAAATATGCGTACCGCGCTAAAAGAAGTTTTCACTTCAAAAATTGTACAATTTTATAAGATTAGCGTGGTGTTACCTGAGATACAAAATTGGAGCTTAGCTCAGCATTATGCTACTTCTTGATAAAGCAGCGCTGGTATTCTGCTAAGACCTTTGGTGAGTTCACGGTTTACGGACAGTTATATTGGTCGCAATGAAAGAAACGATTAATATATACTCGTATATAATGTTAAATAATTAAATATATACCATACCTATACCATACCTATTTACAAAAATTATATAAAAAATATGAAAATAGAAACACATGTATGTAATACTGCATTAGTTATGATCAATAAAAATAAATTAAGCCCAATACTGGGCACAGGCCTCCCCAAAAGATCACCTCAACGACCGATGTGGATATGTTATGTGTTCATTGGGGGTTTTGCCATAATCGCCACGCTTGGCAGGCGGGTTGGCGATCGCAGTTGGGTTGTTAGTGTACTCGAAGGACGCTGCTGTCCATCCTCCGGCTAATCCCATAGTCGCCTTTTACGACACCCACGGGATGAGATGGGTTGGTGTTATTAGTAGCCGGCACCACACGGTATTCATTACATTGCTAGACGGTGATAGCCCGTCGGGCAATCTGGGTATCGCGACTTCTTCCCGAATCTTGCCAGATTGAGGTCAAATCATTATTATTACATCAAAATTATGACGGCAAATAATTTCCTTGTAAAATGCCTTAACCAATGACAATAGCCAAGATACCCAGCTTAATGTATCCTAAACCACAGAAACAGTTAATGCTAGTAATTTTTTTCCCGTTAGCAATAAATTCTTAACGTATCACATTAAGAACAGCAATAAAATAAAATTGGGAGAAATAGCGGTGCAGTTAAAGGTACTATAAAAACTCGTCTTGCGTAAGTAGTAAAACATGTAGTCATAGTATAAATAAATACTTAATTTTCAATATGTTAAATGATGAAAATAAAATGATCCTATAAAATAAAGAAAGACCAAATGTGAAACACATACATAATGCATATACATACATAAGGCGATTGCTCAGTTTGTGGAATCTGCGTGCCCGCACCGAGTGACCCACGAAAAGACGGTAGTGCGCATGTGGTCACATGCCGCCGTGTACGCAGCATAGCGCACAGTGAGGCTTCGGGGGGATCCTTTACAAATTCCTCGGGGAGGATGACCGCCTTACAGTGACTTACAGTCACCTTCTCCGAGATGTGCCTATAGGTGTGGCACTAGTGAGCGGCTCTAGTGTGATCATAGGAAGACCTGGGGGGTCTCTTAGGTTCCGAAGATGACCACCCAAGTGGTTTTAGCCGGTAGGCGTCCGGCATGCCCCTCCGTCCTTCCCCAGGGCGGAGGAATTTCCTGCATAATTTCCACTGGGTCCAATAAAAGAATAAAAAATTATATACATCCTGGTGAGAAGACAAAGTAGTCAATAATGCTGATATGCTGATAACAATTTATAATGCTACCCAGGCTTAGTCTTGCATGACTCTTCACTGTGCTGGTCACCGCGAGATATTAGTTATTTAGTCTCTCAGGCTGAGTAATTTCATTAGCTACAGTATGAAGGGTACTGTAGATAGTGCGATTTGGCTATCGCAGTTGAGTTATAAATGTACTCAAAGGTCACTGCTGCCCATCCTCCGGCTTATCCCATAGTCGCATTTTATGACACCCACAGGACGAGACGGGGTGTTGATATTCTTAGCCAGCACCCCACGATGAACTGTTACACTGTTACTGGGTCTGATATTTTACATACATTATGAATAGACTTACGATAAGGATCGGAAGAGCAAAACATAAATAAGACTCTCTGTAGAATAAAACATCTAAAAGCAGTCAAAAAGTCAGTTCATGAAGCTATTTATCATTCTAAGCAACCCATAATACTGTCAACAAATAGGTCACAGTGAAATCTTAAACTTCTGCAATAGAATATTCATCCAAGTTTTTCCGGCATACAAATTAACATTCGGACTCAAAAATTATGCAAATGCAAAAAATATTACAATTTTTTTTACATTGTAAACAGAATAAATTTCGATGTTCTCAACTTTACTTACAAAGCTTTGACAATTTGTAACTTTTGCCTTGATACCAAATTTAAGAAATAGCGGCTTAACTATTAGGATCTGTCCGAAACCTACGTAAGCAGCTAAAACACTATTTAATAACAACATAACATAATACCTCTCCTTTTTTGTTTTTGTTGGGCTTTTCGCATACATTTCTGGAAAATGTGGTTGCTTAACCGGTCATTTCTGGCGAAGCCAAGAGAGGCCTTCAGCTAGGCTTAAAATTTATATAAAAAATTAAGCAACTTTCGCTAAGGGCGGCCCCTGCGCGACACGGACCTCGGCTTAGGGCGTTGCTGGGATAACAAGTTATTGTTTTGGGGACAGCTGGATCGGTATTATTTATAATGTATTAGGGGACATTTAAAACCACGGGCTTGGCACGGGCCAGCGCGAGCAAGAGACGGGAGGGAGAAGTGCTAACTTGAACGGGAATGTGCCGCGGCGATAGGCCTCCGCGACGTCGGTGAGGCGGGCATCCTCGGCAGTAAAACGGCCGGGTGTTAAGTGAATAAGACAACGCGAGTCTCTTTATGTGATCTAACGTGATTTTGTCGCCTGGATCGACCAGATCGTGCCTCGGGCGGCGTACTCTACTGATACGGGAGGGTTGGTAATCGGCGGCTGATACCACAAGGTTAATACCTGTCTGTGTGGTGTCGCCTATGAATACCACCATCTCATTTTATTGTTTATTTTATTTTATTTTTCAAAAACTTTGCCCCACACAAGGATTTCTCCTGTGTCGTGGGTGCGTTTTACAGACATGAATTCCACATACAATACACCCAGACCCGGAACAACTACATGCAGATCATACAAATGTTTGTTTCGTGCGGGAATCGAACGCATGACCCGGAGCGCAGCAGCCGACTGTATCAACCACTGCACTAACCGTGCCGTCATCCCATAGGTGTCGTACAAGGTGACTATAGGATTAACCGGAGGATGGGCACCAGCGTCCTTCGATTACATTTACAACCCAACTGCGATCGCCTAGCTGCCTTCGTTTTTCTTTTTTGACTGGGGGAAATTCATCATGAGCTTCTTGCGCCCCTGGAAAGCACAAAAGCGCATGCTGGACCCGGGTAAAACCACTGGCGCGGCATCTTCGTCACCGAAGAGGGCTCCAGGTACTCGTAAGATCACACTACACGCCTTTATTTATTTTTACGGCAGAATTACGTCTTGTTAACGAAGTAAATGACAATTCTGCCTATCCAGAGAAAGGACGAATGGGCATGCTAGGCTCCTACTGGCTAAACCACTGGAGTGGTCATCTTCCGCACGAAGGGAGACTCCAGGAACTCGAATAATCTCAATCTAGAGCCACCCATTGGTGACACACCTCTAGGCACATCTTGGAGGGGATAGCTGTAAAACCACCCCAGTCACCCCGTTTAGTGGAGTGAAGGCGACTGTAAAGACGCCATCCTCACAGGCACTTAGATAACCACCTAGATGCACCTAAATCTCAGGATTGTAAAGGATTCTCCCGAAGCCTCGCTATGCACACGGTGGCATGTGGCCATGCACACCGCCCTCTTCCTGGGGGTCGCTCGGTATGAGAACACAGATTCCCCAATAGGTGACTCCCAAGGCCCCATGCCATATACAGATCAGCTCAGGGCTCAGAAGTGTTGGACACGGCCACCGCGGTGGTTGTTCTCCGAGTGGGATCGGTCCTCTTTTGATCTCACTTTGCGACCTCCTTCTGGAGCATGATACTGTCACCGAAAGAGACCACAGCACTCCAATTTTCATGCTCTGCCAGCATATCCGATACTATTGCTAGCAGAGAGAGATCTTGTCCGATTCGATCAACTGGGATCCGCCACTAAACCTATGCCACCGCTTGCTCAGCAAGTCGGATGGTTCCCTCGAAGGACTACCCGCTGGCCAACACAAGAATGTCATCAGCATAACAGACTAAGCTGACGCTAGTGGGAACAACGACACGCAGGACCATATCGTAGGCGAGGTTCCATTATAGGGAGCCGAGAACTGTGAAACCCCGTGATCTCCCTCCACGTTACGCTACCGTCCCTGCCCACGTAACGAACATGCCTATCACGCAGATATGCACCGATGATATCCTGCAGATAGGGGGGCCACTGATGGTGGACTAGCGCCCCCTAATCGCGCCCCACGGGATGAAGTTAAAGACGTTGACTATATCAAGACTGATAGCCAACGCCACCCCGACGAGACACTTCCTGTTCCGACAGCGAGCGGACGCGAAGAATCGCGTCGATAGTGGACCGCCGCTGCCGAAAGCCGTACTGGCTATCGGCCAGGTCGGGACCAACTCGCGACAAGTGCTCAACGAGTCTTGGGGCAATTATTCTCTCGTATAGCTTTGAAGCCTCGTCGAGACGATCCTCACCTGTTTGTTAATTACCTATCCGCTGATATATCGAATGGTTCTTAATTCACTGGTTCGATACATCTTAATTAATGGCGTAACTCAAACTCGTTCCGTTACTAGGATCCATTTACCTGGTCATCATCAGACCTTCAGAATGTGTTATGTATAATATAGTAACAATGCCAATAAGATAACTGTTGACTAATTACTGTAACAATTTTATTATTAAAAAATATAGTAGGCCTGTCAGAGGGCTAATAATACAGTCAAAATTAATGACAATGCTGCGACACATCTATGTTCTTGCCTAATCTTCTTCAGACTGTTTTGCTGTAGTATGGTCGTATATCGGGTGGCGGTTAAGTAACAAATACTAGTACAGAGACCAAATCGTCAAGGTCATTTAGCAATGTATACCCTTGAAATGTCCAGATATCCAACTTTATTACTACATGATAGGTAACATTTATATTGAAACAAATAGTGAAAACAAGGCAATCCTAGGCAGTTTCATGAAAGCAGTTAATATTCAATATTAAACTGGCTCCCAAATTAACTCTTGCTTTGAGTCTGAAACATTGTGTCCCCTGCAGACAAACAACGAATAACTTTGTAACGCGACTTTGTACTTTTCATTTTAATTTAAAGAAGGGTATACCTTCTAATAATATATAAATATTTATATATTATGCGTATTTATTATGATTAAAACCAGATATATCAGCAATGCAGCAACGCACGTGGCAAATAATATAGGAAGAATATTTTTACTCACAGAACTCTACGATACATTATATCTTCAAAGATTACTTCTATAAACACACAATTAGCCTCAGCAACGTTAGAATCTTTGGCCTCATGTACTTAGCCTACTAGATTGATAAAAATTGCGATGAAAAACCTTCAAACAGTTTTAATTCTTAAAATTTTACTAGAACGCCATACAAAATACCTACAAAATTGCGAATTCAAAGTCGATTTCATTGAATAAAATCGAGACTCATTCCAATTATACTGTATCAATCGACTGATTAGCTTTAATTCCTAGTAACACGTTCCATGAATACGTATTAATTTGCGCCCCGAAAATGTTACGAACACGGACTTTTCATTCGAACAATTGCTATCTGTACTACCACCGTACTTAAAATCGAAGGCTTTAACAATAGCTCTATTCTTATTATTGTGTCTTTCATTATTTTCTCTACCATTCTGGTAGCCTTCTTCTTAGTTTATTTTCTACCAACCCTCTCTGGGTTGAAAAGAATTAAAAACAACAAATGTTTTTCTTTAAAACTTATAGCAAGTCCAAACGCAAACAACACACTTGTTAAAAGGATTGCAAAGCTTATAATTTGTACGCATTAAAATATTAACGCCATTACTTTAGATATAAGTTGAAAGAGTATTTCAATGGAATAATCTGTTATATATTTCTAAGAATCACATTGGGAAATCGAACCGGATTCTTTATATCAAGCTGTCAGCTATCAATAAATTCCTAGAGGATTATGACGGTTCACTGAGGAAATGTACGCATCGCTGTCAGTCATTTCAACATTATTTGTAACATAAATATCTATAAAAGATAAAACATCAGGCTTTCAATTAACTGCCTACAAATGTATTAGGTTTTTCCTCTAATATAGTGAACTTTTAATCCTAACCTAGCCTCTAAAATAAAAAAGTCAGAAAGGATAAAAATCTGTAACATATGCGGTTTAAAAGTGTTTTATCATAATGAGTAATAATCGTAAAAACAGTAAACTCTACGAACTTTCCAGTTACGTTTTATATGGTTTGGCCCATATCTAATGTTTTGTTGGAACTTCGAAACAGAACACAAATGTGTATAAATTAGTCCGCTACTTTCTTTAGCATTCTAGCAAGTTCTAGTTAAATTATGCTGACGTAACTACAACAATGACATAAATTATGTTTGATAAAACGGACTTATTAAATTTAATATTTTAAAATCTAATTCTATTCTCGTCAGGTTAAAAGTCTGAATAGATACTAAAGCTTTTGCTGCTTTAGACCTTCAGAAACATCAAGGCAGATTTGAATGCCTTGAACAAGTAAGGCGTAATATTCAAAGCAACAAAGATATAATAGGAGTCACTAATATTTTACTGGGGATCATAAATCGCATTATGTGTGTATCGTAACAGATTAGCACAATGGACACCGTGATTTTAATCTTAATAGGGAGTGGTCTTGGGGATAAATTCGTGCAGCAGGGGAATTTAAATGTGAAACTAGATCTAGATTGTGTAAGAAAAATTAGAACAACACTTAAGTGTGCAGACCCGTCGGTTGCAGTTTGGATTAATGTGCTGCAATTTATTTCGGTTTCTGTGGTATCTTTAATTACCCATATTCACCGAAATAAATGTGTGGACATCAAAATAAAAATGGAAATAAATTAAAAGAGAAGAGCTCCGAGTTTTGTGTCGGCGTTTATTTTCCACAAACCAATTTCATTTTTTTATTTTATTTTATTAGGATCTCCAACAAAGAATACACATTTCATTATAAACAATAATAACAATATACATTTAAGCCTTGTGCTTCCTCAAACATCATCGCAGTTACTACTTGTCAAATAGAGCCGAGAGGAACTGACGACTGGCATCTAAGGGGCCACGATTGCCGGATGTAGCATAATCACTGACGTGACAGCTCACTAGACTCACTATCATCTCAACGGCTTATCAGCTTATTGCGAATACTTTAGGGATATGTAGTTGGCTTCAGCCGATTCAGCCGCCCAGTTAGTCTGGGGTGACCCTAAGTCGTCCCTGTGGATGACTTAGGGTAGGACTGTTCCCACATACATTTTCATAATGAAATGCATGCCCGAAATACTGTCTCTTGAACTTCCGAGGGATCGTTTTATTTAATTAAGTGAGGTTAAACTTGTGTGTAGTATTCTGTACGTGAAATATTTTAATTTTGGCACTGTTCGTCGCTCATAGTAAATTATAGTCATTGTCTTTGACGTTTTAATGGTCAGCTTGTTTAGAACTGTCGGTAAATTGTAAACATTGTTTCGTCTCTTGTTTACGAGAAACTACAATGTAACACATTGCAGAATTTTCTTTGAAAGTGCACTATACCTTACAAACTTTTAGAATAGGTTTCAGAAACTTTGCTACTCCAATTTTGCACCACTTAGATTGGAACGCGACTACGAGAAATGAGAGTACAATAAGATTGATGTCGGTAAAGTTCCATGGTTATCAAAAAGTGAAACTGGTTAAGTATTTGCTTCTACTCTTGAGATAGAGATTTCTTCTTAATAAAGATTGTTAAATGCAATTATATAACAAAATGTTTATAATATTTCCTCTCCGTATGGTGTCCGAATTAAGAATTGACCACCAAACTATCTTCTCCCGTGGATGTCGTAAAAGGCGAATAAGGGACTCTAAACCAGAAGGATGGCCAGCACCGTACCTTCGTTGGAACAGTAGCCGTACTGCGCTCACCAACGCACCTGCCAATCGTGGTGAGTATTGGCAAATTCCTCCAAAATGACGAAACGTAAACGCTCGTTGTGGAAATTAACGGGGAGGCCTTTGTTTAACAGTGGATGATCTTTGGCTGATATAGAATAGAATAGAACAGAATATACTTTATTGTACACCATTTGGAAACACAATGTATTAACATATGTATAAATATAATGTACAATGGGCGGTCTTATAGTGATATATAATTACTTAATAGTGTTTTTTTCTAGACAACCTTACGATGGATAATGAAGTTCAGGGAAAAATAAATTATGGAGTAGTTCGTGGTGTACACATTGATAAATGTATCACCAATAATCAACAAATTCCATAATAATAAATTACGCAATCAATCAAAAATGAAATAAATATTACAACATATTATGATGATGATTCCGTGTGGTGTCCGGATTAAGAATATAGCACCACTCCATCTCCTCCCGTGGATGTCGTAAAAGGCGACTAAGGGAATCGAAACCAGAGGGATGGGCAGCAGCGTCCCTTCTGTGAAACGGTAGCCAGACTGCGCTCACCAACCCGCCTACCAAGCGTGGTGAGTACTGGCAAATACCCCCCAAAATGATGACACAGTTGTGAAAATCTATGGAGGAGGCCTTTGTTCAGCAGTGGACGTATAAATGGCCGATATGATATATGATTATGATGATGATGATTTTTCTTTGCGGTTTATTATTGGCAAAAACCATAATATTTAAATAGGCTTATGTTCTTATTTGCGAAAATAAAGTAATAAGATAAAATACGAGTAAACTATGTCAACTTAAAAATAATCCATGTACAGCCTACTCAAATTAATTGCAAAAAACACAATAATTCTCCATTACAGAAACTGGCACACTGAAATCGGAATTCGGCATTCCACTGAATTTTCCTGTGTAATATTTCAGACAGTTATAAAAATTAAAAAATCAAAAATCAAAATGGTTGAAATGTTTTAGTTTTAAATATGTTATGTTAGGTTAGTTAAGTCTTAAATATTCCTATGTATATCACTGGCAAAAGTAATTCTACAAATTTTATTCCGTTATTAGCTTACAGAAATTTTACATGTCACACTGAAGTAACGGTGGGCATTTCGCGTCACGACAACCTCTAAGAATAAAAGCCAAACGAAACTCAGGGTTGGATCTTTTTTTGTAACCTAGGCGATATCAGTTAGATTGCATGTCAATCCTTTTCAATATTATTTACTATGTAATAAATCATGAATATTTATCTTATATTTATTTATATATGTTACAACGAATAATTTGACTCGGTATTGCGATGGTGTTGTGATCAGCAAAAAGTGATACAGGATGGTTTATGCTTTTAGCATGTCATTATATGAATTATAAATAGCAGTGGGCCTAAGAAACTGCCTTAAGGCACGCCATATTTTACTACACGATCTGACTGCTAGTGTATGCTGCTAGAGCATGCTGCATATACAATGATTAAATCAAATTTAAGACATTCGCTCTTGTGCCAAAAGTCTCAAGTTTTTATGACAATATTATCATGTCGGACATAATTAAATGCTTTAGTAATGTCGCAGAATATTATGCAGACGGAGTGTTGCGCGTGTGCGAAAGAGCGAATGTCTTAAACATTACTTTATAAATAATGTCATATATTGCCATGTTCCGTGTGGTGTCCGGATTAAGAATATATCACCACTTCATCTCCTTCCGTGGATGTCGTAAAAGGCGACTAAGGGAATCTAAACCAGAGGGATGGGCAGCAGCGTCCCTTCTGTGAAACGGTAGCCATACTGCGCTATCTATATCGTAGATAGCCCGTATAGCTGTTTTCTACAATATGAAAATTGAGTCAATGTCAGCCACTGCCCCCGAAGCACTATGCCATAGACCATGATGCATCGAGAGATGTGAATCCAAAAACCATTCCCTTAGCCTATTTTTTATTTCTTATTAGTAAACCAAAAAGGTCTGAATTCATACAAACCTCTTCGTCTTCGTTTCAACCAATTCTAGTTCAATCCTGGATAGAAGCCTCCCCCAAAGATCGCCACAAATACTGTCTGGGTGTGTTGTGTGCTAATTGGGGGGTTTTGCCATAATCGCAACGCTTGGCAGGTGGGTTGGACAGTTGCGTTGTTAATAAACTCGAAGGACGCTGCTACCCATCCTGCGGTCAATCCCATATTTCACCTCTTACTATACCCATGGCATGAGACTGGTTGGTGATATTCGTAGCACCACATGACAAACAAACCTCATAAAGCATTAATCACATAATGTATTTACAGCAACAGGTTTAACATTAATAAATTTGACGATGGAACCCTTCATCCTTCTTTGATGTCTCCATATATAATACTTACCTAAATATGTAAAATTTTAAACATACGATATAACATTTGCTTGGGGTGCCTCGAGGGAGACATAAGAAATACAAAAGACCTTTGCTATTTCTGACCTTTATCCTTAATGTGTACTGGCTATTTAATTATATTTATGGTGTTCAGCGACAGTAATATAACACAAAGGTGGCTGATAGGAGACCCTTGTTATAAAAGAGGTGTCAGTGTACGTATTAATAGAGGGCACCACTGAAATGTACTATTTTGTATAAAACTAGGGTTGGCCGCTAGCGAATAGAGAAAAAAGAGGTTAAGGAAGAAATAATGACTTCGTTAATAATTAAAGAGTTCTTTAATAAATGTTGTGACGGATTTATTGCATTTAAAGAACCCTGTTTAAGGATTTGAGCCACCCTTAGGCCGATACAACCGTTGTAACATTAAACAAAATACTAATGCAAAAATTATATTTATTTTTAACACGCTTTTACAAGCTTAGTATGTATCTATGGATTTATGTAACGGAATTTTTGAACTCGATTTTCATTCCCTTCAAAGCATCGTATTGATTTGAAACTTCGCACACTTACCAAGGACGGATTACAACGCAACTTCGTTAAAAATAACACGTTTTTGTAGTTAAGTACACTAAAAAAGAAAAAAACTAAAAAAACACGCATTTGTGGATAACCGAACTAATAAGGAGAAAATAATTTTCAAGTAATTTTAAAATAAGAATACCTAGATAGAATTAAAAATGTTTTATTGTGAAAAAGCGTCGGATACTTTATCAGATATTTTCATGATGACGCTACTTTTACAAATATTTACATTTTTTTGTTAATTGTTATTGAAAATTATTTTTTACTTTCTAGTTCGGTATCTACAAACGCGTGTTTCCTTAGTTTTTTAAAACTATTATTTTGTGCAATAATATATTATTATTGCAAAAAGCTCAAAATTACACCTTTTTAGATTTGGATTTGTTGAAATTTTCAACGCTGCAGCTCAACTCCTTGGGCTCTCCTCGTAATTCGAAACTATTTTCTAGTTTTCTAGAAATCGCATCGCCACCAAGCTCTAGCGTATGGTAAAATACGCTCTGGTTATATCATGAGCCAAATAGAGAACTGTTTGTTCATGATATCAGCAGAACGTCCACTGCTGAACAAAATCTCCAATAGAAGACCGGTTACATGCTGTGTGTCTTCATTTTGGGGGCAATTTTGCCATTACTCACTACGCTTGGCAGACGGGTTGGTGAGCGCAGTATAGGTGGGACGCTGCTGCCCATCCCTCTGGGTTAGAGTCCCTCGGTCGCCTTTTATAACATCCATGTAAGGAGATGGAGTGGTGCTATTATCTTAATACGGCTACAACACCGCGAGACTTTGATGTATCTGGGGGTAGCGCTCTTTTTACAGTCGTCTCCCCTCCGCTAGAGGTGGTGACCGTTGTACAGTTATTACATCCGAAAAAACCAATGGGCGGTTCTACTGTGATCATAACGAGGGCCTGGCACCCTTCGTTGCCGAAGATGGTGGTTCAGTCCAGTTGTTTCAGCAAGTAGGAGACATGCCCTTCACCCGTCCCCGGGGCAGAGGAAGTACATGTAGTATTTCCACTGGATTTCATAAAAAGATAAAGTTCGTTCATGCTTTTATTAAATTAGTTTAACAACTTTCAAAGAATCTTAATCAATCATGAGTCTAATAGGGGTCTGGGGCAATATGACAATAATTATTTTACAAACCTAATAGTTACCTAAAACTTATATTTTAACCGAGATACAGTCCGCTGCTGCGCACCGGTTCGTGAGTTCGATTTCCGCACGGAAAAAATATCTTTATGATCTGCGAGGTGTATTTTTTTGACCCATTTCAATATCTTCATGAACTTCCTCCGCCCCGGGGAGGGACGAAGGGGCATGCCTGACTCCTACCGGCAAAAACTGGAGCGGTCATCTTCGGCACCTAACGGGGGCTCCAGGTCCTCGTATGATCACACTAGAGCCGTCCACTGGTTCCACGCCCATAGGCACATCTACTCCCTCCCCACCCCCTCCTATGCTCAACCGCCCCTGTGCGCTATGCTGCGCTACGCACACGGCGGTGCGCGTCTACATGCGCACCACCGTCTACTCGTGGGTCGGTGTGGGCAAAAGCAACAATAACTACGCCCTTGTATGTACTGTATCCCTTCGTGGTAATTCTAACCATTGGATTAGGCCGAACCTGTTTATTTTTTTTAGCTTTATCTGTTATATCACCATAACATTTTACGATTACGAGACCAATATATACAAAAACGTAGAGGTGATAAAAAAGCAAACAATATGACGTCATTTGAACTACTTCTGATGTTATATATAGCTTTGCGAAAATCGCAGAAATGTGTTAGCTGGTTTATTTATTTGCATAGGAATAGTTTATTCAGTAGTTCGTTTTTACAGGTGGTAGGTATCTTGTGAAGGACTCCGGCTAGGTATGTATCACTGCAATGCCAGATATTCACTGCCAAGCAATAGTTTTTAAATTTATACATTACTGTGTACCAGTTTAAAGGGCACTGTTGCGGACGACTAGCTCAAGACAGACAAGACGTGACATCATCATATCGGCCATTTATACGTCCACTGCTGAACAAAGGCCTCCCCATAGATTTTCACAACTGTGTCATCATTTTGGGGGGTATTTGCCAATACTCACCACGCTTGGCAGGCGGGTTGGCGAGCGCAGTATGGCTACCGTTTCACAGAAGGAACGCTGCTGCCCATCCCTCTGGTTTAGATTCCCTTAGTCGCCTTTTACGACATACACGGGAGGAGATGGAGTGGAGCTATATTCTTAATCCGGACACCACACGGATTAAGCTCAAGACAGATGTGAAGTGATTATGGACATGTAATTAGTGTATTTACGAACAGATAGTGTTTTTATATTCTTATGGTTATAAGAGTTAGGAAATAAGAATGATTATGGCCGCAAAATCAACGTGTAAATAGGTTTACGACTCGTAAGGTGTTTTATGTTTATAATGTAACTATGCCGTGTGGTGCCGGCTCAGAATGCCACCACCCCATTTCATCCCGTGGGTGTCGTAGAAGTCGATTAAGGGATTAACCGGAGGATGGGCAGCAGCGTCCTTCGAGTACATTAACAACTCAACTGCGATCGCCAACCCGTCTGCCAAGCGTGGCGATTACGGCAAAACCCCCCATTGAGCCCACAGCACAGCCATAACGGTCGTTGTGGAGATCTTTGGGGGAGGCCTGTGTCCAGCAGTGGACTTCATTCGGCCGTGATGATGATGATGACACATTATAATAAAACACTTATAAACGGATTCCATCGCGTATATTTTTGTTTTTCCTGACGTTTCGAATACTTTGCAGCATTCGTGGTCGCAGGATGACTAAGGTGACAGGCGTCCTTACAGATTTAAAAAAGTTATTTTAATTTATCTACCGTACAATTATAATCAAAATATATTTCGATGCACGAAGTAATCACGCAGTGCCTTGATGTTTCTTAGTGTGGTATTTAGACTTTATTATTTTAATAACAGGATTCCAAACTGGTGGTACCCGTCAGCCATCTTCTCTATTGAATTGAGGATTTGCTTAATTCATTAGCCTTACGAAACATTCTTGGTACATATCGGTTCTCTTTCACAAGGACTTGAGGTTGATTGAAACGAAGAAAATGGTTGGGTTTATCTAAGGCATGTTCACACACTGCAGACTTTGTGGAGCGTCTATGCTTGATGTCAGCTATGTGTTCTTTTAATCTGCTGGCTATACTACGCTTTGTTTGCCCTATGTATGACAACCCACACCCACAGTCAATCTTATAGACCCCTGCATCTTGTAAAGGAATGTGACACTTCACCGGTTTTGCTCCGGATTCTCTAAATGCAAACAAAAAAATCGATATTCACTACGAGTGCGAGACGTTTGCTATTACTGCCTCAAAACACGTACCATATTTGATTTCACTTCGTGATAACTATTCAGTCATATTCTAGGATGCCTTACGATCTAGACATCTTCATCAGATATAAGAGTATATCATCAATCACTGTACAAGTTTGAGGGAATTTTTAAAACACAAAACCAAATGTACAGCTTTATAAAATGATGACGATAGAAAAATCATTATATACATATACAAGGAGGTGGATAGACGACCTGGTCCACTGAAGTGCCGTCTGTTGGGATTGGTCGTCTTAATGCTGTCATGAAAATTGAATCAAAAACTCTGGTAAATATTAAAATCAAGCTTGTTTAGTGTAGACTTATTAAGAAGTTTAGACTGTTTTCTCCTGCATTGTCCTCACATTACCATCATTTCGAGAACATTGTACCAATAAGATTTAAAAAGAGTAACCATGGAGTTTCTTGCCCGTTCTTCTCCATAGGAAATCTACACCTTGGAACGAGGCAACTAAAGTCTTGACTATTCATAAGTGCCCATAAATGGATTTACATGAAAAAAAAAACATTAAAAAAAGAAGGTCACTGGGAGTCATTGAACGCGAGCGGCATGTAACTGGTGGTTGTGAAAATCTATGAGGGAGGCCTTTCTACAGCAGTGGACGTCATTTGGCAGATATGATGATGATGATGGCGATAAAAAAAGACACACACACCAGCCTGTAAACGTCCACTGCTGTCTATGACATCACGGTTTGCGCAGTGGCTAAGCATTGGCTTTCAGCGCTTCGTGTTGCGGATTCAATACCCGCACGAAACAAATATTTGTATGATCTACAGGTAGTTATTTCGGGTGGGTGTTTGTACATGCGAGACTTATGTCTGTAAACTGTACCTACGACACAGGAAAAATCCTGGTGTGACATAGATTTTCCCAAAAGAATTAAAAACAATATGGGCTTCCAACGTAACTAGAATGAGCGGTCATAATCACCACGCTTGGCAGGCGAATTGGTGATTACAGTATGTTGTTATTAGCACGCGAGAGGATATTGCTGTCCATTCTTTTGAGGTCAACCTTTATCCACATTTTAATTTTACTACACCCATGGGTGGAGTGGAGTGCTCTTTTTTGCACAGGCATCTTTACACCAGAAAATTCCACATTCCTTTTCATAACACCAATTTTGGTCTGAATGCTCCGTTGCTCTGATTGTGCAGATAATACAATACCCTCATCAATCACCAACCATTGCCATTAATGGTGTTTCGCTTAACATATTCAGGGAAGCCAACTTTTAACCAAGCCCGGAAATATAAAAAAGATCTGCGCGATTAAACTTCAAACAATACTCGTGTGAAGTACTTGCATGATATCATAAGACAGTCGCATAAACACCCGAATAGAAGAACACATAGCGGACGTCAAGCTCAAACGCTACACAATGTCTGCAGTGTGTGAACATGCCTCAGGCAAACGTAACCACTTTCTTCGTTTTGATCAACCTCAATTCGTCACAATTGAGAACCGATATTTATAAAGTTCACGAGGATATTTATTTGGAAACCTGGTATTAAAATAATAAAGTCCCAAACAACGTACCACACTAAATAACATCAAGACGCTGACTTGTGAGTGATTACTGCGTGCATCGAAACAATTTTTTTATTAGAAATTGCGGCCTGTCACTTTCGTCGTCCTGCGACCACAAATGCTGCAGTGTTCAAAATGTTAGGAAAAACAAAATCTATATTAAACGCGATATAATCCGTTCAAAAGTGTTTCATGACAAAAAAAAAAAAAAAAAAAGAAAAAAAAAAAATTACAATGATATGACAAGACAAGAATCTATATAATTAATTATATCAAAACAAAAATAAACATTCAAATTGATATAGAAGAACTTAAATCTTCCAATCGATGGTCTCTAAATTCTACCAATATTTGCACTGTGACGTTACAGCCCTTGCAAAGTTAATAAAGTAGTGCCCTCTATTTGCTCGAGTTCCAGTTCTCACTATACGAAATCAACTGTAACTGTTGTACGTACACTCAATGATATGAGGGTTTACACACAAACGAGGGTTTCACACTTAATTGTTTTGACAGATAATTAGATAAGTGATGTATAAACTGGTCATAGTTTACCTTTGTGATGGTAAGTACCAAAACAGAGTATGATATACTCACAATATACGATGAATTAAAATCGAACGATAGGTGTGCTCAGTAAGTGTAGATCAACATTAGAATGGATCCTGTAATAAACCAGAAGGAGAAGAAACTAGTAAACAGCCTACTCAAATTAATAAACTATGTACATTACGTAGCTTTTTTATCTGTTTCATAAATTTATACTTGTGTTTTAAAGAAATTAGATTCATGAATCTCTGAACTAGTCCAGTAATATACCTTAGGTAAGAATATATATAACATGATATTAATTTAAAGCCCAGCCAACCGCAGGCTACGTTCGTTACGAAAACAATGAAAAAATAAAATTAATGTTATCCAATCTACATTACTAAAATAAACGATTTTTCTTTTCAGATCGGGGCGTACGATAACAACCTCATTGTTTAAAAAAAACTATTATAGAGTGAGTGATTTATAATATATCAATATCGTGACATAACTGGTAAAGAAAATCGCAGATTTTTAAAATAAATATCATTAAGGTCATTCGGCTGACGACTGGAACTTGGAATGTTTGATTATGCATAACAAATTGTCAAACGAACTTGTCAGTACATCTTTATCAAAAGATTGATTTAGAAAAGAACATTAATGTGAAATATGCCTATAAAACTAATCTGTTTTATGTATTGAGGGTATGAAAGCAATCGAAACAAATATGTTTCTTTATTCCTGACGAAATGTAAAAGAAAACTGCCGGCAGTGACGACGAGAACGTCCATCTGATTAATTCCACGTATATTGTTGCGTTTATAATTTCCCCGAGGATTTCAAATTTTATGAATACTGATATTGATACTCTGATAACTTTGACGATAAAAGTCATTTTGTATAAGACATTATATTTTACTGGCGTATTTGTACGTCTGGATTTTGGAGATTTTGAGACAATATTACCGAATATTTAGAGTTTTAGAGTTGTCGTGTTTAACTGTCTAGTTAATCTTTTACAGAGCACACAAAACTTCAAGCAGTATTATTATAGATAACAAAGCACAGCGTAAAATAAATATTATTGTCTTTAAGGCAGCAATTTAAATCATTTTCTTAGCCTCATTATAAGTTAGTATCCAGTCTTATTATTCTAAATATATTTGATCTTTCAAGTATAAGTCGGCTTGAATAGACTTAAGTCTGTTTTGCGTCAGGCGATAGTACAAAACGTTTGCTAATTCTTATAGTAAAATGTAATTAGTAGGGACTTCTTAACTTTTGATCATATAATAATATTGATTTTGTCTCCTTCTTTTGTAAAAGAAATTAATGCTTAAATAATACTCTTTCCTTGCTAGCGTGTTTTTTTTTCAAGAATAAGATTTCTTCTGTTTATTGTATACAGTTAGTTATTTTATACGTTTATCAGTAAAGATTTTATAAGCTTATTACAAGCACGCAAGGTCAAATGGCATGTGGTTTTATGGACGTAATCGTATAATAATCTAATACTACAGTAATAAATTTAAAACATATCGTTAAATTTGAAGTCTAATAAAAGTTATACATCGCTGGTTTATGCGGTTTTGTGATACTATGGGTCTATAATAAATGCTCCTATATACATTATTATGGATACACATACCAAGAGCTAAAAAAGTAGGTACCATTAGGTACCATTAGTACCTTTAGGTACGCGTTCGAGGCTTGGAGGGATCCTTTACAATCCTCCCCGAAAAGAGCCTGGGGGGTGACCTTTTTACAGTCTCCCTCCCTCCCTCCGCTAGAGGGGATAACCGCTTCGCAGTCCCCTTCGAGATGTGCCTAAAGGCATAGCATCAATGGGGGGCTCTAGTGTGATCTTACGAGGACCTGGAGCCCTCCTTCGTTGCCGATGATGACCGCTCCATTGGTTTTAGCAGGTAGGAGTCCGGCACACCCCTTCTCCCTTCCCCAGGGAGGAGGAAGTTCAAGTAGAATTTCCACTGGACACGTACGCGTTCGCGTTAGTCTATAACTGGCTGCCTATTCGTACTGTGACAGTGGCATGTAATTTTCTTTCGTTTAAACACTTCATCAGCTATTTAATCCAATAACTACCTAAAACATAAATTACTTCAAAACACGTAATTTATCTGCATAATAATTAACTAGATTACCTAACGTTCAATTAGTAGTCACTATTTGCTCGCAAAGCGTTAAATACACTGGCCATGACAATTATGTGTTCAGTAAATATATTTGTATTTCCATTTCCAGTATTGAATGAAAATGAGTTTGTTGTACCTACATTTTTCTAGTGATTTTTATCGTAGAGATATCTCAATCATAGGTAACCTTTTTATTTTATGTTTTATTATCCCAGTGGGAATTCATCATTAGCTTAGAGCGAAGAGGGGCTTCAGGTCCTCGTAAGATCACACTAAAACCATCCATTGGTGCCACGCTTTTAGGAACATCGCGGAGGGACCCTACTATTTGTACCTTTTTTTATTGTACTGGTGTCTAGTGGAAATTCTACATGGAACTTCCTTCGCCCCGGGGAAGGGCGAACGGGTATTTTACTTTTACCGGCAAAAACCACTGGAGCGGTCACCTTCGGCACCGAAGGGGGGCTCCAGGTCCTCGTAAGATCACTCTAGAGCTACTATTTGTACCTAGCAATAGTGCTCTGATTGTTTTGTTTATAAATTTTATAATGCATCTTACTAAAGGTACTTACATAAATAAATAAGATGTAAAACGCAAATTTGTGGTTTTTCAGCCACCTATAAACTTATAAGTGTTGGATAGAAAGGTTCTTAGGCAAGGTCTGTATTTTACCTCGGAGAAAATATAACAAGAAATAATAACTAAGTTATGTATGTTCACAGGAACCATAAATAATGTTAAACATTGTTTACGTACGTCTATACAAAGTGGCACTTAGGTTATCACATTAAATGGTACAGCGGTTAATACTAGTGCGTATTCTAAGTTATTCAAATCAATAATTGTACCAAAAATTCTAAATGTAACTTTCAAACGAAATAGAAAAATAACCTACAAATATACACGAAATATAACATCTTGATAATGTACATTTACTGACCTTGTAAATGTGTCAGTGTTGGAGGGGCAACGTTTAGAAAAAATCCATTCAGTATTCACCTGGTGATATCTCTAAACATTTACATGAAATTCCTTCGTCCTTCGCCGGGGCGAAGGAAGTTCATGTAGAATTTCCACTGGAGAACAATATTTTTTTTTTTGTAAAGACAAAAAAATTAATAATTATGCGATCTTCCAAAAGTTATATTTCTACGACTAATTTATATAAACTTAAATAACCTTCATAATATGGTATTTGTATCATCATCATCATCATCACAAATAATATGATCTAATAAACTAATCAAACAAACACGAGAAAAATCTGAAAAATTCTCTTTATAGGTTATAATAAAATTATGATTCATTTCCACTTCTTTTTTTATTCGTGCCCAGTGTAAATTCTTCATGAACTACCTCGCCCCGGGGAAGGGTGAAGGGGTATACCGGACTCCTACCGGCTAAAACCACTGGAGCTGTCATCTTCGGCACCTAAGGGAGCCTCCAGGTCCTCGTATGATCACACTAGAGCGATCAATTTACACTATACGATTACTAATTTTGTTTAAATAAGAGAAAGCTGACAAAAAGAGATTTATCGGACATGCAATATTGTATTTATATATACAACATACGCACCACACGCAACGCAACGGAATTTGATTGGTATGGACTCTCGTTGGACCACGTTCACCATCTCTATGCGCCGCGCCCAGTAAACCGAACAAATATCGACAATCAATGAATATTTTCATAAAGGCTACTAAAAGTGTAAGTCAGTAAAGTAGAAGACGCTTTTACTACAATTAAAGGCCGCTGCAGCAGTCACCCGACTCACTATTTATGAAACTTTGAGAACGAATGAAATATCATAACAAAAGACTTTCCCTAAAGTTTCTCAGACAATTACATAGTATCAAACCAATTTTTGTTTAGTACTGGAGTGTTAATTAATTACTATTGGCTTGTCAGGCGGGTTGGAGAGCGTCGTTTGGCTACTTACTGTTCCCTAGAAGGGCCATTGCTGTCCATCCCCTGGTTTAGGTTAGTCGCCTTTTTCGACATCCACTGGAGGAGATGGAGTATTACTAATTCTTAATCCTGCCACTACACGGATAATTATGATAGTAGTTATCCAAAAAAAAAAAATGTCATTCGTTTCTTTAAATTTAAAATTTAGTACAATGTTGTAATTTTGAACCGACTTCATTAAGTTATGTATTATTATCATAAAGTTGCTATTTCATTTAACTACCCCACAACCAGCTTATTAAACAAGAGCGTGCGCCTACATTTAAATACAGGTTGCACATTTGTATAGCAATAAATGTTTTTTTTTAAATGTATCTAGACGCTTTCGCGGTCTTCTATATGTACATGCGTATATGCACACACTATAGCTGCGTCTCGTAACGGTGTCGCGAGTCCAGAGATTTTATCTCATCTAAAAATATGCGTACTACTAACATAATTTTATAATCGAATTGATGTCATTAGAGACGAATTGTTTATATTTTGCTAATATGATTTTGGAAGTTAATAAGACGTTATCCTTTAAATATTATTAGAATGTTACTCATTTGATTAAATTCGTCTGTGATCTCTTTTTCTTTATGAAATTGTTTAAAAAAACGCTAATAATATTTTATAGTAGCTTTACTTGTTGTAGACGTAAGTATTATCTATAAATAATATCTGTATTAGTGGCCGAGATGTGTACAAAAATATGGTTAGCCGATTGTCGCCGATTTGCGTCAAACATGGCTCAGAACCCTCAAGAAAAAACTAAGTTTCAAACAATGATATTATACCATAGATATGCTACGTCCATATTAAATGGCGCGCAAAATACAGTCTCGCTTGCACAACCATGTCGTGAGAAAGGAGATACAAAAACAACAAGAGTAAAAGCGATAGCTATCTAGGCGAACCGATTGCGAGGTGCTACAATTGGGGGAGTTTTGGTTCTTACTTTTGGCACGCATGTAACATATCTACTACTTAATATACAAGGTCTTAATTTAATAGTCCACGATATTTTGCATGGCGCTATAGTGAACGATGAAGATAATGTAGGTATAAAAAAAAGTTGTAAATCTGCTGTTTAAAAAAATATTTTATTAAATCATTTATTTCATTACTTCCTAGTTCTCTTAGTTGTGATAATATTCACATGCATCTAGTAAGACAATGGCGGATGGGGCTGGTTGACTGGTTTAGATAGTCTGTAACGTCAAACAAAACAGACTGCGCACGGTAGCGACATCATACAAAAGAAAGAAGTGGATTTTTACCATGAGTTTTTTTTTGTGTTCGGTACATCATCTTAAGCATTTACTGAGGCACCATGCAAAATATCGTGGATTATTAAAATAAGACCTTATATAATATCATTGGTTTCAAATAAATAAAAAACCGCAATAAAATCGGCTTACTCGAGCTTGAGTGGCAATTCCATAGACATAAAGACTCAGACAGGCAAAAGTAATAAAAGGCCTGTTTTTCGCAAAGGAGAAAAAAATACATAAATACCGTTCCAAGTGACTTTTCTCCACGTACCTATAATATATTAAAATCTTTTAAGGCAAACCATTTACAACAAAAATTGCCCACTGAACGCTTTCCGACGCAAATATAATTCTCGTCTATGTAGGATTTCACTGTGCAAAGCGTTGTTTATTGCCCTGCAAATGTCCGTCAGATTACAGATCTATCTATTTATTCGTAAATGTCGTAATGTAATGTCGTGATGTGGAGGTTCACAGACTCGCTTAATAAACAGAAGCTTATGCGGTATGACTTTTTCAATATCTTACGTACTTTCTTGAGGCCGCAAGTAACATTCAATATAATTAATCTAAAATACTTTAATTCTTAGATTTAAGATTGAAAAGTTAGTCTGTTTTTGTGGTAAGCTCACACTTAACACAAAAACAAACAAATCCTCAATCCCAAATCTTAAACAGCTGTGGATGAGAAGTGACTGTTCTTTTATTTTCATTATTTATCAGTGACAGTGATGGCATGGTTAGTGCAGTGGCTGACATAGTCGGCTGCGGCGCCCCAAGTCGCGGGTTAATAAAAAACGTTGCCCCACACTAACATTTCTCCTGTGTCGGGGGTACGTTTACAGACATGAATTCTACATACAATACACCCAGACCCGGAACAACTACTGCAGAGCATACAAATGTTTGTTCCGTGCGGGAATCGAATCCACGACCCGGAGCGCAAAACCAAAGTAAAATTAATAAAGAATGAGGGTATTCCGAATTTCGAACTGCTACTGAAAATTACCCTAAGTGAAATTCTAATGATCATCATATCAGCCACAGGACGTCCACTGCTGAACAAAGGCCTCCCCCTTAGATTTCCACAACGAGCGGTTACATGCCGCCCTCATCCAACGACTCCCAGCGACCTTCACCAGGTCGTCTGTCCACCACGTTGGAGGTCATCCGACGCTGCGTTTTCCGGTGCGCGGTCTCCATTCTAGAACCTTTGTGCCCCAGCGGCCATCAGTTCTACGAGCAATATGCCCTGCCCATTGCCACTTCAGTTTACTAATCCTTTCAACTATGTCGACAACTTTAGTTCTTCTACGGATCTCCTCATTTCTGATTCGATCACGTAGAGAAATACCAAGCATAGCTCTTTCCATAGCTCGCTGAGTGACCTTGAGCTTTCTTATGAGGCCTATTGTGAGTTACCACGTCTCTGTTCCATATGTCATCACTGGTGATTGTCCTTGTAATTTTTTTGTGGTCTCCAGTGGAAATTCTACATGAACTTCCTCTGCCCTGGGGAAGGGTGAAGGGGCATGCCGGACTCCTACCGGCTATAGCCACTGGAGTGGTCGGTCATCTTCGGCAACGAAGGGGGCTCCAGGTAAGATCACACTAGAGCCCCTCTAATTTTGCACTATGTTTATTTTATCTTCGGGAAATCCTCATGGACTACCTCCGCCTTGGGAGGGGTGGTTTGGTATGCTGGACTCTTACCGGCTAAAACCCCGCGGTTTCCCTTTCAATTAAAATCGGCTGGGGGTGCGGTGTTCGCCATATAGGCACTTGACTACACCAACTTTGCCCTACATTTGAATGGAATCTCACGTTCGGCAAACACGTTGCAAACTGTTACTGCGAGACCAACGATCCAAACTTGTATAGATTGTAGATATCGACAGATTCTTAGAAACAAACTTTCAAGATTTATGAAGCAAATCACTCATTTCAGATCTCTTCTGGTGATTCTTCTGTTTTATCTCCAAATCACTATTTGAATAGAACCTTTCTTACAAACAAAACTAATATCAATAAGTGCTTATATCAAAGGAAATAAAATTGTCCTTCATCGCGCACGATTTAGTCGCAATAATGTATCAATATTATGTTCGTATACATCAGAATTTTTCTGGCATTGTCCTGTAACTAAAATATCTCTACCTACGTCAAGCCTTCCCGTTTTCGATTCACGATGAATTGTTTGCCTCCTGACAAACGCCGAGAAATTTCGAAGCAAATATTTAGAAACGGCTGGCCCTTTGATTATTGTATACAATAGGTAATCGAAAATTAAACCTTTGTTATTCGTTTCAAAACTTGTAAAGCTGTTTAATTCAGCAAACAAACAAAATATTTACGGAGTTCAGTGCAAGAAATTATTATTTCAATGACATTTAAAATATTTCTAGGAATCTTTGGAATCACTTTAAGATCTTCTTCGGTATAACTGTAGTCCCTCAAAGTTTGCTCAGTCCTCAGTCTTCTGCTATAACTCACTTTGGAATAATATTTTTAAACGCATTCGTATCATAACGGGTGTAAGAGATATAGTATCGAAGACTGATCCACCATGGATTCAGTCAGTTCAGTGATCTTGAAACTCTCAGCGTTAGAATTTCACGTCGGTCTTCTCATAAATTTTTAGATTTTTGATAAATTATTTAACTGATTTCAGTATAAAATAATTATTTTCGTCAATCCTAATGCCATGTTGAAAAAAGACACAGTAATGTACATATGTTCACATAGAACTACAACGTAAATAATAACTAAACGACTGTTCTTTCACTGTAGTTCACGGATGAGGTCATCGCGCGCAGTAGCTTAATAAATAAAATATTTTAGTACAATAACCACGTAGCGTTTTGATAGCGGTGTTTGCGATACATTGCGTGCTCAAAAATGACAAAATCTGAAACCTATTATTTCCGAGATAAATGGCTTTTTTTTATTATAGACCTAAAGTACAAACTCTTCCCAAAGTTCAATCACGTACTAAATCCTGTCTATATAAATAAAACGTATAATTATAATATTCTCTATGAAAAATACATGACCCATGTCATGTATTTTTTTGAAGTTCGGTGTAACGTCAATCAGAGCTGGCTGTGTTTCATATAATTTTTTTTTATTTACTGTCATTTGCAAGCAAGGATAAGTTTTTGGACATTCATCAAAGTACGTGAAATTTAGAAACATTACAGAACATTCATGCGCATAATTATTCGCAGAAAAATGGATGCTTCAGATGTACTGCGCTATCTCGAATTTACCCCTGATCATTATCTACACAACAGAAGACACCAGTTGTTCGCCATGCTATCGTGCCGCATCGTGGTCCGACCCAACTCCTCAATACCTAGTAACCTCTCCGCGCTCAATGATCTCCTGGATGACAATCCTCACTGTGACTTTTTTCCAGATGAATGGCCGAAAACATTGTTAAAATGTTTGACATTTGTGATGTGTTATTTTTGATATATTGTTTATACTATTTTAATAAACGTTAGTAAATGTTTTTTTGTCCTTCTATTTAAATAAAGAAAAGGCTAGCCCTTTGATCATATGAAGTGTTGATCAACCATCTAGCTATATTTTTTTAAAGCAGGTGTGCACTCGGACCCCATGACCCAAGCGTGTCGATCTGAAACGGCCCAAAATAATATTTACCGATGAGGTTATTATATTTTGAGGGCTTGTACTGAAGAAGCGCCAGCATAGCTTGCCGTGCTTAGAAAATGGGATTGACCACTATAAACATAAGTTGCGTCCCATGCCAGAGGCCTACCCATCTGCAATGGAGGTAACGTCATACCGTCCGGTACTCAATTTAAAGAAATAAAAATAGTTTATTGGTCACAAAACACAAGCCAAAAATTAAAATTTAAAATAAACACACGATTTCACACAATACTTATTAAAAACTTCTATAGATATAATAACTATGAAGCATGACGACAAGCATGTATACAACGGCACATTTATTATAAGGCAATAAAATATAATTTGTTATTTTTGCTGTTCCCCACACTAGTATTTCTCCTGCATCGTGGATTCGCGCGTAGAAACTATACTGTAAGTATACATAAATACGTATAAACCGTACAGTTAACAACCAGACCCAGAACAACTACCTGTAGATCATACAAATATTTGCTTCGTGCAGGGATCAAATCCACGACACGGAGCGCAGAAGGCCAATCGCTCAGCTACTGCACCAAGCATGCCGTCAAATAGGTAGCGTAGGGGAATTTCATTCTAACAACATCAATGCCTGAAATAGTTCCCTGGCAAGACATTAAAAGAAATTGCAAAAATAAGTTGTTAAATCGATTGTTTTACTTCCTAGTTACATGAAAAGAAATCGTTACAATGAAAAATAACATATTTAACTATCCTGTAATTGATACTTCTACATAAAACAGCCATAAAATTCAATCGCTCAAGATATACCAGAAAAGAATTTGCTATTAGAATAGAAACGAGTTTTCCAAACAAACATTGTAGTCAGAGTAACGTTTTAAAACACGTAAAACCTACAAATCCTCAATACACTTTTCGCGTACTATGTAATACATTATTTATTATGCTTACACCTGTTGAAATCATTTTCCTACAGGAATAATGGTGTTTGAAGGCCCTCCACTGAAAAAAGGGTCATAAAACTTTCAAGGTACAATGTAAAGATGGCATTGGTTTACTATAGTTATGTGCGCAGCTTTCAGCCATTTAACCATTTATTTTGGTCACATCCCACATGTCATATAAACAAAAGCCCATTTTGGAAGTGGCATATTCCTACCGTAGTTTGTTGGAATAGGAATTGCCACATAAACATGTCCAACTCTTTGGATTATCATCATCATCATGTAGCAGGGATAGCCTAGTGGTTGAACGCTTGCCTTCCATACAGGAGGACCTGAGTCCGATCTTTCTCGAATTTTTCGATTCATGTATACATAGATCAGAATTGGATGAACACTAGCGTTAACGGTGACGGAAAACATCACGAGGAAACCTTGCACACCTGAGAGAGCTCCAAAATGTTCTCAACGGTGTGTTTAGTCCGCCAACCCGTACTAGGCCAGCGTGGTGGACTGTGGCCTAAACTTTCTCAATGTGAGAAAATAGCCCGTGCTCAGCAGTGGAACAATAATGGGCTGATTATACAGGATGTCCAGTAAAAAGCACGACATACTGCAGGGGGTGAGAGCTTGGGTCAATACCTACCAAAAAAACACACTTTACGTTCAGCAAAATCTTACGGATTTACAGTAGTACAACATTTTAAGATAAGAAAATTGTACTGTGAAAATTTAAATAAAAAATGTATTTCTTGAAAACATTTTAGTTTTTAATAGAATAAAGACTTATCAATGAGTAAAGTAACTATTCACAAATAATTTGAGGTAAGAAAAAACTAGAAAAGGAATTTGTCATTACGAGATGCTTAAAAATCTGTGTCAAGGTAGAGATTTTTCGATATTTCGGAAAATTTTGTACTCCTGTAAATCCGTAAAATTTTGCTGAACATATATTGTGTTTTTTTGGTAGGTATTGACCCAAGCTCTCACCCCCTGAAGTATGTAGTGCTATTTATTGGACACCTGTATATATCATCATCATATCAGTCAAAGGATGTCCACCGCCACCGTCTTTTCGGGGTCGGTTGTCCAACCTAGTAACATTGTAATCAAATTTCCCGTTTCTTACGAAAAATAAATCGCTTTGTGGTGCCGACTAAGAATACCAACTCCCAGTCTCATCTCGTGAGTGTCGTAAAAGGCGACTATGGGATTAGCCGGAGGATGGGTAGCAGCGTCCTTCGAGAACATTTATAACCTATATGGGGTCGCCAAGTGTGATGATTATGGCAAAACCCCCCAATCAGCACACAACACAATCACATACCGGTCGTTGTGGCAATCTTTGGGGGAGGCTTCTGTTAAGCAGTGGACGTTTTCCTGCTGAAATGATGATGATTAACAAAAAATGTTTAGTGCCTACTAAGACTTTTCCTGTATGGTGGGTATAGTTTAAAGACCTAAATCACACATGCACAAACACACTACCAGAATAATTTTTTCTTTCTTTTTTTTCTATAATAAACGCCCCACACTAGGATTTCTCCTGTCATGGGTGCGTTTATAGACATGAATTCCACACACAATATACCCAGACCCGCAACAACTACCTGCAGATCATACACATATTTGTTCCGTGCGGGAGTCGAACCCACGACTCGGAGCGCAGCAGCCGACTGTATCAGCCACTGCACCAACCGTGCACCGTAACTATCTGTAGAACATATATCTCAAGATGCTACAAACATCCTACATTACAATTTTTTCTATGGTGTTGGTGCAGAAGATCTCGCATACAGACGCGTGAACATTTTATATAATACTAGCTGGGACCTGCGGTTTCACCCGTGTTTAATTTAAAAGAAATTTAGAGTACTTCGACACAGACACTTGACATAGAATATATATATATATATATATATATATTGGATTTCATGGGTTTTAATATAGTTTCACGGAACACTGATTCTTAAAAAAAGTAGCCGAAGTTACTTCTTATAACATCAGCTATCTGCCAGTGAAAGCCCCGTCAAAATCGGTCCAGCCGTTTCGGAGATTCGCCGCAACATACATACAGACAGACAAAAGAAATATTTTGTTTTAAGCACCGTATATATTTTTATATGCATTTAGTAAATAGCTGTTATTTTGACAAAAGATTGTAATCAAATACAACGAATGTGTTTATTTTATACATACGGTTGGATATGTACAATTATGAGAACATCTCTGTTCCAGAAAGACAGACTGATGGAAATGACGTAATAATAAGGGTTCCTGTCTAACTACCGAACACGAAGTTACTCCACAGCAGGCCCCAAAACAACTTCGTTACCGCTACTAACATGAATAATGTTGTTACTGTCCGTAAACTACGTTTTAAGGAGGCAAGTGTTCCTAATATGTTAGTTGTAGCAACCGCCGTATATAGTACCTAGTACATAATACCACGTCATAGGTCCTTATAGGGGTAACTGACATAATACTAAAGGCTTGACGTAACTATGTTTGGCATTAAACTATGAGTTTGAATACAAAATATGTTTCCTTGTACGGGATGATAAGTGGGCTTGAAATCGTGTTTTTGTTTTACTTCCCGCTCCTCTACATAAGATGACAATCTATTATAGCTAAAAAATATATTCTTTAATGAAATTCAAGGGAATTACATTTTCACATCATGGTAACGAAATGTTCAACATAATAGTAATAATATAACTTTATTGAGGGTATTAAATGTTTATTTTTATTTTTAAGAAACGTTGCCCCACATTATGTTTCCTCCTGTGTCGTGGGTGTGTTTACAGACATGAATTCCACAGACACACCAGACACCCAGACCTGGAACAACTATCTGCAGATCAAACAAATATTTGTTAAGTGCGGGAATCGAACCCACGACCCGGAGCGCAGCAGCCGACTGTATCAGCCACTGCACCAAACGTGCCGTCATTTTTGTCTGTCTGTATGTATTAAATGAGATCCATAGTACGTTACTACAATGATTTTAGGTAACTTAGTTTTACACATGAAATCCGTTTTAGGCATCCAGTAGACACGTTGGTCTACTCTACTACTACTACTACTACATCTACCCAATGCCCAAGAAAAGCATTAACGTATCTACTTTTCAATTAATGTTGTCAGAATTCAGTTGACACTTCCATACGTTCTGCTTAACATTGATGCCAGTCTCCTTCTAATGAAAGAGTAGAAGTCATCGATCCATGATTCAGAAAAAAAATGTGTGTGTGCAATTCACACACGGCAGAAGTGAAACTTCAGAAAATAATAATATAATTTAACTAATAATTTATATTAAAGTTATTATATAAAATAATAAAGTATGTATATAAAAGTCAAATTAACACAGATATGTTAAATAATTAACATAAATTAATGAACTAACGAATTTTAATACGCAAATGCACAAAAATGATACACCACGTTGACAATGACGCATTCTCTGACGGCTTCGTGTTACGCAGGCGCAAAGACACGTGCTAGCATACGTACAAACATCTCATTCTCTCACAGGCTAAATCCTATTTATGAATATGTTTGTCTCTTTTTGGTGTCGCTTTTTCGTTTCATGCAGTTTTCAAATCACAACGGTGCTAAAGAAGTTTCACTTCAAAAGTTTATGCGGTACAAAAACGTGGAAGCCTGATCAGCATCCTAAAACCATGATTATATTGAACGAGTCGAGCGTAGATTTATATATGTATATCTACTGCAGTGTGCCAACCAGTGGGCTAGCGTACTGCATCAGAGCGCCAACGCCCGACGCTCCTTGTCTATCTCTGTATCATCGGATAAGATAAAGATTGAAAGAAAGAAAAGAAAATAAATAAGTGATTGTAACACTTGACCGTATGTTAACAATTGTTGGTGAGCCAATAAAATAAATAAGTCCTCCGTGATCACAAATGCCAAATGACGATGATGATGTGACAGTGAAAAAACCAACGAATTAAACAATGCCTCATTAGACTAGGACAGTTTTGTCCTAGTCTAATGACGCATTATATTCCAATCAATAATTTAGTCATAGATCCTTTCTTAGTTTAATAGTTGTATACACAACAATAGACGTCCTTCAGCTAATTTGATAGTGATGACACGTTACAATACCGATAGATAAAATTAGCCGGGTCAAGAGCCTTATTGCAATCATACTTTTTTTGATGTCAAAGTCAAAGTCAAAGTTTTTATTTCATATAGGCCCTAATAGGCACTTAAGAAAAGTCGAAAGTTAACGTGCACGGTTCGGAAAAGTTGATCTTATGGAGAAGAAGCCGGCAAGAAACTCCATAGACACTCTTTTAAAAAAGTGATATTACAATTTAACACATTGCTCGCTATGTGGAAACAAAGTGGACTACATATGCACGATAATAAACACACTATTGCTTCTGTAGTACACAATCAGAAATTGATAATTATTAACGCACAGGTACGAGTCAACGAAGTTATCACATTTACAAAATGTAGAAGATGCTAAATTATATTAAAATAAAGGGCAATATGGCCATCAAGCTATAAACAATGTCATATTGTGTACATTAACATGTCAAAAAGGACATATGTAATATGACCTATATAAAAAAAGTTATCAATTCTAACAAGAATTATATCTTCATTCGTCGCAATTCAGAATAATTAATAGATAAACACATATTTTGTCAAAAGGGTACCAGGGAAGCCACATGTGCAGAAAGAGTCAGTGCCAAACATCCCTGTCATCAACATAATCTATAGCTTTATAATAAGCTTTTCCAATAAGAACGCGTTTAATATAGGCTTTAAACTTTCCCTCGGTAAGATCTGTAATAGATTTGGGCAGCTTGTTATAAAAACGTATACTATTCCCTAGGAATGACTTATTCGTTTTAGCTAATCTAAATTTAGGTACTACTATTTTATGTTTTTGCCGTGTATTGATGTCATGAAAATCGCTTCTTTTATGATACTTGTGCAGATTTTTGCGGACATATAAAATGTTTTCAAAGATATAAAGTGACGGCAGTGTAAGTATGTTAATTTCTTTAAACATGGTTCTAAGAGACTCGCGAGGGCCCATGTTATAGATCGCACGGATGGCCCTTTTTTGTAAAATAAAAATAGAATCTACATCGGCCGCTGATCCCCACAACAGAATGCCATAAGACATAATGCTGTGGAAATATGCAAAGTAAACTAATCGGGCTGTAGCTACATCAGTCAGCTGCCTAATTTTCCGAACTGCAAATGCAGCAGAGCTGAGCCTACCCGATATAGCTTTGATGTGGGCACTCCATTGCAATTTAGAGTCGATGGTTATTCCTAAAAACACAGTTTCATCAACAGTTTCAAGTAGGTTGCCTTCAAGAGTTAATTTTAGTCCTATTTGGGGTGTATTAAGCAATGAAAACTCTAAACATTTGGTTTTATCAGCATTAAGTAGTAGATTGTTAGCCGCAAACCATTTGCAAAGGACTGTTAGACTTTCGTTTACGTGTGGAATATTACTATCATTTCTATTAATTTTAAAAATTAGGGACGTGTCGTCAGCAAATAAAATTACATCAGATAATTTGGTCATCATATATGGAAGATCATTTATATATGCTAGAAACAAGAAAGGGCCAAGAATTGAGCCCTGGGGCACGCCCATTTTGACCCGAGACCCCGAGGAGGTAGCACCACTTATATCTACTTTTTGCTGTCTAAAAGATAAATAAGAAAATACAAGATCAGCAGCTCGTCCACGAATTCCGTAATGCTGTAATTTACGGATTAGTGTATTGTGGTCAACGCAATCAAATGTCTTGGAAAGGTCACAAAAAATGCCAATGGCATCTTGAGAACCTTCCCAGGATTCTAGAATTTGGGTAACTAGTTGCACTCCTGCATCCGTTGTTGATCTACCTTTCGTGAATCCAAACTGACGACTATGTAATATCCCGTTAATATTAAAATGTAATAACATCTGATCAAGCATAATTTTTTCAAAGATTTTACTCAGTGCTGGGAGCACAGAAATAGGTCTATAATTTGACGGATTATTCTTACATCCCGATTTAAAAATTGGTACTATCTTACTATGTTTCATCAAATCGGGAAAAATTCCGCTATCTAAACATTGGTTAAAAATACCTGCAAGTGCAGGGGCAATGGTATCAATTATAGCTTCAATTACTTTAACGGACATACCCCATAAGTCTTCAGTGGATTTTATGTTAAGACTTTTAAATGCTTTTATAATTGACGTCATTGAAATACGCCTAAATTAGAAATTTGGTATGTCTCTACTAAAGTTCTCTTTAAGTTGCGATTCAGCTAATATAGAGGACGAGGAAAGGGCTTTCGTAACCTCAATTGGGATATTTGTGAAAAATTTCTCGAATGTATTAGCGACCGCTATCTTATTTGAAATAATTTGATTATCAATTTTTAAATTTATTTCGTTATCCCGTTTTTTTGAATTGCCGGTTTCTTTGTTTATTACCTGCCATACTGCTTTTATTTTATTGCTTGAATTACCTATTTTGCTGCTTATTAGCAAGGATTTAGGGTGAGTACATACTTTCTTAAATATCTTAGAGTATTTCCTTACATAATTATGGACAGCTTCATCAGACGTTAATGATTTTTCATAGTATAAACTATAGAGAACATCCCTACTTTTTCTTATGCCTTTAGTCGCCCATTCATTAAATAAAGATCTGTTAGTTAATTTAACTTTCTTAACTGGACACACTTTATTAAATTCCTGACATATTGTAGAAAATAGAGTACAGTAATTTCTGTTGGGGTCTTTAGAACTGAAGCGAGATTTAAAACATTTATTCCTAACATTATTGTCTAAAGATTGTAATTTATTTTTAGATAGAGGTCTTATTTCAATTATTTTAGCAGATTTTAGCTTTCTATTACATTCAAAAGTTACTAGTTGACCTATATGATCAGATCTGATACCGCTGATCAAACAAGAACCATTAATTAAAGAGTTTGTGTAGACATTGTCTATGCATGAAGATGAAGTAGCAGTGGTTCTGGTCGCTTCTTTAAAAATATAATCCAAATTGTAAGACTTAAATAATGAGACCAGTTTACACTTCTCCACTGAATCAATTAAAAGGTTGATGTTTAGGTCACCACACACAAAAATCAGATTATTACTTTTAAAAAGTTTTCTTAGTATACCTTCCATTGTAGTTAAAAATGAGGTAAAGTTTGACGCTGGTGGTCTATATATACATAAAAAAGTATTACCTTCTATCTCTGCACATGCTGCAGATGCATGTGTTTATTATAATATCAGCCAAATGTCATCCACTGCTGAACAACCTACAATCACAGTCAATCTTGTAGACCCCTGCATCTTGTAGAGGAATGTGACACTTCACGGGTTTGAGAAGTTGGCTTATCTTTTTATGTGGCTTGAAGTAGGTTTTAATAGAAGCACGCTTCCATACATATTACTATAATATAAACCTGCACCGTAACCCGTAGTGCAAAATGCCAATCGCTTCCCCAGGCGCCGACCATTCCCCCGAGTCGAGAGGGTAGGTGGTGCACTACACCGGGTGCTGCCCTATCTTGGGGGACCGAGCGAGGAAGTTCGCCATCTCTACGTGGGGGTCGTGCGGTCTGTGGCTCTCTACGGGGCGCCTGTATGGTCATCCCGGCTGTCAAGCGTCCAGCGCTGCAGAATCAAACTTCATAGTCTGCAGCGCAGAGTAGCTATACAGATCGCATGGGGATACAGGACAGTGTCCTATGAGGCGGCGACTCTCCTGGCACGCTTTCCGCCTTTTGACATCCTGGCGGAGACGGATCGTGGTTTTACGATCAAACACGCTCCCTCCGCCAGAGCGGTGAAAAGGTGGCTCAAGAGGCATTCGACAGTCTAAGGCGGCTGGCTCAACGAGGTGTGGCGACATCACCTTCGGTCGCAATTCATAACCAAACGTGTCGTTGAGGCCATTCTGCCGCTCTTCGGAGCCTGGCTCAGAAGGAGCGAGCGCCTCACCTACCGCCTGATGAACGTGCTCACCGGGCACGGTTGTTTCGGCGCGTACCTGCACCGGATAGAACGCGAGGCCACGGCAAAGTATCACCATTGTGGAAGCGACCAGCATGGCGCACAGCACACGTTCGAGGTTTGTCCTGCATGGGCTGCCGAGTGGCGGATCCTTTTCGATCGGATCGAGCAAGATCTCTCTCTGAATGACCGCTCCAGTGGTTTTAGCTGGTAGATGTCGGCATACTCCTTCGCCCTTCCCCGGAGCGAATGAAGTTCATTTAGAATTGCCACTGGATACCAATAAAAAAATTTTATTAGAAAGGCGCCGTAGATGCCTTATGATGTTGATCTTTATTAAAGAATACCACGATGATGACATTGTAAAGATTTATATTTTACTTAAATTATGCCTGACTAGAGGATGGCGGCCAGATAGAGCATGAAATCTTCATAAACCCTGTTTATAAGTACACGTTGAGTTCATAATACGCAGACGTTGAACACAAGAGGGGAGCGGAAGGTTCTGAGACGACAACCACTGATGGGTGGAGTCCGGATGTACCACTGCATCTCCTTCCATGGATCATAAAAGGCGACTAAGGGACTCTAAACCAGAGGAATGGACAGCAACATCCTTTTAATGGACCGGTATTAATACTGCATTCACCAACCTGCCTTCTAAGCATGGTGAGTACTGGCAAATTCCCCCCGAATAACGACACAATTGTGGAAATGTAAGGGGAGTTAGTCAGTAGTGCCGCTGATATGATGATGACGAACCATTGATGATACTCCTTTTTTATACAACCTGGTGACGAGACAAGATTGTCGTTCGCCTGGAGGTAAGCGTCATACGTGCCCATAACAATAGTGATGCTACCCAGGACTAGTCCTGCGCGGCACCACACTGCACCTCCCCTCGAGACATGTGTTATTTAGTCTCTTATGCCCAATAATTTCACAAGCTACAGTGCCCTCGTAACCGAAATACAGTAATATTTAAACACTAACGACACAAAAAATTTGCATTCTCCTCTTTTTTTTACTTTTCATCTCCTCATAGGTGCAACAATGAACGGTCTTAAAGAATAATGTCATAATAACCAGTTGTGTTGGCAGACGACTTTTTATTTTATTATTTTGTGCTTATTTGATTAGTTTTAATATTGCCGGTTTATGTTGCTTAAGAACTGATTCTACTATTATCCGATATGGATCTAAGTACCTATTAAAACAACTATTCTCATTTCACTAATTCTATATAAGTACGTCTGTTGTTCGCTATCTCCCATCACTTAAAACCACCTTATTAATACGCTGTACGTAAACGCCACTGTTTTGGTAATCTGCTTAAAAAGCGCTACAGTGACAAGTCTGCTTATCTCACGCCTTATATCTACCATAAACGACGGTCATAAAACATAGTGGCATTTAAACCTACATGATATCTATTCGTGCATTTTTTGTAAATCTAATAATTTAGGGGTACTGTGCCTAATAGCCGGGAATTATCAATGAAAGTAATTATTTAATTTATTAATTATATTCCAGTATACTGATTGTGTGATGCGACACGCGGTTTTACAAAATTCTCCTATTTTCTTCTAGATTTTGACGATGATTCTGCCAATGGCAAGTATATGTAATCAATTAAAAACAATATATCAATAATAATTATTATATTAAGTTAAATAAAAACCAGATTGTGATGAATCAGACCATAATGAATATGATACATGCAAAGATTTCAATCATTAGATAGACCCTTACCATACATTGCATAGGTCATCACTCAAACAAGTACATGAGTGCATTTGACTTCAGACGCAATCGAGTACCCGTCTGAGATAGTTACCTTACATTAATGGGAAAATAATATATAAAGTACGACGCGCATTCAAGAAATATAAATATGTGTACTTACATCACTAGAAATACGTGCAAGGATAAAGGAATTACATTTCACTTGTAATTTAATTACTTGTAGTAATGTTTTCAATATTTAGATAAATTTCACCATCTATCGCAATTCATAACGCCATTTTTGTTTATTTTCATTACAATCGTTGACAATTGCGGTAGAGAACGAATTATTTAAAGTACTTGTGGGAAGGACAGTGACAAAGATAGTTTCGTACTTCGTCAAGAATACAACGATAATCCATTGTCCGAACTACATGTTTTGCATTTATCGACACAGTGAGGAAATTATTATGCGTGACATCGCAAATCATCGACACAATGCTTGAGTGTTAATACTATTGAATATAGTTTTACGACAAATATGCATGAGCAATATAAGCACACGTCTAAATATGCCCTGCTATTTGCTCATGAGGGCCTATCTAACGATTAAAATCGTTGGACATATGTACAAGATGTACTGATGCAAAGTTTCACTTCTGGTTCGAAGAATGGCCAAATGTATTTTTTTCTTCTAGATCATCAATCATACTGTCACGCTGTCAATTTTATTTAAATCAAAGTTTAATTTTATTTGTTTGTAGTTTCACTAACCTTCTTTTTGACTCTCGGCTCGTATTTTTGATATTGAGACTTTATAGAACATTTCAATATCAACCTTCTTACTATACTTCCTCACAGCTGGGCAATGGTCACTTCCGTATTATTCCACTCATCCCTATTCGTTGCCTTCTATGTTTAAACTACCATTTTTTTTTATTGATGCCCAGTGGAAATTCTTCATGAACTTCCTTCACCCCGGGGAAGGGCGAAGGGGTATGTATGTCCTACCGGCTAAAACCACCGGAGTGGTCATCTTCGGCACCTAAGGGAGGCTCCAGGTCCTCGTATGATCACACTAGAGCCGCCCACTGGTGCCACGCCTATAGGCACATCCCGGAGAGGGTGACTGTAAAGTGGTCATCCCCCAGGGGGATTGTAAAGGATCCCCCAAAGCGTCCTACGGCAGCGCGTGACCACATGCGTGCTACCGTCTTCTCTTGGGTCGCTCGCTGTGTGCACGCAGATTCCCGATCTACGCACCCGATGTTTAAACTACCATAGACCACTTCTCAAAATAACTAATTTAAAGTTTTGATTAATGATATCAGAGAGAACTAAGCTCTTTGAACGTTCGAAACGGATTTGTAATATTTTTTTAAACGTGGCGTTTTCATCAGTGTAATTTAAATACACGTGTGTTATTTTATTCAACAAAAACAAATCCTAAGAGAGCAACCCTAAAGCCCCAATTTTGATTTATGAACATCGAAATATTACATTATTATCAAAATTATACATTTTGTCTGTAACATTTACAATACCTACTTAATTAATGAGAAAATGAATGAGCTCTGGAAGCCCAAAAGCCCAGAAGCTCATTGATATCCCTTGTGTATAATCATCTCGTTTAGATATACGGAATGTCTAAGGCTCTCAATCTGTGAGTTCTCTGGAGCCCAAACTAATCGTGCCTAATAGTGGGCCTATTGTTGGGGAAATTACGTAAGTATTGTAGGATGACATAACAAATTAATTATCGTTACACGAATCTTGAATCCGATGTAATCGACTTATTAGATTGTAGCAAGTAGTGATAGTATAGTGCTGGAACATTTGCCTTCCATACAGAAGAGTCTGAGTCCGATCTCGGCCCGCACCTCTGACTTTTCGGATTCACGTGCGGATCAGAATTTGATTATCACTTGCGTTAAAGGTGAAGGAAAACGTCGTGAAGAAACCTGCACACCTGAGAGAGATGCAAAGTGTTCTCAATGGTGTGTGTAGTTCGCTAACCCTAAGCCAGCGTGGTGGACTAAGGCCTAACCTTCCGCATCATGAGAAAAGGCCCGGGCCCAGCAGTGGGTCGGTAATGGGCTGATTATGTATCTTATGTTTATGTAATAGATTTAATGTCCAGCTTGTATTGCTTTTCCGTGTGGTCCTTGGCAAAGAATAGATCACCCACACCAATAGGTGTCGTAAAAGGTGACCAAGGGTGGGTATCAAGAGTTTAGGCAGCAGGACCCTCCCGTGTGCCAATAACACCATACTGCAATCACCAATCCGCCTGCCCAATATGGTGATTATGGCAATATCTTCTGTGATCGCTCATTGTACTTATCATTAGAATGCTCATATGCCGCAGTGGATATATAAGGGCTAATGTGTGTGTCCAGATTGAATGTTTACTTACATATTAGCAAAGACAAAACAATTTTTTTATTTGATGATAATTCAGGAACAGAGGCAATAGTTATTACTACTATAACAAATAACTAGCTGTGCCCCGCGGTTTCACCCGCCGTTTAATTTAAAAGAACTCGAATTATATTTAAGTAATTTAGCGTAGTTGTTGTAGTATCAGTTGTCGTAGAGAATATATCAGATTTCATATTTTTTTTTTTTTGCACGGAAACCTTATACTTTTTATTTTTCTAAAATAAAAGTAGCCTTAGTTACTCCTTATAACATCAGCTATCTGCCAGTGAAGAGCTCGTCAAAATCAGTCCATCCGTTTGGAAGATTAGCTGGAACAAACAGACAAAAGACAGACAAACATTAAAAAAATTGGTTTTTTTATGCCGTATATAATTTCACACGCATTTAGTAAGAAGCTGTTATTTGACATTACAAACAGACACTTGAATTTTATTTATTTGTATAGATTGATTTCTTGACGGTAAGGTTGGCGCAGTGGCTAAGCGATTGGCTTTCCGCGCAACATATCGCGGGTTCGATTTCCGCCCGGAACAAATATTTGTATGATCTACAGATTGTTATTTCGGGTCTGGGTGTTTGTGCATATGGGATTTATGTCAAGCTATCTGTAATCTATGTCAGGGATCTATGTGTAAGCTGTACCCTAGGCAGATTTTTTTTAAGTGTGGGGTCATCGTTTTATAAAATATATATAACACAATACTGTCTTTGTTTTGGTTTGTCATACATAGGGCAAACAAAGCGTAGCATAGCCACCCGAATAAAAGAACATATAGCTGACGTCAAGCATAGACGCTCCACAAAGTCTGCAGTGTGTGAACATGCCTTAGGCAAACCCAACCACTATCTTCGTTGACCAAGAATGTTTCGTGAGGCTATTGAAATTAAAAAACACCCTAATTTTAATAGAGAAGATGGTTGGCGGGTACCACCTGTTTGGAATCCAGTAATTAAAATAATAAAGTCCCAAACAACATACCGCACTAAAAAACATCAAGACACTGAGTGATTACTGCGTGCATCGAAACTATTTTTTTTAATTAAAATTGTACGGTAGATAAAATAAAATAACTTTTTTAAATCTGTAACGACGCCTGTCGTGGTGACACCTTAGACATCCTGCGACCACGAATGCTGCAAAGCCTTCGAAACGTCAGGAAAAACAAAATGTCTAAAATATACGCGATACGAGTAGAATCCGTTTAAAAGTGTTTTATTATACTGTCTTTCTTTTTCGATTTATTTGTGGCCAAAATTGTGTCAGAGCTGTTCAAGTCGCTCCAAGGCCTCTGACTTGGCTTTAGGTCTGCCGTCTATGACAACAACCGGGACCGACAATTTTACGTGCCCTCCAAAGCACTGCGCTTTTTTGTACTACAACAATATGGCCACCTATCCATAGACTGACTACGCCCAGTGCTGTTTTACCTTAATGATTGTTCGATCAGTAAGTGCCACTTGCATGAGCGTATAGTATAACTACATCACTATCTCATCATGTCAGCTCAAATACGCCCAGTGCTGAACAAATGCCTTCCCAATAGATTTTCACAATAGTGTCACTTTGGGGGAATTTTTCAGTACTCACCACCCTTGGTAGGCGGGTTGGTGAGCACAGTAGCTTCTGCTCTGCAGAAGGGACGCTCCTACCCATCCCTGTGATTAAGAGTCCCTTAATCACCATTTACGACATTTACAGGAGATGAAGTGGTGATATATTCTTAATCTGGACACCACACGGATACAATATCTACAAATAGATGCATTATCCAATATCATTTCGAATTTTTATGCTCAAAATCGATTGGTTTTTTAAATAACGCACGCGTATTCCAATGAAGAACGATTGCCGAAAAAAGTGTATAAGGCGAGTGTGAATGAAAGTGCTGGAAGGGGTAGACCTAGGCGGACGTTTCAAGACCAAATCAGGGACGTCTTGGAAAAAGGCCAGGTCAAGAGTACCCTAAACCGAAGAGCATGTATGAAGGGAATAATGAAAGTGGACGAAGCGAAACAAGTATGTAAGGATCGTAGCAAGTGGAAAGAAGTGGTCTCTGCCTACCCCTACGGGAGAGAGGCGTGATTATATGTATGTATGTATGTATTCCATTAGACAAACAAAAGAACATCAAAACATAATCGGAATAGGAGGAATAAACTTACAAGTATCAATTCAAAGGTATAACAATTTATTTCATTCGTCAATCATTGTGATATCCTAGCATGAATTAACAAATGAGTCTCTCGCAAAATATGATCATGTTATATTCTCCAACTAACCATATATTATATTTGTACGACGTAATATCGTTAATTCGTTACCTAATATAGGTTACGATTTATTTTCAACAATGTTAACACAGCGTAAAAACTTTAAAGTGCAAAGCAATTTCGAACATCACTGCTGTATTTTATCGACTTTTCGTGATGTTTCGCTGTAAAACTTCCCGTCGCATCAAAAAAGATGAAGTTTGTAATTAAAAAGCATGTCCCGTACAAAACAGGTTCGGTATCTTAATAAACCTATTGTTTATGGACGTAATATCTTCCTTCCTTCCGCATCTCACCATAGACATAAGATAAGGAAACGTAGTACGGAACACCAAGAATTGTTGTGGTCTGTTTATAAACTTATCTCTTGTTTTACTTGTCTATGTATGTTCAACTGTTCATATAAAATTGAAGTGATCGATTTTTACAAGCGAAATATTCGTATTTATCGTTCCGATCATTTGATTGGTCAAATTATTCGCTTGCTCTGATTATTCGATTGTCCTGATTATTCGATGGTCAATATTATTCAATAACAATCGAATAACAGCCGTGTTTTTGGACTGTTGTACATAGCTGTGCGCAGTTAACAATTGGCAATGCAATATTTGCTATCTTCTTTGGTACCCTGCTGGGTAACGTGCAAACATTTTGAACTTCTTAAGATACCATGTCGACGGACGGCATCAACATGCCATCCGTTCGATGTCCATTTCAAGGTCATCGTTGAAGACTTGCGTGCAATTGTATTCGGTTATTCATTTTCATTCGGTTGTTTTTCATAATGCTCATCATTTCAGCTGTAAAACATCCACTGCTGGACATTTTATTTTCATGGGGAAGCCTCCCCAAATATGGCCACAACGACCGGTATGGGTTTGTGTTATATATTGAGTTGTAAATGTAATTGAAGGACGCTGCTGCCCATCCTCTAGCTGATCCCCTAGTCACCTTTAGCGACACGTATGGGGTGAGATGCCATGGTGCTATTCTTATCCGACACTACACAGAATACACAGGATTTTTATTCGGTGACGACGAATTAATCGACAATCGAATACACGATTGCACAATTACCGATGTAATCGATTGTTTTTGTAGTAACGGTTTGCCCATCACTGATATGAACTCCACCATAAACGGGCCAAAGTTCGCACGACCGCACACGAAGATATATCCGAAAGTTTTTCAGGAAAATAGAACATGATCGTTAGTAGTCCTCGGAAATTCAATTGTTAGGTCAGTAATCGGTTAGGATTCGAGAGGGCTACTGGTTCCACCGGGTTTCTTAACTTTGTTATCTTTTCCGTGTCGAACGGGAATTTCGAAAAGTTTTGATTTGGTAATCGCGATCGTTTCATTTCTTTTGGATTTCCAAAAGATGAAACACTGCAAACTATAGTCCATGCTGCATAAATGAAAAATAGCGTTAAATTGAGATATATTATGTGCTACCAATTTAAGTCAATGAATAACAATAATGTACTGACACCTGTGTACTTTTTATATCGCTTAGAAAGCGTTGTCTTGTAAACCAAATTGGATATCATATATCACATTTTAGAAATTGTGTAAGACCTTTGATACCCTTGCGAATACATTAAAAGTTCTACGAAACTCAGACCTTGGCATGTCCTAGAATGCTAGTTATATCAAATCGGCGGCACGGTTGGTGCGGTGGCTGATACAGTCGGCTGCTGCGCACCGGGTCGTGGGTTCGATTCCCGCACGGAACAAATATTTGTACGATCTGCAGGTAGTTGTTCCGGGTCTGGGTGTTAATGTGTGTGGAATTTGTGGGTACAGTTTACAGACAAATTTTAGACACAATACACCCATCAATCAATCATCAGCCTTTGACGGTTCACTGCTAGACGTAGGCCTCTCCCAGCGTTACAACACCCGGTCCTCAGCTTTCTGCATCCAGCCGGACTCAGCAACAATTTTCAGGTCGTCCGTCTATCTGGCCAGTGGGTGCCCCACACGTCGTTTGCCCATACGCGGTCTCCACTCTAGGACACGTCTGCTCCATCGACCTTCAGTCCTTTGACAGACGTGACCAGCCCACTGCCACTTCACTTGCTGATTTGGTGTGCTATGTCGATCACTTTGGTTCTCTTCCGGATATCCTCCTTTCGGATTCTATCCATTAGGGAGACTCCGAGCATAGCACGTTCCATAACCCACTGAGTGACTTTGAACTAGTGGACTAGTCCGGCTGTTTGTGTCCACGTTTCGGCTCCGTAGATGCGATGAATCACACCGGCACTGGACCACCAAACAGTGACCATTACTTTTCTAGGGGGTCATTTTTCGTTTAGGGTATTGATTAGTTGCTGAACCAGGATCTAACCAAGTTGTGTACCTGTTGAGAAGCACAAGGCAGGCCTCGATGCGCACGTTGCGCTGATAATTGTTAAGTTTATTGTTAAGGGCACAAAAATTAGAAAAATAACCGTTTTTACCTTGTCAATCTGACGCAAATGGACCAATATTGTTTTTATGCTAACGTCGAAAGCTGCTGCTAGTAGCCGTAGATTGAGTATCATCAGCTTCCACAATCGCCTTTAATTTCTCATTCTTGACCTAAGTTTTCGGACGACTACAAGGTTTATTTTTCAGATCGAAATTTCCAGAACGGAAGCGGACAAACCAATAACGGGTTGTGCGTTCGTTTGTAGTGTTCGCTCCGTAAACGTCAGATGTTGCATGCCGCTTGTGCTGCGTTGCTTCCTGGACGGTACTCATATTACATAATTACTCTAATATTCAACGTAAATTAATTTGAAATTAGAATTTCTCTTTTGAAAAGGTCAATACTGCAGACCGGCAATTCCATAGGTAAAGTCCTATTATTATTTTATTACCGACTTCAAAAAGGAGGAGGTTCTCAATTCGATGTCTAATTTTTTTAAATTATGTACACCGATTACTCCGAGATTTGAAGACCGATTTGAGCGATTCTTTTTTTAATAGGTGCAGCAGAATGCTTTTGAATTGGTCCCATATAAATTTGAATCAGTAGTTTTTTAACCAGCTTCATTAAATAGGTTTAATTTGACTGCGCTTACCTAGATGATGTCTTAATAGTTTCGATTCTTAGAATTATTTTTAGTGTTAGATACGGATACCAAATTGGGAAAAGTTCTTACATTTATTTACACTAAAAAGAAACTTTTTACGAAACGACTTTTTGAGGGTGGGGCGAAGTATGCCCTACCATGGTTCATGCAGACCAACGAGTTATTTTTTTGGGGCCCCGCCCGACTTCATAAATAAAGTTATTTTTTCTTTTTAGTGGCATTAATATCGTATTGAATTTAGAAGTCGGTGATTTTTTTTGTTAAAAACTTTTAAGTGTAATACAAATATTTATTACGCAATACAAATATGTATTCAGCAATACAAATATTTATTATGCAATACAAATATTTGTTCGGTGCGGGAGTCAAAACTACGATAAACTGCTGCAAACGTTCCGTATACTAACAGCTATATCGAAACATTTTTATGAGCTAGCACAAACAACGATTTCTTCCTTTTTTTATTGCAACCAATGGCGCCACTGGCAAATAAATCAATGAAAATTGCATCAATAAAATACGTATCTAAACAGCATACACCTAGATAACATTCGCATATCGTCTAAGCGTTCCATTAAAACGCTTGCGAACTCAGTTGTCGGTTCTCTAACTTAGTTACCGCAACGTGATAGACGTCGGAGTTTCTTCGGAATCTGTTGCATTACAAACTTTGTCACAATTCCGTTTAGCGCACACTTTGGGTGTTGTTGTGGACATACATTACGATATACTATTTTGCTTTGGGTAGACAAAATGAGCACGACGGGTGTTGTGACTACTTTACTGTGGGTCCCGTAGAGAGAGAATGAATGAGGAGATCTATAGAACTTAAGTAACCGATATCATTGAAAGGATTAGTAATCTAAAGTGGCAATGGGCCGGGCATATTGAACGTAGAACTGATAGCTGTTGAAGCAAAAAGGTTCTCGAGTGGAGACCCCGCACGGTAAATGCACGCATAGGACGGCCTTTAACCAAATGGACAGACGACCTGGTGAAGGTCGCTGAGAGTTATTGGATGTCGTTGTATGATGTATGGGGAGGCCTTTATTCAGCTATTTGAATTTAATCCAGAATTTGAAAACGATAATAATATAGATTTTTTTTTCATTTGTGCATGTTGATAACTATAATTTATTATTTCTCGAAAAATCTCAAATGACCCTAAATGCAGTCTCTGTGTTAGATCAGTTCTTGTTATCATGTAGATATAAGTATATTTTTACAATAGATATTACATAGTGCACAATACCTATGTCCATGAGTCCGTTTGGTAGACTAAGAATGGATTAAGAATATGGCACCACTCCATTTCCTCCCGTGGATATCGTAAAAAGCCACCAATGGACTTAACCAAAGCGACGGGCGGGATTCTCCAATTGTGAGGAAAAAAAGGACAATTCCCCCAGTTACCTTTAATTAAAAATGAAATTCATAAATCGCAAGTCTATGGCAGGTACTGTAAGGTACACGGGGAATTGAGTGACGTGCTCTGTATATTGTAATAATAACACTTCTAACTTTTAAATAATTATATTTCCTCTATTCAACACAAAACTGTCTCGTCCAATTGTCGGAATAATTATTCATTAATTTCGAGACATTAGTTTGTTTGACAAACGCCAAGTCGTGCCATTTACAAAAGTACATCTTATTTTAAAATAATGGAAATATATATTTGTCTTAATGACCTATACTCGTAATATAATCTTCATAAAGGAAAATACCATCATCATAGTACCAACAAAATTCTCTATTATATTACATCGTTTAATTCAATACTAACATTCCAGGCAGAACCGATACATAGAACAGGAATAATAGATACTGACAATACTGGCTGCAGATGCTCGCTGTCGGCCATCGGCATTGTTTGCAAAGCGATAAGACCCGCCTGGAGTTTCAATAACAGGCATGCGAAGCGTCTAGTAATAATAAAAATCGTCTTCAATTTGTCTTGAATTTTAGAGAATGTGATTCATATAAATATTAGTACTTATTTAATACATACTACCTAAAAATAAACCGTAGGTCAGACTCGCAATTCCATTATTACAATAGCTTTTAGTTATTAGATAGTGTTTACATTTTAATCATTTGATATGAATATGACCAACGTCATGCTATAATAATATGTAAATAATTATAGCCTATGCATAGCATATGTATATTTATGTTGTGCGTCAACGTTTGTCGCCAAAATAAATTACTTTTCTTTCTTTCTTTCTATAACAAATCGTTTAGTTTATACTTTTATTTTCGTATATTTGGTGCTGTCGTAAATTTCTGTTGCCGTGTGGTGCCGGCTCAGAATACCACCATCCCATCTCCTCCCGTGGGTGTCGTAAGAGTCGACTAAGGGATTAACCGGAGGATGGGCAGCAGCGACCTTCGAGTACATTAACAACTCAACTGCGATCGCCAACCCGTCTGCCAAGCGTGGCGATTATGGCAAAATCCCCCCAATGAGCTCACAGTACACCTATATCTATCGTTGAGGTGTTCTTTGGGGGAGGCCTGTGTCCAGCAGTGGACTTCATTCGGCCGAAGTGATGAAATTTCTGTTCAGCTCATATTTTAGCTAGAATATGCATGAAAAATGCCGTATCGTTTTGTTTTTTGATATGCGAGTGCTGTGTAAAATTAGTGAGATGATTTAGGCAAAGGGAATCAAGATTTTTATGGTAAAGCCCGACCTCTTTGAGGTGTGAGATGAGGCGACACACAAATGCACACATTATCCTCGACTCGCTCACAAATACGCACACACATTAGCCCATATATGACTGCTGCTGAAGCCTCCCAATGACCATTACAACGACGCCATGGTTGGTGCAGTGGCTGATACAGTCGGCTGCTGCGCTCCGGGTCGTGGGTTCGATTCCTGCACGGAACAAATATTTCCATGATCTGCAAGTTCCGGGCTTTCCGGCTCCGTATTGTATGTGGAATTCATGTCTGTAAACGCACCCACAACACAGGAGTAATCCTAGTGTGGGGCAAAGTTTAAAAAAAAATTGTCGGCCATTGGGAATACTGCTATAATCACTACGGTCGGCATGCAGATTGGTAATTGCAGTATATTGTTATTAGCACACAAGAGCATTCTGCTGTCCATCTTCACTATATCGATCCTTATTCGCCTTTTTTGATACACAAAAGTGGAGAGAGGTCATCTATTCGTTGCGGAACTTTAGCTTCTGTGAAGAACTTTGAACTACACAAAACAGCTTCAGTGGTTGACGTTAACAATGTTCATATACTTGTTATTGCTTGCCTCTTAAAGTGTAAACACAACAAGCAATAGAGCTAGTTTGAACATTACGAGTATTTGAAAATGAAGAAATGTATGAACCGCAACAACCTCGTACTGGTTAGCGACTAATCAACAGTCACAACTGGTCACAAGATCCGAAATCAAATGTATAATAACAAATAGTAAAAACAAACGGGGTTTTTCTGCCATTATCCAATATTGGATGTTCGCCAACTCTGGGTCGCCTTCGTTTAACTTGTAATTATTGTGTCTATAAGGGTCATTGTGGCCTGGAGGTTTACGCGTTAAAATACGTGATACGCATTGAGTGGATACTTGACTTCAAAACTTAGTAAGTCTTGTACTACTGAAATACGTGCCTTCTAATATTTTACATTATTGTTAAAATGTAAAACGAGGCACGCTAATGAAGATAAAAAGGAAAAAGCAATTAAATCTAAGTTATCGCTACAACTACACATTGTAATGTATGTCAGTGGTGTGTATAGGGAGATTCGCTCGCTACTGTGTGTGTATGTGTATGGGTGTGAGTTGGCTGCGTGTGTGGTGCATAAGCATGGGTATGTGTTTAAACGATTGTATTATGCGGGTTTCAGTATATTTTCAGTAGGATATCGAAGTGGCTTACTACCTTACTATAAGGCTCGTTGTGCTCTCTCGAGTTTGATCATCAACGTCTTAGTACACATTTACAGTAGATTAATAAGAATAGAATGCCACCACCCCATCTCCTCCCATGGGTGTCGTAAAAGTCGACTAAGGGATTAGCCGGAGGATGGGCAGCAGCGTCCTTCGAGTACATTAACAACTCAACTGCGATCGCCAACCCGCCTGCCAAGCGTGGCGATTATGGCAAAACCCTCCAATGAGCGAGAACACATCCATATCGGTGGTTGTGGTGATCTTTGGGGGAGGCCTGTGTCCAGCAGTGGACTTCATTCGGCCGAAATGATGAATGATGATGAGATACAAGTAACTTGTTTTTTAAACTATTTTTAGCTAAACATTGATTTTCTAATCCGGGTCGTTATTGAAGATACATAAGGAGTCCAACTAAGAGTTTCATCGATGAAGACACTGAGGTACTTGACTAAGTTTCGGGACCAACCCCCGGAAAGAAGGTGGCGCGCACGTAGTCACGTGCTGCCATGTGCACATCACAGCGCCCAGCAAGGCTTGGGGGGATCCCTTACAATCCTCCCTTCTCCCTCCTCAAGTACCTGAGGGGGGCCTTTGTACAGCCGCCATCCCTCCTCTAGAGGGGTGACCGCTTTTCAGTCATCCCCTAAAGTCAGCCTAAAGGCGTGTCACCAATGAGTGGCTCCAGTGTGATCTTACGAGGACCTGGAGCCCCCCTTCGGTGCCGAAGATTACCGCTCCAGTGGTTTTGGCCGGTACGAGTCCGGCATATCCCTTCGCTATTTTTCGGGGCGAAGAAATTTCATGTAGAATTTCCACTGAAAACCAATAAAAGACAGGTTTCGGGTCCAAAATCTGGCATGACCAATGTGACTTCTCCGATGTGCTATGTGCTTATTTATGCTTCATTAGCTAAGACACCACACATTTTTAACTACGATCGCCAACCCGTCAGCCAAACGTGGTGATTATGGCAATACCAATGAGCACACAACACAAACCCATAGAGGTCGCTGTGGCAATCTTTGGGCAAGGCTTCTGTTCAGCAACGGGCGCTTTTGGGCTGAAATAACGATATATTTTGCTTTCATGCACACACATTGTGACAATAATTTTAGTCTGTTTCTATACATAAACCCTGCTAGGGCACTTCAAAAAACCTCAGTATAATACAAAATAAATAAATTAATCAAATAAAATTATTATAGATTAAATCGAATTAAAAATTATTACAATGATTCTAATTTTCAATACAAAATCTAAATCAGTAAATTACGATGATTAAATATTTTTCTTCAGTCACAGCTGGCATTACATTATTATGGTGTCATGACGGAAATTGCGTAGAAATAAATGTGTAATTCATTGTCCTATTACCTAATTCCTCTAAACATAGCAAACTTTTCTTCGAATGAAAGTGAAAAGTCTGAGTCAGCTGCTATTTATTATCCGCAAGTTGTAGTCACTAAGGGAAATTGATTGTGGCACTCACAGGTAGGCAGCCTGTCACTACCGTTACATATTGCTGCCTTTGTATCTCAGAGTAGTTACTAACGTAACGCTACGTAGGTCTGATAAATCGTCCAATGGCACGTGACCGAATCAAATTTAAGTTTATTTAAGTCCCCGTCACGCATGCCTATAATGATTGTAATGCTACCCAGGACTAATCCTGCGTGACACCACACTGCATTCGTCATCTCGTGGCATTAGTTACTTAATCGCTTATGCCTAGTAATTTCAATAACTACAGTCGCCTACAACGCCTTGACGGTAGTATATCTTGCACTAAGGTGGTACTAAAGTAGCTAGCTTAAGAAACCTGAAGCAGTAGAACTAGACTTATTCACCATGCCTGAAACGACACCGAGACAGCTCTTTATTTAAAAAATCTTTAATATTGCAAATGATCATCATATCAGCCAAAGGACTTCCACCACCAAACAAAAGCTTCCCCGTAGATTTCCATAACAATTATGTCGTCATTTTCAGGGATTTTTGCCAGTACTCACCAAGCTTGGGACTTGGGACCTCCCAAGCTTGGTGAGTACTTGCAAAAATCCCCTTGCACCTGCGTTGGCGAGCTCAGAAGGGATGCTGTTCCATAGAAAGGACACTGGTGCCCGTGGTTTTGGTTAGTCTTTTAGTTACCTTTTACGACATCCGAGAGGAGATAGAGGGGTGCTATATTCTTAATCTGGAAACCACACAAAATTTGCAAGTGATATATGAAAGAAATAAATTTATAGTAATCCCTATGGTTTGGTGCCTTGTATATCTCTATATCAACGTTATATAAATGTAGGCAAAACCATTTTAAATAACAATCGTGTATCCCCTTGTCAGGTTTTACGTTAAAATGCGGTGAATGTCGCCGTTCCGCTCGAAGTAAAAAAGGAATTTCATCTACTTATGCAAACGCAATAAAAATTCTAAGATAGTACAGTAGATACTATATACCACGATATCAAATATATCTTTGGTACGAGTTAGTATTACTTACCTGTGTAGTACATACTAGTTAATACGATGACTTATAAACAACCCCACACTTTAATGCAGGTACATATGTGTAATAAAAAGTACATGTCCAGATGTGGTGATGGCAAGTAGAGCAGATTCCTGACAGAATGATGGCTGAGAGCGGGCACGCGCAGCGCTGGAAGACCGATAGCAAGATGGTTTAAGGATATTATGAAATTTGTCGGAAAGACCTTTTTGTTGTTGATCCAGTAGAAATACATCATGTACAGGAAGTAGAACGTACATGAAGTACGCCCCGGAAAAGGGACCTAAAGGCGTGGTACCAATGAGTGGCTCTAGTGTGATCTTACGAGGACCTGGGCTTGGTGCCGAAGATGACCGCTCCAGTGGTTGTAGCCGGCAGGAGTACCCCTTCGCCCTTCCCCGGGGTGAAAGAAGTTCAATGTAAAATTTCTACTGGACACCAAAAAAAAAAAAAACAAGCCAACAATGTTGCCCCCCCAAAAGACACCTTTTGGAATCCTCGTGCGATCCGTATAGCCGCTGTACAGTACAGACCATGAATCTTAGTTCTACAGTGCTGGACGCCGAAAGTTGAGATGACCGAATATGCGCCCCTAGAGGGCCACGGACCGCAAGACTACCCCGTAGAGGCAGCGAACTTCTCCACTCGGTCCTCCGAGATTGGGCAGTAGCCGGTGCAAGGCACCCACTATCTTTTTGAACCGGGGGACAAGACGCTCGAAGTGCTCCTCGAATACTCAGCGATTGTTCAGGGTGAGCCCCAGGTACTTCATGTATCGGCCCACCCTGATTTGGAAAAGTCGGAAAGACCTGCACAAGATTGGCATGAAATAGGGAATAGTGCAAAAACGTAAAAGGGAGGAGGCTTACGCCCTAGATTGGGTACTCAAAAACTGTGAATGATGATGATTTGTATTGGAATGGCTTAAGCCAAAATAGATGAAAACATTAAAACTGCATTAAAGACCGAACTATAAAATACGCACAACACAGTAATATTAGCCTGGAACTATCTCACTGTGGAGAAAACACTTTTTCTCAACAAAACAAGAAGAATAAGAATTTGTTCACCACGCTCTTCTGCGTATTGGCAATCCCAGAACAATTAATCCAGGTTACTTTTATTGACAGGTTCTTAGATTAACTAACAAATAGCATCCGATATTGAGAGCGCCACATTGGCATTTCAAACTACCAATTATTATTACGAATTTAATGTAAAGACAAATTGGGAAACCCCATTTTCAATTTAATAAAATTTGTAGAAGAATTAAATAATTTCGTCGCTCCTATTGCTGAAATATGAATCTGTAATGGCATAAACATGACAAACTTCTTCACAGTGGGGAAAATTTACAGGGAAACATATTGTAATTTGAGGAACTGCCGACAGACCGCCCACTGAAAACACTTCACGAATACGAGAACTTATGGTTACAACTGTTTACTTCGTAACGAAATTAAATTTCACAGAGTAGGTACTTGGACTTGATTTTTTCGAGGTCAACCAATATATATTGGGTGTTATTACTGAACTATAACCATTTCTAATGATATTTATTGAAGTGAATAAAGATCAACAAGTAGATTTTACGTATTTGACATGAGGCTGCTTTGTTTTTTCAACTTGGTTGATTGTTTTTAAGTAATTTAGATCATTTCAGTTCATATTGTGTTAATATTATGTTATTATATATATATATTATTAATATAACTAATGAACTTTAAATTTATTTCCTAATTTGGACGTTCGGAAGTATTCGCCGACCGTATAGTGACTTTGCCAATGCTGTTTTGACAAGGCATCCTTGGCCTTTGATCAAGATTGAAAAACAGACGAGAAGGTAAACAACTCCTTGACATAGTATTCAGGAACAGTGTCAAATATGTAGACAGAATCATTTTTGACTTACACAGTTCTCATCGGGATGTCATGAATAAAGGTAGTTTTGGCTTAGACAGCTTTGCGTGGAAGTGCCCAGCTGTAGTCATTAGTAAACTAGAGCTTGCAAATGGGCTGGCTCGACAGGGAAAGTACCACACCGGTACGGAATACACAGTAAAGTAGGTAGCTGAATTGTGGTAAGAATAGTGTTGCTTTAGTATGGTGAGTGAAGAGTACCGGAAGCCCGATGTCCAAAAAATTGCAGATTAGTCGTATATCCGGGGTCGTATATACTTCACGGAAAAAGTGTACATTTGCCCTAAATGTCGGCAATACATCAGGGACTCGTCCGGTGTCGTGGTTGTTTATTAGTGGCGGTAATATTTTAATTGACTTTGTACTTTTCATTACAATTTAAAGAAGGTATAGATATAAAAATGTGTATTATGCGTATTTATTATGATTAAAACCAATAATAGCAACGCACGAGGAAAACAATATAGGAGGAATATTTTGAGTTACAGAACTCTACTATACATAATATCTTCATAGATTACTGTTATAAACACACAGTTATCTTCCGCAACGTCAGGATATTTGAACTCATGTACTTTACCTACTGTATTGATAAAATCTGCCCGCGATGAAAAGACTTCAAACAGTTTTAATTCTTCTATTTTTTCTAGAACGCCATACAAAATGTAGGTATTGCGTAGTACATTGCGAATTTAAAGTCGATTTCATTGAGTAAAATCGATACTCGTACCAATCATTCTGTATCAATCGATTGAATAGCTCTAATTCTTAATAACACCTAATAACAACACTTTTAAATGGATTATATCGCATATATTATAGATTTTTGTTTTTCCTGATGTTTCGAACACTTTGCAGGGTTCGTGGTCGCAAGTGTTTTATTATGAGTAATAATCGCGAGAATCTTAATAACACGTTCCGTGAATTATTTAATTTGCGCCACGAAAATGTAATGAACACGGACTTTTCATTTGATCAATTGCTATCTGTACTACCACCGTACTTAAAATCGAAGGCTTCCACAATAGCTCTATTCTTATTATTGTGTCTTTCATTATTTTCTCTACCATTTTGGTAGCCTTCGTCTTAGTTTATTTGCTACCAGAAGATAGGGTTGAAATGAATTAAAAACAACAATTGTTTTTCTTTAAAACTTATGGCGAATCTAAACGCAAACAACACACTTGTTAAAAAGATTGCAAAGCTTAATATTTGTACGCATTAAAATATTAACGGCATTACTTTAGATATAACTTGAAAGAGTATTTCAATGGAATAATCTGTTATATATTTCTAAGAATCACATTGGGAAATTGAGCCGGATTCTTTATATCAAGCTGTCAGCTATCAATAAATTCACCGAGGAAACGTAAGCATTGCCGTCAGTAATTTCAACGTTATTTTTAACATAAATATCTATAAAAAATACAACATCAGATTTTCAATGAATACGATTCGTATTCGATGTTTCCTCTAATGTAGTAAACCTTTAATCAATAAGCTATTTTTTTATCAGAACTTAGGTTCCAATTAGTTGATCTATGGTGAAGAGCAGACAAGAAACTGGATGGATACTCTTTTAAAATAATTGAGATTACAATGTTGATTGATACAAGTGATGATAAAACATATAACGAGCATAATTTACCTAGGTTAATATGTAAAAGCAAACAAATGTAATAATAATTTATTTGCCATGGTAATTAACGGTTGTCCAGTCCCGACAGACAGACAGCACCCGTTCACGAGCATGACACATGCATCAGCATCGCTTAGATCATGATGCTCACACATTTACAATTTTGTGATTAATTAATTTAATAATGTCAAAAGATTAAGAAAATATTAGAATGTTATATTAAATATAAGCAAATAATTTATTTCATAATATAGAATTAAATTTCAAATAAGACAATTTAATGTCAAGAATTCAATAAAAACATGTCAAATCAAGATGTCAAAAAAAAATTACTACAATTTCTTTGTAAATGGTAAAACATTGATTGATAGTAATAATACACTTCAATCATGCGAAAATTTAAAGTATACTGTAAAGCGCCAGAGGGTCGCAGTGTGCAGGAGGGAAACGTTTGCCAGACATCGCTATCGTCGATGTAATGATTTATATTATAGTAGGCTTTCGAAATTAAAATGCGCTTATTCAAAGATTTGAATCTTATTTCTGGTAAAACTACAAGGATTCTTAATATGTTTTGTTTTATGCCCACTCATGGGCCCATACACAACGTTAGACATGAAACATAAGACAAAATGTTGTACTCAAATTTGACCTTTAAATTTTACTGTCAATGAGAAGAAGTATAATTTCAACAAGAATCGTGTACTGGTCTGACCGTAGTCAGTAGCTTTACTCAGTAGAAATCAAACAATATGTATCGTTACATTCCTTCCAGACATTTCAATATCTAACCGAGCAATTACATTAGTGTTTTTGTTTCTAAAAATAATCTTCTAAATCCAAACGCCATGATTTGACCTGGCTTCACGCACGGTATATTTTTCTTCCACAGTTTATATTAATATGCGTATGTAAAATATTTTCATTTGTAGCATTATTTCTACTAAACGCTGCTATAAAAATATAAGAAACGATATTATGATCGTATAATAATATTAGTTGAGCAAAGATAATTTATTTATTTATTAGTAGATACTATGTACGCTAATTAAACACAACCTAGCGTTGCCCGGTGTCCCGAATTGAAAAGGGACGCCAATTGTCCCAATTTTTATTGTTATTATTACGCATCAATTGTCAATGTTACTGAAGACTTCAAATAATTGTTGAAACTAACTAATACCAGTACAGAGCTGAGAAAATTTCATTGAAAAGTATTCCAAATTCTTATAATTATTTTGATCCATAGCCTATTTATTGGTATCAAATATAGCGATATTTCCTTAATCAAATGTACTTTAAAGTGTAAAATAAATGTTAACTTTTAAAAGCTGTACAGGTTTGAAAGCTAACGTCCTGATTTATTTGACCTTCCACCCCGATTTTAGGCTTGCTAGATCTGGCATATACACTACTAAGACCAGCTCATATTAGTCTGGTGTTTTGGGTATACACATGGCCTACATAAATGTCCTGCAAGCGGCATTTCTGCGCTGTCCTTGAGCTCCCTAAAATAGGATTGCGTTACAAGATGATTGATTCATGTTCACCGTCTGTCGGGACAGGTCAACTCAAAACAACCATAGATATCTTCAAAAGGCTACTCTAGAAGTTGCCCTACTTTTTTCCCTCATAATATTGTATCGTAAATATGTCTGGACTCGAAAACAGAAACCTTTGAGTTCACTTCTACTACATGTTTTCTATGAAGCAGTCAGTAGCAAATGTTTGTTAGAAAATGGTTTCATCTAAATTTATCAAAGAGTGAATACTTGCTAAATAATATCATCAATATGATTTATTTGAAATACGTAGGTACATAGTATCATCATTTTAATTTGGCTGAAATGGAAGACATGTATCGTGCGGTCACATGATTAGATTTAACCGATCAGATAGGGTATCGCTTCAGGTGACAGGCATTTGTTATGCTCTCGACATATCTTTGTTCAATGGTCAGAGCCAACATAGCCGACACTACTGCCGGCAGAGAGAGATCTTGCCCGATCCGATCGACCAGGATCCGCCACTCGGCAGCCCACGCCGGGCACTCCTCGAGCGTATACTGCGCGGTATCCTGGTCGCTTCCACACTGGCGGCACTGAGCCGTGACTTCGCATTCTATTCTGTGCAGGTACGCGCCGAAACAAGCGTGACCGGTGAATACCTGCGTCAGGCGGTAGGTGACGTGCTCGATTCTTCTGAGCAAGGCTCCGAAGAGCGGCAGGATGACCTCAACGACGCGCTTGGTGGTGAACTGCAACCTTAAGCGATGTCACCACATCTCGAGTGCATGCCGTTGAGCCAGCCACCTCAGCCTGTCGAACGCCCATGGAGGCACGCTTTCGCCACTGTGGCGGAGGGAACGTGTCTGATCATAGACCCACGCATCCGTCTCCGCCAGGATGTCGAAAGGCGGAAAGCACGCCAAGATACACTGTACTGTATCCCCGTGCGATCCGTATAGCCACTCTGCGCTGCAGACTGTGAAGCTTGTTTGTTTGCCCGAGATTGGGCAGCACTCGGTGTAATGCACCCGACTCGACCGACCTCGACTCGAGGGATGAGGCGCGCGAAGTGCTCTTTGAAGCCCCAACGACTGTCCAGGGTGAGCCCCAGGTACTTCGTGTCCTATCGGACTCCTATCGGCAAAAACCACTGGAGCGGTCAGCTTCGGCCGACCGAAGGGGGGCTCCAGGTCCTCGTAAGATCATACTAGAATGTTAATGGGTCCTATTACATCTACATGGATATAGAAATTTAAAAATTGACATTGATATTATATTTGACGGCTCGGTGTGTGCAGTGGCTGATACAGTCGACTGCTGCGCTCCGGGTCGTGGGTTCGATTCCCGCACGGAACAAATATTTGTATGATCTGCAGGTAGTTGTTCCGGGTCTGGGTGTAGTGTATGTGGAATTCATGTCTGTAAACGCACTCACGACACAGGATAAATCTTAGTGTGGGGCAAAGTTATTTTTTTTTTATAGACAATAAGATTTTTCATAAACTTCTTCAAAATTCATAAACGTTGTCAATAAACTACCACTTAATAAAGCATTTGGAGAAGACAAAATATCGAATAGAATGATTAAAGAAGCTTGTAAAATATCGGGTGAATCTATACTGACCGTTTTTAATCGCTGCATTGCTGAAGGCATTTTCCCTCGTATATGGCGTTCCGGTTTTATACGCATAATACCAAAAAGTGGTGACAACCCCCCGGATGATCCTAAATCATACCGGCCTATAACTTTACTACCATCTTTAGGGAAACTTCTCGAGCGCCTTATAGTTCCACGTTTGCTGCCAGATGGACCGAAATTTCATAATAACCAATTCGGCTTCACAATAGGAAAATCTACTATTGACGCGGCAATCTCTGTCAGGAAAGTAGTAAATTCATCTGAACATAAGTACGTGATAGGCATCTTCCTTGATATCTCTGGTGCCTTCGACAACGCGTGGTGGCCAATGCTACTACTTAAAATGAAAGCCCGCGGTTGCTTCAGAAACATCTACACTCTCGTTTACTCATATTTTGCACACGGATCTGCAAAACTTAAACTTGGTCATCACGCTGTGTCAAAGGAACTCACGATGGGATGTCCTCAAGGATCCGTTATTAGTCCTTATCTATGGAACATGGGTTTCGATGATTTTCTAGCGATTCCATTACCATCCGGCTGTTCATTGACTGGTTACGCAGACGACGGCCTTCTGCTTATTCAGTCAAGTACAAGGGCGAGCCTTGAAAAATTGGCGGATACTTGTTTACGTTTAATCTCTAGTTGGGGCGAACGAAACCGCTTAATGTTTGCACCACAAAAAACCTTTCAACTAATTTTAAAAGGCAATCTTAAGACATCACCGAGCATTAAATTCAATAATGTTACCGTAAAAAGAAAGGAGTCCGTGTGCTACCTTGGTCTTGTATTGGAGAGAAATTTTTCATTTGTTGAACACATAAAATCTGTAGGCGAAAAAGCTAAAAGGAACTTTTATGCCCTGACAAGGATATCAACAGCTACATGGGGTCTTTCATTTAATACTTTGAAAACTATTTACAGCGCTACCTACTTAGGTTGTATTTGCTATGGTTCACCTGTGTGGGCCGATAGGGCTACTATCGGCGCGGCAAGACGTAAACTGCTCCAAAGCCAGCGCTTAGCGTTGATATTCTTGTGCAAGGCATATAGGACAGTAAGTACTGAAGCTCTGCCTGTGCTAGCAGGTGTTTTGCCAGTCGATCTTGAGATACAGCGACGTGCTGCAATGTACTACTCAACTAGAGAAAACATGGACGCGGAATTTCTGCTACAACGCGATCGTGTTAGGATCTGCAGATTGTTTAAACCACAGACTGGTGTTTGGGAGGAACTCTTGGCCGAATGGCAATGCAGGTGGGACACGTCTATTAAGGGCCGTCACCTATACCAGTACTTTCCATCCATTCGTGAGCGGCTGGCAAGTGCATGGTTGGAAGTTGATCATTGCGTGGCTCAATTTCTCACCGGTCATGGTAACTTTAAGAGTAAATTATTTAGCTTCAAGCTTGTTACCTCACCATTCTGCAAATGTTCAACACCGGACTGTGAATATGAACAGTCTGCACATCATATCCTGTGGGAGTGTATTCTTTGGCAAGATGAACGCAACATTATGTTTGACAGCATGCAAGTTACATCCGGGGTTGTTTACTATACAGACCTTGTTGCGACTAGGACGAATTTCCGTGCGTTCAAGTGTTTTTGCCATACCTACTATTGGAATCAGTCACAATAGCTCACAACATAGGACCCGTAAATAAAAAAATTGTACCCGTGGTGCTTGGCAACTGGGCTTAACCCTGTTGTAAACTCCCATTTATTGTGCCTATTATGGCCTATCGTTTTTCTCTGTCTCCTGCTTGCTACGGAGGGAAGTGGAACGTATATTCTTTCCTACTCCCCCTTTTTCTTTTCTGATTAATTTCGGTGCGGGTTCCAAGACAGTTATTCATTTCTCTGGGACACACCGAGCTTCGTTGATCGGTGTTCTTTTCGGTGGTCGCCATTTTAGACCCTGGCTTACAGGAGTTGCAGTGGTTGGGAATGTGTGGCGGGCTTGTCCCAAAAAAAAAAAAAAAAAAGCCTAAGATATATATACACATTAAAACTAATGACATTACATATTAAAATATATTAATAATAATAATTTTTATTTCACATAAAATTACACACATTATTATAAAGCACTAATAAAATTACTACTACTATTATAAACTATAAGACAAAATATCTATATACAAATAAGGTTTCTATATAAAAAGGTGAAAATAATGAATATCCAAAAGACACCTAAGTGTCAAAATACTCCTCCGCATCGCTGTCGTCTGGTAACGTACCCAGGAGGATATTGGATGGAAATACGGGTATTCTGATTATTCTGTTAATACTCAGAATTTAAATATCCCACATAACAAGTGGTACCAAAGATTAAAATAAATTAATATTAAACACAAGAATAATCTAAACGACGGCACGGTTGGTGCAGTGGCTGATACACAAAAAAAAAATTTTTAAACATTGAAAATAAAAATAATATAGGATCTTACAAAAGTACATTATTTCAAGCGGGAAGATTTTAGAGGTAAAGATTATAAAAAAGTAGCAGTAATTAATAAATAAAACCACTATTCGATCAAAAAACGTTGTCCATTTTATTACAAAAACACACACAAATACTACTCGCGCATTTCTCAGAAAATTGTGGTTTATTTTTCTGTGTTTCTGTAGCAACTTTATATTTAATTGAGCATTACAATCATTCATCATCATTTCGGCCGAATAAAGTCCACTGCTGGACATAGGCCTCCCCCAAAGATCACCACAATGACCGATATAGGTGTGTTGTGTGCTCATTGGGGGGTTTTGCCATAATCGCCACGCTTGGCAGGCGGGTTGGCGATCGCAGTCGAGTTGTTAATTAATGTACTCGAAGGATAATTACAGTAGCAAATGTAAATTATAAGATTTTTTATTTTAAATAATACGCTCTCTTTAACCTACTGATTAAGAATAAAGTCCATTCGTTTTGTAGGATATTTTAAATATATATTTCAGTTTCATTGAAAAACCGCTTCATCGTTTACTTTCATTTAGACGTAATTATAAGTGTGATTTAGAATCTAAATGTTTCGACTAGATTTTCTAAGCTACTGCTAATATTGTTTGTTGCTGATGAAGGCTACAAAACATTCCAAGTGTTGGATTATTAGGTCATCGGGTAACATGTCGCGATGTCGCAGGGTATGATTAATGGCACATCGATTAGACAAGCCTACGCCTACACTTCATTCAGTAAGGCAGGGAGCCACAACGTTCCATCATTATAGAGGAACTGTTTGTCATCACGTCTCGCCGATTTTCACGGAGATTTGGTTACAGCAAACGTTTATATAGTGATTTTATTGAACAGTATACATTATGATAATACTTTTTTGGGGTGTTAAACAACAGACAGTGTTTGATGTTTTCATGTAATTTTCTATTATAGAACATTTTATTTTTTGTGATTTGGGCGTATGATAATTCGTTCCGAATGTACTATGTTACTCCTTGTACTTAGAACTTAACAGTTATAATTTTCTGTGAAATATGTCGTATAATTATTCTTAACTACGTGTGTATGTCACTGAACGCCTCCTAAACGGCTGGACCAATTTTGGTAAAATATTCTGTGTGTGTCTGAGTGCGTCCCTGGATGGTTTAGATTCACAATTGGACCCGGTAGGTGGCACTGCAGTCGGATTTGCATGTACCTGCTTGTGCGAAGCTGGGGCGGCAGCTAGTATTATTGATATTTTTGTATTTAAATTGACATTTTTGTTTTGTTTGTTAGTAGTTTCCATCGCTTTACGTATTAGAAAATTAAGCTGTGGAGTAAAGGCGTTTTATGTGATAATGGTGGATAAAATTAATATTTTCTATGACTTATACTCCTCAAAGACGTCCAAAGTTAAACTAGTCTGAAAATCATAGGGCCGAGAGATATTTGCCCAGCAGTCTATTTTCTTAACCCAAAATAGGTAGAGGCTGCACAGATGATTATCATTCCATATTTCTTTTTTTGTGTGGTTAGTGGTCAACCTTGGGTCAGAGTTGTTCAAGTCACCCAAAGCAGGCTACTTGGCTTAATGACTGCGGCCTAATGACAACAATCAGGACTGACAATTATACGTGCCCTCCAAAACACGGAGATGCTCAGTTAAAATAACAATATGCGGTAACCCATCTATAGACTGACCGCGCCAAACATTGCTTAACCTCGTCGATAGTTTATCGATCAGTGACTGCAACTGGTTCTGAGCGCCTCTGAACTACGAATGATGACGATAATGAAGATCAGTTGTCATACTTTCGGAGTCCCGACTGCCTCTGACGATTATCATAGGTATTTGTGTTCAAACAAACCAAGAGCTTAACATAAGTCTAACGCACTCGGCACAGAATTATAAAAAATACTTTTTTTATAAATAATATAAACATTACTATATTACCAATTTCTTCAATACGTTCAACATTGTTATCTCAATTATTTTAAGAGAGTATCCATAGAGTCGCTTGCCGGCTTTTCTGCATAAAACCAACCAACCTGGAACCTCGCAACTTAAATTCTGACGTTTTAAAAGTGCCAGTAGGTAAACGGTTTTCACCATTGCAAAAATATAACAGTAGTAAAAAAAGTTTGCCGTGTGGTGCCGGCTCAGAATGCCACCACCCCATCTCCTCCCATGGGTGTCGTAAAAGTCGACTAAGGGATTAGCCGGAGGATGGGCAGCAGCGTCCTTCGAGTACATTAACAACTCAACTGCGATCGCCAACCCGCCTGCCAAGCGTGGCGATTATGGCAAAACCCCCCAATGAGCCCACAACACATCCATATCGGTGGTTGTGGTGATCTTTGGGGGAGGTCTATGTCCAGCAGTGGACTTCATTCGGCCGAAATGATAAAAAAAAGTATTGAATGTAATACTTTTTTTCATCTCACTTTTCATTTCACTTTGATTCAATTTTTCCCAAAAAGCTTCTTCTTTCTAGTCTTGTTTGAAATGCCTAGGTACTGTGTTTTATCCCAAGCCAATATTGTAAGTGGTATAAATAAGAAAATTCTCTAGAAAAACAGCTATCAACATTCATACCAATACTAGATATGGTACGCGTGAATACAAATACGAGTAGTAGGTTTCAATTTTCTAAGTGAAAGAATTACGTAGCCCACACAGGTATCTAATCTAAATTCAGGCTTGTCACACATTAAACGCTATTTACACGTTTAATCTAGAAATTGCTTAGAACAATCCAAGTCAAAGTAACGAGAATTCGTATATTGAAACTACCCGACTTAAATTCCAGCTCACATTTAAATAACGAAGCTTTTAATATCAGCCTTTTGGCTGATTTGTTGATATGACGAGGTAACCAAATGATCCAGACAACCATACTTAACTGTCCATAATAAAACGTCGAGATAGCCGTAGTAAGACCCACATTGTGACTATTCAGTGGCTAGGATATTATTACTACCCATGTCCTTGGGCACCGTCTGGGTGCGGTGCCCACTGGAGGCAGCTAGAAAGGTGGCGTCTGCTTCGCGTGTCTGCGTGGGGTGGACGTCAGCTAGGGTTGAGGCATTGGCGGCACGGCCCTTGCAATGCTACCGATGCCTCGAGCTCGGGCATATGCGCCTCCGATGCACCCTACATGGGGGAGTCGACAGAAGTGACCGTTGCTTCACCTGTGGCGGCCAGGGCCACAAAGCGAGACAGTGCACGGCGCAGTCACCGAATTGTCCGCTATGTGCGGACTTCGGCCTTCCAGCAGAGCATAGGCTGGGCAGCAAACCATGCGCTGCCCAGAAAGGCAAAAGGGGGAAGCGAGCCCCCACTGCCCCTGCCAATAGGCAAGAGTTGATTGCGCTGGCGGCATCAGCTGCAAGCCCACCGGAGACAATGGAGGCCGAAAATTCACAGCCTTGAAGGTCCTTCAGGGCAACCTGAACCACTGCCGCAACGCGCAGAATCTACTGCTGCAGACTGTTGCGGAGTGGTCGGTTGCCTTGGTGGTAGTGGCGGAGCCCTACGGCGTCCAGGAACATCCTCGCTGGTTCAGGGACGCCGCGGACTCCGTCGCCGTTTATTGGGCTGTGGTAGACGGTGGGCCGCCTTGCTCCCTGCTGGATAGGGGGCACGGCTTTGTTGCGGTAGAATGGGGACCTCTGGCAGTAGTGGGCTGCTACATCTCCCCCAATGTGTCTCTCGCCGACTACGAGAGATACTTGGACGGGGTGGCGCGCAGCATTCGCTGTAAATGCTCACCCCGTCCAGTGCTCGTCCTGGGGGACTTCAACGCTCACTCTAGAGCTTGGGGCAACCACCGGGATGGGCCAAGGGGGAGAACTTTGCAAGACTGGGCGGCGTCACTTGACCTTCGATTGTTGAATCGGGGGTCCGTTAGCACCTGCGTTCGGTGGCAGGGGGAGTCTGTCGTGGATCTGACATGGGCGACTCCTTCTGTGGCCCGCATGGTATCGGGCTGGCGGGTGGCGGAGGAGGTGGTCACGTTGTCAGACCACCGCCACATAGTTTTCGATGTGGCCCTCCATCCGCTCGGCCCGAGCCGTCCAGGTACCCTGGCCCACCGTCACGGCGTTGGGCCCTCACACAGCTCGACCGAGAGATGCTCGTCGCAGCTGCCAACGTCTTGGCGTGGTCAGAGGTCAACCAAGGGATCTTGCCCGATCCAGAAGAGGAAGCGTCCTGGTTTCGGGGGGCGATGACGTCGATTTGCGATGCATCTATGCCCCGAGCCCGGCGCTCACGGCGTACGGCGGTGTACTGGTGGTCGGAGGAGATCGCGCGGCTGCGCACGATCTGCCTCGCATCCCGCCGCCAGTATACCAGAAGCCGACGCCGGCGCAGTGCTACAGCCGGAGAGACTGCCGAGGCGTATCGGACCTACCGGGCGGCCACTTTGACTCTCCAAAGCGCCATTCGCGAGGCGAAGGCTCGGTCCTGGAAAGAGCCCTTGGAAGGACTGGACAGGGATCCGTGGGGGAGACCCTACCGCATGGTAGTGGGCAAGTTGCGCCCGTGGGTCCCCCCGGTGACCGAAACAATGGCCCCGGATTTGCTGGAGGGAGTGCTCTCTACGCTCTTTCCGGCGGTCCGGGACTATCCCGGTCCTTCTGTACCGCCGATTGCCTTGGAATGGGATGAGGAATTGGTGGTTTCGGAAGGAGAGTTGGACCGAGCCGTTGGCCGCCTGAAGGCTCGCAACACCGCACCCGGCCCGGATGGCATCCCGGGTCGTGCGTGGGTGTATGCATTGCAGTCTCTTGGGGACCGCTTGAGGCGGCTGTTCACCAGTTGCCTCCGTAGTAGCGTGTTCCCGTCCGGCTGGAAGGAAGCCGGATTGGTTCTCTTGAAGAAGGAAGGAAGGGCTGCAGAGTCTCCCTCTGCATACCGTCCCATTTGCCTGCTCGACGAGGCTTCAAAGCTATTCGAAAGAATAATTGCCCGAAGACTCGTTGAGCACTTGTCGCGTGTTGGCCCCGACCTAGCCGACAGCCAGTATGGCTTCCGACAGCGGCGGTCCACTATCGACGCGATTCTTCGCGTCCGCTCGCTGTCGGAACAGGTAGTGTCCCGACGGGGTGGGGTGGCGTTGGCTGTCAGTCTTGACATAGTCAACGCCTTTAACTCTATCCCGTGGGGTGCGATTAGGGGGGCGCTAGTGCACCATCAGTGCCCCCCCTATCTGCAGGATATCATCGGGGCATATCTGCGCGACAGGCATGTTCGCTACGTGGGCAGGGACGGTAGCGTAAAGCGGAGGGAGATCACGTGCGGGGTTCCACAGGGGTCGGTTCTCGGTCCTCTCTTATGGAACCTCGCTTACGATGCGGTCCTGCGTGTCGTTCTCCCCGCTGGCGTCAGCTTAGTCTGCTACGCTGATGACACTCTTGTGTTGGCCAGCGGGGAGTCCTTCGAAGGAACCATCCGGCTTGCCGAGCAAGCGGTGGCAATTGTCGTGGCCGAAATCCACGCTCTGGGTTTGCGGATAGCGCCTTACAAAACCGAGGCGCTATGGTTCCACAAACTGCCGCGGAGCAGGGAGCCCCCCAGTTCGTGGATACGCGTTGGTGACGCGCAAATCAGGGTGGGCCGGGACATGAAGTACCTTGGGCTCATCCTGGACAGTCGTTGGGGCTTCGAGGAGCATTTCGAGCGTCTTGTCCCCCGGGTCGAAAGGATAGTAGGTGCCTTACACCGGCTGCTACCCAATCTCGGGGGACCGAGGGAAGAAGTTCGCCGCCTCTACGGGGGAGTCGTGCGGTCCGTGGCCCTCTACGGGGCGCCTGTTTGGTCGTCTCGGCTTTCGGGCGTCCAGCGCTGCAGAACCAAGATCCACGGTCTGCAGCGTAGAGCGGCTATACGGATCGCACGAGGATACCGAACAGTGTCCTTTGAGGCGGCAACTCTGTTGGCGCGCTTTCCGCCTTTTGATATCTTGGCGGAGATGGATGCGTGGGTGTATCACCAAACACGCTCCCTCCGCCAGAGCGGTGAAGGCGTGCCTTCAGGGGCGCTCGAAATATTGAGGCGGCAGGCTCGGCGGCGTGCCCTCGAGCTATGGCGCGAGCGGCTTATGCTGCCACAGTACGCGCAAAAGCGCGTCGTCGAGGCTGTCTTGCCGCTCTTCGGAGCCTGGCTCCAAAGGAGCGAGCGCGTCACATTCCGCCTGACGCAGGTATTCACCGGACACGGTTGTTTCGGTGCGTACTTGCACAGGATAGGACGCGAGGTCACGGCACAGTGCCACCACTGTGGAGACGATCAGGATACCGCACAGCACACGCTCGGAGAGTGCCCTGCGTGGACTGCCGAGCGGCGGATCCTGGTCGATCGGATCGGGCAAGATCTCTCTTTGCCAGCAGTAGTGTCGGCTATGCTGGCAGAGCATGAAAATTGGAGTGCTGTGGTCTCCTTCTGTGAGAACGTAATGCTCCAGAAGGAGGTCGCAGAGCGGGATCGGGAGAGGGCCGATCCCGCTCGGAGGAGGAGGACACGGGGCCGGGGTAACAACCGCCGCGGTGCCCGTGTCCAACACGCCTGAGCCCCCTGTCGTCTTTATATGGCGGGGGGCCTCGGGGGTCGCAAGCGCGCTTATTGGGAAATCTGCGTGCTTATACCGAGCGACCCCCGGGAAGACAGCGGTGCGCATGTGGTCACGTACCGCTGTGTGCGCAGCACAGCGCATAGTGAGGCCTCGGGGGAATCTTTTACAATCCCCTCGAGAGATGCCTGGGGGGTGGCCTCTTTACAGTCGCCTTCCCTCCACTAGAGGGGATGACCACTTTACAGTCATCCCCTCCGAGATGTGCCTAAAGGCGTGGCACCAATGGGTGGCTCTAGATGGAGATCTTTCGAGTTCCTGGAGCCTCCCTTCGGTGCCGACGATGATCACTCCGGTGGTTTTAGCCGGTAGGAGTCCGGCATGCTCCTTCGCCCTTTCCCGGGGTGAAGGAAGTACATGATGTATTTCCACCGGATCAATAAAAAAAAAAAAAAAAAAAAAAAAAAAAAAGGATATTATTACTAATATCTCTTGGAAACAATGTCTTTTAGGGTTTCGCCGTGTGTGTTACAAAGACCAAAAAAGATTTTTCTTTTTGGTATAATATGGTTAAGCTAAGTTAAAGGTATCCGAAGCGTGGCGATTATGGTAAAACCCCTCAATGAGCGCACAATAAAAACCTAGATCGGACGTTGTTCGTTGTTTCGGGGAGATCCAGCTATGGATATCTTTCGGCTGCTGTCGATTGATTATCAAACTATAGATGTCGCCAGTTATACTCAACTACGATACAAAAAGCGTTGACTAGATTTTAACATCTGATCGATTTTACTGTACCATGTATCATTTCATCATCATTTATCATCATTTCAGCCGAATAAAGTCTACTACTGGGCAGCAGCGTCCTTCTAGTACATTAACAACTCAACTGTGATCGCAAACCCGCATGCCAAGCAATTTATAGCATAGATACAAGCAGACTGATGCAGCGAGATCATTTCGTTTGTTTATCTACCCCCGTTCTTCTTTATTTAATTTAAAGGCCGTTTTTTCTTTATTTATACTACGCTCACCAACCGGGAACCAACGTAGTGAGTACCGACTTATTTCCCCCAAAATTACGATACAATTTGTAGAAATTTACGTGAGAGGTCTTTGTTCAGCAGCGGACGTTCTTTGGCTGAAATGATGATGATAATGATGAATAGTCGCTGTACACGTATAGTCAGTGTCGTGTTCTGCTGCGTGCTGTCGCGTAACTTTCCATGAAAACTTTGCATGAAGACACCTTTCAGCCAAAACTCTTATTATGAAGGTCTCGAAAGTGTTTTGTTGTGAACCCGGACTACAAATGACTTGAAGATTGATATTGTGGCGGGATTCCAACTTGTCGACCATCAACGTCATCTCAGTCTTAAAGGGTATTAAGGTTGGTTAGTAGGGTTGTTCTGAGATTTGAAATATAATAAAAAGTATCGCAGATAAGCATCAAGTTTTAGTTATAACCAGTTCTTTGGATTCACTGCTACAAAATGTGAATATAAAATGGCAACTACTACTATTAAAAAACAAAACAAAATAAAGCATTGTTTTTAACCATGCCTTTAGGCCTTATTTTATTATGGTCGGGTAAAAAGGCCTATGACTAACATACAAATATCAAAATTAGTATATTATTATCGACTAGGAGTGAAATTTAAATAAAAAAAAGTACAAACTAAACACAAAACTTATATTCAGAGTCCTCTACAAAATTAATGAATTAAAAGAATAAACATTAACAATAACTAGTCCCTAGCACGTCCGCAAGCTCCGACCGTCCAAGCAAAAGTGTCTGCACGATAGTGATCGGCTCCCCGCCTGAATGCTCGCACGACTCGGTGGTGTGATCGTTGGCCACGCCCTCTGCTTAGTAGTCATCATGTTACACGGCCTCTCCTGACGAGCGGTCGTCCTCGTCCGCAACCCTGGTGCATCCACGACTTGACCCCGCCTGCGCGTCCACCGATGCATCATACGAGTCGTCAGACTCAGCTGAAAAGCACAAAATAATTGAACATATTAGAATGCATCCTTCTAATTTGTAACAAGCACACTCCTTTCAAAAATAAGTTTTCATGCTTCATCACAGTACATTCACTTCTCACGTAAAACGTTCACACTATTAATAATTTCATTCAAAATCAATCTGTCGAGGGCCCCCATTCATACATACAATAAAAACTGATCAGTTGTCTTTACTATGGTAGTGACTAGTATACCATGACAGCGCCCCTTCCGAGCTAACTGCCCTGCCGTGGTAGAGAATAACACTCGATACCAACGTGAAAATGGAAAACTCCGAATGGGTAATCCATTAATCGTGACAGAGAACACATCTCCATGTCAACGTAAATATGAAAGAGGCTCCAGTGGAACATTTCATCTGCCGTGGTAGAAAGTCACACTCGATACCAACGTGAACAAAACTTTTACTTATGCAGCATTGTTGTATGATAACAGTAATGTATAATTATATCAGTAACTTACAATCAAAAAATGCTGCGCAGGTCTCGGGAGTTCACTCTCCTGCCCATGCTACCATGTTTTCAGCTGCAGCCTCAGTACGCTTCCCGTACGAGCCAGCCGACAACTCCAATTCATATCGACGATGTGCAAGTCGTTTCAACACCCTGCAGGGCCCGAGATGTCTCGATAACAAATACCTTGTCATTAACTTTAAACTCACCGGGCGATCCACGACCTTTGTTCACATAATTGTCTTGTTCCCGCTGGTTATTAGACAACAATGACGACACACGTTGTCTCCGCAGCGCCATGTTCGCTTCACGATTTGGAGTGGCGATATCTATCGCGACATCTCTAACAAGGGCACGTATGATAGGAGTGGAAGAGTCACTTCCAATGAGTAATTGGAGAGGGGATATATTAGTCGCGTTGTGTTTTGCACTATTTAGAATTAGTTGCGTTTTCCACAGCAACTTCGACACGAAGGAGGGTTCCAAGAGCTTGACAATAGCGCTCAGTCTGCCCATTTTCATGGTGCACACCTGGCGCAATGAAGTGAATGTCACTTACCAAAAGACCCAAAACCATACCTTGAAAAGCGGTGCTTTCAAAAATCCGCCTCCTATCCGTGACCAGAAGTCTGGGAGATCCAAATAAAGAAACCGCATCGGTAAAGGCTCGTTTTAACTGGCCTGTGTCTTGGCGAGAGAGTACAAAAGACAGTACTTCGTAAACGCATCGATGATAATCAACACGTACTTGTAGCCTTGAGATTCTGGCAATGGACCAAGGAACTGTCGTACTCGTTTAACACTACGAGGCTTTGGGGAATCCACAAAGCTTGGATTTCACGCATGCTCGGCCTAACCTGCCCATTATTGATTATCCTCCCAAGATTATTCGTTACTAAGAAAAGTGCATTTCTTTAGATTTATGGAGAACCCTGATAGAGTAAGCGTCTCCAGGACTTATCGCAGTAAAACTAATCCATCGGATAACGAGTTTGACAGCAGAAGAACGTCATATATATATACTAGAGCCTGTCCTGAATGCTTTGAGGTGTTTTCGAAAAGTCACATCTTCAAGAGGCGTGTTCAAATTACTAATATCAAAAATGTTGTTTACAGATAGAGGTATATCTGAACGTACAAAAAGTTAACACCATTTTGTCGGATATACGTGATACCGTTACGGTTCAAAATATCGGTGCCTACAATAACCGGAGTACTAATACAACTATATGGTACTACATAAAGATCAACTTCGATAGATGTGGGGTAATTCTACAATTAATGTCACAAATGAAGTACATTCAACATGTTGATTTCCTATACCTCGTAAAAAGCGATAGGTCGCTTTCTGCTTAGCTTTAAAATGTTTCAACAATGAATTCGATACAAGTGATATGCAAGAACCACTGTCTACTAATAAATACATCTATCGGATATCATTTCGGGACACTACCATCTAATTTTCTACAAAGTTTACATTATGTCGGTTAAGATTAGTCTGTTCAGAACGTTGTTTGGCAAAACAATCATTGACAACATGACCATTATTTTTACAAAATGAACATGTTTTTACGGAAGGCGAACATTATTGCGTTTCAGAGGGCCTCGACGACCCAGAACTGTTACCTAACCGCGCTCTTTTAGCAATGGTGCAGTCCATTCGTTTATGCCCAAGTTTTCCACAAAAATGACATTTTAAATCGCTAATTCCTTTGTTAGACTCGTCATATCGAACCATAGAACCCGACCCAGAACGTGATGGATGAGAAATATCGCGGGTAGATCTAAAATCATTTTTTGGCTTTATGTACATTGACAAAAATTGTACTAGGTCATTGGGTTGTAATTTAGCATTCGTGGCTGCAGCCTTAATATGAGGATCTGTAATTCCCCTTAGTACTATCGCAACGATTAATTCGTCGGACAATCCCTTAACCAGACCCAACCTTAACAACGAACGCCTAGCATATTCGGCATAAGTAACATAACTTTTGGAATCTTTGGTCATCACTTCGTAAAGAATGGTCGCAATATCGACGGTTCGTGGACATAAAGCTTTAAATTCGCGTTTGAAATTTGTCCATGAACGGTCGGCGCTAGACCACTCATTCAGCCACACACGCGCTTCTCCCTTTAAACAATTTCCGATTCGCGACAAACACTCGTTATCGTTCCATCCATTAGTTTCTTTAGACCTATCTACTTCCTCGCACCAAACGTCGATATTGTGAACATGCGGGTCAAAATTTGAGATAAAATAATTATTAGACCTTACTTTAACTAGTGAAGTGATGGCCTCCACGATTCTGCCAGTTGTGTCTCCGCCTGTAGAAACGTTTCCCTGAGATACTGAAGTCGATCCACGATCCACCGTCGAGTCGTCATCACGCATGTCGTCAGTGGCCACACCACTCGTTAATGCGGGTAGTATCGGCTGCGGTGGCTGCTCCGAGGATGTCGAAGCAACCTGTAAAGATAGCCCGGACGGCGGTGGCGGTGCGGCAAAACGTTCTTCAAGCGTATTTAATCTGGCAAGGATAGCATCCAGCATATCTTTGCTCGTTTCATGCTTACGTTTACGAGAACGAGGTTGTTTTTCGGATATTGTTCGACTTCAAAACAAAAGAAAACCACAAGAAACGTTAAAGTTTAACTAGATCACTTATTTTGTTAATTCTAATGTTGGTCAGGCGTAACACAAGCGGGTAGGCTATGAAGTATGAGGTACTATCCCACTTCTGATATTATCGACTAGGAGTGAAATTTAAATTTAAAAAAAGTACAAACTAAACACAAAACTTATATTCCGAGTCCTCTACAAAATTAATGAATTAAAAGAATAAACATTAACAATAACTAGTCCCTAGCACGTCCGCACGCTCCGACCGTCCAAGCAAAAGTGTCTGCACGATAGTGATCGGCTCCCCGCCTGAATGCTCGCACGACTCGGTGGTGTGATCGTTGGCCACGCCCTCTGCTTATTAGTCATCATGTTACAATATGGTATTTGATACTTTAAATCAACAATCAAATAAACGAAGGAATATACCATTTAGGGCTTGGAAGAATACTATAAATTGCCTTGTCTAATAGCTAGCAGCCATCGCTCAACGACAACAATCTTCCACCTACAGACTGGCCGACTCCTTGTGATACTATTTGCCATATTTACGAAATGAATGTATGTTGGCCCTGGTGAAATAGAGACACTTTCTCTGTGTTCCAGAGATAAGTCTTTCCTAAATTTTTCCCTTCTGAAACCAGTCTGCGGTTTGCAGGTGGTGTAGTCATTAGGTGTTTGTTGGGCGACAACCGTTTTCATCCATATTTTAGATTCTCTCGGAATATTTTATTTTCCAAATATCTAAACTGTGATACTTAATTGAAATACTTGAGATTGTGATTAGCTAATTGTGTAAAAAATTACATTATTAACTGTGTTACAAAAAATAATTACGATTGCTTACAATGGACCTTTAGTTTTCGGGCGGTGCGTCTTCCCCTACGTACGTAAAGCACAACCACAATGACGGGGAGCTGGGGACTGTCTAATCTCAAGCTTGCAGCAACTTATACGCGCATTATGCATGCGAGTGTGTGGCGTTTGAGAGCGGGCATCCGTTTTATCCGATTTCTAATGCTTAGGCCTTATTTTCCGACAGGCTTTAATACCCGAAGGTACTATATTCCACCTATATTGTCTAACTTATGCAATAACACTAGTTCCTTCAACTTCCGCATACAGATTCGGGAAGTATTGAACCTATGATAGCCTGGCATAGCTTGACAATTCAAATCACATTTCGTATTTTATATTGCTATAATCACATATAAACGACTAAAATTTAACGCTACATTTGGCATTGTGCGTTAAATTTTATTTACTCGGATTATAACGCTACGCATCGCAGATTCCCGCATGGAACAAATATTTTTATTGGCTTATACATCATTGTATTGCTTCTGAATGTTTGTAAATAAATTTGTAAATGAATGTTTATAACGTGTATAAATCTCGTATGTACATACATACGCGAGAACTTAATACGCACACAGTTTATCATTATACTAAATAAAAATAATTAAAAAGGGATAAAGGAGTGGTACATTCATTTAGGCGTCAAATTCTCAATGAATGAATGCTCATAATTGTTCCCAGAAGACTGGCAGCATTGCCACGTTGAATTTCAATGCTTATCCTTTGGCCAAAGAAACAGCCAGACCCCCAAAATATCGACTATATCCTTGAAAAGGAGGCGTGCTCTTGGACCCTATGACCCAAGAGTTTCGATCCCATACGACTCAAAATAAAATTACCGATTAAGTTATAGTATTTGCGCCTCTTGAGAGCTTCTGCTGCAGAAGCAGAAGCGCCAGCACAGCTTGCCGTGCTTAGAAGATGGGATGGAGCAAGAGTGTCGACACAAATTGCGTCCCACACCAGAGGCCTACCCATCTTCCATGACAGTAACGACATACCCTCCACTCTTTTGCCATCGTCACGTCCTAAGCCTTTGGATTCTAAAACAACTGGCATGCTGGCGGTGACAAGAGCACGACATATGATATCATTAATATATATTAAATTAAAGACTATTTTATCGCAGGCTAATAAACAATCAGCGAGTCCGCTTTGATAATGACATATTACGGAGACCTGATTTCCCCGAGGGTAGCGAAGAGTTCGCAGCAATTTCATTTTTATAATAGAAACAGGAATCGATAAAACTATATCACAAAAAACTATAAACCTGATTAACAAAGTGCTCAGCAACTTCAAAAAAGAACAGTAAATTAATAATAAAATTTATTTTGTTGTAAACAAGGGATGTTCTTGTGGGTACAGTTTACAGACAATCGCACATCTACAAGCACCCACACCCGAAACTGTAAATCTGTAGATGTAAAATCTGTAGATCATACAAATATTCGTTTCGATCCTGCGTTACGAAGTGCAGGAAGCCAGTGGCTTAGCCATTGCGCCAATCAAACCGTCACTATAAAGTTGTCGTGAATAATTTTTATGAGAACTTGAAGTACAATTGTACGACGAGGGAGAACAAAGATAATTTACAACATCAAATAAATGAGAAGACTCTTAGGTACTCAAAGGGCTGACGTCAGCAACAAGTCAAGGGTTCGTTCTGTTTTGATTATGAATATTTTGTTACGATTGCGCTTCATGAGAATAATTTTTATTAATCAGAATTTTGTGCCGGCTCAGAATGCCACCACCCTATCTCCTCCCATGGGTGTCGTAAAAGTCGACTAAGGGATTAGCCGGAGGATGGGCAGCAGCGTCCTTCGAGTACATTAACAACTCAACTGCGATCGCCAACCCGCCTGCCAAGCGTGGCGATTATGGCAAAACCCCCCAATGAGCCCACAACACATCCATATCGGTGGTTGTGGTGATCTTTGGGGGAGGCCTGTGTCCAGCAGTGGACTTCATTCGGCCGAAACGAAACAGAATTTTGATGGAACTGATCCTAGTCAATAATATGTATTAATATCTCCTTGATTTTAGTTATCTTAATAATTTATAAGAGGCTTCAGATTTTGTTTATCTATTCAAATTAATTAAGAGTTAAGACGATTCAATCGAAGTGAATTAAGACTTGGCAAAAACAAACCTTCCGTGATGCTTACATAGGAATGAACAAAGCTGGTGATAATATAGAGGTACTTGATAATATATGTTAGAACCTCAACAACATCCTGAGCCCGTGCTAAATTGAGCATAATAATTTTAAATTGTTGTATTGGCATTTCGGTTTCAAATTTGCTTCATGGAGGTCGTATAGTTATTTGTGTATTCGATTCTTCTTCTACAGTTTACATGTATAATTTTTCTCTCTCAATGCTTAAAGAAAGAAAGATATATCGTTTATCATGGTTGAAATAGACAAAAATATTTTGAAACGTCAGAATACAATTCGATTCTCACCCGACACAGCTCTCTAGTGTTAATGCTAAATTATGGCTTTCATACAATTCTTGATCTTGTAACCGCTATTAGTCGTAATATTGGTATATCTTATTACCTTATCTTAATTTCATACATATCTTACGATAAATTAATACATAATCAAATTAAAACTAATATCTCAACAGATCTAAAATCTACATCTAAGATTGATCTTAACCATGGAAGCAGTTTATGTTCAATTTTGGCGGCATGGTAGGCGCAGTGACTAAGTGATTGGCTTTCTGTGCCACTTGTCGCAGGTTCGATACCCGCACGGAATAAATATTTGTACAATTTAATGAATATAAGATGTTTATGCATATGAAATGTACTGTCTGTAAACTGTACCCAACGATACATGAAATAATCCAAGAACACAGTTAAAAAAATTCTTCTTCCCAATTTTTTAGATACTTGATCATGACTTTTCAACCATCGAAACTCGTTATCAAGATGAGGAAATCGCAAACGTTTATAAAAATAGACTTTGGGCCAAATTGAAAAAGTGCGAAATAGATTGCAGAGAGCAGGACGGGCGACGAAGGATTTATGCGTCGTAAATTGATAGCAGTAACTGCGCGTACGCAGGTATTCTACTACCAATGTAAATAATTATATTTTTCTATCTTTGCGGATATTATCCAATACACGTGGCTCTCACTTTTCATAATTTTGAAGTGATTTATGTACATAAAATTGTATTTTAATTCTTAGTAATGTCTTAGGTTTTCGCGATTATTACTCATTGTAATAAAACACTTTTGAATGGATTAAATAGTGTATATTATAGGTTTTTGTTTTTCTTTCCGTTTCAAACTCTCTGCAGCGTTCGTGGTCGTAGGAGGACCAAGGTGACAGGCGCCATTACCCTCCCGGCGTAATGCTGCATGGACTGTCGAGTGAATCTTGGTCGATCGGGATGGGCAAGATCTCTCTCTGCCGGCAGTAGTGTCGGCTATGTTAGCAGAACATGATAATTGGAGAGCAGTGGTGTCCTCTTGCGAGAGCATCATGCTCCAGAAGAAGACCACTGCATTCCAGTTTTCGTGCTCTGCCAACATAGCTGACACTACTGCTGGCAGAGAGAGACCTTGCCCAATCCGATCGACCAGGATCCGCCGCTCGACGGCCCACGCAGGGCACGCCTAGAGCGTTTGCTGTGTGGTGTCCTGGTCGCTATCACAATGGTGGCATTGTGCCGTGGCCTCACGTCCTATCCTGTGCAGGTACGCACCGAAACAACAGTGCCCGGTGAGCAACTGCGTCAGGCGGTAGGTGACGCGCTCGCTCCTTCTTAGCCAGGCGCTCTTTCTTAGCGGCAGGACGGCCTCCACGACACACTTGGTCGCGAACTGCATCCGCAGGTGGCGACGCCACTTTCCAAGTGCACACTATGTACCTACGTACCATCTAAGCTCATGAATATCATTCAATAATTATGGCATTTTCCGGCAACGCGAACCTCGCACAACAAACATTTAAGTCAGGCAACGGTCATTAATTTGTTTATTTACTAGAACAGCGCAAATCCGACGCATTTCAGGCCAAGGTTGGCATAATTTCCCCTTTTTATTATTAAATTGTGTATGTATTTGATTATTTGGTCGATTTGTGAAAAGAGCATTTAACAAGCTTGAATTTTGCTTGAAATTTACTTTAACGGAGTATACTGGGCATAAAGGTCTACAAGACCGGATCAGAATAATAATAATCCGCTAAAGAACTAAAATATCTGACGTCATTTGTAAAGCCACCACGCTTAAGTGGAACTGAGCTGGACACATCTGCCGTATGTCAGACGACCAATGGAACAAACTTGGGAACCCAATGGGTCCCCTTAAATGCCAAACGCAAATGCAGTAGACCTAGACGAAGATCGTGGAATTATTTCACACAGACTGGTCCTTCAAAGCAACAGACAGAGAGAAGTGGAATATGGGTAGGGATTCCTTTGCACTGCAATGGGACACCTCAGGCTCTTAATAAATAAAAGTTGAACTATGTTTATTCAATGTATATCAATCGAAGTAGGTGTAAAAAAATGTTTACATAAAACAGAAAGACTAAAACAAGTAATTTAATTCTGACTTCATGTCAAACAATAAATAAACTAAGATTGTTTAATAAGAACATCCCATTTATATTACAAGAAAACAGGTATTAAATGTAAAAATGTTTATATTTACCACAGAAAAGTGGTGGCATAACAGAATAAAACTTTGGCCATAATAAATTGAAGAATATTTCATCATAAGACCCTCGGAACGACCTCGGAGCAGGTTATAAAATACTGGCTTATTACGGTCATTGAAATTCTTTCAAGAATAGAAAGAATAAGAATAGGAAGAAGAAGGATTGCTAACAAAGCTAATATATAAATTGGTAAATTGTTTTGAGTAAATCTCATAACAATTGTAATGCTACCCAGAACCAATCCTGCACGGCACCACAGTGCGCTCGACTCCTCGAAATATTAGTTATTTAGTGTCTTATTCACACTAATTTACTAGCTACAGTGCCCAAAGGACCCGGAACACAGTAATCTCTGAAGTTTAGACACGCTCAAGAATCTTGCAAACAATCACACTCGAGCCGCATATTAGTGGCACGCCTTTAGGCACATCTCGAAGGGGATGACTGTAAAGCGGTCACCCCATCACCACAACAAACAGTCTGGTTTATGTGGTATGCTAATTTGGGGGTTGCTATAAACACCACTCACGCATACGGCTAGGCTTGGCGATCGCAGTTAAGTTGTGAAAAAGTGAATTTACTTGAAGGATGCTGCTGCCTATCATGCGGATAATCCTAAAAACACCTTTTACGATACTACTGGAAGAGATGGAGTGATGCTATTCTTAGCCGGCACTACACAGACACGACAGTTGTTTAATCATATTAGCCAAAAGACGTTCACTGCTGAACAAAGACCTCCACCATCCTGTGCCAAAGACGATTAGGTGATTATGGCATGTATCTGCAAAAGTGTCCGCTGGATTTTGCGAAAGCGCTCAGTCGCGAACGCCTATATCCTGCAGCGGGTGTTTAGGGCCTGATGTATCTGCTGTATTTTGCGACCCACTCATAAAAGCCAATGTCCTATAGCATATATTTAAGGACTAATGTACCCGCTGTTTTTGCGGCTTAATTGCATATTTTGCCCGGTGCATATAGTTTAAAGCTTAGTCTGTGAGTACGTAACGTAATCCACAATTAACTTAAAGTTTTGTTATATACTTTTCTTTCTTTCTACATATGTCGTGGAATTGCTGATGATACTTTTTGTTGAACTATAAAAGCCCCACACAAATTTAATTTAAGCCCAGAGCAGCGAATCGGGCACCTCACAACTAGTGTAAAAATATACAGTTCTTATGTATACTCTAACATCTATTTGAAGTGCCTTTAGATATCCCTAAACCAAATTAAATAAACTAAATGTATCTCGACGTATATTTAGTAATGCATGATAAGATTCTACTGCGTTAGTTATAAAAGAACTTGCAAACAATGAGGCAATTTCTCAACCAGTCGCTATAAGGCAAAGAAAAGCTTTGAAAACTAAAATTTGTTTTCCTTGTTGCTAAGTCCTGCAAAATCAATTTCAATTTATAGACACATCATTATTAATATTGTATAACACCGCATGATTGCTGGAAGTATTCATCACTTCATCATCTGCCTGGCGATTAATCGCCATATCTTAATCATATTTAGATACTTAATAATATTCATCACCGTACCAACAGAGCGCATCTGTTTAATTTCCATCGCAAATCATTTAACAATTTCTTGAAATCAAGTGATTGCTTTACGTTCATCTACCGATATATGTTTTACTCGTGCAATATTTTACTTAAATATTTCATCAAGGATTTTATGAGTCTTTATAGAAGACTGAAGTGGAAATCCAAAGCCGTAGCCGTATAGACTTTTGAATTCCTCCATTTTTCCCTTAATAATAGTAGTGTAGGCTTGACCGAGGAAGTACCACGCTCTGACAGAATACTTGCTTAAATAGCAAACATATGTTGCTGTGTAGTCGGGTACCGGAAACCTAAACGCCTCCCCGGCTGTTACGAATGTCAATTGGCCGCGATGACTGCTTACCATTCCGCATGTAAATTTTCCCTAACAAAATAAAAGTTTTAAACTTTTTGTTGGTTGGTTTGGACTCATTGGTCATTTAAACAGCCAGCAATAATATTTGTTGTCTTGTTGCCTTAGCTACGAACCGTCGTTGCCGAAACGACATAGCTTGACCATTTTTATTTGTTTCAAAATCTTATCGATATCGATCGACATTTATTACGTTTCTGTTTTTTTTTTAATAAAAACGTTACAATAATGGATTCGTATTTGATTTTGTAACGTAAGATATAAAAGTAAAAAAAAGATAAAATTCTACACTCAAAAAAACAATTGTTCAAAGTAAAAAACTCATATACCCAGTAAACAAACTGTCCCGCGTAATATTTGTGCAATTTTACTTGTTGGATGTAGACTTTTGTCGATAATTCGGATAACTTCCTCAGATAACGAATCGTCAAATTCGACGACCTGAAATTATAGCTGGGGCGTACTAGATGCAGAAGGCAGTAAATCGAGTGCTGTAGTGTAACTTGGAAGAACCCTATGCCCGACAGTGGGCTAAAATAGGCTGATTTGATTGCAGTCTCTCTCACTTTTTCTTTTATGGCTTTTACTAACGGTTTCAGTAAATAAACACAAAAAAATATAGGCTGAAAAGAATGGATTATCGATAAATATTACAAAAATATAAAGACAGCTTTTATTCCACGCTTGGGTTTCTCCTCTGCCGTGGGTATAGTGCAAACATACATCTTGCATGCATACCCAGACCTTTTTCTTTAATGGTGTCCAGTGGAAATTCTACATGAACTTCCTTCGCTCCAGGGAAGGGCGAAGGGGTATGTCAGACTCCTACCTGCTAAAACCACTGGAGTGGTCATCTTCGGCACCGATCCTCTTAAGATCACACTAGAGCCACTTGGTGCCACGCCTTTAGGCACATCACAGAGGGGATGACTGTAAAGCGGTCAGCCCCTCTAGCGGAGGGAAGTCTACTGTAAAAAGGGTCGCCCTCCAGGCACTTCTTGGGGAGGATTGTAAAGGATCCCCCCAATCCTCGCCGTGATGCATACCCAGACCTGGAACAAATATCCGTAGGCAATCTGAATATTTGTTCCGTGTGCGAATCGAACCCTACGTAACGCAGAACGTCAAGCGACTAGCCAGACGCATTGCGCCAAACATGCCGCCGCCTTAGAAGGTTACACACGGTAACTTTTTTCAGCAATACAAATGCGTGTTTGTCGAAGTTGTAAATCGTTAGATAGGCCCTTACCATATATGACAATGCTACAAATAAGGCATCACTCAAACGAGTGATCGAGTGCAGTTGACTTCAGACGCAATCGTGTACCCGTTTGGGAACCTTATCTTACATTATATAAGAAAAAATATAAATTACAACTTCTGCGTATTCAAGAAATGTTAATACATTACTAGAAAAAGGTGCAAGGATAAAGGCATTACATTTCGCTCGAAATTTAATTACTTCTTCTTCTTCTCTTAGATTATGGCTTCTGTAGTGTATCTTCCACAATTTCGCCAATGTCAAGTACAAGGCAACGTCGTACGGTGTTTAGATTAATAAATCTTTACATATTCATAAAACATTTATCAAAAATGTAAATAATTCAAAAAAATCTGTCGGCAACGGCGTACGGTTCAATTGTTTCTCCCGTAATTTAATTAACAGAGGTAATGATTTCAATATTTCGATAAATGTCACAATCTGTCACAATTCATAACGCCATTTTTGTTTATTGTCATCACGGACGCTGGCAACACTAGAGAATGAACTATTTGAAATACTTATGAGAAGGAAAGTGACAAAGATAGTTTCGTACTTCGTCAAGAATACAACGATAATCCATTGTTCGAACTACATGTTTTCCATTTATCGACACAGTGCGGAAATTATTATGCGTGATATTGCATGTCATCGACACAATGTATTACGTGTTTATGCTAATGAATATAATTTTACTATAAACGTATGTGAGTAATATACGCACACGTGTAAATAAAATGCCACGCATTTTGTTCATAAGGACCTATGTAACGATTTAAATCTTTGGTGTTTGTGAAACACGTGACTGAATTGCTAGCACACTACATACTACATTAGCCTAGCTAGGTAGACGGTTCGTGACAGTATCATAGGACGTATCAGATTTAAACAAAAATATATAAGGTCTTATTTTAATAATCCACGATATTTTGCATGGTGCCTCAGTAAATGCTTAAGATGATGTACCGAACACAAAAAAATCTCACGGTAAAAATCCATTTCTTTCTTTGGTGTGATGTCGCTACCGTGCGCCGTCTGTTTTGTTTAACGTTACAGGCTATCTATATCAGTCAACCAGGCCCGTCCGCCATTGTCTTAGTAGATGCATGTGAATATTATCACAACAAAGAGAACTAGGATGTAATGAAATAAATGATTTAATAAAATATTTTTTTAAACAGCAAATTTACAAGTTTTTTTTTATACCTACATTATCTTCATCGTTCACTATAGCGCCATGCAAAATATCGTGGACTATTAAATTAAGACCTTGTATAGTTTCTGTACATTTCTCTATTGTTATAAATTCAAAGAAATTATTAGCACATCACCGATCGATCAAGATCGAACTTCTAGAAAAACCGTGACATTAAAGCGGCCTACTCAAAGCACTGCTTGCAGGGCTCTTCGTGCAGTATCTCTGCGAGATTGTATAGTGTGAATGTTTGCAGAGCCGCTAAAAAGGGTTTTAAGGCGCTTACTGGAAGCTCAGCCTGCATGGCCCTATATGCATTACAGGGTCGATAAATATGATAAATATCGGCTCTGCAAACTTTCACACTATACAATACGGCAGAGATACTGCATGTAACCCTTAACCCAATTGTCAAATCTGACGTCTACCAAACTATTATCAAAATTACAGGTTTAAAGTTCGTAATCTAGTCAACCAGTTGGACAATCAGATAACTAAACTAAATATCGCAGTATCGCTACTGCATCGCTGCAGAAGCGCTCCAACCGCTCTTAGCGTAAGCATAAATTGACAAACAAGTGTACCAAATATAGTATACTTTTACAGTACATGACTAAACTAATGAAGTAAATTTGTAAAAATGTGGGTCATCAACACAATTTTAACAATTTCCTCAAAGGAATGTCCGTGTGGTGTCCGGATTAAGAATATAGCACCACTCCATCTCCTCCCGTGGAGGTTGTCAAAGGCGACTAAGGGAATCTAAACCAGAGGGATGGGCAGCAACGTCCCTTCTGTGAAACGGTAGCCATACTGCGCTCACCAACCCGCCTGCCAAGCGTGGTGAGTATTGGCAAATACTCCCCAAAATGATGAAACAGTTGTGGAAATCTATGGCGGAGGCCTTTGTTCTGCAGTGGACGTATAAATGGCCGATATGAAAAAGGAAACGCAGAAGCAAAGGCACTGACATAAAACATAAAAGTGCTTACTACGTTCATTATAAATAATGTAAACATGCGCGCGCATACACAATTCAACTTCACCGTTAACGTTACAGACATAGCTTACACGTGAAGTTTACTAGTGCATAATTTCCACTTGTTTATAATAAAATCAATGCGCATAAATATGATATTATAGTAACATAAATATATTTATAAGTGGTTCTCAAATTATATAACGCTATTTTTCTATTAAACAAATGCTATTCAATAATAGTGTCTTAGGTTAAAAGGATTCTATCGGGTATATTTTAGATGTTTGTTTTTCATGAAGTTTCGAATACTTTGCAACATTCATGGTCGCAGGATGACTAAGGTGGTTGTCACCAGTCATTTCAGATGTAAAAAAGTTATCTTATTTTATCTACCGTACATTTTTAATCAGAAATTAGTTTCGATGCACGCAGTAATCCCTCACAGTGTCTTGATGTTTCTTAGTGCTGTATGTTTTGTGTGGGACTTTTTTATTTTAATGACTGGATTCCAAACGTCAGGAAAAACAAAAATCTAAAATATACGCGATAGAATCCGTTTAAAAGTGTTTTACTATAATGCTATTCAATAAGTTAGGGATGATAGTTATAAGTTAAATGCTAATAGTATCAAACACAATTACACTCCGATAGGCTAATTTGATTGATTGTAGAAGTGACTTGGCTTGGGTATGGCAAAAACAATTCAAAGAAATAGCTGGTACTGGTTGAAATGGACAGTTAAGCGTTTCTGTTACAATTCAGCGTAGTTTCTTAAATCCTTACCTGATCTTTCAGGTTTAAGGATACAGAACTTCAAATACTGTAAAAAGATGTATGAAAATAAACTGTAATAATAGGGTATGAATCTTTTCGTCGAAAATCGTCACGTAAGGAAAAAGCGTTATGCCCGCTCCAAGTGACCTTTCCCTCACTTTCTCTTTCTCTCAGTCTCTTTCTATTATATACGGTAGGTGATCTTTCCCTCTCTTTCTCATTCTCTTTCTATTATATAGGTTTGTATGTGTGTGCGTGTGATTACCGAGATTTGCAGCAAGTATTGTGCGCGGTCAGCTGTATAACCTCAATTCTGAACACGTATAAATATTATTTAATCTTTTTTTGTTATTGTTTTAATTCACACGGGATTTATATTGTGTCATTATTGCAAGTAAGGAACTTCGTTCCTGACGAGGGTCCTACTACCGCACCTTTTTTTGGCATATTTAAACATTATTGCCAGCAGTGTATGTAAATAAATAGGGTCAGGGCTTTGGATCGTAGCCAGTCAGGTACAGTACAAAGAGTATCAAAGTTTTAGAACTACTGACTAAATTTGTCACGTATTTTCTATTATATTTATACATATTATATTCCCGTTCAGTAATAATAGAGTATTGATTCTATTATTACTAAGTTTTCTGAACGAGAATGTTAAAAATACGTGACAAATATACCCATTAGTTCCAAAACTTTGACACTCTTTGTACTGTACCTGACTGGCTACGATCCAAAGCCCTGACCCTATTTATTTACATACACTACTGTTTATCGTTACTAAATGAAATAATCCGTTGATAGAAGGCAAGTGACAGACATTGAGCTGCTCTGAAATAACGTTTGTGTGGCTGACGCTTTCATCATTTGCCGGGAAACCAATGCAAATGTTTGCGGCTAAAGTAAATACCACGAAGAGTTGTAACATGTCCCAATTTTGTAATACCAGGATTTAGTTTTTAAACCATCGTTGAATAAACATCTGAACGATAAACAGATTGCACATAAAATATAACTGTAAATATTTGAGACAGTTCTTAATTAAATTTAAAGATCTTATGATTAAAAATAGACAACATCTACAAGTAAAACACAAGCAATTAATTATTATATCAAAGACTATCTCGGGCTTCATTTCCGTTAATTAGATGGGGATAAAAATACGACAGTATTCAATGTTATTTCATACTAGCTGGGATCCGCGGTTTCATCCGCGTTTAATTTAAAAGAAATTTAGAGTACTTCGACATAGACACTTGACATAGAATATATATATTGGATTTCATGGGTTTTTTTTACGCGGGACCCTAATTATTTTTCTAAAATAAAAGTAGCCTAAGTTATTCCTTATAACATCAGCTATCTGTCAGTGAAGGTCCCGTCAAAATCAGTCCAGCCGTTTCGGAGATTACCCGGAACAAACAGACAGACAGACAAAAAATTAGAAATATTTTTTGTTAAATGTAACGTACATACTTTCATATGCATTTAGTAAAAAGCTGTTATTTTGACATTACAAAAACAGACACTCCAATTTTATTTATTTGTAGAGAAAATTTAAAGATTTTCTGATTAAAAATATACAACATCTACAAGTAAAACACAAGCAATTAATTATTATATCAAAGACTGTCTCGGGGCTTCATTTCCGTTAATTAGATCGGGATAAAAACACGACAGTATTTAATGTTATTTCATAATAGCTGGGACCCGCGGTTTCACCCACGTTTAATTTAAACGAAATTTAAAGTAATTCGACATAGACACTTGACATAGAATATAAACATTGGAGTTCAAGGGTTTTTTTTTACGCGGAACCCTAATTATTTTTCTAAAATAAAAGTAGCCTAAGTTATTCCTTATAACATCAGCTATCTGCCAGTGAAGGTCCCGTCAAATTCGGTCCAGCCGTTTCAGAGATTACCCGGAACAAACAGACAGACAGACGGACAGACAGAAAAAAAAATTAAAAATAGTCATCTGTTATATGTAACGTACATACTTTGATATGCATTTAGTAAAAAGCTGTTATTTTTACATTACAAACAGACACTTCAATTTTATTTATTTGTATAGATAGATAAATCAGACAGTTAGTAGATGTAAAAGAAAATATAAATTTGATAAAATAACTACATAAAAATATGTCGTCTTAGTTAATTCACATTTTTATTTACACAAGCTAGTAGAGCTATATTTTTAAACTTACTGTATTCCTTTATGCCTATCAGCAAACTTATTCGTGTGGTGTCTGGATTAAGAATATAGCTTTTGCATACACTTAAACAATTATATTTCTATTAAATTAAACAGAAAAATATATTACATTTTTTACTTTTATACTTCCCGCGCCCGTTGCTAAAGTTGCAACGATTTATACATACGAGTATATATGTATATTACAATTATGTATATTTTTCTTGTTTCTTGCTCACATTGATAATATTCGTGACATACGATGACGCTGATCGATGACGGGCCTATCAGAATATCAGTACTAGAGCATATTGCTTGCTGTAGCACTAGCTGAAATAGGTACCAATTTTGGTCTCATGCATTCACAATTATTACACGTGCTATCGTATTTCATTTACTGTATATAAATTTTGCAATATGTGTGTGAATGAAGACTCAAAATAAACCTATTTTCTTTCTTTCATTACATCACATCCCGCGGATGTTGGAAAAGGCGACTAAGGGACTCCAAAGCAGAGGGGTTGACAGCAAAGTCCCTGTTGCGAAACATTCTACACTCACCTACCCTCTTGCCAAGCGTGGTGAGTACTGGCAGATTTCTGCTAAAAATGACGACACACGGCATGAAAGCGTTTGTTTATGGCCTGTGTTCAATAGCGGGCTTCAATTTTATTTTATTTGCTTAATAATAGTATTAAACTTCAAAACGAATCACAAAAACTAACTAAATCATTTCACAGTATGAAGGAGGTACGAGTTACAAGTACATCACTCTTCTGGCAAATAAAACAACGACCTATAACGCTAAGGTTCCCCAATAATAGATATTTGTTCGCAGTCCGGGTCAATTTGCTGAACGCCTATCGGCTAAATTGTCTCAGCGAGGTTCGGTTTACGCAACAAAATTGATTCCATCACAGCCCCGCCGTAACTATACGATCGAGAGACAATATTCCAAGTCTGTTCAATACTATCAAGAACAATATACAATATGAACACTTTGCATCCTCGTGTGGTTAGACAGGAGGCAGACCATAACGTGTGCTACGGTAGGATAGGGATGAGTTTTAATACGATACAAAAAAAATATCGATGGTAAAAAGGCGGGACCATCGAAGTTTTTCATTTAATATGATAACTCCCGGCGAAGAATATACCACTCCTCCCCACCCTTGAGTCTCGTAATAAGGGTCTAGAGGATATCAAGAGGAAGGGCAGCACCATCCCCCCGTGAGTGTAACAACAAACTGCGATCACCTATCCACCTGCTAAGCATGGGGATGACCGCGTATTATTATGATACTTGTGAGGCCTATTCAACAGTTAGATTCTAGCACGAAAGCACACCCTACAGATGTTCTGAATCTTTTGTTTGTGCATGTCAGATTATTGTAAACTCTACCTACGATATAGGAGAAATCGTATTGTGTCCATCGATATGATATCAATAAATAGATAAATATCAAGCATAAGAAGTTAGCACTAATGAGAAAGAACCATATTTATTCCGGAACTATTATAACCAGTCCAGGCCTTAGTCCACGCTGGCCTAGTGTGGGTTGGTGGACTACACACCATTGAGAACATTTTTGAGCCTTCTTGGGTGTGGACAGCTTCAGATTTCCTCACGATGTTTTCCTTTACCGTTAACGCAAGTGATAATTCTGCGGGAATTTAGACCCTCCAGTATGAAAGGCTTTACAATCCTCCCCGAGAAGTGCCCGGGGAGGCGACCTTTTTACAGTCGCCTTCCCTCCGCTAGAGAGGGTGACTGCTTTACAGTCCTCCCCTCCGATGTGCCTACAGGCGTGGCACCAATGAGCAGCTCTAGTGTGATCTTACGAGGACCAGGAGCCCCCCTTCGGTGCCGAAGATGACCGCTCCAGTGGATTTAGCCGGTAGAAGTCTATAATAAAAAAAGGGTCTGGGTATGCATGCAAACATACATTTGCAAACTGTACCCACGGCAGAGGAGAAATCCAAGCGTCGAATAAAAACTGTACTTATATTTTTGTAATATTTATCAATAATCCATTCTTTTCAGCCTATCATTTTTTGTGTTTACAGATATTTAGTGAAACCATTAGTAAAAGCCGTAGAAGAAAAAGTGTGAGTGACTTTAATAAAATCAGCCTATTTGGCCCCCCTTCGGTGCCGAAGATGACCACTCCAGTAATTTTAGCCGGTAGGAGACCGGCATACCCTTTAGCCCTTCCTCGGGGTGGAGGAAGTTCCATGTAGTATTTCCACTGGACATCAATAAAAAAAGGCTTTCACTGCTTCACTGTTGGAACTTAATGCAACAATTCTACCATAACATATATATATAAAAAACATTCTCGTTTTATAAAGAAAGAAACATTTGTTCAGGAGGAAACATACAAAAGTCGCGACATATTTTCTTTTCCCATTCATTAGATCCATTTAATATACTTACGTAACAAACAACAACAACATGCTCCAGAATCCCATAAGTAGGTAAATTAATAACGCGACTTTGGCTCCATTCAGCGCCCTCATTTCCCGTTGGTGTCAAACTTGAGATTGTATCAAAAGTTTGAACAGAAATATTCACCTAAGTAGCTATTGAAAACACCATACTGTTGGCCTTAGTCCACCTGCCAAGCGTCATGATTATGCTAATATAGAGGATAATACTGAGGGTCGTAACCGTCAGCTTACGGTAAATTTGTTTTGCAATAAGGTTGACACGAGACTCCGTTAAATAAGACAAGGAAACAATTCAAATAAATTCAAGATTTTATTTTCTGTAATATATCTGCGCAGCGACCACAAGAACATAATTGCTGAAAGGAATACTTAATCATATTTATTTTAATCAGATCATATTTTTACTAAGTTAACTGAAAACATTGTTAATTTTGACAGCATTAAGAGGAAAACAATCAAGTGTTTTAAGAACATTTTTAACTTACGAGTGGAATTTTTAACTTACGAGTGGATTAGATAATTAAGCTGTGTAGCTCCGGTCACGAATACGGCTACCCCACATACCCCTTCTCATCCCTTGGGTCTCGTAGAAGGCGACTACATATTGCGCCAACCTCAAGTAACTTGGGACTAGAGCAGGAAGATTAATGGATCAGATATCTACTAGAATGAGCCTCATTGGTATAAAAGATACAGCATAACATTTGAATAATAAAAAGTTAGTTAATCTTAATTAAACCTCATTCGGAGTGTCGCCTCTACTGTGTTCAGAATTCTGCAATCAGGAAAGTTCATTAAAAGGATAAGGACCGTAAAGTATAATACAGTTGAATATTGTTTAAGTCCTTTGACGTTAAGTCTCTTTAGCAATAACTTTAATCATCATCATTTCGGCCGAATGAAGTCCACTGCTGGACACAGGCCTCCCCCAAAGATCACCACAACGACCGATATGGGTGTGTTGTGGGCACATTGGGGGGGTTTTGCCATAATCGCCACGCTTGGCAGGCGGGTTGGCAATCGCAGTTGAGTTGTTAGTATACTTGAAGGACGCTGCTGCCCATCCTCCGGCTAATCCCTTAGTCGACTTCTACGACACCCACGAGAGGAGATGGGGTGGTGGTATTCTGTGTATAACTTTAATACTGCGTTTAGAATTACGACAGAACAGAAGAATAAAAGAAAAAGACCTAGTCTTGTCTCTCTAGATTCGACTAAAATTATTACTATGCAGGATGGCACTTAAAGAAGAAGGCACTTATGGTGTGAGATTGATTTATTTACTTTCAACAATTGGTGATGCGTGTAACTTAAACTATATCTTTTGCGTACTTGGTTCACTCGTTACCCACAGTCGCTTCGTTTCTTGGCGGGGTGGGGAGCTCGCGCCCCTTTGTAGAATCCACGGTGTTCCGGAGCATTTAGAGATCCTTATCAAGTGCTACTATACTATAAAATTATTATTAGTATTTTAAATGAATACTGAATTACATATCATTTCATAATTTTGGCCGAATGAATTCCACTGCTGGACACAGGCCTCCCCCAAAGGTCACCACAACCGCCGATATGGATGTGTTGTGGGCTCATTGGGGGGTTTTGCTTTACGACACCCATGGGAGACACCCATGTTTTTTTTTTAAATTGAAAATATTTATTTCGTGTGGTGCCGGCTCAGAATACCACCACCCCATCTCCTCCCGTGGGTGTCGTAAGAGTCGACTAAGGGATTAACCGGCGGATGGGCAGCAGCATTAACAACTCAACTGCGGTCGTCAACCCGTCTGCCAAGCGTGGCGATTATGGCAATACCCCCATGAACTCACAACACACCCATATCGATCGTTGTGGTGATCTTTAGGGGAGTCCTGTGTCCAACAGTGGACTTCATTCGGCCGAAATGATGAAGCACACAGTAATTGATACAAGTCCATGTTATTTTAGTAGGTAGATATATAAGCTATGTTAGTAAAATTGAAAATTATTATTATTTTGGACATGCATAAATGACCAATGGCTCAGGATTTGGCTGTCCTCTCTACTCGACACCACGCTCAGAAGTATGTTGGTGCTACCCTTTACGTGAAACCACAGGAAAACATAGTACATTGTCAATAATACATTGTCCCACACTAGGATGTCTCCTGTGTCGTGGATGTGTTTACAGTCATAAATTCCACACACAATACACCTAGACCCGGAACTATTAGGTAGTGGGTGCGGACCATACAAATATTTGTTCCGAGCGGGAATAGCCACTGCACCAACCAACCGTGCCGTCAAAACGTTGAACGCTTGCCTTCCATTCCGTCTGTGCTTAATCCGCCTCACCACCTCCGAGTTCCAATTTTTATTATCACATGCATTAAAGGTGAAAGAAAACATCCTGAGGAAACCTGCACACTTGAGGGGCTCCAAAATGTTCTCAACGGTGTATGTAGTCTGCACTCCCGCATTAGGCCAGCGTGGATGACTAAGGACTAATCCTTCTCATAGTAAGAAAAAACCCGTGCTATCAGTGTGACAGGGATGGCCTGATTCTGTTATATTATCTGTATGGGTCATTCAGAGGACATGCATGTATGTAAGATATGTATCTATATATTAATACCTGAAGAAAAAAACATTTTACTCATTTTCAAACACATAGCGCGCACGGAGGTGTATTACATTTGGCATAGTTAAAATTCATATGGAGCCGGAGTGCAGAAAGTTTAAATTCAATTTTTTTTATAAATTACGTACGAATTTCGATTTCTGGGTGACCTTTAGAATTTATAAATGTACCTTCAAACAGAAAAATTACAATGGTAAACAACGTTTTCAAAAAATTAAAAGTGTTTCATGCAAATTGTTTGTAACTCAAAACTGTTCCGCTTCGAATGCTAAGTACACATAAATACTTTTAAAATGTGTCAAACAATGCTTGAAAAGTTGAAGAACAGATAAACAGCCTGTGAAAGCAAAGTTTATTTCCAACAGTTGTTATTTCCCGTAAGGCTTCCTACTTTTTATTACAATGGATGCACTCTAACAAAGAAGCAACGCGATATATAAATAAGTATAAATAGCTCTACAAAAACATTTACAATAAAAATAATTCGGCACAGTCGGCGTAGTTTTCTGTTAACTGTAATCACGACTGAGACAGGGTAAATCGTAGTGTGGGGCATTATAAAATATTATAAAAAGCATTTTTTAAATTCGTCAGTTATCAAAACCAAGTAAGTATGCACCTTTCTGGTCATAATTTAAATGCAAAATAAACAATAGTTTAAAAAAACACGCTTTTATAGATAACTGAACTAAAAAGTAGAAAATTATTTTCAATAAGTTTAATATAAGAATAAAGTGATTAACAAAAAAAATTGTTAAAAAGCGTGGGGTGCTTTATCTTAAATATTTTCATGATGACGCTACTTTTAAAATATTTACAACTATTGACATCAAGGACAAGGACAAATACACAAAGAGGCTATAGTTTTACATGTTATTATGGCATGACTAACCAAACAATTAAAATCTAAACACTATCTAATTACTAAATGCTTAAAAACTAAAACTCTATGACAATGCGAAATGTGTCTGCTGGCAACACTGAACTTAGTTAAATTTTAATTTTCTTTTCTATAGTTGAAAACCAAAAAGAGATCTTTGGAAGTAATCAATGCCATAGCCTACGGACGATTAAGTAGCTACATAATTTACGGTCATAAGTGAAAATATGCGTCACATATTTACAAGCGCTAAGCATAGGTCGTTGCTCAGCTTAAGGCTCAGGACGAACCAGCAGCGCTGATTTTCAGCAACATTCATTGCAAATATTATATATTATGTTGTTATAAACTTGATCTATTATAAAATAAATAAATAAATTATTATATTTATTCTTACTAAATTGATCTATTATTATGTACCATATTTATTTATGATCCTAAAAAAGTAGAGAACTATATTTAAAAGGGACAATCAGTGGGTTTCAATAGCGTTTATGTGAAAACCAGACTTTATTTTTCAATGTTTATTTTTGCTATTATTTTGGATAATTATGTAATAAAGCTGCTCTTTGAGTATTTTTTTTTTTCACCATTTTATAACGAATATCATACGGATTAAGAACACGTCAAATTGAACAGTGGTCGAACAGCAACTTTGCTCATTAATTGCGATCCCTATGTTTTATTTGTTTATTACTCGATCCTTATATTTTATTTGCTTAAATGTTGTACATAATACAGGATTAAGGACAGTATGAACTGAAGAAAATTGTTAATGTTAACTGTTAACAATTCACACAGAATGACATGTGTCAATAGCAGTTTGTTTTAAAATAACTGATTGAGAGAATTTGTTAAAACGTAGAAAAGCCGAATACGTTCTTGTCTCATCTATAATATTTATACAATCAGTTCATTCAAATTAAATTACAAAAATAAATCTCATGTTTGAACTATCAAAAGTATTGGTAACTGATGTATTCCTTATTGCACCTACACATGATTCAGAAAAAACTAACGCTATAGGACCAGCATTATTCATATAAGATTTTCAATACAGACTTTACCAGGCAGATCAGGAATGTAAATAATACTAGAATTTTGATTGAATAATTTCGTATTTAATACCACTGGTTATATTGATAATTTCATATCACAGCATATGGAAAGTATATCGTGTATGCTTATTTGAATTGACCAATAGCAGATGAGCGCGCAGAAATTAACAAAAACGGTCGCCATATAAATACTTGCGTCGCGTGCAATCGTCAGTTATATGCCTGCGCGCATGGCGCACGGACGCTGGTTCTAGTTGCCACATAGCTCCCCTCCAGCGAAGCGTCAAATGATATGGTAGACGTGTGCGCGTCTGAACCCGCGCAGTCGCAGTACGAGTACGCGCTGTGTAACTCATTGCGCGGTCGAGCTGTGTCTCGATCGGACGTATGTGTTAGGGGCGAAGCGTACGGTAGGTCTCGACGTTCGGCCGGATCGCGTGACGTATGCCGACTGTTCATCTTCACGACTTGCTGGCTCTTCGGTGTTAGGCAGGAATGCAGGTTTCAGTCTATCTATGCTGACATTTATCGGTCGATCCTTGACTTGTATTGTGTATACTTTGTCCTGTCTCTTCAAAACACGATACGGGCCTTCATACGTCGGTGTTAAGGGCCGGCGGTATGCATCGGTGCGAATGAATACATGCGAACATACATGTAGGTCGTCATGTATAAACATTGAACGGCGATCGGTGTTCCGCCGTGCGGCTTGAAACTTCTTCATCGCTGACGTAATGCTATCGCTAAAGTGTGTATTTGTTGTGCTTGAAAACTTTTCTCCACACATTTCGCCTGGCAGTCGTAACGGTCTTCCGTATAATGCCTCTGCTGATGAGACATCGGTGTTTTCTTTTATAGCGGCTCGTAGTCCCAATAAAACTGTGGGCAATTCTTGAGTCCAGCTTGAGTTTTGCAGTCGGGCAGTCAAGGAAGATTTTAACGAGCGGTGCCATCTCTCAATCATCCCGTTAGCCTGTGGATGATAGGCAGTAGTCCGAGTTTTTTCTATACCCATTCTATTCATTAATGTTTTGAATAATTGGGATTCAAATTGCCTTCCTTGATCGCTTGTTATCCGCTCTGGGCATCCAAAACGTACTATCCAGCCTTCGTAGACAATCGTAGCGATAGTGTTGGCTTCCATGTTGCTAACTGGGAATGCTTCTGGCCATTTCGTAGCTCGGTCAATGATGGTCACACAGTATCGTCTTCCGTCTGATATCGGTAGTGGACCGACGATATCTATGTGTATGTGCGACAGGCGATCGGTGGGTGGATAATTTTGTAACGGCGATACTGTGTGTCGCTGTACTTTCGTCCGTTGGCAATTTATGCAGCATTTTGTCCACATGTTAACGTCTTTGTTCATGTTTGGCCAGAAAAATCTTTGTGTAATCATTTTCCTAGTTGCTCGGGTGCCGGGGTGACTCAAGTTATGAACGGCGTCGAATGCCTTCCTTCGTAATTCCGGCGGTAAGTATGGTCGTATATTGCCGCTCGATGTTTCGCACAGTATTGAGTTGCTTGCATTAGGTGGTCGTAAGCGTTCAAATTGCAGCGACTCATTTTTCGTGACGTCTCTCGTCTGTTTATCACTTAGCTGATGGCGTGCCAGTTCATCGTAGTCGATTGGTGAAGGAGTGGATATTGCTTCGATTCTTGATAAGGCATCGGCCACAACATTGTCCTTTCCTTCTATATGGCATATTTTCGTCGTAAATTGACTTATATAGTGCAAGTACCTTGTGCGTAATGGCGTTTCTGTTTTGCTGTTTTGCCTCAGAATTGCATGTGTTATTGGTTTATGATCCGTGTAAACCGTTATTTCTCTGCCCTCGAACATACATCGAAAGTGCCGTATAGCTAGGTATATTGCTAGAAGTTCTCGGTCAAACGTACTATACTTCTTCTGTGCATCTGTTAATTTCTTTGAGAAAAAACCAAGCGGTCTCCAGCTGTTGTCGACGTGTTGCTGTAATGAGGCTCCGACACATGTGTTCGACGCGTCGCACATAAGTGATAGTGGAGCGTGTACTGACGGGTGAGATAAGGTTACAGCGTCCTTGATACTATTCTTGCACGCTATAAAGGCTTCTTTTTCTTCGCTGGTAAAGTTCACCTTTGTTTTATCGTTCTTCTTGCATGTTCGCATATATTTATATAGCGTTTCTTGGACGTGTGCGGCGTGTGGGATATTTTCTTTGTAGAAATTTAAAATTCCGAGGAAACGACGTAATTCTTGAATTGTGGTTGGCTCGGGGTAAGTAGATATGCATTTTCATAATACGATCTTCTGTTGGCTGGATACCGTTTTTGCTCAGGAGAATATCGCTTATTTGTTCCACATCCGTTTTTTCAAGATGTGCTATCAGGAGGCTGAACTTGGCTTCATCACCAGGCTTCTGCGGATTGACCACGGTCTCAAATTGGGCAAACCAAAGTAGTGGTTTATCGCGCCAAAATGTTGGAATGCGAGATTTTAATGAGATGGTTGCAATTTCTTCGGACTTCATAGTATGGTCTTGCTCTTCAATTTTAGACTGCGTTTCCAAGGTGGCCAGGGGCATTATATTTATGTTTAGATCACACTTCGGGGTCACCACTTTACCAGGCAGATCAGGAATGTAAATAATACTAGAATTTTGATTGAATAATTTCGTATTTAATACCACTGGTTATATTGATAATTTCATATCACAGCATATGGAAAGTATATCGTGTATGCTTATTTGAATTGACCAATAGCAGATGAGCGCGCAGAAATTAACAAAAACGGTCGCCATATAAATACTTGCGTCGCGTGCAATCGTCAGTTATATGCCTGCGCGCATGGCGCACGGACGCTGGTTCTAGTTGCCACAAGACTATAATTAAATTCTCAGAAATTCTTAAGTCAGAATGAGTTTTTACCCCTGTCCTTAATAAAGATTTGTCTAGACAATCTTAATAAAGATAAAATAAACGGTCTGTACAAGTGGTCATGTTTATATATATACAAAATAATTAAATTCTATTTAAGCAAGTTATAATAACAATTGGAGTAGCGATGAAGCTTAAACTACGAATCTAGAAAAGAACACCTACATGTGTCATAAACATTATGTAACTACAACTAAATAAATAAGTAGAATTCTGTAATGTCTTAGGTTTTCGCGATTACTACTCATTATAATAAAACACATTTAAATGGATTACGGATGGATGGATGTGGCCGTATGGTGCCGGCTAAGAATTCCACCACCCCATCTCATCCCGTGGGTATCGTAAAAGGCGACTATGGGATTAGTCGGACGATGAGCAGCAGCATCCTCCGAGTACATTCATAACTCAACTGCGATCGCCAACCCGTCTGCCAAGCGTGGCGATTATGGCAAAAACCCCCAATAAGTACACAACAGAAACCCATACCAGTCTTTGTGGCAATCTGTGGTAGTGGAAGTTTTTTCGGCTGAAATGAAATGAATTATATCGCGTGTATTATATTATAGTTATTTTTCCTGACGTTTCGAATACTTTGCAGGGTTCGCGGTCACAGGATAACTAAGGTGATTAGCGTCGTTACAGATTTTAAAAGGTAATTCACCTTTTTTTTATTTGTTTCCAGTGGAAATTCTACATAGAACTTCCTTCACCCCGGGGAAGGGCGAAGGGGTATGCTGGACTCCTACGCGGCTAAAACCACTAGAGCGGTCATCTTCGGCACTGAAGGGTGGGTCCAGGTCCTCGTAAGATCACACTGGAGCCGTCCATTGGTGCCACGCCTTTTGGCACATCTCGGAGGGGATCACTGTAAAGCGGTCACTCCCTCTAGCGGAGGGCAGGTGGCTGTAAAATGGCTGCCCCCCAGGCACTTCTCCGGGAGGATTGTAAAGGGTCCCCCCAAGTCTTGCTGTGCGCTGTGCTGCGCACACGGTGGCAGGTGACCACGTGCGCGCCACCGTCTTCCCGGGGGTCGCTCGGTGTGTGACTCCTAAATCTGCGCGCCCGAAAATAATAATAAAAAAGGTGTTCTACCTACCGTACAACTATGACTAAAAATAGTTTTGACGCACGCAGTAATAACTCACGGTGTCTTGATGTTTATCAATGTGGTATGAAGTTTGGGAATTTATTATTCTAATCACAGAATGCCAAAGTATTGGTACTTGCCTACCATCTTCTCTATTGAAATGATGGCTTTTTTAATTTCAATAGCCTCACGAAACAATTAAAAACACAAAAAAAACATTTTGTTTCATAAAAACTCTCTCCAGGTTTAGCTCGATTTATTTCGACGTGAAATTAGGTAGATAAACAATTATTCGAGTGGCAATAATTTATAACCCCAGTACCCCTTGTAAACTTGATTAAATATAGAAATCAAAACAGATTTGCACAGCCATCGACTGGTCATTTGAGCTCGCTCGTTAAGGCCTAATCTGTAGGACCCCAAGTAATTCAAAACAGGGTTTATGTCATTATACAGTTTGACTTTAGTCGTTTAAATTGAACATCAGATAAATTAGATTTATCTCTCTATAATATTAGTACGAGTTCGATGATTAGTTGATTTTATTCAAGTGTGTAGTGAATGTTCATTTGATTTTGAGAACATAAACGTCACCCATATTTGCCAGACAAAAGTTTGTCCTTGATCAGCATAATCATCACGACAAACTAATCTAGAACGTCAAGTTCCTATTTGCAAGACTGAAAAATCTATACAAATAAATAAAATTGTCTATTTGTAATGTCAATATAACAGTTTTTTTTTTGTGTCTGTCTGTCGGTCTATCTGTCTGTTTGTTCTCATTAATCTCCGAAACGACTGGACTGATTTCTACGAGACTTGTGCCGCATTGCGTTCGCCAGTCTCCTTTCTAATTTTCGACCAAAAGTGACCCCAATTTCCAAAATCATTTATTCAGGGATCAGGGCCAGTGCACTTGATTAGTCAGCACTTGCTTGGTGCCCTTGTAGAGGAGTTTGAAGATATGGAGGAAATGGAGGAAGAGATGTTAGATGAAGAAGAAGGTGATGAGTTTAAGGATGAGGATGACGAAGAGGGAGAGCTCAAAGGAAAGAAGGCGAAAATTTCAAACAACGCCAAAGGCAAGGCTCCGTCACCCAAGAAGAAAGCCAAGAAGTGAACCGCCTGCAGCACCCGCCTTGCCCGGCCTCGCCCGCCCGCTCGCTGACGCACCGCACACGCGCCCGAACTTACGAGTCCAATTCCATTTAAGACTGACTACAACCTCGATCACATAACTTTAGGTATAACATACCTTGTGTATTTATGGAGATATTTCGTTTACGTTTGCACCACAGGCCAGTACTTGTAAGTGCGGAGCGGTAGAGAGCGGCGCGGGCGAGGTGGGACTGGCGTATCTCTTAGTTTTACGATATAGTGTGGTAATTCAGTCTAGGTTAGCGTTGTATCGACTCTAGCGTGCCTGGGTGAGTGGAAGTGTGAGCATTTGTTTGTGATAGTTACTGGTCGAGGTATCTGCAAACTTATCGATTCAATCCCGTGTGGTTACCGATGATCGAGTGTGATTCTTCACTTATTTTTTTTTATATTTTCTTAACTAAATTTCCATTCCTTACTGTGGTATAGTGTTATGGATTTCAAATTTATTAATAAAGTAAGTCTTAAATTCACAGATGTATTTTTAAGTTAAGACATAATTAAGCATAATCGGTGTACTCTTAAGACATTGATCATTTTGTATGGAGTAGCTACCGGGCGACATGTAATTGAATATGCTAACGATTTCTCATTTCAGAATGAAAAACTGATAATCTATTATAGTTTAATTGTACATATACGTTATAAAAGCATAAGAATAGTAACAATAATTGATTTGTGCGAACACTTTTTAATTAGTGAGAGCTGTTGATAAATAAAACGATAACAAATGCTTGCAATATTCACCTAACGTAGGTACCAACTGTGTCATTTAATTATCTAGCTTACTAGAGCAGAATTCTAATGTACGTTATTTCACTGAGTAACTCCATAAGCAAAACAAATAGAGTACAATTTTTCCCTATTTCTTTTAAGTAAAACGGAGACATGAGAATATGAAACCTATTTATGAGAGAAATGTTCATTAGTCTCACTTACTGGTTTCCGAGAAAATTCTTGGCGTGGTCGTGGAAACATAGCACCAATATATAATTTTTACTGAAAACTAAACTAACTTTGTAGTATATCTTAACTTCGAATTTCAAAGATTTATCAAACTGAAGTGTTCGTTAAGATCTCTCAGAGTTTGTAGAATCAATAACCACTGCAGGAAGTTTTGAAGTGGTAATCTAATATAACTTTATTTAACTACCAGTGTAAGGCTTGAGATCAACAGAAAACAGATATCACCATTCATCATTTCGGCCGAATCAAGTCCACAGCTGGACACAGGCCTCCCCCAAAGATCATCACAACGACCGATATGTGTTGTGTGACCATTGGGGGGATTTGCCATAATCGCCACGCTTGGCAGGTGGGTTGGTGATCGCAGTTGAGTTGTTAATATGCTCGAAGGACCCTGCTGCCCATCCTCCGGCATGTTCCATAGTCACCTTTTACGACACCCACGGGATGAGATGGGTTGGTGCTATTCGTAGCCGGCACCACATGGCACTGACGGACAGATATCAAACGCAACAAACGAAACAGATATACTGATATCTAGTACATTAGATATCTTAGGATTATTTTTGTTGTGCCGCATAGTCCATATAGGTAACACCTACTTATTTGATTCCTATCGATATGATAGAATACCTTTTTTATTTTTTTATTGGTGGCCAGAAGACATAATTCTTCATGAACTTCCTTCGCTCCGGGGAAGGGCGAAGGGGTATGCCGGACTCCTACCGACTAAAACCACTGGAGCGGTCATCTTCGGCACCTAAGGATGATGGAATACCTAAAAATTTGTCTTTGTCGTAATAGTGTAACCTTTATATTCTAAAAAAACTAGAACAACTTTTCTTATTAACATCAATGTTTATTGAGGCGTTATTCTAACAAGAAAATTTTGTGGCGACACTGTATTATTAAGAAAGCTAACTTCAAACCCCTTGAGATACCAAATATTATACATCTACTAATTACGTTGCCAAGATAATATAATAAGGATCTAATTAACATCAAATTATGTTTCGATTTTATCTTTATGAGCTTCAAGCATGATTGACAGAATGATTATTATCGATCCCTAGAGGTGGTATTATGGGGCCCCGGGAGTCGTGGGCGCACAGATTGGGGAGTCTGCGTGCTCACACCGAGCGACCCCCGGGAAGACAGTGGCGCGCACGTGGTCACGTGCCACCTTGTGCGCAGCACAGTGCACAGCGAGGCTTGGGGGGATCCTTTACAATCCTCCCCGAGAAGTGCCTGGGGGGCGACCTTTTTACAGTCACCTTCCCTCCGCTAGAGGGTGTGACCGCTTTACAGTCATCCCTTCCGTGATGTGCCTAAAGGCGTGGCACCAATGAGTGGTTCTAGTGTGATCTCACGAGGACCTGCACCGAAGGGGGGCTCCCTTCGGTGCCGAAGATGACCGCTCCAGTGGTTTTAGACGGTAGGAGTCCGGCATACCCCTTCGCCCTTCCCCGGGGTGAAGGAAGTTCTATGTAGAATTTCCACTGGACAACTAAAAAAAAGGAGTGGTATTAGACAAAATTACCTACTGATAAAATCTAATAAACTGGGCGGTGCTGCAACCTCTGCAGCGGTGCCGCATTGACTATCGGTACATCGAAGTATTGGAGTGCTTATACAAAAGCGACAGCATGTCGGTCCGAGTTCATGCACAGAGCACGGGGGCAATTCCATTGCAGAGAGGTTTGAGGCAGGGGGACATTATATCCTCGAAATTGTTTATCGCTACAATGGAGCATGTCTTTAAGTTACTGGAAAGGATACGGCATTAACATCAATGGCGAGTATATCACTCACCTTCGATTTTCTAATAACATCGTAGACGTGGCAGAATCGCTGAAAAAGTTCAGCCCTATGCTCTATAATCTCAACAGAGTATCCCAGGCTTTAAAGTGAACAAGAAGAACAATGAGCAAGACGAAATTCATGTCAAACACGCACGTCTACCTCAGACAAACCTTCCATTTAAGTAGCTCGAACGTCGGTAAAGAGTCATATTGTGAAATCCGACTCGGCTGGGCAGCGTTCGGGAAACTTTGCAACGTTTTTTCATCAACCATACTGCAGTGCCTCAAGATGAGTCTTTAACCAGGGTGTGTTACCAGCGATGATATTGGGACAGAATCGTGGTCACTCACTATGGGCCATATAAGAAAGCTCAAGGTCACTCAGTGAGCTATGGAGATAGCTATGCCGTGCCTCTACGAGATCCAATCAGAATTGAGGAGATCCGTAGAAAGATCAAATTTACCGACATAGCTGAAAGGAATTGTAAGCATAGGGAACATTGCTCCCAGAACTGATGGCTGTTGGTGTAATAAGTTTCTCCAGTGGAGACCGCCCACCGAAAACCGTAGCGTGGAACATTCTCGGCCGAGTTTTTATTTTTTTGTTGATGTTCTCATTTACCTTTCATGGAAGTGTTGTTATATAATAATAATATATTTATATCGTGTAGGGTTTTCGAAGTCAATATTTTTTTTTATTAAAAAGTTTTATTTGATTCTTTTTAGTGTAAATAAATGTAAAAACTTTTTCCAATTTGGTACCAGTATTTAACACTAAAAATAAGAATGACTCAAATCGGTTCTCTGATCTGAGAGGTATCGAAACTATTAAGACATCATCTAGATAAGCGCAGTCAAATTAACCTGTTTATTGAAGGTGGTTAAAAAACTACTAAATCAAATGTAATTTAATTTTTATGGGACCAATTCGAAAGCATTCTACATCAGTTAAAGAAAGAATTGGTCAAATCGGCCTATAAATCTCGGAGTAATCGGTATACAACATAAAAAAATACGCATCGAATTGAGAACCTCCTGCTTTTTGAAGTCGGTTAATAACAACATTTCTCACATCTGCGGTGAATGTATTAATATTCTTTTTAATATTTGAAACATGTACACAACATAGCTGCTTTAAAAGCCTAAATATAAATATTTCAGTAATAAATTTAATGAATCAACTATGATAACTTTATAATTTAATAAAATGGTAATGTCTAAGGTTTTCGCGATTGTCACTCATTTTAATAAAACACTTTTAAACAGATTCCATCGCTTGTATTATAGATTCGTTTTTCCTGACGTTTCGAACACTTTGCAGGGTCTATATCTATAATATACGCGATGTAATCCGTTTAAGTGTTTTATTTTAATGAAGTGGTTTATATCCGATCCCGCTCTTATAGCGGTCATAACAGCTGTTGATTTTAAACACATATACAAGATAGCTGCCGTTCAAAGTTTGCAAATATAAATATTTCAGAAAACCTTAAATTTAATAATTTACTACTTTAATATCAACGTAACATTTTTATAAATGTATAAATCTGTCCATATAGGTTCCCGTTCTCATGAATACGTTATAAAACCATACTAATTTCACTCACATTTGCGGTGGTTGTATGAATATTTAAAAAGTTATCGAAATAGCTGCTGTAAATGCCTATTTCATTCGTGGGGAAATACTCATGGACTTGCTCCCCAGGGAGATTGGAGGGGGACTCTTACCGGCTATAGCCTTGGTGTTCATCCGTGCACTTTTGGCCGGGGTCGCGGAAGGCCCTGTAGCATTCGTCTGAGACCCCCGTAGCGCCGGTTCACCTGGAAACACCCCATCTCGTTGTTATAAAATCTGAAAATATTAAATTTCGAGCATTATAATTACAAAACATCAGAAATAAATCTATTGAACCAACATTGATATTAAGGTTACATTTTTGCAGGTATTTTCATTATATTTTCCCTCTCCCTGGAGCATCATCAACATTGACAGCCTTCTCGGCGTTAGAGAGATTAATTCACAATTTCACCGACAAAATCCTGATTTTAAAAGATAACTAAGATAAGTTGATTCTTATGGTGTAAAATCAATGTTGGTTAAGGAAGTTCTAACCATAGTAAATTTTTAAAGACAACATATTTATATTTCGAATTCCCTTAAAATTATTAACATCTAGACAATTTTGTATAAATTCATTGCAGCAATTTGAATTGGTTAACACTTTATGAACGATTTGAAACAGATAACCTATGAATATCTATTTAATCTTATATTTAGCATCGTCGCAGCAAAGTTATTCATGTCCATAAGGAACAAACAAGCAATAAGCAAGCGATATATTTCCGTAAGCTTATTTTGATTAATTAATGCATTGTTGTTGTTTGTTTCACGTTTTGGATTTAAATATTGGATCATAATAATATCATGATAATAATTTACTACAAATAATGACATCTAATGGTGGTAGTCCCCTTATTGCAAGAGACCGGCTAATTAGGTAATATGTAGGAAGTTTAGATAGTGGTGTTTAAACTTTAGACTTTTTCCGGTTTAAAGGGCACTGTCGCAAGTGAAGTTAATTAATAATTAAATTAAATTATTACTGGTAATATCCGTTGGGAGCTTTGTTCTCAAAGTTGTTGACGAGTTGACCTGGGACAAACTGTCCATTTAGGTAGATCCAACTTCGTGAAAGAGGTCAATCGTTGAATCCGACTCGGCTGGACAGTGTTCGGGAAACATCGCAACGTCTTTTCGTCAACAATACCGCAATGCCTCAAAGCGAATGTCTTTAACCAGTATGTGTGATGATATATGAAACAGAGACGTGGTCACTCACATAAGCCTCATAGGAAAGCTCAAAGTCACTCACCGAGCTATGGAGAGAGCTATGCTTGGTATTTCTCTAGATAAAAAAGAAAGAATGAAAGAAAAAGTTTCATTTTGGACTCGTACATATATTACGATATGATAAAAGTATATGGCTTAGTAGTGCTGTACGAGGCCAAAAAAAGGTTCCTATCTCAGCATATGCTGCAGCAGTTTATACAGCGCTAGTCTTCTGATAGGGCCTATATGTTGATGCCACGGGCGGTTACAGCATAATATTAAAAGATAGATACATATTAATAACTGAGGAAAAAGCACGAGATTGAATCAGAAATGAGGAGATCCGTAGAAGAACTAAAATCGCCGACATAGCTGAAAGGATTAGTAAACTGAAGTGGCAATGGGCGGGGGGCACATAGCTCGTAGAACTGATGGCCGTTGGTGCAAAAAGGTTCTCGAGTGGAGACCGCGCACCGGAAAACGCAGCGTGGGACGACCTCCAACGAGGTGGACAGACGATCTGGTGAAGGTCGCTGCGAGTCGTTGGATGAGGGTGGCATGTAACCGCTCGCTGTGGAAATCTAAGGGAGAGGCCTTTGTTCAGGAGTGGACGTCCTGTGGCTGATATGATGATAATGATTACTGGTATTTAACACCATTAACTAGCTATAATTGGTTATTTACTCTAGTATGCCCAGGCGAACGACAGTAAATAACTAATGGGTGGAGGGGACGAGCGCAATGTGGTGCCACTCAGGACAAGTATTTGGGTAGCATTACAATTGTCATGGGCAGGCGTGATGGCTACCATCAGGCGAATGCCCAGCAAGTCTCGTTCCAAGTTGAATAAAAAAATACATACTACATCTACACCTACCAACACAAATGTATTTATTATAATGTTTGCGCAAACATATAAATCCTATATTTGGAGCCACTCTCCGTACCCCTTTTAATTGTTCAATTTGAATTTATTACTCCCTTGGTCATTAATGTTTCACCATTTAATTTGTTTTATAGCCCTTCGCAGATTTTCTGTCAATTCAGAATTGGGAAATAAATTCTTCAATATTTGTTTACAAGGAGCTTTAAATATGTAGATATAAAGACATATATGTACCAAATGTAGCTATATAGACATACGAGTATATGTACCAAACCTGCGATCTATCCGCAGATCAATTACTGCAAGTATATACACTATTTTCTAGATCATTGTATCTGTATCTTTCATCATCATCATCATATCAGCCACAGGACGTCCACTGCTGAACAAAGGCCTCCCCCTTAGATTTCCACAACGAGCGGTCACATGCCGCTCTCATCCAACGACTCCCAGCGACCTTCACCAGGTCGTCTGTCCACCTCGTTGGAGGTCGTCCCACGCTGCGTTTTCCGGTGCGCGGTCTCCATTCGAGAACCTTTGTGCCCCAACGGCCATCAGTTCTACGAGCAATGTGCCCTGCCCATTGCCACTTCAGTTTACTAATCCTTTCAGCTATGTCGACAACTTTAGTTCTTCTACGGATCTCCTCATTTCTGATTCGATCTCGTAGAGAAATACCAAGCATAGCTCTCTCCATAGCTCGCTGAGTGACCTTGAGCTTTCTTATGAGGCCCATTGTGAGTGACCACGTCTCTGTTCCATATGTCATCACTGGTAACACACACTGGTTAAAGACTTGCGTCTTGAGGCATTGCGGTATTGTTGACGAAAAGACGTTGCGAAGTTTCCCGAACGCTGCCCAGCCGAGTCGGATTCGACGATTGACCTCTTTCTCGAAGTTGGACCTACCTAACTGGACAGTTTGTCCTAGGTAGACATACTCGTCAACAACTTCGAGAACAGAGCTCCCAACGGATATTGGGATGGGCACGACATGGGCATTTGACATGACTTTTGTCTTGCCCATGTTCATCTTAAGGCCCACCTGTTGGGAAACTCTGTTGAGATCATCGAGCATTGTGCTGAGCTCTTGCAGCGATTCTGCCATGACTACGATGTCATCGGCAAATCGAAGGTGAGTGATATACTCGCCATTGATGTTAATGCCGAATCCTTTCCACTCCAGTAGCTTGAAGGCATCCTCCATTGCAGCGGTGAACAGTTTCGGGGAAATGACGTCCCCCTGTCTCACACCTCTCTGCAATGGAATTGCCCCCGTGCTCTGTTCATGTACTCGGACCGACATGGTGGCGTTTCTGTATAAGCACTTCAACACTTCAATGTACCGATAGTCAATCTGGCACCGCTGCAGAGACTGCAGCACTGCCCAGGTTTCGATCGAATCGAAGGCTTTCTCATAGTCCACAAACGCCAAGCATAGTGGCAGATTATACTCCTCGGTCTTCTGTATAACCTGCCGCAGCGTATGGATGTGGTCTATGGTACTGAAACCTTTTCGGAAACCGGCTTGTTCGGGAGGCTGGAAGTCATCAAACCTGCGCTCGAGACGATTTGTGATGACCCTTGAGAACAGCTTATAAACATGGCTCAGAAGTGAGATGGGTCTATAATTCTTCAATAGGGTGTTATCACCCTTTTTGAAGAAGAGCACCACCTCACCTCTGTTCCACGCTTCCGGCGTTGTGCCCTCGAGTAAGACGGAATTGAATAGCTTCTGAAGGACTTTAAGTACCGGTGTGCCACCCGCTTTCAGAAGCTCTGTCGTAATTCCGTCTCCACCCGGCGCCTTGTTATTTTTAAGCTGTTTCAAGGCCATCCTAATCTCGTACAGGCTGATGTCCGGGATATCCTCGGTATAGTGTCGGGTTAGTTTGGCTCGCGGGTCTTTGTCAGAGCCAATGGTAGGTATAGTTACCGAGGTGTATAACTGCCGGTAGAACTTCTCAATCTCTCTCAAAACCTCTGGCTTAGTCGACGCTACACTGCCGTCCTCGGTCTTCAGCTTCATAATACGACTTTGCCCAATAGACTTGTCTCTTGCGAACACTTTGGAGCCTTGATTCCGCTCAATCGCCTCTTTAACACCGTTGGTGTTAAAGGTGCGGATATCGTGACGCAAGGACTTCCATATCCGTCTATTGAGCAGTCGGTATGCTTCAGCATCACCGGAGGACTGCAGCGTCATGGCGCGTCTTTCTGCCAAGAGGTCGAGAGTGTGATCGGAGAACTTTTTTGGTCTACCTTTACGGTGGGCCTTAAAGAACTTAGACCCAACCGTTTGGACAGTTTCTACAAACCTACCATTTAAATCGTCCACAGATACGCAATGTTCTAGGCACTCGAAGCGGTTTTGGAGTTCGAGTTGAAAGCTCTCGGGGTTTTGGATATGAGCACTAGAGGGCCGGAGCGTAGACCTCATCAGACGAGACCTCTCAACTTTGAGATTAATATTCAATGTGCCTCTTACCATTCGGTGATCACTACCGGTTTTCACCCTGTGGATCACAGAGACATCATTGAATATTTGCCTCCTATTGGTCATGATGAAGTCAATCTCATTCCTCGTGGAACCATCGGGACTCATCCAGGTCCATTTCCTGTGAGGCGGCTTTTGGAAAAAGGAGTTCATCACGAAGAGTCCCTCCTTTTCCAAAAAGTCGGCCAGCCTCTGTCCCCTGGGGTTCCGTTGCCCATATCCAAATTGCCCCACTCTCAACTCACCATCGCATCGAGTGCCCAGCTTCGCGTTGAAGTCCCCCATCACAACAGTGAAGTGTGTCTTCGAGGTATGTATGGCCCTACTTACGTCCTCATACATACTCTCTACTTCATCATCTGGGTGTGTCGAGGTCGGTGCGTAGACCTGTATGACCTTCAACGAATACCTCTTGGATATTCTGAGTATAAGGTACGCTACCCTGCTCGACACACTTTCGATAGCCACTATGCTGTTAATGAGGGACCTGCGGACGAGAAACCCGACACCACCTTGAGACAGATGTTCGCCTTCCCGGTAGTAGAATAAGTTGCCAGATTTCAGGGTTATCGTGTCCTCGCCCTCTCTTCGGACTTCTGATAGACCCATGATATCCCAGTGCAACTTATCTATTTCTTCTTCCAGCTCAACAATCTTTTCGTCTGCCCTCAGTGTGCGTGTGTTATACGTTACCAGGGCCAGTTTTCGTTTGGGGTGGTAGCCGGATCCCGTCCGGTGATTCTTAGCACCCCCTGCCCCGCCATTACCGTGGCCGCTACCATGACCAGGAATAGCGGGGCTGCCGGGAACTGGGGGCCGGTGCATTAGTCGTGTCGTCATTTTGGGGGGAATTTGCCGATACTCACCACGCTTGGCAGGCGTGTTGGTGAGCGCAGTAATGCTTCTGTTCAGCAAAGGGACGCTGCTGCCCATCCCTTTGGTTAAGAGTCCCTTAGTCGACTTTTACGACCTCCACGGGAGGAGACGGAGTGGTGCTATATTCTTAATCCGGACACCACACGGATTATCTCATATCACGGATCTGTATCTTTAAGATCTATATATAAGATTACCGTACATATTTTTACTATTGTGTGTAATAGCAGGAACTATGCGTCGTTTAGCTTCAATATATAACGTCTAAAAATACAGAACTTAATTTTAAGGTGAACATTTAAGCATATTACCTAATATACGCAGAAAAGCTATAGCACCCCCCGCATTCAATTTACCAACGCTTTCAAAGCCATTTTGGGTCTGCCTCACTATTGCAGCGCTTCGGGTATGTTCTCATGGACGCGCATGGACAGTTTTCATGCGACCATGTGGCAGCGCTACGCATCTCTTGTGCGCAGAGTGCGGGACAGCTCCAATACCGGTCTCAGTATGATAGCAAACAGATTGGACTGTCCTTATGTGCGACACTGCTGTGACACGCAAGTTACATATAGTGTCGCACGTAAGAGACTACTGTAATAAATATGAGCTAATTGTGATTGACGTATCTAATTTGTGTTTTCATGTTGAATTTACTCGTTTGTATTTATTTATTTGTAATTTTTTATTTATTAATCAATAATTTAAATATGTTTTTAATATCGGTTATGTGGAAATAAATGATATTTATCTTTAATTTAATTTAATATTAATAAAAAATATTGTAATTTCCATTTTCATTTTCTTTGCAGTAATGATTTAATTTGTCAATAAAGTTACTATTTTGAGCAGTCAAAAACAATCTTTTTTCAATATTTTATTCCAGCGGTAGGCAGGTATTTGATCGATATTTTCGGAAGCGAGGAGTCTCGGGAAATCTAGCCATACTCGAAACGAGAAGTTGGAGGTATTTTAACATTTGCGCCCACCACACAGATGGCACGGTTAAATTAAATGTAACTAAATTTAAAGATTTCTTTTATGAAGAAACTTCAGGTAGTAGGTACCTACTATTTATTTAATTAAAAGACTATGTGATTAATATTTATACCTACCTCAGGAAGGAAGTTAAGGTACTACCTTCAAAGTACCTATTTTTTTAATAAAATTACACAAATTATGTAATTACAGTTTTATAACTCAAAGTTTAATTGGTTCGTTTTTGTTAAAAAATGTGTAAGTAATTAAAATATTAATTTGAACAAATAATAAACATTTGATGATCATTAAAAAGCATAATTTAATATTGCATTTAATTAACAACTTTATGATTGGGAAATTTCTCGAAATTCGAACAGTCTCGGGTATTCCTTGTCGAGAATTCCGGAGTCCAAAGAAAACAAAATAAGTCCAGAAATTAGAAACCCTAGCGGTGGGTATTCTTTATTCATAAGCGGCTTCCTAAGAAAAAGACGAATACGAAATAAATTTTTGAGCTCTTGATATAGGAACTTTTTAAAATGAATAATTATAAAAGTTTAAAACTGAAAATTACAAGTTGTCTGTGAGTGAATACCCCATGTTTTTATAGGAGCCTTTAATATATTAGTCTTATGAGTTTGTCTTCAAGCCACAAAAATAAAAAACGAGAGCTCAATAATATGCAGTAAAAACAAGAAGAAACTGCCAAGTTATTTTTATAAAGTTTTCGTATATATGATGCTTACTTAGATATAATAAAATGTAATAGAGTACATAATTCAGGATGTAAGCCATAACATAACTTAACGTGATTTTATTCCCTGACAGTAATCCCCAGTTACATAAACACATCATAATTTCCCGACATCGACATTTTAACCGTAGTAAAATATATTTATGTCATAGGTAACGATAATTTTATGGTAAAAAGGATTTCATTTGATTTCGTAGTAGTTTTGTTACCTATGAAGTTGGCAATACCGTGACAACCCCGTGAGTCATGTGGGCAGTTATTGTGCTAGAGAATTTTAATATTAAAGCGGCAGTCCGTTTCATGTTCTCAAAGAGCTCAGATGGCACAACAAGTCTGTCGGTTGCCAATTATTAAATTTACAATAAAGTCTACAGATTATTCTCTATATGAATCGTGTACCACAAAACCATATAGAAGACCAGGCAGTCTCATCAAGCCTAAATGTTGAGTAGGAAACTCTGTTTTTTTGTGTAAAAAAGAACTTACAACCACAGAATTCATCTCTCTCCCTAGCCTAAGCAACTTTATACATCTTGTCGGTAGTCCATTCTTACAGAAGATTTTTATTCTATTTAGCATGAACATTTCAATCATATCAGCCATTTATACGTTATATTTCCACGATTGTGTGTCATTTTTAGGGGGTATTTGCCAATACTCACCACGCTTGGCAGGTGGGTTGGTGAGCGCAGTATGGTTACTGTTCCACAGAAGAGACGCTGCTGCCGATCCTTTTAGCACAGTTCCCTTAGTCGCCTTTTATGACATCCAAGGGAGGAGATGGAGTGGTGCCATATTTTTTACCCGGAACCAGACGGAACTTCCTTATTCCATGAACATTTACGTGGTTACGATTAAGGCAATTATTACAACGCTGATTGTTAATAAGTTACTTCCCATATTTGAGATAATTGTTGCTACAGTTAACAGTTAAACCTTTGTTATTTATGTAGACCATATAAAATACACTGAAACTGCTTAAAATTTTTACTCTTAAGAGAAAAGCTAGATAATATCAATCATCATTTCGGCCTAATGAAGTCCACTGCTGAACACAGGCCTCCCCCAAAGATCACCACAACAACCGATATGGGTGTGTGGTGGGCTCATTGGGAGTTGGAATTGCCATAATCGCCACGCTTGGCAGATGGGTTGGCGATCCCAGTTGTGTTGTTAATGTGCTCGTAGGACGCTGCTGCCTATCCTCCGGCCAATCCCTTAGTCGACTTTTACGACACCACACGGCACGGATAATATCAATGGTGACTATTAAATATAGTTTACTTTACATTGTTGTTAAAGGATAGGTGTGACAACAATGCTGGACATAATCTGGACTGGCCTTATAAAGCTAAAATGCCAGGTTTAAAAGGAAGGTGTGATAATAGTTCGTTCATCAATTAAGTTTTACTATACAGAATTTTATAGAAGCAGTCATTTTATTCCGTGTCACCTAAACAAATTTAAAATCAATGTTATCTAACACGTTCTGAACTACATATGGAATAACTACACACTATTATGTGCATATTATTTACCAAAACCAATTCCAGACATTCAGACCAACATTCTCTTTAAATGTACTCCAGAAACCTCATGGTGAATAACTTTGAAAAGCCGTAAAAATTATGAATGGCCTAACTAACTTTGACTTTGATGGAGTCATAAAGATTTATCTGATTTACGGCTGAAGTTTTTTGTACACTTTATCATAAGTTTATATGAAAAACAAACTGGCAAAAACAAGTAAGAGCTATACAGATGGGAATCTTTTAAGGAAAATCGGCAAGGCTTTTATAAAGCTTTGGAAAACCCATCTATGTTGCTGCAAAAAGATCTTGATAAAATTTTCTGAAATTTATGTATCAATTGAGTCACAACTTCTTTACGGAAATATATCGTGTTCGTTCCATTTATTCTATATACACACGTGCAGCGCGTAGTTTAAATAAAACAATATTTTATATTCTAATATTATTCGTTCATATAACATATTCTTTATGTTTTGATCCTGAACGAATACAGTTTTGGTGCATCCAATAGAACTTATCAAAGTTGAAGCCAGATGTGCATTAACAAAATATTTATACTAGACTTTCAAATTGATCCCTTAACAGTGAAAACTCTACTACTGAATTCTGACTGTCATCATAATAATCACAAGAAATTCAGTACCAATATAAAGAATCAATTTCAACGTAATTTACATTTGTCAGTTATAAACGCCATGTAGTGCTCATTACCAGTCTGATGCCAGATCTTAACTGTGATTGGCGGGTGCTATTGAATAATTGGATCCGAATCCACTACGCAGTCAATCTTAATAGAATACACATTACATCGGTTATAACTTTCGTTTAGAGACTTGTTCAAACATTTTAGAACGACATGAAATTAATTTCGATTTTGATTTATAAAGAGCTTCTGATACCGTAAGTTTTGCTTGTCTTTGTTGTGCTAACTTACATGATTTGTATACTTTAATTTGTTTGTAGTCTATAATTTCTAAAATGTCCACTTGCTGTTATGTGAATTGTTTGTAACGTGTAAAAATTTTCTTTCTTTTTAATGAAATGTCTAATATTTGTACGGCTCTTTATTCTGAGCTGCTTATGATCTAGTCTATTCTAGTTAAAGGTATCGAGTTAATTATCAGTTTTCTGCGTCGATCTACCTTGGTGCCAATTCCTAGCATACCGCCTATCTTTTCTGGAGTTAACTCTCTATCTTTATTTATTTATCATAGCAGCCACTGTTGAGTGTCCTATAAGCCTTCTCTTTAATACGCTACCTTTTTCTATCCTGTGCAGTCTTCATCCATCGTTATTTGGCTACACTGATGATATCGTCCACTCATCTGGCAAGTGGAGTACATGGTCGTCTTGGATTCATAGACCGCCATTCTGTTCGTTCATTTTCATCTTCCATCATATATAACACACGTTAACTTTATGCGATTCGATTATTATGTTATATTGGTTCCGTGTGGCTCTCGGCAAAGAATATACTACCCATTTCTACCCGTGGGTGTTAAAGAACGACTAAGCATTGATATAAAGGGGATAAGCAGCAGCATCCTCTTGTGTACTAATAACAACTGACTGCTATCAACAATCTGTCTGCCAAACAAGGCAATATCCCCTATACTTGCTTATCGGAGTAATCATTGCGGGGACCAGTCCAGCAGTAGATATTAAGGGGCTGATATCTGTATATGTGTGTTAAATTGAACTATAAAATTAAAAGATGACTTGGTCATATAAACATTCCAATTTAAACACTGATATCTTATACACTTTATGTTCCAAATCATTTTCAAATGATATCTGAAGAACTCGTAAACTTGTTAAAAAACCATTTGTCTCATCAGTGAATCTCAATAAAGACGGAAAACACCCACACCTTATCCGTTAGCAAAGCTAAAGCCAGATAATAGCCAGCCTTAATCTTTGTTCCATTCAACAGGTGAAATGGAATGTCCCGTGCACTTTACTTTACAAGACCCCGCACTCCACTCGACACATTATTTTTTCTTTTGCACATAAGATTTCATGAGTATTTTTAGAGAGTGTACTTATATGTAGTTACAAAAGTTACAAAAACCATGTTTCATGCATCTTTGGTGAATAGCAGCGGTCTCTTATTTTAATACAGTGTGGGTAATATTATATGCAAAGTAATATTGCGGCCATATTCTACGTCGGATGTCATTTTAAGGATCTAGATAGACAGTTTTTTTTTTTTTTAAACTTTACCCTACACTAGGATTTCCTCTGTGTCGTGGGTGCGTTTACAAACACAAATTCCCCAAATAATACACCCAGACCCGGAACAACTACCTGCAGATCGTACAAATATTTGTTCCGTGCGGGAATCGAACCCACGACCCGGTGCGCAGTAGCCGACTGGATCAGCCACTGCACCAACCGTACCGTGCAATTATAGGGTCTGAGTGTTATTTAATACATCTTGGTGACTAGACGAGCGTGTGATTTGCCTTGTGGTAAGCGACATGCCTGCCCATAATAATTAGAATGCTACCCAGGGCTAGCCCTTTTTTTTATTGATCCGGTGGAAATACATCATGTACTTCCTCCGTCCCGGGAAAGGGCAGAGGGGTCCTATTGGCTAAAACCACCGGAGTGGTCATCTTCGGCAGCGAAGGGAGGCTACAGGGACTCGAATAATCTCCATCTAGAGCCACCCATTGGTGCCACGCCTTTAGGCACATCTCGGAGGGGATGACTGTAAAGCGGTCACCCCCTCTAGCGGAGAGAAGGTGACTGTAAAAAGGCCACCTCCCCAGGCACTTCTCGGGAGGATTGTAAAAGAGTGGCCCGAAGCCCAGCTATGTGCTATGCTGCGCACAGCGGTACGTGACCACATGCACACCGCTGACTTCCCGGGGGTCGCTCGGTATGAGCACGCATATTTGCCAATAAGCTCGCGACCCCCAAGGCCCCCAGAACTAGGCCTGCGAAGCATCACACTGCGCTCGTCACCTCAAGACGTAAAGCTATTTAGCCTCTTGTACGGTGCACGTACATGTTTTTAAAATATTCATCATTTCGGCTGAAAGAAGTCCACTGCTGGACACAGGCCTCCCCCAAAGATCACCACAACGACCAATATGGATGTGTTGTGGGCTCATTGGGGGGATTTGCCACAATCGCCACGCTTGGCAGACGGGTTGGCGATCGCAGTTCAGTTGTTAATGTACTCGAAGGTACGGTACAGGTACGCTGCTGCCCATCCTCCGGCTAATCCCTTAGTCGACTTTTACGACACCCATGGGAGGAGATGGGGTGGTGGCATTCTGAGCCGGCACCACACGGCATTTTAAAATATTGTACTTTAGAAAAATATGTTAGCTGTAAATAGGCTCGCATGATTGCACTTTGATCGCGACCTACATTCGGAAGTGCGTTGACATATGGCAGAGCGTACCTGATGCATTTTGCACATAATTTAATTAATGTTCAATTAGACGTGGTTTGAGTCCGGACACTTGCATTTTTTCCCTTTTTCCCGTGGAACATTGACTGACAGCCTTACATTTTAATTGCATTTTCTGCATAATTCTATTTACATTTGCACTGACAAACTTTAATGTTTAGTTAACACACCGAACACCTCTTATGCGTAGTAATTTCACTAGCTACAGTGCACTTCTAATCGGAGCACAGAAATGTCAAATTTTAAACACGGCTTCTTAGCGGCGAATATCTGGCACTAGGGTGATAGTTACCTAGCCGGCCCCTTGCAATAATAGACATACCACCAGTTGGTGCAGGTGAGATTTATCTTAGTATCTGCGAATACATATAAATACTTGTTCATTAAATAAATTACAGTACAAAGTAAAATCAATTGGATTCCGCTGCTTACACATTTATATATGCGTGTCGCACGAATGTCTCGGACGTAGTGTACTAGTTTTGTGGCTCAAGTATAACTATTTTTTAATTATCCTGGTTTAGGTTGTCCTGGTGATGAGACGCGCAAAACATTCGCGTGGTGGTAAGCGTCACGTCATACCGTATGGTGCCGGCTACGAATAGCACCAACTCATCCCTTCCCGTGGGTGTCGTAAAAAGTGACTATGGGATTAACCGGAGGATGGACAGTAGCGTCGAGTACATTAGGTACACAACACAACTTTACACAACAGGCCTTTGTTCAGCAGTGGACATCCTGTGGCTGATATGATATGATAAGAGAGTCGATGAGCTATGAACCTGAGTGAATGGCACGTTGCGACATTATTAAGCACTAAGCACCCTTGAAGGCGCGCCATTAGACGACATGTCACTCATCAAAAAGGCTTTTTTCTTTAAGTTAACCGTTACGGCTTACGATTTTTACTGTTTCTACTTTCTGTATATTTTTAGGTACGTCAAGTATATTGTATTGTAATGCTTTGGTTCTGTCAAAGAAATTGTTTTCTTTATATTATGAAAGTTATAAAAACATTTCAAACAACGGAGTGATTGATTCCAATAGATGTCCTTTGATCGTTCAAGTATTTCTTTTTTGTTCTGGTGGTCTAAAAATCGCGTCTGTGGTACTGGAAGGTACTGATTTATATCTCATATAGTAAATACGTCTACGTTTAAAGTGTGTATCATCAAAGCGCTAAAATAAAGATATCTAGATAAATAATTCATGATATTTACAAAAATCTGAACAAACTAAAGGTCAGCAGTACAGAATTTTTCACTAATCTTCTTGGATCCATATTCATTAATAAAATCATAAAACTTTGAACTGAATAGTGGCAAATGGACCTCAATGATATTCTGAAGATTACCAATACGGTGCGTATGGTTTTGTTTGTAGTTTTAATGACATTTATTTTTATTATTGTAACTGGGCCCCGTATTACATGCAATCTAGCTGTGCTAAGCAGTGGCTAAGCAATTGGGTTTCTACGCTGCGTGTGTGTAATGTAGTAGAATTTCTCCTGTGTTCTGGATACAGTTTACAGACATGAATCTCACATGCACTAACAGACCCGAAACAAAATATTTGTTCCGTGCAGAGGTCGAACCCGCGTCACGTAGCGTAGAAACCCAATTGCTTAGCCACTGCTTAGCACAGCCAGATTGCATGTAATACGGGATCCAGCCTTCGGGATAGCGTGCACTAAATAAACTCATTAATATTTGTAGAACTATATAAAACGAATCATAAAGCTAATTGAAAGTGATTTGAAAGACTTATTTTATTTATTAATTTATTTATATACTCTTTATTGTACACCATATAATACGTAGAGATAAATATTTAAAAACAGATACATGTACAATGGGCGGTCTTATCGCACCCTTCTCTTTCAGACAACCTTTGGATGGACAGGAAGAAAGGTTTTTGAATAATAATTGTGAGACTTACGTAACGTAACGTTCCTTTCCAACCAAAAACCCAAAGTATCATTTTCAAAATTTCTACCTTCAAGATGTTTGTTTTTGTTTGATAATATATATTTTAATTACACTGTTATTTAGTGATAAATATGTTTAAGTAATAGTACCTGGATGACCGAGCTTTGCTCGGTATTTTCGTGTTACTTAACAACGCCATCTGCTGTTGTGTCGTTAAAGCAATTAGTTGCTCACAAAAAATAGTATTATTATTCGCCAATAGATGTCAGGAAGAGTCATATTTTTCAGTTGAGACTACTCAAACGCCTATAAAATGACATTTTCTAAAAATGATTCCTAGCTAGATCGATTTATCGCCCCCGAAACCCCCTATATACTAAATTTTATGAAAATCGTTGGAGCCGATTCCGAGATTCCAATTATATATATACAAGAATTGCTCATTTAAAGATATAAGATAAATATAATTTGAGCAATAAGCTGTAATTCGTTACGTCTATTGGAATGTAATCCAAAACTTGCTACGTTTTGTTAATGCAATGTGTTTTTATATTATTATTTTATAACATTTCAACTTCTGAACCCGGGCTCTAATAACCCAATGTTTTTTTTATGAAAGTCTTATACTCGTAAATATGTACTTATAATAAACATAAATTCATACTAGAACGTAGCTTGATTATTCGTCGGTCAAATTTCGCCATTCTAATTTAACAGTGGCTGATGTCAGTGAATTTTTTCATGGTCGGACACTAAACCAATCTCTTATAGGTGAGAAAGCGTAATTTAATTGATAGTATAGTAATACTTAATTAGGTTAGGATATTTAATTTATGTTTTATACGACTTGATGACGAGAAGTGCGAGCCATTCCCGAGATGGTATGCGTCCCGCTAACGCATAACAATTAGAATGCTACCCAGGACTATTCCTGCGAGGCATCAAACTGTGCTTATCACCGCGAAACGTAAAGTTATTTCCTTCGTCCTTCTAACCAGGGCACAGTAATGTCAAAAGTTTTCGCTTAGCAGCGGATATCTGGCACTGGGGTGCTACCTACCTAGCCGGCCTCTTGCATGAAGAAATCTACTACCAGTAATAACTTGGTAGCAGAATGACTGGCATTACCAACAAGTCAAGGACTTCTCGCAACAAAACAGTTTCACATAATAGTAGTAGTAGTGTAGTTATAACTCTATTAACACATAACGTGACATTGTCCTAACACGCAACACGACTAGGGTTGCCATCCGTCCCGATAATAACCCGGGTCACTGTTATCGAGGTCTGTGTCCCGACGTACCGACAAGACTTATATCTGTTAATTAGCCCGTAATACTTTATGTAGTAGTGGCTGGGTATTAAGTAAAATGGACATCCCCCGCCTCTAATACCACCTGAGTCAGTCAGTCAGTGAGTGAGGGCTCCAGGATTTCGAGGAACCACCCGTTGACTAGTCGGTGCAACGGCATGATTTAAGGCACACCCCGGAGTCCCAGGAGAGGGGGGTGACTGTGAAGAGGCCACGAACCCAGGCACATCTCGAGGGGATTGTAATGGCGGTGGCAGGTGTCCACCTGCGTACCTACGCGCCGTCTTTCCAGGGATCACTCGGTGTGACGGACATAACTTCAGAGTACATTTCAATTGAGATTCCTAGGCCAAGAGAACCATCCCGACGAGACCCAAGCCAAATATGGCAACCCTAAATATGACGCAATAACGGAAATTTTTGATCCAACCTAATTACAATTACGACATTTCATAAAAAACTAGCAGTTAGAATCAAACACAATGAGCATAGTTCGAATTTTGCAAGCCTTGTAATCTATTAACGGGAATAGAACGATGATGAAAATTCCTCGTTCAAAATAAGAAGGACCGACGTATTTGACATGGTTTAATGAAAGTCTAGAAATTACTCTCCCGCCCGAAGTCAATAAAACTTTGCAGTAAACTTAGACTGCTTATTACTAAGTATGTGTACACGGCTTGATGCTGCATACTTCATGTATTTTCAATTGTGATCTTTACAGTTCCTGTATATTATACTAGCTGTTGCCCGTGGTTTTACGCGCGCGTTTATTTTTATCAAATCCACCGGATGTTTAAAAAACGCTGAAATACGTAATTGCTATTTTTTTACTGAGAAGGTGAATACCATTTTCTTAACACGCTTTTATTAGCTTGGTGCAGGCTCAGGATGCCACCACCCCATCTTCTCCCATGGGTGTCGTCCTTCGAGTACATTAACAACTCAACTGCGATCGCCAACCCGTCTGCCAAGCGTGGTGATTATGGCAAAACCCCCCATGAGCCCACAACACATTCATATCGGTCATTGTGGACATCTTTGGGGGAGGCCTGTGTCCAGCAGTGGACTTCATTCGACCGAAATGATGATTAGCTTGGTATGGTATCTATGGATCTTTGTAACAGAATTTTCGAACTCGATTTTCATCCTCTTCAAAACGTCGGATTGATTTGAAACTTCGCACACTTCTCAAGGACCTATGGCAACGCAACTTAATTCCAAAAAAAACGAAATAAAAACATGTTTTTCTAGTTAGCCGCACTAAAAAATAGAACATAAATAATAGTTTAAAAAACAATAAAATCACGCTTTGTAGATAACGTAACTAAAATGTAGCAAATAATTTTCAATATGATTAAAATAAGAGTAGAGTAATTAGCCAAAAAAAATTTATTGCAAAAAAACCGTGAGGTGCTTAATGTCTATTGTTTGAAATATTTTTGTGAATATTTGTAAAAGTAGCGTCATCATGAAAATATATGACAAAGCACACCATGCTTTTTTTTTAAAAACGCTGGAATACGTATTTGTTATTTTATTTCTGAGAAGATATAGTTATAATCATTTTGTAGGTAAGAATAAGATATTTTAACCACTGAAAAGGTTGATTTTATGAAAACGCTGAAATACATCTTTAATTTTTAACTAAGAAGGAGAATAACATGTTTTTATAGATCCGACTTTAAAACTGACGGATTTTAATAACAAATTTCCTCTTCTATTTTACCCCTTTAAGGGTGGAATTTTCAAAAATCCTCACTTAGTGGATGCCTACGTTGGAAATAGTAACCACGGTGGTTTAGGATGTGTATTGATATGTCAGTCAGTCAGTCAGTTACTCCATATATATATATGGATTTCAAATAAGGTAGTAAAATGATGTTTTGCCTCGTTTTGATAGTTTAAAACCTATATATTGCATAGCTTTAGTTATTCTTCATCTTCTCAATCTTACTTACGCTAAACTCTAAATTTATAGGTATTTTAATTATCCTTTAAACAAGAAAGAAGGAAAGAGTTTATCTCTTTAAACGTACTCACAATACAGGAGAAATCCTAGTGTAGAAAAAATACAAGGCCCGAACCTCAGACTTTTCAGATTCATGTGCGGGTCAGAATTTGATTATCACTTGTGCTAACGGTGAAGAAAAAAATCGTGACGAAAACTGCACACCTGAAAGAGCTATAAATTGTTGTCAGTGAAAACGCTTTCTTGTAAACCTTGCCAAAACTTGTTACAATGTTTTTCTTTTCGTCTTTCGATATGTAGTTAATCCTCCTACCTATATTCTTGTTCCACATAAAAGCCCAATTCGTTTTTGTAAGGCTACTTAAGACCTTGCTACTCTTATTTATCGGATCAATGTCTTATTCCTTGTCGTAGATATGGAAAACAATATGTGAGGAATCTAATTTGGATTACGTGGAGTATGCTCTCCATATAAATTCCTCGTCTGCTGAGGTAAAAGGGTTATTTCATGTATAAGAAACAAAATGTAATAAGTAACATCCTATATCTTTGATTTTAGTAACCCTTTGGTAATACATGTACTTCCTTCGCCCCGTTCGGCACCGAAGGGGGCATCATATACTTGCAGTTTCCCTTTATGAATAAGACTTATAGTTTGTTCAGATGCGATAACGGTTACATATGCAGCTCAGAATAATTACCCTGGAAATTTATAGCAGCAACTTGGAAATTGGTAGCACACGTTCTATTCATGTGGTGCCGGCTAAGAATATCACCACCCCATCTCATCCCGTAGGTGTCGTAAAAAGCGACTATGGAATTAACCGGAGGATGGGCAGCAACGTCCTTCGAGTACATTTATAACTCAAATGCGATTGCCAACCCGTCTGTCAAGCATGGCGATTATGACAAAACACCCCAATGAGCACACAACACAAACCCATACTAGTCGTTGTGGCAATCTTTGGGGGAGGCTTCTGTCCAGCAGTGGACGTTTTTTCGGCTGAAATGGTGGTTCTATCCTGTCTTAATTTTTTTAATTTTATTTGTAGTAAAAGTGCCTACAATAATACATGATAAAGACTGTGTCAGTATAAGAACTTATTAATCTTCTCTATTATTATGTCCAGTTATGAATTAAATTTACATGCATTTTATGGTGACTAAATAAATGACTTGGACTATTTATATTCTATTTCAAAACACCACAACATGTATTTGTATCAAATAAATAGAGATCTTTGTTATAAAAAACAATTCTTTGTTATAAGTTGTAAGTAAATTCAATTAAAAAAATATAAAGTAAGAAAGAATAAATTCAAAACCCCGTGTGTCAGCTAAGAATACCACCACCCCATCTCATCCTGTGGGTGTCGTAAGGCGGTAGTAATAGTAGCGATATTTAAGAGAGGCCTATGTTCAGCAGTGGACGTTTTTTCGGCAGAAATAATGATGATGATGATGACGTCAATTACATACACGTAAAAATCTAAGGCACGTCTGCGGTCCTGAACTGCTAAAACAGATATATTATGCACTTTGCCAATCACTCGTAATGTATTGCTTATCATCTTGGGGAGGCGCATTGAAAACTATCCATAAGCCTGTTGAGATGACCCAGCGTGCAATACTGAAGGTTAGTATTTGCAAACCTATTTACTTCCCTACCGTGACATTGTATCAGATTTGTAGAGTTCTAACTATTAGACAACTGTTTATTCTGAGTATGACTCTTCTAGAGCATAGTAAACAGACATATGATCCGTTGCTCTTACAAAAACGTAGGAGAGGTATGGTTTGCGACAGACTGACTCTTTTTAAGACTAAATTTAGCCAACGTTTTGCGACTGTTATTGGACCCTTTATCTACAATAAAATAAATAGAACCTTAAATATATATCCCATGACAAAAATTCAAGTAAAAAAAAGTGCGTGAATACCTACAAAAACTTAATTATGAGAAGACTGAACTTCTACTGCATATAGCACAGTGATTATTATGACAAAAAGGACGCATACAAATCATTCACACATAGCACATGCACAAATTCATTCCAAATGCTCAACACTATCATATGACAACTAACACTACTAACTCATACTCCCTCACATTACACACCCCTCTCACACTTCATTAACATTCACCTTCATCCCACACAAAGAGGGACACTCTAGCACCTTAGACATAAGTAATATTAAAAATAAAATTTACTGTTAAACTAAAACTGACAGGCTAACATTAGTTCGAATGGCTACGACAATGTTGTTAATCGAGAGGATTACCGAAATACAGGCTTTGCTTGGTTCGGCTACAGATGCTTCATGTGTTTTTGTAAAATTTTAACACATAGCCAAATAATATGTAGAAATTAGTTGTACAACTTTTTGTGAAATAAAGATATTATTATTAAAAGTTCTTAGGGAACTGAATATTGCCAAATGAAATTGATTAAAACCAAACACATTTCAAGAATCGTTCCAGCCAAATGAATTCCACTGCTGGACACGAGCATCCCCCAAAGATCACCACATTGACCGGTCTGGCTGTATTGTGTACTCATTGGAGATTTTTGCCATAATCGCCACACTTAGCAGGCGGGTTGGCGATTGCAGTTGAGTTGTTAATGTACTCGAAGGACGCTGCTGCCCATCCTCCAGATAATCCCGTAGTCGCCTTTTACAAACCCACGGGATGAGAAGGGTTGATGCTATTCGTAGCCAGCACCACACGGCCATACATGGTCATATTATATTCATAAATATGTTTCAGAAATACGGAAACATTTTTCAGAAATAAAGAGACTCTTATTTTTGGAACAATTCAAGGCCATAATTATAACCTAAAGTTTACTTGTGAATACACCGACGCTGTGAGTTGTCTTCAGTGGCTCGCGACATTTACAGAAAATTTAATAAAAAATGTAGTACCGCGTATTATTTAAAGATTTTAAAATAACTGTATACAAAGGTCAAAGTTACGACATGCGGCCCTCACTGATCTCCACATAAAATGTGTAGCGCTCTTATTACAAAAGGTTGGCGACAATGGCGACCCATGCATTGAACATCTTTCTGTGATCCAAAAATCCACCAAGTAGATAATGCATGAATGGAATAAATCTTTCTATTCGAAATCCAATCTAACTAAAAGGATTGCAAGCAAATGTACATCTGCACTTGAGTTTTTATGTTCTTTTTAAATCGTTAGAAAAAAGCATTGAAAACTTGCAGTGGATGAATTTTGTTTGAAATCAGTTTCAATGGGTTTCTAAACGAAATGCTATTGTTGGTTTATGCAACAGCGTTCTTTTTTCCTTTTTCAGTTTCGAATTTAGTAAAGAAGAAAGAAATACTCATTGCACTTGCTCACTGCCTGTTTGCGACTTCAGATCATTAGATCTTTTTTCCTCACACTCATTTGCTGAATATGGGCCCAGTGATCACTGCAACGAGCGGTCATAGGAAGTATAGCCATAAAGCACGCTGCGATAAGCGGTGAGGTGGTATGACCCATTATGGAGGAATGGCTGAGGAGGTGGCATGGCGCCCTCAGCCATTCCTCCATAATGGCTTCCGGCTGATGTAAATACTATGGGACCATGGTTGTTTTGGGAAGTGTTTGTGTATCTCTCGCATAAACCGAGAAGAGACGCCCAGTGATCCTCACTGCGAAGATTGCTCTGAGGACACGGCGCAGCACACGCTGAAGGAGTGCCCAGCTTGGGCAACGCAGCGCCGAGATCTCTCGCTTCCAACCGTGGTTCAGTCCATCGTCCAGAGCGAGAGCGCGTGGAATGCCAGCGCCTCCTTTTGCAAGGACATAATGTAGGCAAAGGAGGTGACAACGAGGACGGAAGAACACCTGTGACCCCCACCGCAGAAAACGCACCGGGCGCTGACGTCAGCGAACAGCGCTAAACGATCTCCGGCCTCCATAAATTTCAGCCTGCGGGCGGCATTTTGACACCCGAACAGGCGGGAGACGGTGGTGCGTTGTGTTTTGTGCACGCCTCTCTAAAACGATGTGCAGCCGGCCAGGTCAGCCAGATACGGGGCCCGTTAGATCAAGTGACCTGCACGAGGTGTAACCTAATGCCTAAGAGGTAAACAGCTCACCCCCAGCCATAGCTTACTGGAAGAAACACTTTTGGCTAGTAAGAGTCCCCGGCATACTCCTCCCTCCGCCCATCCCATGGCGGATGAAGTCCACGAGGATTTTCCCTTGACAAAAAAGGGGGTATTGCCATAATCACCACGCTCTGCTGGCGGATGGATTATCAGTATGATGATATTAACACACGGAAGGATACTGCTGCCCAACCTCTTGATAATAACCTCGAGTTGCTTTTTCGACACCCATGGGTGGAGGAGGGGTATTCTATTATTTTCTGCGATCCACACAAAACGCGGTCCTCACAAAATTTTTATTCACCTGGTTTAAGATAGTAGATATGCCATTAATAACATTGGTAGATTTTAAACCCGCAACCTAGTGTTACAGAAGCGAGTTCTTCAACCTCCATAGCACAATAGGTAGCTTAAATTAAAAGGCGGCCTAAATTATCCGGAACGGGAAACGCACTTGGTTGAGCAAACACGTGTACACAAATGAGGCTTAATCCCGATTATTGTGCGCTTAGCGACTCGGTTAATAAGCCGAGAAGATATTCCATGATTATAGTACGTTAGTTGTTTAAACTAGATGATATTACATCAACATACAAATTTTTTTTCGTTATATGTTTTACCATCATTTGTATCAATCTAAATTGTAATGGCGTTTATTTTTTAAAGAGTTACCATGAAGATTTCTATGTACATAATATTTCACATTCCGTGTGGTGTCTGGATTAAACTGTGACGATTTCAAGGAGAAAAATGAAATGTTGACTTTCTGTTTTAAATTATGTGTATTTGTATTATTTTAATTGTAATTGACATTTTTTTATTCATTAACTATAATAATATATGATTTAAACCATTTAAATGCTAATATATGAATCTGATATGTAAGAATCCCTTATCAATACACTACTATGACTATATACACTCTAAGAATATAGTCCTCCTCACGTAGACATCATAAATGGTGGCTAAGGGACTCTAGACCAGAGGGATGGGCAGCAGCGTCCCTTCTGTAGAACAGTATTCTGTGCTCACCAACCCGCCTGCCAAGCTTGGTGAGAACTGGCAAATTCCCCTAAAATGACGACACACTCAATGTCGCAAAATTTTCGCACCGTTATTTATTACGACTTTCGTTGCGGTATTAATCAACAACCATGTTATGATAGACTTCGATTAGCATTTCATGATAAAGCCCTATCTCGTGCCACTATTCATAACTGGTTTAATAAAGGACGTCATTTTAAGGCAACCACTCAAGTTAAGTGAGTGCTAATGATACAAATTGATAAAAAAGTGACAGATCAACAGATACGGGCAAGTTTATGCATTGGTTTGAGTCAATTGCAAAAATTCTTACAGTCAGAAAGCTTTACAGCATATGGATCATAACTGACGGAAGATCAAAAACGACGTCGCTTGGATTGGTGCCTCGAGAATTATGCTTGAAAATTATAACGGAGGTGACTCGAATGCTGGGTTTGACATCATCACAGGTGATTAAAGCTAGATATTTTTACGAGCCTGACAATCTGCCCAATGGATGTTTCCATTCGAAGATGTTGCCAACAAAAGTAAAGAAGGGCAGTTGTCAAGGGGGAAAAATGATTGCCTCATTCTTTGGATGTAGGTCATTTGGCAACAATTGCGCTAGAGGATAAAAGTACTGTTACTGGAGATTGGTATTGTGGCGACACCTACATTGCCAGCAATACAACTACAACTTACAACGAAATCTACTCGACTATCAAATGCAACTCTCCGATGACATCAAAGAATCCTGAATCACGCTATTAAAGTATTCGCGCAACGCAGCAAATATACAGTCGTCCAACACCAATCGTTGGGCTTTGGCCCGCCAGGCATACCAACCGCCTGGCTGGAGGATCCTCCCTTTTCTATGGAAGAACACCACACCTTGTTCCCCATAATATGTTCGACATTGTTTACCGGTTGTCTTCGAAAATGTTCGAAAGCAGTGCCCAAGTAGCAGGTATCCTCCTCCATCACGACGTACCTCCAGCTCACTCCGCCAGACGGACAATCGAATTGTGTATTACGATTACACGAAGGTTACGATACGATTATACGAAGGTATAGTATGCAACTAGTGAGTCATCCTCCCTACAGTCCCGATCTGGCACATTGGGACTTTTATTTATTTCCCAAAATAAAAGATAAACTCAGAGAAATTCGCTTTACGATATGATTACAAGATGTCATGGCTGCTTTTAAAATAAACGTGGATGAGATCCCTAAAGACGAGTGAGGTCACTGCTTCTGACAATGATTCCATTGCATGCTACGGTGCTTAGACAGGAACGGAGACCTCTTCGAAAAATAATAAAAATATTAATATGTTAGTCCTACACCATCCATCCATCACTGCGTATTTGATTTTTTTTAAATATTTTAGTGAACGTGAACTGTGTGGTCAGAAATTTATCGTTTAAGAAATTTAAAACTTTTATTAAATCTAAACTCTGCAATAAAGGATACCATAAAACTTCTGATGAAAGCTTGTGAAGATTTTATACATAAATTGGCATCTTTTATTTTATACACTTTTTATTGACATTGAATTTATACTGTTATTGGCATGAGATTTATATTAATAATTTTACGTTTTATTTATATACTTTAATATTTGTGACATTTAATTTACATCCATTTTTGAAATTTAAGTTCATGTCAGTATATTATTTAATTTATTGTGATCATGTAAAATATTTTATATGATAGACTAACATGTTGCTGATGAGTTTGTTGCACCATTTCTCCGCCCCGACATAAACACTAGGAAACCGTAAAGGGTGGGCTTATATGGGTGCTGTCTAATGCTGATGTTGAAAAATAATGAATAATTTAGTCTATTTTAAATAAATTTTTAAAATTTAATTTCAGCCCCGCACGGTGCAAATATTTGTTTGACCAACACATAGTTGTTTCAGGTCTGGGTATTTGTGCATGTGAGATTTATGTCTTTAAACTGTACCTGTACACAGGAGAAATCGTAGTGTCTTCATCGTTTTTATAGAAAATAAACTATGTTGTTATTTTCACACTGAAGGAACTACTACCTTGCTAACCGTATTGACTCCAACCCTTAGTCGCTCTCCACGATACCCATGAGTGGAGAGTGCTAGTCTATTATTTGCCAGGAACCACATGACAGGTTTATATCTAGACAAGCATATCATTTTCAACATGCATCTGCTAACGAATAAATCAATATAAAATGAGGAAGATATTCATTTTATTTTACGCGTCTACGAATCTATACTACGAATGCCTACGCGCGACTACAATCCCAGTATCATCCAATACCTTTATTCAGTTCATACTGCATAGTTGCCATTGCAATAGTTCCGTAGCAACTTTCACATGGCTGGTTTAAAAAAAAGTATTGCTACACACTGGCTTATCTGCAAATAATCCGTTGTGGATAGCACCAAATCCATCGGGAACAACTCCATTTAACAGTATACGTACCGGGAAATAAACTCACAGACATTTAGGGTCACCCCCAATGGGAAGATGGGAAGTTTATTTGTGGTCGCACAGTAATTGTATTATACAGACAATCATTTTAGTTCCCAATGTTTATTCAAATTAATCGTCAGTATCTGTCGAGCAACCGCTTACCGTGCGACACGTGCCTCATTTATACAAACATTTAATAATAGCGACGATAAGCGACGCGATATTTATCACCCCTATTAATTCGAGCAGGCTTTAATTAGCAAACGTGTACGCAAATATGTCTTCATAACTTGTAAACATTTCAATTGAACATTTACATGTTGTGAAGACATGTTGTCGTTTTTACTCCGTGTGGTGTCCGGATTAAAAATATAGCGCCACTCCATCTCTTCCTATGGGTGTCGTAACAGGTGACTAAGGGACTGTAAACTAGAGGGAAGGGTGGCAGCATCTATACTGTGGTACAAGTAGCCATACTTTACTTTGCGCAGAAATTCTTTGCTTTCCTTGGTAGCTATCTTTATAATAAACTAAACTTAACCTTATCAATATATGTTCTTCCCAAAATAAAGTGCAAACAAGTGCTAAAAACATTCCTTCTAAAACTTAGTTACAAAAGTACCGAAGATTTGCCGACTGTTGTCTCGTAATGCTCTAAAAAATAACTCGCACACTTAGAAGCACAAGTACCCATAGTTATCTACACATACACATACGAACGCAAATATATTCAAACACACCACTGCCTTTAGTATAATCTTTCTGTTTGCGTATTTCCTTATTTAAAAAGAAACCTAGTACGGATATATGTACCAGTCTCTCACAAAGGAAAATTGTCGCAAGTACTACTATGATATTTTTAGTTTTTAGTACCTATCATTGTGAACGAGAAATAAAGTCAATTGTTGTTTCCTATACTGCGTTGACCAACCCGCTTGCCAAGCATGGTGAGTATTGGCAAATTCCCTTCAAAATGATGACCAAATGGTGGGAATACATGGGGGAAACCTTTGTTCAGCGGTGGACTATCTTTAGCTGATGTGATGATGATGAATCTTTTTCGTAACTAGAGTTTTCACTAAAATACAGAAACATTGTTTGTTTTCGTTATGATGGATTAGCCATGTAGTTCCTGAAAAGAACAGACCACGCCTTTCTAGCCATGGTCGCTGTAAAAGGCGACTCAGGTTTGATATCAATAGGATGGGCAACAGCATCTTCGTCTGCTAATAAAAACATCTCATCATTTCGGCCGAATGAAGTCCACTGCTGGACACAGGCCTCCCCCAAAGATCACCACAACCACCGATATGGATGTGTTGTGAGCACATTGGGGGGTTTTGCCATAATCGCCACGCTTGGCAGGCGGGTTGGCGATCGCAGTTGAGTTGTTAATGTACTCGAAGGACGCTGCTGCCCATCCTCTAGCTAATCCCTTAGTCGACTTTTACGACATCCATGGGAGGAAATGGGGTGGTGGCATTCTGAGCCGGCACCACACGGCAAAAAACCTCTAATCTAACCTATTGTCGGCTATATGTCGGGCTCAGCTGTCGCCGAACCCACCTCGACCCGTGTGGATATTTTGTGCTGACCCTAGCCCTCTATTCCGTTGCTGCCGTTTGTCGCCTACCATCCATCTGGTTTCTTTAAGAAGGGCATCGATTGCATTGGTGATTACTTTGATTAAAATAAATAAAAATTACTATACTTTATTTCGTAGGTAATTTTGTAGGTAAAGATCTAATATACAGGTTGTTTCGAAGATGGGTGCAAAGCTTGAAGGGGATGATATCTTAGACCATTTAGAACATATTAAGCTAAACTTGTCTTAGACGAAGTCAGTCCCATTTTTGTTTTTAACAATCAACCCCTTTTTTCTATTAATTGCTAATAGTGTCCAGTAAAAGTTGTTATGTTATTATTTTATATTTTTTTGTTATGTAATGTGTAATTACTCAAACAAAATAGTTTCCAAGGAAAGGTATCATTAGAGAAACAATCTACGCATATTCAAGTTTAAGAAACTTTCAAAATTTAAGATTATGTTTTGTTTACGGCATAATAAAAAATTGCCTCAGTTGTTCAAACCTTTATAAAAACATGCTTGGTTATTACCCTTTCTTTTGAGCTATAATTTAGGCAGATGGCTCATCAACTCTTAGAATTGGGGTGTACAAAGCAAATTGAGATTTTTTAATTTTATATTTAAACTAACCAATAAAACTACATGTTTGTTATAATAATTTATTGTTCATGATCAAAATGTAGACCGCGGTTTCGAATACAAGCGCGGGCCCGTCTTCTCATTTCTTTAGTCGTAATTTTTAATTTCAGGTGCTCATTCATTACTTGAAAAGCCTTCTGGATTCTTCCTGTTAATTCATCTCTGGTTGATATTTCAACATGCGTGTAGACGAGCTCCTTGGCCCGTCACCAAACAAAAAATCCACAGGAGTTAAATCAGGTGCTCGAGGTGGCCAAGAGATGGGCTCGTCTCTGCTGATCCAGCTCACTGGGAAATAATTATTTAAATGTTCTCTTACGATAAGAGTCCAATGCGCTGGACAACCATCTTGCTGAAAAATCATCTTCTCATTGCCAATATTGGTATTTCACCCTCATCCAGAAGCTCTGGGAGATCATGCTGGAAAAATTCCAGGTAATTGTCTCCATTTAAAATATCTGGTAGGAAATGGGGACCAGTCAACGTTCAGCCGATTACTCCTGTGTGTGGCATTAACTGAAAATTTCCTTTGGAACGACACGTGCTTCTACCAGTGTGGATTGCTGTCCTTTGCGGTCCATCGATGGAGGTTACGAAAATTTGTAAATTTCCTTCTTTCGAAAATTTAGACTCATAGGTCCACAAGATGGATTTTAAAAACCATGCATCTGTAATGTCGCTATTTAGTAAGAAGTGTCAGAACTGAATCCTTCGTGGAGGATTTTCATTTTCCAAACCTTGAACATCCGTGCCGTGGAAAGGATATTTGTTTTCTCGGTGCATCGTATTCCACACCTTCCATTCCGAAATGTTAAGATTTCGAACTACTACTCTGATGTCTATAGTAGGAACTGCATCAAAAGCTGCAATAATGTCTTCGATACTTGCGTCATATCTTCGCGGGTTGTCTCCAGGTTTTGCGTGATGGATTTCAACTTCAGAAATCCGACTAAATGTGTTGTAAAATACTCTGACATTTGGTAATCTGCAATCCGGATAACTCTCTTGATACATCCGTCGTGCCAAAGATCCATTGCCGTCAGCTCTGCCATACATGAAGACGATATCCGCATATTCTTCATTAGAAAAAGCAACCATAGTCGATTGATCACATAAGTAAAAGTCCAAAATTAGGCGATTAACGAGCACACAGCTAGGGCTAGGCTCAACACAAAAAATAAAAACTCCGAATTAACCTGTGAAGTAGCGCACAAACTCACACGGTGAATTGTGTAAACACGAATTTGCAATTAAAATGTCTTGTCACAAGGGCAGTAGTTTCTTGATTATCTGAGGCTCCGAAGATGTGATGACTCTGCCCGACTACTCGGATTCTGACTAGTGTGAATAAATAACGACTTTATGTCCTCAGTGTCTAAGCTGATTTTTCTATTGAACAAAACTCTCACTATCGCACTATCTGAGATTCGAAAAAGGTCAAGTTATTTACCGTCGCGTTTAAAGCCACCTTTGATACGTGCACCACCATTCTAAGATTTAATCAATTCTAGCAAAAAGCAATAGTGCATTCACAAAATTGTTGCATTACTTTGGTCTGGTCAAATATCAAAAATGTTCGTCCTTAATTTGCTTTCTACTCTCCAATTCTAACAGTTAGGACACTATTAGCAATTAATTGAAAAAAATGAAGTTTATTGTTAAAATCCTAAGTTTAAAATTGGGACAGACTTCGTCTAAGACAAGTTTAGCATATTATGTTCTAAATATTCTCAGATATCATCCACCTCAGGCTTTGCACCCATCTCCCAAACAACCTGTTTAACGGGTGTTATTGCCAGTTAATATTATTACTAACAGTTATTGTTATTAATCAGTTCATGATTCTCGTCTTTTGATGAGCTTTCTGATGTGTTTCTTGTTTATTTAACTGATTTCCGTATAGAATAATTGTTTTATGTATCCTAAAGCAATTTTAAATAAACTTTTTATTTTCACATAAAACTGCGATGTAAAAAGAACTAAACGGCTGTTGTTTCGCTACAATTCACGGATTAGGTCATCGCTCGCAGTAGCATAATAATATTATATCATAGTACAATAATCAAGTAACGTTTCGATTGCGTTGTTTACGACACATTGCGGGCTAAAAAATGACAACAATTTTAACCTATTATTTTCGAGATAAATTAACTATTTTGATAGGGATTATTGATTATTAGAGATATTTTGATTATTAGAGGCTTACTACTTTGATTATAAGAATGAGGTTAACGTTTTCCAAAAACATATGGTACGATGTCATTTAGGTACAGCCTGTATTTACCTGATCGAGGCTCTGTATATAAACACAGATGCTGCACATAAACAATTAAAAACGTCCAATCCTCAAATGGTTCCCACATCGAAGCGTTTTAGCACTGGCAGTATTCCCGGTCCGGGGATAAATCCTATCAACACGAACGTTATAGGTTTTATAAAATGCGTCAGAACGGCCCAGTTTCATTGCGGTGTCGCTCGTAAATTGCTCACTCGTTTCTATTGAATTTTAAAATCCTATACAATCAAACATAAAAGTTGATGCCATTGTTTATGTATTCCCCTAAACTATGGCCCAATTAATCCGTTTTTATATTCTATAATAATGGTTTTCGATCTCGATTCTATATGATGTATTTTGTGTTGATGTACCAAACTTTCTTCTGGGCATGGTTAGGTACAACAAGGTGTTACAAGAAGAGACTTAACTCCTATCAAGAATATTTCTAGATTATTGTTCAGTAAAGCTAAGTTTAGACTAAAGAGAAATTGCGACACAAATTCTTTACTGTTCACGCTTTAATAGGGTTTTTTGTCTGGATAGTGTCTGTATATAAATGTTCGAAAAACTTGTATCCGAGCTATTCACATGCAAATTAATTTAAAGAACGAAACAATAACTACATACTACCCACAGTATCATTTACTATATTAGAGGATAACAAATTTTAAAGCCTCAAAATATTCCCAAGTACTGGTAACTATGAATTTCCTCACTTCCATGCCCACTCTTTTTTTTCTAATATCATTATTTAGTTGTGTCGTCATGTTATAAATCTTTCTGCATATTGCGATAGTTTTCTTTTTTTTTAAATCTACTGCCAAACTGCCAGTTCTGTGGTAGACGATCATTCTGCATATTGCGGTAGCGGTGGTTTTCTTTTTTTTAATCTTCTGCAAAACTGCCATTTCTGTGGTAGACGATAGTCCTTCTACAAACACTATCAGCCTTTTGGTAGTTTCCTTGCTTCACTTGAAACTCTAGGAGTGTATGGTATCTTTTAACCTGTTTGAAAACTCGTCAACCACAAGACACTTGGATACAACATGTTCACAGAGCAGCTGATTCGACATTAAATTCTAAATTCTAAAGTCATTTATTCAAAATAGACTAAAAATGGTTCTTTTTGAACGTCAAGATAAGGCAGCCCGCAAAACGCCCACCCTTCACCGCTCCCTAGTGATTAAGCTGGGGAGAATAAACGGCGCAACAAACTCCCCAGCAACACATCTCTGTCTGTCATGCTACTTATAATGTTGAATTGTCTATACTAATAAATAAAATTGAAGTGTCTGTTTATAATGTCAAAATAACAGCGTTTTACTAAATGCATATGAAACTATATACGGTACCTAGAACAAAAAAGAAACAATATTATTTTGTCGGTCTCTCTGTCTATTTGTTCCCGCTAATCTCCGAAATGGCTGGACCGATTTCTACAGAACTTTCACTGGCAGATAGCTGATGTTATAAGAAATAACTTATATTTGCTACTTTAATTTGAGAAAAATAAATAGGGATACGCTCAAAAAAAAATTAACCCATGAAATCCAATATATAAGGTCTTATTTTAATAATCCACGATATTTTGCATGGTGCCTTAGTAAATGCTTAAGATGATGTACCGAACACAAAAAAAGCTCACGGTAAAAATCCATTTCTTTCTTTTGTGTGATGCCGCTACCGTGCGCCGTCTGTTTTGTTTAACGTTACAGACTATCTATATCAGTGAACCAGCTCCGTCCGCCATGGTCTTACTAGATGCATGTGAATATTATCACAACTAAGAGAACTAGGATGTAATGAAATAAATAATTTAATAAAATATTTTTTTAAATAGCAAATTTACAAGTTTTTTTTTTATACCTGCATTATATTCATCGTTCACTATAGCGCCATGCAAAATATCGTGGACTATTAAATTAAGACCTTGTATACTCTATGTCAAGTGGTTATGCTGAAGTACTCTAAATTATTTATAAATAATCTAATTTCTTTTAGATTAAACGGCGGGTGAAACCGTGGGTCCCAGCTAGTGTCTTTATAAAATTAAACAACAACAAAAGCGTTACCTGCTTTGGTTGGCGTGTCATTGCCACAATATTAACCTAGCACACATCATTATAAATTTGAATAAAAAACATTAAAGTAAACAATTAAATGATTTAAAATAAACACAACCACCACAAATGATGTTATGAAACAATTGTAGGCTCTATTTTAATCCGTCATTAAAGCCACCACCCACCGATTCGTGCAACAGCACAACGTCATCTGCCTGGTTATTCAGAGGTCATACAACTAGCACCTGAACATTAAATGTTTTCAAATAAAAGTTTATGTACAATAAATGAATCATGGTCAGCCGGACGGCCAGTCACCGCAAGCAGCTCCCGTTCACGAGCATGATGCAAAGATCAGCCATCATATCCCTCGCCATATTAGAGGGAAGGAGGTGACCCGAGCCATGACGCCACCGCAAGAAGTGACATCTGAGGGAGCATGACAATCCTACTGCCAAATACTTCAAAACCAATGACTATATCTATTGTTACCGAGGTCTCTAGCTAATCGCATGAAACCTATTCAAACCATATTTGTAATATCATCATCATTTCGGCCGAATGAAGTCCACTGCTAGACACAAGCCTCCCCCAAAGATCACCACAATAACCAATATGGGCGTGTTGTGGGCTCATTGGGAGGTTTTGCCATAATCGCCACGCTTGGCAGACGGGTTGGCGATCGCAGTTGAGTTGTTGATGTACTCGAAGGACGCTGCTGCCCATCCTCCGGCTAATCCCTTAGTCGACTTTTACAACACCCACGGGAGGAGATAGGGTGGTGGTATTCTGAGCCGGCACCACACGGCAGATTTGTAACATATAAAAGCATATAACAATATTTCAAATAATCATACACATGTCCACAATTAACAAAAATAGTAATAAAAAAGTAATTATAATAATGTCAAAGCTATAGTATGTTTGAACGTTAAATAATATTTTCCTAAGCTGAACCCAGCGACCAGCAATTTTTATCATCCATATAATCGTTTAAGGTGTAATACGCCTTTTGGATAAGAATGGATTTAATATAAAATTCAAAGGAACATAATGGTAACTCTAGTAAACGATGTGGTAATTTATTGTAAAAGCGAATTGTCGTGTCCCAGTAAATGACACAATCAAAGACACAGTACGCACACACACACTCGGTTTGTGTATATAATGAGTGTCTATATGTGTATATGTTGTAAACCTAGCTTGACAATCTGGGTGTAATGAATGAATGTGTCTGTATGTTCCTCACAATTACTAGTTGCAGTGGTGGCGGCTGCGACTACTTGAAGTGCCGCGCTTTCCCGCCAATTTTTTCAGCAGTGCCGGTTATGCGCACCTTCATATCGGCCATACAAAGTCCACTACTGAACATACGCCCCCCTATAGATTTCCACAGCTATGTGATCATAGTGGGGGGAATTTGCCAGTACTCACCACGCTTAGCAAGCGGGTTGGCGAGCGCAGAATGGCTACTGTGCCACAGAAAGGACGCTGCTGCCCATCCCTCTGGGTTAGAGTACCTAAGTCGGCTTTTACGACCTCCACGGGAGGAGATGGAGAGGTGCTATATTCTTAATCCGGACACCACACGGAGATGCGCACCTTATGTAAAGTTAATGATGTTGCTGACAAGATTGATATAGTAATTCTTAAGCTTTCGCGAATTTAATTCATGATTTTAAGACAATATAGGGTATATTCGCGCACCGATTGATATAGTTGAGGTCGTGGGTACAAATGTTTGCAAGGCAACAGCTAGCTATTTCGGGATTTGGATGTTCGTGCGTGTGAATTCAGTTACAGACTGCGACTTTTTTTTCTGCAGCGATGCAATCGCGATGTACCTACCGACACAGTGGTTAACCATCTACCTAGCTAGGCTAGTCACGCGATGCTAGTGCACGATTCACAAACGCGCGTATGTCGCTATAAATGTATGTATCGCTGCAAAAGTTTATGTGATAGCCGCCCTAAACTGTACCCATGACACATGAGAAATCCTAGATTTAATTAAGACGAAAGAAATTAAAGGGAGGGTCCCTTTTCATGAATTTTCTTAACCATCATAATATATTTTATAATCGTATTTTTGCAATCGTCAACTTTCCTGTTTAGTCATACTACCTATCAAGTATTATATTTTATTATAAATCTTGGTGTATTAAATATAGTTTAGTAGTTAAAATAATTCTTATACTAGAATGACTTGGGGACTCATCTACAAGATACATTTAGCCAAAAAGATCTGCTGTAAATTTTTTTTTTACTTTTCCCCACAGTAGGGTTTCTCCTGTGGCGTGGGTGCGTTTACAGACATGAATTCCACATACAATACACCCAGACCCGGAACAACTACCTGCAGATCATACAAATATTTGTTCCATGCGGGAATCGAACCCACGACCCGGAGCGCAGCAGCCGACTGTATCAGCTATCTATCTACTTTTTTTCGCGGGTAGGTGTCGAAATAGTATAGACGTGTTTAGGACCATTTAAAAAAAATTAATACATATAATTAAGTATTTTGTTTAATTTGCATTTCTATTGAGTGAAATATAACTGCGAAATAAGGACTTACATTTGCAGTAGATTAATGTGACAATAGTACAAACTTTTATACCACCTGCCAGCTCACTATCTGCACTATCACAAAACAGTTTTTGCACTTAAACTTTTCACTATGTCTCAACTTGCTGAGATTCAATCTGCACAGAAATCCCTTGAAGAGAGTTTCATGCGAAAGATGGGAGAACTAGAGGCTCAAATCCAGAGTGCGGTGCCTGCCAAGGACACTGTGGCTAAAGTAGCTGAGGAGTTCCGGACCTTTAGGGAGCTCATGTTCTGCATGCTTAGGCTGCTCCGGAAGCAGATCAGCGATTGCTCCAATCTGGTAGACGGATTAGAAACTAGATACCGGCGGAAAGCATTGGTCTTCCTGGGAGTTACAGAAGCAGACAGTGAAGATGTCAACACAGTCATCCTGAACGTGCTCAATAATAAGCTGGCCCTCAAGAATCTCACAGGATCCGACATAAAGGTCTGCCACAGACTCGGGGCCCGCAGCAATGAACATCATAGGCCTATTCTTGTTAGGTTTGTCAGTGTGGATGTCAAATCTACAGTCTGGAGGGCGAAGACGGCCCTAAAGGGTTCATCCATCTCTGTTAAGGAGTTCTTAACCAGGGTCAGGCAATCCATTTTCGGTAAGGCGCGTTTGCACTTTGGTATGCGATCTTGTTGGACTCAGGACGGTGTCATTGTAATAAAAACCCCGGATGGAAGTCGCCACAAGATCACTTCTATTGACGAACTGAGTCCCTTGATGGAGAAGTATCCACGGGCGCCGGGCGTTTCTCCAACATCGATCCAGACTGTTGGTGAGGCCGCTGGGGAGCACCTGAAAAACAAGATGCGTAAATAGTCTAATAATTTTACCTTCTGCTTATCTTTCGTTTACTTCAAATTAATTTATTAGATTACTAACCATTGGTTGATGTTGCGATCTTGATGAGTAATAATTTACAACACTTTTATTTCCACTTAAGTTTTCGTTTTCAACCCGATACCAATAACATTCGATTTTGACAACGTAGAACCAAAGAGTAGATTTTTTTTTTTTTTTTTTTTTTCATTTATTACGGGCATTGGTCTTACCATCAACCCAACAAAAAATTAACAATTCGGATTATTTTTACATGTTAACTTAAATCTTTTATGTCTAAGTTATACTTAACATTATCTATATAATATATATGACAAAACTAATATCTATATATAATATCGTATTTCAGCGGGGTAATTTTACTGGTTTGCATCCCTAGTACATAGTATAGTCTTATAACTAATTCATATAGATCTAACAGAACTTAGGATGAATATAAAATTGAAATTTTTAATAAATCACAAATATTTTTCCTTACATATAAAAATAAAACAAAACACATTTTTAGGTATGTCACATTTCGCCAGTATGTGTTGACATAGGTTGACAAATTGACAATTGATGAATTGACATTGCTAAATCAATCACAGTCACGGAGACACGGAGTAGGTTTATAAAATCAATAATCAGAGGTTTTATTTCCACTACGTTATCAACAATGTACATTATTTAAATATTTATTACCTATTAGCCCAAAAGCAAAGTAATCTGTGTATTATGTTGCGCTGCACCGAAAACTACTTACAATCAAAGAACATCATAAAAATTGTTATTTTACACTTTGCAAAGAACAATTAGCAATAGCTTTCCTATTTACAATATATTTAACATTTTTTTGTCCGGAGAGTTTTAATCTATACAAATGACAAGATGTTTTACAATGTCCAAATCTTAACCTATGACTACTGGAACTGAAAGATTGAGAAACAAAAACTAAATCTAACATTGACTCCTATTGTCTATAGGGGCTAAATTACAATATTAAGATCATTAAAACGGATGCAGTTTTTATCAATCATGAAATTGCCTCTAATGTTATTCATTTTAGCACCCCAAAAACAGAAGAAGAGCATTAAATTAAAGTATGCAATGCATAAGAAATTATGTTTTTATTTTACTAAATGTTTCTTTCAGAATATTAATATAAAATTTACCATAAGGTGGAGAAGGACAATATACACACAAAATAATAGAGAAAATACAAGAAACTAATTCAATTTGACATGGAGTATTTTGAAAATTGTAATCCTATATCAATAATAGTGAATTTAAAATATAAATTTAATAGCAATGGCTATGAGAGGTTGATCAGAGCCTCTTGCAAATATAACCCATATGCTTATTTTTTTATTAAAACAAAGGCAGGTTCCATTTATTAATTAAAATAAAGTTGATGCTATCAATACTATTATCAAAAAAGTTATTTAAAAACATCAAGTTTAGGGGAAATATATCTAGGATTCCAGTGTGAAATTTAGTTCCATTACATTAATATACTTTAATAACTTTATCCATATAATATTATATATTGCTTAAATTGTGTATTAACAATTCTTTTATTGTCCTGGATGTAATTGGTGCTCCATCTTTCTTGGAAATCAAATCTACAACTGTTTTTATAATACCATTTAATGTTGAATCACAGTTCAATATGTCGCTTATAATGAATCGTTTCTGCGGTGATGTGGCTTTAGTATTCACATTAGAATTCAAAGATATATTTTTTGAGGTTTTGTCATTAGATGTATGTAAGACTGATTTGGAGCCTTTAATAGCTGAAGCATATGATGTACCACCCAAAATTCTGTTTTTAATTTCAGCAACTTTCGAAGCCTTAAGGGGGCACTCATAGGCGACTGCTACGTGAGGTCCTTGGCAGTTATTACATTTAATTTTATCTTTTTGTGAACATTCTTTATAGAAATGGTTACCTGCACAGATGGAACAAACTTGGGCATTTTTGCAAGAACCACTAGTGTGGTTGAATTTGAAACAGTTAAAGCATTGAACTAAAGGTTTAAAATATTCTCTTACTTCTAGCCATAAATGTTCATAAGTAACATGACTGGGTCTGTTAATATTCAAAAAAGTTACCAATACTGTTGGGAGACTAGTAAGTGAGCCATCAGGAAGCTTCTTCTTAAACCTCTTGATACCTAAAACTTCACACCCAGGTGACTTCAAAGACGATAGAAGTTCAGAATCATCAATTTCAGTAGGGACCTTTATTACTCCCTGGCTTTCAATTTGATCAAAAGGTATCTTGACTGACCAGTTATGTTTGCTATGAATGGGCTTATTCATAATGAAAGAGTTTGCTTCTTTTTTTGTTGGAAAAAAGATCTTGATAAAGTAATGACCAATGGGCTTAACATACGTGTTAGGTGGCACCAAGTCCTTAAGAATTTTATTAATTTTAAAGGGATCAATTTTTTCCTTGTTTTCCTGAAAAAGTAAAACGGGATAATCCTTTCGGTTCTGTTCTTCATAAATTGGAAGGATATCTTTGAATAAACCCCTTTTAGTATTTATGAACTTGGGTAACATCTTGGAAACCGGTTCATCTTCGCGGATACAAGTTGTACTCTTCCGCTTTAAAGTGGCATCGAAAGCCGAGGGCTCCATGAGCCCACCACTAAATTCACTCATGGAATTGAAAAAGGGCTAAAAACTGGTTATTTATAGGTCAAAACAAATTAAATTTATTTAGTTTCAAAAAGAGCGCCTTTTAATTCGACTTTCCCGCCCTTTTTTTTCCCCAGACCCCAAAGAGTAGAACCATGAAATCATAGATTATAGATGAATGAAGTGCTATGACTTGTCACAACACAGAGTGCGTTCCGAAATACGTATAAAGCGCTTTTGAATGCGTGTGTCGTTCTGAAATGTGCTATAAATTTTTCGTGGATGTGTGGTTTTATAAGTTTTTTACTTTATTATTGGACATATCATTGTTTTGCAATATTCATCGCTTTTTTTTTTTTTTTACTTAGATACTGTACGACGGTCTTGATATCATTTTATTGTTTTAACTTGTCTTTTTTAAGTGTTTTTAATAAGACACATTGTTTGGATACCTTTGGATTTTAGTGTTAGCTGGCGGGTGGTGCTGAGATGCAAGCGTCACACGTCATCCAATTTTTAAAGCTCCTTTTATTATTTTTTATTGTATTTAATATAAATATATTTATATCTATGATATCAGATAATGATTCATTTTACTCTGCCAATGAGTCTAACGCTTCTTCTGGAGACGAGAGTTTTGCTTCTCTGACTGAAACACTCGGTGATTTTGTGCGTAATAAGTTTAATCAACAACCTAGCCAGCTTCTAAATGTATGCCATATAAACGCACAAAGTGTTCCGAGTCATTACAGTGAATTGTACGATACATTTTCTGATAGCAACGTTCATGCCATCCTGATTTCTGAGAGTTGGCTTAAGCCTCATCTTCTTTCAACCACTTACCCTCTTCCGGGCTACGTCCTTATTCGTAATGACCGAGTTGGTAGAGGAGGAGGTGGTGTAGCTATATACCTCCGTAGTGACTTTCCCTATAAAATTCTAACTTCCTCTTCTTCCGTTTATTCTGCTTCTGCTGAGTTCGTTTTTCTAGACGTTTGTGTCAAGGGAGCTAAGACCGTTATTGGTGTCATTTATTGTCCCCCCTCTGTCGACTACTTCACCGAACTCGAATCGGTATTAGAATCTTTGGGTTCAGAGTATGCACATCACATTATCATGGGTGATTTCAATACAAACCTAGCCATAAATTCTCCTCGATCCCATAAACTACTAAACCTTATTGAGTCAGCCAGTCTTCACGTTCTGCCACTTCAAGTTACACACCATAACATTGTCGGTGATGACACTTGGCTCGACCTTATTCTCACTTCCAACCCTTCCTTTGTTTCCTCTCATGGTCAACATGTTGCCCCCGGCTTTTCCCACCATGACTTTATTTTCATTTCCTACATCCTCAAACCCCCTAAACTCAAACCTAAGGTTCTGTATTTGCGTTGCTTTGCGCGTATGGATGTGGAGAAACTTCACAAAGATGCATCGGAATTAGATTGGAAACCGCTCGTGCAAGCTACTACAGTTGATGACAAGATTGCAATATTTAACAGCGTATTAGTCAATCTATATGATATCCATGCTCCTGTCAGGAAAGTCAAGTTAAAGCGTCCACCTGCCCCCTGGATGACTGGGGGAATTCGGGCGGCAATGAGGAGACGGGACCGCGCGTTCCGTAAATTTAAAAAAGATCGCACTGAGGACAATTGGGCCTTTTTTAAGGCTGCTAGGAATCGGTGTAATCAAATGATACGCAACGCCAAACGCCGCCACATTCTAAACAATATCACTTCTTCTTCTTCTGCTGATATCTGGAAATTCCTAGGAACTTTAGGTATCGGCAAACCGCGACAATTAGACCTTCCAATCACAATTAGTTTAGACGATCTTAACCACCATTTCTCCACTTTTCATACTCTAGATCATCTAACTAAATACCACACTCTCAATTTTATAGCTGGTCTAACGCGTCCCAACATTAATTCATTTTACTTCACCTCAGTCGACTCGGGAGAGATCAAAAAGATTATCCTGTCCATTAAATCCAAAGCGGTGGGCTACGACAACATCAGCCGCTACATGATTACAACTATTATAGACCATCTCCTTCCTGCAATCACCCATATAATCAATTTCTCACTTGAATCCCGAGCTTTTCCTTCAGTATGGTGCAAAGCTTATGTTCGTCCACTGCCTAAGATTCCTAACCCCTCCCTTCCCAACCATTTTCGGCCCATTTCCATCCTTCCTTTTCTGTCCAAAGTGCTTGAGGCCTGTGCTCATAAACAATTATCACACTTCATTCACCATAACACCCTTCTCAGTCCTCTTCAATCTGGTTTCAGACCTGGGCACAGCACCATTTCTGCCCTCCTTAAAGTGACTGGCGATATTAGAGCAGGAATGGAAAATACCAAAGTTACTGTTCTGGTGTTGGTCGATTTTTCCAACGCCTTTAATACCGTCAGTCACGACATCCTACTGTCCATACTTTCTTATCTTATGGTCTCTCACGAGGTCCTCGAATGGTTCTCTTCTTATCTTCGGGAACGCCAGCAGTCAGTTAAGGTTGGTGAGTCCTCATCGGGATGGTGTGACCTTGAAACTGGCGTTCCACAAGGCGGCATTCTTTCACCTCTTTTATTTTCCATTTTTATCAATCTTCTAACCCACGAAATTCAGAGTGCGTATCATCTTTATGCCGATGACTTACAATTGTATTCTCAAGTGAGTATTCAAGATCTACCTGATGCAATCCATGCATTGAACCGTGACTTGCAAGCTATCAAGGACTGGTCTGATGGATTTGGTGTTGCAGTAAACCCTACTAAATGTCAGGCAATAATAGTCGGGAGCGCTCGAAATATGAGTAAAGTGGACAGTGTTGCTTTACCATCGCTCAAGTTTAATGGTACAAAAATTCCCTTTAGCTCTAATGTTAAAAACCTTGGTTTGCTAATAGACACCAGCCTTAATTGGCGAACACAAGTCACAAGTGTCAGCCAGAAAGTCACCGGAATCTTGCGTTCTCTCTATCGCCTTAAAAACCTGCTCCCACCTAATACGAAAGCAATGCTTGTGCAGACCTTAATTTTTCCCATATTGGACTATGGTGATGTGTGTTACTATGACCTGAATGCTGATCATCTCAACAAACTTGACCGCCTTCTAAATAACTGCATTCGATTCGTTTTTAATCTCCGTAAATATGATCATGTATCAGCGCATCGGTTACTTTTAAATTGGTTGCCCATTCGCCAGCGCCGATCTCTGAGGGCATTGACTACTCTGTTCTCCTTACTAGACTCTCCTTCCCCGCCAACTTATCTTACATCTCACTTTCAATACCTAAGCTCTAATCACATCAAGAATCTTCGTTCCTCAAATAATCGTCTCTTACAATGCCCTACGCACCACTCTGACTTTATACATTCTTCTTTCTTCGTACAGTCTATTCTCCTATGGAATGCGCTTCCCATGAATATCAGGATGGCTACCAGTCGGTTGTCGTTTAAAATTAAAGTACGTGAGCACCTCCGCAAGAAATTGGCAGATTTATCCCAACGATGATTTTTCTCTTTTTTTATTTTTTTAAGTATGTATGTATAATTATTATAAATATATGTTTATTTTATTACGCATATATCATTATATATAGATTTTGTACGTGTATTAGTATATATGTATATATATATATGTACAATATTTATGATATTTATAATATATTCCTAAAAGTCACTGAGTCATAAATTATGTCATATAAGACGTGTTGTAATACTTTTATAATGCACCTACCAGATTGTTGTCTCTGCATCACCCTAAGGTAGACTGGGAGAAAATGCCTAAGGCATTAAGTCCGCCTCTGTACAGGTTTGTGCATAAAGAATAAATAAATAAATAAATAAATAAATAAAACTTTGGAGTGTCGATAAAATAGGATTCACCGTAAAAATAACTCAATGATAAATATTTGAAGCAAAAACCAATATTATTAAAATTCAGCGCGTTGTGCTTACATTATCATGATTTAAATTTATTCACTTACTTAATTGTACATTGACATCAAACAACAGTCAATGACACATTCGAAAGGCTTAACCTTAACAGTTAAAATAACTATAGAGACATCACACAGACGACGGAAAAATTATCGGATTGCAAACTGTGAAACTTTATTTGACTTTAATTATTTAGTTTAGAAACAAGTCGAAACTTAAAGCTTAAGCAGGAATGTTAAATTGATGTTCTGCTTTAAACAATTTGTAATTAAGAACTCCCTAAATTAACTCCAAAGACAAACGAAAAGAGTTATGAGAGCCTGAGTAATATCCATCACAAATTAAATTAGTAAGTTCTAATTTGATGAAGAATTCGCATGATTGACTCCATAGATTAACAAAAAGGCTCAAATCACAAAACCGTGAAGAATGAAAATAAAAAACTACCAGTGACGAGACGTGCAAGTTATTCATGCAGTGGTAAGGGCCATGCCTGCCTATAATAACTGTAATGGTACCGCGAACAAGTCCTGTGTAGCACCACAATGTAACTTTCATCTCGACACGTTAGTCATTAACGGCCGAATACTGTAACGCCAGTTAATATTAAATCCCGCTTTAACCATTCGAAGAACGTGTTTTCGTAAAGCGGAAATTAATATTAACTGGCGTTTCAGTATTCGGCCGTTAGGCTCCAAGACCCAGTTATATGCTACACTAGTTACAATGTCTTACAGTCGGAATACAGCAATTACTAAAATTTTAACACTACTCATCATCATCATTTCGGCCGAATGAAATCCATTGCTGGACACAGGCCTCCCCCAAAGATCACCACAACGACCGATATGGTGTGTTGTGTGCTCATCGGGGGGTCTTGCCACGCACCACTGGCTGGCACCACACGGCAACACTACTGCTTGGGGGCAAATATCTGGCACTGCGGTGGTACCTACGTTTATGACCCAGTGGAAATACCTCATGTCCTTCTTCCGCTCCGGGGAAGAGTGAAGGGGCAAGTCGGACTCCTACCGGCTAAAACCATCGGGGTAATCATCTTCGGCACCCAAGGATTTCCAAGTACCTACTCAAAAACTCAAAAAGAAGAGTATCTAACAAGAGAAGAAAAGCTGATGTACAAGCAATCATAAGATAGGCGCCTTACAAAAATGACTGAAAGTTAACAATGAAGAAGTAAAATGAAAAATAAAATAAGTTGACCAAGATATTAAATTTCTTGGTCAGCTTATTTTATTTTTCAGCACTAAGAAGAAAACTAAAATAAGACGAAAAGAAAACAAGGAGAAACAGAAATAGGACCGATCAATGGAAACCGAAACCGAAGATGCAGACTCTGAGGTCCTCCTAACTCTGGGGATGCATAATCATAATCATTTATTTCTTTGCATACATGGGTAGTTACATACATAGATCTTATGATTTATCTAGACGAGATGTTTCGCCATAGACTATTTTCTGAAGATATGGAAGGAGGAATTTGGATCAAATGCTAATGTGAAGGGTCTGGGCGCATAATAATGACACTCGTCAAGAGTTTGACATATTAGATTTATGATTTCTGCAATTAAGTTACTTCTTATTTTTGACCATATATTATCTGACCTCGTAGAAGTTAAAGTCTATTTTTGTTGTTGTCTTATTCTAATATTCCATACTTGCGTACCATTCCATATTTAGATCCCTTTTGTCACTTTGCTTTTTTTAATATAATGATTAATAATACACTGACAATATTATATTTATGACCTATATGTGTCATACTATTTCTAACTGTACATATTATTATATAAGCATGTACACAAAACAAACATGTTAGGTAACTAATTAATAAATTATACAATAAATATAAGTTAGTAAAGTATACAATATTAACACACACATTTGTATATACTTATGTAGACTACGCTACATCTAACATAACACTGCCAATAACTGATGCACAAATGTATGACTGATTAGGATTACTATTAATTGATTTTAGATTGTGATGTATTTTGTTTTCATATCCATAAATCAAAATGGTATTCCATATTTGGTTACTTTCCTCTAATATAGTAAAACAAAAATCGAAAGCCATTATTCATGTCGTAAAGGAATCTTATGCAAACTAAATTAGAGTACTAAACCAAATATCAGCATCAGGTATTGGAATTGCCAATCTCCCCTTTGTAGGAAATCGTCTCGAAATAAGCCTCATCTCAATTTGAATATCGACGACAAATTTTAATCATGAAGAAGACGCTTTTTACCAAAACAGCTGATCCATTTCGGGAAAATAAGCGCTAAGAATCCACATTTATTTCGATCCCCCCTAGCGTATTGTTGAATATGGCTTATTTAAGATTACCCACAACAATCAAACTGAGCATTATTGCGTACATAGGAATTTTCCGCGCTTACCGGAATGTTCAGATATTGAATTCTATATAATAAGAGCTGTTGCGTGGCCTATTTAGGAATGCGTCATAACGATCGACGGACTTGGTAGATGTCTGCTCGAAATAAGAATACTTCTGATTGTTTCTCGAACAAAATTATATGGATACCCTGTATAGTTTTGTAGACAAATTATGATATTTTTAACAACTCGACGATCTTTAAACTTGGTGGTGTGGCCATCACGCTCGAACAGCTCAATGAAATCGAATGAAATTTGACATTGTGGTGCTTATCCGATTATTTCATGTAATATAGGCAATTTAAAAAAGAAATGGCCGCTCAATTTTAATTTAGGCTAGTATTTCGTATCGTAACTACAGTGATTCGAAAAGCCAGAAATTATTTATCATATCAGCCGAAAATCGTCTACTGCACTTTGACAAAAAGCCTCCCCCAAATATTGCCGTTCTGGATTTGTGATGTGTGCCTAACCTAAAACCCGGTGAGGTTTTGCCATAATTGCCACGCTTGGCAGACTGGTTGACACAGTTAAGTTGGGATTCATGTACTCGAAAGCTGCTGCTGCCCATATGGCTCATCCCAAAGTTGTCTTTTAAGATATGCACTGGTTGAAACGGGGTGGTGCTTTTCTTAGCCAGCATCACACGGCGGAAATTTTGTATCTTCGAATGTTTTCGATCACGCTCTAACAGTTGATGTTGTGTCGGACATACGCTCAAACGGATTCATATGAAATTAGATATAGAGGCAGACTACGTCGTGGGACGTGACATAGGACTTTTTATTTACAATAAACTGTCATCTCCAAATTACAATTAACGCCCAGCAAAGCGGACAGATGACGGCTTGTATTCGATATTTTAACAATATAAGCGTAATTCAAAAAGCCAGAACTTATATGCCAAGAACCTATTACCAACCACGCAGAGCCAGATATAAAAGAAAACCTCTCAAATAAGCTAACACCCCAGTTCAATACGAGTGGATTTAAGTGTGCTATCAATGAGCAGCCGACCGAATTTTTGTAAGTGGATCATCGACAAAGGAATGCAGAAAACCTTTGTTTACATAGGAGGTATCCAATTACAGCATAAAATTGTGAGAATTCTGTTTACAGTGCCGGATTTTTTGGGTTAGTTAGCTAAGGCGGCTTCATTAATCAAAGTCAGTGTAACAGCATGTTTCTGTGGACTAGACTTCGTACCCACTGTAGCGTTTTACTGTCGCGAACGTGCTCATTCTATTTTTCTGTCGTGAGAAATTGTAAAAAAACAGTAGTGATTTCCCGACTCGGATATTTTTCTCGCGAAATATGTTTTTTATACAACAGTTATAATTAAATATTTTATATTATTGTCAATGCTGGTTCCGTGGGGCTCCCGTCAAAGAATAGACTATCCTCTCTACCCATGGGTGAGGGTTGGTATTAAGAGTATGATTCCGTGTGCTAATAACAACATAATGTCATCACCTGTATGCCTGCCAACCGTGGTGACTATAGTAATATTCCCTATGACCGGTCATTCCAGTGATCATTCAGCAGTGGATGTTAACGGAATGATGTGTGTGTGTGCAAATCATAATACAAATTGTCTTAGAATGCTTAGATCTTTTTATTTATCCTCTCACACATTAACTCTCCTCTCCTCCATTCTCAATACTCAATCTCCTCCTCTCCTCCTCCATTCTCAATACTCAATCTCCTCCTCTCCTCCTCCATAATCAATCAAATTTTTGGATAGATTTAGATTTTTAAATTCATCCGTTTTTGTGTTAGGATCACATTTAACTCAAAAAAACAGACAAATCTTTTATCCCAAATCCAATGATTTTGGATTAGATTGATTGATTAAGTTCGGCTGTAAATGTAGAATTAATATCTGATTAATCCCAGCGATGCTTATCCCAGTAGAGACCACTTTTCTTATTGGTGTTCAGTGGCAATTCTACGTGGGACTTCCGTCGCCCTGGGAAAGGGCGAAGGGGTATGCCGGATTCCTACCAGCTAAAACCACTGGAGCGGTCATCTTCAGCACCGAAGGGGGGCTCCAGGTCCTGGTAAGATCACACTAGAGCCGCCCATTGGTGCCACGCCTTTAGGCACATCTTGGAGGGGATGACTGTAAAGCGGTCACCCCCTCTAGTGGAGGGCAGGCGGCTGTAAAAAGGCCACCCCCAGGCACTTCTCGGGGAGGATTGTAAGTCTCGCTGTGCTTCTATCGTCCTCTACCATACGTCAATTTGCCATATGCCTTAATGTTTCCTATCATTTTTATTGCTTTAATAAACACGTTTTCTGGCTTTATGAGATATAATACGCTATTTTTGTTCATTATTATTAAGGCTCGAATGCATTTTTACAATTAGTTTTTTAGTTTCTCGTTTGAAATCATTGTTTAATCTTATAAAAATATACATCAACCTTAAGATATGAATATGCAATGCACACACACTTATATATCATGTAATAAATAATAAAGGTTTTTACTGTAATATTAATTAGTTTCATGATACGAAGATGGCTATTAATCCTCTAAAAACGTAATAAAATCTAAACACGTGTTATTTATATACCTACAATATATTGGTTGGTTATTGAAGCAATGTATTCAACAATATTGTTAGAACGTACAAAACCTAATCCTGAATTACTGCCGCCATTATTTCTCTGAGGTTGTCCTGTAGTAAAATGTCCTTCACGGATTCAATATGATGTGTAAAACAAACTGTTAGGTAGGAGCCTCCCTTTGATGCCGAAGATGACCGCTCCGGTGGTTTCAGGTGGTAGGAGTCCGGTGCCCCTTTGCTCTTCTCCAGGACAGAGGAAATACATGAGATATTTTCACCGGGATAGTAAAATATAGTATGAGCAGCTTACAGTCAATTTTGAACATCGGACACTTGCAACAAACAACAACAACAACAACTTGCAATTTAATAATTATTAAGTGTTTATTTTTATCCGTTTTTTAAAATGTTTATACTTTGTTTAAGAAGTGTTTCGACACGTATCGTTTATCTGTGACCTTTGGTTTAGTTAAATCAATATTAGAATCACTTCTTGAATACCTAATGAGTACTAGTAACTTATAATTATTATTTCTCTCGAGAGAGAGCATTATAAATGATTTGATGATGATTTAATTCAGTATTTGAGGATTCCATATTATTCGCTATGATAAAACTCACTTATTTCTAAAAACTACGTCTTGGGTCACGCTTTCCTTTATTATTAGCCACAGTTAACTGAACGATGTCTTTACAAGAAGACGTCGTTTCCTCCCACACAAAAGGAACGATGATACCAACCTAGTTTGCTATCAGGAAGCTTCCGCTCGATCGCACTCCACTTCACCAGTATTTTTCTGTTAATATTATGACACGATGATTAATTTGAGTTGTTGAAGTTTCGAGAGAATCCAATTGTAGTAGTATTCGGTCGATAACGTTTATCGTTCATAATTCTTTTCTGTGTTATGAATGAAGTTTTTGTTTGTGAGAAATTATTTTTTGTTATTTGCACTGGGTCTATAACATGTTCGCGGTAACGCCATTCTTCGGTCAACCCACTGTATAAAGTAAATCCAAAAATAAATATTTCAAAATAAACGAAACCATTTATCAAAAACCAACCTTTGCTTACATTACCACGATTTTGTTGACCTACAAGTGTCACTGGCCATAATTTATCACGGCAGACGACATAACTGTTGTATGATGCATGTTACTCGTGACAATCGCGAGCACGCTACGCCCTCATGGGCGGAAACCTTTAAGATAATGAATGGCCTAAGCCCTGTTGTGTCTACATATTAGAATGTTGACAGACAAGTTAAATAATTGAGGTATAATCTAAAAGTAGATGTCGTGATATTTTACTATTATGGAAAATATTTGCTACTACTTCGCTTCCATAATTATCTGTGAGTTAACGAAGCATAGTATGTTGCCATCCCGTACAAGTAACCAAAGATAAAAGATAATTACTATACCATGGGGTTCTAGCTGGTCAGAGTACGCTACGGCCGCATTCCCCAAGGGAGCCCATGAGATTTCCGTACAAAAAAGGGCATATTATGTTATTATATCAGCGCTGTGGTAAGCTTCTCCTTACCGGTGACATTTTACGCATATTTTCCCAAGAGAAAATTTATATTATATTTATCAATATTCTCTCGTAGTGAGACTACTCTCTCTTCTTTTTTTTCATGTGTACAACAATGTAATTTAATCAACTGTTGCTAAATGATTCCATAGCACTGTACTTACGCAAAGCGCTCCTGCTTAAATCATCGGGGATTCGGATGGCTGGATTATTTACTTCGACCAGATGTCTAAGAGTAAGCGGTAGCAAAACTACGCATCAGTCACCAATAAAAACATTGGACAGTGACAAGGAGAGACATCTCGGAACCGCAATAAATCCAAGAGCAAATTAGGATATTACATTGGGACATAAGAATATTCTTTTCTAAGCCGAAATCACTAAAATGTCCTGTTATTGTGTGTAGAGGTTGTTTATTTAATCATCAATTTCCAATAAAGCGGCGGCTGTTTGAAAATCATCATCATCTTAGCCAAAGAGATTACCCGGAACAAACAGGCAGACAGACAAACAGACAAACAGACAAAAAATTTAAAAATACTGTTTTTGTTATATGTAACGTACATACTTTCATATCCATTTAGTAAAAAGTTGTTATTTTGACATTACAAACAGACACTTCAATTTTATTTATTTGTATAGATTAATTAGTGCCTAAACTAGTGACGTTTGATATAACTACGCGTCCCTGATACGCCGCCAAACCACACGTTCGCGGCTAGCAGGCCAAACTTTTCGTGAACTTTAGGATGATTGGAAAAGTGTCCTACTTTGCTTGAGAACCTTTCAGGGCCTATATATGAAAAACTTTGTCTAAACTAGTCCTTCCTTGGTCGTATTTTTTCCTATTAGATTTAGCACAAAGGCACACAACTTCAAATTTTATTATAATTTTAATGAAACGTATAATGGCGGTTTGCAGCAACCAATTCGCCGTATAAGTAATTAGAAAGATTCATTTTCTCTTTGAAAGTCAAAAATGCAATTTTTGGTTCGATACTTTACATACCTAACGTGCTCTCTGAGGCTTGGAAGGTTATTGATGTGGAAAGAATGGTCACCCATCTAAATCCTGACTGGAGCAATGGCAGCTTAACCTCACAGATTGTCAATTCGTTAGCCGCAAACTTTACAAGCTGATAGATGATAAGACTTTTTGGTACATTCGGATCATATCATTTATTATTGGATTAACTTCGACACTTTATAGCCAAGCGTCTATTCTAGTAATATAATTTGTACAAAACTGCTGACAAAGTAAGTCAAAGATGTTTAGCAGGCAAACTACGCAAAAGCTCGATCAAGTGTAAAATCCATTAATTCTCTCGATGAGTGGGTGAATGGAACTTTATAAAATCACTTTATAAATTCATTTTCAGTATTTTATTAAAGACATGTGCAGGGATACTGATGTAAGTATCTGTAATACTGTTGGATACTCTGGTCTTTTTAAACACTGCTGCTGCAAGGCGAACATCCTCACCCCCCGCCAGAGGTAAGCGGAAGGACACCGTGGTGTTGTAGCCGGTAGGAGCCTGGCATGCCCCTTCGTCCATCTCCGGGGCGGAGGTAGTTCATGCAGAATTTCCACTGAGTCCAGTAAGAAAAGGCCTCTTCCATAGATTTCCACAAATATGTCGTCATTTAGTTGGCAGACAGTACTTACCACGCTTGGCAGGCTAGTTGGTAAGCGCAGTACGGCTACTAGTGGTGGTTAATATAGCATCTAGCGCGATTAAATAGCGCGCTATATGCACGCAACGTATAGCGCACGCTATGCTGGCTCCAAGTTGACGCTATAAAAATCGCACCATTTAAAAATATCGAGTAGCGAGGATTACCGCGCGAGCAATGACATAGCGCGGACGAGACGAGCCGCCCGGCAATCATCGCGTGAACTCACGCGCTATCGATCGTTATACGTTACTTACACTTACACGTTGATTATAATATTTATTTGTTTTAGATACGCTTACAAAGTACGTACATTAAAATTTCGTAAAATAAAAATATTAACTTGCATAACATTTGATGACGTCAATAATAGGCGTACACAACATCAACAATTCCGTTCCATGAAAACTGCTGTAAGAAATTTATAATAAAAGAAATCCTATTCTATATTAATTAGTTCACAATAATCTATTATCCTAAGCCTGGAAAGTATGAGGAAAAGTTCATTAACTTTTATTATATCTTCATTTTATTTTGATAAATTTTATTTTTATTTTACGTATTTTATTTAGTTACTTCTAAGCGCTTCTACAGGGCGTTTGTGTGCTTAATACAATTGTTTACGTTTCGAACATTTTGCAAGCAAGAAACTACTCGCGCTTCAAAACCAGTTCGACCGCTTCCCTCACTCCGTCCGCTGTCTGCAACAGAATGCCACACTGTTTTCTATTCTGGCATACCATCAGTTTTAATATTTTTCTTTGTTACGATCCAAACTCAAGTATTTATTCCTAAAATATGAAATGGGTTCAAAAAATTCAAATGTATACAACATACATTCAGTATAAGTATAGACTATATAATGATACAATCTCACATGCACAAACAGCCAGACCCGAAAGAACTATTTGTAGATCATACAAATATTTGTTCCGTGCAGGGGATTGAATCCGCAACACATAGCATAGAAAGTCAATTGAAGAGCAAAAGGGTCAACCGTGCCATCGGATGTTTTATAAATCATATATTGAAAAATCTTTTTTATTTTCGGAGAATTCGCTCAGTTTCTCGTTTTACATTTTGTGACTTTTGGGTGTTTAAACTTATGCCGTGTGGTGCCGGCTACGAATAGCACCAACCCATCTCATCCCTTGGGTGTCGTAAAAGACGATTATGGGATTAGCCGGAGGATGGGCAGCAGCGTCCTTCGAGTACATCAACAACTCAACTGCGATCGCCAACCCGTCTGCCAGGCGTGGCGATTATGACAAAACCTCCCAATACACACCCATATCGGTCATTGTAGTGATCTTTGGGGGAGGCCTGTGTCCAGCAGTGGACTTTATTTGGCAGAAATGATGATGATGAAACTCAAAAAATAATAATTCCGTAAATGTTTCGCATTCAAGCATCCACCTTTAAAAAGGCATTGCAACATATTTTTACTATGCGACTCGCATTAATCATCGAGAGCAAGAATCGGAGACAAAATAAAACCACTAAAAATATTTTAACCAACGTTTTAACTCAAAATTACTTTATTTTTATCGAACAATGTAACTTGAAACTTACACTGTAGTGCAGTCGGTTGCACTATAATATTGACGACGAAATGAGTATGATTACTTTTAAATTTTAAAAGAGAAATTTTAACAACAGAGAATTGAAGCATATTGATAATTTAGCTAGCCGCGTGTAAATTGAAACCAGTAAACACTTCAGGGCATCGAATTTAATCCACATCGAAAACAAAAGTGAAATCAAGAACCGAGGATTTACAGAATTGAATTCTCGGTAAACACTGCCGTCTGGATATTTGAAACCGAAGCGTTATGAAATTAAAAATATAATGCGAAAGAAGGGCAGAAATAAATACTTTACATTGTCTTCTTTACTTAGCCTTGTTATTTTATTTGGGTCGATTTTAGTCCAAACTATGAAATGTGTTCCTCCAGTTGCATCGGCTGTTCTTGCAAGAGTCCGCCTAGGTGCCAACGCAGTGCCAGATATTGACTGCCAAGCAGTAGTGTTTAAACTTTAGACTTTACTGTGCTCCGGTTAAAAGGGCAGTTAGTGAAATTACTGAGCATTAGAGACTAAATAACTAACGTCTCAAGGTGACGAGCATAGTGCGGTGCCACGTAAAAATTGTTATGAGCAGGCATGATGCTCACCAAAATGTAAACGACTTGCCCGTATTGGCAACAGATTGTATAAAAAAAGTTACGTAGCATATCGGCCTACAGGCCGCATAGCATATATGCTATAGGTTTATAAAACGTCACTAGGTAGTAGTATCCTGGCTTGGGAGGATCCTTTACAATCCTCCCCGAGAAGTGCCTGGGAGGGCGACCTTTTTACAGTCGCCTTCCCTCCGCTAGAGGGGGTGACCGATTTACAGTCATCCCTTCCGAGATGTGCCTAAAGGCGTGGCACCAATGGGCGGCTCTAGTGTGATCTTACGAGGACCTGGAGCCCCCTTCAGTGCCGAAGATGACCGCTCCAGTGGTTTTAGCCGGTAGGAGTCCGGCATACCCCTTCGCCCTTCCCCAGGGTGAAGGAAGTTCCATGTAGAATTTCCACTGGACATCAATAAAAAAAAAGGTAGTAGTATCCTTGTTAATCCCTCCAACTAATCTAAACATGCTTATCATAAGAGTGGGTTAACTTGTGCCATCCGATAGATACCCTCAAAATTGTCGTCGTCCGAAGTACGTCCACATCCACTAAGTCAATGAAATCACCCTTCTCCAGGGGGCTTACAAAACCACAAATGTCTCGCCAAGTCAAATCTACACCGACCGCTATCCCATCCTCACTGGCGAGGCCCATCGATTCCATGCCCGTTCCGACTTGCTTCGGCTGGCCCGTGCTGAGCCAGTAACTTAAATATGTCCCTAAATAAACATGAGTTCTTGATTCAGCTCCCTGGCTTGTCCCCCCAGCATCACCGTAAGCTAAGGTCCGTTCTGTGTTGCTTACATTTTAGGTTTGGTCCAGTCTGATTCATTTAATATGGTTAAGCATCTACAGCTCCATGGGCTGGCTGCAAGAAGCCCTATATATAAAATGGTGGGTTCACTTAATTCCTGGGGATTGAACTCACCACCTTTCGATCAGTCAGTTAGTCATCATCGAAAGCAATTTGAATATTGCCGCTCTAAAAAGTAATGAGGGAATGAGATTCCAAATATCGTTATGCTTGACAAAATTAATGGTAATCCCAATATGTTATACTAACATCCAGGAGCATACCGCTGACTATCCTCTTAAATAGTTTCTTAGACAATGCCACTCTTAAACAAAACGAGATATAGTGGACTATTGGCATGCCTATAATCGGCGCTTATGATTTGCGTAGCTCTATTAAAAGGTCTTCCCATAGATTTTCACAATTAAGTCGTCATTTTGGGGGGAACTTGGTAGGCGGTGAGCGCAGTATGGCTACTGTTCTGCAGAAGAGACGCTACTGCCCACCCCTCTGATTTAGTATCCCTGCGCAACTTTTTAAACGTTACCCGACACTAGAATTTTTCCTTTGTCGTGGGTGCGCTTACAGATACAAGTTCCACACACAATACACCCGGACCCGGAACAACTACCTGCGGATCATAGAAATATGTGTACCGTGCGGAATTGAAGCCGCGACCTGAAGCGCAGCAGCTGAATGTATCAAGCACTGCTTTCACCATGCCGTCACCAATATCCACGGGAGGAGATGGAGTGGTGCTATATTCTTAATGCATACACCATACGGATCCTATATGTACTATTCCTAAACCCAACGAAGGCGGACTATTGGCATGCCCGCAATCGGCGCTGATCTACGTTACTCTAAAATAAGTAAACTTTGTGTTAGTATACTTGTCTCTCGATTGGGGCGCTACTACAGTTTTAGTTATATTTCACCACCCACAACAACTATGCTTAAGCGTAGTTATGTTCTGAGTGAAGGGTAGGAACAGTCAGTGAATGTACCGATACAAAAGCCATTCTATCACAAGCTCTAGGCCGGCAACATATCAGAAGTCACGAGATTGCTGATCTGATATGCAGTTACTACCTATCATCAGGTAAACCTTTGCTGGTGAGCCGTGCCTGTCACATAAATTAACAAAAAATACTTACTGACTTCATCAGACCTAATCTTCTTTTCGTGAGTCTATCGCATATGGCAGAGACGTGGTCACTCACTATGGGCCTCATAAGAAACCTCAAGGTCATTAAGCAAGCTTTGGAGAGAGCTATGCTTGGTATTTCTCTACCAGATTGAATCAGAAATGAGGAGATCCGTAGAAGAACTAAATTTTCCGACATAACTAAAAGGAATAGTAAACTGAAGTAGTAATGGGTGCGGGACATTGCTCGTAGAACTGATGGCGGTTGGGATAAAAAGGTTCTCGAGTGGAGTCCGCGCACCAGAAAACGCAGCATGGGATGACCTCCAACGGTTGGACAGACGACCTGGTGAAGGTTGCTGGGAGTCGTTAGATGCGGGTGGCGTGTAACCACTCGTTCTGGAAATCTATGAGAGAGGCCTTTGTTTAGCAGTGAAGGTCCTTTGGCTGATTTAGTGAGGATAAAAAAAAAAGGTGATTTTATTACACTTCATCCATTTCATTCTGGTAGTACATTATTCTTACATAACTTAATTATGTTCTAACTATCAACAATGTAGATTTTTTAGATTATTTTAAGAGTGTCTATCTCTTTTCTTGCCGGCTGTTCTCCATAGAACCAACTTCTTAGAACCGTCCAACTACATACTATTAATAAGTGCCTGAAAATGGTCTATATAATAAAATAAAATAAATTACTTTGACATAGCCGAAGAACTGACGTGTGTTGATAAGGAACATATATGCTATATGTTTTGATCACTTTATTCCAAAAAAGCATAGCGACACATGACAAAACCGTTCACTCTGTCACTCATAAGATATAAAATCTTGATACGATACATTGTATTGAACCCATATAGATACTACATTTGATGTAAAAGAAAAATGTATAGTTATCTAAATAGGAATAGCCACATGCAAACGTTCATGCCCCTGGCTATACGTAAACTCAATCGCTATACCCAATCTCATAAAGGTCTAGAAAGATAAACATGTGAATGCCACGTCAGTCTTACTTAGTCCATCAGACTCTTGTAACCACAGCTTTACGTGACGTTTATTAAATTGCCACATCTAAAAATACATTTGCCGTTCGTACCTACTTACTTTTTATTCGTTATTGAATTCGATATGCTGAAAGAGGGAATTTTCTTGATATATTCAACAGCTCGAGGACTTATTGCTACAATGTTATTGATCATTGAACTCTCTCCTTAAGGTTAGTTATATCGTAGTCAAATTTATTTATTTATATAGCCATGTGGTCCTAAAAGTACTACAACCATATCTCATCCCGTGCGTGTCGTAAAAGTCGACTATGGGATTAGCCGGAGGAGGGGCAGCAGCATCCTTCGAGTACATTTAAGTGTGGCGATTATGGGGGGTCCTTAACATGAACACATAACACATACCCATACCAGGCTTTGAGGCAAGCTTCTGTCCAGAAGCGGATGCTTTTCAGCTGAAATGATGAGTCAAATATAATCCTTATTAAATATAATCGAAGTAACTAGTAAAAACTTCTTGAAACATAAAATCTTCATAGCCTTGATTTAAGGTAATATTTATTTAGTTCAAAGGGAAAACAAAAAATAAAATTAAAAGAAAAAAGAACTGTTTTAAAAACATGCTTTTATTTTTACTTAACAAATAAAACGTACTAAAATGCTAAAAATAATTTAATTGTGATAAGAAAGATACCATTTTATAGATACATAACATTTAACGATCATTACATTTCTTCGTCTACGTCAAAATAATCTCATATCGTACATAATTATATATTATTTAACCCTAAAAATGTATACCATGTTTTAAATATTTTCATTTTTATCATAATCTCAATTATTTAAATAAAAGCGTGTTACGTGTTTTATTTCTCCTGCCATCAAAATGTCGTAGACGAAGAAAGTTAATGATCGTTTAAGGTTCTTTATCTATAGCGTGGTATATTTCTTATCACTATATCACATATTATTAAATAATTATAAATTTTTAGTTCGTTTTATTAACAAGTAATAATAAAAGCTTGATTTAAAAAAAGTATATTTTTCGTTTAATCTTTTTTTACTGTTTAGGTATTTTATATTTAAATAAAAGCTTGTAATAACCTACATCTATATTATTAATAGGAATAATATTTAAATTGGTTATGTAATTACTGATTAGTTATATGTAACGTTTTTCATTCGATCCATTTCGTTTAAAGCGTCAACATTATAAGGTTTCTTCGGAGTCAACTTAGAGCAGTCTAATTCTTCGATTTGAAGACCTGATATAGACTTAACTCGACTTAAAGCCACGTAAGCTTGACTTACACCAAACAATTTGGAACAGAAAAGTTATGCAAACGCGTTGACAAGATAAATCTTATAGCGAGATTGTGTAAATATTTGCTAATTTCAAACATTTAGCGCACCACTAGTTCTGGCAAACTAAATCTGTACTTAATTACCTGGAATCCCCATACACTAAAATCTTCATTGAGATTAATATGACATAAGAGAAATTATGGTGTGAGGCAAAAAGAATGGATATATGTTTTTATGGAAAAGGTAGAGCATTTAAAGAAACTAATTTCAACATATAATTATTATAATTATAATATAATTAATAATTCAGCCAAGTAGTTATTTAAATAAAAAAGATTTAATGATTTTAACATTGTAAGGGCTGTGACCTCATCAGTGGTAAAAAAGATTTGCTGAAATTTTGGGGGTAATTTGCCAGTACTCACCATGCTTGGCCTTCGGAGCATGGTTATCTAGCAGGCGGGTTGGTGAGCCCAGAAAGGACGCTGCTGCCCATTCCTTTGGTTTAAGTCCCTTACTCACCTTTTTCGACATCGACGGAATTGGATGGAACTAACCTAACCTATCAACAACTCCTTGTATTCTTCCTAGTCTTTCCCGGAATATCTTTTGGTCGGCTTTCAGCCTATGGAGACATGGCTAATATCAGCGAATATAATTTATTTACACGGAGCGACGGCCATCCGACGTCCGCAACTCAATGACCCCCAGTAATACCGTTATCCTTATGTTTAGAATGGTTGCTTGGGCTTCTGACTTCTCGTAACAACTATCATAGATAGTCGTATGATAGCCGAAAGCTTAACATGTTTGGGACGAAGGGGTCTTCGTTTAGAAAGATATCCGATGATCCTTATGATCGGATAACAGTTACCAATTTTTTTTAATATTAAGAAAGTAGTTTATTCCTTATATATTACAGAAAACCTTTAAAAAGTCTATGGTCTTAAAATAACATTGTAAATCTTTAAATACTGCACGTACAAACTTACATTTGCAGTTGGAATGTATGATTGTTCTTGGGATAAATTTATGTTACAAGATAGAATTCAACAATAGATAATATAGTGAGAAATTCCTCTACAATCCGGTACCACACATACTTTTTATGTTACCACAAACAAATTTGGATCATATTTAAAAAAAACATTGTAGATAACATATTCATGTTACAGAACCCTTTCCACGCGAGTTCAAAACACACTTGACTGTTTATTTTTTCTATTCTCAGATCTGTTTAAAAGAGTAAAACAATGAAATTTTCCGTATGTACTGCAAGCAACAAGCATCGAACCAATAATGCAAGCGTTTTCAGGCAAAAACGACGACGTAGGCCAAGACGAGGTTTCCGCTCCGCTTCGCTCATTAGCCTTCTAACCCAACACAGCCGAGTCGGATCCGCCTTAGAAGACAATAATAATAGCATAAGTTATTTCGGTCTTTCAAAACTCCAGAAGTATTGTTGTCTAAAGAAAAACAATTAATACTTATAGTCTGTTCATAGTGTTTCAATACCCCTAGTGTGAGTTTCTTTTGTCGATCGAAACGTAATAGTAAACTATACATATGGTGCTGCGTTTGGTCGGCTCCAAACTCTTCAACCAATCGGAGCGCCGAACGCGGTAAACGTGTAGTTTACTATTACATTTCGATTGCAAAAAGCTACTCGTACCGGGGGTACTCGTAGTATATGTAGTAAATGATACTAAATTTTAAGTGTATATTTACGATCTAACAAAACGTTTTCGAGCATATCAAACCAGGACAAAAAATCGAAAGTATGAAAGGTTACCAAAAATATTGTTCACCCATCCAAAGCCTGCCCGCGGCAAGCGCAACTTAACTGCGTTGATTAACCATTATGTGTGTTATAGTAGCTAACAACCACAAGACTCAAAATACATAAAAAAATATTTGTTTAATTCTTGCAAGATAAAATAAATTGTAAGCAGTTTCTTTAACCATTTTCCTTCATTTGTATGCGCATTGCTTGAAAACTACAGGTCGGTGTTTTAATGTGACTTTCACTTTTACGAGAAAAGGCTTCGTCAACTGAATACGTAATTGAGGTTTGTCTGAAAGGCGTCTCCGATTTGTTGAGAAGTTTTGTTAATGAGAGGTCCTAGAATTTTAGCACCCCGAATTTAAAACGAAAAGAAATCTGTGTAGCTGCAGCTTTTTTTTCAATTCCGTAACATTATATATATGCCAAGACAGCAGCATATTATATACTACAGCCCATTTTAAAAACGTGTCGTGCTTATAGTTTACAGACATAAATCTCACATGCGTAAACACTCAAACCCGTAGGATACCTGCAGATTATACAAATATCTGTTCCGTCCATATACTCTATTCCATCTAAGCTGTAAGAAGTCCGTGTGATGGATAGGTACAGTACTGGCACCACTCCACCTCCTCCCGTGGATGCCGTAAAAGGCGACTAACGATCTAAAATCTAATATCTAAAGACTTAGGATTAGATTCATTATTAATTTCGGTCATAAGAGAATCAAAACCGGAGAGATGGGCGGCACCGTTCCTTTTGTGGAACAGCAGCCATATTGTGCTCACCAATCCACCCGCCAAGCATGGTGTCTACTGCCAAATTCCATCCAAAATAACAACAACATTATAGAATCTAGGAGGGAGGGTATTGTTCTAGCAGTGGACGTCCTTTAGCTGACATGAAGATGATGATGATGAAATAAATGCAAAACGGTTTTGCAACAATAAATATATGTGTTAAACAATAAAATAAAGGTCTCATCATTTTTTCAACAACTTATATAAAATAAGGTCTTATATAAAATAGAATAAAAATATTCAAAAAACAAAAAAGATTGGTACACAAAGTGTATCTGTTACTACATAAAACAAATGTTCATGATATATTATCAATATCATTAATAAAATTACTTTGTTACCCCGGATGTTCCGGTATGATGTTGAGTGCGTATAATTGAGAAAGTAATTAAATATAAACATCCTAAGCACAAATAAATTCAATTACTTTAGAATATCGAGGCGTAGAGTTAAGTGTTCGTGTCTGTATAAAAGACTCATGCTAAATGTTGTAAACACATGTTTAAAAGATAATTTTAAAGTGTGTTTGCTTATTGTAAAATAGACACGTTGCAAAGAAAAGTTTTTGGTCCTTATCACTTATTTTGTGTTCTTCAAAACACACAGCGTTAGTTGAAGAAGCTGTCTTTAGATTTCGCCTTTTTAATTAAATAAATGGAATAACTTACCAAAATCCTTTGTCTTTTGACCCTTCTTTCTTCCACTATGGCAGTAGCTCGCACTTATCTATGGTTGCGGCGAGCTGTCATATGTCAGCCGTTGTGTGACAATACGTCACCTTGGACTCATACAATGGCTTGGCAAGTTTCTGCGACGCATTCAGTCGAACCGGCCCATGTCGGAATGGCACCTGTTACCCTAGGCCTCGGGGGCCATATTCCAAAAATGGGGTGTCCCAGACGCGGACCTCTTCGCGTCCAAAAAGTCGGCCGTTGGGCGACAATACGTCACTTGGGACTCATACAAGGGCTTGGCAAGTTTCTGCCACGCGTTCAGTCGAACCGACCTGTGCCTGAATGGCACCTGTTACCCCAGGCCTCGGGGGCCATATTCCAAAAATTGGGTGACCCAGACGCGGATCTCTTCGCGTCCAGAAAGTCGGCCGTTGTGCGACAATACGTCACTTGGGACTCATACAAGGGCTTGGCAAGTTTCTGCCACGCATTCAGTCTAACCGACCTGTGCCTGAATGGCATCTGTTACCCCAGGCCTCAGGGGCCATATTCGAAAAATGGGGTGTCCCAAACGTGAACCTCTACGCGTCCAAAAAGTCGGCCGCTGTGCGACAATACGTCACTTGGGACTCTAAACGATGGATTGGCAAATTTCTGTAATGCATCCAGTCGAAAGTGATAGTTTCGGCTTGCAGCGGTATTCACTCCACGCAACTTAATGCCACGAGTGCTCAGTCATCTAAACTCTGCCTGCCTCCCAGTGCCTGGCTTTCACACTTGAAGGTGAGAGTTCTCAAAGAAACAGTACCAATTCAAGATCTAGACAAAAACTTGATCAATCTGACAACAGGCAGACATCCCCCACAAATAACCAAAATCAATCTCCTTGCCTTGAAAATAGGAGGTGGGCCTGTCAGATTGCCCAGTGGACCAGACAAGAAAAATACTTGTTGAAAAGTACTAAGTAGTACAAATACTTTAAATACTTATAAGGGTCCACGCAACCAGAGATGGGTATCATGGCGTATTCCTATGGCATTAACCATAAAACACCTGATTCCAAAGTTATAGCACGATTTCTAGCTAAACTTTATCTAGTAGATAACCTAGCCTTCAGCAATATCCGTTTACGTAAGTCAGGAATTTCCACATACTGTGCCATACCAACAGAAGTTATATTGAAAGACTTTTTTGTTCACCAAGTTTTAAAACCATTATCTTTAGCTCAACCACAGCATATAAAGTTAGCTATATGGGATACTAAACTCTATTTGATTGGTTAATAAAGTTACCAGAGGTAAGTACACTCTGTGATATCTTAAGAAGAATAGCATTAATTCTACAAAGACCATTATATCAGAATGAATTAATTCCAACTTTAGGCTAATATTGAAGTACGAGGTCTCCTGTAGCCTCAAGAAGCCTTTTGAGTCTAGAATAGACCATGACTAGTGAAATCTTTTTTTTTTTTTATATATATATAAAACGTTGCCCCACACTAGGATTTCTCCTGTGTCGTGGGTGTGTTTACAGACATGAATTCCACATACAATACACCCAGACCCGGAACAACTACCTGCAGATCATACAAATATTTGTTCCGTGCGGTAATCGAACCCACGACCCGGAGCGCAGCAGCCGACTGTATCAGCCACTGCACCAACCGTTCCGTCTAGTTACAAACGTTACGTTGGGGGTGCATCTTCAATAGGGGAAAATGGAAAAGCAGTGAAATATTTAGAAAATTTTACTTATGTAAAAGGGCTGTTTGTCCTTGTGTAAAATATGAACGTGAATAAATAAAATTTTACAAACTTATTGATGTATTTTTTATTGGAAATGGTCTTTTCTTGTAATTACATTTCCCTTTTGTGAACCGATAGCCATACTGCGCTCACCAACCCGCCTGCCAAGCGTGGTGAGTATTGGCAAATACCCCCCCAAAATGATGACACAGTTGTGAAATCTATGGGGGAGGCCTTTGTTCAGCAGTGGACGTATAAATGGCCGATATGATGATCCATGACATACACAAAAACATTGGATAATTGACATAACACTGGTTCAGGAATAGTATTTACATCTATGATAGACGATCAAAACATTAAGAACTGCAGCTCCCTCAGTCACAATAGGATGGTGAAATAACCAAAACCTAGAATTTAAAAGATAAAATAAATAGATCGTTTTTTATCTTAAGCCATATGCTATAACACTATAGGTGTGCAAATTGCAATCAGAGTAGTTTGTGTAGACTTTGACAAAAATAGTCATAAAAATTGTAAATATTCCGATTTAAAAAGATTACCATGTACCATGAAGTTTAATTGCCCGTTCTTCTCAATAGGACCTCTACATCTTGAAACCCGGCAACTTAAGTATGGCAATTCATGAGTATCCTGTAAACGGTTTATATAAATATGTTTTATATTAGCTATACTTCGTCAATCGAGAATAATTTTTCTTCTCAATTTTATTCTCGGAAACCAAATTTTATCATCTAAAAAATGTAAAAATGTTTTAGCCGATTGTGCTCCTACCTGTACTGTACAACTACCCAACGTAACGTTTGTAACTAGAAATCGGATAGATCGGGAATATTAGGGCTAATGGATCGAACTAGCGGCAGGTAGAGCTTATCGTCTACCGCCACCTCGCCACTGCACCGCGATAACTACGGTGGATTACCAATTTCCGTCATTTATCTGCATACTCGTACGTATACGGATACGGCATTTTATGTTTCGTTTTTTCTTTTACTTTTAGGTAGGTATATTACAAGGTGAAGATTTCTCTTATGGTTTTTCCGTCTGAACTGGAACATTCCTTTTTTAACTGTATAGCAATTATGAAGCTATGCAGTAATTTTATAAACATTTACAAAATTACTCCATTTTAAATAAAATCATTTGATATTAAAATTGGAGTGCCGGCTCAGAATACCACCACCCCATTTCCTCCCGTGGGTGTCGTAAAAGTCGACACAGGCATTAGCCGGAGGATTGGCAGCAGCGTCCTTCGAGTACATTAACAACTCAACTGCGATCGCCAACCCGTCTGCCAAACCTGGCGATTATGGCAAAACCCCCCAATGAGCCCACAACACACCCATATCGATCGATGTGGTGATCTTTGGGGGAGGCCTGTGTCCAGCAGAGGCCTTCATTCGGCGGAAATGATGATTAAAATTGGAGATATTACTTTTGTATAAATTAGGGACAAAAGGAATCACTACAAATAATAATATATTATTATCAGCAAATGGAAAATACGACATTTTTAGCCACAGCGATATGGCAGTAATATCTAAATGTATTCCTAAAATATAATAAATGCAACGCAAGGAATAGATACTGAGGTCCGTTCAAAAACATTTCCATTTTGATATCTAAATGGATACTCAAAATAAATCAATATATCGAGATTAAAAATACCGACGATAAAATTACTCAATATTCTATGAAAAAGATCGATAGATTTTAACCAAGCCACCACTTGCTCACTTTATCCGGTGATGTCAGACCATAATAGATGCAGATTATGTATTAATTTAACTAAGAAAGTACAAAGTACACAGCTTTGTTACAGAGAGCACACGGCATCTGCGACGCCGACCACCTGCCAGGGGAGCTTAACCATGTGAAGCAAGTTCTTCGAAATAACAATTTAAGAGCGCCACATCCCCGTCGCAGAAGCCGCCCGAAACCCACCACGGTTGATCGGAGACCTGCAGTCTTACCATTCATCAAGGGAGTCACGGACAGAATTGGTCATATCTTGAAGCGTGCTTCTATTAAAACCTACTTCAAGCCACATAAAAAGATAAGCCAACTTCTCAAACCCGTGAAGTGTCACATTCCTCTACAAGACGCAGGGGTCTACAAGATTGACTGTGATTGTGGGTTGTCATACATAGGGCAAACAAAGCGTAGTATAGCCACCAGAATTAAAGAACACATAGCTGACGTCAAGCATAGACGCATCACAAAGTCCGCAGTGTGTGAACATGCCTTAGGCAAACCCAACCATTTTCTTCGATTTGATCATCCTCAAGTCCTCGGGAAAGAGAACCCTTATGTACCAAGAATGTTTCGAGAGGCTATTGAAATTAAAAAACATCCTAATTTTAATAGAGAAGATGGTTGGCAGGTACCACCTGTTTGGAATCCGGTTATTAAATTAATAAAATCCCAAACAACACACCAAACTAAAAAACATCGAGACACTGTGAGTGATTACTGCGTGCATCGAAACAATTTTTGATTAGTTTTGTACGGTAGATAAAATAACTTTTTAAATCTGTAACGACGCTTGTCACCTTAGTCATCCTGCGACCACGAACCCTGCAAAGTGTTCGAAACGTCAGGAAAAACCAAAATCAATAATACACGCGATTTAATCCGTTTAAAATTGTTTTATTATAATGTGTAATAATCGCGAAAACCTAAGACAATACTATGCCAGTAATTGGTTTATTTGAAATGAAAAATATTTGGCTTTGGAGGGTCCGAGTTGGATCCCGGCTCGCTTTTCGATCCTTTGACTTTTCGAAGGTTATTGGAAAAAGAAAGTAAAAATATAATTAGTGGTAGCCTAGTGGGTGAAAATTTACCTTCCAAACAGGAGGGTCCAAGTTCGATCCCGGCTCGCACCTTTCACTTTTCAGATTCATGTGCGTATCAGAATTTGATCTTTTACGTGAACGGTGAAGGAAAACATCCTGAGAAAACCTGCACACCTGAGAGGGCTCCAAAATGATCTCAACGGAGTGTGTAGTCCACCAACCCGCACTAGGCCAGCGTGGTGGACTAAGGCCTAACCTTTCTTATCGTGAGAAAAGGCTCATGCTCAGCAGTGGTGTCCCACTACCTACTATCGTAATGGGCTGGATAAGTATGTATGTATTTGATTACAAATACACAGTTTTTTTTTTAATGTTCCGTACTTAAAAAATTCTAAATAAAAAAAACATCAAAGTCATTAAAATAGTGTCTTACCTTATAATTCATCATCATCATCATTTCGGCCGAATGAAATCCACTACTGGACACAGGCCTCCCCCAATGATCACCACAATTACCGATATGGGTGTGTTGTGTGCTCATTAGGGGGTTTGCCATAATCGCCACGCTTGGCAGACGGGTTGGCGATCGCAGTTGAGTTGTTAATGTACTCGAAGGACGCTTCTGCCCATCCTCCGGCTAATCCCTTAGTCGACTTTTACGACACCCGTAGGATGAGATGGGGTGGTGGTATTCTGAGCTGGCACCACACGGCGTGTGCCTTATAATTAAATCATGTATATCTTAAAAATATGTACTTATCGTCTGCATCAAATTGGTATCCAGTTCAGCAAATAGCCATAATCACCACACTTGGCAGGCGGATTGGTGATCACAATGTGCTGTAATTAGCACACGGGAGGATGCTGCTGCCCCTACTCTTAATATCCGTTAGTCGCTTTTTACGACACCCATGGGTGGACAGAGGTGGTCTATTCTTTGTCGTAAACTTCACGAAACTTTGCCGACTAACAAAAGCACCACCCCATCTTCATCAAAGCATTTGGCGCAACGGCACGTTTGGTGCAGTGGCTGATACAGTCGGCTGCTGTGCTCCGAGGCGCGGGTTCGATTCCCGCAAGAAACAAATATTTGTATGATCTGCAGGTATTTGTTCCGGGTCTGGATGTATTGTGTGTGGGATTTCTGTCTGTAAACGCACCCATGACACAGGAGAAATCCTAGTGTGGGGCAAAGTTATTAATAAAGAAAAGAAATTGCGGTCGCTAACGTCGGCCAAGCAAGGCGGTTAGGTAAAACTCCCCAATAAGCACACTACCCAACCCCATACCAGTCGTTTCTGGATCTTTGAAGGAGAAATTTGTCCAACAGTGGACGTTTTCGTGTTAAAATGATGACACGGAACTTACCATGAATACCTACTCCAAAAAGTAAGTTATCTACCAGCCACCTTGAACGTTATACACGTACTAAATCCTGCATGCAAGAAATACATTACACTCCAATAAACTCACCCATTTGGCGTCGTGATTTCAACAATAAAGAAGTCGTTTGTAGTTCAGTGGCGCTATGGCGCACGCTATCAAGATTTAATGATAAGGAAAATCAGTTTTGCGTAAGAGCTTTGAGTTGGCTTTAATATAAATATTTATTTATATATTTAACGTACAAAGTGGTATCTTTACACAATAACTATATTCATCATCATCATCATATCAGTCAAAGGACGTACTGCTGAACAAAAGCCTCGGTTGGTGCAGTGGCTGATACAGTCGGCTGCTGCGCTCCGGGTCGTGGATTCGATTCCCGCACGGAACAAATATTTGTATGATCTGCAGGTAGTTGTTCTGGTTCTGGGTGTATTGTATGTGGGATTCATGTCTGTAAACGCACACGACACAGAAGAAATCCTAGTGTGTGGCAACGATTCTTTTGTTTAAGATTTTTTAATAGAATTCCACAATTGTCATCGTTCTGGGGGGATTCGGGGAGACGTGTTGGTGAGCGCAGAATGCCTACTGTTCCACAGAAGGGAGGCTGCTGCCCATCCCTTTGGTTTAGAGACCCTTAGTCGTCTTTTAAGATATACACGAAAAGAAATGGACTGGTACTATATTCTTAATCCATCCTTGTAGTTTATAATTAGCTGGGATCCGCGCTTTAATTTAAAATAAATTGTATTATTTATAAATAATGTAGAGTACTTCGGCATAGACACTTGACATAGAGTATATATATTGGATTTCCTGGGTTTTAATTCTTTTGCGCGGAACCATAATTATTTTTCTAAAATAAAAGTAGCCTAAGTTATACCTTATAACATCAGCTATATGCCTGTGAAAGCCCCGTAGAAATCGGTTCAACCGTTTTGGAGATTAGCGGGAACAAACAGACCGACAGGCAGAAAGACAAAAAATTGTTTTTTTTGTTGTAGGTACCGTATATACTTTCATATGCATTTAATAAAAGTGCTGTTATTTTGAAATTACTAACAGACACTTCAATTTTATTTATTTGTGTGGATTCTTGTGTACGCTAATACATATTTAATAACAAACACATTTATAAAAGAATATGTACATCATATTTTGTTATTGAGTATTTCAGCCTCGGATAAAGATTTATAGTTATAAGCTCATAATTCTCACAAAAGGATTCCCTCAAACTCTTGCTTGCGGTGCCACAAATGTGGAAATCTGTGGTGGTGTGGTGGTTCTCATTTTTTGGCTGATATGATGATGATAAATACAAAATTAAGATGCCATTATGACAATCTTATATATATATATAATTCTTCTGTACGCATGTATCTCACTGAATTCCTCCTAAACGGCTGGGCCGATTATGATGAAATATTTTGTGGGTCCCTGGATGATTTAGACTCAAAATTGAACCTGGTACGTGGCGCTGCAATCGGGTTTGCATGTACCTGTCTGTGCGAAGCTGTGGCGGGTAGCTAGTAATGAATAAAAACGGTATTAAATCAGCACCGATTTGACACCTGGCAAACGGGCATGCACGGTCACCCCACCCATAAATATCTGCAACACCAGAGGAGTCGCTGATGTATAGATAGTCGCTTTAAGGTAGACATACACGTTTTCCTTGAACGCCCCCATTTCATACGTCTGCCATCATTTTGGGCAGTAATGCAGCAACACATTTTCCCGAGTGCGACTCGAGTCAGCACATTTACGAGCTCTAGTCAGCTAATGACTTCAGCTAAGCTGTCTAACGTAAAAACATATTACATGTTTTATGGCAAATGTTATGCCATTAGGTACATAGATAACCGTACGCCTAAGTAATATTTTAAAGGCTAAGTTATGCCGTAGAATGATCACCTTTTTTATTGATCCGGTGGAAATATATCTTGTACTTTCTCTCCACCCCGGGGAAGGGCGGAGCGGTATACCGTTTCCTACCGACTAAAATCACCGTAGTGATTATCTTCGGCAAAGTGAAAGGAGACTCCAGGAACTCTAATAATCTCTATCTAGAGCTACCTATTGGTGCCACATTATATTTATTATTGTTACACATCTCGGAGGGGATGACTGTAAAGCGGTCACCCCCTCTAGCGGAGAGGAGGTGACTGTGAAGAGGCCGCCCTCCAGGCGCATCTCGGTGCGATTGTAAAGGATCCCCGGAAGCCTCACTGTGCGCTGTGCTGTACACATGACGGCATGTGGCCACGTTTACACCACCGTCTTCCCGGGGTTATAATCATCAACTGCGATCGTCAAGGTCAAATATTATCGCCATCTCAGCTGAACAGGTGCCTCGCTATATGACCTAGAATAACTTTCATAGGGGACACAACCTTATTCACTACAGGCGTAGTGAATAAGATTGTGGTGGCGTTTGTGGCAGGCGGATTGGTAAACACAATATGTCGCTGTGTGCACACGAACGGAAGTCGCTTGCGTGCCATAATCCCTAAGTTAAAAACTGAAACTGGTTTTATGACAAAACGCATTTTAACAAAACAACTCAATTAAAACTGTTTCGACAGAGGTCACTTCTTCTAAAGCGCATCCAATTCGCATAGGTTAGGAGGCTTTGAGGATTTTTTCCCTGTTTTAACTAAGTCTTTAGATTTGATTGGGTTATTCATGTGAATAAGAGTATTTATTGCCGGACACCAATGAATGAAAGGTATTTTATTTTTAAGAGTAGTGTTAAATAAAATAGATTGTCAATAGATGGCTCCTTATACATTCTTTATGCAAACACAAAAAGGTTTTAAAACAAAGGTTTTTAACGAAAGCATTAATTTTAAACTATTTGCTTATTTTTCGTCATTAGCGGGGAAAATTATATCTCAATAATTAATTTTGATAAAGTATTACGTGACATAATTGGCGGACGGACAAAAAGCACCTTTAATAGAGAATTGAAAAGCACAATGATGACAGATCAGAGCGGTCTAACAGACACGTGTGCGTTTTCCCTTTCAATTAAAGGTGTTTTTACCTGCTCGGTTTGATAAAAAAAACATGTGCAAAAGTTTATCGGACCATTAGCGTGGCAAGTGCCAATTTATAGCTGTGACGCCATGAAATGTATTATCACTCAGCCTCCGAAAATACGCGGAATGGTCAATTCGCTCAAATAACAAATTTGTGATGATAGCCATGTCAGAAACGTTCAGCAGTTGTATAATCTTGCGAAACAAAGTATATTTAGATAACGTCAGATAGATGGCATCAATCATTGTAACCTTTTAATGTTTCCTGTTTATATTACACACCTGGTAGCATAAACCGCAGAAATCATCGTGTTTTTTGCGTAATTTGATGTTAGAAGGGTAGAAGAGGAGTCAGCTGGGATTCGTTGGATGCGGGTGGCATGTTATCGGTCGTTGTGGAAATCTATGGGGAGGCATTGGACGTCCTTTGGCCGGTATGATAAGTAGATGACGGCACGGTTGGTACAGTGGCTGATACAGTCGGCTGCTGCGCACCGGGTCGTGGGTTCGATTCCCGCACGGAATAAATATTTGTACAATCTGAAGGTAGTTGTTCCGGGTCTGGGTGTGTGAAATGTGTGTTTGTAAACGCACCCACGACACAGGAGAAATCCAAGTTTGGGGCAACTTTCTTAAAAAAAAGGAATTAAATAAATATCTAATTAGAAAATTATATTTGTTGCAGTGAAAACTTATTTTTAGGTGGAAACACGTTTTCTCTGGTTAAAATTACATAGTTTTTAATGAATTCCTTGCCTTCGTTACAACTACCTCATCATCATCGTCATCTTTCTGCTCTGATCCAAAGTTATTTGGGGTCGGTGTAGTATATTTTTCTCTTCTATTCTTGCCCGTCAGCCGTCACCTCATCATTTACTCCATTTTCCTTCACATCCAATCCATCAGCATTCAACAACATCTAGCATTAATTTACTGCTGGTCAAAAGTGAATGTCAGTTGAAACTGGTTTTAACGAGACAAAACGCGTTTTAGCCGCCTGGTTTTCTACCGAAAACGGGTTTCTCGAATAGTTAAAGCGGGACTTAATAATAAATGGTGTTTCAGTATTCGGCCGCAACACAATTACCAAATTGATGGCCCTTCCCACATTACAGTATCTATTCAACAAAATAAACCGTATTCATATAACGCTTGTCCAAACTCTAAAGGAGATGGCACCCAAGTCACCCCTACCCCGATAATATCGAGGGTCCAATAGGGTTGATACACACTCAGTCGCTAGATTCTCCTCTTGAATGTATATAAGATAACGGCCGCTTTCCTTTGTCCGTTTATCTATTAAATGTTCGTGCCAGCTGGGACAGATGCTGTCTCTCGGTATAAACTGAACTGATTTAATTTCGGGAGTCACATACCTAAGAAGCGAATTTATATAATATATTATTACGTGACGATGATAGCTTATAATCGGGTGTCTACTATTGCATAGAAAAATTATTAGTCGAATTTAGTGTCACATGAATTCATGACACATAATTTTAAATTCATAAAGTATCATCGAACGACGTAGTTCTTAGAAAAACTTCATCAAGTTAGCAATTCCTAGGCGTATTAGTAGTATTTGCCGTATTGCTTACCATTCTTTCTGCCGTGGATGACGTAAAAGGCGATCAAGGGACTATAAATCAGGGGGATTAGCAGGAGCATACCCTCTGTGGAATAGTAACCATACTGTACTGACCAAGTGCCTGCTAAGCGTGGGAGTACTGGCAAATTCCCCCCAAAATGACGACAAAAATGTGTAAATCTATGGGGGCAGGCCTTTGTTGAGTAGTGGACGTCCTTTGGCTGATTTGGTGATAATATTATGCTCTTTTATTATAAATGGGTGTAAGTTGATCAAAGTATCAGCTTACTAAAACATGATTTACACGATTAACGCCAACGTGCCACCAGTCACTTCGCTTGTTCGGCTTTTTCGTGGTGTGTGTACTTTTCAGCGTTGATGACGAGTTCATTATTTTTTGATGAACTAAAATTAATGGAAAGGTAAGTACTTCGACGACGATTCGATCATTACATCGATGTACCTACAAATAAAGCAAATCGATGAAGTGATTAAAGCGAGGAAAATATGGAATGGAGTGTGTGTGTACGTGTATTTGTGTGTATGTATGGCTCTGGGTAAAACTTCTCATAATGTTCAACCATCACGCTCAGTAGGCTGTAGAGGAGCAAGACAAAGGGTGGAAAATACTTGATGAATTAGTGTTCGAAGCACCAACCCATTTTGTATTCTACACACTGCCTCTATAACAACAAATGTTTCACCTTGGATAAAAGGGAAATAACATTTGTACTAATGGTTTACCTGAGGTTAAGCATTTACAGTTGTCCACTACATTACAGTGGTGGGTACACTCAAAAATTTATGCGAGCTTACCCTTAAGTACTCTGCACAAGTAGACGTTAAGTTGTATGTCCCATCCAATATTACTGCGAACCTTTGTTTTATGGCATTGCAATTGTATGTGTGTGTAACGACTTTTCGCCGAAATATTTTAGATACCGTGTTTTTTTATCCAATACTCAAATGCTCTGCATTTGATAAATTATTTTCATTTAAACTTTCACAAATTTATTTATTTTGACAATCATAATATGAATGTACGAAGCAAAAAATGTTTGACTAAAAAACTTTATTACCACTAACGTGAAAAATATTTAATAAAATAAAATATTTTCATTTTGCGACTCAGCTTATTGGGTTGGCTTTGCTTGCAGCTTGTTTGTACGGGTGGGAATTTATGGATTCTTTCCATGGTTATGTGATATCCTGATGACCTTGTTACTACTTTCAAAGTCGGCGACGCGACTTGTAGTTTGTACCCACGTTTAACCGTCGTTTTAAGCATAATTTATAAATTACCGCTGTCAAAATATGACGGCGGAGCTTGTATGCTGGCGATTTTTCAAAAGTAGTTAGTTCATCTGAAAAACGCCTGCAAAGACTTGCTCAGACCTACTTAGGCGTCCCCCAAGGAACGCCATAACGACCAGTCTGGGTTTGTATAGCTCATTCGAGGGTTTTGTCATAATACCCATGCTTGGTTGATCCCCAAGCCACCTGGGGTTGGGGATCGCAGTTGGGTTGTAATTAATATACTCAAAGGATGGTGCTGCCCAGCTTTCAGCGAATCCCATAGTCACCTTTTATGATACACACGGGATGAAAGGGAGTGGAGCTATCCTCAGCTCTTTTTTTGTTGGGCTTCTCGCAGATATTTCCGAGAAATGTAGCTGCTTAACTTGACATTTCTAGCGAAGCCAAAAGAGGCCCCAGCCAGGCTTCAAATTAATATTATAATCAAAGCAACTTGCACTGAGAGCGCCCCCTACGGGACCCGGGCCTCGGCTTAGGGCGTAGCTCACGTGTGCAAGCTATTTGATTTGGGGGCAGCTGGATCAGTATTATTTGATTTATACGGCATGGGCTGGCGCGAGCAAGGGATGGGGGAGGAGAAGTATTTACTACTTGAATGGTGTAGTGTTGACGCGGCGATGGACCTCCGCGACTAGGACTATCCTTATCCACATGGCACTTTTTATAACAAACTGACAGCATTATTAAGAGAGTCAAAAATATTTATCGTTTTCTATATAAGTATGATTATGATATACATTAAAACTACGATATGATTTGTACCTGAATGGAATATGTTGAAGAAAAATATCTGCAATATTAATTTCTCGTCAATTGTTATTATGTTTACTGATTTGACAAATAAAATGGAAAAGAAAAGGTTATAAGATTCAGAGAAGCAATAAACTAAATGTAAAAAAGTCGTATAAAAGGTTTTTAGTGTCATTTTTTGTTACGACGATACAATATCAAATATACACATAATACAGATAAAGATTTTAGATTAGAGTACCTGGATGACCGAGCTTTGCTCGGTATTTTCGTGTTACTTAACAACGCCACCTGCTGTTGTGTCGTTAAAGCAATTAGTTGCTCACAAAAAATAGTATTATTATTCGCCAATAGATGTCAGGAAGAGTCATATTTTTCAGATGAGACTACTCAAACGCCTATTAAATGACATTTTCTAAAAATGTGTCCTAGCTAGATCGATTTATCGCCCCCGAAACCCCCTATATACTAAATTTTATGAAAATCGTTGGAGCCAATTCCGAGATATTCCAATTATATATACAAGAATTGCTCATTTAAAGATATAAGATAAGATAAGATTAGATTTAGATATATATGTATTTACCAGTGATGACATATGGGACAATGACGCGGTCATTCACCATGGGCCTGATAAGAAAGATAAAGGTAACTCAGCGAGCTATTGAGAGAGCTATGCTTGGTATTTCTCTATGAGATCGAATCAGAAATGAGGAGATCCGTAGAAGAACTAATGTTACCGACATAGCTGGAAGAGTTAGCAAGCTGAAGTGGCACTGGACGGGGCACATTACTCGTTGAACTGATGGCCGTCGGGGTGAAAAGGTTCTTGAGTGGAGACCGAGCACCGGAAAATGGGACGACCTCCAATGAGGTAGACAGAAGACCTGTGAAAGGTCGCAGGGAGACGTTCGATGCGGGCAGCATGTAACCGCTCATTGTGGAAATATATGGGAAGGTCTTTGTTCGGTAGTGGACGTCTTTTGGCTGATATGATGATGATGTATTTATTGAATTTTTCGCACATTTCTGTCGTTTGCTTGGTAAACACATTTAAATGTTTCTGTTCAACAGGTTATAATTAGGCATTACTGTGTTGCGGTTTAAAGGGAACTGTAGCTAGTGAAATTACTGCGCATTTTAAACTAAGTAACTAATGTCTTGAAGTGACCAGTGCAGTGCGGTGCCACCCAGGACTAGTTCTGGTAGCATTATAACTATCATGAGCAGACGTAACTCCCGTAACACCCGTCTGATGACTTGCAGGTGTCTCGTTAGAAGGCTGTATAAAAAGGGCGCTTTTTTCGTATTATACATGTCTGTATTCAACGCGAAGCCCTGCAAAAGCCCTTTAAAACTAATTTAACACTCCTGTTTACTGTTTATATAAAAGTGACCGCATCTGTAATGCTTAACTCTCTCCTGACTAATAACAACATAATTAACAACTCATTACAGAGCGTTGATATTCAAAGCCAATTCCATTATTTGTGGAGTTTACACACAACTAGGCTAAGCTCTGCCTTATTCAGGGTTACAGAATTCATGCTAAACTAGCTCTCATATTATTATTAACAAGTGCATAAGCAATTTGAATATAATTTATTGAAATTTCATTTTCTAGTCAATTGCAAATACAGAATATTTTATCATCACAATCTATGAAATCAATTTGAGTGATAATTTTATTTTCCAATTTCGCAATAAATTGACTATACCTCTCTCCACCCACGGGGATCGTAAAAGGCGACTAAAGGTTAATATTAAGAGGATAGGCAGCAGTATCTTCCTATGTGCTAAAACACAAACAATCTGCCTACTACGCGTACTAGATTATGGCATTATGGATGACTGCTTAATGTAGTGATAATTGGAAGGCCCATGTTCAGCAGTGGACGTTTACGGGCTGATGTGTGTGCGTGAGTGTTTGAAATTTTATTTGCGGCCCACTTGACCTTTATAAGTTTAAAATTACCCGCTATTTAGTAATCCTCAAGTCACAAAAGAAATTTTTCCAACTGAATTTATTACTTTAAAGCCCTATCTCGTTGTTTCCAGGCACGGCCCCATGTTATCATGCTGGACGACCTCGTGCCCACGCTAGCGACCAACAGAAGTACAGCTAGTCACGACCATAACATCTTCGTCACGTTCTACGATGACGTCAACAACAAATACATTAACGACAGCCACAATGCTACAGAGGTAAGTTAATCCAATCAAATAATCTACTATAACTTAGACCAAGCAGATTGAAAATTATGTTTACTCAAAAACCATCCGATAAATTGTTAAATGCTTATATATACTAACTTTTTCTGATTGTAACCTATCTTACATTTTATCAGACAATTATTATGTATACGATCTCTATCCCTGGCAATATAACTTCTTATTATCTTATTTATATACTTACACAAAGTCCCTGATCCCAATCAACTCTTATCTGCCGTTTCTTATCGATGTTGACGAAGGACAGTGGAGAAAAGCGCTGAATGAATGAGTGTGGGTAAGACCGAGCCTAGTTCATTTTTCTAGCTTTTTGCTAGCTTTGCGTATAAATTATGCAAATTTAAAGAAATAGTGTAAAAATACGAATAGCCATTAGCTGTGCACAATATATCTGGAGAACCCTGCTATATATTTGACTGGAAAACGGATTGGTCCCTGTGCTACGGACGGAACATTTTCCTTTTCGAAAATATTTTATTATTAACCTTACTGTTTTATATATGCACGAGGATTTATTTCTACGATAGTTATTAGATGTTTTGTTTTTACGAAACAATCACTTACCTCCAATCGTGTGGCTTCAGAGTTAACTATCCTAAAAGAATTTATCAAGTTTAAATTATTATTCCAGATATTTCTATGATTGATATTAAATGGTAAACTGCTTATTTCTGTTATAAATTGACAGTACAAACAAAGGAACGAGGGAGCACGCGCGTTTGAGCTTGCTGCAGTCTAATGACGTATATTAAGGTAGATCTGTGTGAATGCGCAGTGTAAAATTATGATTGAGCTGAAATATAATGTATAGTTCGCCGTATAATTATACAGAGTTGGTGCACAACTACGATAAAAAATGTGAATTATGTAACTTGAACTTCAAGCTTTTAATATGTTTTAAGTTAACTAGCTCTAAGGACTATAATATATATCGAAGTTCTCTGTACATATCGGCCATTTATACGTCCACTGCTGAACAAAGGCCTCCCCCATAGATTCCACAACTGTGTCATCATTTTGGGGGGTATTTACCAATACTCACCACGCTTGGCAGGCGGGTTGGTGAGCGCAGTATGGCTACCGCTTCACAGGAGGAACGCTGCTGCCCATCCCTCTGGTTTAGATTTATTTATTTATTTAGATCTCTGTACAGGATAACCAAATTAATTTATTGAATTTTCTCCATAATATTTTTTCAATAATGAGTTGAATGAATTGTATGGAGTTGTTAGAAGTAAAAAACATTTGTGTCCTAAGTTGTACTTAGTAGTATCGATATACCTATCTTAAAATTTAACTAATTTTGCTCTCGGACTATACCCGCAGTTATGCAAATTTAATTAATCATCATTTCGGCCGAATTAAGTCCACTGCTGGACACATGCCTCCCCCAAAGATCACCACAACGACCGATATCGATGTGTTGTGAGCTCATTGGGGGGTTTTGCCATAATCACCACGCTTGGCAGACGGGTTGGCGATCGCAGTTGAGTTGTTAATGTACTCGAAGGACGCTGCTGCCCATCCTCGGCTAATCCCTTAGTCGACTATTACGACACCCATGGGAGGAGACATTCTGTGGTGTGCATTCTGAGCCGGCACCACACGGCCAGCCGGCACCACACGGTTTTCATTAAAATTTAATTGATAACCATTCAAAATTATATGAAAAAATTGCACTGTAACATATGCTTAGAGAAACAGATATGACGAAAGTTTTTCGTCCGTTTTTCCGTTCCGTTTCGTTGTCCCTCGCTCGAGCCGGCCTGTGTCGAGCCAAAGCCGAGCTTTAATTATCTCCTAAAATATATTTAAATAATATCGATCCAGCTGTCTTTCAGTTTGGTCTCCCAGCATCGCCCAAGGTCTGAGTCTCGTAGGGCGTACCCTTAGCTGTCTGGCTGTAGGTCTTTTGGCTTTGCTAGATTGCCTGGTTAAGTAGCGACATCACTCGGAGTTGCTTACAAAAAAAGTCGGTTACGAAACTCTATTTCGAGCAGATTCAGAAGTATTTTTTTGCTGCCAGATTTAAACATGGCCTGTAAAAATAATGCCAAGAATTACAAAGCTGCTACTGCTTTCATTTCAGCGTTAATAGGATCAAAATTATACAGTAGCAACACAAGGTTCGCTGGATTCACAATTCATTCAGAATAATACATATTATTCTTTATTTATTTTCAGTATACGTTGCACAAATATTTTCAACAAGTGTATGTCCAGTGTTTCATTTTTTTTTTGTTGGAAACCTAACAATGCTTCATATATAAAATAATTTAGCCATTACTGTCCCACTGCTAGGCACGGGCCTTTTCTCACCATGAGAAAGTTCAGGCCTTAGTCCATCATGCTGGCCTAGTACGCGTTGGCGGACTACACACACCATTGAAAACATTTTGGAGCCCTCTCAGGTGTGCAGGTTTCCGCAGTGTTTTTCCTACACCGTTAACGCAAGTGATAACCAAATTTTGATCCGCACTCAAATCCGAGAAGTCAGTGGTGCGAGGCTTGAAACGAACCCAGACCCTCTTGTATGAAAGGCAAGCGTTCAACCACTAGGCTATCTCTGCTACAATACTTAGTACTTATATTTAAGTATCATGTTGACTCCAGAACGATATCAAGAGGAAGAACAGGGAGAGGATGCTGAGTATTCCCTCACGACTGTTAATTATCTATTAGACAAACAGAAGACAATTATTATGTTATGACGATGGCCTTTACAACATATCATCATTCTCATAATCAGCTCAGCAGGAAGACACCCACTGCTAAATAATAATAATAATAATAAATACGTTTAATTCAGATCAAGTCCATAGTATGTTAGTAACAATTTACTTAATAATAGTTATAAATAGTCATACTTGTACGTGATTACGCTTAAAACACAGTATGGCGCTGCATCCATTTCCGCAACAACGGGGACTCCCATCGATCTGTATCAAATATAGTTATCCCCCAAATATCACCACAACCACCGGTCGTACGCTAGTTGCTTCTAGCGGATTCCCCGCAACATGCACCAGGTCATCGATCCTGCTGGAGGGGGCTCTACCCACGCTGTGTCTGACCTCATGGACCATCCTTTCTACGAGCAAAGTGCGCGCCCACGGCCACTTAAGTACTTACGAGTATACATATAATATATCATACAAGGCGTTCATAGCCATTTACACCCACTGGCGGAAAAACTGTCGGTGAGGTTAAGCACAATGGCGTGGTTAGTCAATTTTTTTGTTTTTTTTAAATAATGCTTCGGAGGATAAGCAAAATTCTCGGTTCCAGTAGATGTCATTATACGACAGTCGTTTAGCCATGTCGGAAGCTTTTGAGCGGCTTGAACAATTGACACAAGGTGGGCCACTAAGAATAGAATAAGATTTATATGGTTGAAACATAATAACATAGTAGATAACAAGTAAATAAGTGTGATCTACATGTTTCGCCATGGACTCGCATACAAATCTTAGCTTAAAGCTCAGCTCTCACCTTTTAACTTAATAACTATAGGACATTACATAATAATTACATTTCAAATTATTACCTTGAATCATACATTCCATATAAAACATTAAAATAAAAACCTTACCACATAAAAGGTGAAAAATACAATTGTATTGTGAGCATCGTGCTTGATTTCACAGACATAGTTCTCATCATCATCATTTCAGCCGTAAAAACGTCCACTGCTGGACAGTAGCCTCCCCAAAAGATTGCCACAACGACCGGTATAGGTTTGTGTTGTGTGCTTATTGGGGAATATTGCCATAATCGGCACGCTTGGCAGACGGGTTGGCGATCGCAGTTGAGTTATAAACTCGAAGGACGCTGTTGCCCATCCTCCGGCTAATCCCATAGTCGCGTTTTACGACACCCAGGGTATGTGATGGAGTGGTGGTATTCTTAGCCACATATATCTCACAAACCAAAAATACGCAGATCCGAAACAACAGTATGCAGGTTTATACTAATATTAGTTTGGTGAAGCAGGAACCCACAGCTCAGAAAACCAATTGATTAACCGCTACGCCAAACTAGGAATTACATTTTTTAACCGGTTTGTCCAGGTATACCAGTCGTTCATCCTGCCATGGTGGCGGCAGGTGCTTTGGACGGTGCTGTTCGCGGGCATGGTGGTCGTGGCCACCGTGGGCAACCTCGTCGTCATCTGGATAGTGCTCGCCAACAAGCGAATGAGGAGCGTCACCAATTATTTCTTAGGTGAGTAAAGATTTACTACCGAGTGGTCAATACCGTTATTGTGCGTACTGTTGATGAATATATCATAATATTAAATTATAGTTTATCAGACTATGGTACTGTTTAATCGATCAAAAGAACTCTTAACAGTGTGAATTCTTAATTTAAAAACGTTTTTTACCCATGAGCCACACTAAGATTTCTCATGTTGTGGGTACAGTTTACATACATAAATCTCACATGCACACACACGCAGACGAGAAACAACTATCTGTGGATCATAAAATATTTGTTCCGTGCGGGGATCGAACCCGCGTACTATCAAAGCACACTTTTAACAATTTGATGAATCGTTTACATCTTTAATTGGTGAGGGTAGTTTGGTTTCGATAAACACTTATATACATATACATTAGACACGCTCAGTCCAGACACAAACTCAGTTCAGCAGTGCTATTCTCTAAGAACTCACTCGCAAACTGACTTAATCGCAACAAAACTAAATTAGAGATTTCACTACGGTTCAGAAGTAGATCTGCTAGTGAAGTAAACTTGCTGAAGAATATTTGTTATGTGAAACACAGTGAAAATGAGTAAAATCAATACAATATTAAATATTTCACTCCAGATTTAGAAGTGAGTTTGCTAGTGAGTTCTTACAGAATAGCCTCACAGCATGATAGATGAACACTATTTATTAATGAGATTAACACAATTGTCTTATAAGACTGTAAAACTTGGCTATTGGATACGTTGCGTCATCAAGCTGCGAACAAACGACAACACTGCAAGGCAACTTTGTTTAAAGTCTCTGTGTGCAAAAAATAGTTGGCACTTTCATAATAAAGGCTGCATTCTCGTGCATCATTGCTTTTAATTACGAATCCCCTTTCAGCTTTTAGCCTCGTAAAAAAGAAAAACAAGAAAGAAACGCTGGCACAAGAAGTAATTTTACTTGAGCTATGTTGGTATTATATCACGTGTTTTGTGCGGAATTCTTTTATCAGATTGTTTAATCAAATGTCTATTGATTGAATAATAATTGTTTTTGCCAAATAATAATTGCTACTAAATTTATAATTGTTTTACAAAATATAAGTATAAAAATAAAAAAATAACCCGGTATTTTCTTTTGCCAGTGAACTTGTCAGTCGCAGACGCTATGGTGTCAACCTTGAACGTGACGTTCAACTTCACCTACATGTTAAACTCGGACTGGCCGTTTGGACATTTCTACTGCAAGTTCTGTCAGTTTATCGCTGTGCTCAGCATATCTGCATCGGTGTTCACTTTACTCGCTATCAGTGTCGACAGGTAAGTCATGTACTTTACGTTATTCTGTATTCCAAATATGTACTTATAAAGCAAGTTTTTAGTTCGTCGCCATGCTTTGCTTACCTGCATCCGTATTCTTGCTGCTCGCTATAAATGTAGACAGATCGTCATTATATCGTCACTCTTCACGAACATGCTGAACTGGACGCTTGAAGACTTTTACTGCAAGTTCTGCCAGTTTATTGTAGTACTAAGCATTTCTGCATCTGTGCACACTGGTTGATATAAAGGTAGGCAAGTAAAACAACCTGTATCTGAAATCAAGAGTACTCTAAAAAGAGTCTTCGATTAGGGACAATTATACTTGGTCCACTTTAACCCCATCATGACTAAGTCTACGCGTTTACCGCTAAGAAAACTCCATATGCTCAATTTCAGAACACGTCCCTTAAAAAAAAACAAAATTGAAATCGTTAGTGTCTACCTTTTCAGCAGCGTCTAGTTTCTCAGGCACTTAGTGGATAAGGTCAAGTAGGCATCCAAAAAATTCGTGTAATCAATAAGGCAAGGCAGTACTTTACATTGGGGCAAAGGCTGCTACTTTATAAGTATAAGTCTGGCCCATAAGGAAGTCGGATTGGTTCTGTTGAGGAAATAATTAGAAAGAAAGGCCCACGAAGTCTCCCTCTGCGTACCGTCCCAACTCTAAACAAGAGGGATGAGCAGCAAACGTTCCTTCTGTGGAACAGTAACTGCGCTCACCAACCCGCTTACCAAGCGTGGTGAGTATTGGAAAATTCCCCCAAAATGATGAAGCAATTGTGTTAAGCTATGGGGAAGGCTTTTGTTCAGAAATGGACGTCCTTTGGCTGAAATGATGAATTATGGCGGTAGGATCTGTGATGGAAGTCTCAGGCCTTCAATAAGCTTTATTGGACATTGTTATGAATTAAAAAGTACGACCATTTATTTTCATTCCATTTCATAATTGGTTACATCATTTGGCCATAACTAAATTAATTGAGCGATATATTGAAACTAATGAAGATTAATGTATCTGATCTTTATATAAAGCCATTTGTAGTTGCGTATCTTACTTCAAAATCGGACGATTTGTAAAGAACATAAAATACATTTTCACATTTCCATACGTATTTGCATAAAATTCACCGTGTTACGTATAAAATTTAACGAACATGAAAGGGCTTTTGACGCTGTCAACAATTCGCAATAAGTCACACGTCTCAGTCTTATATTTTCTTTGTTATATAACGTCCCAATATGCTTTCTTTTTAGTCACACAAAGCTCGGGAAAATGTGACTTATTATGTAACGTGTATTTATTATTATTACTCTCGTTCTCTCTAATTACATTACTTGTTTATTCTTTGAAGTGGTTTAATTCTGAAAACGAAAAGTGGCGCTATCTTTATTCTTAATTCGCACACTACACTTAATATGTCTTATTCGAAAACAACTTAATATTCCGTTGATATTTCAAAGGCCAGAGCTATCAAACCTGCTTTCTAAAAAAATTAAGACAATAGCAACAATACTAACTAGTATTTTATTTTCTGTTTGTTTCCAAAGTCTCCAATAAATTCCATTAATATACGAAGATTACAGGAATAAAAAGGGCGCATTTCTCGTAAACCCAGCTAACTTTTATCATTTGATTTGTTTTAAATGAGCCTTGCGTATGATTCATTCAAAATTGTCTGTAAGGGACTCATTTTAGAGGAAACCCACTTAGTAAAAAAGGCATCAATTACTAAAAAGAGCCCATTACAGCCCACACATGAATAAAAGGTTCACATTGTATGTAAAACAGGTAAGCAAGGTTCTCATTGTCTTTGTTAAATTCAAGAATGCGTCAATTGGAGGAGAATTTTGAACGATCTATACAATAAAATCCCTAAATAATTTTGAAATTTACAATAAATCTTAAATGTTTATTAGCAATTATTTTTGGGCATTGGTTTTGTCGATGAGCCCCTTCTTGTTCTGTACCCTTCGCAAAACTCGATAAACTCGATAATATGACCTATTTTTCGAGGTAACTATTAAAAACTTACATCGTCGACACTGCTTAAGAAGTATAAGCGGTAACATAGGAAATTACCTACATTTATCGTCACGGTTTTAACGGCACTGTCCTTGTCACCATACCCGACGTCTTTTCCGTTACTTATGGCACTTCCTTGTCACTACAGAACACGAAATCAAACAATGCTGTCAATTTCTGCGGTTTATACTACCTAACACAACTAGTAATCATCAAATATAATAATACAAAGTAATTTTTAATGTTCTGGGATAATAGGTTCGTAATCAGTTTATTAATAGAATGTTCTGTTACTGGTAGATCTGACTTTTTTTAAAATGGGCTTCTCTCCTACATTTTTGTGAAATGTGGTTGTTTAACCGGTCGTTTCTGGCGAAGCCAAAAGAGGCCTTCCAGCCAGGCTTAAAATTGATATTACATGATAAGCAACTTGCGCTAAGGGCGCCCCCTGCGGGATATGGACCTCGACTTAAGGCATTGGTGGGGACAACAAGCTATTGTTTTAGACACAGCTGGATGGGTATTATTTAAAATGCATTAGGCGATATTTAAAACTACAGGCTCAGCACGGGCCAGCTCGAGCATGAGACGGTCGGGAGAAGTACTAATTGGAATGGGATGGTGACGCGGCGATAGGCCTCCGCGATGTCGGTGAGGCGGAGCGTTTAGTATTTATTTGCTACCTCAGAATTTATATTACCGGATGAAATGTTTTAATTCTATTTCATTTTGAATATAATTCCTAGTATGACAGAATAGCAATACAAAAAGATTTACTTCCGCGCGCAAGTCGTTAGAATCAAGTATTCAAAATGATTGCTTTGAATAGCTCTGAGACTTTCAATGCCACTCCTGGTAGTACTGAGGTTTATGTACAAAGAAGAAAAATGTTAGTTACTATATAATTACTTATTGTCAGTAGTATTACATATCTCGATCTGTGAGATACATTGATATTTATTATATAATATATATTTATGTGTTTACATGTAATATATTTTATACATGTAATATTTATTTACGTCTATGTATTTGTATAATATGTCTACGCATCTATACCTTTCTTTCATATTTCGTTGGTGCATCTACCTCATTGTTCTCTGCATCACCCAAAGGTCGTCTGGCAGAAAATGCCTACGACATTAAGACCGCCTTTGTACACTAGTGTACATTAAGTATAAATAAATAAATTACGTACTATTTTTAAGTTATCAGTAATATTAAAACGCTGAAAAGTAATATCATCATTATATCAGCTGAAGCACTTCCACTGCTGAACCAAAAACCTCCTCCATTGATTTCAACACAGATCGCTTAGTTTGACTTTTTCGTTTTGTGTCGTCGTTTATGGTAAATTTGCCAGGCAGCTTGTCAGGCAGTTTGGTTTGGTCGGTTTGGTTAATACGGCACTCACCAACCTGCCTGTTCCACAAAAAGGATTCAGCTGTCCCTCTGGTTTAGAGCCCTTAGTCACCTTTTAAGACATCCGCGATAAGAGATGAGGGTCGTGCTATGTTCTAAATCCATACAGAGTAAAAAGTACACGGAACAAGTAATTTATTATTAGTAAAAAATCAAAGTATGTATGTACGTATGTATTATTATTATTGTTGTATATATTTGTATGTGACTTATTTTCTAAGTATATCTTTATTTATATACCTAATATATTATGCATTTTAATGTACTTTTATATTTATAAATATCTGGTCATGCTTTATTCTTGTTGTACACGTAATTAGATCCTCATATTAACATTACTCTATCACTCAAATATTTGCTGTAAGAGAACTCAATACAGAATTAAGCTCGCCTATATATATCAACTTTTCTTTAGTATTGTTTTAATCTGTAAATATTGTGTGCAATAAAGAATAATTAAATAAATAAAGTTATATTTCTGCACACGCTTTGACTTCTTCCCATCCGCTACTATCCTTTCTTATTATAACCTCTTTTCATAGGTATGTAGCTATCATGAGTCCGTTGCGGCCCAGGCTGGGCAAGCGAGCAACCCTAGGCATCACCGCCGCTATCTGGGTGTGGAGCTCCATTCTTAGCACTCCCAACCTGGTTTACTTTACCACAGACAAGGACTACCTACCTGATGGAACGATAAGGTAAAAACACACATCTAATTTTCAAGCTCTTCAAATAAAATCAAATCAGATTTATTTATTTTCTTAACACAGGTTTATAGGATGTTACAGGAGATCATTTTTATGATCATTTAGATCGGTATTAGGTACACTGTATTAAAACCTTATGAGGTGTGCAAATACTTAGAATATATAATTATTTAAAAATACAGAACAATACTATTATGGAAGAAATATGTGGGCGTGGTCCGATTATACGTGGACTTGGTTTCTTGCATCTTAAGTATAGTATTATAATTTATCACGACTTTGTGTACAAATTTTATTTTAGGACTTTATCAAAATTATTAAACGGTGGAAGCCTAGAGACATTATATTATATAGATGTTAATGTTAATCTTCTGTTGAATTTGTTTTTCTTTTATTCATTTTTATTTCAAGTTAATAAATAATCATATGGTTGAAGCTTATTAAATTCACAATAAGTCATATTATGTCAGTTTGGCAATAATTAAAATGATTGCTGCCTAACCAACCAATTAGATTTAAGAATGTTCAAAGAAGTCATCAAGTCCAATCCAATTGCCAATCATAAAGTATTAGAATTAATCATTTCGGCCGAATAAAGTCCACTGTTGGACACAGGCCTCCCCCAAAGATCACCACAATGACCGAAACGGTGTGTGTTGTGGGCTCATTGGGGGGTTTTGCTATAGTTGCCACGCTTGGCAGGCGGGTTGGCGATCGCAGTTGAGTTGTTAATGTACTCGAAGGTCGCTGCTGCCCATACTCCGGCTAATCACTTAGGTCCGTGTTACAGAACGATACTCAAGCATTGATCTCAGTTTAAAACTAGTTTTGAGTTGAGCATTAATTTTATAACGTCCCTCAAGCATAGATTTATTGAACGTAGTTCAACTGAGTCGTGACTCGTAGGTCTGTACTTGAGCAGAGATTTGAACTGTGATCACGTGAGTGTGGTCCGGACAGCGCTTGAGCACAGTTTTTAATGTATGTTGTTTCTTGCGCATTCATTTTTGGTTATATTGTTATTGAATACAAGCTAAGATGTTTTAATAAGTCTCTATGCAATGATATTATAGATTAATTTATCTGTAAAATGTCATTGAATGGAAGTATATATTTATCACAAAATGGATATTTTTTGAGAAGTTGACTAGTACAATGATTTATTTAACGATCATTCGAAAAGAAGTTTGGTCTTTAGTGTTCCTCTCAGATGTATATGATTGACTTGTATATTTTTTTTTTTTAAATGAGGTAGTCTCATGTTTCCCGCTTATGTGGTGAAAAATGTCATACTTTCTTTTCTTTAACTTTGTGGAGGAGCCAACACGATTTCGCTACAGGTTGTTATGTTAATGTGTACATCAAATTAAATTACATTTATTTGTCAACATAACATCTTTTCAAATGTTCAATGACAATATGCGCCAACGCCAACACACGTTCCTTTATAGTCTATACTTCAACAACATTCATCTCGTTAAAGTATATAAAAATATTTTACGTAGGCAGTAGTAAAATAACCTAGTATGTAAAATAACTCTATTAAAAATGAACCTTGTATGTAAAGAGAAACTACTTTGTGAATATTTATATTTCTTAATTAATAAGTCTTTTGAGGTACATCTCAATTTTTTCTTATTCTGAGTTGATCGGAACAAAGTTGGTAATGAAAATAAATCGTAATCGAAAACAGGCTGATGCATAGACAATGAGTAATATGTGCTTGAGGCGTGATTTGAATCTCGTCTCAGCTGAGTTTAGATTGATTACCGTTCTGGAATATGACGAATACTCCGAATACAGATTCTATACTTAAACAATGATCAGGTGATTAAAGATCAAACTGGACTTGAGGATCGTTCTGTAATACGGACCTTAGTCGAGTTTTACGACACCCACGGGAGGAAACGGGGTGGTGGTATTCTGAGCCGGCACCACACGGTTATTAGAATTAAAATCCCTAAGAAATGAATTTCAATAGAACTATCAAGATCTGAAAGCCTTCAAAGTACTAAAGAACATGCTGTAAAGCTTTTAGCTGTTAAGTAAAATTTCAAAATTAAACTCTTTGTCGCAGAATTTTCTCTAAAATGGCGGCACTCACAAAAACTATTATCCAGAAGGCTGTAAAATGTTTTAGGCGGTAAATTCGCCGACTTTATTGCTGTGTGCGTTTTACAGGCGGGTGTGCTTCTCCGAATGGCCCGACGGCATTACCACAAGGTCTCAACTGGAATATTGGTAAGTACTTATCAAATATATGAACTTACTGGCCGTTAGAAGACCGCTTCATGGGCGTAATTTAAAATTTGGTAACAATTGTATTTAGGGTTCCAAACGTCCGAAGGAAAAAACGGCGGAACCCTTATAGGATCACTTGTGTGTCTGTCGGTCTGTCCGTTTATCACAGCCAATTTGCTCCGAATCTACATGACTGATTCAGTCGAAATTTGGTACACATATGGATTTCTCCAACCCAAACAAGGGCGTGTAACGTAAATAATAAATAAATAATTAATATTGAGGGATAACATAGAAAATTAAAGAATAAAGTTTTTCAAACTGTAGCGTGTAATATATTAAATGAAACGGTTTATTCTGAGGATCTCAAATATATAGTTTTTTATATAGTTGTATAGTATTTAATATATAGTTAAAATAAATAGTTTTAAAGTTATTTAAGAAAATAGGTGAACATTGACCTTTCCCCCACTCGCCTTAACTACGAAACTAATGACCCTAAAATTTTGAAAAAAATAAAGGAAATTGCTATTTAACTATAGATTATAGGAAAACCTATAAGAAGTCTATGGTCATAAAATAAGAAGTTACATTTTTAAATATTGTGCATACAAACTTACGTTTGCAATTGGAATATATGTGAGAACATGTTTATCAGCTACGATGGCAAGTTTGTTCATTGGATAAGTTACTGGTACAAGACCGAATTCAACAATAGGTGATAAATTTTAGTTACGACAAATAAATTAGGGTCTGATTTAAAAAAAACATAGTGGTTGGTGCAGTGGTTGATACAGTCGACTGCTGCGCTCCGGGTCGTGGGTTCGATTCCCGCACGGAACAAATATTTGTACGATGTGCAGGTAGTTGTTCCGGGTCTGGGTGTATTGTGTGTGGAATTCATGTATGAAAACGCACCCACGACACAGGAGAAATCCTAGTGTGGGGCAACGTTTCTTTAATAAAGAAAGAAAGAAAGAAAGTACGGGACCCTCTCCACGCGAGTTCAACTCGCACTTAGCCGGATTTTTATAATTCGAATAAAAAATATCTCATATCCTATTTCACAATTTGTCGTCTATACAACAGTGAATTTTTATGGAAATCCGTTTAGTGGCTCTCACGTGATGTGGGAAAAACAAACACATGAAAGTTCTAGAATTAATTGCGCTTCTATTGCTTTTCTACTTTCAAAAAATATTCTATCTACGGACACGAACTTTAATATGGGACCCATTTCCTAGATTTGTTCTACGAACACTCGTATCCAATAAGGTCGAGGGCTCCAAATCGAGCGTATGACGTATCAACTTACATGTTAAAATAGTAGCTCTTATGGGTATACGTTTCCTGTACGATATTCAACCTTAAACCGGTCCCAAATTAAAGTTCTGACTATACAAATATGACCCTTGAATAGGTTTATAAGGTAAAAATAATATTTATTCTCATAATATGGAAATTTTACAGGTACAACGTGGCATTCATGGTCCTAACATACTTTCTTCCAATCATGTCGATGACCTACACGTACTCAAGAGTCGGTGTGGAGCTCTGGGGCTCACAGTCCATCGGGGAATGCACGCAAAGGCAACTGGACAACGTCAAAAGCAAACGCAGGGTAAGAGCTGAACGCATGCTCTGGAGAGGTCATGTTGTTACAGGTTTAGGCTCCAGATTGCATAAACTAATTTCTCCATTGTGTTCAGCGTTGAAAGCTGGGTAATATTTGTTTTAAAATTTGTTCTTACGTAAGTAATTCAACTTTAATAACAACACCTAGCAAATTTGACGCCACTGCGATGCCATACCATACCAATATCTTGCAACTGACAAAGAAGTCGATGTTGCTTGACAGTTGCTAAAATCATACAGCGCTAATTGCTCGACTAATTGCTACGGTGTGCTCGGCGATCATAACTGAGTAGTAATTGCTATTAAATTTACCCATACAATTTAAACAGTACCGTCTTCGCAGTGTTGTTTTCCTATAGTACCGAACAATCTGCTGAAGCGTTTCTCAGTTTTGAAATGTATTATTATAAAAACAATAAATTGGATAGTAGAGCTTATGCAGTGTTAAGGTCGTTCTACATACATAGAGTATCTAGATATTTCATAACAGGCTACATGTCACATCCTATAAAATATGATCCAATATAATTTTTCACATGCAAATAATATGCAAGAAACATCAAGAAAATAATCTTATTTTCCATATAAAAATCTCATTTTGCAAGAACAAGGTTAACTTTGTTGGCAATGCATGGGAATTTGATAAAAGTAATCTTGTAGCTTATGATAAGGTCTTCGTATCTTCCACATCATTTTTGTACGTTCGACATGTAAATATAATAATATATTATATAGAATTCACATTAACATATTTACATATTATTAAAATTACAAATACGCAATAAATTTACCAACGAAATCAATCAATCTAATCTTGTTTTGTGATGTTTCTTTCTCACTTTAGACGTTTGTTTATATAGGTACCCCAGTTTCAAATACTCATCAACAATTCTAGCAAACCCGTCAAAGTTTCTAAGCTTATGAAAATTTCTGCGAGAATTACATTTCATCCTCATTTTATTAAAATCTGCCTTAAACTCCTAAGCGCTTACGACGACCGCATTTTGAGGGTCCAGTACGCACTTAAAGCTCTATTGAAATATTATATCCGGAGTAAATTAAACATCCCATCTTTGTCTTTTGTCTTCCTTCCTTAATAATGGGATTTGGATATACATATTATTCGTACCCAATCCTTAAAACGTTTTAATGCAATATATTTCCCTTGGGTTAGCATGACCTCTGTTTAGCAACGTGTGGCAACCTGAACTTGTAATAGATTTCATTTAATTATTTGTGCGTTGACTTTAAACAATCTTGGCAACATATTGTGGGAATGTATAGGATACATAATTATATCAAGTCGTGACTTGAAACTTCATTGGTGGTAAGTGGTGTACTATTCGGTGCCGGGAACCACACGGAATACTAACATTTGGTCGCTTTTGCTTTTTGATGCCAACTAAATCAAAAAATCTTTATCAACTGTTCATCCATAATTCGAAACATGATTTTGGTAGATCTTTTAGTACCGAACTATACAATGATAATCCAAAATTTCTAAATAAACTGTGAAGAAATTGACAACTCAATGCCAAAATACAAGGCACAATGCCTCAAACTCGTTAAATTTTCTCAAACGATTGACATATTTTTTATTTCAGAATGAATAGCATAAACAACAATTTATTTTTAAACATTACATGACGAACAACCATTATATCTAAAAAAAATTACCTTAACAGAAATATTTAAAAGAAGAGAAATGTATAAATACACTGCTTATTCCTTCAAGTAATCTTTCCAGTATGTCTACTAGATCAGGATTTAGGGAGATGATAGAAATACATTTAATAATTAAGTTCTTTTTAAAATCATGTGCCGATGATCCTGTCGACAGCACCAGGCAGTTATGTCAAATTATTGTAGTGACTATTCTTGACTTCTCTAAACTATTCTTGATACGTCTGCTAAATTTCAAGTCAATGGGATCTGTGATCTAGAAGCCGGTGAAAATTGAATTTCAAAATTCCATTACATTCATACACAGGTCATGCTAATATAAAGGATATAATAATAAAAAAAAACCGCTATGAAATAACACAGAATGATCTAGCCATTTCTCATACAGGTTGTCAAAATGATGATCGTAGTTGTGGTGATATTCGCCGTCTGCTGGCTGCCATTCCACGTGTACTTCGTCGTTACATCATACTACCCAGACGTCGTCAATTATCCTCACATACAAGAAATATACCTGGGCATCTACTGGCTCGCCATGAGTAACTCCATGTACAATCCCATCATTTACTGTTGGATGAATTCTAAGTAAGTTTTCGAAGCTGTAAAACTTTTATTGCGTCAAAACGATTATATTCTGTCGACCGTGAATAAACGACTTGGGAACTTTGCAGTTATTGAGTGGAACGTTCATTGATTCTCTTCTAAATTATCTACATTCTACTCGCAACCCACTAGCATTGATTTATCCAGTCTTATGTCAGCAGAAATCATAGGTCCGAGTATAAATCTATTTAAATCACACGACATTACACATAAAGTTAACTCAAGAAATATTCACAAGATATTACGTTGGAATCTTTCGTAAATTAGGGTCGAAATATCAGAATCCTAAAAGATACCTGTCATCGTATTTCCATTTAAGTAATGGAGCCATGACATAACCTGATTTGCAAGGACCATTACATTCATTTATCAAAGAGTTACTCAATTGACGATTTCTTTTAAAACTGTTTTATTCTTATTCTTTATTGTACAACTTTTTTATATTGGCGAATCTAAATTATGTGGATGATAATATAAAAACTAAAATCTCTTATACAGATTTAGAAGAGGTTTCAAGCAATTCTTCTGGTGCTGCGGTATATTTGGTGGAGGTGGACTAGACAGACGCAGGGCATTTGGAACAGAACGCCTGGACAGATCCGTCCGATCCCTATCACCTAGCAGGAAGAATGGTACCAGTAAGCTGATAAAAACCCCTCTTTTCTATCAATTTCATAGATTCGCTTGCCGTAGATGTTCATCATAGATATGTTTTTTCAACTTTCTGACGGTTTTTATAATATAACTGAATACATAGGTTTGCTTACAGAAATTATTATGTGTTATAAATTATTATATATATAAATATTTTACTTACAGAAGTTATTAAATTTAATGTTTCTTTACTCCTGTTGAACTTAAATAGGACAACATTTTTTCTAGAGTCATCGAACTATTATTCGATACGATTCTTGTAACTATATACGATCCGTATAATCACATATCGTTTTAGACACTTCTGCCATAACTAAATATTGTTTTCAACCTTATAAAACAGTAAATATATTTGCAAACCAGCAATATGGACGCGTTTTATTTTTCTAGAATCATATTAATGAACTAGCTGGGAACCGCAGTTTCCCGGCGTTTAATTTAAAAGAAATTTAGAGTACTTCGACATAGACATTTGACATAGAATATATATACTGGACTTAAAGGGTTTTTTTTTTTGCGCGAATATCTAATTATTTTTGTAAAATAATAGTAGCCTAAGTTATTCCTTATAACATCAGCTATCTGCCAGTGCCAAAATCGGACCAGCCGTTTCGGAGATTACCCGAAACAAACAGACAGACAAAAAGATTACAAAATATTTTTTTGTTGTATGTACCGTGTATATTTTCATATGCACTTTGTAAAAAGTTGTTATTTTGATATTACAAACAGACAATTCAATTTTATTTATTTGTAGAGATAAACATATTAAAATATCCGTTATCCGCTAGGGGTAAATTATATTTATATTTTCTGAACCCTGCAAGATACCTAAATGGAACATACACGAAGTTAAATATCATTTTTAAATCTCAAAATAATCATTTAAATCTGTTGTGCCATTTCCGTGCTTATTCGAGCCAAACTTTTAGACAGATGGACAAAGTCTAAAAACGGTAATTAATGTTTGCATTTATTTAAAATTTAACTTTTATTTTGAAATACATCCGACACTTCTATTTTATTATATTGGTATAGATTAATTTAGATTATCAAACGTATTACTTTTACCTTTTTTTAATCACTATTCATTTGATATCTTACACGAACATGCGAGTTTTGAAATGTGTTGTTTAAGACATACCATGGAACTATTATGAATGATGGAAATTAGTGAACAAAAAAAGTCATTATTACTTTGACGCTTTTAGTACCCTTCGGCATTTGTTGCTACCTTTCAATATAATGTCCTTAGAATTAGTTAGTAATATGCCAATAAACGTCAGGCGAACGCTATATTTTTACCATTTCTCATGTACGTAGATTTTAAATACCTACCGAGCCTTTTTTTACAATTTTTATAATGCTGGACTGTTTGAAAAATCATAGTGCCCTTTAATTTTCTTTACTTCTTTAATAAGGACGTTTGAATATTTCAATTTCATTGTACAGTTCATGGATGACAGTTTCTCCTTCATAGGTTTATTCAAGACGACAAAATTCATCAAAAACCCACCTGGTTCTCCCCACTTGCTTCATGCAAATAAAATAACCAAGTAAGAAATTTCGAGGAGCCAAGTTCAGTGATTCATGTCTGACTTTATCGATGTTATAGAACGATCAAATATGACACAGTCGTGATAGTTTTAAATTCGATAGTAGTTAGACTATTTACTTTCGGTTTGCCATGTCCTTTTAACTTTATTTGCTTGTCCATAGCTTTCTTTCCAATATATTACATATGTTTCAGCGGCTTCATTATTTATAAACCCGACTTCGTCAATGTTATTACATTAACTCATTACGAACGCCACTGGCAACCGAATGTGGTGTCCAACTAAAGCATGATTTCGATTGTACATTTTTCCAACAGGCACCATCCGAATTTCGATGCATAGCACATACAACCAGACGCTGGTGAGCACTGCCTGACAGCGGCGTGGCGCAGCCGGCGCGCACGACTCAGGCGCCAACGAGGCGCTCGCGCCACACGCACCGCACGCCACCGAGCGCACGTGGATATGACGCGAGTGCCGCGGTCCGCACGCGCCACGCACTCCCCACGACCTTTACGCCTAAATGTACACGCCACGAAGGGGAAACTGTTGCTTGCGCATTATAAATGTTTGTAAGTTACCACAACTATATGATAAGAAATACTTTATAAGTGATGTACTAGTCAAAACTGAGTATTTCGTAGAGAATAATATGATGGAAGATAATATGAATGTTTTATAAAGATATTAATAGGATAGGCAACTAAAACACTAATGATGGCACTGGTGAAGCATAATGCAATGCAATTTCGGTGATTAAAATGGGTTCGACATTAATGCTATCATTTTACCTTGTTCTAATTGGTTGCAATAAGGTAGAGGGTACATATATGAACTTCGAAAATTAAAATACCTACGGGTAAAAAGACAATGTTCAAAACATCGAAAACTTAAATATCGATTGTATGTAAATATAGAAAATTATTTGACCTAACCTTAAAATGTCTAAGATTGAAATGCCGAGTGATTAAAATATCGAATGATTAAAAAGATCAGACTCATTAAACCTAAGTTCAATTCGGACACAAACGACAGTCCCTTTAAGGTTAAAAAAAACCATAAACCTAAAGTATCCGAATCGGAACCGCCCTAGAAGATTGAACGGCAATATCCTTGGCCGTCGTAGTTATATTTGGACTTCGATATTTAGGTCTTTTGTAGATAATCAGATTTCAGATATATTGGACGTAGGTTATCTAACCATTCGACAATACAAACTTACGTTATTGTAATTTTCGGTTTTATAGTCGTTCGATATTTAAATTTTCGATATTACTCGTAGGTATTTTAATTTACGACGTTTAAATATGTGCCTTAAAATAGTATTGTGGTGCTGGCATCTGCTATTCTTGCGTTGCCTCTTCTATTGAATTTAAAAGCTGATTACACTCAATGTTGTTATATCTAAGTATTAGTGTTTATCATATACTAATTAACTACGAAGATGGTTTTCTATTCATTCTTTGACATGTTTGATTGTTGTTTCTGTAACTACAATGTACGTTAAAGGTTTTGTCTGATAAGTGGGTACAATAATTCTATAAATTTTTGTTGTTACCGATTAAAGCCCAAAATAATAGTTTTAATTTTGTTATTATTTTTGAATAAAACTTATAGTCAACTATTTGCGATAATGGTCTATGGAACGGAACCATTCGGAAATCCGAAAATATGTTTTCGGCCATGTTTTAGAGATAAAAAAGTATGTGTGTCCGCGCCGATGCACGACTGGAGTTTACTCCGTAAGTACAATTGTTTCAGTAATTAATATTGGAGGCAATGAAGTTAGAAAACTAAAAATCACGTATGTTTATATGCACAATATATATAATATATAAAAAATTATTATAACTTACCTAGTAACCACATTCACGTGTTCGCCGGATTTTCTTCCACCGTCACTTAAACTAGATTTTTTCATATTTCTTTATTTAATCACTCCACTGCGTATTAGTAATTAATAGTAACGATATTAAATATCAATATTTATATATATTAAATAAAATAATATAAAACTTTGACATCAAACGACATTTTTAGACACATATGTACATGACTTTAACGCAGACGGTGCACAGAAAAACGTAACGCATTTTAATTAACGCTCGACAAAATTTCACTCCTCACAATTTTTTATACCTTATATATATCTCTATTTAAGGAATAAACTCCAAAAACGTACTATATTTCTTTAGGCATGTGTGAAAATCAGAAATGTTCTATACATATGTATTATATTTCTGTATAAACTATTTACATAGGTATACCTATTAAAAAATATTCTAACGGATGAGTAACGTAACCATGGGTTTTGTAGTTAATATAGTTTATATTAATAATAGGTAATATAGCTTAATATCAATAGAAATATAGCAAAAATAACGTCGTTCGAGATTCGACGACGAGATTTTGTCGCCATTATGGAGTAGCTATTATGTTCCTTTTGTGTCAATTTTCAAATGCTAAATAAACTTTAAGTACGCCACACATTGTTACGAGATTCACCTATTAGACGCCAATATTTTCACAAAAACAGCACGAAATTTACACGTTTTTTGTCACAATAAACATGGCCGAAAACGCAATCCGGGTCAAACTCAAACTCAATTTTTTTATTTCATATAGGCCCTAATAGGCTCTTACGAAAAGTCAAGTTAAGTGCACGGTTCGGAAAAGTCGGTCCTATGGAGAAGAGCCGGCAAGAAACTCCATGGATATACTCTTTTCAAAAAAAGTTATACTACAATTTTGTTATTATTTTGTTATTATAATAATTACAAAGTATTCCTAAATGGTTCCATTCGATAGAAATAAAAGTAATTAAAACAGCAAAATTTGCTTTAACCGAAACTACGATTTTGGTCGTAAATGGTAATTTGATATACAAAGCACTTTTCAGAATCGTTATAATTTAATTGTGGTACCAACTTCGTAAATTGAAAAATAAAAAAGTTTGCTAAAACGTATTGTATAATTTGGGAGTCTTACCCAAATTATACAATACCTTTTATCAAACATTTTTATTGTTATAAAATAAAGGTAATATTTACAATATAATGTAAATACATAATAATATTACTTTGATGTACAGATTCTTCATCTAAATAATGCATAGAAATAATACTTATATGATTACTGTTACTATAACTTTGTCTAAAAGTAGGTTTCTAGTCGGACGATGAATGGCCGAAGGCATATTTAAAAGGACATTATACGACGGCAGTCGATCAATCATTTATATTCTAATCTAATTCAAAATGTAGGGACGTGAGCTGACGTTACCGATTTTTTCTCGGTTTTCAAAAAGAACACAAGCCATTTTAACTAATCTGCCGCTTAAATCCATTTGACATTAGCTTCTTCAGAACTAGTTTGCGAGTTAATATTATCCAAGCATGTACCAATGGGACTTTCAACGTCAATGTGTATTTTTAGTTAATATTATCACTGAAGGGGAACGACGATCAGAACTTGTCTCTTCTCTGTATGAGATAAGGAAGTGAAGAGGGACAGTTATAGGCTGATATTACTAGTAAACATAAGAGCGGCAAAATTGGTCCAATTGCGAAAAGTGTATTTTTTTTCTTTGACGATCTAACATTGATACAATGAAGCGTTCATAGCCAGTTGCGCTCGTTGATTGTTAAACGAATGGCGAGGTAAAGCAAGGCTTGGCACAGTCAGTCTATGGATGGGTGACCGCATAGCGGTTTGAAGTGAGCATCTCCGTGCTTTGGAGGGCACGTAAAATCCTCGGGTCCCGCGGATAGCAGTCCTTACGCCAAGTTGGAGGCCTTTTTGGGGGCTTGAACATCTGAAGCTAGATTGACCACTAACCTCACGAAAGAAAAAGAAGAATTAATATAATGTCTGATTACCATACTGTAACTTATTTTTAGGGTTCCGAACGTCCGAAGGAAAAAACGGCGGAACTATTATAGGATCACTTGTTTCTGGCTGTCTGTCCGTCCGTCTGTTACAGCCAATTTGCGTCGTATCTACTAGAGCGATTAAGTTGAAATTTGGTACACATATGGATTTCTGCGACCCAAACACGGCCGTGTAACGTAAATAAATGAATTCTGAATATGGGGGTCACTTTTGGGGGGCAATTTAGAAAATTAAAGAATAAAGTTTAGCAAACTAGAAACCGCATTACATATTTATTTATTTATTTACAATTCATTTATAATAGTATTCTATTGATATGAAATGGAAGGGCTTCTTGTGAGGTCGCAAATGTATTTATTTTATATACGTTTGCGGTTGGAATGTATTTTCAACTACTATGTTAAGTTTGTTCTTGGGATAAGTTACTGGTACAAGACCGAATTCAATAATAGACAATATATTCAGCAATTTCGGAACCCTCTCCACGCGAGTTCAACTCGCATTTGTCCGGCTTTTACTGGTTAAAATGAGTGTTACAGACATACATCTCACATGCATGTCTAACCAGACCCGAAACAACTTTTTCAACTTTCAACATTTCGGCCGAATGAAATCCAATGCTGGACACAGGCCTCCCCCAAAGATCACCACAACGACCGATATGGTGTGTTGTGTGCTCATTGGGGGGTCTTGCCATAATCGCCACCCTTGGCAGACGGGTTGGCGATCGCAGTTGAGTTGTTATTGTACTCGAAGGTCGCTGCTGCCCATCCTCCGGTTAATCCCTTAGTCGACTTTTACGACACCCACGGGATGAAATGGGGTGGTCTGAGCCGGCACCACACGGCAAAGCCGGCACCACACACAACAACTTACCAGTACGTAATTTTCCGTCATTCAAAATAACGCGTGAAAAGTCAAATCACATGTTTTCCTCTGTTCTATAGTTGGCAGTTGTGTAGCAAATATCGACAACATTTTCCTTAAACAATTATATAGGGACTCTTCCATATGTCTGTACCGCTACGCGTTTGACTACTATCCATGCAAAAATCGAATCAAATCGAATGCAAAGTGTACATAGAACCGAGGAAGGAACACGTTTCAAAGCCCGAGCTCACTGCATTCAATAAGAGCTGTCGATATTGGTGCCAATATTGGAGCGCATCTAATATCTTGTCATTGTTTTCCAATACGTTCTTCTGACACCAACGTGAGCAAAGCGCTATCTATACACACAATTTTTCATAACTACTACGGAATTATAAAAAAACACAATACAGAGCTTGCATTAGCAAAAAATCAAAATGTATCTGTACTAATATAATAAAGCTGAAGAATTTGTTTGTTTTTTAATTGAACGTGCTAGTATCTAGAATTACCCATTGGATTTGAAAAAATATTTTTTAGCATTTGATAGTCAAATTCTTGAAGAGGGTTATAGGCTATATAACATGACGCCCTTATAAGCCGAGCATAAAGAAAAAAGTCGGAAAGAACGCAAAGTGAAAACGAAGTATGAAATAGCGGGGGCGGGCGCCACCAAGCTTTTTAAATTAAACGGGAAGTGAAATCATGGGCCACACGTAGTATTTGATACAGTTTACAGATTTATTTCTCACATGCTTACATCACTATCTATAGGTCATACAAATATTTTTCCCGTGTGGGAATCGACTCTTGACTCGGAAAGTCAAGTGTTAGCCACTACACCAAACGTTTCGCCTGTGGTACACTGTGTGTTATGAATTAAACCCGCCTATGGCACATGGTAACCGTGTCGGGTGTCATCTATAAAGGTGGAGCAGTTTTCACACAAAGTAGTGAAACATAGAACTCGTTCGGTCACGCTCTAGTAGTAGCACGTGACACCATCAATCAATTAACATCAGCACCCAAGTGGATGGTGTTATGGTAAGTGATAAATACGGTATTATCAAATAACATCCAAATACTCATAAGTTAGGGTCAGGTGGACAACAATGAACCACGAAAAACTTTAATTTATTTTGTGGAGTCATATTCAGATGTAACGTTTAGGTTTTTTTTATACATACGATTCAGTGTCTGTCAGACTTTAAGTTTCTTCACAAATTTAAGTACAAAAAACTTATAAATCAGACAAAACCCAAGATGAAGTCTACAGTGAACTACTGCCGGATACAGTAAACCATGTAATAATAAAACGAAGTTGTGTAATATTGGAACTGTGGTAAATCAATCAAAAACTTGTAAATTAAAACACAAGGTTTTCTTGATATCAAAAACATTTATTTAATAAAATCTGATACAAACAGTACTTACCTAATCACGTTAACTTATACCCACGTTGCACATTTTACTACTAAAAGCATTATTTTGGTAATTGAGATCTATGTGTAATAAATTAATTAACTTGTATTAAAAATCTGTATCCATGTTGAGGTCTATTAAAAATGATTAAAGTTATTAAAGTCTCCTTGGCGATGACTGCTACCGTCTACTTTGGGTTCAAGCAAAATATATAAAATTAATAAAAATCCTGACTACATACATAAATCATAGTAGTACAGAATGTATATGTTTTAGTTTTAATTGTGTATCAATCATCACGTTAACAAACAAAATCATTTGGACATCCTCCGGAAGAGGAACAATATCGCCTGTTTCACATTTGTAGCTATCATACTTTTTCCTAGCTTTTTGCATTTCTTATTCTGTCATTGTGTATAAAATTTGGTACTGTTACAGGCAACGAATGCAGTTAAACTCAATGATTTTTATGAATGTAAACCATTTGCAGTTACTTATGAATAGTCATAACTTATATACTTGTACGAGGAGGGATCAAAAAGTAGTGAGAATGAGATAGAATATACTGACTATTGATAACTTAATAGTTTGTTTTTCTACATAGTTTCCGATTCTGTCTACACGCCGAGTCCAGCGCTTTTCCAAGGCTTCAATCCCTTTTACAAAAAAAGTTTTGTCTTGGTCCTGCAAAAAGCTCTCCTCGGCATCCATCACCTGGTTATCGTCTTCGCACCTGTTTCCCCTTAAGTATTTTTTCAATTTGGGGAACAGATAAAAATCGCTAGCCGCCAGATCTGGTGAATAAGGGGGGTGGTCAACCAATTCGAAGCCAGCTTGCTGAATAGCAGCCATCGCAACTGCCGACGTGTGCGCGGGTGCGTTGTCGTGATGAAACAGCACGCCCCTTCGAAGTTTCCCTCTCCTTTTCTCTTCGATGGCATTCCTCAACTTGGGAATGAAAGCTGCATAATATTGGCCTGTAATAGTGGTTCTATGCTCCAGGTAATCAATCAACGATATCCCTTCTGAGTCCCAAAATATTGAGGCCATTATCTTGCTAGCCGATGCCACGACACGAAACTTCTTCGGGGTCGGTGATGATGGCCGTTTCCATTGCGAAGACTGCTGTTTTGTCTCGGGATCAAAATGATGAACCCATATTTCGTACATTGTTACGAAACGAGACAAAAAGTTTTCAGAATCTTCTTCTTCTTCTTCTTCTCTTAGATTATGGCTTCTGTAGATTATCTTCCACAATTTCGCCAATGTCAAGTTTAAGGCAACGTCGTACGGTATTTAGATTAATAAATCTTTACAGATTTATAAAATATTTATCAAAAATGAAAAATTTCTAAAAAATATGTCGGCAACGTCGTACGGTTCAATTGTTTTTCCCAGAATCTTCTTTAAACTTGTCCAACAATATCTTCGAAATGTCAAGTCGATTTTGTTTCTGACTGTCGGTTAACATTCTCGGCACTATCTTGCGGAGACTTTTCTCATATTTAAAGATTGTTTCAATATGCAATATGCCCGTTTCTTGAATTAAGTATCGGATGGTAACTCTTTGATCGCTCAATACAATTTTCTCGACTTTCGCAACATTTTCTGGGGTGACTGACGTCGATGGACGGTTCAACAATGTTCGTCTTCCGTGCTCGTTCTCCCTACTCGAAACTGAGAAGCCCACCTTGCGACAATGGAATACGGCGGAGCAGACTCTCTTAATGTTGCCTCCAAATCGCAATGAATCTCTTGCGTCGTTAACTTTTTTAAATAGAGGTATTTAATAACGGCTCGCATTTCGTTATTTCTCCATTTTCGAGAACACGTTCCGACACGAAGCAAACAAATGACTACATTCAGAAAAAAACAAAAGAGAATCGAAGATTTTTCTTTATTAATATTACAAATATGTGCCGTGTGGTGCCGGCTCAGAATGCCACCACCCCATTTCATCCCGTGGGTGTCGTAAAAGTCGACTAAGGGATTAACCGGAGGATGGGCAGCAGCGTCCTTCGAGTACATTAACAACTGCACTGCGATCGCCAACCCGTCTGCCAAGCGTGGCGATTATGGCAAGACCCCCCGATGAGCACACAACACACCATATCGGTCGTTGTGGTGTTCTTTGGGGGAGGCCTGTGTCCAGCAGTGGATTTCATTCGGCCGAAATGATGATTACAAATGTATCTGAGCTATGCCTGCCAGTTTTTTTATTTTTTCTTACCAAGGAGTATGTCGTTCTCGCTACTTTTTGATCCCTCCTAGTATAAGTCGTTGGTTGGAGAAGAGCCGGCTATATAGGCCATACTCTTTTTTCAAATATAATATAAAAGTGTTGCATTATTATCACAAAAGAATTGTGAAAAGCATTATCTGAGAGAGATATGGTACGCATGGTACCATGGTATGGTATGGTATAGTAGCAGTAAGACCCGTCATGGAGGAATGGGTGGGGAGGTGACTGAGTCTAATAATCTTCTATAGCACGATCTATACTTAGGGTTCTTTAAATCAAAATGTACTTATTTTGAAAAATGATACGTATTTTCAGATAGCTACGTGTTTTATAGGTCACGAGCAAAAAAAAACAATGCATTAATGATTTACATTTTTACTTCTGTCAAAAAATATACTCGAATTCTTTATTCTTATTTTTTTTATGGCTGCGTGTACCGTCCGTCTTTGATAACTAACCTCTGTTTACGATTTTATATCAAACCTCTTACCACAGAAATATATGTTTTCTTTGATTACAACGGTTCCATATTGATATTTACGTGAGTTTTAGAGTACTCACACTTACAGGATCAAATAATAATAATGTTTAGGTACGAAATTGGTTAAAATATGATATTTAATAAATCAGTGTAATAAAAAAATAGTTTTTAAGCTATTAGAATAATAATAGGTATGACAAATTACTTGTATACGTACATTATATAATACATATAACATACTCGTATATTATGTAAATACTACATCTATGTGTAAATATAATTTTATGTTAAAATATAACATCTTGTATTTATTGGACGTTTAGGAATTCTATGTGAAATTGGAAAATAAAATTTAATGAATATTTTATATTGTATATTATTTATAATTTTATGCCATGAAATCAACTTTGTCTAAGTATTAAACATGCTATATATCTGTTTAGAAAAACAGAAATATCTACGTTAAAGCTACTAATTGAAGAATGGCCACGTAAAAGTATCTGAAATACCCAACCTCATTAGTTTCGAGTTCTAATAATGGTAAAGGATCGTGAGAAAGCACACATGGCTAAATTTCTTACCGACACTAAGAACAATGCTTAACGAGTACAGCTAAGGACATTAGCTGACGATAGGGTACGATTCCATTTACCACCCCTGAGAAATCTAATTTACGCCGCACCCATCATCCCAAAAGTAGCTAAGTAGATACATAATACTTACCGTGTAGTGCAGGCTGAACACAGGCCTTTTCCATAGATTTCCACAGTAGTGTCGTCATTTTGGAGGGAACCTTTCGACTGTAAATATGGGGCGGAAAAGGGCAAGCTTCATTTTATGAGAGTTGTTAATGATGATGCCCAGTGCCACGTGGGCAAACAATAGCACGCGGCGTGATACTCAGCTGGTTTGTCTGGATACAATATGCGGTAGGCCTATGGGTCGTTGCTGGTGTCAGCTTAGTCTGTTACGCTGACGATACTCTGGTGTAGGCCAGCGGGAAGTCCGACGAGGGAATCATATGGCTTGCCTAGCAAGCGGTGGCAATTGTCGTGGCCAAAATCCACGCCCTGGGTCTGCGGATGGCGCCTCAAAAAACCGAGGCGCTTGGTATCATAAACTGCCAAAGAGCAGATTACCACCCAATTCGTAGATACGCGTTGGTAACGTGCGAATCAGGATGGGCCGGTACATGAAGTACCTGGGGCTCTCTCTGGACAGTCGTTGGAGCTTCGAAGAGCACTTTCAGCGCCTCGGCCCCCTAGTCGAGACAGTAGTGGGTGCACTACACCGGCTGCTGCCCAATCTTGGGGGACCATGTGAGCAAGTTCGTCGTATCTATGGGGGGGGGGGGAGGGTGTCATGCGAGCACGTTGTTGTTTCGATGCGTACCTGCTCAGGATAGGACGCGAGGTTATGGCACAATGCCACCATTGTGATAGCAATCAGGATACCGCACAGCACACGCTCGTTGGCGGCCGAGCGGCGGATCCAGGTCGATCGGATCGGGCAAGATCTGTCTCTGCCGGCTATGTTGGCAGAGCACGCAATCTGGAATGAAGTGGTCTCCTTCTGTGAGAGCGTCCTGCTCCGGAAGGAGACCGAAGAGCAGGATCGTGAGAGGGCCGATCCTACTCAAAGACGGCGCGGGGGAAACAACCACCCGGTGCCCAATTCCCAAACACCTGAAACCGCCTGCCGTAGCTATAAGCCGGGGAGCCTCTGGGTTCGCGGGTGCGTAGATTGGGGAACTGCGTACCCACACCGAGCGACCTACGAGAAGATGGTGGTGCGCATGTGGTCACGCGCCACCATGTGCGCAGCACAGTACAGCACATAGGGACGCTTCGGGAGATCCTGTACAATCACCCTAGGGGATGACTTCTTTACGTCTTTGGGCAGCTCTATTGTGATCTACGAGGACCTGGAGCCCCCCATCGGAACCGAAGATGACCGCTCCAGTGGTTCTAGCCGGTAGGAGTCCAGCATACCCCTTCGCCCTTTCCTGGGGCGAAGGAAGTTCGTGAAGAATTTCCACTGGACACCAATAAATAATAGTCGTGGTACCAGTGGGTGGTTTTAGTGTGATCGTAGGAGGACCTGGAGCCCCCCTTAGGTGCCGGAGATGACCGCCCCAGTGGTTTTAGCCGGTAGGAGTCCAGCATTCCTTCTTCGTCCTTCCCCAGGGTGCAGGGAGTTCGTGCACAAAATAATTCGTAAACAGTTCGAGATTATCAATTATGTAAGATGTTTTTGGTCATGGGTTAGAGGCGTCAGGTTACATCATTATCATCATCATAGCGGCCATTTATACGTCCACTGCTGAACAAAGGCCTCCCCCATAGATTTTCACAACTGTGTCACAATTTTGGGGGGTATTTGCCAATATATGATTTGGCAGGCAGGTTGGTGAGCGCAGTATGGCTACCGTTTCATAGAAGGGACGCTGCTGCCCATCCCTCTGGTTTAGATTCCCTTAGTCGCCTTTTACGACATCCACGGGAGGAGATGGAGAGGTGCTATATTCTTAATCCGGACACCACACGGACATCCGGACACCACACAGAAGTTACACGTTGTTATATTCTTAATCCGGACAGCATTTAGATGTTGGTAACGTATCGTAGTGTTATGAGGTCTACGCTGAGACCCTTTTTAAAAAAGAATTATATTTTACAAGGACACTTTATTTTGATAATAATACAGTAAATGGGCTCGACTTAGGGGAAGGGTCACACGCGCAGAGGATGGAATCGAACTGGCCTGTTAATTAGTTTAATATACTATGAGCTGCCAAAAATGCTGACTAGGCGCTATGGTTAGGGATGTAAGCACTCACCTAGCAGTGATGATCATTCTTCTCTATGTGGATTTCTATATGGATTCATCTTCCTCATACATTTCCACAATCGTGTCGTCATTTTGGAGAGAATTTGCCAGTACTCACTACGCTTGGCTGGTGGATAACTGAGCGCAACATGGCTACTGTTCCGTAAAAGAGACGCTGCTCCCAACCCTCTGGTTTAGAGTCCCTTAGACACATCTTACTATATACACGGGAGGAAATGGGGTGGTATCATGGAAATAAGGAGAACGGGGGCGTAACCGCGCCAACGCGACATGCACAATCCGGGCTATTCGGCAAAAATGGCGGTTTTATAACATCAGTTAAGATTCGAACGCGTAAGTGAAACTTTGTTAAAGTGTCGTGTTGTTCGGGTGTAACATGCAAAAACCGAAGCGAAAATAATAACTTTATCAAGGAAGGAATCATATACAATATGCAAGTAAATTTTCAATTTTCTTGTATTTGTCTATGAAAATAAAATAAAAATTGTTTTCTTTATTGTGTTACATTTGGATTGATGGAGCAGAACGACATTATTATTTTTGTCAAAATCAAAATGAAATCATTTATTTATGATTCACAGGTAAGAAATAGGTCTATCATTAAATGGAGTTCATTCTGTGATCAGCCTCATGGACATACAAATTTCATAACATGTACAAAATACAATGCTTCTTATCTATTACTTGTAACAAACAATCGGTGAATCACAAACGCAGTGAATAGAACAGCGAATGGTACTCCCAATAAACTTGCGCGTTGCGCGGTACGGCCACCGTGTGTAGTTCATGTGCTCGGTATGATTGGCTACCTACAAAGTCGTGGGTGTGTTTTAGTATGAGTAGCCAATTATAATGTTGTATTTATTCAGTTCATTGGATGGAAACTTGTAACTGTGTGCATTACTGTGTTTTTATGAAGAATAGTAGGGGAAAACTGGATTTCTAGACTCGTATTTTGAACTACATAGCATATCTCCTTTTTTCCAATATCTTTGGGTGATATTACAGTTTTAATCCGGACATCACACGGCTTAATAATATATGTTCTGTCATTCACAGTATTTAGTAAACGTTTTATTTACTTTATACGTAACCGTACCAAAATTTGTTTCCCATTTCAATTTGTTAGCCATTTCTGTGAGACGTAGTCTAGAAGTACTTAGACACGATATCTGAACTTGGTCAACTTGGTAACAATGATAAATGAGAGGGTTTGACGACGCGCAACGGCGGGAAGTTTCTATTAGTAGTACTTATTCGAGTTCCAAATTCGAATTCACTTAAATACCTAGAATACTTTCAGCATTTATACATTTCGTGTTAGCAACAAACAAGGTTGTCTATACAAAAGTTGAAATTTTAAATTAAATTTCATTTGTTTAGAACTTCAACTTTGTTTACATCAGAAGTTTTTTTTTTTAGGGAAACGTGACAAAATAGTTTCGATGTTGATTCCTACTGGGTTAAGCTGCGGCCATGATTTGGATGGGCGACCATTTGACACACATTAATACTACTTGATGCAACTCGTTTAAGCGAATACTTATAGCAGTTGTTACGAGAAGTCAGCAGCCATAGACATAATTATCCCTCAATAGCTGAGTTGTGAAGGTATAATGGCCGAAATATTGTCAGCCTATAGCTGTCTTAATGCAGGACAAAGGCCTCATCTTATAAAGAGAAGGAAGAAGCATTAATCACCTCGCTTGCTCACTCTGTGTTAGTGATTTCAGGTCATTATCATCATTCTAATTTCAGGCAAAGGTCGTCCACTACTGATTAAAATCATCCTCCATAGATTTACCTGATTGTGTCATAATTTTGGGGGGAATTCGCCAATACTCACCACGCTTGGCTGGCGGGTTCGTGGGCGCAGTATGACCACTGTTCCACAGGAGGGACGCTGCTGCCCATTCCTCTGGCTTAGAGTTCCTTAGTCACTTTTTACAACATCCACGGGAGGGGATGGAGTTGTGCTATATTCTTAATCCACACGGCTATGGATCAGGTCATTAGATCCAGGTTTTCTCACGATGTTTTTCTTCAGTCGGGAAGTCAATTTAGGTGTATGGAAGATTAACTTGCCAAACTGCTGCTCTGTAACGACTTTTTTACTATATATGTGAAAATTGGTTGGTGCAGTGGCTGATACAGCCACACGGGTCGCGGGTTCGATTCCTGGACCAAACAAATATTTGTATGATGATCTGCAGGTAGTTGTCCCGGGTCTGAGTGTATTGCGTGTGGAATTTTTGTATGCGAACTCACCCACAGACACGTGATGAATTCCTATTATGGGGCAATGATTACGAAAAGAAAAAAAGAAAAGAAAAACATAAACATAATACAAATATGTGCCAACAAAATTTTAAGAAGTTTTGACTCTTTTTAACCGACTTCAAAAAGGAGGAGGTTCTCATTTGGATAGGTATTTTTATATATGTACACCGACTACTCTGCGATTTGTAAGACCGATTTGAGCAATTCTTTTTTTAACTGGTGCAGTATGCTTTCGAGTTGGTCCCATATAAATTTTCCCCTACATGATGCTCACATCATCTTCTCATTTTCATTTCAAGAACAATGTTGTCATAAATATTGTAACATATTATGATTTAAAAAGAGTTACCATGGAGTTTCTTGCCCGTTCTTAGGAAATCTACATCTTGGAACGCAAATCCGCTCATAAAATACCCTTAGTTGCCTTTTACGACACTCATAGCTGGAGTAAGGTGATCTATACTTTGCCGGGAACTACAGAGAACCACAGTTATATACTATATATATTTCCATATTAAATCTACTTTTAATTTTGACCCAGATATTGTACATAGAATAAAATATACGGAAGCAGGTAAACGTTTATGCCTTGCTTGCCGCAAGTCAAGAAAGTTCAACATTCTTATCTTTGGCCGACTTAACTTCATCGCAAGTTTGGCGGATCAGGTGAATATTTCGATACATTTACCTAATCTTGTTTAAGTTAAGATTTGGTTTTACTCATTTTCTGACGTTATTTTAGTATAGAATTTGCCATTACACGTTATCCGGGCTACGTTTGCGAAACTGGAATTGAGATAATAACATTTATCTATAAATCTCGTTAATCTCAGTTATCTTCTGCTAAACTTGAACTTTATCCTATAATAGTGCTAACGTACGCCACTATCGGTCATAAATAAATTACGTTATAGCTGACTTATCTGACCCTATTCATTAATATTTTAAATTACTCTTTATTTATAAATCTATGTATATACTATAATACGTTTGTAGAGAAAAAACTGTACAACGAATATTTATTCCAACAATCACTGCCGCGTGCTCCAGTAACGAGACTGATCCCAAAACTGAATTTTGTATATATTTCTGTGTCTATTTGTCTGTTTCTATGTTTGTTGAGAACGCTTAAACTTCTCTATAGAATTAGTTGAAATTTCGAAAAAATGTTCGTTATAGTCCAAGTCAGGATCTGGAATACAAATCATCACGGTTTTGTACATGGGAGGTGAGTAGTATAGCAAATTTGTTTTACAGCGAATATTATGAAAATTTCACACAAGTGAACACATTCCTTATCAGTACGTAATAAGAATTATAAAACAATTACCATCGCGCTATATCTAAAGGAAGCTAAACGACAGATTTTAAATGTCGCACACACGATTTTAAAAATCGCACAATTGAGCACAACCGCCTTTAATTCGTCATTGTCAACCAAAGTTTTCGGACGACCACGGGGTTAATATTTCAGTTCAAAATTTTCTGAATTTCAGAACAGAAGCGGGCAAACCAATAACCGGTTGTGCGTTCATTTGCAGTCAACATCAACTACGTTTACGGAGTAAATCCGTAAATGTAATGAAATCTTTATATTATTCATTATCTAGTTGACATTTATTAAACTTAAAGCATGCGAAAAATAATGAATTGTTAGATATTTATCAGTAATTTTACTGGAGATAATTTTTTATGAAATCTCGTTATTGTTCCCTATTTAGTTGAGATTTGTTATACTTAAAGCATGGGACATGTTCATGAAGACTTTCCACAGAAACAATTAAAAAAAGGTCAACGCACCGACCTCGACATACCTGGTTTATAAAGTAGAGGGTATGTATAAGGGTACGTAAATACCTCCATGACACTTAACTGTTGTAATAGGGGACTTCAACGCGAAGTTGGGCACACGATGTGATGGTGAGTGGGGTAATTTGGGTGTGGGCAATGGAACCCCAGGGAACAGAGGCGCGCTTTCCACCTTTGAACATTCTGGCGTAGACGGATGCATGGATCTATGAGCAGACACGCTCCCTCCACCAGAGCGGTGAAGGCGCGCCTCCATCGGCGTTCGATAAGCTGAGCCGGCTGGCACGGCGAAGCACATTCGAGAAGTGGTAAGCCTTAGATTGCAGTTCGCGACCACGCGCGTTGTCGAGGCCGACCTACCACTCTTCAAAGCCTGACGCAAGTATTCACCGATCACAGTCTTTTCTGTGCGTACTTGCACGTGGTAGGACACGAGAGCATGGCACAGTGCCATCACTGTAGAAACTACCAGGATACCGCACAGCACATGCTCGAGGAGTGCCCTGCGTGGGCTACCGAGCGGCGGATCATAGACGATCGGATCGGGCAAGATCTTTCTCTGCCGGCACTAGTGTTGGCTATGCTGGCAGAGCATTAAATTGGAGTGCAGTGGTCTCCTTCTGTAAGAACGTCATGCTGTAGAAGAAGACCGCAGAGAGTGATCGGGAGAGAGCCGATCCCACACGGGAAATATTAAACGGTGCTGGGGTTATAACCACTCCGACGCCCAGGTCCAACGTGTCTAAGCCCCTCGCTGTCGTTGTATGGCGGGGGGCCTCGAGGATCGCGAGCATGCGGGTTGTCTTCTATTGTCTTCGTCATACCGAGCGACCCGTGAAGATGGTGGTGCGCACGTGGTCACATGCTGTCGTGTGCGACCCCTTACAATCCCTAACCCCCCCCCCCCCCCGAAGTACCTGGGGGGGGGGCTTTTAACAGTCGCTCTCCTCCACTAGAGATGATGACCGGCTTACAGTAATTCCCTCCGAGCTGTGCATATTGGCGTGGCACCAATGGAAGGCTCTAAGTGTGATCGTACCTGGATCTCCCCTTCGGTGCAGAAAATTATCGCTCCGGTGATTTTAGGCGATATGAGACTGGCATGCCCCTCTACCCTTCCTCGGGACGGAGGAATTACATGATGCATTTCCATTGGGAAAAAAAACACAAAAAAGGTCTTTGTAATGAAGACATTGACCTTGCCTTGCCTGGTCCAATGACGTAATATTGTATGATCATCCTGTAAAAATAATATATGCCTTTAGGCGTATAGATAGAAAATTAAGCTTGTTTCTTATAAAACAACTCATTGTTATAGTATATGAATAGCATAATAATTAGGTGGTGTTATATGTTTGATGTTTGATTTAGTGACTTGACGTTCGTACAAAGTTAGCGTGGCATGAAAAATGACCACCGTCAAAACCGAACTATTAGATTGCCAGGCCAATAGTTTAAGGTTGTATAAAATACTCTAAATGTATGGTGACATATAACTACAATACTTAACAGCAACATGTACTGAAACAATAAGTACAACTCTCTAGAGACGTCAAGATTCCTGAATCGCGCAAGTAAAGTGTTGTTGATCTTTCTTCGTGGCCTTTCGCATTTCAGGGATATAGAAGAAAAGAAAAGACCCAGCAATCTGGCGAAGCTAAGTGGCCTCCAGCCAGGCATGAAACTTATAATAGTGGGCTAATAGTGCTGTAGGAGTTGGATCTCAGCTTATACAGCGTTGAGACCAAACTGAGGGACATTTGAGGGAGAGTATTCTCAGTGACGATAAATATGTTTACAGAGTTAACACAACGGAGTCAACAGAGAACGGAAAAACGAGATTGGGGTAACATGTCGGGAAATATCTTGCCTCGTACCATACTTGTATATCAAGGTAACAAACGCAGTTCGGTGCTGTGCAGTACTAGTAGATAGCATTATAATTGTTATGAGCTGGCCGTGGAGCGTGCCGTGTGGTGCCGGCTCCGAATACCACCACCCCATCTCCTCCCGTGGGTGTCGTAAAAGTCGACTAAGGGATTAGCCGGAGGATGGGCAGCAGCGTCCTTCGAATACATTAACAACTCAACTGCGATCGCCAACCCATCTGCCAAGCGTGGCGATTATGGCAAATCCCCCCATTGAGCCCACAACACAGCCATATCGGTCGTGTCGGTCTTTATTCGGCTGAAATGATGAATACATCATTTCAGCCGAATAAAGTCCACTGTTGGATGCAGGCCTTGCCCAAAGATCGCTATCACGACCGGACCCTGTATTGTGTGCTCATATGGGAGTTCTTCCCATAATTATTTATGTATTATTTCCCTATAAAACCAGAACCTGTTGAAAATACAACAAATTACTTTTATTTTACATTACGTTTAAACATTCCTTCCACTTCGAAAAATCGGTGTTATTTCCACTTTATTGCCTGTAAGAATATCACCGCATGAAGCAATACTAAACTCTCTTGCAAAAAAAACGGGCATTTAAGAAAATTTACATTCTAAGCTCGATTTGAGTTCATTAAATGAAATTTAATTGTTTGACGTAGTCTGCATACTTATAATCGTGTAAATTAATACGCGTGAAGTGAATTCAGTTAAATAAAATATATATCGGTGAATTCTTTAAAACCGATCTACACGGCCAAATAATAAGAAGTGGTCGTCAATAAAGACTAGAAGATTTTTTACTTTTTTAATTAAATGGTGTTACAAATGTGGTACCTAATAACGAGTGTGACCTCCTGTAGCCAAAATCATAGCTTGTTCTACGATGTTTTTAATAACGTTTTCAGGAATACGTTCCCACTCTTCTGCAATTACTCTTTTTAGCTCCGTGATGATTTGTGGAGCAGGTTGCACTGATCTTACCAGGCTCTTTAGAACACCCTAGACATGCTCAATTGGATTGAGGTCAGGACTTCGAGCTGGCCAATCTAAACGACTGATCCCAAGTCCTTGCATGTACGCTTTCACGTCGCTAGAACAGTGCGGACGAGCATTGTCGCCCATAAAAATGCAATCTTCCCCAAGTGCAGTCAATGCGGGTCGTGCATATGGAATTAGGACTGCCATTATGTACCGGTTTGCATTTAATGTTCCATTTTCTATGAAAACTAACTCCGTACGCTCCGTCGAATTAATTGCTGCCCAAAACAAAACGGAGCCTCCGCCATAAGGAGTAATTTCTTCGAAACACACTTCCGTATAGCGTTCCCGTGGTCTTCGCAGCACTCGCCGGCATTGGTCCTCTCCACACATAGAGATTCTAGCTTCATCAGAAGACAATACTTTCTTCCAGACCTCCAGAGTCCATGAAGCCCAGTTTAGAGCAAACTGAAGTCGAGCAACACGGTGCTCACGGAGTAATTTAGGGCCCCGAGCCAGGCGGTAACTCTTGACATTGGCAGCCAAAAGCCTCCTCCCAACCGTCCACAAGCTAACTTCTACTCCTCTTACTTCTTCAAGGCTCTTCTTCAGGTCCACACTTGACGCCTTACGATGCCGCAACGCCTGACTCACCAAAAAGCGGTCATCTCTTGGTTCTGTGCATCGTTTTCTTCCCGAACCGGGTCTTCTTTTGACCGAACCGGTCTCTTGATACGGTTGCCCAGTCCTCTGGATAGTTCAACGACTGTAATTTTACCGTCCCTTATCGCTTTTGTCACTCATATCAAAAAGTGGTATTTAATGTAAAAAGAAAGATTAAAATGTTTAATTTGCAGAAAATAACCATAAAGTTTTAAAATTTCAGTAATCAGAAAAAAAAATCATTTCAGCAAATCTTGCCATTACATCTCGCCGGCACTCGGCCGTGTACATCGATTTTAAAGAATTCATAGTTTTTTTTGCCAGAATTTACTTCACGCTTATTAATTTACACGATTAAACAATTAAATTTCATTTAATGAACTCAAATCGACTTTACAATGTAAATTTCCTTAGGTGCCCTTTTTTTTTATTTGGTTTCGAAACATTAATTACATTGCCTAACAGTAAAACAGAAATCCATTTCCTTAGTATAATATTTATCTTTCATTTTCAGACTGAAGAAGAGGTTAATTTGATATTAGTACATTCCCAATGCTGTTTCAAGAAATACATTGAATTACACTTATTGGTTTTACATATCTTTTGTCCATCACTTCTGTTGCGTAGGTTCCTTTCAGCTATATAGAAAAACGTGTGTAAATTTTGTTTTAAATTATCAGTTTGTCGGTGGGGTTGGGACAATGGTTAAGCAGTTGCCTTTGTGCGCTACGGGTCGCAGCGCAGGTTCGATTCCCACATGAAACAAGTGCTTGTGCATGTAATATTTATGTCGGTAAACTGTACCCCTGACACAATACTTATTTTTACCTGGTGTAAATCCATCACGGACTTTTTCTGCCCCGGGAAGGGCAGAGGGGTATGCCGAAACCAGCAGTAAATCTAAAACTGATGAAATCGAAGTTCAACCGTGGCAGGTCACCGTCTCCGGTAATTATAGACAATGTTTGTGTTTTACTGCGGTTTTGAAGGGATAACAATAATACTGAATACTTATGTTCATGTGTTTAACTATATAATTGCAATTACTCAATAATACTAAACAATTTTTTTAAATTCATATCAATTCACATGTCACTGCAACAGTGTCGTCATAAAAAAACCGTATGAATAAAAAGTTTGATATAATATTCGTTTGAACGAAACAAATATCATCAAACTGGCTTGGGTGATATTACTTTCTGATAAGTAATTTGCGTCGAGAGATGAGACAACCTTTTGATACATTTCTCATTTAAAACACCTGTGAGAAAAACATATTAAGTAGGTAGGTATTAAGATTAAAGAGAGCGAGGTGTGTAAAGTGTGTTTTGTTTTTGATATATTTATGTAGCTACATCATCAAGATCGTTTTATAGTTACCCGTGTTAATGCTGGAAAAGGTACAAAATACATTCCTGAAACGGGATTACCCCCGATAAAGATTTTACATGAGCTGATCAAAACCTCTTCTCACTTCCAACGAGTCAAAGTCCTAAAAGATAGTTATTAGGTTACATGTAGGTAAAGAAATGTTATTTCCTTTTGAACTGACATCTTTTCAAGGAAAGTTTTTTGTACCTTTTCCAGCATTAATACGAGTAAGTATCAGGACAGTCCTGAGCTCTGAGCTGAGCGTGGCCCTTTTCTGTCGACTTTTTGTTCCCGACAAAGACATCGGACACCGTCAGAGCCACCGGCATAATCTTTTTGCGCAGCCGACCCCTAAAACTGTCGCCAAAGTCAAGTCCCCAGTGTTCCATACTCTAAAGATGCTCAACGCGCTTCTGACTGATAATCCAGAATGTGATATGTTTGCGGATGAAAGGAATAACATTATGCGTGTATGAATGGTGTTCTGTGAGAGAAAGTATACGAGGATATCCACTGTTCCGTGTTAGTCCTTAATTAATATACGATAGGTAATATTATTTACATTATGTACATAATTTGTTTCTTGTGTACCATTGTGCATAAAAGTATAAATAAATATTTTCTATTAGTTCACATTTATTTGTTTAATAAATTATTCAGTATTTAATTGGAAAGTAAATTAATTCTTTACTATTATTGACTGTAGTCAAAATTCGATTAGTTATTTTATAACATAGACATTGAAATAACATAAAAAAAAAAAATTTATCTTCAATATAAGTCTCAAAAGATTCATCTATATACTATATACTTTCAATATTTTTTATGTGTGGGACTAATGTATAAAATTTTTGTAAAGTCGATAGCCTATCAGTCATATCATCATATAAATTTCACATTTTGATGAGTTGAGGTTTAGGCCAATAGAAATAAATTTATTTAAAAAAAAAATGGAAATCCTACACAACAGTTTCTACATTGCCTCATAAAGTTGCAAAGCACCACACATTCAATTTTGAATTTAGTTTTAGAGTAATGGGATTTATTGCTAAACTAAAAATTACCGGCCCAAGAGGGTCATCCTGTTGGCATCCGACTGCAGATTCCAACAGGTTGTCGTTGTATAGTAACTTAGATGGATGTCTGTAACATTGCCAAAGAAAGCTGTAAATTTTGGCTATTTTCCGTTCTTACTTTTGCCAACAAGGTGTGGGATATTTACAGAATTAAAAGCATCCTTAAGGATGACCTCGCCGTCATTATATAATAAATTGGTATTTGTGCATACAAACTCTTAAATATTTCCTTGGCAAAAATTTGCTAACATAATAATATGAAACTCCATGCAGATATAAAATTCAGCTATTAAGACATATGTAGTAATTCAGTTTGAAAGAAATGAAAGCCATACAATTTACTTATTTGTATAACTTTTGAAGCAACCCTTTGTTCTATCTCTTCTGTGTGTTATTTCTTTTCTTTCTTCCCTTCCATAAGCTTACCTAGAACGTCTAAACCAGAAAGTGTCCTAAATACTATCTTACTAAATCGATATTTAAATATATTAACTCAAAACATTTCAAATAATATTATAATTGAATTTTAATTGAAATATTATATTTTTTATAGCTTTAATAAAATCAACTTCAATAATAATGCAGTAAGAAACTCCGCTTCTGTCGGATGTCCCACGTCACCTGAAATTTAGGCAAAGAAAACTTAGCACATACATCCAAACACCTGACCAAATTCTTTTTGTCAATTTGTTGAGGTGTATTGTATAGAAAAATTCTAATTTTATTTAGGTAAAATAAAATAACGGCAACATTTCTCTTTTTTTTTGTTTGTTCTCATCTCTGACCTATAAGCTTTAAATTTACGTAACGGTAATCAAAGTTTCGATGTTCACGTATTAGTATAATGATTAACAAACGACATTAAAGTAGTAACTGATTTTACTTTGATTTTGTTACTTTTGTGGCATAGTGAAATGGTAGACTTCAATTTACTAACAAGCCTAATTTGTAACATAAATGATATACCTATTAAAAATGATTTCGTAATAAGTGTTTGTTCTAACACGTGGTTTGGCTAAAACAACCGAGATCAATGAATAATATGGGACAGTAAGAAAGAAATATTAACATTTAAATTCGTAACTTCAGTGCCAAGTGATTACCGTGTAAGCTCGAACGCTAAATATACGCTTCAGTTACACTTTCTCCAAAGAATATCAAAAGCCCCTATAATTTACCCGTAATCTTGACATCGTGTATCTCTTCTAGACTTTTAGAAACATCCAGACTATTCTTCTTTAATAAATGTAAGCCAGTCAGCAAATATATAGATAAAAATCCCCTTTGCGTAAATTCAGGCAACCTAACTAAATACCTTTTTGATCTTCCTCGACATCCATCGCAGAGTCGAATAGGCTTTGTATATTATGGCTACGAATACGCATAATATTGAAGTACTACTTTAAACTTCAGAGGCTGCCTCACTGGAGCCATAAATTCAATTAAAACCAAACGAATATGAAAGGTACTAAGAAAACTCTCCGTCATTTAATTAATCTTTTACTTTGTAGATAACGTTGATTTCTAGAAGACGTCGTCCGTACGTTTTGCGTAATTATCTATATAACTAAAAGCATCGTCAAAGAAAATCAAAATAAATCTTGTTTAACTCATTACTTTCATCATCATCATATCTGCTGCTGAACAAATTCCATTAAATTCCACAATTATGTCGTCATTTTGGGATGAACTTAATCACGTTCGGCAATCGGGTTGGTGAGCGCAGTATGGCTACAGTGCTACAGAGTGGATGCTGCTGCCCATCTCTCTAGTTTCTTCGCCTTTAACGACATCCACGCTAGGAGATGTAATTAATGGTGCCACATTCTTAGTCCGGAAACCACACAGACTATATAAACTTATAATAAAACAGTCAGTCTGTAACTGTGGGAACTCTGCAAACGCTTCTTCTCATTTAGAGACGGTACAAGCATTGATCAGCTCCTTTTTGAGACCATTAGATCAGTGTTTCCTCCGATTTTTTCGTTCAACTATAGTCAGCGAGGTCTAAGATTAACTGAAAAATTATATAATATAATATATGACATTGAAAAAGTCACATTGGAACATGCCAGGTTTTGAATCCACATCGTATTTAAGAAGAGAGCCCGAATAGCTCCGGGCCATCACGACATATGATACTTACCCGTACATAAACTGCAATTAAGGTTCAAATGGATAAAACTTTAAAGTAATCGCCACGCTGGACTGGATTGGTGATTGTTGTTGACATAGAAGAGTGCTGCTGTCCATTCCAAGGGAACCTAAACTTTTAGCTGTCATTTATGACAATCATGCGAATAAAGGAAGTGTGCTTATTTGAAACTAATTAATTATTCCTCAAGTTAAGAGAAGATAATTTAAAATACAATAGGTATAATGTATATATAAGGTGTAACAACTGTAACAAATTTCATTTTTATATTTAATCATTTTCTTTAAGTAATAATTACCTTACCTGATATCATTTTACACAAAGAAATACCATCACGGACTAAACTAATTATTCTAAATTAACATTAATGAGATCGAATCAGAAGCGAGGAGACTCGTAGAAGAACTAAAGTTGCCGACATAGCTGAAAGTATTTGTACGCTGAAGTGGACATATAGCCACGGCTCAAATAGCTCGTAGTACTAATGGCCGTTGGGGCAGAAAGGTTCTTGGGTGGATATAACGCACCAAAAAACGCAGCGTGGGACAGCCCACAATAACATGGACCGACGACCTGTTGAAGGTTACTGGTTGCGGGTGGCATTTAGCCGGTCTCTCTCTGCAGGCTCAGCAATTGACAAACGCACCGGTGAACGCGGATGACGCTGACGCGGAAATTGATGACGATATATCGAGGCCGGCTCCGCGACGCTTGTACATTGTTGACGTATTGACTGATGACTTAATTACCGCCATGGTGTTTCGCAACTCTATCAATTATTTTCGCAAATCAGCGACGGTGTTCTGGGATGTAACGAGTTTTTTTTTTATTGCACGTCTGCTAGACTGGCCTTCAGAAATATAATGTCTTTTAGAAGGCCAGTTACATCGACGTGGTCGTAGGTGACGGGGAGAAGCTTGTGTAGTTCCTTTGCCACAAACGACAGAACGTCGTCAGGGTCAGTCCTTGAACAGCGTGATTATATCTTGCAGGTTTTTCTAACTCCTGTCACGCCAGGGGGATACCATCTGGTCGTGATTTTTCAGCACGTTAAACAACATCAGCTTGGCAGCAGCTATATCATCCTCGGTAAAATTCATTGCGCAGGTCTGAACAGCGGACACCTCGTCTTTTGCTGCAAAAACGCCAGCAGTTCATTCGCCACAAGTTCATTACTCGCGAGTAATTAAGAGCAAGAGCCTGCTCCGCGCTGATTCATTTAAACTAACGCGTCTGCATCAGAACGCGGCCCAAGTGAGACTGAATAAGCATTACCATTCAACGTGGTAATGATGCCAGTCTTCTGGGAACGTTATTAGCTGACAACAACGAGGAGGAGTACTTTAATGCTTATTAGCTACTTTATTGTAGTTTTTTAATGTTATATTCTTATTAAGTGTCAGTTATGGTAAATAGTATCGAATTTTAGTAATAAAGTTCATATCAATTCATATTATATAATATACATTATTACATAGTGAGATAGATTTCATTTAGAAATCATAGCGCAACTAACTTAATCGAATCCTTGTGCTTTTTCTATATATATACCTATGATTAAACTGACCGATAAAATACCAGCGACCCCTTGACCCAAATATTCAATTACATGGATGCACTGAACTAAACTTAAGGTCTGTAATGTATATTTACAGGGTAATGAAAGTCAAATGTGAAACCGCCATGAAATGCCACTGCCGTCTTTATTGGGTTTATATCTCCGGGACGAGATAGAAAAGATTCTCTGAAGTCACAGTTCTAATGAAAGATTGCTTAATTCATTTCATTATACCAAACTTGGGAAAGAATATAACTTTTGATGTTGGAATTTGGAATTTTACTTTGTAAAATTTGAATTTTGGTATTGTGGCTTGATTGCTCTTAAAGTAAAACTGTAAATAGAGGACACTTTGGAATGTTTTTCTAGGTTCATATATGAATATACGAGTGCAAAACATTTAGAAATCTTATGAGTCTGGCAGAGGATTTATTCGCGGACTAAATATTACATATACTCTTTTAAACGTTATTATTTTTAACCAACTAGCCCAACGGCACATAACTAAAGTTGGGCGTTATAACACATAACACATTAAATATTCAAATATATTTTTATAGCAGTATAACAAATTATTAGAAATCTAACAAGACTGTTATAATATATATTATAGCCATTGTTTTAATTTTAATTTCGATATTTTGGTTACAGCGCCATCTAGCTTCGTTTAGATCACAGTACATGTACGTACGATATCGAAGAACTAAGTAATTCAATCTAACTTATAATAGATGGCGGTTGTTTTACTTATTCAAGGTTAAATGAGCACTCTCTACTTAGAAATAAGAGCTACTTTGACTTGCTACAACCAAAAATAATGAGATAGTATGATTAATTTATAATGAACTCCAAGAATTACATTTTAACAGTTTAGAGTTCATTGCACCGAACATATTTCGTTGGTTTTAAATTGCGAATATTTATTTGCAGTTGCTACCGACAAACTACATAATGTTTAGGTTTTGCAAAATTTTGGAACAAGTAGGTAGTTTAGTTTGGTAAATATTTTAATTTCGTTTTCATCATCATCATCATCGTAGTTCGATTACGTATGCTATAAGGTGTAAATATCATCATTTCGGCTGAACAAAGTCCACTGCTGGACAAAGGCCTGCCTCAAAGATCACCACAACGACCGACATCGGTATGTTGTATGCTCATTGGGGGGTTTTGCCATAATCACCACGCTTGGCAGGCGGGTTGGCGATCGCAGTTGAGCTGCTAATGTATTCGAAGGACGCTGCAGCCCATCCTCCGGGTGTAAATATAGGTCTAGTGTAAAGTGTAAATGATTTAAGTGTTCTAGATATGAACACAACTTATTTTGTACCAAATACAACTCAAAAGACTAAATAAAATCAAACCGTAATATTAACTTTTATAATGTAATACAACTCTTTCAATACAATGTAACACTAAATAACATACAACTCATTACAATTATAACAAACAACGCTTTAACCAAAAATAAAATACAACTCATTATAATTATAATAAACAACACTTTAATTATAATACAACGACGCATATAAGTTATAACACTCTAAGATATAACATTATTTCAAATAACATTTTAATAAATATTATAACACTTTAAAACAACAGTTTAAAAAATATAACACAGCAGTATAATTCATTGAAAAATTATAACACTTTAGCCCATCTTTACACATAACCCTGTCTACAGTAAAAATCAAGACAAATAACTGGATACGTAGCAAATCAGTTGTAAGCTACAATAGCGTAGCTCTCGTAGCAAAGTCGTCAGTTACGTCGTAGCAGGCACAATCTAATTCTCACACTCTTTCTAAAACATAGGTAATGGAAATTATTATATTATTACGATTTCTAACAACTTAGAGGTGAAATTACTTACGATGAAACCATACGTACTCATCGTTTTAACAGAAATATTATTTAATTATATTTGCAATAAATTTAACTCTCAATCGAATTCTCAGTAGACAAAAATTTTACGAATTTAATTAAATGACCTATGGAATTAGTTGGATATCAATACTTCATTTTCCGAGAAGAATTCTGTCAAATCAAACATTTACCGAATAAATTGGGAGCTTCCGCCATGTGCCACAATTTTGATTCAATCTGCATGAATTGTCAAAGAATTATCTAGTCCTCCGGTACTAAAGAGTACCTTGGAATAAAATAATAGGAAACAATCGACTACTACTTTTATTTTTATTTTCTAAGGTGTAATACCTTTGATACTCATACTTTGCATCACGATTTATTTTCAATAACAAATCGTTGGTTTCTGTTTTGCTCTTTCAACGTATTCAACAAAATCTTATTACTATTAACTACTGTCGTCTTAAAACATTGATGGCATAAAACAGTAAACCTCGGTTTTTATAATCATAAGTTGAACTATTGAAATGTGATATTATAAAACATAAAGATAAAAATATTTTTTAATCATGTAAAACCATGTATGGGCACTTACGAATAGTCAGACTTTAGTTGCCACGTTCCTAGGTGTAGATTTCCTATGGAGAAGAACGGATAAGAAACTCCATGGTTATTCTTTTTAAATTATATTGGTACAATTTTTTTTTATTATGTCTCGAAATGAACGTAATGTCAGGACAATGCAGGAGAAAAGAGTCTAAACATCTTAAAAAGTCTACACTAAACAAGCCTAATTTTAAAATTTACAAGTTTTTTATTCCATTGTCATGGCAGGTTTAAGATGACCAATCCCAACAGATGACACTCGTTCACGAGCATGACTCATACATCAGCGTCGTTCAGCTCGCCACCATAAGCAGGACACTTGAGTGAGCATGACATGCTAGACAAATATCACGTCAATGAAACAATATAATTGAATAGCCCACTACTCGCACTATTACAGTATCAAATCTAAATGCATAAAATGAACATAATAAATAACATTAAAAATAAATAATAAATGTCATTTAAAGAATAATTAAATGTCATTATATGAATTAATATAACCCTTTATAAGATATAATGCAATTTAAATATCAAATAAAATAATTTATAAAGTAATGGTATTAGATACATCGATACCAAGAATGTCCATACAAGCCTATGAATGTCAGAGCAGCTCAATTTCAAGCATTTTTGTCATCCATATAGTCTGTTACCTCATAGAATCCGTTTCTATACGGCTTCTGTTTAATAGCGGACTTGAATTTACTAACACTTAATTTTTTAATATGACTAGGGATTTTATTGTAAAAACGTACACATTGACATTTAAGTGTTTTGCTTATTTTCTGGAGCCTAGTGGCAGGAACAACGAGTTTGTGTTTGTTCCTGGTAGTTTGAGGATGAAGGATAATCAAATGTGATTAAATGAATTAATATCATCATCATATCAGCCACAGGAACAACCAGTTTGTGTTTCACTACCTATATGTTAATATTATGTAAAAATACCCTTAATTACACAACTTACATAGTGATTAATTGGGAAAAAGCCGTTTCTTATTGATTTAACGCAATCAATTAAATAAGAGAAAATTCAAATCCGTTTGCTGTAGTGTTGGCCACAGGGTACAAAATAATATATATTTAATATGTAAATATTAATCGTTTATTTCTGAATAAACTTAATACAAGATACTTGCGTGACGAATTACACCAACATACACACACAGATAAAATTCTACGTAAAATATACAAAATCAAATTGAAACCGACACAATAACTTTTAAAACAACCTCTAAACCTAAGAACGCTTTAGATAAAGGGAAGCTGACAAGTCACATTGGACATAATAGCTGGTATATTTCAAATCACCGTTGAACTACTTTCTGATACTACTTCATAATTTTTCATTTGAGGTAAGAGCGTGAAATTGGTATCATCTGTGCTCGAGCTTTAAGCCGCCAATGTACAGTTAATACAGAAAAATAATGGAAGTTTTTTGATTCCATACCATTGGTAATGAAAACTAAAGATAGTATCTTATAGCTTATGATCCGGAAATGACTTCATAAAGGTCTTTTATTTTGTGCCACTTATTAAGTTTTGATGTCATGGTTAGCGCAGTGGCTAAGCGAATGGTGCCACGTATCGCAGGTTCGATCCTCGTACTGAACAAATACTTGTATGATCTACATCGGATCTTAAAAATAGGCGAACAAGAGTATCTTTATTAGGAATCTAGGGCAAAATATGGAATCCGTAGGAATCTAGGGCAGAATTTAAGAAGTTATCTGTGCAAAGGCGTAGGTCTACTGTACCATACAGACTTGTCATTGCATATACTGTTTTACCATACCGGGTACATTGAAATTACATACAAAATTACAGCAAATTTGAAACATAACACACACACATATACCTTCCAATAATCACTGCAATGAGTGGTAATATTGCCATAATCACCACGCTTGGCAAGTGGATTGGTGATCACAATATGTTGTAATTATCAAACGAGAGGATGCTGCTGCCTATCCTCTTAGGGTCAACCTGTAGTCTCTTTTGGCGACAGCCATTAGTAGTACCCAGTAGTAGTGAGGGATGGATGGTTCCTTGCCAGGAATCACATGGAATAAAACAGCACCAAAACAAGACTACTGCTAACGTACTGTTTGCTCCAATAGCCTGTTTTTACCGGACATGTACCAAGGTTTTGTGTCGGACACAATCAATGTCTATTGTGATACTAATTCTTACTGATATCGAAGCTTTGATTTCGGTTAGAATCCAATGTTTTGATAGAAAAAAAGAAAATATCTTCATGTACTACTAACTACTCCAGGGAAGCATTTCATTTCATTTTTTTTTTAAGAATATGTATAGTATTTATATGTAGTAGCTCTTGCACACATGGCGCGTTCTGCTTCCAATCGCTTTCTAATTGCGTTCTCTTTCTCTCATACACACACATCCTCATGAAAACGTCCACTTCTAAACATGAGCCTCCTAATGTATACTCGGATCGGAGCAGTAATCTATGTGCATAATCACCTCACTTGCCAGGTGGGTTGGTGGCTGCAGTAGGTTTATACTGCTGCCCATGCTCTTGATATCAACCCGTAATCGCCATTTACGACACCCATGGGTGGAGTTGGGTGAACTATTCCTTACCGGAAATCAGATGGTCAGCGTTCTCAGTTGGTTTCACTTGCGTTTCCTAAGTAAAATGTAATCAGAATTGAACGCCGTGTGGCTATCTGAAACTATTCGAAATTTGTTAATAAACTTCTGTATATTTGCCAGTGTATGCTGGTTATGTACCTATATTGCGTACTTATAAGTGTTTTGTGATTGTGTTGGTCTTTAGAGACGGTGACAATCAGTGCTTATACTGATAATCATATAATTGATTACTATCCCTCATGATAGTAACGACATCTGTGAGCACAGAGCACACTCGTAGTGCGTCGCTACGCGGTCAAAGGTGTGACAGAAAATTGGCAGAGTGACACTGGAATCAATGTGCACTGCATCTTTTTTTAGACAAATTAATGGCGAGAGGAGCAGGTAATTCGCCTGATGGCAAGCGTCAGGCCTGCCCATAACATTTGTAATGCTACCCAGGACTAGTTTTACGTGGCACCATACTGCACTCGTCACTTCGACACACTAGTTGCCCTATAATTTCACTAGCTACAGTGCAATCTTCAAACTGAACACTGTTTGCAGCAGAACAGTTGGCACTGCGGTATATAGTACCGTTATATTTTTTATTGCGCCCAGTGGAGTGAATGAATTCTACATGAACTTCCTCCGGCCTGGGGAAGGATGAAGGGGCATGCTGGACTCCTACCGGCTAAAACCACTGGAGCGGTCATCTTCGGCACGCAAGGGGCGCTCCAGGTCCTCGTATGACACTAGTATCACACTAGAGCCACCCACTGGTGCCACGCTCATAGGGACCTCTCGGAGAGGGTGACTGTAAAGTGATCACACCCCCGGGGAACGGTACCTAGTACCTATCTAGCCGGACTTTGCAGTAAGAGACCAACAACAGGTATTTGCTTGCCATCTTTTTAGTTCTCTGCTGACAATAAGTCCTCTGCACGCCCCTGGTCTTGAGCCAGCATCATCCACTTAATACGTATGCCGTTTCCTAAATATTGTTGAAAGGTTTTGTTAGATTTGAAAAATGGCCTAATTGACCCCTAAGATATTAGCTTTAAACCATCAGCTGAACCTGATGACGCTTAAAGTACTTTGAACGCCGGTGTCGGTTATTTTAATGTTATTATACAGGTTTTTGTTTAAACCCAAATTAAGTTCCTGTACGGTAGATGATCAGACACTTCAGAAAAAGTTATGTCGTCATTTTGGGGGAAATTTGCCAGTACTTGCTTGGCAAACGGGTTAGTCAGTTCAGTATGGCTACTGTTTCACAAAAGAGACGCTGCTGCCCATCCCTTAGGTTTAATTTCTTTTAGTCGCCTTTTACAACATATTGCGATCACCAGTCCACCTGCCAAGCGTGGTGGTTATAGCAATATGATGACCGCTCATTGTCGTGAATATTGCGAAATCCTTGTTCAGCAGTGGACATTTACGGGCTGAAATGTAACCAACTAAATGGTGTAAATATCAAAGTTTTTATTTGTATTTAGTGCTCAGTGGACTGTGAGTGGACTACAACGTAGGCATGGCCTAGCGGTGGAACACTAAAGAAGATTTCCCAAAATTTAAAATAAAATAAAACAGAAAGTAAATAAGCTCTGAATCCCTGCCCTCGACCGCAAAGTCCTGTGTGACTAAACTGCGACCCTGTGCGGTGTAATGCGGGTCCCACAACTTTATGAATTAGAGTTACAACGTCCCCAATGACTTATTGGTTATTGGACCAGACATAAACCGCAGGTATTAAAGTGACAGGTGGTCATCATTCCCCGGACCCTATAAAATAAACCTTAAATTTTGGCCGGTATTACAATACCTATAGGATTTTTTTATGTGTAGCTATATGAGGCTGTATAAAGATGTAATACCTTTTATTTTAAGCGCATAACAAAAGTAAAATGTTATGTGCATGTGCGGTACATTTTGTGCGACTCTAATAATTTTTAATGTTGTGGTATATGATCACGCACTAGATGTGCCCCGCGGTTTCAACCGCCGTTTAATTTAAAGAAGCCGGATTACTTCGGCATATACAGTTGATATGTATATATAGAGATGCAACGGAAGTGTCATAACGGAAACTAAAACGGAAACAGATGTCAAAAGTAAATTTCAGCAGAAACGGAACTGAAACTGATGCGGAAACGCAAGTGTAAATTCCATGAAAATTAAAAAATACAGATATAATTTGTTATTAAAGTAGCGGTAAGTTATATTTCATGAGTAACAAACTTTTCCGGTGTTCTTCATATATAAGACCAGCTCCGCTGAATAATTTCTCACTACCAAAGCTGCTGGGAGGAGCTGTTAAATATGGGCGCACTAATGGTAAAAGATTGCGGTATTTGTGTGAATTTAATTTCCACCACATCAGGGGATCCTCATGTCTCCTCAGTCGACTTTCTTTTTTTACTCCTGAAGGTGTGACTGTATCTCTAAAACTAAATTGTCTTTGGAGTGGCTTTGGACTCGTCAATCTCAACGAAATCATTCCAAATAGGACTTTTTATGTTTCATATTTTTTTATAATAATAATAATTTATTTCAATACCAGCAGATTATATGTATTACATCGGGTTCTTCTTAATACTATGTACAAGCTGGAAATAATATTTTTGCACTTTCGTTTGAAATCGCTGCCTCTCAAACTAGGTAAAACCTGTAATTTGGGAGTCAGTATCCTTCCGTCCGTGACATACAAGATAAAGAAAGTATCCTTAATTATTTGTAACAAATAGGTTGACACATTAAACTTATAATAGAAGTAGCATAAAGGTATTGAATTAAATACATAACATCATTCTTAAAATCTTACATGTGTATATGGCTGCGTGCGTGTAGGTGTGTGTGTCTCTGAGTGCGTGTGTGTGTGGGGGGGGGGCTGTGTGTAAGTGTTGAAGTTATCTTACACACATGACACAAAAGTACTACAAATATAACAACTAACAACCGATAAACTTACGCGCCTACATGCACGTCACGGTGCATAATGTATCAAAGAAAAAGTATGTAAACAAACGCATTGCTACAAGTGCTGAAAGCTCGCGCCTGGCTCGCTGGCTAGAGCACCGCTCCCGAGCGTGGGGGTCGGGTACCGCCAAAAGATACACACGCGCCTCATCCACCGAGAAAAAACCGAAGTTTTCGATCAAATATCCGTTATAAAAGTTGCGGAAATAGAACCAAAAAAGGATGTGAAAACCGCGCGAAACTTCGGCAGTTGTGGAGGCAGAAGCAGAGCTCTATTGCACCACTAATGTAGAGTATATACATAGGCTGCACTAAAAGTATCAGGAATGGAATATTTCCACTGTTCCTGTCATATTAAAATCTTTTTAATTGAAAACTCCTTGGTTTTACAAATCGAATACCATTTATTTATTTAAAAAAAGATTCACGGTCTTGTCACAAGGTTTTGTCAAACTTGTTTAGTCGTTGAGAAAATGGAATTGACTCGGAAAAAAAACAATTGAACCGTACGACGTTGCCGACATCTTTTTTAGATTTTTTTTAATTTTTGAGAAATATTTTATGAATATGTAAAGATTTATTCATCTAAATACCGTACGACGTTGCCTTAAACTTGACATTGGCGAAATTGTGGAAGATAACCTACAGAAGCCATAATCTAAGAGAAGAAGAAGAAGAAGGAATTGACTCGAGAAAATTCAAGAGCGATGATTTATTATGACTTTCGAAGTGGTTTAACACAAAAACAGTGTGTTGACCGGATGATTTCTGCATTTGGTGATGAAGCCCCATCCAAAACCACAATTTATCGCTGGTTTGCTGAATTTCAACGTGGACGTGTCAAGCTCAGTGATGATCCTCGTCAAGGTCGTCCAAAAACTGCAGTCACCCAAGAAAACGTTGATGCTGTGCGTAAGCTGATTGAGGAAGATCGACATGTGATATACCGAGAAATTCAGGCAACTTTAGACATTGGCATGAGTCAAATACAATTAATCTTGCATGAACAATTAGGTGTAAAAAAGTTGTTTTCCCGATGGATACCGCATTTGCTATGTGAAGAGCAAAAAGCGGCTCGCGTTACTTGGTGCGTCAGAACTCTCGAAAGATTCCACGCAGGATCCTCAAATGCTGTATACAACATCGTATCAGGTGATGAATCCTGGATATATGCGTACGAACCCGAAACAAAATACCAGTCACGAGTTTGGGTGTTCGAAAATGAGTTAAAGCCAACAAAAATTGTTCGTTCACGGAGTGTTGCAAAAAAAATGGTGGCCACGTTTGTCTCCAAAACCGGCCATGTTACGACTATTCCTCTTGAGGGACAAAAAATGGTTAATGCAGAATGGTATGCTAGCATTTGTTTGCCACAGGTCGTTTCTGAACTCCGTAGAGAGAACTGCAACCGCCGCATCATCCTCCATCACGACAATGCGAGTTCTCACACCGCGCACAGAACAAAAGAGTTTTTAGAGCAAGAAAACATACCATCCGCCGTACAGCCCCGACCTAAGCCCTAATGATTTCTATACTTTCCCTAAAATAAAGAATAAATTGCGTGGACAGAGATTTTCGTCACCTAAAGAAGCTGTGGACGCCTACAAAACGGCCATTTTGGAGACCCCAACTTCCGAATGGAATGGTTGCTTCAATGATTGGTTCCATCGTATGGAAAAATGTGTCAAATTTCGCGGAGAATACTTCGAAAAGCAATAAATACATTTTTAAATAGTAATGTTGTGTCACTTCTTTTAATTTTTTTGCACGGAAACCTAATTCCTTTACTTTTCGAAAAAAAGGTAGTTGCTCCTTATAACATCGCAGTGAAAGTCCTGTCAAAATCGGTCCAGCCGTTTCGTAGAGTAGCTGGAACAAACAGACAGACAAAAATTATAAAATAGTTTTTTTTTTCATAATTAGTAAAATTCCATATATAAAATACTTTCACATGCATTTAGTAAAAAGCTGTTATTTTGACATTACAAACAGAAACTTAAATTTGGATTTTTGTATAGACAGTTACAGCTTAATATCAATATAAAACTATACTGTCATCACCACTTACTTCATCTTTTCCAAGACACCACAAACGCATTATATCGTCTTCATATCAGCCAAAGGACGTCAACTGCTGAACAAAGGCCACCTCCATAGACTTCCACAATTGTGTCGTCATATTGGAGGAAATTTGCCAGTCACTCACTACACTTGGCAGGTAGGTTGGTGAGCGCCGTATGGCTACTGTTCTACGGAAGGGACGCTGCTGCCCATCATGGTTCAGAATGTATGACCCCATAGTCGCCTTTTACGATATCCATGGGATGAGATGAAGTGGTGCTACATTCTTAACTCGGACACCACACGAAACACACAAAGAGCGTGCTCACCCAGTATTATATATGGTAGTGCCGGCAAACTGATGACACTATTCACGACACGAAATCTATGGGGGAGTCCTTTGTTCAGCAGTGGTAGCCCTTCGATTGACATGATGATGATGATGATAGTGAAAAAAAAGTAACATGATTATTCATAATTATTATTTTGTGAGTTCGACCCAAAATTTCCATGTGATTCCCGGCAAAGAATAGGCCGCTTCTCTCCACACACTGGTGTTTACCAAGCGTAGTAATTATGGCAATATAAAATCGCGAACACCTGAGACATTACTATCTAAAAATAGGTTTAAAAACTAACATCCAACTACGCAAAAGCACAAAACAAGATTTCTCGTAATCAAAGCCGAGAATCGTTATTGTTTTGCTTTGTGGATCGAGTTTGGGCCTTTGACTACGAGAAATCTTGTTTATGTTTTTCCGTAGTCAGGTTTTGCTTTTAAACTTTTATTTAAGTTATTTTAAGATTAACGATCGTTGTTGGAACGGCGTTTTAGCTTGAACATATTAATGTGATATAAGTAAAAAAATGTGGGATTTAGTTACTTGAAACTATATGTATAGATTACCTATAAACCTATGGAGTAGTACGATGCTTCCAACAATAAGTACATGATTTGTCAAAATACGACGAGTACTTTAAGCGATCTAAGGGAACAGAATATACATTTAGATTATTACATTACTAACTTTGAAACCTGCCATTTTAAATGCCGTGTGGTGCCGGCTACGAATAACACCAATCCATATTATCCCGTGGGTGTCGTAAAAACCGACTGAGCATTTAGACGGAGGATGGGCAGCAGCGTCCTTCGAATACAAAATACAAAACTACTCAACTGCGATCGCCAACCCGCCTGCCAAGCGTAGCGATTATTGCAAAATCCCCCAATGAGCACATTGCACACCGATATCGATTTTTGTGGTGATCTTTGAGGCCTGTGTCTAGCAGTGCACTTTATTCAGCCAAAATGATGAACTTTTAAACTTTCGCATTTTGGATAACATATACAGAAACGGGAATTAACGCAAAATTACGTCAAGCTATTTAAACGTTGATTCCTGTTTCTTTATATACAGATTACATTAGATGTTAAAATCACTACCCTCTGTTTAGCTTTAGCGTAGTAGGGTATAAAGTAATTAGCGAAATTGTAACAATTCTGACATTTGCTCGCAGCATTGTACAAAATTTGGTCACCTGACAATAAACTTTTTAAATCTATTTGTATACCCATTTTACTACAATACATAGAATCTTTCATTACTGTTTCACCGATATAATCGTCAAAACGTCTAGGTATGTAAACAATATTTAGTATACAAGAATTGAGAATATACAAAAATGTGTGACTACCCCTTCAATTCCTCAACGTGCCGTGTGGAGATTTCTACTGAAAAAGAGGAAATTTTCGGTACTGCGGCTAAAGATACTGCATCATCAAGTAGCACGATATGCACGTTACTACGATAAATGTTACTGCACCATAGTGATGACGCGATACACGGTATTACAATAAAAGTTACTGCGTCATAGTGTAGATGTGCTGCACGGTATTGCAATAAAAGTTACTGCGCAATAGTGTAGATGTGATACACGGTACTGCAACAAAAGTTACCGTGCTATCACGTTGATGCAAAGTTCCGTACTGCGACAATAGTTACGAAGCCATATTGTAGATTTGATGCATGGTACTGCGCCACAGTGCAAATGTGATGCACGTCATCTTATTAATTCGATGTGCGGTACTGCGATAGAAAATTACTACGACGGAAAAGGTGGGTTTACCAAATAGTTCGAAAAACGAATGAGCTATGAATTCCTCACCCTGGGCTTTGTGGATTGACCGCATTGATTGAATCGATTGATTGTAATAAACGCTCGTGAAGCAATATTTTATTTATTTATTTTAGGTACACCAACAAATTACATTGAGTGTAATTTAATAAAGACTAAATATAAAATATACATGACACTTGTATGACTTCAGTAATATGCATATACAATATTAACGATTCCGTTCAACGACAACTGCTACGAGAAATTAATAATAAAACAAATATTACCTTACACGCTAGTCTGCCTTAAGATTAGGGATCAACTGCTATTTTATGTACTTTATTTTTATTTTATGTATTCTTAATATTGTCACAGTTACAACTCTATGCAAACGCTATGCGTACTGCAATAAAATTTATATGCACTATTAAATACATTAATCATTTGTGAAACGGCTTCATGATCGCGTTATTACTAGCGCGCTAGATGAAGCTGCTTTTCATCCCTTGACATAATCCATTAGTCGCTCTTACAGTTAAAACATTTCCGAACAGCTGTCTAGGCAAACAATGAAAGCCAGAAATCCCGCATTTCCGTTTAGAAGCACGCATAATAACCAAACTGAAATATTAATTAACTATTGCGGTGTCGTTTCAGTTTCAGCTGTTGTTGAAATACAACAGTGCAGAGGATTTTGAATGCTCAAACAAAACGTGCAATGAAGCGTCTAGACTGTCACTATCTATTTTCCTTTTCAAATGAAACTTAAATCCGTTTGTATATTACTTAGCAGAAACAAACTCATGTCATGAAGTGTCCTTATATGATAGCACACATGATGCGAATTTTTTTAACGTCAATGAAGGCCTAAGGCTCAGAAGAAAGCCCACAATCACCACGATCACGTGAAGGAGAGACGTTATGTGAACATGTCATACCGAACAGTCAAAACACAGGTGGGCAACAGAAATGGCCATAATTTTCAAAGAACAAATTTAAATTCAAAATGCTTTTTTGTGAATCATGATTGCGTCAGGAACAAGACTGAAAAGGATTCTTTCCTTAAGGATTTTGAATAAAATCTACTTGATATGGGTTTGATTCAAATTATTACGGCAAAATCGAGATCATTTCTAATAGGTTGAGTGGTCTGATAGTAGTTGTACAATAGGTTGTGATGAAGTCATCCTTCATCTTCATTTCAGTCAAGGTCATGAAAGAGCCTTTTATCTCCATCACTGTCCACCTCATGATTCATTCTTTATTCAAATCAAGACAAGGTTAGTAATATTTTCAATGACTTTTAACTTATTCATTGAGTCTAGGTTACGATGGGATTGGCATATCCTATTGTTATACCCTATTATTATTGATATATCCTAGGTCCATATTGAGGAGCCTGCGTGCTCATACCGAACGACCTTCGGGAAGACGGCAGACACTCGTCGCACGTAGGCGGCGTGAAAATCTTGTGTAACGCTAAATAACGCCGCGTTAGTATTAGGTTGATAGGAATGGTTACTGTGACGAATGACGGATCGTTAATTATAGGAACTGGGAATTAGAGATTTTTTACAAGCCATACGCTTGTAGTTATTATTGTAATGTAAAATTTCTTTGTAATTTATATCTTAATATCTTTAGTTTATTCTGCTTTCTCTGTTTTTCTTCTCAATCTACGATTTGATTATGGTATATTTATTTTTTTAAGTTTTTGACACTTTATAAATACTTTTTTTAAACATTGCTCCACATTAGGATTTCTCCTGTGTCGTGGGTGCGTTTACAGACATGAATACACACACAATACACCCAGACCCGGAACAACTACCTGCAGATCATACAATAATTTGTGCCATGCGGGAATTGAACCCACGACCCGGAGCGCAGCAGCCGACTGTATCAGCCACTGCACCAACCGTGCCGTCATTTTATTTATTATTTTAAAACCATATATACCCAAATTGTGGGTCATAGCTGATCTTATTATAATGTAAAAATTCTCTACCCTAGGGTCCACAGTAAAATAGTTTGCAGTTAGAAGACGCAAGTGTGGAGGGGGGCTACCAACTTTGTATAGGTACACCCTATACCAATACTATGAGTGGCTAAACGATTTCTATGCTACGGTCACAGTTCTATTCCCGTACGAAAGTAATATTTATATAGTGTCGACGCCAATTATCGACCGTACTGCGTCAGCCATAAGGCACATATTATTTTTTGTATAGAATCCTGACTCCTACAAATCACGTCACACCACACCCACCAATCACAGAACGCTAGCGACCGTGATTTGCATTAATTGACAGACAAGAAGCACGATCCACGACCAACACATTTATTTTTCTAAATTAATGTAAAATTGCCTAAAAACCTAAGATTAAAACATTTCGTTTGCAAATTCTCTTTATTATTTTGTTCCCATCATGAACATATAGCATACGGGTGTATTGCTGTAGTTGTTCCGGGCGTTTGTGTATTTGTAATTTAGGTCTGTAAATGTGGGTTCAATTCACAGGTAATCTTTAGTACACTAACGAGTTTTTAATCAAATATAAATATATTTTACTAGTTTCTACAAATACTTTTCTATACTCGAGTTTTCTGAATAAGTTTCACTATTCTAAATAAAACATATAGCAAATACAGCCAACGCTCAAATAGAGCAACAATGCTATATTAGATTTCATTACATTTTTGGTGATTGTCATTACTTACAAAGATTTGAATTTTACGAGTCTGATAATAAACCATAAACCACGTAACGTTTTTCTCACGTTTTTTGTTCTTCCCCATCCTATAATACATCTTTGCAATACTTGTTTTAATAAACTTAAACATTGACTCTTAACAAATCATTAAAAAGTAAAAATTTACTCTTTTTGGTCAGTGTAGGCGAATATAAAGTAAAAATGGTGGGCGCTCAATAGATTAAAACTGCCTCTTAACCTAATTTATTATAACATACCTTACGCTTTTATATTTATCTGCGAACTTTATAAGCCCTGACCGAACAGGCTTAAAAAAGCGAAAAGTTTATAAAATGAGAAGATGTACTGCAGATGGGGGGTTACTTTATTTTATGGGGTGACTTTGGTTGAAACTTCCTTTACATATTAAATCGTAAATTGCGTAGATGTATCTACAGAAATGGATTTTACAGTTAAAATGTCGCTATCCTAGAAAAAGAACGACTAAATTGCGTTGCGTTTTACACAATTCGCGATCTTATGTGAAAAGGAATTTTTGATCGAAATCATCCTACAAATCGAAGTAACCCCAATCTACTGCCACTCAAATTTATTAATGTTTTTAAGTACCCAGTGTTCGTATCATTTTATACAACAGAGCGGTTTGTGGGCAATTTCGTACCAGTGCTTAGATGTTTATCTCATTTCTAGAAAGAACTAAATATATGTGTAATTTTGTAGCTCATCCGCCTAATTAGCAGTAAGTAAAGTAGGTCTTTGGTAACTTCAAAACAGACGTTTTTGCATCGCACATGTGTTAATTTAACCCTAAATAATATTATTACAAAATTTTATCGCGTATCTTTTTTCAGTAAAGTCCTTTTAAAGTGTAAAGTAAGTACGCGCCTAGTAAAAAATAAAAATAAAAATTTTGTACGAGCACCAATTTCTTTCTTATCTTAAATAGTTTCGTTACACTTAAGTTCTACATCGAGTCAAAAACCAAAAGTTTTTAATAAGTAACTTCACATGAAGAAATCTTTAACAAGTAGGGTTTGTAATGCGGCTTTTGAGCTGTGAATCAATGAGGGTATCTTGGTGACATTTAACTAGTTCTGTGAAAAAATTCGGATAATAACAATTTAAAATTATCTTTCCCTACCTGCACCGTCATAAATTGTGTCGTTTGTTTTTGTTTTAATTGTGTAATTTTATGTTAAAGTACGAATGCATGTTTTGTCACAAGACAATTATGTAAATTACTTTTATAATTTAGTCTCATGTAAGTGAACTCTGTATTTTCTCATAGGAATAAAGTTTCTATAAACCTATGTTAATAATAAGTAAAGCTTATAATCATCATCGTATCAGCCAAAAGATGTCCACTGCTGTATTTAAGGCCTCCTCATATATTTCCACAGTTGTGTCGTCATTTTGGGTTGAAATTTTTTATTCTCACCGTGCTTGGCAGCGTGAATATTCTGCTGTTCCACAGAAGAGACGCTACTGCCCACCACACGGAAACTGTCACTATACGGAAACTGTCACTACACGGAAACTGTCACTACACGGAAACTGTCACTACACGGAAACTGTCACTACACGGAAACTGTCACTACACGGAAACTGTCACTACACGGAAACTATCACTACACGGAAACTGTCACTACACGAAAACTATCACAGCACGGAAACTGTCACTGCACGGAAACTGTCACTACATGGAACGTTTATATAAAAGTGTTTAAATAACACTTTGGTACAAACAAAACGTAATTTAGTAGATGCGTGTCGTCTCTACTTCAAACAAATAATATGATTTAAATAACATCTGTATTATAACAAGAAATGTTTGCCTCTTTTTAGGTATTATTTAATTGTTAGCACATATTACTAGTATACACAAAAACTAATCATATTAATTTAATATAACCTAATATTGGCCAAGTCTTGCTTATTCAATTGAGAATCTGAACAAACAATTACCCTTTCGTTTTATCTGTGCTAATAATAACTGGCAAATATAAAATGATCGTTTTATCAGCCTGTACCTGTTCCAGTGCTAGGCTTCACTACACTTACATACTGCGTCTGGGCGATTTCAGGCCATGAGATCTAGATTTCCTCACGATATTTACCATACCGTCCGGACTAAGAATATCGCACCACTTCATCTCCTCCCATGGATGTCGTAAAAGACGACTAAAGGACTCCAAACCAAAGGGAAGGGCAGCAGCGTCCCTCTGTGGAACACTAGCCATACTGCGCTCACCAAGCCACCTGCCAAGCGTGGTGACTACTGGCAAATTCCGCCCAAAATGACAACACAATTGTGTAAATTTAAGGGGGAGGCCTTTGTACAGCAATGGACTTGCTTTGACTGATATGATGATGATTATGATGATTTTCCTTCACCTGAAGTTACTCTATGATACCACTATAATATTAACCAAAAAAGTACATAGGATGTTAAATATGTCGCACTGGAACACGCCAGGTTTTGAACTCACAACCTTGTGCTTATGAAGCGAGTCTGCAAATCTCTGGGCCACCGTTAATAGTTAAATTATTTTAATTCAAACTAATTTGATGTATTGAGATTAGAGCTATATTAATTTGTATAAAGAATTGACAAAACATATTACTTTAATCAAATCTAAAGTCGTAACTCGTAGGCCATAGCCGTAGTGCATCGACTACAGGTCTACGGCGTAGCGATTGCATACCATCTTCTCCCCCTTATGTACGTAACTCAATCGTGTAGTCTCGGAGAAATGTTTGTAAATAAATCATCATCCAATTGAGTTACTCCTCGTTTTTGAAAGTCTGAGTACTTTGCTTCACAATGCAGATCATTCATGTTTTATTAATTCGCATCACATCTCTCAACGCGCGAAGTTCAAACACAAATAACTGAGGAATTTAGTAAAATATTTTGCTCAACTATTCAGTTATCGGCAGTTCATTAAAATTCCTAACCCAGTAAGCGCCGGTCATAACTTGGCAGTAATTCGAGGCTTGTTGGGTTATCTACGTGGGTGGGTATGCGTGGGTTAAAGTTTCGCAGAGAGATATAGATAGGGATATTTATATCAACTGTATTTTAGCTTTCTGGTAAATCAAACGCGCCAACATAACATTGATATAAAAATTGTCTGCGTAAAAGTTATCATCATCATCATCATATTAGCTAAAATACGTCCACTGCTGAACAAATGTCTCCTTATGAATTTCCACAATTGTGTAGTCATCCAGGGGGAAGTTCACCAGCACTCACCACACTGCAGCCCATCCTTCAAGTTCAGAATCCCTTGGCCGCCTTGTACGACGTACGGAGATGGAGTGGTGCTAAATTCTTTATCCGGACACCACACGGACGTAAGACTTATGCTTAAATATAGTGGCTTTACTTATGAATAAGAGAAGAAAACGTTAAAACAGGTATTCATGTATTTTTTGTGCAATATTAACTATTTATGGGTTGGAACGTAAAAATATTATCTACCTATAATTCTCCTGGTATTAAAACTGGCAGCAAAGATCAGTTTCATTGGAATCCGTATCACGCATGGACTAAAAATCAATAAGCAATATTCAAGAGCTTTATATATGATGCGAGTTCAACCGTAGCAATATAAAAATAAATAGACGCCATTTCATCTTTGGAAACATTGAAAAAGTTACCTTTAATGGCTTTTGGAGATTTGAGATTTAAAAGTTTGGTATCCGTCACAAATATTTCGTCAAAATTGTTGTTGTCTTAGGGTGAGATTCAGAAACGAGTCTAAGCATGAACTTACGCTTCCATCTGTAAAAATTAGGGGCATACGTAGTGCATTTTGACAGATGGAAGCGTAAGTTCACGCTTAGACTCTTCTGAATCTCACCCTTAAATCTAGCGATATTACAGTAATTGAATTTGTCTATAAATGTCTTAATAAGTCTTACATTGCCGGCAAATATTACCATAATAATAATTTTACCAGGCTCTCGGTAGCTAAATAGTAAGACGCTTTTAAAGTTACTGAAGTTTTTGAAAATTTTGGTGAGTTTGATGAGAGTATAATTTAGAGCTATACATGAAGTAAATGAAATTCCACGGTATGAAGCTTGTCGTAAAAGATACTTTGCACATTTAGTTTACTCACTAATAATTGATATAAAATATATTTCACTCGTTGATATGACAATTAACATTTTAACAATTTTGCTGTTACAACTGTTTAAATATGAATTATTAATTAAACCTTGGTAATATTTAGTATCTTTATTAGATCATTTTATTGTGATTCCTACTTACTTAAACTATTTGCAATAAAATATGTGCATTGTATTTAGTCACCTCAATTACTATAAATTCAGAAGCGCGTACGTTAGTTCCTACACAAAACTTATTTTTAAATACTACTACCCTAGCAACTAAGTATACGGCCCGCCTGATGGTAAGCGGTTGCCGGTACCTTTGAACGTTTGCAACGCCACAGGTAGAACTCGCGCGTTGAAGCCTACCCCAAAGATCAACCACAAAGACCAGTCTGGGTTTATGTTGCGAACTCATTAGGTCGTTTTAGGGTTCCAAATGTTCAAAGTAAAAACCGACGGAACCTTTATAGGATCACTTGTGTATTTGTCTGTCTGTCTGTCTGTCCATCTGTCACAGCCAATTTGCTCCGAATCTACTGTACCGATTAAGTTTAAATTTGGTACATACGTATTTATGCGACCCAAACACGTACGTGTAAGGTAAATAAATAAATTTTGACTATGGGGTCACTTTTGGGTGGCAATATAGAAAATTTTAAAATAATGTTTTGTAAACTGTATCGTGTTACATATGAAATGGAAGGGTCTGTTTTTTTGTAGATCTTCTCGCAAACATTTCTTGGAAATGTGGCTGCTCAACCAACGAACGACATTTCTGGCGAAGCCAAAAGAGGCCTCCAGCCAGGCTTAAAATTAATATTTAAAATCCAAACAATTTGCGTTAAGGGCGCCCCCTGCGGGACACGGACCTCAGCGTAGACCGTTGCTGGGGATAACAAGCTAATCGTTTTTAGGGACAGCTGGATCGGTATTATGTTGTTTGTATTATATGGTCTAACAGGTGCGAGCAAGGGACGAGGGGGCCGAAAAGTATTTCCTACTAGAACAGAGTGATGTTGTCACGGCGATGGGCCTCCACGACGTCGGTGAGGCGGGCATCAGTATCATTGAGGACGACAAATCGGTCGGGTGTTGATTGAACGAGACAGCGCGAGTCTCTTCATGTTATCTAACGTGATTTTGTCATCCGGGTCAACCAGTGCGACTCTCGGGCGGTGAACGCCACTGATGCGGGTGGATCGGTAATTGGCGGCCGATACCACAAGGGGGTTCAGGTGGGACAGGACAGAATTGAAAATTTTGGACGTTTGGACGTTTGTTTAATTAATTGCCTGATGGTCGGTAATTTTAGATCGAGGTGGAGTTGATAGTTACGCATGTACCAAGACTCTCCAGTGGCTTCGCCCATGAAACGGTTTTAGAGAATTTGGAATCTATGGAGTGGATAGGATTCAGTGCGTGCGAACACTACGCTGGCATGGGTCATTATTGGCTGAATGCACGCGGTGTAAATTCTCACCTTATTACTAAGGGATAGTTTACTACGCGCACTAAGCAGGCAGTAAAGACGACCGAGCGGCGGCGCGACTGCGCACTGTCTTTGTATGCTCATGGAAGGATAGGATAGGTATTAAGAGTGACGCCAAGATATTTGGCGTGCAGTTCCCAAGGAATCGATTGGCCTTCTTACTTGCAATACAGGACTGCTTTGCTTTTGGAGAGGTTAACTTCGTTCCGCCATTTCCTACATCAATTGCCGTAGACGCTGGCTTTGACTTGGAGGATTTTAGTTATGTTATTATCGGGTCTGTGAACCAGCGGGCTGTTTGGGAATGTCACTGGTGTACAGTGAGAACAATAAGGGGGCTAGCACGGATCCTTGTGGGAATCCGGCTCTGATTGGATGAAGGGACGAAAGTGGGCCCGTGATTCGATATTGGAAACTACGATTTGACAAGTAGTCTCGAATGATGAGAACGAGACGGTCAGGCACTCGGAGTTTGTACAACTTATATAATGAGCCGTTGTGCCAGACGCCTGATGCCCCTATGTCGTACGTATGTCCTCCATATTTTTGGAAGTTGAGCTTACGGTATTCGTCACTCACCGTACGAAACCCAGCAGAAACTATTGCTACCAACAACATTGCTACTTGGTGTTGCTTACTACTTGCCGTAATACTGAAAAAATAAACTACTGTTTCATTCTACTCGATTCACTGTCTAATTCGACGCTGCAAAACTCTTTGACTTGACCTTCACACAACTTAAACCGGATAATTTACGACTCCCTAGAAAGCCAGCTCCTTCAAAGCAAAATGTCCACATGAATTCAAAAACAAACCCAGTGTGGCTCCTGTCTGCCACAGACTCGCAGTATATCATGGCCGATTGATCTAAAACAATGCGTTAATAATCTTATTTGCGACGTTATTAAACTAAAGTGGTTTCGCACAATTAGTCCTACTAAAGTAAATGTACCTATTACGCGGTGTAGAACTATGCCAAAAAAATTTGAACGCACCTGCCTAAAATACACAGTTGGTTAAAACGTCATGAACACATGACGTTTTAACCAACTTTCTAGAACGTGATGTTACAAGTTTGACTGAAGAGCATAAAGGCCGCTTGTTAGCGACACGGTTTTCTAACGTTACGGGGAGTTGACCGATCCTTAGAAAAATCGAGTAATCTTGTTTACGGCACGGTAAGCCACCGGTGGAGACAAAGGCTAAGTGCGGATTAGTAGCGATTATTCGTGTGCCACGGTGCAGACGCGCGCCTTTCATCATCATCATATTAGCCAAAAAACTTCCACTGCTGAAAAAAAGCCATAAGCGACCGGTTACATTTTGAGGGGAATTTGTCAGTCATTACCACGCTTGGCAGGCGGGTTGGTGAGCGCAGTACAGCTGCTGTTTCACAGAGCGGTTGACGGCACGGTTTTGCAGTGGCTGATACAGTCGGCTGCTACGCACCGGGTCGTGAGATTCTCACACGGAACAAATATTTGTACGATCTGCAGGTAGCTGTTCCGGGTCTGGGTGTATTGTGTGTGGAATTTGTGTTTGTAAACGCACCCACGACACAGGAGAAAGTGTGGGGCAACGTTGTTAAAAAAGATAAAAATAAGATAGAGAGGATGCTGCTGCCCATTCCCCTGGTTTAAAGTTCCTTAGTCACCTTTTACGACATCCATGGGAGGAGATGGAGTGGTCCTATATTCTTAATCTGGACACCACAGGGACTCATGCACCATTATTACTAGAAAAAAATCTTTGTCTTTTAGATGTATACAAAACTTAAAAACAAAGAATTAATTAAGCGGATATTTTTGATACATCCAGGAAGGAATATGGCGCATTTAAAACACGTCTCAATTTTTATCTATTTAAATATGAAACTATTTAAATCAAGTAAAGAAAGACACAAATAGGTATAAAACAGCGTAGGTAAGCAGTAATGAAATGAGCGTCCGTCGCGAACCTGCAGCTGATATAAGGATGGTGAGATGCTGCTGTTGAAAGTTGAAATTGTGCATATCTCAGTAACTTGTTACCATCACACACATTATTAACAACTTTAGAATCTTGTCTCGCGAAATGTTCACCGACAGAGTAAAGTTTTTTTTTATTATTTAAAGACTTGCATGTATTGTTTTTGTACCGTTTGGTGCCGGCTACGAATAGCACCAACCCGTCTCATTCCGTGGGTGTCGTAAATGGTGAATACGGGATTAGCCGGAGGTTGGGCAGCTGCGTCCTTCGAGTACATTAACAACTCAACTGCGATCGCCAATCTACCTGCCAAGCATGGTGATTATGGCAAAACCAACACACCCAGACCGGTCGTTGTGGCGATCTTTGGGGGAGGCTTGTGTCCAGCAGGGGACTTTATTTGGCTGAAACGATGATGTATTGTTTTTTAAAGATCTTTCAACGAAAATAAAGACAATGAAGTTATAAGTTTTAGCTACGGCACCCTAAAAAGGAAGCCAAAAACCTGCATTGCTGTTTTTCATATTAATTCTCATCTCCCAAAAAGGTTTATAAATGCGCCATCGCGCCGCACATTGCAAGCAGCTGTTAAAAAGCAGTATCTAATCTCGTACACAAAATGGAAACTTATTTTTTTATGATACACAAACAGCCTATACAGTCCGCATAAATAAACTGTCAGACACAATACTATGTAAATTAACTGATGCCTAGACACAGTTTATTAAACATCTGGTGGTGAAGCGAAGCGGGGCGTGTCAAAAACCACTTATACCGAACAATGTGTCCCTATTTCCCGTGACATGAACGCCGCCATTAGCATGTTTGTTATGTATGATAACTCTGTCATTCCTGACATAGCTTTTACAACTTAATATGAGTCGCATTTCAGGTAGGAAGTGGCTGTTTGTCATATTGAGTTTTTGTACAATAGCTAAAAACATACATAAATACAATTTATCATCTATATCCCTATGTCACCAATATTCAGGAAGCAGATTTCCTCATCACATCAGACCATACAAGAGTGGCCATCTTCGACACCGAAGGGGGGCTCCAGATCCTTGTTAGATCACACTAGAGCTCATTGGTGCCACGCCTTTAGGCACATCTTGGAGGAGATGACTGTAAAGTGGTCACCCCCCTCTAATACCAACGATCACTACAATGAACGGTCACAGGACTATATCACCACGCTTAGCAGGCGGATTGGTGATCGTAGTATGTTGTTATTAGCACACGGGAGGATGGGTAGCACCATGGCTGCCCATCCTCTTGACATCAACTTTTAGTCGCCTTTCACGACACCCATCGGTGGAGCGGGGTGGTCTATTGCCTCCCGCCCACACGTGGAAATTGTAGCAACGGGTGAAACCGCGGGGCACAGTCAGTTTATTATAATTTGGTAATAGCTTTACCATAGATAATTAAATCGTGATAAAGTCTTCCGGCGATTTCACCCACCGTTTAATTTATAAGAAAACGGATTATTTGTAAATAATTTGGAGTAGAACACTATTAAACAATATTTTTTGTGTAGTTTAGCCTGCACAGGTCGGCTTTTTTCTGCAATGCTATGCTCGGTTCTCGTCGGGCAGCCGCTCTCGGCCCCCGACCCCCCGCGTCGCATCGCCCGGCCGCGCTCTTACTCCGTTTTCACTTAGCGTCCTTTATCAGGTATTTTCTTTTTGCTCAGGTCCTAAGGGTCGTTATGTGATGTTAAATAACCTTTACCCTTTCTCAAGAATTGAATGCAAAAACAATTATTCAAATCTGATTCGTACTTCCGGAGATTTATACAAAAAAACAAACAAGCTCTTCAGCTTCATAATCTTCTATCTATCTACTATAATAAAATCGTAGAGAGACAAAAACTGTACATTGAATATTTTTTAAAAAATTATCTGCCGGGTGCTCGAGGATCGAGACTGGTGTCAAAACTGCAATTTTTTTTATTTGTCATTTTGCCTGTTTCAATGTTGGATGAGAACGCTGAAACTACAGTATAGAATTAGTTGAAATTTGTCGTTTGCCAAAATGTCTGTTGCTGTCCAAGGAGGGATAGAATACAAATCCTAAAGCTTTTGTACTTGGGAGGTGAGTAGTATAACAATATGTCTACAAAGTTTAGTTTAACAGCGAAAAATATGAAAAATCACACAAGTGAACACATTCTTTATGAGTACGTAATAAGAATGATTAAAAACAAACATTACCATCACACTATATCTAAAGGGAGCTAAGCGACAGATTTTAAGAATCAGAAAGCTTATTTCGTGACCTTTCGCAACTGTTTACGTAGCCTGCTATACTAACACGCGGGTGTTATTGCTTCGTATTCGGAATCACACCTACCTCCCAAAATCTTACTTTTTGGATTTTGTTTTCCATTAATTTTATTCTCTTGAAAAGCAATTTCTGAATTAAATATTCGGTCTGGTCTGTAGTTGATATTTTATTAATTAAACAAAATTTTATTGTGTATTATGAGATATCGCTAGCAGTTCTTTCCTTTGGACTAAGTCATAAGATTTCATTTGTATTTCGCATAATTTGTCGTCATGAAATGGACTTAGTTTAATAAAGTATTAGTTTGTCTATTTAGAAGTGAAAATCTATTGAATTCGGTATCAAAAGTCCTTTTGAACGACTCATTGTGCATTTTCGTAACTGCTGTATCCCCTAAGCCAAAATGCATGATAAAATATTTATGTTGTTATGCTTAAATAAAGAATAATATATTCACTGGTGCGTTTACAGACACAAAATTCACACACAATACACTCCGAACCGGAACAACTACCTGCAGATCATATAAATATTTGTTACGTGCGGGAATTGAACCCGCATCCCGAAGCGCAGCAACCGATTGTATCAGCCACTGCACCAACCGTGCCGTCAGTGTCCGCGTCTTCCGTCCGTGACTTTGTTGCAATGCAATGCTCTGTGAACAGAGCAAAAACACTTCAACTTACATACGCACCAGTTTCATACACTGACCAAAGCGCGCGGCGTGGACTGCGGAGATGATTGGTACCTTCCACCCGGTCATACGGTATACGCCGGTAATGGCCTCATCCATTGATCGCCAGCTCATTTGGATTGACTGTGTGTTGGAAAATAAATGTATATTTTGGTGAAAATCTTGTGGAGAGAATCTTGGACTGATTCACCTCATCATAATCATTATCATATAAGCTAAAAGTAGTCCCACTGCTGAACTAAGGCCTCCCCATGGATTTCCACAATTACGTTATCTTTTTGGGGGGAATTTTCCAGTACTCACCACACTTGCCAGGCGGGTTGGTGAGCGCAGTATAGCTACTGTTCCACAGGAGAGCCAGTGCTGCCCATCCTTCTGGTTTACAGTCCCTTTGTTGCCTTTATGATATCCTCGGGAGGAGATGAAGTGGTACCATATTTTTAATCCGGGCACCACACGGACGTAGTACTTATCATCCATTTTACATTTAATTTAATTTTGTCTCGCCGGGCCATAAGCCTGTACATAAATAGACTACAAGATTGTCGAGTCCTTGATAACAAGGACAATGGTAACTAAGATTCGAATATCACTAAATTACTGGTAAGGCGCCCACGCACCGTCCTGGCATCGCCCTTGCTTTTCAATTATTCCCAGCTCTTTGAATACGTTCCACAATATTTAGAATGAACTCTAGCGTTAACGTATCATGAACGGTTCTGTATATCTACGTAAGATATTTAGGTGCTTGCGCTTATGTAAAAAGCTCTACTCAAAGTTTTATATACAATTTTGTTTTCGTAGGGAAGTTCTCATTGACTACGTCCGCCTTGGCAAGGACGGATGGCCGGACTCTTACCAACAAAAAACCCCACGGTGTTTTTCCACTTTTCCACTTACCTCTCGTTGGGGGTGAGCAGTTGGCTTTGTCAGCATTAGACCACACCTCCCACAGGTTATCAGCCCGTCACTCTTTAACAGGCACTGTCTCTGTGCGATCTGGCCGGACGCACATTTCTTCAGAAAGGCGCGCGCAGGACACACTCGCCCCCGTCTCGGGCCTGTTTCAGTTCGGGCGACGGACTGGCCTTAGTGCGTCGCCTGTAAGCCTGAGTGGGAACCTCATGGGAAAGTTGTAGACACCTTAGCAATCTTACTATTATTTAAATGTGAATACTTGTATGTTCGAATGTCCTTTTTTTATTAATCCGCTGGCAATACATCATGTACTTACTCTGCCCCAGGAAAGGGTGGAGGGGTATGCCGGACTCCTACCGGCTAAAACCACCGGAGTGGTCATTTTCGGCACAGAAGGGTGGCTCCAGGAACTCGAATGATATCCATCTAGTGCCACTCATTGGTGCCACGCCTTTAGGCACATCTCGGAGAAGATGACAGTAAAACGGTCACCCCCTCTAGCGCAGGGAAGGTGACTGTAAAGATGGAACCAGGAACCTCTCGGGAGGGATTGTAAAGAATTCCCCCCAAAACCTCGCTATGCGCTGTGCTGCACACACGGCAGCACGTGTCCACGTGCCCACCACCGTTTTACCGGGGGTCGCTCGGTATTAGCACGCAGATTTCCCAATAGGCGCGCTCGGGACCCCCAAGACGTAAGACTCCAGCCAGCCCAAGTAGCTGAACTGATTGAAATTAAATTTGTCATAGAGGCAGATTATGTCGTTGAATAGAATATGGGATACGTTTTATTTTTAAGAAGCTCACACAATTTTAATTTACGCCCAACGTAGCGGGCGGGTAACAGTTAATATCAAGATAATTAACAGTCTAGAAAGTACATTATTATTAAGTACCTAGTTAGTATTACTCCGAAAATAATGCGACTAGACTTCTTCAGTGAAAGAATTTAAATAGAAATTCAACTCCGAGAATAATAATAATTTTCCAACATCTATTTGCCATGCAGGTATCTGGTTACTTTTTAATGAGCGGCTTTCAAAACTCCAAGCTTGTATTACCAAACTCAACAGTAAAGTGATGAACATTATTGGAAAGAAAAAATATACACCATAACTTATATATTGTTATATCTTGCAAGATATTGTTCTTACACTTGTGTCTCATACTTGTGTCTCATAATTGTCTAATATAAAATTGTGGACACAGTGATATATAATATCAATGCATATGCACAATATCTGTAATTGATGTAAACACTAGTATTTAGCCATAGTCATTACTTTTATCAATGTTTGTGTTTATATTAAAGACGTGCCTTATAATAAAATATAATAATAATAAACATAATTGTGGCGAGCTGAATGTGAGTGGCGACACTGCGTACCCGAATGCTCCAGAGAGTCGGTCAGGGCCTCGTCTCCGCTTGCCTTTATTGGTTGGTTGGAGTGGAACCCCATGAGTGCCCGCAGGATTTTCAACTCTGGCTTGCCTTAGTTGGCCGATCAGAGGGGGGCCGCCAGAGCTATATGCTCGGGGGTGGAAGTGTCTAATGGCGTAATAACGGGGAAACCCGCTCCGAGTCTTCGAGACGCGCGATGGTGAAACCGGTGCCGCACCTCTCTACACCCCTAGCCGCTTACACCGGTGTTGCTCCTTGTCGCCTGTAGTGGTGGCCATTTTGGGGGCCCATCTTGTGAGTGGCGAGTCACCGTCTGCCACAGAATTTCACGATCAAAGTTGAAAGGCAGACGCCGTTGTTACCGTATTTATTAGTCTTTTTATTCCATGTAACACCCATTGCAATAGACCTTATCGTTATAGTTTCCATCTCATACAATAGCCTTACACCACCGGGGACAATCCATGACTTCATTTTATAGTGCAGCTATGGAGAGTCCCCGGTTGGTGTCCCATTACATTTTAGATTAAAATTCTCTAAAGGGCCTCTGCGTGTTGGACCTATGTCCCCGCGTAAGCCTGTCAAAAGACCGGGTTCCCCCTTACAGGGGATATAAACCCGTGAAAAGAGAGACATGAGAATAAACATAAAATCTACTAAGTAGGTAGCAGCAACGAAATGTGACTATTCTGTATTTTCTTAAGTATGTTGGTGTTGATTCTTCTTCTTCTCTTAGATTATGGCTTCTGTAGAGTATCTTCCACAATTTCGCCAATGTCAAGTATAAGGCAACGTTGTACGGTATTTAGATTAATTAATCTTTACATATCCATAAAATATTTCACAAAAATGAAAACATTCTAAGAAATATGTCAACAACGTCGTACGGTTCAATTGGTTTCTTTCGTTGGTGTTGATTGTTTTAGTTACTACACTTTACCAAAAAGCTTTCTAGAGGTACAAGTTCTTTTTTATACTAAGAAAGGTAATCTTTAAAATTATAGTTCGATATTTGAAAGTAAATAGGTTCACAAGCAAATCATGGATTGAGAAAATAATTCATTCGTTGGATATTAGTTTTGTATTTTTGTGGAGTTTAAACAGTCAGCCCGTAGAAAACCCTTTTTTTAAATATTCTAAACAAATCGGTAAAATTCACTAAAATAGATACGATTTTCACTAATATAAATTCTACCGATCACGGCATTATTAATCGAAACCACTAACGGCCGAATACTGAAACGCCTCTTAATATTAAGGTACTTGCTTTAACTATTCGAGAAACCCGTTTTCGGTAGGAAATCGATTTGCTCAAACAGTTAAAGCAGGAATTAATATTAATTAGGTTGCGTTTCAGTATTCGGCCGTAAAGCTGATTTTAGAGTCACCCCGCAACACAAACTGACGTAGTGATTGGAGCTCATACCAATTAAGCACAACGTACAAATCCGGAAGGTGCCGGTTACGAATAACACCAACACATCTCATCCCGTGGGTATCGTAGAAGCCGTCTATGAGATTAGCCGGAGGATGGGCAGTAGCATCCTTCGAGCACATTAACAACTCAACTGCGATCGCCAACCCGCTTGCTCAGCGTGGTGATTGTGGGAAAATCCCACAATGAGCATACAACACAACCAAACCGGTCTCTGTGGCGATCATTGGGCGAAGCCTGTGTCCAGCGATGGACCTTTTTTGGCTGAAATTATGACACCATACAATCGTTTAATTGGAACGGGAATGGTTGACATGGGCAGCTGTCAGATCAGCAGTGCCTGGTACACAGGGTGTACTATCATCAGCAAATTCATAAAAGCAGCCTAAGTACGTTACAATATTGGTAAACTACACCATCCCCGCAAGTGCCGAACGGCCGAAACGGGTTGTAATAGCGTTCGACGGTTGACAGCTGGGCTGCATGGGAATATTTATCGCCGTGCTTTTAACCTGAGATTTCTGAATATTTTACTATGAAACCTATATAAAATGGTCAGTCACTTAGAATCGTAAGAAGATTCACTATTCAATTATCTAATTTTGTTTTACTCAGCTCATAAATAAAAATGGGAATGGGCTCCAGGTCCTTGTAAGATCACACTAGAGCCGCCCATTGGTGGCACGCCTTTAGGCACATCACGGAGGGGATGACTATAAAGCGGTCACCCCCTCTAGTGGAGATCTGCATGTGGTGACGCCACTCACAATGTGCCACCGAGAAGCAGTAGATCCTGATCGATCGGATTATGCAAGTTCTCTTTTTTCCGGTAATAATAGGCTATGTTGGCAGAGCATGCAAATTGGAGTGCAGTGGTCTCCTTCTGTGAAAGTGTCATTTTCCAGAAGGAGGCTGTAGTGCGGGATCAGAAGCGGGCTGATCCCGCACGGAGACAGGTAAGATGGCACCCGAATGACAATCGCCCCGGCAGCCAAGTCCAACACGCCTGAGCCTACATACTACATGATGGGGTGCCCCGGGATTTGTGGGTGCGCAGATTGGGGAGTCTGCGTGCTTACACCAAGTGACCCCCGGGAAGACAGCGGTGCACACGTAGGCTTGTACCACCGTTTGTGCAGCGAAGCTCCAGGGAGATTTACAATCCCCCTGAGTGCCTGGAGGGTTGTCTCTTTTACAGTGACCTCCCCTCCGCTAGAGCGTGTGCTTTACAGTCATCCCCTCCGAGATGTGCCTAAAGATACGATTACAATATTGGTAAGCGGGTATTAATAATAATAAGTTATAGAATACCTTTTTTTTATTCTTTTTTTATTGATGTCCAGTGGAAATTCTACATGGAACTTCCTTCACCCCGGGGAAGGGCGAAGGGGTATGCCGGACTCCTACTGGCTAAAACCACTGGAGAGGTCATCTTCGGCACCGAAGGGGGGCTCCGGGTCGTCGTAAGATCACACTAGAGCCAGTTATACAATACCTACCTATTTCCTGAGAAAAACTAGTAGGATTATTATAAATTTTCGAACCCATCTAGCTAAAAGATTTTGTGCCGATCCTTCATACATGATAGATATAGAGATACATATGGAAACATCAACGATATAACATCTTCTTTTTGAAAGATTATACGTTAAACTCGATAATGAAGATATTAAAAAGTAAGGTCTTTTATTTTATACGCCTCATTTGATTCAGTATACTAATTATTCCCACTAAAAGTTAAATGTTAGCAATTTTGTTACACTGGGATTATTATTTTCCATACCCCTGCCAATTGGTCATTACGAGTTCGCTTTATGAGGCTGTTGAACTTTTAATTAGTGATGGTTAATAAGACAGCGTCTTTTATAGTAATGAAGTAGATAAGGGAGTTAATAAAACGTATCATTATTATACCTAACGGAGGACGTCCACTACCGAACAAAGGCCTCCGTCATAGACTTTCATAATTGTGTCGACATTTTAGGGGGAATTTGCCAGCATTCATCACGCTTGCCAGACAGGTTAATGAGCAGTAGGTATGGCTGCTGTTCCACAGAAAGGACGCTGTAGCACATCCCTCTGATCTAGAGTCTATTAGTCACCTTTTACCACATTCACGGGAGAAGATAGAGTGGTCCTATTATCTTAATCAGGACACCCCATCATCATCATCATACCAGCCAAAGACATCCACTGCTGAACAAAGGCCTCCCCCATAAACGACCGGTTACATGTTCGTCATTTTGGGGGGCATTTGACAGTACTCACTACGCTTGGCAATTGAGTTGGTGAGTGCAGAATAGCTGCTGTGCCACGAAAGGGATTCTGTTAGTCGCCTATTACGACATTCACTGGAGGAGATAGAGTGGTCTTATATTCTTAATCCGGACACCACACAGAATGTTTTTTTCATCGTGGAAATCGATACGACGTATCGACGATCGATCGACACGGCTACACATCAAGTTATACATTACCAGTATAAGCTAATCTCGCATTGTATAGGCTTTCCGTGTAATGAGAGATCAGCGTAAACAGGTTTCTTGAAAAAAATTGTCCTTATTATGATCATAAATCAATCATCACATCCAACATAACCAAATCAATAACTTCAATGGTCTTATATTAAAAGTCCATAGTGATTAACTGTGTACCTTAGTTTTTTTTTTTAACACGTTTAACATATTAAACCCCAACGTCATCTCGTATTTTCTTTGTCAGGACAGTACCTACCTAATCCAAATCATTCTCATCAGCTCATGTATGTCCACTGCTGGGCAAGGACATCCCAATGACAGCTACAGTTAACAGTCTTAGGGTATATTGACGACTCGGTTTGATCAGTGGCTAAGCGATTGGCCTTCTGCGTTACGGGTCGTGGGTTCGAGGCCTCATACGAAACATATACTTGTTTGGCCTACAAGTAGTTGTTCGGATCTGGGTATTTGTGCATATGGGATTTAAACTAAACTGACATAAAAGCAATCCCAGTGACGATGCCTACGAGAAAATTTGATATAAATCAAAATTGCCATAATCACCATGCTTGGCAGGCGGATTGGTGATTGCAGTATGTTGTTATCAGTACACGGACGGATGCTGCTACCAACTCTATTGATATCAAGACGCTCTTTATGATACCCACGGTTGGAGAAATCTGGTCATTTTTTTTCCGGGAACCACACGGCCGAATCAGAAGAAGAATATAACAAGGCACTTTCCCTTTTTTTCTTTATTCAAATTCATGCTAGATATTCATATAGTCTCAATTCAGACTACCACCGAAAACAAAATTACTACGCCTCAATAAAAAGAAAACCTTTAATTTCAATAAATGGAAATCGTGCAGAAATTAACTTTTCGCTATCTGACACCTTAACCTTATCTGGGAGGCTTGAGCATCGCACCAACTTTAAATTATATTCCCACTGAAGTTTACCTAATGAGATTACTTTTACCCCAACTCAGCTAAATCATTTAAAGCTATGCTTTTGAAACAAAACCTTGCTCGCCTAATTCTGTGATTCTCAAAGTGATTCTGAAATTTAGATAATTTCAGTCATTGATACTTCGTCAGCATGATCACGGCATGGCGCCGGCTGGATGGTCATCCCTGCACGGAACAAATATTTTATGATAAACACAGTGACAGTTATTTTGGGTGTGGATGTTTGTAGAGTAACATTTATGGTGGTAATATATACCCACGACCCAAGAGAGATATGTGTGGGTCATCGTTTAAAAAAAACTTCTCAACCAGTGTATTATTTTATACACAGAAACCTGCCTAGAGTATAGTTATTTCACATCCCTGCAAGAACCTCTGGCTAGATGTTGTTACAGATTACATATGATAGAATCTTTTATTCAATCATTATATCCAGGGTAACAGACTTTTTCCACGTTATATTGAAATAACGGAAGTAGTAGTATCACTACATGACAGCCAATGAGAAGAAATACAGAAAAATCTGGATGAATTTTGTTTTTTAATTTGGTTACATTAGACAATATTGTTAATTGCGTTATATTTATGACAAACCAACAACTTAAACTTCAATGTGGCAAAACCCTCGAACTGAGCCGATACACGGGCTTTAAAGATATATGATGAATTGCTCGTCGAAATATCGTGACTTTCATACAGCACCAGCCACCAAATAATCACCCACAACGCCTGCATACCCTGGAGATAGTACGTTTTACGTTCCTTCTCTAAAATAATAAACCTCTCTGAGACTGTAAGATATTTAATATCACAAGAATTACTCCGCTGGGAAGGAAGAAGAGAACATCGCACCGTCCTAGTATTCCTTGAAGAAAATTACTGTAACAGCGCATTCCTTGTATCAGGGATATTTTATTTTCAATAAATACTTTTTTTTTACTTATATTATACTAGCTTTTACTACTTATTATAATAGCTTTACAGTACGCGGTCCTACCAAAGCGGATGACTGCTCATGCAGAATAACAATATTATTAAAGAAAATAGTAATCCGACTGTTATGGGGCGAAGGGTGTAAACTCCACTCCTCTCCACCCCATTGTACTCCACCCCACATTATTCCGGTCTGCCCTACTCCATCTCGCTCTGCTTCGAAAAGCTTTACATCGTTCCGTTTCCTTTGCTCCCTGCTCCGCTTCATCATATCATCATATCAGCTACAGGACGTCCACTGCCGAACAAAGGGGGATGCTCTAATTTCCACAACGAACGGTTACATGCCGCCCTCATCCTACGACCCCCGACGACCTTCACCAAGTCGTCTGTCCACCTCGTTGAAGGTCGTCCCACGCTGCGTTATCCGGTGCGCGGTCTCCATAGCTCGCTGAGCTTTCTTATGGAGCCCATTATGAGTGACCACGTCTCTGTTCCATAAATCATCACTGGTAACACACACTAGTTAAAGACTTCTTCTTCATCTTGAGGCATTGCGATATTGTTGACGAAAAGACGTTGCGAAGTTTTCTGAACGGTGCCCAGCCGAAACAGATTAGACTATTGAACTCTTTCTCGAAGATGGACTGTTTATTGCGCTATATTCTGAACATTGTCCATCAACACGCGCCGGAATACTGGAGTCAATTTGGGTATTCTGGTCATTTCGAGGAGTTAAAATAGCTCATTCACAGAGTCAGGAGTTCCCGCGATTGACTGTATGTGCTGGGTTAACGTAGACAGAATCAATAAGATCATCACTAGAAGAAAGATTCTGGAAAATTATTGGATATTGGGGTCCCTCAAGTTGCCTTCATCGATTTTTATAGTAAATCTGAGAACTCCTGACCATGAGGTTTTCCACCTCTCTGTACTGGTATGTTGATGGGCAGGTGCAAACGCGCTATATGATGCCAAAAGATGAAGTTTTTAAGCAGGCGGTAACTTTATCTGTCCTCGTTCTCCATGCAACTACTGGCAAAGTTAGAAGAAGTCCCCCACAAAAATAATTTCAGAGGCGTGAGGTTCGGTGTCTCTCCCGCTCTGCTAATAGCCGGGACAATGGCTATAACTTAATTATTTTTGACAACATCATTAAATTAGAATTAGGAGTTGCGTCATCTTTTAAAAATGTTTTTGCCGACATTCCGGTTCCGACTACAAAGTCTCTGAACTCTTCATCCACTGTTGGGGAAACATGATTGACATTGTTGTAACTGAATTGGCACAATCTTTTTATAAATGTGTTGAGTCTGGAAAAAGAACATCTGAAGCAATTATTTTTATTGGTCCCTTTCTTCTTGAACTTTCTCCGCCCCGGGGAAGCGCGAAGGGGCATGCGAAGTGGGCGAATGTAAAAAACACCCGGAAAGGATCCCCCAAGCCTTGCTGTGTACTGTGCTGTGCACACTGTGGCATGTGACCACGTGCGCACCGCAATCTTCCTGGGGGTTGCTAGGTATGAGCACGCAGACTCCCCAATCTACGCACCCCCGACCTCCGAGACCGCTACCCCGGCACCGTCTCGTCCTTCTTCGTGTGGGATTAGCCCTCTCCCGATCCCGCTCTGCAGACTCCTTCTGGAACATGACGCTCTTGCAGAAGGAGACCACTGCATTCCAGTTTTCGTGCTCTGCCAACATAGCCGAGATCTTGCGCGATCCGATCGACCAGGATCTGCCGCTCGACCCACCTAGGGCACGTCTCGAGCGTGTGCTGTGCGATGTCCTAGTCGCTATCACAATGGTGGCATTGTGCCGTAACCTATCCGCAGACCCTTGGCAATATGAGACCTACCACTAGTACCTACATATTTATCACATTAAAGGGCGAATACTGAAACGCCAGTTAATATTAAATCCCGCTTCAACTGTTTGAGCCGCTCGATTTCCTACCGAAAACAGGTTTCTTAATATTAATGGGGGTTTCAGTATTCGGCCGTATGAAAACTAAACAAAGTAAACACGTCTTAACAGCGTATACATATGTAAGTATTCTGTATAAATTATTTATGACATACTTGTTTATTAGCTGAAGAGTTCTTTGAAGTCCAACAATCGTGCCTGAATTCTCCGCTCCACTAGAGTGTGAATCATTTGACAAAGTTATTGGGCATGTCTGGCAGTTCGAAGGGGTACTGTTTCTTAATTACGTGGAATAGGCTCTGTCTAGAGGTTTATAGCTTCGACATTCGGTAGCTAACTTAACATCTAATTTACTGGCCCACTCAAGTCGATTTATTTCTTATCTGCAGTATCTTAGACAAGTTTGTAGCCATTGATCTTAGCCTACGTAGTATTTACTTCTTTACCATTTATATGTAATGGAGTTTATCGAATAAGTCCATAAGATTTAGTAGGCATTCCAACCACAGTCTGTAGATCTGTATTTTATTTTTATATATTCATATAGTTTGAATAGTTCTTATTTATTAAATTTTCATGTATTTAGTATAGTGTATAATAATATTTATTTATATTAGTATACTAGCTGGGACCCGCGGTTTCACCCGCGTTTAATTTAAAAGGAATTTAGAGTACTTCAACATAGACCCTTGACATAGAATACATATATATATATATATATATATATTGGATTTCAAGGGATTTTATTTTTTTGTGCGGAACCATAATTATTTTTCTTAAATTAGAGTAGCCTAAGTTATTCCTTATAACATCAGCTATCTGCCAGTGAAAGTCCCGTCAAAATCGGTCCAGCCGTTTCGGAGATTACCCGGAACAAACAGACAGACAGACAGACAAAAAATATAAAAATTTGTTTTTTGTTATATGTCCCGTATATACTTTCATATGTATTTAGTAAAAAACTGTTATTTTGACATTACAAACAGACACTTCAATTTTATTTATTTGTATAGATATAGTTACACCTCTGACTGCCTTATATTACTTCTATCTACCATGTTTCATCCTGAGGTTGCCTGGAAGAGATCGCGGATAGCGATAAGGCCGTCTATTGTAATTTTACTTAATTCAAAACTACTGTGATAATTTTCGGTGTACAATAAAGAGTATATAAATATAAATATATCTCTGGAGGCTACTTAGGCTGGAGGCTACTTAATGCTTCGCCAATTTTCCCGGTTAAGCAGCTATATCCTTCTTGGGATGAGTGTGAGAAGCCCATCATAAAAAAATAAAAAAATGCCTACACACATTAGTCCCTAAACGTTCACTGCGGAACATGGGCCTCCCAATGATACCTACAGTGAGTGGTTATAGAGGCATATTGCCGTAATCAACACGCTTGGCAGGCCTGCAGGCAACTATGTCGTGTGTTGAATAAAAAGTTTTTTATTTCAAAAGCACCGAGTATAGGAAAATGCGCAACAAATTGCCATTATTTGGATGCACAGTATAGACCTTACCCAATGCAGCGTCTTTCATAACTCCCGAGAAACCATATTCTGTACGCCTACGTTGACGTCGATCAAACACACCTCTTTGCTTCTCGTACGAAAGTATAGTATGACGGCATCTTGCCATTCGTTCGCGATTTGACGAACGAAGAGGATCCTCTTCGCACATTTGAAAAAATACGAAAACCGTAGTTTGACGCGGATTTTCCAAGCGCTCTATGACATTTTCAGAATTGAAGCAAATTCGCCATTTTCTAGAGACAGTGTAGATACTCTGCGAGCTCGATTGCGATTCACACCGGGTGTAAGTCTCTGAGGCTCGTGATGCAGCATGGCGCTTCCAATCGCTTGCGAGACGTGCTTCATGTCCTTCATTTCTATCTTGTAATCGGGAGGCACCAATGACAACTCATTGGGTACCTAACCGCGACTGGCGCTGCGTGCTGCTTTCTGCAGTTAGTGAGGAATATCTTTCAAAGCTCATGGGCTTTTAAGATGCAAAGGCTAGCTCTATCTCTCAAAACTGCAGTTGATCGTGAGGCTCAGTTACCTACTAAACATGCACAGAGCACAGAGCATTGCACTGGAGCTTCGAAAGATATTCGTCTTTCTAGGAGGCATGGAAAATTCCCCTTTGAATCCGATATCAATAACAATCAATTCAAACAAAATTAATCAACACTGGTCCGTAAGAATCGGCAATTGTTCAAATATTTCAGATATAAATAAAATATCGTAGGTAAGGTTACCCCATCTCCTCCCGTGGGTGTTGTAAAAGTCGACTAAGGGATTAGCTGGAGGACCCGAGAACCCGTCTGCCAAGCGTGGCGATTATGGCAAAACCCCCCAATGAGCCCACAACACACCCATATCGGTCGTTGTGGTGATCTTTGGGAGAAGCCTTTGTCCAGCAGTGGACTTCATTCGGCCGAAATGATGAAGGTTAGTAAGTTGTTCATAAAAGTTTAGTAACAACAAAGTCAGGGGCACTGACGGCACGGTTGGTGCAGTGGCTGATACATGAACATATTTAGGTAACGGCTTTGCGTGGAGATCGCGATAATTGACATAGGTAGCCGGTACCCTTTGATGCAGATTAGGAAAAAAACTACGTTTAATCTGAGCTGACCCTTAACTTCACGTTTTGCTAAGGCAGCCATACCGTAACGCCAGTAACAGTACAACAGTTCGACAGTAACGCCATCTAGTTGGAAGAAAGAAATAAGTATTTAAACTTAATAATTATAAAACTATGTAACCCAGAAACATCCATACAAATAAATAAAATTGAAGTGTCTGTTTGTAATTAAAAAATAACAGCTTTCACTAAATGCATATGAAAGTATATACGGTACCTACGACAAAAAATCTATTTGTACATTTTTTGTCTGTCTGTCTGTCTGTTTGTTCTCGCTTATCTCTGAAACTGCTAGGCCGATTTGTACGGGACTTAAACTGGCAGGTAGCTGATGTTATAAGGCATAACTTAGGCTACTTTTAATTTAGAAAAATAAATAGGATTCCATGCAAAAAAAACCCATGAAATCCAATATATATACATACATACTCGATGTCAAGTGTCTATGCCGAAGTACTCTAAATTATATATAAATAATCCACTATCTTTTAAATTAAACGGCGGGTAAAACCGGGGATCCCAGCTAGTCATAAATAAAGGTTTTTTTCCTTTTCCGTGGTCTTAATATTTTTTATGTAGGGTTTTGAAGTCGGTATATTTTTTGTTTAAAACGTTTATTTGTTTCTTTTTAGTGTAAATAAATGTAAGAACTTTTTCCAATTTGGTATCAGTATATAACACTAAAAATAGGAATGACTCAAATCGGTTCTCTGATCTGAGAAGAATCGAAACTATTAAGACATCATCTAGATAAGTGTGCATTCAAATTAACCTGTTCATTGAAGCTGGTTAAAAAACTACTCAATCAAATGTAATGAAATTTATATGGGACCAACTCGAAAGTATTCTACACCAGTTAAAAAAGAATTGCTCAAATCGGTCTACAAATGTCGGTGTAACCGGTGTACATACAGAAATGATGAAAAGATGCGTGTTTTTTCTTTTTCCTCCTCCTTTTTGACGTCGGTAATAAATAGAATATATTATCCTTTATTTAAGGAAACAACACAAATATTTTATCACGCTTTTTGGCTTAGGGGACACAGTATTTACGAAAATGCACTTTTGGCACCGAAGTTAATAGTTTTTCACTAATAAATAGACAAACAAATACTTTATTAAACTAAGTCCATTTCATGATGACAATTTACACATACATACATACATATAATCACGCCTCTCTCCCGTAGGGGTAGGCAGAGACCACTTCTTTCCACTTGCTACGATCCTTACATACTTGTTTCGCTTCGTCCACTTTCATTATTCCCTTCATAGATGCTCTTCGGTTTAGGGTACTCTTGACCTGGCCTTTTCCCAAGACGTCCCTGATTTGGTCTTGAAACGTCCGCCTAGGTCTACCCCTTCCAGCACTTTATTTCACACTCGCCTTATACACTTTTTTCGTCAATCGTTCTTCATTCATTCTCTCAACATGGCCAAACCATCTCAGCATACCTTTCTCAATTTTTGTCACTACATCTTCTTTCTTTGACAATTTATGCGAAATACAAATGAAAACTTATGACTTAGTCCAAAGGAAAGAACTCCTAGCAACATCTAGAATATTCAATATAGAAATTGCTTTGCAAGAGAATAAAAGTAATGCAAAACAAAATCCAAAAAGTAAAATTTTAGAGGTAGGTTTGATCCGTGAACAAAGCAATGACAACCCGCGTGTTAGTTTAGCAGGCTACGTAACCAGTTACGAAAGGTTCCGAAATAAACTTTCTCATTTTTAAAATCTGTCGCTATCTATATACGCTATATATATATAGCGTGATGGCAATGTTTTTTTACATAATTCTTATTACGTACTGATAAGGAATGTGTTTACTTGTGTGATTGTTTCATAATATTCGCTGTAAAACAAAAATTTGTAGACATATTGTTATACTACTCACCTCCCATGTACAAAAGCGTGATGATTTGTATTCTAGATCCATCCTTGCACAGTAACGGACATTTTTGCCAAATTTCAACGAATTCTATACTGTAGTTTTAGCGGTAACATCCAACATAGAAACAGACAAACAGATAAACAGACAAACATACAGAAATTCTAAAAATTGCAGTTTTGGCATCAGTCTCGTTATAATTATATATCTCGAGCCAATTATAATTAAAAATCTAAATCAACAATGAACATAATAACAACACAGTTGAAATTAATGTGAGCATTTAAAAACATACAAGAATTTAATAAATCATATTCATCTAGTGCCATCCTTTATAAAATTCAGTATGGCAAATAAAACTTGACTATTAATAGGTATGAGAAAAAAATCTAAAATCTAAAATATACGCGATAGAATCAGTTTAAAAGTGTTTTATTATGAGAAATATCTTCACTCTTTTATGTAATATACGGCCGAATACTGAAACACCACTTAATATAGTCCCGCTTTAACTATTCGAGAAACCCGTTTCGGTAGGAGACCGGGCGGCTCAAATAGTTAGCTAGCCGTCAGTTAGATAATTGTATTTATGACTTCCAAAAGGCAGACCGTAAGCTGAAACAACTTAAAAAAATATGTAAGTATTAACAACCAAATATATACTATATAACAAGAGTAATGATGGCATCGTGGTTAAAAGTTTCACTTTCATACTGGAGAGTCTAAGTTCGATTTCCAGACGCACCTCTGGCTTTTCAGACGGACGGATTCATGTGCGGATCAGATTAATTATCACTTGCGTTAACGGTGAAGGAAAAAATCATGCGGAAACCTGCACACCTGAGGCCAAGGCCACGCCTAACCTTTCTCATCGTGAGAAAAAGCCCGTGCCCAGCGGTGGGATAGTAAAGGGCTGATTATGTATACTCTAACAGACTATAAAATGAACATAACCTATGTGTGTTACCTCGGGGTTAACAGATATGAAAATTGACAATATAAATTTAAAAAAAGTATTTAGCAATTAAATCAATAAATTTATGACTTCGGGCGAGATTCACAAACCGCATTCTAGGCTATTATGATAAGCAAAGCAAGCGTTTATATGAATATGAACATTATCTGCACATAAATAATGTTTATATCCGAACATTCACGTTGGGATCCGAACGGCGAGTTTTTTCTTCAAAAAGTGCGTCTGTGTGCGTAAGCGCCCTTTCCAATGATTTCAATTGATTTGAGCATCTCATATAGCATAGTTATGGTTATATAGGGTGTCGAACTTGACATGTAGCCGTGTGTACTATAGACCACATCCATACGCAGGTTATACGGAAGACCAAGGAGTATAATCTGCCACTATGCTTGGCGTTTATGGACTATGAGAAAGCCTTCGATTCGATCGAAACCTGGGCAGTGCTGCAATCTCTGCAGCGGTGCCAGATTGACTATCGGTACATTGAAGTGTTGAAGTGCTTATACAGAAACGTCACTATGTCGGTCCTAGTACATGACAGAGCACGGGGCAATTACTCGCCATTTATGTTAATGCCAAATCTTTCCACTCCAGTAGCTTGAAGGCATCCTCCATTGCAGCGGTGAACAGTTTCGGGGAATTGATGTCCCCCTGTCTCCCACCTCTCTGCAATGGAGGATGCCTTCAAGCTACTGGAGTGGTAAGGATTTGGCATTAATATAAATGGCGAGTATATCACTCACCTTCGATTTGCCGCCGACATCGTAGTCTTGACAGAATCACTGCAAGAGCTCAGCACAATGCTCGATGATCTCAACAGAGCTTTCCAACAGGTGGGCCTTAAAATGAACATGGGCAAGACGAATGTCATGTCAAATGTTTTTGTCGTGCCCATCCCAACTTCCGTTGGGAACTTTGTTCTCGAAGTTGTTGACGAGCATGACCTGGGACAAACTGTCCAGTTAGGTAGGTCCAACTTCGAGAAAGAGGTCAATCGTCGAATCCGACTCGGCTGAGCAGCCTCCGGGAAACGTCGCAACGTCTTTTCGCCAACAATACCGCAATGCCTCAAGACGAAAGTCTTAAACCACTGTGTGTTACCAGTGATGACATATGGAACAGAGACGTGGTCACTCACAATGAGCCTCATAATACAAATTAGGAGGCCTACTTTTTGCAAAAAATTGTCGACTAATGCTCTCTAGAATATTATTTAGAAGCTGCTTAGTAATACTATTTAATTGCTAAAACGTCTGAGACCGCGATTGAAACGTACACCGTCTATTTCAAGCCGAATATGTTCTTTCTCTTTCACACTTACGTAGAAAGTATTATCTCTATCTTGCTGCCAAATTACTAATATTTATTATCTGTTAACATTTTGTGTTGTTGTCATATTTGTCAGTTTGTCACTGTTTTCTTGTCAGAAAATTCCAAATAATTTTCATACTTCACTAATTTTCATTAAAATAAACAATATATTGCATACTAAACCAAAATGTCAACACAAAATTCGCCGGATAAGACATCCAGATCGCCTAGCGTTATTGAAACAGCGGAAGATTTTGATATGCAGGTATTGTGAGATTACTACGCCTACTCTTCTTCCTTGAGACCTAAATAGCCAGTTATCTGGTGTTTTTTTCCCAGGATATGTTGCTAAAACACGTCGATATATCTATAGTAGAGTCAGAAAAGCGCGCGAATGGGACCTTGCACGTTCGTGATCATTACACAGTATATCTAATCGATCTCAAGTAAGTGGCTTCATTCTATTGTTTTCGTAACAAATTAGTCGTCCATTATGTGCCAATTAGCTTTATTACTTGTGCTCTCGTCGCTTTCAAACGTAGCATCAGGAAAGGATTCAAATGTTACGGTTAATTAGGTCCTATCCTTTTAAAATTCGTGATGACTGTACCTCTTAATTTCTGAAGATATATTTCATATAAACTGTAAGTAGACTGAACACAAAGTTTATCATATCGGCCATTTATACGTCCACTGCTGAACAAAGGCCTCTCCCATAGATTTTCACAACTGTGTCATCATTGTGAGGGGTATTTGCCAATACTCACCATGTTGGCAGGCGGGTTGGTGAGCGCAGTATGGCTACCGTTTCACACAAGGGATGCTGCTGCCTATCTGGTTTAGTTTTCCTTTTGTCGCCTTTTACGACATCCACAGGACAGGACATGGAGTGGTGCAATATTCTTAATCCAGACACCACATGTCCGTGCACAAAGTACACAAAGTTTATACCGTCTTAAAAACAACTCCAATTATAACTTGTACATTTTACAGTAACTGCAATTTGATATGCGGTTGATGATTAGTTTCACAGCATATTTATACAGCATACCTAAAAAATCAACCACTGTCTCAGTACATTTTGTGTTCTAGAGTAACGGATCCAAATTATAAGCTGGTGCAATCAAAGATCAGCACAATATGGCGACGGTACACAGAGTTTGAACAAATACATGACTACCTACTAGTTACATATCCACATGTTATTATACCACCATTACCAGAGAAGAGGGTAAGTGATGTTTTTATTAAATATAAATAGAAAATTTTACACTTAAACTGCATTTTGACTTGAAGTTGTTATGTAGTGAAATCTCCCATCCTTAAGCTATATTGCCTTTATTATGATGCTTAAGAACTACAGAAATACCCTCCCTAGTGTTAATATGATAGTGTTTGTAAGGCTCAATGACTGAATAATCGGTCTATAAATACTAGTACTAAACAACATACATTTCATTACTATCTTAGTAATGAAATGTATGTTGTTTTTAGTATTTATTTTGTTAACATAGATACTTCATGGCACTTATCAGACTGATATAATATTTTGCTTATCAGAAATTAGTCAACATAAATATGATAAAAATAAATTCAATGTAAACAGTTAAGAAAGTGCTTTCCTCCTACAAAATACAGATTATATCTGTACATGCTGTGAATAAGTTGATTAGTTGACTTACAGCAAATTATATATGAATATAAAGGGTGTACTTGATAATTAAATACAGTATACCATAATAAGTAAACTTACCAAGAAAGTTCTTTATTTACCCCATACTTTATGGGGTAAATAAAGAACTTTGGCCACGTCTCTGTTCCATATGTCATCACTGGTAACACACACTGTTTAAAGACTTTCGTCTTGAGACATTGCGGTATTGTTGACGAAAAGACGTTGCGAAATTTCCCGAACGCTGCCCAGCCGAGTCGGATTCGACGATTGACCTCTCTCTCTCTCGAAGTTGGACAATAATTAGATATCGCAAATTCATATTTTCGCATCAATATTGTTCAGGTACTATATGCATGGAGAAAGTCAGACACTACAGACCCAGAATTTGTGGAGAGACGACGGGCTGGCCTGGAGAACTTCTTGCTTCGGGTCGCGTCACACCCTCGGCTCTGCTTCGATGACCAGTTCATTAATTTCCTGCAACAAGAGCATGGCTGGCGGGAAACAATTACGGATAGTGGTTAGTTATCTATTTATATACACTGTACTTGTAAACACATTAGGTGCAATAGCTAATGCTCAGTGGGTGGTTATCACAAATGGCTACCTCTGCCAGACAACTTTTAGATGGATGTGTGGGCAGTGGTCAGTAATGCACCAATATAAATTGATCAGTCAAGACTACCTAATGCAAGTATTAGACATATTAAAGTCTTTTGTTCATATAATGTTAAGTGTGAACATTATGTTGTATGTCTATTGATAACTTTAAATGATATGTAGTTGCCTAAACATTGAAAACAACTAGGACTGCACAAATAAGCTCACCATATTTTTTTCTTAGTCTCATGTCTACAGACCGTCTCTATTTTATTTGAGGAGATATATATTAAAATAAATCTTCATTTATTTCAGGGTATATACTACAGGCTGAAAATAAGTTAAAATCTTTGTCAGTATCCATCAGACTAAAAAAGCCAGACCCTGAAATTGAGAGTGTTAAAAATTATGGGAAACAACTAGAGACTAATTTAGGAAACTTTTTATACACTAGGTGAGTTTTATAATATTGGGTATCTGGTATGATTGTTGAAACAATATTGCTAATGGCATGTCATGAATCACGAATATTAAACATATGTCTCTACTGCAATCCTCTTATTTTCATAATTTAAAACCTGATTTTTAAGAACATAAATATCTGTCAGAAACCACATTTATGTCTTGGAAACAATTGATGCTGTTTTAGTAACATTTTTTTTTTTGAGATTTAACTTATTTTCTGTGTATGTGTGAAGAGATTTCCCTTTGTAAACGTGTTCTTACACGGGCAATTCAATTTAACCAACTGCGGCAACACCTAGCAATTTTGATGTCACGACTACGGAGGCAATTATCAACATGGGCAAAATAGCTCGACTAATTGCTCCATGTTGTTTGGTGATTTTCGCCAGTCGATATTGAACTGTTCCAAAAAGCCCAAATAATAGCACCTCAATGTTTGGTTTACTAACAACTACCAAAAATACTTTACTGGATAACAAAATATCCGATTTGATGTATTTCTTTCCAGATCAAAAATAATAGAAAAGAATTACGCACTATGCAAGCTACACGCCAACTACGGCAAACTGTTCAGCGAATGGAGCGTCATCGAGAAGGAAATGGGCGATGGACTGCAGAAGGCCGGCCATTACTTTGGTATGTTCATTATCATCAACATCATATTACCCAAAGGAAGTCCAGTGCTGAACAAAGTCCTCCCCCATAAATTTCCACAATTATGTCGTTGGGCCGCTGCAGCCTCATCCTTGTGGTTTAGACTCCCTTAGTCGCCTTTTACGACATCCACGGAAGGAGATGGAGTAATGCTATATTCTTAATTCGGACACCACGTACGTGTTGTACGTGGTACGTTACTGATGAATAAATGAATATTAAGGTTAACCTTGTCTAGCCGTCTAAGCAGGCTCCAATTACCGTATTCGGCAAGACTCGTCTATATTTTTGGTGTTCGGCAGTAAATTCTCGCCTTGAGGATGGGAGCTCGTTTAATCCTTTTCGAAATAGAGGTTAATTACTCACAATGAGACTTAGCATCTTTGTGTTTGTGATCTGTAAAATAGGATGGGATCTTTAATCCGATTAGTCGAATAGAGAGAATTAATCGATTTATCAAAATAGTGAGAAATCCATAGTATACTTTTGAACGTCGACATATTGAAAAGACAGCGCCCATATTCGCCAACTCTCTACCGCTTATGTTGCAAAGATCGAAATGGCGGAACAAAATCCCAGGCTAAAATATCTGTCTGTAAAATATATACTTATACATCATTTTTCTCTTGAAAATGATTTTTATTGATACATAAAATACAAAATTAATAAATTACACAGTACATCAATCATACATAATCAAATACAATATTCATTCCAGTATAAAAAAATTAATAACATCAGCATATTAAATGTCAGAAAAGTATCAATAATAAATTCATAATCTTTCACATTTTAGAATCTACGAATTGAGGAAAATAAAATAAAAGTGGGTGCAAATAAATAATAATTAATTATTAATTATCATTGGACCTGAACCAGTAGACAAAACGTGTTGAAATTTCGGATATAATTCAATCTATAAAACTAGATTTAAATATGCAATGTCTATTGCCAGACTCGATAGCGGACAGCATAGACTCGGTCGCAGAAGACGAGGAACAGCTAGCAGACCAGCTGAAAGAGTACCTGTTCTATGCGAGTGCGCTGCAGCAACTATGCAGCAACCATGAGACGTTGCAGCGGACGCTCGAGAACGCACAGGACACCCTCACCAACAGGTAGTCTCAATAATTGCTGACCATTCATACATAAAAGGCCTCTAAGGGACTCTAAACCACGAGGGATGGACAGTGGACAGACCCAAAATCACGATACACGGTATTTAACCGGTCGTTGTGGAAACCTATGGGAAAGGCTTTTGTTCAGCAGTGTACGACCTTTGGCTACTATTATAACTGGAGTGAAAATCATATTTACCAGCGGCCTGGCCTGTCTTCGTGGCGGGTATTCGGATATATATTTACTGTATTATATACAGTAAAGATATCTATCTCATTATGGTTTACAATGTATCTTATGTGGACTTGTGATATTCTCGCACCAATCGTACCCGTTTCCGGTGCTAACTCGTACCTTTTATTTAAAACTACAACCTGTTATAGTAGTGTATTTTGTCTCTGTCATACAATTTAATATTGCTTAAATCTTAAACTCGCCATTTATGAATTAAGCTTTGTTGCATCATGATTCATGACATATAAATTAAACGAGAATTCGCTCAATATTTCGTGGGTATGTTTTGGTTCAGATTAATAATTTTTGCTTATAGTATGCTACAATAATAATGAATTAAATTTATACCGTTCTGAAAACTACATATTAGTATTGATGATGATTTGTACAGAAAAAGCCATGGGTGGCCAGAAAGCACCCAGGCATTTTTATCTGCGTTATTGTTTCAACTACCTATAGGCGCTAGCTACTAAAAATTATTGCGATTGTTTCATTTGTTCGATTACATTCGAATAACTATAGTTGTTGCGGAGTGAGCTACGCGTGGTTGAAATGATGTATAATAACTTCATTCGGGTGTTATTCGGTGACGGCGACTAAATCGATAATCGAATACGTGACTGCACAATTGTCGAATATTTTTCGGTAACAATTGTACATCCCTAGTTTCAATGACAAATACGTGCGTTTGCAAAAAATCATTCGCGTTTTAATTTTGCGTGTGTATTATCTTAATGTCGTTGAATTGTACTGCTCCGTAGCGTGACACGGATCGGTATATGCAACAAAGCAATGAGCTATAATTAATACACATTAAGGGGCCTACTCAAAGATAAATATCGGCTCTGCAAACATTCACACTATACAATCCGGCAGAGATACTGCACGTAGGGCCCTGAAAGCAGTGCTTTTACCACTAAGTGTTGCCAACTTCGCTCAATCTTATCATACATGGAATTGTAGCCCCTATGTATCTTTAGTTTGTGCGTCGACGTGGGTTGCAAAAATAAATTATTTTTCTTTCTTCTTTCTTTCTTCTATACACAACTACAACGGCTTCCCCCAGGGTATCGGAGCGCAGTCGGGCGGCGGCAGGGAAGTCGGGCCTAATGTCGCGGCTGTTCGGCACCACTGACCCAGACATCGTGCGCGACCAGGCCACGCGCCTGCTCGACACCAAAATACTCGCCGACAAGGACGCCATCGAGAGGGCCAAGACCGATCTAGAGTAAGTTAATATCTGTTGTGTTAAACCTGTCAAACGGTTCCATGTGGTTCCCGGAAGAGAATAGACCATCCCCCTCAACCTATGGCTGTCGTAAAACCTTTTTTTTATTGGTGCCCAGTGGAAATTCTTCATGAACTTCCTTCGCCCCGAGGTAGGGCGCAGGGGTGTGCCGGACTCCTGCCGGCTAAAACCACTGGAGCGGTCATCTTCGGCACCTAAAGGAGGCTCCAGGTCCTCGTATTATCACACTATAGCCGCCCACTGGTGCCACGCCCAGAGGCACATCACGGAGAGGGTTACTGTAAAGCGGTCACCCTCCCCGGGGGGATTGTAAAGGATCCCCCAAAGCGTCCCACGGCAGCGCGTGACCACATGCGTGCTACCGTCCTCTCTTGGGTCGCTCGGTGTGGGCACGCAGATTCCGCAATCTGCGAACCCAGAGGTCCCCCGGGCCGGGCTTTCAGGCGTATGGGAATTAGGCGCCAGGCCGGTTATTACCCCCGGCGCCGTCTTCTCCTTCGAGCGGGGTCGGCCCTCTCCCGATCGCGCTCTGCGGTCTCCTGGCGCATGACGCTCTCGAAGAAGGAGACCACTGCATTCCAGTTTTCATGCTCTGCCAACATAGCTGACACTACTGCTGGCAGCGAGAGATCTTGCCCGATCCGATCGACCAGGATCCGCCGCTCGGTGGCCCACGCAGGGCACGACTCAAGCGTGTGTTGTGCGGTGTCCTGTTCGCTATCATAATGGTTTGGTTTGGTATGGTTGGATTTTGTTCTTACCATAATTTGTATCAATCGGCGATAGCCTAGTGGTTGAACGCTTGCTTTCCATACAGGAAGGTCTCAGTTCGATCCCGGCCTGCACCTCTGACTTTTCGGATTCATGTATGGATCAGAATTTGATTATCACTTGCGTTAACGGTGAAGTAAAAACATCGTGAGGAAACCTGCATACTTGAGAGGGCTCCAAAAATGTTATCAATGGTGTGTCTGTCAATCCGCACTAGGCCAGCGTGGTGGACTCAAGCCTAACCTTTGCCACCGTGAGATAAGACCCGTGCCCAGCAGTGGGACAGTACTAATGAGCTGATTATGTATGTATGTTGTATCAATCAATATTGTAATCTCAATTATTAAAAAAGAGAATCCATACAGTTTTTCCTCCGTATAATGAACCAATTGGAACCGTGCAACTTAAATTCTAACTTTTCATTTCTACTAATTGAATCGTGTGAACTTAGAATATTTACTACTGATAAACCTAGACCTCCGGGCTGATTATGTATGTTGCAGACGGTTTGCCACAAACGTCTTTTTTTTTACGTATTTGCCGTTAGCGTTAAAACAGGCGAAGATCTGCGACGCGCACTCTGCCGGACGATCAATGAACCAAAAAATGCATCATTACCTTTCAATTTGAAGCTATTTGCCACCGATGGATCCTTGGCTAGCAATCGGAACAACTTTAAAATTAAATTACGAAAATACCTTTTCAAAAAGACGTCAGCAGATTCATCTCCACTCTGATTTTATTTATTTTTTCTCATCTGTGTATTTATTATATGATATGTATGTATGTGTTTATTTCGTATATACAAATATATTTTTATACATGTAATGTTTATTATTTACGCCTATGTATTTGTATAATATGTCTTCGCATCTATACCTTTCTTTCATATTTCGTTGGTGCATCTACCTCATTGTTCTCTGCATCACCCAAAGGTCGTCTGGCAGAAAATGCCTACGACATTAAGACCGCCTTTGTACACTAGTGTACATTAAGTATAAATAAATAAATAGCTGCTAACGCTGTTTTTAGCTAATCAGGGTGCTGGAACAATTATCTATAGGCCTTATTTTTTTTATGTGCTGCATTGAAGCCTTCGAGCGTAGCGTAGAAAGCCATTCGCTTAGCCACTGCACCAACCGTGCTGTCATCATCATCAACATCATTTCAGCCGAAAAACGTCCAGTGCTGGACAGAAGCCTCCCCCAAATATTGCCACAACGACCGGTATGGGTTTGTGTTGTATGCTCATTAGGGGGTTTTGCCATAATCGCCACGCTTGGCAGACGGGTTGGCGATCGCAGTTAGTTTATTAATGTACTCGAAGGACGCTGCTGCTCACCCTCCGGCTAATCCCAACCGTGCTGTCCCTATTGGAAATCCCGTGTTCAGTAATGAACGTTCCGGGCCTGATATGCCTTACCTTCGTTATATTTAATTAATTTCGGCCGAATGAAGTCCACTGCTGGACACAGGTCTCCCCCAAAGATCACCAGAACGACCGATATGGGTGTGTTGTGGGCTCATTGGGAATTGGAATTGCCATAAGTGCCACGCTTGGTAGACGGGTTGGCGATCGCAGTTGTGTTGATAATGTACTCGAAGGACGCTGCTGCCCATCCTCCAGCTAATCCCTTAGTCGACTTTTACGACACCCATGGGAGAAAATGGGGTGGTGGCATTCTGAGCCGGCACCACACGGCAATTAATTAACCGTGATATGTTTCCTTACAGAGAATTCACCAAGAAGGCGCAAGTAGAGATAGAATATTTCCAAAAACAAAAAGACAAGGATCTTCACGAGTCACTCGTTAGCTTTATAACTCTGCAGGTGAAGGCGGCGAAAAAGGTCAGTTAACCAATACGGTTTAAAAAATCCACTAGACTAAAAATAATTTAAATATCAACACCATATTCCGGGCTATCGCGTCCTCAAACTATACTGATTATGTAAGTTATAGCCTTCGCGGGAAAATATCCAAGTTTTATTTCACTTTCATCTTCACGATGTTTCTTGTTTGTTTTGCCAAAAGATGGATGTGTTTATTTATGTATGATATTCAGTGGTTGTTTAGTTAAACATGGTAATGTCTTAGGTTTTCGCGATTATTAATCATTATAATAAAAACAGTTTTAAACGCATTACATTGCGTGAAAGACATTGGAAGAAAGGAGATATGCCATGTAGATCAAAATGTATGCGAGCCTAGAAATCCATTTTCCCACTACCATTCTCCATAAAACCACACTAATGCACACAGTTACAAGTTCTCATCCAATGAACTGAATAAACACAACATTATAATTGGCTACTCATACTAAAACACACGACTTTGTAGGTAGCCAATCATACCGAGCGTACAGACCGCACACGACAGCCGTACCACGCAACGCGTAAGTTAATTGGGAGTACCATTCGCTGTTCTTTTCACTGCGTTTGTTATTCACCGATTGCTAGTTAGAAGTGGTAGGTAAGAAGCATTGTATTTTGTACAAAAATAATAATGTCGTTCTTCTAGTCCTTCAATCCAAATGTAATATAATAAATAAAACAATAATTTAAAATTTATTCTTTATATATATTGACAAATCAAGAAAATTTCTTCAATTGCATATTGTATATGATTCCTTCCTTGATATAGTTATTATTTTCGCTTCGGTTTTTGCATGTTATCCCCGAACAACACGACTTTAACAAAGTTTCACTTACGCGATCGAATTTCAACTGATGTTATAAAACGGCCATTTTTTCCGGATGGCCCAGATTGTGCATGTCGTGGTGGCGCGATTACGCCCACGTATCACTTCTCCTTATTTCCTATTTCTGTGCATTGCGTACATTATGTACGTTTCGAATACTTTGCAGCATTCGTGGTCGCAGGATGACTAAGGCGACAGGCGTCGTGACAAATTTTAAAAAGTTATTTTATTTTAATGAGACCTAATTGAGACATACAAAATCTTAAATGGGCATTACGACCTTCAGAATTACGCTAACATACTTACTCGTAACGACAATGTCCATCTAAGAAGCCACCACCTTAAGCTGTGTACCAGCTTTTCAAATAACAACCCACACAAACACTTTCTAAGCAACAGGATAGTGAGAGCGTGAAATAAACTTCCAGAAGACGCAGTCTCAGCCCAAAATGTGAATCAGTCCAAAAACAGACTTGACAAATATCTTCTCAACTGCAAAGAATAGAATCCAGCGGCGATTAGCAGGATACAGGCACCTATCCGTTGTTTCAACTGCCTGCCTGATAATTTTATAATAATTTTATCTACCGTACAATTCGAATCGTTAGTTATTTCGATGCACGCCATAATCACTTAAGTGTCTTGAAGTTTTTTTTGTGTGGTATGTTGTTTGGGACTTTATTATTTTAATAGCGGGATTCCAAACAACAAAGTAATGAAAATGTTTACGTTAGTGACAAATAAACCTTTATTTATATAGTTTTTATTTGTTTGGCAGAACCTACAAGCGTGGACGCAGATCAAGGAATGCCTGCAGAACATGCCGTAATCCCACCAAGGAGTTTTTTTATACCAAATGTACCTACCGTGCTGTATGTAATTTTAGTCTTACAACATTTTCTATGTCACTTTGTAAGCAGAAGTTATATAATTATGTCGTTCCAAAACTGTGTCAGTTGGTCAAGTGACTACCGACGGATTTAACGTGCCTTTTCATAAGGAGTATTTGTGCATGGGTAGTACTGCAATGCGTTCTATCTTCTTCCTGTACACGGATAGTTACTGCAATACGTTCTATCTTCGGCCTGTTTATAGATAGTACTGCAATGCTTTCTATCATCTTCTTCCTAGCCTTATATCATTGTAAGGGTCGGCTTCCTGTCAAGTCAGAAGCCACGGACTGGTCTTAATGTGAAAAGACGCAATTTATTATATCTGTAGGGACTTACGAATCCGTGCGGTCCATGCTCAGATATCAATTATTGGCGGTTTTGAATCCGTCGGTTGTCACATATATCAACTGCAATTACGAAAAGTATCCGAATTGTGAAATAGTGTTTTTTTTTTTAATTATGAGAGGTTTTCGTCTTTTTTAAAACCTCATTTATATATACAAATTAGTAACGAGCCCAGCAAGTCATTCGCTGATGGTAAGCGCCACGCCTGCGCATAATAATTGCAATGCTACCCAGGCTTTTGTCCTCCACACTGCAGCACCGCGAGATATTAGTTATTTAGTCTCTTATGCCTAGTAATTTCACTAGCTACAGTGCCCTTTGAACCGGAACATAGTAATGTTTAAAATATAAGCATGGCAGCAGAACATCTGGTATTGTGGAGGTACTTACCTTTTTTTTTATTGGTGCCCAGTGGAAATTCTTCATGAACTTCCTTCGCCCCGGGGACTCCTTTTTTTTTTTATTGATGTCCAGTGGAAATTCTACATGGAACTTCCTTCACCCCGGGGAAGGGTGAAGGGGTATGCCGGACTCCTACCGGCTAAAACCACTGGAGTGGTCATCTTCGGCACCGAAGGGGGGCTCCAGGTCCTCGTAAGATCACACTAGAGCCGCCCATTGGTGCCACGCCTTTAGGCACATCACGGAGGGGATGACTGTAGAGCGGTCACCCCCTCTAGGGCCCCGGGGACTCCTACCGGCTAAAACCACTGGAGCGGTCATCTTCGGCACCGAAGGAGGCTCCAGGTCCTCGTAAGATCACAGTAGAGCCGCCCATTGATGCCACGCCTTTAGGCACATCACGGAGGGGATGACTGTAAAGCGGTCGACCCCTCTAGCAGAGGGAAGGCGACTGTAAAAAGGTCGCCCCTCCAGGTACTTCTCGGGGAGGATTGTAAAGGATCCCTCCAAGCTTCGGTTTACGCTGTGCTACGCACACGGCGGCACGTGACCACGTGCGCACCACCGTCTTCCCGGGGGTCGCTCGGTGGAGGTACATACCTAGCAGGAGTCATGCAATAAAAAATCGATTACCAGTATATTTTATATTTTTAAAGTCAAAATTGCAACTTTGAACTGCTCCCCTGTAAAATTTGTGAATGTACGTTGCTGCAGCTATATAGCTCGTGAATTAAATGTATAATGTGTAACATTACTTACAATTTTAGTACCAGTCCTATATTTGTAATGTTAGCCAAGACATTAGACAGAGATAACGCTATGAACAACAAATAATTAGACAGAGATAACGCTATGAACAACAAATAATTAGACAGAGATAACGCTATGAACAACAAATTGGTCAAGTACACACTTCCGCGGTTTTGGAATGACTTTATCCATTTTTTACACGGTAATTGTGATTTATACTCATTACTGAATGATAAATGAATGTTTTTAAATAGCTCACACAAATATTTTCTTACGTCGTGTTGTTGAAACGCTGAAAGCAATAATCATAGTCAAATCCCAAAAAAATGTACATCGAAATAAAATAACCGTTACATATAGTTATTAGTTTTGTTTTTAAATTTTAATGTATAATAACTTGAACGAATATTCATGTATCGTAACCCATTCCATATCAGTAAATATATGATGTACTATACAGGTGTACAGAGACCCTTCACCAAGCCGAAATCTACGTATTCTGTATACCTAAGTGATATCGAGCAAAAATAATTCCTGGGAAAATATTGATCATCATCAAAGTATTGATGCACCTATTAAAAACATCGGTGTTTTTAACGCGTATGTTGCGTATGCGCACAGTGTTGTATTGTACAGAACGGGTGACGTGAAGTATACAACAATAACATGAATATATAAAAAATTACAACCCGTCGGGTACAACCCCCAAACAAAGAAAATATACCTCTAAAAAGTAAAATACGGTTACCATGTTCTTGCAATATCATTGAAGTAATAGAATACCAAATTTCGAATCGATCAGAGCTTTGGATTGCTCATACCCCTTCATCAATTAGGAAGGAGCTTGCATAATAGCTAAGAAAAGTCGATCATGTCTTTCAAACAAAAAATCTAAATCCAAATCGGTTCGTCCGGTTTGGAGCTACTATGCCACAGACAGAAACACACGTTAAACTTACAACACCCTTCTGTTTGCGTCGGGGGTTAAAAATGTAAATAAAACATTTTTTCGTGAACGTAAATAAAACATTGAGACTGGCCTTGATTATCTCTTCGGTATATAAAATCATCGCAATGATTGATAGAATATAGGGCTTTCGTTTTCGTTAAGGGTCTTGTTACATCCATTATATTAATATACTTCATTAAAATGTTAATTATTATATATGTCGGTTATTGTGATCGCAATGTGTCCTATAGTATTAACTATACTAGTTAACGCCCAAATGTTCAAATAAGGTTTATATTGAGTTCTAGGGGGCCAATGAGATTCTTCATAGTGGCATTGCGTGAGTCGTAAATAAAGACATTTTCCTAGATCTATGTACATTACCATTTTAATGTAATTTAACTGTACTCTTCTGTCAAATAACCCATGGATTGCCATAAGGGATATAGTTGTATCATTTCACAGGGGCGCTTCGTGGGACCTTTAAAGTAGCTACATAATGTCCAAATTAAAATGACACATACATGACATTACAAACTGCTCCTTCAGTTAACTTCATAATCTACAGATCTACCTATCTACCTGTCTATGTTTATAAATAGTTTTATTTATATGCAAAAACAATAAGTTACTTACAAGTAACAGGTTCTGATCGAGCAATAGTTACTAAGAACATTAGGAAATACATGGAATTACTGGATAAAATATTGTCCAGTAAAAATATTAAAAAAAACAATTTCGTATCACCTTATTAACGAATCATACTGCCGAGCATGAGTCAACTTCACTAAACAAAATGTGTAGTTATTATATGCAATTATGCAAAGTACGAACGGCTATCTCGGTCAGTACACGTCCATTTTTAAATAAGAAGTATGTTTGGAGACAGTCACTAATCTATCAACCCAGTTTGAAGTTTAAAGATATCACCCATAGTGTATGCTGATATCGACTACCCGTAAATCCGTAAATAAATTATCAAACTTACAAAATTGCATTTCTGATTTATTTACTGCAAAGGTTCTCATATTTATTTACTGCAAAGGTTCTCATATTTATTTACTGCGAAGGTTCTTATTTATGTAAGATTGCGTAATCAAAAGCCAAAAATTCCCAGTCCTCGTTCACCGTATAGGACAAAATGATATCCCTATAAGAAACCAAACGTGCAATTGTGTAGGTACGATACTGTACGTCGGGACGGTCGATATACAATCTGCTACGTCACCAGGTGCGATAACTGTATTCATCATTTCGGCCGAGTGAAGTCCACTACTGGACACAGGCCTCCCCCAAAGATCACCACAACCACCGATATGGATGTGTTCTCGCTCATTGGGAGGTTTTGCCATAATCGCCACGCTTGGCAGGCGTTGGCGATCGCAGTTGAGTTGTTAAAGTACTCGAAGGACGCTGCTGCCCATCCTCCGGCTAATCCCTTAGTCGACTCTTACGACACCCATGGGAGATGGGGTGGTGGCATTCTGAGCCGGCACCACATGGCAACTGTATTACCTATGTGTATTTCTAGCATCAATTTAGAACGTATAAACATAAATAAGTTTAAAAATAAAACATTATTATTCTGCAAGACAATCAAAAACTAAAATTCTCGCGTATGTATTGAAAAAGATTTTAACTTTTACAGTTAACTATCAAATTAATTGTTTTTAATGATAATGTTTCCATTACCTGTAAGAACATTCGAGAATTGCTAGATTATAAATTATTATTTTATATTTATTTTGGAATGTAAGGCCTTGTAAAATACTTAAATGCGACTGGATACTGCTACGGCGTTTAGCGGTACGAAAAATGCTTCCATATTTTTAAAGTACGAAACGTACCCGCCATGTTTATAAGTACCTACTAAAAACGCCTTCCATGTTTTTCTAGTACCAGTCTTATAATACTGTGCCTCTCTGAACTTAGCCGTACCTGTACCGAACATCACTGATTTGTGATTGTTTCCATAAGCGATGGGCCCCTGCCTATCCCGCAAACCATTTCGACCTAAAAAGACTCTTTACAGAAACGTACTTCAGAGAGGGATAGTTATAATGCGCGTACTATACCAGCAACATACTCTAAAAGTACTGAAAAAGTTCAATGATAGTTTATTTTTTCCGCAGCCAACGTAAAATCGTTTTGTAATTGTATTTTATTTTGTAATATTACAAAATGTCGTCTTTCTCAAATTTGTAATACTCAGCTGTGATTGTAATACCTACGATATCAGACGATTGTATTATATTGTAAAAGTGTACCTATGTAATATGTTATGTTGATAATGTTTTATTTATGTTGATTAGATATTTTAAAGTGAATTGTCACTGAATCAGTTTTTAATAAACTTCAAGGTTTTTACTAATTTTTTATTTGTTTGATAATGTCCTGAGGGCCTACGTCGCTTTGGGAAACCCCATCTATTACCTGAAAGATATTATTTAATGCTTTACCAAATTCTCTGAAGCATGAAACAAAATGTAAATTAACCAGAATAGAGTTTATTGATTGTACCAGATGTAGCCGTGTGGTGCCGGCTACGAATAACACCAACCCATCTCCTTCTGTGGGTGACGTAAAAAGCGACTGCGGTTAACCGGAGGATGGGCAGTAGTGTCCTTCGAGTAAATGTACCGACAACTCAACTGCGATCGCCAAAGCGCCTACCAAGCGTCTTCATTATGGTAAAAACCCCCAATGGGCAAACAACATAAACCCAGACCGGTCTTTAGGAGAGACTCGTGTCTAGCAGTAGACAAATTTCAGCTGAAACGATGGTATTGTTCAGCTGCAACATTTGAAAGCGAATTATTATGTAAGTAATCAATTCTTTCATTTGAATCACTTTTTTGTGCATTAAACTTGTAAGCATCTTTGTTATGGTTATTTTGGAACTTAGAGCCGATTTTCCAATCGTCAGATAAACAGATAACATTTATTCGACAGATAGCAAAATATTTCATTTTTCAATCGCTGGATAGGCTTTATTTGACGAATAAGGCGACTAGCTGAAGAATAAATTAATCTGTCCCTTTGACGGCCAGATAGAGCGATATTCTAGAGATAGCCATTCGACAGATGCAGTACAGATGGTGTAAACAATACATTTACTATTAGGTTAGTTATTTCTTGGTTTTGCGTTAAATACCAAGTAAAAGTGTAGTTATGGATATTTTTGATAGCATTGATGACCTAACTATTGACGAAAAGACTCAAATGAATTCATTAATCCATCGGGAAGAAATATAAGAATTGTCAGGTCCAGGCCCGATCGATCACTTTACCTATTTATGCTAATAATTTATGCTAGCAGGAAAAACGATGAATTGCTCGATGAAAGATATTAAATACAATTTAATAAGGCTTTGATTAAAGAACATAATTAAATTAAACTGGACTATTATTAGACAGTTCACCATAAAAAAACGAAGTGTTTTTTGTAGTCATATGTAGTGCATATAAGTACAAACACTTTGTTTTTCTTTTGTTTTATCGTGACCACGAAAGCTGCAAAGTATTCGAAACGTCAGGAAAATCTATAATATACGCGATGTAATCCGTTTAAAATTATTTTATTATAATGTGTAATAATAACGAAAACCTAAGACATTATATTTTTATATTATCGTTTGTAGTGCTTGAACACTTTTCTTATTATTATTTACAAACGTATGAGGATGTCTACTAGCTGTTTCGTAGCAGAGATGTCATCATGCTACCTACATAATTTTCAATTGAGAAAATAGCAAGATCTGAAAGCTGATCTTGTGTCATCGAGTTCCTCAAATTTGTTTTAATAATTTTTAACCTCGAAAACCTTCTCCCTGCAGATGCAAATTGAGAGAACTGTCACAGTTGTGTTGGAAATAATTATCAGATTCAATCAGAGGGTTCAATTCGGTTTTATTTTTTTATTATTTATTTCAACACCGAGATAATGTCGTTGTTTCCCTCATATACATAGATAAACATATCAGTTCTGCATACGATTCATGTACATTAGTAACAAATTATTTTATTGTTTTAACTACCTAAAGATATGATAAAGTTTTAAATGCCAACGTTTTTCTGCTTGAGTTGCTGCGCGAGTGGGCTTTGCAGGGGGCAAACGCGAGGCCCTGTAGCCCGATTCCCGTATTCAAAACCGAAACGATGTCGTATTGAATGTCGTTGAAACCCTTTTCGTATTCACATCCATCGATCGAACTAGACCGGTATCGATTTTAAAGTCGTTCGATCGGATTGTCGTCGAAGATAAAGATACATTTATTACCAAACTAAACACATAATTTGTTCAATGCAAAACAATACAGATAGGTTTTAATTTTTTAGTGTAGTATGGTAAAAGGAACGGACTCAGCAATGTTGGCAGTGCGCAGTGATTAAACCACGCATGGGTCAACGCTGGTTTTAAGTCCGTCCCCTTTATTACGAATAATATACAACAAGAAAGACTGCGGGTTCTAAAGAAAAATAAAATACAAAGAAACTTACAAAATTAAAATCAAAATAAAAACTTTTGCAAAATAAATAATTAATACATAGGTAAATGAAATATTTCCCGTATCTTTTGTTTGTGGAGTGGTTTGCCTGCGCATCATAGAAATAAAATAAATAAAGTAAGTAAGTGATTAACAATAAAGGTGAAAGGTGAAAATTGTGACAAAACTGAGAAGTGAGAAACTTCGTTTGAGTCATGTGAATAAGTGTGGTATTTGCTATAGGCGCGTTACGTGTGTAAATAGTATAAGCGTGTTCAGATACACTAATCGTCCTTCAATCGTTCCATAATGTTGATTTCAACGTATTCTCATAAACCGATCGGATCGGATGCCGACGACTTCTCGTCAAATTTCCCGATCCAAGTGTCGTTGAACAAAAGTTTGATATTTGAGACATGGTTTTTAAATAATTAAAAATGGTTTAAAAGGAGCCTCCAGCTATCGTATTTTTAGTAACATATGGCTACTTTTAAGATTCTTATGCACATATAAATAATCCTCAACAAAACAATTGTAAAATGATATAAACTGTAACGATCGGCGAGGTTAGCCAACGTTTAGCGCGGTCAGTCTATGGATAGGTGTGCGCATAGGGGTATTTGAACTGAGCGTAGTTGTATTCACTGATCGGTAAACGATCGGTGATGTTAAACAACGTCTATCGCCAGCAGTCTATGGATGGGTTACCGCATAGTGGTATTTGAACTGAGCATCTTCGATTCGTAAAATCTTCGGTTCCGACTACAACTTTCTGCCAAATAATTAAAATAAAAAATTAATATTTCCATTTTATGTTCATTGATAGCATATAAAATTGTATTTATTTGATCATTATGATGAAAATCACACTATTTAGAATAAAAAACAGAATTAAATAACTCAGTTGAATACAAAAGAAATGCCTCAGTCTTTCAGTAACCTTTTAGCTTTCATCGTATCGAGTAAAGTCGTGTCCTATCGAACTGCGTTCAAGGAACACGTGAATACCAACTTTGGATAGAGCTTGACCAAACGACTTTCAAACCTCAACGATATTTAGGATTGTTTGTTTTTACGAGAATCGGGGTGTTTGCCCTGTTCGCCAGCCCCCTTTTTTTGTCCCAGTGTAAATTCTTCATGAACTTCCTCCGCTCTGGGGACTGACTGGACTCCTACCAGCTTAAACCACTGAAGTGGTCATCTTCGTCACCTGAGCCCCCTCCAGGACCTCGTATCACATAGGCCGATCACGATTTTCACCGGGTGAAAAAAGGTACCTTGGGGTACCAAATTACTGCCTGTAGAATGTCGGTCAAGGCAAAGAAACTTGGCCATCGCCTTCAAATACCTACATTTGAATACATGAAAAGTTTACTGCAACGACAACAAACAATTTAATTTGACTAATTACTAATTCAATACTAGAAAAATAAAGTTGCAATAAATAACCACAACGGTAGCAAAGTAGACAAAGAAAGTCCCTGATAAAATATGAATGTTATGCGGTAGTTTATAGTGTATTCCGACACGTGGCACAGTTATGACGGCCGGTCAGTTCGCACGTGTTTAATTACCGGCCAACAATGTTTTTCTTATTGATTTATAGATTCCAGTGCTCGTAACATTGTGGCTTGATTACGAATTTTATGATAGAAATGACGCGATCACTAGTACCTATAATTTTTATTTGAGTCTCTTTTATATTTCACAAACTGCGTCCTCAGGCGGTGACGCCACTTTCTAAGTGAGCGCCGCCGAGCTAGCCGCCTCAGCCTATTGAACGCCCCTGGAGGCACGCTTTCGCATCTCTGGCGGAGGGGGCGTGTTTGATCGTAGACCACGCGTCCATCTCCGCCAAGATGTCGAATGGCGGAAAGCGCGCCAGGAGAGTTGCCGCCTCGTAGCACACTGTTCGGGATCCTGGTCGATGGGATCGGGCAAGATCTCTATGCCGGCAGTAGTGTCGACTATGTTGGCAGAGCATGAAAATTGGAGTGCTGTGGTCTCCTTCTGCGAGAGCGTCATGCCCCAGAAGGAGACTGCAGGACGGGATCGGGAGAGGGCCGATCCCGAACGGAGAAGGATAAGACGGTCCGGCACGCCTGTCGACGTTACATGTGGGGGGCATTGGGGGTCACGGGCGCGTAGGTTGGGGAGTCTGCGTGCTCACACCGAGCGACACCCGGGAAGATGGCGCACGTGGTCACGTGTCACCGTGTGCGTAGCACAGCGCACAGGGAGGCTTGGGGGATCCTTTACAATCCTCTCCAAGAAGTGCCTGACGGGGCGAGCTTTTTATCGCTTCACTGTCATCCCCTCCGAGATGTGCCTAAGGGCGTGGCACCAATGGACGGCTCTAGTGTGATCTTACGAGGACCTGGAGTCCCCCTTCGGTGCCGATAATGACCGCTCCAGTGGTTTTAGTCGGTTGCTCACCGGGCACGGTTGTTTCGGCGCGTACCTGCACAGGATAGGACGCGAGGCCACGGCACAATGCCACCATTGTGATAGCGACCAGGTCACCGCACAGCACACGCTCGAGGCGTGCCCTGCGTGGGCCGCCGAGCGGCGGATCCTGGTCGATCGGATCGGGCAAGATCTCTCTCTGCCAGCAGTAGTGTCGGCTATGTTGGCAGAGCACGAAAATTGGAATGCAGTGGTCTCCTTCTGTGAGAGCGTCATGCTCCAGAAGGAGACCGCAGAGCGGGATCGGGAGAGGGCCGATCCCGCTCGAAGAAGAAGGAGACGGCGCCGGGGTAACAACCGCCCTGGCGCCTAATCCCGATACGCCTGAAAACCCCTGCCGTTGCTATAAGGTGGGGGACCTCTGGGTTCGCGGGTGCGTAGATTGGGGAATCTGCGTGCCCACACCAAGCGACCCAAGAGAAGACGGTAGCACGCATGTGGTCACGCGCTGCCGTGGGACGCACTGGGGGATCCTTTACAATCCCCCTGGGGGGGTGACCGCCTTACAGTCACCCTCTCCGAGATGTGCCAATAGGCGTGGCACCAGTGGGTGGCTCTAGTGTGATCATACGAGGACCTGGAGCCTCCCTTAGGTGCCGAAGATGACCGCTCCAGTGGTTTTAGCCGGTAGGAGTCCGGCATACCCCTTCGTCCTTCCCCGGGGCGAAGGAAGTTCATGATGAATTTCCACTGGGCATCAATAAAAAAAAAAAAAAAAAAAGGAGTCCAGCATACCCCTTCGCCCTTGCCCGAGACGAAGGAAGTTCATGTAGGGTTTCAACAGGACAGCACAAAAAAAAACACTATTCGGGCTCCTCGATCGATCCGTATAGCTACTTTGCGCTGCAGACCGTGAAATTTCCCGAGTGAATTTTCAGTCGACCTGGTCATACGGTTTCCCGGAGAGGGCCACGGACCGTAGAGACGGTGAACTTCCTCACATGGTCCCCGAAATTGGGCACACCTGAGATTGCCGGGTAGTTCACCCACTACCCTCTCGACTCGGAGGACGAGGTACACGAAGTGCTCTTCAGGTACTTCATCTACCGGCCCACCTCGATTTGCGCGTCACCAACACGTATCCTCGAACTGGGTGGTTCTTCGCTCCTCGACAGTTTGTGGAACCATAGCGCCTCGGTTTTTTGAAGCCCTAACCGCAGGCCCTGGGCCTGAATTTCGGCTACGACAATTTCCACCGCTATCTTGTCTGCCAAGTCGGATGGTACCCTCGAAGGACTCCCTAACGCCGCTTAATATTTAAGTCCTGCTAAACATTTTGAGACGCTTGTTTTCCTACCGAAAGCAGACTTCTCAAATAGTCAAGCGGGCCTTAAATATTAAGTGGTGTTTCAATATTCAGCCATTAATAACTTATGTCTTGATATGATAAGCGCAGTGTGGTGCCACGCAGGATAAGATCCGGTAATTTCACTAATTGTTCCTACCCTAGGAATACATCCACGCTTACATGCATAAGGTGATATAGCGGGTCTAAGGAGGCGGCAGAGTGGGGACGGGGGAGACTACCTCTGATCCCCGCCGCAGAAAACGGATAGGCGCGGGAGCCAGCGGAAGGCGCTGAGCGATCTCCGGCCTCCATGACTTCCATGAATTGCGGCCTAAGGGGCGCAAACTAGGAGCAGTCTGTCATCCGAATAGAAACGGGCCTGAGATGGTGGCGCGTTGTGTTCTACGCGCGCCTCACTGAAGAGATGTGTGGCCGGCCAGGTCACACAGATACGTGGCCCGTTGGATCAAGTGACGGACCGATATCTGCCAGGGGCTTACAGGGCGAATACCTCACCCCCAGCCATAGGTAAGTGGAAAGAACACCGCGGGGTTTTAGTCAGTAAACGTGCGTATATCCATATGCAAGTCCATGAGGCCATACCACCTTTTGTTTTATTATGGCAGGTGAAATAAGGAGGACTGTAGTACCGCCCAATCGGGCCTCTCAAATAAAATATTATATAGGTATAAACACAAACTGAAATTATAGTTATGACACCTAATCTTCACACCTTGACACAATTTTGCACCAAAATATCTACGATGTTATTTATCAATTTTGTGATAAACTCAAGGATCTGACTGTATAACTTTGAGTATGTACTATTATATTATCATCAGAATTAAATTGCACTTTAATGAAGAGTACCAGCTATTTGTCTTTGGCAAGCTGAGCACAAGTCATGGTACGATATAATATTACGCTGCAGCTGTTATGATTACTATCAGAAGTACAGTCATGAGCAAAAATATGTATAAATGTAGAAAAATTAATAAGCAAGTTTTATAAAAAGTTGTGATTGTAATCCTGAAATATTGTACACATTATACATGAATGCTATGATTGATAAAATAATTTATAATTTCTATCAACAATTTCGGAGAAAATTAATTAAATTGCGCTACTCGTAAATATTACCTAAATTATTAAATGCTACCTGTACTCTATTGGTGCCCAGTGGAAATTCTTCATGAACTTCCTTCGCCCCGGGGAAGGGCGAAGGGGTATGCCGGCCTCCTACCGGCTAAAACCTCTGGAGCGGTCATCTTCGGCACCTAAGGGAGTTATGACTTTGTAAGGGTGACACAGAAATCTCGTCTATCCGGACCCTGGGCCTATATTTTTTTTTAAACAGACTATAACAATATCGTGTTTTATTGGACAGAATTAATTTATTGAAATAGAGCATGAGCCGTTTACAGCTATACATAGTTCTTTTTAGAATGAGTTTTGCTTTCTTACTTCGCGGTAAATGGTCCTGAAAAAATAGACGCCCTTCTTTTCTGGGGTTCCGAACGTCCGAAGGAAAAACGGCGGAACTGTTATAGGATCACTCGTGTGTCTGCCTGTCTGTCCGTCTGTCACAGCCAATTTGCTCTGAATCTACTAAACTGATTAAGTTGAAATTTGGTACACATATGGAAATTTGCAACCCAAATAACCCAAAAACGTACGTGTAACGTAAATGAATGAATTTTGAATATGGGGGTCACTTTCGGGGGACAATGTAGAAAATTAAAAAATAAAATATTGCACACTGTACCGTGTAACATATAAAATGGAAGGGCTTGTTGTAAGGGTCTTAAATATATTTATTTTATAATTGTAAAATATATAATTTTAAAGCTATTTAAGAAAATGTACCATTATTCACTAACTACATAGTTTCTTGCATAGCTGACTAGCAAGCATACTGCTTCATCATCATCATCACATCAGCTTCACTCCTGAACATAGGTCTTCTAACTTCGAACTATTGATCACTAGAATCATACATTGCCATAACCATCATGCTTAGCAGACGGATTGGTGATTACAGTATGTTGTAATCAGCCACGGCATGATACTGCTGCCCATCCTCTTGATATTAACCCTTAGTCGCGTTTTACGAAACGTGTTTGGGTGGAGAGGGATGGCCTATTCTTTGCCGGGAACCACACGAAAATTGCTTATAAGTACCCCGACATGCCACTAACTATGCTGAAAGCGATGCGATTGCTTGATTTTATAATACCACCTTCTGTGATGTAGACATTGCCTCTCAACTTACAAAGATAAAACATCAAGCAACTCCATTTAATCTAACTTCACATGTGTGTAATACTTAGAAACTTAGTAACGTTTCTGGTTTATATGGTTCATTAATGCTTGACAAATTATTTTTAAAACGTTGCCCCACACTAGGATTTCTCCTGTGTCGTGGGTGCGTTTACAGACATGAATTCCACATACAATACACCCAGACCCGGAACAACTACCTGCAGATCATACAAATATTTGTTCCGTGCGGGAATCGAACCCACGACCCGGTGCGCAGCAGCCGACTGTATCAGCCACTGCACCAACCGTGCCGTCATTATAAAAACTAATCATTTGACAAACATCTCATTTCGTAAACATATTACTTTATAAGTAACCATTTGACAAAATACAGAATTCGCAAATGTTTATATTATGCAAATATTTCAAATGTTAAATATCATTCCAAAAATATTCATTTGACCAAGTACTTCGTTTGTCAAATTTGTGATTTTACAAAATGACCGTAGATAAATTGTAACATAATAAAATAGGATTTGGTCCTGGCACTCGCCGGCCGCTGCCGCGACACTCGCTGCGGTCGCTCGGCTCGTGCTAAAACGGAGTGTTTACGTACTCTGTGGCTCGTGCGTTGTGGTCGCAGTTCTAATCTAACATAAACCTAGCCATTTCTATTCGATTGACCTACCGTACTAATGACTGATGATGGAAAGATTTCTGTATGTAAAGTTAGTTTGGTAAATTACTTACTTATGTAATTATCAAGCAATGCATTTTGTCAAACGTTGTTTATGCTTTGCGTTGTTTTACCAATTAACATGATTATAGAAAGATTAGTTTATGCAATTATTTGAGAAATCAGATATTTACAGAAATAATAGTTTGTAAAGTGATAAGTTCAAGTATACATTTTCCTAACGTTATTTTTTTAATTAAAATTCGTGATTAGTTGTTTGTCAAATGACAGGACACCGGTTTATGTAGCTGCACTCGCTTACTTTAAGATGTTTAAAATATCTTATATTTTTATTTATAATACTTTTTCGTGAGTTTTTTAGCCGATTATAAACCTAATAAATACCTAAGGAAACCTCGAATTGGCCATACTTAGCGGTTATATATAAACGTTTGTGCACTTATTGTATTGCTGTTGTTTTCTGTATAAACAAATAAATAAAATTGCTTTAAATTGCGGTCTTACAGTTCCTGATCCTATAGCCAGATGACCAAAAGTAACTACATAAATCGTACATATCTGCCATTAAAATAGCCGTTACCGGAAATACCACTTATTACACAATACGCCTCTATTTTAAGAACTTTATGACATCTATTTAGCAGACGTCAAAAATAGAGCAACAGAACTAATCGGGCGTTGCCCTCGAATAAGTTCCAGTTCAGATAATTAAAAAGAGATCTTGACTTTTACCGACTTCAAGCAGGACAGAAAACAGCTCTGCATCATAAAATTATGAATAATTTTGTAAATACTCGTATTATCCTATCATGTTTGCTGTTACAAGAGGATGTCATTCCATTATCCTAAATATTTTGGCGTATTCAACTGAAGGTAATGGAGATTTACGTTGCAGCCCGCGCTTTTATTACGCCATTAAAACTCCCATTAGCATTACCTGCAGAGTTATTTCAGCGCATGTATAGGTACGCTGGTTTTTTATAAAAAGTAAAGGAGAAAAGAGGCAATAAGATTGCTTCTCCTATCTTTAGATTTGGCTATTTCAAATATAATTCTGCAGAGCAAGCCGGTTTTCTAAAATAGGCTTACGCGGCATTACGCGGGTCCAACATGTAGAGGTCCTTTAGAGAATTTTAATGTATAATGTAATCGTATATTAAGCGGGGAATCTCATGGCTGTGCTACATAAATACAAACACGAATTATCCCCGGTTGTGTAGGACTATTTTATGAGTTTGAAGCTTTAAACGAGGTTTATTGCAATGGGTTGTTATATGGAGTGAAAACTAAAAGTGATAAACAGAAAAACGGCGTTTGCCTTTAAACAGTTAAATTCTGTGGCAGACGGTGACTCGCCACTCACAAGGTAGGCTTCCTAAATGGCCACTACTAAAGGCAACACAGAGCAACACTGGCGTGAGAGGCTCGGGGTGTCGAGAGGTTCGGTACCGGTTTCACCATCACGCGTCTCACAGACTCGGAGCGGGTTTGTTACGCCGTTAGACACTTCTACCCCCGAGCATATAGCTCTGGCGGCTGATCACGTGATCTGATCTGATCGGCCAACTGAGGCAAACAGAGTAGGGGAGTCCACAAGCACTACGGGGTCCACTCCAGACAGCCTTTAAAGGCAAGCTGGAGACGAGACCCTCACCGACTCTCTGGAGCATTCGGGTACGTAGCGTCGCCACTCACATATAGCTCGTCAGAAGCCACGTATACCACATAGTATAATAATCACGTAACGTTTTGATTGTGTTGCTTACGATACATTGCGTGCACAAAAATGACAACAACTGTAACCTATTTCTGAGATAAATGGCTTTCCTATGAGGAGTGCGCTTAGAAAGAAAGTATTAAGTTTAGTTTATAACGTTTATTTTGTAGGTCGTGGCGCGGACGGCATCGGCGGCGACGCGGAGTATCGGTCGACCGCCCGTTTAGTAGATTTTTTTGGTTGCACATAATTCTGCGCGTTCCGCGGCAATGGCTTTTGAGGGCTGACTCAAGGCATGGGAGGGGCCTGAGAGGCATAATGGGCGGATAGTCTTAGGTAGCCGCTTTGCTACCTTATTGTTTGCGCGTGGGGCTTTGTTGCATCCACGATAATTCGCGGGGTGACCCGACTCCCCACAAAGCACTCAACTCGGAGGCTCTGTGCGTTGCGTGCGACCTTAGGGGCGTTCGTAGTCAGAGGTGCTGTGGCCGCCCAGGCACTTGACGCACCTAGGTTAAGCGTAGCAGTGACGCATGACCATATAACTGGCAGCGGTGACACTGACCAGGGGGACCAAATTTGTAGGGGGACTCAATTTTTATGCCTGAGTGGCATATGGCCTTTAAAGGCAAGCTGGAGACGAGACCCTCACCGACTCTCTGGAGCATTCGGGTACGTAGCGTCGCCACTCACATATAGCTCGTCAGAAGCCACCCTACGGTTTGTAAGCTTTTAATAGATCTCCTCTAGATATACTTTGTATCAAAAAGGGTGAGGAATCTGGTTTAATCTGCCCTCTAGGATTACCTTTGTCCCATAGTTGGATAATTACTGCCCTAGACTGGACTTAAATGACTTTTAAAAGTGTTCATTTATTTCATAAACATTCATACCCAATTTCATTTTACATTTTATGTACAAATCGTTTAACGCCACTAAATGAAAGAGAAGTCTTTTGTTTTAAACATAATTATTATAAAGTGTTTCTGTCAGTTTCTTTAGTCCTTTTATCAGACTTGTGACTCGGATAAGTCGCGGGATAAAAGTAATGATCACAGCTATATGATCGGTTCATTATTTTGTCATTATCTCGGAAAGGTTCCAGAAAACGGCACGGATGGCGCAGTGGCTAACTGATTGGCTTTCTACGCTACGTGTCGCGGGTTCGATCCCCGCACGAAACAAATATTTGTATGATCTACACAACACAACTATAGCTGTTTCGGGTCTGGGTGTTTGTGCATGTGAGATTTATGTCTGTAAACTATACCCACTAAACAGGAGAACTCCTAGTCTGGGATACTCGTTATGCATGTAAAAAAACACCTAACTAAAATTGCTAGTTAAAGTAAGCATTCATATCAGCAGGTTAAATAAAAAGTAAACTAAACACTTTACTAAAAAGTAAAAGTTGAACACATCTGATTGCATCAATTATTCGTAAAGCCGCCGCCTCATAGAATCGATATTGAAATGGGTCACTGTCATAAACACAGCAGTTTCTTTCGGACCATTACTCACGTGGTCATTAGAGCGTTATGTTATAATAACGTTTTCTGCGAGAAAATAACATCCGATTTATTCTTCATTCTGTATACAAAGCCCAAAATAAAAAATCACCTGCTATGGATGAAATTTGAATTAAGAACACAGAATATAATTTCACTATAATTGAGCATAAATCCTTTTGCGTCTTATACTAAACTCATTCCAAAAAGTAATCTCATAAATGAAGCACCAACAAGTGAGCGTGGATTTCTGGGCGATGGCCAAGACTATGGTGATATATGGAGTGCTGACTGTGTTGGGCTGGATGATGCTGAGGCTGTTCAATGCTGTGTTCTCGTTGCCACGGAGACTGAGAACACAGCAAGAGAATATACAAGCTACGCTGCAAGAATTCCAGGTTAGTTTCTAATTCACTTGCTGAGTTTGGTGATTAAGAATGTTGTGCTCCTTATTGGTAGAGGCCTATTTCCAGCAGTTTTTATATGCTAGATAGATAAATATAAAATAGTTGTTGCATTCTACTGGTTTCATCTTTTCCCGGAGCCTAAATCTAGTACCAGTAAATCAACTTATATTTAGTTTTCCCTCTGAATGTTAGGTTCACCAACCTCCCCGAGGGGGTGACCGCTTTACAGTCACCCTCTCCGAGATGTGCCTGTAGACGTGGCACCAGTGGGCGGCTTTAGTGTGATCTAACGAGGACCTGGAGCCTCCCTTAGGTGCCGAATATGACCGCTCCAGTAGTTTTAGCCGGTAGAGTCCCCCGTGGCGAAGGAAGTTCATGAAGAATTTCCAATGGGCACCAATAAAAAAAGGTCACCCAACCTACAAGCTTGACCATAGATATCCGAAGCTTGACATATGTGCTGTCTGTCTATGTTTTTGTTTTGAGCGCCGAATGCGAGGGTGCGTTGTCGCGAAGAAGTAGTCGATCACGTAGAAGTTTAGCCGTGTGTTTGGTCGCTTAAAAACGTCTGGAAATAATTTTGTAATATAGGTACAATTCAATATTAGTACTCTTTTGGTCTCGTAAAGGTACCGACACTAGATTCCCCGTAAAAGTTACAAATCATGGAATTTAAATATTGTTTGGGTATCTCACTCGTTTCACTTTGGCAAGCGTCAGTTCATTCTCACACTGTCGACTGTAGCTTTTCTTTTGTATCATACTGATCGATTAAGGATTCGTCACCAGTAACGGTATCGTATTATCCGTGTGGTGGCCTCCCGTGGATGTTGTAAAAGGCTACTAAGTGACTCTAAGCCATAGGGTGGACAGCAGCGTTCCTTCTGTAAAACAGCAGCCAATGGTGAGTACTGGCATACTTCCCCCAAATTGACGACACGCGGCATGTAGGTCATTGTGGACTCACAGCAGTTCCCTCAGAGTACCTCCTCGCAGGCTGGTTAAGTACTAATTACCTCCACGCTCACACCACAGCCGGCGGCGTCAGAGTAGCATTTCCCGCTGCCCAAGACTTCAAGTCTCCGCCCCGTGCACTCCAAGACCGTAACATGTACTTTCACACGTTTCTCCCTTGCTGAGCTGATCGCCCACTCCGGGTGCCTAGTCATTAAAGGTATCCCCAAGGAGATCAACACTGACTCCATTAAAGACGACCTTCTGTCGCAAAACATCCCAGTTCTCGAAGTTCACCGCATGCACGCTGGTCGCAGCGCTGAAGCTTACGACATTTGACGGCACGGTTGGTGCTGTGGCTGATACAGTCGGCTGCTGCGCTCCGGGTCGTGGGTTCGATTCCCGCACGGAACAAATATTTGTATGATCTGCAGGTAATTGTTCCGGGTCTGGGTGTATTGTATGTGGAATTCATATCTGTAAACGCACCCACGACACAGAAGAAATCCTAGTGTGGGGCAATGTTTTTTTATTAAAAAAGAAAAAAAAAAATGTCCTCGCCATATGCGAGAAGACCGATGACAGAAAAGTTATCTATATAAAGACCATATGCCACTCAGGCATAAAAATTGAGTCCCCCTACAAATTTGGTCCCCCTGGTCAGTGTCACCGTTGCCAGTTATATGGTCATGCGTCACTGCTACGCTTAACCTAGGTGCGTCAAGTGCCTGGGCGGCCACAGCACCTCTGACTACGAACGCCCCTAAGGTCGCACGCAACGCACAGAGCCTCCGAGTTGAGTGCTTTGTGGGGAGTCGGGTCACCCCGCGAATTATCGTGGATGCAACAAAGCCCCACGCGCAAACAATAAGGTAGCAAAGCGGCTACCTAAGACTATCCGCCCATTATGCCTCTCAGGCCCCTCCCATGCCTTGAGTCAGCCCTCAAAAGCCATTGCCGCGGAACGCGCAGAATTATGTGCAACCAAAAAAATCTACTAAACGGGCGGTCGACCGATACTCCGCGTCGCCGCCGATGCCGTCCGCGCCACGACCTACAAAATAAACGTTATAAACTAAACTTAATACTTTCTTTCTAAGCGCACTCCTCATAGGAAAGCCATTTATCTCAGAAATAGGTTACAGTTGTTGTCATTTTTGTGCACGCAATGTATCGTAAGCAACACGATCAAAACGTTACGTGATTATTATACTATGATTATGATATTATTAGCAGCGAAACAACAGCTATATAATTTTTATTTATATGGCAGTTTTATGTGAAAATATATTGTTTATTACTATTTTCAAAATAGCGTTAGGATAGACGAATTGCCGTATGGTGCCGGCTCAGAATGCTACCATCCCATCTTCTCCCGTGGTTGTCGTAAAAGTCGACTAAGGGATTGGCCGGAGGATGGGCAGCAGCGTCCTTCGTTACAACTCAACCGCGATCGCCAACCCGTCTGCCGCTTGGCAAATCCGATTATGGCAAATCCCCCGAATGAGCCCACAATACACCCATATCGTAGTGGACTTCGTATTCGGCCGAAATGATGAGACGAAAACAATAATTTTATAATGAAATTATTTAAATAAAGTGCACCGACACAAAATTCTAACGCTGAGGGTACCAGAATCGTGAACTGCATCCATGGTATCAGTTTTCGTTACAATAAGTGACATTGTAACGAAAACTGATCGCTAACACTCGTTATAATACTTGGGTATATATTAAATACTTAACATCAAAATTATCACCTTATCGCATTCTTCTTGGTAGTTTATTATATGTGCGTATTATATGTTTTCTAGGAGCAGCTTTTTAAAAGGAACTGCTTAATTTGCGAAACCTAAACTATAAAATTATTTCCCTCATTATTTTTATCATTCTATTTGCGCGTAATAAGAAAATATTTGTACCTACATTCTCGGTATTTGTCATATAATATTCTCTCTTTATCAGTATAGTCAACATCGAGTTAAATAAATATTGAATTAGTATTGTTTCACGTAACATAGGTATCTATTGTTTAATATTACATGTCTGTAGCTCCACCGACAAGTTTCGCAATAACTGAGTAAATTTCTATTGGTAATATCAATCATATCAATTTTACCTAATGATTCTAATTTGGATTTATCTGAACCGGGTACTGATTTACATACCTTCCATATCACATTGTGATTAAAAAAAAAAAAACAATCTGCAATGGGCGCTAATGGTGTGTTTTAAAATTAATGGATGTTTGGTGAAAAATAAAGGCACTATATTCTTTTAGATATTCGGGTAACATCTCGTGGTCTGATGCACCTCCTAAATAATTGCAGCTAATTAAATCGGTTTACTCTGTTACCGAGCAGCTGGTTAGATTTCCATATGAATAACTCAAGAAGTGTGTTAGGTTTTCGCGATTATTACTCATTAAACTGCGGCTAGAGAATATAAAGCCTAGAGAATAAATAAGACTTAATTTAAGGACTCCTTGATCTTGTTAGAAAAATAATAATAAGTAAGTATTGAATTAAACAATTATTATTTATTACTGGCATAGATCGGTTCTTATCTATACAAATAAATACACGCACAAACAACCAGACCCAAAACAACTATCTGTAGATCATACAAATATTTGTTTCGTGCGGGGCGCGCCGACCCGCGATACGTAGCACAGAAAGCCAGTTGCTTAGCCACTGCGCCAACCTTGCTGTCAAGAAATCAATCTAAACAAATAAATAAAATTGAAGTGTCTGTTTGTAATGTCAAAATAACAGCCTTTTACTAAATGCATATGAAAGTATATACGGTACATAAAACAAAATAACAATTTTACATTTTTTGTCTGTCTGTCTCTGCTGCTCTGTTCCGGGTAATCTCCGAAACGGCTGGACCGATTTTGACGGGACTTTCACTATCAGATAGCTGATGTTATGAGGAATAACTTAGGCTACTTGTATTTTAGAAAAATATTTATATTCTTTGTCAAGTGTCTATGTCGAAGTACTCTAAATTTCTTTTAAATTAAACGTGGGTGAAACCGCGGGTCCCAGCTATTTATAATAAAACACTTTTCAACGGATTACTTCCTACGACCACGAATGCTAACGACTCTCAGTGTTCAAAAAGTCATGAAAAACAAAAATCTATATTGTAGGCGATGTAATCCATTCAAAAGTGTTTTATTACAAATCAAGGAGTCATTAAACTAAGTCTTATTTATTTTCTAACGTTTATATTCTCTAGCCTGTCGTTCGCAGTTTATTGTCGGTGTATATGTATACGTATGGTCGCCCGTTATAAATGCTTCATGTACTTCCTGCGCCCCAGGGAAGGGCGAAGGGGTACCGGCTAACCACTAGAGCGGACTGCCCAAACAGCGCACCCGTGACCCCCGAAGCCCCCACCATGTAGCGACGGCGGGGGCTCAGGCGTGTTGGACCTGGGAGCTGGGGCGGTTGTTACCCCGACGCCGTCTCGTCCTTCTTCGACTGGGATCAACTCTCTCCCGATCCTGCTCTGAAATCTCCTTCTGGAGCATGACGCTCTCGCAGAAAAAGACCACTGCACTCCAGTTTTCATAGAGAGATAGGGAGCCGGCAGAGAGTTTTGTCGCGTTATTAATTGTGGACCTACGCAAATTCGAACGATGTGCAATATATTTCCATTTATACTCACGATTTATTTTTCAAACCTTACAGAGACGATATCCCGACCTACACGTCACAGAGGAGGACCTAAAGAACGCCGAGAAAGATTTGGCAGAGTGGAACAAAGAAATGGATGAGAAAATGGACAAGGAAAAGGATAATAAAACTGATACTGAAACATCTGAACCGCCATCAGCTATTGAAGAAGATAAGAAAACCATATAATATTAAAAATAAATAACTCGATTTGTATCGAATAGACATTTTGCAATACATTTTTAAACGTTCGTCATTTTTAATTCTAGACTTGTTTAATATTGTATATGACTGTTTGTTTTTTTATATTTTAGAGCTTGTGTAACATGCAGCCTACCAATGATATTATATATTAAAAGATACCTAAAACTTGTATCATCTGTGAGAGATTGAGAGAGAGAGAGATTATAATGTTCTTAGTTGGGATTGGGATAAAACTTCTAACTTCTCAAAAAGCAGCTAAATCCATCCAAAGGTTTTCTGTAAAAGATCACTTATAGCGGTAAGACCGCCCTTTGTGCCATGCTAACTATTGTAAATAATCCTTTATATTATTTTGGTGTACAATAAAGTTATATTCTATTCTATCATTTTTGCTTACTTGAGTACATTTGTTGTGAATTGATATAGTATATTAATTTTATGGATATTTTATATGGATTCATAACCAGCCGATTACAGCCCCACTGCTGGGCACGGGCCTTTTCTCACGTTGAGAAAGGTAAGGCCTTAGTCCACCACGCTGGCCTAATGCGGGTTGGTGGACTACACACGCCATTGAGAACATTTTGGATCCCTCTCAGGTATGCAGGTCTCCTCACGAAGTTTTCCTTCACCGTTCACGCAAGTGATAATCATATTCCAATCCGCACTTGAATCCGAAAAGTCAGAGGTGCGGGCCGGGATCGAACTAAGACCGTCCTGTATAGATGGCAAGCCCACAGCCACTAGGCTATCACTGCTAATGATAATAGTAGTCGATGCAAGGCAGGTACAGAGGTCCTTTTGAGATGATGATTATTTAATTACAATACCGTGGCGCTAGTAGTCACGTAACCATTGCGCTCCCGTATTTAATTGCTTAACATTTATTATATTGAACTTTATATGGTCTAATTTACTATAATTTTGAAGACAACTGTACAATTCGTGTGTGGAAGTGTTATGTAAACATAATTATCATTCTAGACTAAATAATTGTAACTTGAAACAATGAACTAAAGCTTATAATAAAACTGTAATAATACGTGTTTTTAATGGCTCAGTGATCACATTTATAGTTATTTCTCAGTGAACAATCGTGTAATATCAAAAAACATTACAAAATTTCAAAATACATAGTGAACAAAAGTGACCACCGTTCGGAAAAAAAAAAATCAAATTCTACCAGTCATCTAACGACCCGCTTGGTCTTGGATAAACAACTGAATAGTAATTTTAACCAAATTACCAATGGCGACAATGGCTCATTCGTAATACAGCCGACTGACTGTCGTCGCACGCCATAGAAAACCGGGTTCGAATCTCAAGCTAACAATTTGACTTTTTGAAATCTTTGTTAATGAATAAAAATTACTAATATCAAAATTAAACAACAGAAATTATACAAAGACAAAAGTACCCACGAAACAAATATAAAAATGAATTTTCTCGACAATATTACGTTTCGTCGTACACGGACTAAATCTGACTCCAATACTAATAATATAAGTGTAGGATTGAATGAAACCCTTGACGAAACTACGAACAGTCTACCCGAGCTGTCAGAGGACAACAATGATGATCAAATATCAAAATTTAAAGAACAGATTGATAAGCTTGTACTTGAATTAAATAGCGCTCATCTAGAAATTGAAACCCTTTCCTTAGAAAACAGTAATCTTAGAAACATTAACGAGAACCTAATAAAGAAAAATGACCTATTTAAGAAAATCTCCTGCAGTAGTCCAATATCTGTAAAGAAAACAAAAGTTCCTACGCCAAATAAAAATGACCAAAAAAAGGACAAACAGACCCAAACAATAACATCAACAATACCTGTTGAAGGTCTAAAAAGAAAGGAAGTAGACATCCAGCAAACCAAAGACTGTCATACAATAATGAAAGAAACCCGGAAAAAACGTAAACTTAATATTATAAGTAACTGCAACTACAATCGCGCAATGCCAATAATAGATTATACTTTCAGTGAACAGTTCGAATATTGTCATTATGTATCGCCTAATAGTAGATTGAAGGAAACTCTTTCAAACATCACAAAGAAAGTTCAAAAATGTAATATGGATGACTACTGTGTTATTATGATCGGAGAAAAGGACTTTCAAGACACTGGAGACTTAACTGAACTGGTCAGACTAATAAGAGAATCTTTACAACATATTATTCATACAAATATAATTATATGCTCCCCCACATACGTAACAGGAGCTCTCATACACAATTATCGAGTAGAAGTGTTCAATAATTTACTTGCCATGGACATACAAAATTATAAATATGCATATCTATTTGACACAAACCGTAAACTATCCTTGGAAATGTTCTCATATAATACAGGAAAGCTCAACAGATTCGGTGTAAAAAATATATTTCAAAATATCTTCAATTACTTAGTTATTAACATTAAGGCATACCCAATGGATTATGACTGCTGTGGTTCGCCAATATCGCTTACAAGTGAAGACTGCCATCAAAAAACTTTTTTTCGGCCGTCCTCGTAAAACTATTATTATGTCTGATTCTAAACAACAATTCATACTTCTCCATCAAAATATAGCGGGAATACTTAACAAACAGAATTATTTCGAAATTGCTGTCGCCGATTTAAGTAATCAGATTGGTGCTATAGATTTTATATGCCTTAGTGAAACCTTTATACAATCGGGCCATGAAAATAATCTGATACTTCCAATCTACAACTTAGCTGCTTTTTACTCAAGAGTCAATAAAAAACGGGGAGGTACGTGTATACTAGTGAAGAAAGGATTATGTTTCACTCTACTACCAATAACTAAAGAACTCTCCACCGATTATTGTTTTGAATGTTGTGGCATAGAATTAACTAGCCATAATCTAATGTTAGTGTGTATTTATAGAACCCCCGATTCCGACGCAAACATATTTTTTAAGAAATTAGATTCGTTATTGTTTAAATTAACTCATAGGAATAGGAATCACATCCTAATATGCGGAGATTGGAATATAGATGTACTAAAAGACACTATACAAACAAAAGAATTAAAATCTATCCTAAATAATTACAACTTACTCATACACATTAAAATGCCTACTCGGAAAAGAAGTTGCATAGATCAAATAGCCAGTAATATTTTAATGTCCAATACTGAAAGCAGTATACACAATCTGGCTCTCTCTGATCATGACACCGGCCAGTCATTAAGATTTTATCTTCCAAAAACTTCAAACCAGGAAAAAATACATAGATTCCATTATGAGATCAAGAGGGACTTCAGTAAATCCAACATAAAAAAATTTCTCCAATGTATATTAGCCTTGAGCTTTGCTGAAGTATATGAAGAAACTGACTGTAATAGAGCATTTGATTTGTTCCATGATTTGTTCATACTTTTTTACAAACTTTGTTTTCCTGAAATACGTGTTAAGCGATACAATAAACCTATTAAAAATAAATGGATTAGTAGAGGCATAAAAATATCATGCATAAAAAAGAGGACTTTATACTACAACTACCAGCATGATGCTTTAAGCAAAAATTACCACAAGAAAAAATACTTGACATATTCTAACATTCTAAAAAAATGCATTTCAAAATCACAACAAATAAACAATAATAAATATGTCTCTAGTTCAAAAAATAAATGCAAGGCGACGTGGTCTATCATAAAAGATAATATAAATAATCATGACTGTGAAAAAAAAGACATTAAAAATTTAATAATCAACGATACAATAATTAATGATCCCGGTGACATCTGTAAACAATTCAATAACTATTTTATAAATCTGACCCATGAGCCTCATTTTACCAATATTAATGACGTAAATAAAATTGACATTACCACTAATATAAACAGCCTTTTCCTGACCCCAGTAGATGCAAATGACGTAATAAAACATATTAACTCTTTAAATGACACTAACGCTACTGGATACGACGGAATTACTACACAAATAATAAAATTATGCGCTAAAAGCATAGCGACTCCGCTAAGTTCCATAGTAAATCTCTCATTTGAAGAAGGAATCTTTCCTAGTAGGCTAAAACAATCCATAGTTATGCCATTATTTAAAAAGGGAAATCGTACAGATATGGGCAATTACAGGCCTATCACACTGATACCAGTTATTGCAAAAATCTTTGAGAAGGTAATGTCTGAAAAAATTAGCTGTTTTATGAATAAAAATAATCTTCTAACAGATAACCAGTTTGGCTTCAGAAAGAGTAATTCGACTTCACTGGCTTGTTTTTCCTTAATAAAACAGATAACTGAAGCGCTCAATAATAAAATGTCGGTATTGTCAGTGTTTCTTGACATGAGCAAAGCGTTTGATTTTGTCCCACATAATCGTCTGCTTTGTAAATTAGAAAAATACGGCATAAGAGGCAAATCACATAACTGGCTTGAGAGCTATTTGTCGAATCGACAGCAATCAACCGTTATTTCAAAAATTAATAATAATTTGGAGAAAACATATTATAGTTCAGAACTAAAATTAAATAGCTGTGGTGTCCCTCAAGGAAGCGTGTTAGGGCCTTTGCTATTTATAATATACATTAATGACCTTAGCACGGTCCTAAAACATAATTGTACACTATTTGCTGACGATACCACATTAACCATAAAATGTCTTAATAGAACTGACTTAGAAAATGACACCAATAATGAATTGTTAAACGCAATAAAATGGTTAGAGTCAAATAATATGCACGTGAATATCGAAAAGACGAAACTAGTTAATTTCCAAACATACAATTCTATCGTAAAACCTCCTACAATACGATATAACAATTCATTATTGCAACCAGTAGCATCTACCGTATTTTTAGGAATAGTTATAGATAATCATTTAAATTGGAAAGAACACGTAGACAAAGTTTGCAGTAAAATTGATAAATTTGTATTTGCCCTTCGTAAACTAAAACGAATAACTAATAAAGAAACAACCCTAAGCGCTTACCATGGCTATGTTTCATCAGTGCTGCGTTATGGCATTGTGATATGGGGTAATTCTGTGGAGGTGAATAGAGCATTCATTGCACAAAAAAAATGTGTCCGAGCCATATATGGGGCAGAATACTTGGACCACTGTAGACCTTTATTTAAAGCGCAAAAAATTCTTCCACTTCCATGCTTGTATATATTTGAAATTTGTTTATTTGTCAAGAGATATGCTCATTTGTTCCCATTATATGAACACATTTCCAAGAGAGTAAACAACAGGAATCCAAATAAACTACTTGTACCTGTCCAAAGACTACATTTGTACAGCAGAAATACCTACTGTATGGCAATTAAAATTTTCAATAAGTTACCACCTCACTTCAGATTGTTACCCCTTAATAAATTAAAGAGTCAATTGTTTTCCTGGCTTCTAGACAAATGTTTTTATTCTATTAATGACTTTTTTAATCAAAAATTTTGACATTCAATCTGTATAATTTCAATAATTAACAACAACATATACCTAACATTTAATTAATGAAAATTTCATAATGTATGATTTGAATTGGAATTTATAATTTAATTTACTTTAGATTATTATATAGGATTTCATAATTAGATGCTATATTAATATTTCTACACCGGGAACGGTAGTATATGTGAATCTACTTAAATATTTAAGATCTCAATGTACCATGTACTCAGAAATAAATATATAAATAAATAAATAAATAAATAAATAAATAAAACATCGTGTAATAAGCTCATGCATATTTATGAAAAAGAATTAAAATTTGAAACGCCTAAATGAAATTTGCGTATCATACAGGATAATTTGATACAAAAAATATCGGTTATCATTTGAAGGAAATTGTAAGTCACCTGAAGCCAAAGAATAATAAAGATACCTGATTCTTTCTATAGTTATTTTATTTTCAGTAAAATATTAAACCATGCCGGGTGGTGCCGTCTAAGAATACCACCACCCCATCTCGTCCCGTGGGTGTCATAAAAGGCGACTATGGGATTAGCCGGAGGATGGGCAGCAGCGTTATTTGAGTACAAAGAACTCAACTGGGATCGCCGACGCAAAACCAAGCGTGGCGATTACGACTAAATACCCCAATGAGCATGCAACCTAAACCCAAAGCGGTCCATAAGGTGATTTTTAGGGAGGCCTGCGTCCAGCTATGATGATGTTGATGAAGTTTTACTAATCCTCTCCTGCAATACTCGGCTACACGGAGACGGGTGCCAACATTTGAGATACTATAGATGACAAACACTGGAATGAAACAAACATACGTTCAAGCTGTTTTATTCGATGGAAGTGGTTAGTGAGAGACAATTATGAATTGCCTTACTCATCATCATGAGTAACTCATTTGTCTCTACATGTCTGGTAGTAATGGAATGATTGGTGAATCAGTATTTTCTGTATAAATCAGTTGACTACCAATTGACCTAGTAAATCTAATGAGGCCAACCACTATACTCATGGAAAAAATGAGATGGGAAAAGCTGAACCCTACACAACCTTCATGAAAGTAGCAAAATCAAGTTTCTATTTTTAAATCCCTGTTTTTAGCTCCCCGTTCGGCAGCGCAATCAATACTTAGCAAAAGCACTTCGCGTGCTTACAATAGAACAGTTCAGGCGTTCACCCCATGAAACTCAAGTTCAAGAACCCACCGATAGATGGCTCTAAAATAAATAATACATAAGCTCGCGAAACCGGCCCCCCGAGGCGTGGTCGAAGAGCTTTTACCCCAGCTAAAATTATATTGATCGGTATTCAAAGTATCAATGCAATAGTAAATACACAGTCGTATTCGGGGTGTTTATTATTACTTGAGCCGGTCGATATGAAGTATATGTCCTCGATATATAGATAACTTATCAAGAGTCAGCGTCGTACTAAACAGAGAATGTTAATCAGTCGAGTGCATGGTACTCGGTCCGTCAGGCGTGTCGTTTGCTCAATTAACATTAGCGTGTGATTAGTGATGTTCTGTGTGACTGCTCATCTGGTGCCAGTGTGATCAACATGACCAGGTCCAGTTACCGTCCGCTGGTGCCAAGATCCTCCAATAACTCCTTGGATAATCGAGATACTGGGTAAGACATTTTATGTCATTTAATTTATTTATGAATATTTTTGTAAGTATTTATTTTTCAGACACACCTATGATGTTCATTTAAATAATCAAATGAAAAATATTTCATACGTTCGATGTGTACGAAAATCTAAATCTTGCCTGTTGCCGTTGCATGCAGCATGCATTCAAATTTTATATTATTAAGTGCAATTCAACAAGTTCCGTATCAGGTTTTGCAAAGGAATGTGTTTAGGAATGTCTGCTGGAATAAGTCCGACCTTTAGACGGACTTATTCCCATAATAAATTTGGAATCGATATCCTAAACTGGATTACTCTTATTCAGGTAAAATCGGGTATCGGTTACAACCTTAGTAATTATTCCCCTGTTAATCTATATGACATAGTAGGCCACTACCATTCTTCTCGTGGGCGCATAAATGCCGAACTGTGGGACTATTTCAGTGTAGGCATTAGCATTAATAATATAACGACATCACCAATCCGTATGCCAAGCGTGGTGATTTTGTTTTGATGATATAATCACCATCCCTGGTCAATGTGGTGATTACGACAGTATGGCCAATGATGTACTGTTCCCACACTATGATTCGTAGTCTGTAAAGGAAAATTCATCAGTGGATTCAAGATAACCGTAGAGTTGAAAGGTCTTCTAAACTTCGCGAAGTAATCTATTCGGACAAAGGCCTCCCCATAGATTTCCACAATTGTGAATTGGAATTTGCTAGTAACAAAAGAAGTCCTAGCTAAATATTTACTATGTAAAACCTTAACGGCCATTTTGAACAATATTTTAAAGTAAACAGGTTGGTATGTGGGTCCAGCGCAACTAGGAAGAGGCGATCGAGGAGAATGGGATAGGGATAATACTCGGATGCACTCATAGCAAGCTTGCTGAACAAACACAGCTGTGTTTGTTCATTATTCTCCCCACATATAATTTATTATACATTATTTTTAAAAGAGGTCTCTTCTCTTTTCACTGGCAGAATAAATTACGAATCTTAGGACTCTATCAAACTAAACCTAAGCATTTTTCTGTTACATCACAAAGTGATGTTGACCATTCCTCTGCTCTTACACTAGTCACTTCATCAGCTACTTACCTTGTTGAATTGAAACTATTTTTGGGATGGCGTGAATTGGATTTTATGAAACGAAAACGTGTAACGAAAGATCATCATATCGGCCATTTATACGTCCACTGCTGAACAAAGGCCTCCCCCATAGATTTTCACAACTGTGTCATCATTCTGGGGGTATTTGCCAATACTCACCACGCTTGGCAGGCGGGTCGGTGAGCGCAGTATGGCCACCGCTTCACAGAAGGGACGCTGCTGCCCATCCCTCTGGTTTAGATTCCCTTAGTCGCCTTTTACGACATCCACGGGAGGAGATGGAGTGGTGCTATATTCTTAATCCGGACACCACACGGACAGTGAACGAATGTGTAATTCTAACGAAAAATAGATAAAAAATTTCTAACGAAAGATAGATAACTATAAATGTATTTATAGGCTGTGACACAATGAGATATACACGTTTCTATGTAGTTTCCCTATTCCCTCCCTCTCTCTCTCTCTCATCGCATTCGCATTGACTCCAGATTGAACATACACTAATCACCACACTTGCCAAACGCAGTGGTGATCGCAGTAATTATGACATTGTTCATTGTTTAATTAGCCCATAGGAGGATACTGCTGCCCATCCTCTACTATCCTATAGCCCCCTATTATGACGCTACAGGGGGAAGCGGGTAGCTTCTGCCGGGAACCACAAGTCATACTTGAACTTACTAAATGATTAAATCTTTTATCTTCTTCTTCTTTCCTGTGGTTAGTGGCGAATCTCGTGTCAGAGTTGTTCAAACCGCTCACAATTCTCCGACTTGGCTAAATGACTGCTATCTGATGACAACAACCGGGACTAGTGATTTTACGTGCCCTCTAAAGCACGGAGACGCTCATTTTAAATACCACTATGCGGTCACCCATCCATAGACTGACCACTCCGAGCGTTGCTTAACCTCGCTGATCGTTTACCGATCAATCAAATCAAATCAATCAATGATTGCAACTAGCTATGACGACCTCTAAATCTTTTATGTTAGTTCAAATACTGCTTATTCATTTATTACCGATGCATAATGATTTCAACCTCCAGATGTCTAAGGTAATATGACGCAGATGCAACTAGGAAACAAAACAATGTATGTCCTTACTTTGTTCGCAAATAATAAATATTCTTTAACATCACATAAGGGTCGTGGCAGAGATGACACATGAGAAAATAGTAGTATAAATAAGCGTTATGGAATAAAAGATAAAAAAGTATCGTAGGTATATTATCTTTCAAAAATCAAAACACAAAGAAAACCTTTGTTTTCTACACTGGCAACATCGACATAGCGATAAAAATTATCAGCGCCAACTGAGAAAAAGGATAAGAAGGCAGGAAATTCTTATAAAGGAAACAGATGCCCTAATCCATTTGAAGCCGTGTGGTGCCGGCTCAGAATGCCACCACCCCATCTCCTCCCATGGGTGTCGCAAAAGTCGACTAAGGGATTAGTCGGAGGATGGGCAGCAGCGTCCTTCGAGTACATTAACAACTCAACTGCGATTGCCAACCCGCCTGCCAAGCGTGGCGATTATGGCAAATCACATCCATATCGGTGGTTGTGATGATCTTTGGGGGAGGCCTGTGTCCAACAGTGGACTTCATTAGGCCGAAATGATGATGATGATTTGAAGCCTTTACTCGAACGTTGTTACCGAATATACATACAATAATATCAAACAAGACCTTATTTATTATTTACTAGCTGGGACACGCGGTTTCACCAGCCGCGGTATAACCAACATAAATCTCACATACACAAACACCCAGATCCGAAACAGCTATCTGTAGATCATACAAATAATTGTTCAGTGCGGGGATCGAACCCGCGACTCGTAGCGCAGTAAGCCAATTGCTTAGCCACTGCGCCAACCGTGCTGACTGATGACTTGTTTGTTTGGCCATTTGGGAAAATAATTCTAACCTTGCTAACTTATAACATTACTTGGCAAATACGTAGGAAACTTATTGTTAGTCGTAGAGCGGACTATGGAAACAGATCGGAATGACTGAGAAAATTTTGAAACTTTTTAAGAAAGAGAAAGAAATTTTGTGTTGTGTAATCATTATGGCATAAGTCAGCTAAATTGGCAAAGGACTAGTAATAAAAGTAGGTATTTTTATACTAAAAGCCATCTCTGCCTCTCATTCATCTTAATAACCAAAGTTCGTCCACTACTGAACAAAGGCCTCCCTCACAGGTTTCCATAATAAAGCCATGATTTTGGGGGGAATTTTCCGGTACTAACCTTGCTTGGCAGGCGGGTACTCGGATAGGTGAGCGCCGTACAGAGTCCCTTACGATCGAATACTGAAACGCCAGTTAATATTAAGTCTCGCTTAAACTATTTGAGCCGCCCGGTTTCCTACCGAAAACAGGTTTCTCGAATAGTTAAAGTGGGACAATTATAAGTGGACGCATAGCAGGCGGGTTGGTGAGCGCAGTATACCGTTCCACAGAAGGGACGCTGCTGCTTCCGGCTCAGAAAGAGAGATGGGGTGGGATTATATTCTTAATCCGGACACCACACGAAATATCCTAGCCTATTTCCAACTCCCGGAGCAGCTTCCGGTCTATTTTAGTGTAATATACAAATATTTATCAATGAGACTCAGACTTTGCAACCCAACTACTGGAAGATGCAGACATCTTAAGATTAGAATAATTCAGTTGTAAGAAATTAGGTTTTCTTCCCGTCTGTAAGGACTGCCACTGGGGTGGCAACCGGGACTGACTAATATTTACTGCAAGGCTTCTGGTAGGTCTCTTCTGCAGTGCTGTGCCTAAGGCGTGGCACCAATGGGCGGCTCTAGTGTGATCTTCCGAGGACTTGGAGCCCACCTTCGGTGCCTAAGATGACCGCTCCAGTGGTTTTAGCCCTACCGGCTAGTCCGCATACCCCTTTACCCTTTCCCAAGGGCAAAGGAAGTTCATGTAGAATTTCCAGTGGAACCAAATAAAATAAAAAACAGATCTCTTCTGCAAGGTATCGGTTGGTAGGAAGGTATCAATCACTACATAATATTTTCCCGCCAAGCAGTTACTATGTTACGATTTGAAGAACACTGTAGCTAGTGAAATTACTGGAGACTAACGAATTCACGAAAAGACGAGCGTAGTATGGTGCCGCGACCAGTTCGTCGCGTGAACAGAAGCAGGCCTGAGACGGCGGCGCGTGTGTTCTGCACGCGCCTCTGGAGATATGTGCGGCCAGCCAGGGGAACAATTCCCTAATCTCAAACATCCATACATCCTTGAATACAACATTGAAATAACGGTCAAAAACCAATTTGGTATGCGCTAAGACATGGTTGAAACTATTGAAGGACACGTTGCAGACGGTGAGCCATAAAGACCATTCTTAGCGAATACCAAATTGGGTTATCACCGTTATTTCAACTCAGTATTCACAGATGTATGGATGTTTGAGCTTAGAGAATTGCACCCCAGGTCGCATGGACGGGCCGATACCCGCTGGGGGTGCGATCTAATGCTGACATAAAGAACAGCTCACCCCCCAGCGAGAAGTAAATGGCAGGACACCGTGTGGTTTAGTCGGTATGCCTCTCAGCCGCTTCCAAGGCGGAGGAAGTCCATGAGGAATTCCCCCCCCACAAAAATAAGTGTGGTGGGACGACCCAGGACTCGTCCTGTATACCATTATAATTGTTAAAGGCAGGCGTGACGTCACCACTAGTTGTAAAGACTTCCTCGACTTGTCATTAGTTTATATAAAGAAGAGGCTCGAAGTGTTCTCGATGTATAAAGAATGTTCCCGGCCCGAAGAAATCGTAAACCGCGAATTGATCGTTCTGCCACGCAGCTAGTCATTTCTTTTTTGCTCCTTCTTTACTTTTCTGATTGATTTCTTTGCGGGTTTAATTAAGATAGTAATTCATTTTCGTGGGACACACTGAACTTCATTGATCTGCTTTTGCAGTGGGTGCCATTGTTGTTTCTGGTTTACGGGAGTGAATTGAGAAGAGTGAAGTAAGTGAACGGGATTATACTAATAAGAAAAGTTCCTTCAACCTGCCTACCTACCTTCTATCGTTGTTTCATCATTTCAGCCGAAAAATGTCCACAGCTGGAGAGAAACCTTCCCAAAAAAGATCCATAACGACCGGTATGGGTTTGTGTTGTGTGCTCATTGGGGGGTTTTGCCAAAATCGCCGCGCTTGGCAGACGAGTTGGGGATCGCAGTTGTGTTATAAATGGACTCGAAGGACGCTACTGCCCATCCTCCAGCTAATCCCATAGTCACCTTTTACGACACCCACGGGTTGAGATAGGGTGGTGGTATTCTTAGCCCGACCACACAGCCTCATCCGGCCTTGTCACACCTGTTATACCGTAGTTTACGCAAATATTATCATCTTGCCTTTTATCTCATGAAGAATATTCTTATTGTTTTCAAACTATTATATGAATGTGGAAAACAATCAGTGCTGATTGGAAACGGTGTGAATGGATCATCCATTCAATAGTGTTGCCATTGTCAATATGTCACGATTCAGTTACTGTATTTTAAATACGTACACATTAATTGAATGTGATTAGGACAATGAACGAACAAAAGAAAAGATAGATATGCGCAATGACATTTTACAAAAACATCTTAGGATAAGTGCAGGAGTGAAGCAATTACTATGGATAGGTATACGTATCCTGTTACTAATATGATATATCAAGCACAAAGCCAGGTAGGTCTTGTCATGATGTGTAATGATTCATGAGTAATCTACCAAGATAGGTTATGACGATCAAAGTGCAGTAGGTACCTAACATGAAGGTTGTATTAAAATATGTAGATATTTATCAGAATAGTGAAGTAACTCATCAAACTCTCATCATTGTTGTGCTGTAGATTCTGGGAATAATTTAATTAAATTAAGGTATAGGTATATATTTAAATAACTTGGATATTTCGTAGCAGTAAGCTGATGTGATAAGCAGTAAATGGGTAATTAATTATATTCAAATACCACTTATAAAAGTTAAAGAAACATACAAGTATTCTCACATATATTCCATCAAAGTCAAAGTAAAAGTCAAAGTTTTTTATTTCAAATAAACCAAATATTGGCACTTATGAAACGTCCGAATCTAAGTTGCACGGTTCCAAATAGTTGATCTCGTGGAGAAGAGCCGGGAAGAAACTCCATGGATACTCTTTTAAAATAATTGAGATTACAATGTTGATTGATACAAATTATTGAAAAACAAATACCGAGAAAAATGTAGGACAATGTGTAAAGATGGAACATACCACAATAATATAATAATAATAAATTATTTGCCGTGGCAGTTAACGGCTGACCAGTCCCAACAGACGGCACCCGTTCACGAGCATGACGCATGCATCAGCATCGCTTAGCTCAACCATATTGTAGGGAACCGAACGACCCGATACACAACGCTACCGCCAGCAAGACAAGACATCTAACACTGATTCCTAATTTAGGTATGTCTTATATGAGATAGGGCAGTCCATCGCACAAGAAATAGGTACGAGAAGGTAGAACACGCGTGCCTCTCTATAAAATAAAAGACACGGATCTCGCCAAAGAGTGGCTGGCAAAATCTCCAGGGCTGTGCTAAATACGCAAGCAAATGTCACGACAAAATAGGTCGAAGGTAACACCACACCACCCCTTGAGGCGAAAGAAGTCTATAAGGATTTCACCATGGCTCATATGTAATGATTTTACTATACCAACGGAGATGTCGTGAAAACAGAAGAAAACAAGAGAACTTACGTCGTTTGCATGCGGGTGGTCGCTGTATCCAGAGTAGTTAGATTATAAACGGCTTATTTCATAACAACTCCAATGAAACGCAAGTCGCTATGGGTTGGTCAATAACCGAAGTCGTAATAAACTGAAATTTAATTTTGTATTACTCGAATTTTCAAACAGGTCTGACTGGGTATTTATTAAGCTAGCCACGAAACAGAGTGTACTTTTATATTATCGTCTATTTTCGTTAATTCTATGTAAGACATTACATAAGTGTTGTAACCATCAATTCCAACAAAGGAGATAGCAACAGCACACATGGCATTGTGTCAGCACATCTATTTCCAATCATACTTTACTACTAACACAATAGTAATGCTGTATACAAGCCCTTTGACCGGTATCGGGAGTATCCCGCGCCAAGTACAGCTCCGCAGCTGAACTTCGTTACATTTGCACTCATATTCGCTCGCATATGAAACGTTTACATATTCATTGCGTCTTTTATAAAACACCCATCTCTCGTCGACGGGATATACCAAGGAACATTGTTGAACTTTCAAAATTCAATAGCAATTAACAGCCGAATACAGAAATTCCACTCAAAATTTAAAATTCTCTCCACTTTTTGACAAGCCCGCTGAAATTCCAGCATAACGAGCGTCTCAAATGGTTAAAAGAGTCTTAAACATTGAGCGGCTATTCAGTTTTCAGCTGTAAGAGTCCTAATGTGTAACGCAATGGGCTTAGTTCTCACATATTTTTGAGCAAGAATCATTGGTCAAACTCTAAATGTACGGAAACTGGAGCGAACCCAACATCACAGTCTGAGCCTAAATTGAAAGAAAGAAAAAGAAAGAAAATAAATTTATTTACACAGACAACGTGGTACACATTAACTGAATTTTAAAAAAACAATAAAAACAAAGAAATCATTTTTGTGTGCCCCACAGCTGCGCCAAACAGGCCCAGTTCAGCAAAAATGCCAGACCACTAGTGCCTGGCGCTGGTTTTCAACAGGACCATATGTAGTAACGTGTTACGGATGTAAATCAGTTTTATGGAACATGGATAAATAAAAAATACCTTTGTGTAGCAAATAATAATAGTGAAAGTAGTATGTAGGTAAGTAATAAATAAATGTATAATGTAGTGAAGGAATATATGTGTGTTTACATATGAGGTAAACTAAAGAAACTGTAAGTAAATTATATTTTCAGTGATAATGATAGGGAAAATAGCTATGTCATCGCGCTCACACCTTTTACTTACAACCTTCGGTTAATTAGATTAAACTGTTTTCCTATAATAAACTGTCAGTATAGTATACCGTATAATATAGTATTCCCTGTGGCATTCGGATTAAAAATATATAGCAACACTCCATCTCCTCCCGTGGATATCGTAAAAGGTGACTAAGGGACTTTGCTCGAGATTAAACCAAAGGGATGGGCAGCAGCGTCCCTTCTGTGGAATTTGTCAGTACTCACCACTGTTGTCAGGCGAGTTGGTGACCGCAGAATTGCTACTGTTCCACCGAAGGGCCGCTGCTGCCCATCCCTGGAGGAGGAGATGCAGTGGTGCTATATTCTTAATCCGGTCGCCGCACGGATAACGTCAACGATATGGCTTAAGCCTTTGTTCATTACTAACACGAGTTATTAATCAGTTTGTGTTTAATTATTTGCCAGCAATAAAACGATTTTTTATTAATACAATATGAGGGATTTTGTATCAAAACATACGAACTTGAGCTCGGCTGAAAGTGCGTTCATTTGAATGTGAAACTTTTCTGTTAACACAGGCTAGGCAGGGAAAAAGTAATAACAAAAGTGGTATAGAAATTCATCATCACCATAAAATCGCCTCACTGATTTCGCGGGCGCGGCGCTGAGCATGAGATCCTGCTAATTTCCAGGCAGAACATTGTCATTTATTTTTCTGTTGGACAATTTATTGTCGGTAGCAGTTCGAGGTTTGGAAACGTGCCCACCGTGTAAGTCCGTAAATCTCATTGCTGCACGATAGTACAGCAAAAATCCTAGTGAGGTATCGTTTTCTAAGATTTACGTTAGCTCACTATTACAAAGTTCTGTGTTAATTTTTATTTAATACGGGAATTTAAATTTATTAATTAATCTTCTTTATTTATTTTTATAATGATAGAGATGCTGCCTCCTGTTAAAGTATTTATGCGAAATCGTGGTAAACTATACATAGGGCCATGTATTATTCAAAACTCAATATTGTGCTAAAACAAGTACTTTGTAAGCACGCACTGCAGCTAAATGCACGAGGTTTTGAATAGTTCAAACGCCAATCCGTGTTGCCTTTTCACGATTTCCGCTTAACTGTCACCCCTTTCAGATTTGCCGATAGGTGACACTAGTGGACGGCTCTAGTGTGATCGTACAAGGAGCCCCCCGGTGTCGAAGGTAACCGCTGCAGTGGTTTTTTTTATTATTTGGCCGACCAATAAAATAAATACTTGTTCCAGATCTGGGTGTCTATGCATGTGGAATTAATTGTATGTAATCTACTCACACGCATAGAAGAAAAACTAGTGTGTGGCATCGTTTAAAAATGCATTGCAGAACACCTTTACCTCTCGGCATCCAGTAAATGTAAATATTTAACCTTCAGATCACCATAAGAGTAGAGTGAAACCTTACCATTATCACAACAAGCCTAATGTGAAGGATTACAGAGACATAATCCCCACATCAGTCACTAGATAATTCTCGTCAATTGGACAGTGTCGATAATTACGCCGTGGACAGTGCCAGCCCAGCCTTGATTAGCTATCGTTCACAAGCTGTTGTTAACGTGACATTCATAATTACGAGCCGTTTAGATAGCCAGCCCGTTAATTAGCTTATCGATAATTTATCGAAAACAATGTTGATGTACGTATGTATATAAGGTCTTACTTTATTAATGGAAAATATTTTAGGAGGTAAATCTATAGGTGGCAATGACACGTTATAGCAAAAAAAAAAACAGAACATTTCCATTTCAGTTTGCATAAAAAGCGCAATTCGCCACGTAAAAACTGTAGGTAACTATCACTATTATCTTTATAAAAACCCTACGGTACAGTCACCGAACACGCACACGCAATAACACTAAAACGTGTTAAATGTGTTAACACAAAAAAATCCAGTCCGGTCGAACAACAATGTGGTTGTTTAGTAGCCCACCAGTGTGTGTTGATACTTCAAATGAATTCTATACCATTCACCGGACTTTGCTTGCCAGTATGCAATTTAGTAAAAGATCTGCTGTGCTATATAATAAAATCAATAAATACATCTACATTTATCCCAAAAACTACTATGATAGTAAAAAACAATAATGGAATGGATTCATACGCTTACCTACAATGATACCGAAACACTTCTGAAACCCTGACACGTACTCACCTTCATACTCATGTACTCTCAGTCACACCTACAGACTAAATTTTCACTCACACTACACTACTCACACACATACTTACACTCACTCATACACACATTTGATTCAATTTAAGTTAATGTTAATGTATGCAGTTTAGCATAATATAACACGTTTTGCTATGGAAGAGCGGACTCTCCTAATACATGCACTACCCGCCTAAAAGGAGGACCCAATCCAAAAACTTTTGTTTATACCTACACATGTTTTACCATTAAACTGTTTTTTCATTTTCATTGTCACCGGAAACAGCTACCGACATATCCCTCTCTCCGACTCCCGTCGAGAAAATTAGCAAACTGATTCAAACACCATCGAAACCGTTTGAACTGTTACAACATCACACATACAATCAAAGACTCTGCTTCGCACAAACCTTAAAGACCCCCAAATTTACTTAAAACTGATATATCATCAGGTTAATATCAATCCTCGATAGTACAAAACGTCATAATTTAGAGGAGGAACACAAACGTCAAACTTAAATCCATAAAAATGGCTGTATAGGCTAGAGCCCTTTGCCTTCCCTAGAAAAGGGAGAAGGAGACAAAAAGCAACCCCAAATCCCAAAAAAACTGTATGATCTTACTGGATGATATTTTTTGGAAGTTTACTATTGTTTAAATCATAGATGTACTTTTTTACACTAGAAACATTTCAATACCTCCATTTTTTTGGGCTGAAGAATTTCCTTTTGCGTACTACGCTGTCCGGGAACACAGTGTAAGTAACCACTCCGTTTTATGCGTGAAGACAGCCGAGCGTCTTACATCTTTTAACTACATAGTGTAAATCCTTTACAAAAACGCATGGTCTAATGTCATCAGTTTAATTGCTTTTTTTCTTCTCATTTACCCTTTTCTAGGGAAGGCAAAGGTCATACCTACATTCAGTTTTAATCGAACTTTGACTCCACACATGTCTTATTCACAATGTACGCCACGTGTGTTGACATTTACTTACCTTATGCAATTAAATTATACATGTATGTACGTTTACTATGCTATACACTAATGAATACATTAGACCTTTGCGATAGTATAATTTATATTTTAGCGTCGATAATTAACAACTGATAACAAATCATATTTTTAATTGCATATTTTCGTCACGTTTTTTGTTTTGCGATTAAGATCGCTTTGTGCTCACGTTTCATATATTTATATGCATCAAAAATAGTACGTAGTAAGCCGGTAACATATCATGGCGACTGTTCATAAAACGATCTGGTGAGAGACCCTTATTCAGCAGAGCACTTAATCGAGCTAATTTAAAAGTAAATTTGTACCCCACTCTATTATTTCTCCTGTATAAGTTTACAGACAAACAAATGTACTTACTTTTAAGCTAAATAAGTAAGTACATCAGACTGCTAGCAGTTATGTAACCTGGTTGAAACATCAAATTATTTTAAGGTAATTTTGCGTTAATTCCCGTATCGTATTTATTATAAATACATGTGACATTTATTTTTATTCAACTACTCACCGCACTAACAGTATTCCCAACGCGTGCAGCGAGGCGACACTTCTAAATAATATAACATATAATAACTATTTTATAATGCACAGAAAAATGTGTACAAATATTAAAAAAGTGTCCATACTTGTCAAGAAATTCGCAATCTACCTTCCGAATCAAAGCTACGACCTGTAGAATCAAAAACCAGGCAATAACTATTTGCAGTTTGTTTACATACATGTGTATATATATCTATTTCTATAGCAAAAATCACATTACTGAATTTAATAGGCGAGACGGGCAGATGAAAAAGTATATTCGCTGGCTCTAACTTTTTTTGTCTAAGTAATCTACACAAGTCTGCTGGTCTCATTCAGTGTTGCTGGACTTTTTAAAAGTTATTAGAACATTTCCATTTGAAATCAGCGCTCGAGTGTTCTGGCATGAGCGTACATTTTTAATGAAGTCTTTTCGTGAAAATATCGCTGCTAGAAAGCATTAAATTGAGTTTAAACCACGCTGAGCTCGATCTCTAGCTGAAAAATACTTTTTCCTTTTCCAGAAATCTTGTGAGCTTTTCAATTTTTTTTTCAAGTCGCTTGCACCCTCTTATTTTTCATCATATCCAGATTTTTTCTAAATCATGTCATTATTTAAGTATGTTGCTATTATCTGGTTATGAAAATGTTAATTAACGACATGATTTTTTTTATTGTTCAGCTACTTATGTCGCCGACTGTACCGAGTGACAAACTGAAGAAAAATTATTCGGTACACGATTTTTATTCCAAATATGTACAAAAAAATTATAAATTAACATTTGATCGGATTTTCCATATTTATTTTGCCAGGCCTAAATTATGAAGACAACCTTTTTACAGACTTTTATTGCATTTAGGTAATTACGTTTATCGCGAAGGTCGCCAGTGCGCCAACCACGTTATCGAATCTGTTTCCTTTATTGTCATAAATTTTATCGCTAAGATTTATTAGTAACTTTTCTTTATTTAATTGATTCGAGTTTTGAAGTTTTTCATGGATTATTATTTGCTTGAATATGTCCCTCGTTTTAGCAAGATAAGCAGTATACTGACTGCATTATATTTATCATCATTGCTGATCTTGCTATAGAATACTTAGGCATTGTATGACGTAAATCAAAGATCGTCCAGTGCTACTACGGTAACTATTCTTCTACTTCCTTTTCCTTCCAGGAATTGACTAAACACGGCAACGTTACTGCTTAAGATTCCTGACTTGAATTTGCAACAATGTTGTGTTGCCTGTGTTCTAGCTATATTTGTAGGAAATTACACTTTCACGGAGACGGACGAGACGGCGCCGGGGCAACAACCGTCCCGGCTCCCAAGTACAACACGCCTGAGCCCCCTGCCGTCACTTCATGGTGGGGGGCCTCGGGGGTCGCGGGCGCGCAGATTGGGGAGTCTGCGTGCTCACACCGACCGACCCCCGGGAAGACGGTGGTGCGCACGTGATCACGTGCCGCCGTGTGCGCAGCACAGCGCAAAGCGAGGCTTGGGGGGATCCTTTACAATCCTCTTGACATCTTGGTGTGGGTGATCGCTTTACGGTCACCGGGGGGATTGTAAAGGATCGGATCGCTCGGTGTGGGTCTGCATGCGCAGGCCGTGACGCCACTTTCCTAGTGCGCGCCGCCGAGCTAGCCGCCTCAACCTGTCCAACACCCCTAGAGGCGCGCCTTCACCGCTCTGGCGGAGGGAACGTGTCTGATCATAGACACACACATCCATCTCCGCCACGATGTCGAAAGGCGGAAAACGTGCCAGGAGAGTTGCTGCCACGTAGAACACTGTTCGGTATCTTAAGCTACACTACCTAGTACATAAACTTAAATATTAATTAAATGGAGACCATTGAATAACTAGTAAACTTTGTGTTTGTGTTTTCTCTCGTCATAACTTCAATGTGAACGACCCAAATGAGGTTATTTGACTTCAAGTTTAGCGTAATGGTTAAAGTCGCTAGTTGCATACTTTTTGCAGCAGTGACGCTTGGGAAAGACGTAGGGCACATCATCTAGGCATGGCTTATCCATCACCTGATGACTGCGCGGCTCCAGGCAGGTGTGATTGCGAAGTACCTACAGGGGTTCCTTGATTTACCAGCGGATGAGTAGAGCAGGGCTTTGGGCAGCACAATCGACCCAATAGGGTTGACGTGCATACAGCTGATGCTGAGCCCAAGAGAACAACAATAGAATAGAATAGAATATAGTCGCTTGACTTTTTACTCTACGTGTTGCGGGTTCGATTTCCATACGGAACAGATATTTGTATGGCCTATAGATTCCGGGTGGGTGTTTGTGTACAAACTTTACCCATAACACAGGGGAAAACCGAGGGTGAAAAGCCGAATTTTTAAGAATAGAAAGCTTTTTCTGTTCAATTAGGGGTAACAAGACCACATGTACATACAACACTGTTGACTTTTCTAGAGCACCTATTATGGCGTATACGAAATAAAACCTTTTAATTTGGATTTAACTTACTTAAGAATAAGATTTTAAAAGCTTTTTAAGCGACGGAATGTAACATGCTTCCAATAAATTCGCTTAATTTGATAACTTGATAATGGTGTCGTTTACCCGCCACCTGCGGGTGACCCAAAGTACTCAGTGGCACGCACCCGGTTACAAACTAGCTTGGTCGCCTTCTACGACACCCACGGGATGAGATGAGGTAGCCCTATTCGTGACCGGAGCACACGGCATTGACCGGAGCTACACAGCATGTAAAATAGTGAAGTTGTCGCGAAGTGCCTCCCTGCGTGTTTCATTCCCGGTTAGCTCAACTAGGAGGCTCTCTACGGCAGCAAGTAACGGAATTCAGATTGAATGCAACGTCTCATTCATATATGGTTATAGAGGTATAGTTATTCACAACTTCAATTAACACTTCATGGTGATGCTTATATTTTTAAAATATAGCTTACTATCACAATTTAAGCTAATTAAAAATAAGTCATTGTAATATTGTAGGCAGACTATTTGTCAGAGCGACAGCTGTGTCGAACCACTAGCGTTCAGAATCGAATGCCTAATGAGATAATGATCAAAATGTATTATGTGACTGTACGTCACATAATAAATTCGAATTTTGATTTGAATAAAGAATGAATCATGAGGTGGACGGTGATGGAAATAAAAGGTATGAAGTCATGAAAGAGGTTGATTGAAATGAAGGATGACTTCGTCACAAAGTGATCCTAATCCCCATGTTTTGTTGCTATGCAGACTACGGCGCTAATTACAGTGCATGTTGCCTATGCCAATACAATTAATTCATCATCATCATTTCAGCCGAAAAACGTCCACCGCTGAATAGAAGCCTTCCCCAAAAATTGCCACAACGACCAGAGTATGGTTTTGTATTATGGCCTCATTACAGGGTTTTGCCATAATCACCCGGTTGGCAGACGGATTGGCGATCGCAGTTGAGTTATAAATGCACTCGAAGGATGCTGCGAATCAGGGTCTTTTGATAGGCTTACGCGAGGTGATCACAAAAACTTAGCATCTATTGGACATTGAATTTGTCCAATAAGATAGCTCAAAGCAAAATTGCGTCACAGTTCGTTCTTTAGTTTGATAGTCATTGGTTCTTAGTATATTTCATAGGAAATCTCAACGTCACATAAGAGTTTAATGAACTATGGGACTTTATTATAAACTAGCTGGGACCCGCGGTTTCACCCGCGTGTAATTTAAAAAGAGATTTAGAGTACTTCGACATAGACACTTGACATAGAATATATATATTGGATTTCAAGGGTTTCATTTTTTTTGCGCGGAACCCTAATTATTTTTCTCAAATAAAAGTAGCCTAAGTTATTCCTTATAACATCAGCTATCTGCCAGTGAAAATCCCGTCAAAATCGGTCCAGCCGTTTCGGAGATTACCCGGAACAAACAGACAGACAGACAGACAGATAGACAAAAAATTTAAAATTGTTTTTTTGTTATATGTACCTTGTATACTTTCATATGCATTTAGTAAAAAGCTGCTATTTTGAGGTTACAAACAGACACTTCAATTTTATTTATTTGTATTGATTCTTATGCACATTGGGTAGCAGTTTCGTCGGTATAACTCGGTTTTCATATAGGGGGTTTTCAACTTATTTGGAAACCTACATTTAAAATAGTGGTGCTCGAGGTGTATATTTACACCCAGCTTCTATAATAAATAAATTATCTTTAGTAGCTTTAGCTTTCTGAACAATAGTTTACGGGATGTTAGTGGGTCAACATTACAAATAGCAGGTAGTTATGCACCGTTTTTGATAAGTTAATATGATCATATATCATAACTGAACATCAACTTCACAAATCGGACATGATTTTTAATATATATAATAATCAACCCATTACTGTCCCACTGCTGGGCTCGGGCTTATTCTCACAATGAAAAACGTTAGGCCTTAGTCCACCATGCTGGCCCAGTGCGGGTTGGTGGACTACACACACCATTGAGAACATTTTGGACCGCTCTCAAGTTAACGCATATATTATATTTAGCACGCAGTTATATTTAGCAAATGGAACATAAGCCTAGATTTGGATCAGCTTGTCTCGTTCACTGAGCATTCCATTTGCCGCCACATTACCAAATAGCATGTGCCAACAGGCGCGTACAAGCTGAACGTAATCCCGTGTTGTCGACATCCGACCTACTTTCTGAAAGCTGCGGTAAAAGCCTGTTGAAGGCTTTCACTTGAATACTAATAGTGTTCATATAATACGCTTTAGTTTGTTTTTTTTGTGATGAAGTTTTAACTACATACATTTAAAATTCTGCAACCCTCCTCCATATGAACTTTAACTATGCCAAATCTCATACTCTTCTGTGCGCGCAAATCATGAAAACGTACTGAAAGTTACAAGTCGATATCTTTAATGTCTGCGTTACCTGCCCCTCGTCATGGATGAAGACTTTTGGCCGCAGGGCGTGGTGTTCCGTCGCTTCCGCGTACAAGTACCACAGGACAGCTTAATGACAATTAGTGCAAAATGAAGTGCTACTAACATAGTAGGAATGGATGGTAAGGTAGATGAAGTATGTCAGATGATGGATGAACGATGCATAGATATTCTGTGCGTGAACGAAACCAAGAGGAAAGGATGTGACACCACGGTTCATGGTCCCTACACGGCATACTGGTCGGGAGTCCCACAAACCAGCCGAGGCTGTCAGGGAGTTGGTGTAATTCTTTCCTCTCGAATAGCTGAATGCGTGAAGGAGCATGAATGTGTAAGCCCAAGACTCCTCTGGATTAGGTTAAAAGTCGGACTCACTCGCTTGTTTATCCTTGGGGTCTATGCACCGACGGATCAGCGCGGAGGTGGGTCAATAAAAGCCCAACAAGAGAGAGAGGAATTTTGGGATAGCATGAGAGAGGTCTTGAATAAATGCGGAGAAAATGAACGGATCGTAATGTTAGGAGACTTTAATGGGTGGGTTGGAGTAAAGCGTGATGGGTATGAAGGAGTTCTGGGTACGTTTGGAGACGAGAGAGTGAATGACAATGGGAGAAGCCTGCTTGAAGTATGCTTGGAATGGAATCTTTACGTGACCAACACAATGTTTGACCACAAAAAGATCCATTTGTATACAAGAGATGAGGGTGAGTCTAGAAGTATGATTGATTTTGTAATTGTGGATGATAGACTGAGGAAGAAAGTGCTAGACACTCGGGCATACCGCGGTGTAGGCCTCGACACAGACCACTTTCTGGTCATAGCCCGAATGCGTGGCCTCTTTAAACGGTGGCGACACCGAGGGGCCGAGCCTACGAGTGTTTTGGACAGAGTAAAAGTGGAAAATCTACAAGTAAAAGAAAAGAAAGATGAGTATGTAGAGAAACTGAAAGAAAGTTTTAAAGGCATGGAAGAGTTAGGTGTGATTGAGGATTTTTGGGAGACATTTAAGAAAGGGGTCGTGAATGTTGCTATTGAGGTATGCGGGGTAGCTAAAAGAAGGAAAGGAAGAAAGAACTATAATGTGTGGATGGATAAAGATGTACAAAGGGCTGTGCAAGAAAAGAAGAAAGCGTGGTTGGATTGGTTAGCAACAAAAGCTAACCAAAAAGTTTGGAAGGCAACGGATAACGAGATAAAGGAAGCAAGAACGAAGTATAAAAGATTGAAATCAGCAGCGAAAGAAGTTGTGTCTAGAAAGAAAGAAGAACGAAAGGATGATTTTGATAGGAGGCTCACTGAAGATTTCCAGTCAAACATCAAGTTTTTCTGGAAATCGATCAAAACAGCCAGAGGAAAATCTAAAATCTACCTCGGAGCTGAGTACAATCAGGAGTCAAGATGGGAGCATTATAAAAGGAGAAGAATGTGTGTTAAAGAGATGGAAAGAGTATTTTGAAAGTTTGTTTGAAAGAGAGGAAGAACAGATACAACGTCCGACACCTTCCATGGAAACTGATATAAATGATGATGAAAGTGAGATAAGCATGGATGAAATAGTGAAAGCGTTGGAAAGAATGAGATTAGGTAAGGCTGCAGGGTATGACAGGATTACCGTCGAGATGCTGAGGGCTGGAGTGAAGTGAAAGTGAAAGTTGGGTATGGCAGAAGAAACATGAAAGCAGAATAAATGCAGTTGAGATGAGAGCGTTAAGAAGTATGATAGGAGTTAAACTGAGTGACAGGATAAGGAATAGTGAGATAAGAAAACGTTGTGGTCTGAAAGAAGATGTAGTGACAAAAATTGAGAAAGGTATGCTGAGATGGTTTGGCCATGTTGAGAGAATGAATGAAGAACGATTGACGAAAAAAGTGTATAAGGCGAGTGTAAATGAAAGTGCTGGAAGGGGTAGACCTAGGCGGACGTTTCAAGACCAAATCAGGGACGTCTTGGAAAAAGGCCAGGTCAAGAGTACCCTAAACCGAAGAGCATGTATGAAGGGAATAATGAAAGTGGACGAAGCGAAACAAGTATGTAAGGATCGTAGCAAGTGGAAAGAAGTGGTCTCTGCCTACCCCTACGGGAGAGAGGCGTGATTATATGTATGTATGTATGTACTAACATAGTCTTAAGCCTCACTTCACTAAAAAAGAATTTGTATTACTTTACATATGCTAGTTTTTAAGGTAACATAACTCTGGGCCATGGAAGCCTGAATTAAATGATTCATCATCATCATATGAGCCACAGGACGTCCACTGCCTAACAAAGGCCTCCCCCTTAGATTACCACAACGAGCGGTCACATGCCGCTCTCATCCTATGACTCCCAGCAAACTTCACCAGGTTGTCTGTCCACCTCGTTGAGGGTGTCCCACGCCGCGTTTTCCGGTGCGCGGTGTCCATTCGAGTACCTTTGTGCCCAAACGGCCCTCAGTTATCCGTGTGGTGTCCGGATTAAGAATATAGCATCACTCCATCTCCTCCCATGTAAAAGACGACTAAGGGACGCTTAACCAGAGGGATGGGCAGCAGCGTCCCTTTTGCTGAGCAGTAGCAATTCTGCGCTCACCAACCCGCTTGCCAAGCGTGGTGAGTATCGGCAAATTCCCCTCAAAATAAATGATTATTATTTAATTTACCTTCCATTATTTGTTATGTATGGTCTTTACTTATGTTGATACGAGATACAAAGAGACAAGAGTGATTTTTGTTTTTATCTTTATATGACAGAGTTCTCGGGTATGTTTACATCGAGTAACGGAAGTACTTTCGGAATTTTCAAATAAATATTAGGCGATGTTATCTTGCGCAAAAATATTTGACAGCGGGACATTTCCTTTTATGATGCCTGCTTAAGTTTGCTTGTTGTTTAATTGTCTGCGTGTGGTACCACAGTTAGGGGTGTCTCGATTATACTGTAAAATTGGGCTATTTGAGACCTATGTGATAAGCTAAGATAGAAAATATGTTTATTCACTTAAACTATATACAGGCACTTATGAAGTATCAATACTTTAGTTGCCGCGTTCAAGATGTAGATTGCAGATAGAGGCAAGAAACTCCGTGGTTACTCTTTTTAAATCATGTTAAAAATTTACAATATTTATGAGCACATTGTTGTAGAAATCAAGACTATGTGCAACGGCAACAAAAGGGTACTCGGCGTGGTACGCATACTTCAGCCTAGCCGACTGTCACGTTTCGGAAGACTTCCTTTACACGTTTTCTGCTTGTTTGCTAGTGCCAAGTCGATGGGTATGAGGACTATCTTGCAGTCTACCCCGTGAACAGTAAATCAGTCAATTGTAATTTTGTAATTATTAGATGTTTGGCTGGCGATTCGATTAAATTTTGTGCTGGAAATTTATTTCTGAAGCTAAAATATATATATGGACACACCTTCAGGTGAAAATGTGACCTAATAAAATCGCACATAACTCACTCAATTTTGCGCTTTATTAACCAATAAACAAAAATATAATATGCAAAAAACCACTATACACTAATAGGTAATTTACTAGTTGAATTTATTGATACGAGTGGTCGGCCAGAGGCCGAAATTCAGCCGTAATTCATAATATTTTTTAAATTTGTGTTAATGTTTTTTTTATACATATCATACATACATTTCAACTTTCTACACTCTTCCTTCATATCAACTTTAACACGCAATGTGCGTAAAAAGGGATACAAAGTTAATTCTTCATGTATTAATATATAGATGAGTTTCTTTTTTATATTAATTCTTTCTACGTGACTTTATCCGTTAAGGAGACTCTTTGCTGGCTAACTTCATGATGTAAAACTTTCTTTGCATGAAGCGCGCCCCCTGACTATGTATTTTAAAATTTCATCAGTTTCTGATCATCAGTTCTTCCAATCTCGTACAAGTATGGCAATAGCAAAATTAAACAAACAACAACAAGAAAAATTATAGGAATATAGCAAAATAATACGAAGCCAGCATAGGCCCCTATCTCAGCATTGTGCTGCAATATTAAATGCTGCAGCGTTAGTATACTGATAGGGCTAGATTATAATGAAGCCACGAACAATTACAGAAGTATAACTTAAAAACCATTGTACCTAACTAAAGTGATCACCAACCAGCCTGCCAAGCGTGGTGAGTACTGGCAAATCATCATTTCGGCCGAATGAAGTACACTGCCTGTGTCAGGCCTCCCCCGTAGATCACCACAACGACCGATATGAGTGTGTTGTGGGCTCATTGGGGGGTTTTGCCATAATCGCCACGCTTGGCAGACGGGTTGGCGATTGCAGTTGAGCTGTTAATGTACTCAAAGGACGCTGCTGCCCATCCTCCGGCTAATCCCTTAGTCGACTTTTACGACACCCACGGGAGGAGATGGGGTGGTGGTATTCTGAGCCGGCACCGCACGGCTACTAAATACCCCTCCATAATGACGTGGCAATTGGACGTCCACTGAACGATGAAAGTGATATCATCTAAAAAAAAACAATTGCTACGCTATTTACCTTCACATCGTTTCTGTATCAGTTATCAACACAGATATGCTATTATATCAGAAAGATATCCGTTCCGCACGTTTTGTTGATTAACTTATTCAAGACCATCACGTGTTACGGTTTCCCAGCCGCCAGGAAACTAAAACCACACCGCAAATTAATTTTAATATAGTGAGTATTATGTCGTATTTCAAAAGGTAAAAATTACGTAATGCAAAAAAAGGCTACGAATGGAAAAAGAAATATCGCTTATTTGAAATAGACTAAAATGAAATAGAATATCAACATAACTTCAATATTTTACTGGTAGTAGGTATCTTATTGCAATAGTCCGGCTAGGCTGGGAGGCCTCTTGGTTCGCTGGTGCGTAGATTGGAAAATCTGCGTGCCTACACCGAGCGACCCACGAGATGACGGTGGCGCGCATGTGGTCACGCGCTGCCGTGTGCGCATAGCACAACACACCGGGACGCTACGGGGATCCTTTACAAACCCCCCGGGGGATTGTATTGGATCCCCCGGGTGGTGACCGCTTTACAGTCACCCTCTTCAAGATGTGCCTTTAGATGTGGCATCAGTGGGCGGCTCTAGTGTGTAATCATACGAGGACCTGGAGCCCTGGACCCCCCTTAGGTGCCGAAAACGCCCTTCCCCGGGGCGGAGGAGGTTCATGTTGAATTTCCATTAGGGACCAATAAAAAAGTCTCTTATTATGATAGTCCGGCTAGTAACACCGCAGTGCCAGATATTCGCCGCTATACAGTGCTGTTTACATAAAAGTTTAGACCTTACCGTGTAGCGGTTTAAAAATAAAAAATATTAAAAAATTACTGGTCATAAGAAACTAAAAACCTAATGTCACGAGGTCACGAGCAACGTGCAGGACCTGTCCTGTGTAGCATTACAATTGTTAGAGCAGGTGGGATGCTGAGCACCAGACGAATAACTTCTTCGTTTCGTCACTGAATTGTACTTATACAAAGTGTCCAGTAAGTAGCACGACATACTGCAGGGGGTGAGAAAATTTAAATAAAAATTGTATTTCTTGAAAAAAATTTAGTTTTTAATAGAATAAAGACTTATCAATGAGTAAAGTCACTCCTCTCTAGAGGGCGCGCAACGCGAACATTGGCTCCGTAGTTATTTATTGTAAATAAATCAAAACCACAATATTTTGCAGTGAAAATCGCCAAAATCCTTAACAGCTTAGTGATAAATCGGTTCAAGTGTGGACAAAAGCGAATTCTTAAAGTGAATCATATAAACTTAACTTTAACAAACAAAGCCCATAACAAGTGTCAAGTGAACAAAACTAATGCTTTAAAAGCTATAACAAGTTAAAATCCGCTAGAAACTGAACTGGCTATAAATAATACTTCGTCCTGAGAACTAAATAACCGTGAATATCACCAAAACCTTCGTATAAAGTGCATTTACAAAGTGGCGAAAACACGTGTTACTAATTAGCAACTTATAACAAAGAGCTGAACTTTGTACCATACGTCACTATAACACGTACAGAGAAGTGCGTTGCTTAGAAACTGTATAACTATTTCACCGTGTTATACCAAGGACCGATTGACCTAGTGGCGAATACTGTAGCCTCGCCCTCAGTGTTCGTAGCGGTTCGCACCTCAACTTCTGCTCCACTTTTTGTGAATTTATAAATAATTTATTCTTATTAATTTATCTCAGCTCTGTGAACTAAAATGGGACAACAGAGTACACCATCAAACTTCATTGAATTAAGTATGACACAGTCTTTCTCCGATTCGGCTTTGAATCTTCCTGATAATGTTGAAGAACATTTAAACGTTACTAAAAGATTTAAACGAAGACTTGTTGATGATCATTCGGAATGTTTTGTAAAGTTTATGTCACAAATGAAGTCTATGTTTACTACTTTTCAAGAGCAACAGAATCAGAGATTGGACGTTTTTAACCAGTCAATTAACTCTATCAAAGAATTGCACTCTGAATTAAAAAGATCTGTTGAATTTATAACTACGAAATACGATGAATCTTTTTCAAAAATTGAGCAACTTTTACAAGAAAATAAATCCTCTAAAAAACAAATATCACTTCTAGAACATAAATTGGAGTATCTAGAAAAAAATACCAGAGTCTCGACCCTCGAAATACGCAATATTCCTAAGACAGAACATGAGACAAAAGAACAGCTCATAGGCATGGTTATGGAATTGGGTTCGGCGATTCAACTCAACGCGAATATAAACAAAACGGAAATACGAAACATTTACAGAACAAAATCTAAATCTGAGGCCGTTGTAGTTGACTTTACAACAGTCACTAGGAAATCTGAAATTATTACTTCAGTTATCAACCATAACAAATCACAAAAAAATAGAAAAGCACTACCGTTAAACACCAACAACATCAATATCAAAGGACCCCCCATTAATATTTATGTATCTGATTCGTTGACAGGAAAAACAAGACAGCTATTCTACTTGACTAGACAACTAGTTAAAACACGGGGATTTCATGGATGCTGGATATCTTTTGGAAAAATATATTTGCGAAAGAGGGACTGTGACTCACCTATTCTAATAAACAATTCTGAAGATTTGGACAAGATTATATGACTGATTTTATTTCCAGTCACACAGTTAGCTATTGTTGTTAAAAAAATATACTTAAAAAATAATGTTAATTCACTGTACTTTTACACCATCCATATCAACACAATGTTTTTGAACTCTTCAAGTAAAATAAAATATACAGACTTACACAAACCTCACACATACACGTACATGTATAATATCATGCCTCTCCCCCGTGAGGATAGCCTGAACACACTGAGGGTTACCTGTTACGACCCTTACGTACTATTTTTGCTTTATCCATGTTCATACTTACTATACACTAGCGCTGGTTCTAAGTACTATGCACCGTCCATCTTATACCTATTACCCAAAACTAAAATAATGTTCAAATTCCTTTATTTACTCTTAATTTTTCCTACGAGATTTATTTATTACAATGCTCTCGATGCTAAATGACTTACTAAATAATCTAGATCAATTTAACGTATCTGTTTCAGTCAGTTGTAGCCCTGAAGATTCTTACATGCACATACCAATTGCTACAGCCTACCTTATAATTCTACAACAAAATATACGCAGTATAAACTGTAATTTTGACGAATTTACTGTGCTTCTGACGAGAATGAAACTCAAACTTGACGTGATCGTGTTATCTGAGTGTTGGCTCCAACAAGTATTGGATCTTCCTACTGTAACTGGATACAACTCGTATAGAAGCAACCGAAACTTTAACCAAAATGATGGAGTAATAGTTATGGTTAGTAACCTACTTAATTACACAATAGAGGAACCATACATGTCTGAATGTAACTGTTTGCTAATTAAATTTGGAACAGACACTGTTATATTAGCAATATATAGGTCTCCATCATTTAAAAATTTGGATATCTTTCTACAATCCCTCCATGTTCTTGAACAATTATCGTTATTTCAAAATGTAATTGTAGTGGGTGATATAAATATCATCATCATCATTTCGGCCGAATGAAGTCCACTGCTGGACACAGGCCTCCCCCAAAGATCACCACAACGACCGATATGGATATGTTGTGGGCTCATTGGGGGGTTTTGCCATAATCACCACGCTTGGCAGGCGGGTTGGCGATCGCAGTTAAGTTGTTAATTTACTCGAAGGACGCTGCTGCCCATCCTCCGGCTAATCCCTTGGTCGACTTTTACGACACCCATGGGAGGAGACGGGGTGGTGGCATTCTGGGCCGGCACCACACGGCATAATATAAATATATTGAATGCAGATTCTAATGTCTCATCATATTTAGATATTACTTCATTTCATGGACTACTACCTGCACATAACCTTCCTACAAGGGGGGAAAGTTGTCTTGATCATGTCCTTGTTAAAACTAAGTTACAGGCTTATACACTCAACCTCCAAACCTCAGTAACTGATCATGAAGCCATTCTATTTTGTCTCAAAGCCACGGGTTCTAAAAAGCCCTTTAATAGTAGTGTAATCAGGAAAATGAACTGGGCTGGGATCACCACCGATTGCTCAAATTTAGACTTTAGTCAAGTTTACGTCGAAAGTGACTTGAATCTGGCGACCAATAATTTTATTGAACTACTGTCTAACCTAATACTGAAACACACATCGATTATTAGGATCTCACGAAACAAAACCATCTTAAAACCCTGGATTACTCTTGGGCTACTAAGGTGCATTAAAACCAGAGATAAAATGCATATTAAAACAAAAAAGGAACCACATAATGAAGTCATGACTAAAATATATAAACGTTACAGGAACCATTGCAATAATCTTCTTAAAAAGCTGAAACGTCAATATGAACAAGATCAACTAAAAATGGCTAAAGGTAACTCTAAAATGTTATGGGATTCTATTAAAACTATAACAAATTATAATAAAAAGCGTGAATCGCCTCAAGAACTAATAAATGCAGGTCAATCCACACAGTCATCCATTAATAATGTTAATACCTTCTTTTCTACAATTGGTAAAGTACTAGCACAGCGCATACCCTCGAATATCCCATCTTTCAATGGTATGCTTGTTGACAGCAGTACCTCTCCCTGCAGCTCCTTCGTACTACTCGGAGTAGATAATATGGAGGTTAAAAATACTATCCTAAACCTAAAGAGTGATTGCTCGCCTGGGTGGGACACCATATCATCTGATTTCCTGAAAAATATTGTTGAACGGGTGGCTCCGGTGATCGCTGATCTCATAAATCGCTGCTTTGAAATTGGTGTCTTTCCTAAAGCACTAAAAAAGTCAATTATACACCCCATATATAAGGCAGGGGATATGGGCTGTGTCAATAACTATAGGCCTATTGCTATCCTTTCTTCACTGTCTAAAGTGTTTGAGCGTACCATTAATTGTAGACTAATCAACTTTTTAGAGTCAAATCAAATACTTGCCGACACACAATATGGATTCCGTGCACGCAAATCTACTGATGATGCTTTACATACTTTTACTGATTTCTTGGTGAGAAATATAGATGCTAGCAAAAAATGTCTGACCATCTTTCTTGATCTTGCCAAGGCTTTTGACACAGTCTCTATCCCCACCCTAATTCATAAATTAAACTACATGGGCATACGGTCAAATGAATCAAAACTTTTAAATGACTATTTGTCTGATCGCAGACAGCGAGTGAGAATCGGTGACCACTTGAGTAATGAACTTTCTATCGAGCACGGAGTCCCTCAAGGTAGTATTCTTGGCCCCACGCTGTTTCTGTGTTACATAAACGAGTTATGTCAACTTAAACTTCAAGGCTGTAAAATAATATCATATGCGGATGACACGACACTTACATTCTCGGGTGATTCTTGGGACGAAGTTTATTCCTTAGCTCAAACTGGTTTTAACACGGTCTGCCATTGGCTTGCTGCAAACTCACTCACACTAAATCCAGACAAGACCAAATACATCCCTTTTGAAATTAGAAGCTCAGGAAATTTACTACTTGATAAGCAAATATATGCCCACCAGTGTGCTTTCCCTCCATTGCCTCAGTGTAGTTGTCCATCTATACATTCAACACACAGTATTCGATATTTGGGTGTAACCATTGACAAGAGATTATCATTTAACGAGCACATACACAATCTATCTAAAAAAGTGCGGAAGCTAACATATATTTTCAAACAACTTAGACAGGTAGCAGACGTTAAAATATTCAAAATGGTGTATTTTGCCCTAGTGCAATCTATCCTGACATACTGTATTACATCTTGGGGAGGTACAGATAAAACTAGAATGTTGGAAATAGAGCGAGCCCAAAGGCTGATTCTAAAAGTTGGCCTTTCCAAGCCACGTCTTTTTCCCACAGCTACACTGTATCAGGAAGCGGAGGTCTTGGCTGTTAGGCAGATCTACATCCTTTCCATTATACTCCGTCAACATATGGATGTACCTTCCTTCGATCTTTCTAAATCAACAACTAGGAGGCAGTATGCAATATGTAACACCAATAAAACTAAAACAGCTTTTGCTCAAAAATTTTATACTTTTCGAGGAGCCAGACTTTACAATACATTAAATAAAGAATTAAATATTTTTAATTACAATAAATCCAAATGTAAATTAATAATAACAAACTGGCTATTAAAATTGAACTACACTAAAACGGAAGAGTTGCTCGTCATAAAAACGTAGCTCGAACACAAATAAAGTGCCTTTCCCCTCTCATTTATTCATATGCACTGCCTCTCACCTTTACACAAAAACACATGCACACATACACTTCAAACTCGCACTACACTTCACACATATTCAAGAAAATCATTTTTCATCCGAAATGATTCCCGTTTAGAACATAACAAGTATAGTATTATATAACCGCTTTTCATTGTACCTAGTGCTTTGTTTATACGTATAAATTTATCACACTTTCCTATAGGGGGGAGCCCTGGTGTCCTGAAATACAGGCCTTGGCTTAGTTTAGGCACCAGTCTCCCACAAATAAGCATTGTTTATCTTGTACTATTGTTTTTAGGTTTGTTTAAAATTAATACTTTTAGGTTTTATTTGTGGAAGAAAATAAATATATTTTTGATTTTTGATTTGATTTTGAAAGTCACTAACACTAACTATTCACAAATAATTTGAGGTAAAAAAAAAACTAGAAAAGGAATTTTTCATTACGAGATGCTTAAAAATTTGTGTCAAGGTAGAGATTTTTCGATATTTCGGAAAATTTTGTACTACTGTAAATCCGTAAGATTTTGCTGAACATATATTGTATTTTTTTGGTAGGTATTGACCCAAGCTCTCACCCCCTGCAGTATGTCGTGCTGTTTACTGGACACCCTATATGAAATATAAAAAGAAATAAGATATATATAGTACTTTCTTCTGATTGAGTATTTATCATATATTTATTATGTTTATGTATGAATCCAATATTCTTATGGATTTTTTATATTGTATTGGATAAAGTATAGTATATGGTTGTATATATGGATTATTTATAATGTGTTGTATAAAGTATTATATATTGTAGTATATGTGTGCATATTATTTAAGTAATTTATGGAATAAATACCTATTTGTATTATATTTAATAGATTCACTATTTGGTTATATATTAATATAATAAGTACACCTCGGAATACCCCTTTGTCTTTGTCCATCTTTTTCTTATCCATCCAAAGGTTGTCTGTGAGAAATCGCTAATAGCGATAAGACCGCCCATTGTACAATTACTGTTCATTAAATTATTCCTAGTAGTTGTTTTTAAAATGGTGTACAATAAAGGATATTCTATTCTATTCTATTCTAAGATAGCTGCATTAATAAAGTCTGTGTTGCCCACGAACCCTTTACCGCTTTCTAGTGTATAAGGAGGAAGAAAATCTCCCCAGCAATCCAGCTGACTTAATACAATACATATTGAAATAGTTAGCTTCATATTCGAAATACTAAAAACAGGGTGGTTGCTACTAACTATAGCTTCTGTATTCGTACATAATAATCATAATTCTACAAAAAATATTGACCCTAATGACAATCAAACTATGTTTTCAGGTCGAGTCAATGATTTCGTGCACGTCTTACCTAACTACTTATAAGTTTCGAACAAATAACGGCTAACGTAATTCGAGAACATCTGCCTGATTTGTACATAACTTTGCAGTTTGCCCTATTTTTCTATACAAGTACTGAGAGAAAAATAGAGAGTGTCCCACAAACAAGTAATTAGTAAACTCTCCGTGTGGTGTCCGCATTAAGAATATAGCACCACTCCATCTCCTCCCGTTGATGTCGTAAAAGGTGATTAAGGAACTCTGAACAAGAGGGATGGGCAGCAGCGTCCCTTCTGTGGAACCGCAGCCATTCTGCGCTCATCTGCCTATCTGCCAAGCGTAGTTAGTATTGGCGAATTCTCCCTATCTGCCAAGCGTAGTTAGTATTGGCGAATTCTCCCTATCTGCCAAGCGTAGTTAGTATTGGCGAATTCTGCCGAAACTGACGACACAATTATGGAAATCTATGGGAGAGGCCTTTGTTTAGCAGTGGATTTACAAATGGCTGATATGTTGATAATGATGATGAAATTGAAAAAGGTTGGTTATCTCTCTACGATACGCTTAAAGGTCATTGTCCGTTTTCCCCCTGCCGTAGAAACATACTATAAGTTGATCTCTCATTGCATGGACAGCCTATAGAGTGCAAGATCTGCCTATACTGGAAATATATAGCTTGATATGTAGCCGTGTGTAGTACTTGCTGGTCGACATGAAGATATGATAAGCCCCAACCCTGAGATCACGACGAGATCCCGATTTGTGACAGTATGGCGAGAGAATATCGTGGTCAACGGTTTTCTGAACACAGTAATTGAAAAAAAGTAAGTTTCAAATTCTCCATAGCGCACCTAATGTCTTCTACGACTTTAATAAGAACAGTAGATGTGCTGTGAGGTCTGTGACTAAGCCGGAAGCCGGATTGGTACTGGGATAGCAAGTTATTCTTGAAAATGTAGATTTGTTTGTGAAATACAGCTTCTAGAACCTCGGAGGGAGTATAGAAATGATTAGCTAATCTGGGTTTAGAATTTTTGGATGAGGGATTTTGAAAGCCTTGCGCCAGTTTAATCACTGAACCTCAGTTTGCAGAGAAAAATGCATGATATGTGTAAAAACGGTAATAATACTGTCAAGAACGACCACTATCGTCGTACTGCTGCAGCTTTGGACTGCCAAGTATAGGTGTATTGTAGATTTGTATGTGTGTGTATGTTCGCTTAATATAACGTAAGCTATTCCAGCTATCTTGGTATGACTAGCAATTCTTCTGTCTCCTTGTATGAAAGTTTCTGTAAGTAGCTGGAAGTTTAACTTCGTTTTACTCACAATCAATATTTAGATTATTGAGATAATATCAATCATCATCATCATCATATCGGCCATACAACGTCAACTACTGAACAAAGGCCTCCCCCACAGATTTCCACAACTGTGTCATCATATTGGGGGGAATTTGCCGGTACTCATCACGCTTAGCAGGCGAATTGGTGAGCGCAGAATGGCTACTGTTCCACAGAAAGGACGCTGCTGCCCATCCCTCTGGTTAGAGTTCCTTAGCCGCCATTTACGACCTCCATGGGAGGGAGTGATGCTATATTATAAATCCGGACACCACACGGATAATCCGGATAATATAAATACATATTTAAAAGTAGCAGACACACATATTTTGACTTTGAGAATTGAGACGAAACGACACAATGAACGAACTAAAACACAGTTTGGAGAACTAGGTCTGCAATTTCTACACACAATAATATTATACCATATATACCAGTACAATACACCACCCATGGACATAAATCTCAGATTTTACGACACAAATCTCGTCATACACTGAGCTCATTCCAGAATTAAGCCTTCGATGTCACGGTGCTTATCGCCCGACCCAGATTAGAAGGCGACTAAAAAGAGCCAAGTTTGGTTACTATGTAATAAAAGTTACACATCGGCGATCGGCGTTCACAGGTTCGAATCCCAGTGGAGTTTCTATTATTAAGTTGAAGAAGTTACTGTTACATAATGAGCATATAGTCTTTAAGGCCTATTTGACAGTGTGAAGTAGTGCGATAATAATTAGTTATTGACGGCCGCTTGTTCAAGCCCGAATTTAGCAGCGATATGAACTACGTAGTGTTTGAGTAAGCTACTCTTCATTTATATAGATTTATATAAGCCTATGACAAGCATGTCATCTATAGAAACATAAGTAGATAAGAGCAGGTCGCATAGCACGGCAACTGGGGTTGTGTTTTGGTTATACTAAACTTATTGTAAATAGTGACGATGTCTACTATTCGTCGTGCTCTTGTTTGTCGTTCCGTCTCTGTATGAGCAGGGGTCTTTTACTTGTAGTGGAACAGATACAAGTTGATGTTATTATATTAGTACGCATTTCTTAGAAGTAACACCTTAAGTACATACAAATCAAAATGGAATGATTATCTTTATTTAAAAAAAAGATTTTAAGTATCGAACTCAGTAAGTGTTCTTCACGGCTGACTCGTAAAACTGAGCGAGACTCAGCGCCTGGCCGTCCATCAATAGAGCATAAAACCTTCTGCTACAAAAACTTTTCAGATAAACGTAGGCTGTAAAACTGCGGGGGTAAAGCGTAGAAGCTTTGGATAGTCACTGTAATAAAACATGATTTCATAGTTATGTACGAGTGCTACTATGATATCATATACGTATTTCAAAACTAGATTTCAGTTATAAAAAGCGTTTTTGCTAGTTAGAACGTGTTGAAGCTAGTTGTTCCAAGTAAAAACTGCAATTTACTGGTAAAATAATTTTAATGTTTGCTAAAAGTACGTTCACGCCACGCTGCGGCTAGCACGCACCACGGTATGGTCGTCACCACGGGATGCAGCCTGTTCCGTTTTCTGTACATACTTCAAAACCGTCGAAGTAGACTGCGAAACATATGGATCAGCATATGTTTTGTAATTACTCTACCTATTATTAAAATATGGTGAGCTTAAAACAAAAATGTTCCAAACATATTTTAGGCCCAGTTCCTACACAGATCCAAGGATTATTTCGAAATTTGCTTACCTACATAAAAGTTGATTTCGGGAAAGTAGGTAACTACGTTGTAGCACACAGCTTGTAGGCACCCGGCCAGCAACCACTCCAATACAATTGCGAGCTTCGTGTCTGCGTCAGATGGAGTAGAGCATTTAGGTATTCTGTTTGCATTAAAGGCATTTTGTAATGCAAACAGAATGGATTATTATCTGATTTAAGAAATGCCATGTCTACAACAGGCGGCCACCCACGGCTCTCTAAAAATAGTAAGAGAGTACGTCACGAGGTTAGGCAGTATCCTTAGTATAATAACACCTATAAGGACAGTAGTTAAATTGCATGTGATGTCGGGATTAAGAATGTACTCGTAGCACCACTCCATCTCCTCCTATGGATATCGGAAAAGGCGACTCAAGGAATTAAACCGGAGGGATGGCAACAGTGTCCCTTCTGTGGAACTGTATCCATACTGCGCTCACCAACCCGCCCGCCAAGCGTGGTGACGACAGTGAGATCCATGGGGGTAGACTTTGTCCGGCAGCGCGTGACCACATGCGTACTACCGTCCTCTCTTGGGTCGCTCGGCGTGGGCACGCAGATTCCCCAATCTACGCACCCGCGAACCCAAATGTCCCCCGCCTTATAGCAACGACAGGGGGTTTAGGCGTATGGGAATTAGGCGCTAGGGCGGTTATTACCCCAGCGCCGTCTCCTCCTTCTTCGAGCGGGATCGGCCCTCTCACGATCCCGCTCTGCGGTCTCCTTCTGGAGCATGACGCTCTCACAGATACCGTTTATTTATTGTTTTTCCATGACGGTCTCCTTCTGGAGCTTGACACTCTCACAGATACCGTTTATTTATTGTTTCTCCATGAAAAGTTTTGTATTCCATGGACATAAGAACGAAGCGAGGGTGGGGCAGTAGTATAGTAGCCCTAGCACGAACCACTTGCGAGAAAGTATACGTATCGTAACGTCCATCATCATCATCATCATATCAGCCACAGGACGTCCACTGCTGAACAAAGGCCTCCCCCTTAGATTTCCACAACAAGCGGTCACATGCCGCTCTCATCCAACGACTCCCAGCGACCTTCACCAGGTCGTCAGTCCCCCTCGTTGGAAGCCGTTCCACGCTGCGTTCTCCGGAGCGCGGTCTCCATTCGAGAACCTTTGTGCCCCAAAGCCATCAGTTCTACGAGCAAAAAAAAATTGTAACCTTAATGTGAGTGAATTTTGAATCGAAAATACAACTATCCTATAGCATTTTTGTTTAACTTTATACGACAAACACAATTCTTATCATACATAGGTATGAATAAAGTCTTTTTCAATTCAAAATTCACTCACAATAACGTTACGATACGAATCCTTTTTCACAAGTTGTTCGTTCTAGGGCCATTGTACAGAAATAAAATGTTGCTACATGTTCACAGACATATGTATCCACTCGTCAAGTTTATCATTAAAACCAATGTTTATTTTCACCAAACATGTTTCAACGCATCAAACAATAATTCCGACATTCTACGTAAGTGAGATAACTATTCCACACTGGTATTGCGTCTGTGAGCTAAATAAAGCTAACTATGATAAACTTTGGGGGCACGCACGTAGCGAACGCAATCACAAACAGTGAGAATAACACTTGGCCAAAATAGCGTTAGGAAAGCCGTAAAGTTGTGTAAAATATTGCTGTTTCTATGTGGATTGGAGAAGGGAAAGTTATGAAAACACGTAATTTTGTCTGCGGTACATTACTTAATGTGCTTAGAAATGAACGCTGGCGTTTTATTCTAGTTACATTGATAGTAAAAAGCCAGAGACACAAATAAATTGATAAATGTACTTAGGAGCATCTGAAGGCCAATTCTCGTAATATAAAAATGTTCAAAATATAGTTCTAGTCTCAGTGTCAAACTTGTCACAAATGGTATTCTCCTAAACTAACAAACAACGTCAAACGTGAAGTTACACTGTGATGAGATCGAAAATGGATCGAAAGTTGATCGGAGTCAAAGCGGTATTCTGCTAACATTTCGAACTGTCACATGTACTAAATTTTCGTTAAATAAACGTCAAAATTGAGATCAAAATGAGACTAGATCGAGATTATACTGAAATCTGACTGAACTTTAAGAGTAGCAGAATACCATTTTTTCGGTCAATTCATAGTTTAATCTCAGTTCGATCAAGTTTCAGTCATAGTGTAAATTAATTACGAGAATTGGTCCTCAGGCTGTGGGCAAGCAGTGAAGAGCTGGTTCGCTAGATTAGAGATAGGAGTTGGCTGAACCTTCAGCAGTAAAGCAGTAAAGCTGAACGACAAAAATAAGACTTCCAATCTCTGCAGCAGTATTTTTAATAATGTCAGACAATGTTCTTCTTCTTCTCTTAGATTATGGCTTCTGTAGAATATTTTCCACAGTTTCGCCAATGTCAAGTATAAGGCAACGTCGTACGGTATTTAGATTGATAAATCTTTACATATTCATAAAATATTTCCCAAAAATGAAAAAATTCTAAAAAATATGTCGGCAACGTCGTACGGTTTTTTTTTACATACAATATTTTTGACGGTACAGCTGACGCCTGTCAACCTATCTACGATTGGCTTTCTGCGCTGCTGGTCACTGGTTTAATCCCAGCACAGAACAAATATTTGTATAGCCCACAAATAATTACGGGTCAGGGTTTTTGTATCTCCTTATCAGCCAACAACATCCACTGCTGAAAAAAGGCCTCCCCTTAATACGACCGGATACATGCCGTATGTCATCATTTTGGGGGGAATTTGCAACTGTAGTGCAAAGGCAGTCGGGTTGGTTAGCGCAGACTAGCTACTGTTTCACAGAATGGACGCTGCTGTCTATCCCTCTGGTTAAGAGCCACTTAGTCACCTTTTACGACAATCACGGGAGTAGATGGAGTGGTGCTATATGCTTAATCCGGACACCACTCGGATTACGCGTTTTGTTCGAATAACATACATCATAATTTCTCTTGATCAATGGTAAAAAGCACTTTCAATATCATCAAGCAAATGTAAGTAGTATACCCGTATAAATAAACTACGGTGATGGATGTTTCCGTTCAATTAATAAAACAAAATTAAAGACTTAACACTCATCCGGTATTCTTCATCGCAAATTTTTGTGGAATCTATGGAGGAAAACTGTCTGCTTTAGGTAGCAAATTGCTAGTTTTAATGGACAGTCTGGTCCTTAGTTACATACAGTGTGAACAAACTTAATTCTTAACAGTATCTGTTCTTATTTATTCATGTGTACAGAACGGCACACATACAATTCATCATAATCATATCAGCCAAAAGACGTCCTCTGCTGAACAAAGGCCTCCCCCATAGATTTCCACAACGAGAGGTTACATTGTGACGAAGTCATCCTTCATCTTCATTTCAATCAACCTCTTTCATGACTTCATACCTTTTTATTTCCATCACTGTCCACCTCACGATTCATTCTTTATTCAAATCAAAATTCGAATTTATGTGACATAGAGTCGCTCTTCATGTTTTGATCATCATCATTAGACATTCGATTCTGAACGCTAGTGGTTCAACACACAGCTGTCGCTCTGACAAATAGTCTCCTGCAATATTACAATTACTTATTTTTAACCTAGCTTAAATATTGTGATAATAAGCTATATTTTAAAATGTATATAAACATCAGCATGAAGTGTTTGCAAGTTGTGAATATCAATATACCTATATAACATATATGCTACGTTTCATTGTTCTCGTTAACTGAACTCCATTACTTGATGCCGTGGAGAGAGCCTCCCAGTTGAGCTAACCGGGAAGGAACACGGAGGGAGGCACTCCGCGACAACATGCTGTCCGCATCCACTGGCTCCCAGCGACCTTCACCAGGTCGTCTGTCTACCTCGTTGGAGGTCGTCTCACACTGCGTTCCCCGACGCGTGTTCTCCACTCAAGAACCTTTTCACCCCAATGACCATCAGTTCTATGAACAATGTGCTCGGCCCATTGCCACTTCAGTTTAGTAATCCTTTCAGCTATATCGGCAACTCTAGTTCTTCTACGGATCTCCTTATTACTGATTCAATCTCGTAGTGAAATACCAAGTATAGCTTTCTCCATTCCACGTTCCATTTATTCGACTACAATCGAACAACAAGGCGAGTGATATACTCACCATTGATGTTAATGCCGAATCCTTTCCACTATAGTAGCTTGAAGGCATCCTCCATTACAGCGGTGAACAGTTTCGGTGAAATTATATCCCCCTGTCTCACACACCTGTCTGCAATGGAATTGCCCCCGTGCTCTGTTCATTTGCTCGGACGGACATGGTGGCGTTTCTGTATAAACACTTTAGATTCTTCTATTCTTCGATAGTCAATGTGGCACCACTGCAGAGATTGCAGCTCTGCCCAGGTTTCGATAGAATCGAAAGTTTTCTCATAGTCCACAAACGCTAAGCATAGTGGCAGATTATACTCCTTGGTCACATACATTTAACACTATGTATTCATTGAAACATATGCAGTTGCAATGCACAACAATAGTATAATCAATCACTCATCTTTCCCTGAAACTCGTTCTAACAAATACATCACACTCTGGTTTATAATCCAGACATCGCAACCGATCCCATGTAGGATCCCGATGTATATGATCGTGTTGCAAATACCCGTTGCTTTCGATTTCGACAGTAGTTCATCCTCATCATATCAGCCGACAAACGATGTCCACTGCTGAACAAAGGGCTCCCTCATATATTTCCAATTGAGTCTTCATTTTGTGAGGAATTAGCCAGTACTCAGCACGCTTGGCAGGCGACTTGGTGAGCGCAGTATAGCTACTTACAGAAGGGACACTGCTGACCACCATTCTGATTTAAAATCCCTTAGTCACCTCTTACAAAATCTACGGAAGAAGATAAAGTGGTGCTATATTCTTAATCTGGACACCACACGGAGCTTATATCGAAGAGCCCCGTTGTGTATATAGATCGAGTGCGCCTATTTTACCGTGAATATAACATGTGTCTATATGAACATAACTCTAAGATGCAGGCACTTATCGACAGACTTCTACACATTTACTAATTAAATAAGTGGAAAGGGATTCGCTTTGCTAATTAAATATTCATTTTCTAATATTTTCCTTCGGCAACTTTAGTTTAAACGGAACCTGAGTGCGCAGCAGAATAAAGATAGTAAAATAAATAAAATGATTGAATTAATAGTGAATAATAAAGGGTTGCTCACGTCACCATGGGTCGCAAATCGTCGTTACATTGGTGCAAATCGCTAATTCCGAAATCACATGCCTTGGGAAGCCACCATAAGAATTTCACTCAGTAATTTATCTGGTAATAATTATTAATCCCACATAATATTATATCCTTTTTTTAAATTATTATATACCAATAATTAGGTGCATGTCAAATCTGATTTTAACTATCGATGTTAACAACAACACTTCAATACATTCAACTAAAATAATATATGCTCAAATATACGATACGATATTACACCCGTATCCTTAGCAAGGAGGAATGATAGCGAATCTTAAAATTGCGCAAGTGTTGTTTATCTGGCTCGCATGTTTGTGCGAGTGTCTTGTTTACGAGATGCTGTGTTATCACCACAGCTGCAGCCGCTTCTGGTGTGCAATATGGCGCAAAGATATTTTATTGCGTCTGTAACACGGTAAGAAATTGATTAAATTTGAAATTGAAACCAATGTATCTTTTTGAATTATCCAAAAAAATCTAAAAAACATAAGCCAGTGACGAGTATTTGGGAACAACGCATACTGAGTTACAAAAAAGTAATTAATATTTCTGGAACAAAAAACCCTTTATCAAATTTATATTGAAAATGAGGCTGCTTCATTACCACCTTTTTCTTTTTCTTATTTTCTACTTTTTCGTTCGGTTATCTACAAAAGCATGAGTTTTTTTCTTTTTTAAACTATTATTTACTTTCTGTTTTTTAGTGCGGCTAACTACAAAAACGTGTTTTTCTTTGTTTTGCGCATGGCTGAATGTCCAAGTTGCCTGTCCGTAGTGTCAATAACTCCGGGTGGTCATTATTTACCCAAGCATCTTTCTTTTCGACGTTTAAGAAAACAAATTCTCCCTCCATTACGGATAAAATCATCTGAAGACTAAGACACTATTCGAGTGTCATCGCACTCTTGCCGCGGAAAATTAAATCGACATCTTATGGAGGTATTATTTTTTGTACAAGTTTGTGTGTCGATGAATTTATCATTTTTCCGGGCATCGGAGATGAAAATCTTTAAATTATTGATAAGTGTGCGAAGTTTCAAATCAATCCGACGTTTTGAAGGGGATTATAGATTCATAGATTCATAGATTCATAGATTCATAGATTCATAGATTCATAGATTCATAGATTCATAGATTCATAGATTCATAGATTCATAGATTCATAGATTCATAGAGTCATAGATTCATAGATTCATAGAGTCATAGATTCATAGATTCATAGATTCATAGATTCATAGATTCATAGATTCATAGATTCATAGATTCATAGATTCATAGATTCATAGATTCATAGATTCATAGATTCATAGATTCATAGATTCATAGATTCATAGGTTCATAGATTCATAGATTCATAGATTCATAGATTCATAGGTTCATAGATTCATAGATTCATAGATTCATAGATTCATAGATTCATAGATTCATAGATTCATAGATTCATAGATTCATAGATTCATAGATTCATAGATTCATAGATTCATAGATTCATAGATTCATAGATTCTTAGATTCATAGATTCATAGATACATAGATACACAGATACATAGATACATACCAAGCTAATAAAAGCGTGTTAAAAACAAAGGAATTTGAGAGTATGATGCCCACTGCTGAACAAAGGCTTCCGCCATTGATTTCCACAATGACCAATTACATGCCGCCCGAATCCAACGACTCCCAGTAACCTACTGTGCGTTTGACATTCTCTGCGTTTTCCTATTTTCTGCGTTTCGTATATTATGACATAATAATTTCAACTCAGCTTCCGCTGATTATAAAAGATCAATTCACAGTGTGCATAAAATGTGGCTTAACAATTGTACGAAATAATAAATTATAGGACTTCCGGACTTATAAATTATTATTGTAATGCTAAAAGGAGACAGGCTATAGCTGTCATTATTTAACAACTGTATCTCTACACTTTATGGCTTCTCTAAATCACGGCTTGGTTCCAACATAAACCGTTAAGTACCAACAGAGCGTTCATACTTGGTTAAAAGCCTACTTGACAAATAAAGTCAAATATTAGAACCAATAAATCCTTTCAACAATTTCTAACTCGAGAATAACTTGTTCTGGCAGTAATCACACTCAATGTCTTCACGGCGTCGTTAACATTTTAATGAAACGACGCTACGATGTGACACGGTGACTCGTCACTCAAGCGCTCGTTTCAGTGTTAATTCTGCCGGAACTGACAATTTCGGGAGATGGGCGTGCTGCCAATACCTTGTTATGAGTTCTGTCAGTTGTTGTCAAAAAGCCGTGCGGAAAGCGGTGCGGAAGCGTAAGGAAAATGCGGGAAATCTTTCTTTTGGATTGGGTATTACAGTAGTTGTTTAACTATTACAGTTTTTAAGAGGCAGCGGTGTGGCACTTCTGAATTTTAGAATGGCAATCCCGTCTACTGTTGTCTACGTACTGCTGTAGGATGACTTGCTGCGACCACGAACCCTGCAAAGTGTTCGAAACGTCAGGAAAAACAAAAATCTAAAATATACGCGATAGAATCCGTTTAAAAGTGTTTTATTATAATGTGTAATACTCGCGAAAACCTAAGACATTATTAGATGAGTAGACTGTAAAATGCTTAGTCTACAGAAGTGTTATTATAATGTTAGTATTATTTGATCTGAAATATATTTGACGGCACGGTTGGTGCAGTGGTTGATACAGTCGACTGCTGCGCTCCGGGTCGCGGGTTCGATTCCCGCACGGAACAAATATTTGTATGATCTGCAGGTAGTTGTTCCGGGTCTGGATGTATTGTGTGTGAAATGTATGTCTGTAAACGCACCCACGACACAGGAGAAAAACACAAGAAAATAAAGAAAGAAATAAAGTTATTTGTCCTCAAATGATGTTTTAACATTATAATAGCATATTATAGCAAGTGTCGGATTTCCCCACGACAAAAACAGAAAGGAAAATAGGTGTCCTCTTCTTATGAACTCCCTATACGTACCTATAACATATTTAATCGTTTAATTATATCCATCGTCGTGATCGTGAGCCACAACGACCGGTCTGGCTGTGTTGTGTGCTCATTGGGGGGTTTTGCCATATTCGCCACGCTTGGTACGCGAGTTGGCGATCGCAGTTGAGTTGTTAATGAATACTCGAAGGACACTACTGCCTATCCTCTGGATAATCCCATACCCGCCTTTACGACACCCACGGTATGAGATGGGTTAGCGTTCGTTCGTAGCCGGCACTTTATACCAGGCGAATTATATTATGTACTAGCTGGGACCCGCGGTTACACCCGCGTTTAATTTAAAAGAATTTTGAGTACTTCGACATAGACATTTGATATAGAATATATATACTGGATTTCAAGGGTTTTTTTTTTGCGCGGAACCTTAATTATTTTTCTAAAATAAAAGTAGCCTAAGTTATTCCTTATAACATCAGCTATCTGCTAGCGAAAGTTCCGTCAAAATCGGTCCAGCCGTTTCGGAGATTACCCGGAACAAACAGACAGACAGACGACAGACAGACAGACAAAAAATGTAAAAATTGTTTTTTAGTTATATGTACCGTATATACTTTCATATGCATTCAGTAAAAAGCTGTTATTTTGACATTACAAACAGACACTACAATTTTATTTATTTGTATAGATTACATATTGAATCATGTAGTTATGAATGCTGCAATGCTGTATTAAACGTATGTACATAATAACATAGGTACCGATATAAATGACAATATCATTCAAGGTCCTGAAAGTCGGCACTCAATGACACTAATAAAAATAAAGTAATAAAACACCTACAGCTATTACCCACATACATCAGCAGGTTAATTTAAAACGTGCAAGTCCGCAGGGGGGACTAACACCAGACAACGAGCGGATTGAACGATCGCCCAAGGCCGTTCTACTTGGCTTCGACAGGAAACTGTAATCATGTCCTAACTTACGCCACAATGGGATGAGAATCATCACACAATTCCCAACATCAAATTGTCGCCAATGACTCTTAAAGCCAATAGTCTGGTATGACCTGATAACCTTCTTTGAATGATTTTGTGACTTTAAATAGTACTAAGAGCTAGTTAAAGGGATATTTGATTTTATAACACTAACCACGATCTTGCCGTGAGGTGCCGGCTCAGAATGCCACCACCCCATTTCATCCCGTGGGTGTCGTAAAAGTCTACTAAGGGATTAGCTGGAGGATGGGCAGCAGCGTCCTTCGAGTACATTAACAACTCAACTGCGATCGCCAACCCGTCTGCCAAGCGTGGCGATTATGGCAAGACCCCCCAATGAGCACACAACACACCCATATCGTCGTTGTGGTGATCTTTGGGGGAGGCCTGTGTTCAGCAGTGGTTTCCATTCGGCCGAAATGATGAACTACGATCTCCTAACCACTATATCTCCTGTTACCCAGGATATAGTTAGTGTACTCGAAGGACACTGCTGCCTTCCTCCGGCTAATTTCATAGTCGCCTTTTACGACACCCACGGGATGAGATGGGGTAGTGCTCTTCGTAGCCAACGCACAAAAAAATGTCCTAGTTGCAACAAGGTCTGTTTAATAATAAACTCCGGATGTAATGTACTAGCTGTCAAATGATATTGCGTTAATTTAGCCAAAGAATCACACTACAGGATGTGATGCGCTTGCACGGGGCTATTGCATCCTTGCCGCAATGAGGCTTTGAATAAAAAAAAAATAAAAAAAGTTGACCGGATTTTTCACATTGAGATACTCCGTACAGCACGTCATGCCGCCCTGTCTCGGCTGTCATACAAATAACTATGACAGTCGTTACGGTGGACAGAAGCCCTACAGTCAGATATGCTATTTAACCTAAATATTGGTATCCGCTAGTAATTGGGTCAAAGGTATTATACAGCAGTCCTTCTAAATAACTGATATACCACAGAATCTGGTACGACTGAATGCCGATCCCAGCAAAGTTGAGAGATAACACATTTTTTTACGTGTAACAAGCCTAACAAAAGAATTGCATTTCCAATCCAAGGCTTTTACTTAAATTTATCAAACGTAAAATCCAGGTGCTCAAATTTCGCAGGAGTATTAGGTACTATCTATCATTTATACAATGACGAGTACATTTTGTTGATATCACTTGCTTTTGTTATTAAATAGGAATGTTTAACAAATCAAACACAACTTGAACCTATGAATTTATTTGCAGTAAACACATATTCAAACAGCTTTTGAAATTCGAAATGAGACGGTGCAAGAAAGCTGTGGAACTGGGTTGTGTCAACAGCAACCTGAAAGCCGTACTAAAGTAGGTCGGGTTTAACTTGCTAATGAGTGGGCATGCACTCAAACGATACACAACCGCTGCCTATAAAATGTAAATGTTAAAGAGTTCTATTTTCAAACGACTATTAATTAGTAGGTAATGGAAAAGGTCGAGTTAAAGAGATTGGTTTCATTGGTACTAAAGCTATGCTTGGGCTATTACGAGTAGCTTCGTGTCACGCTCATGTTAGTGTAGAATTTATGCACAACCAGGTACGGAAGAACAAAAAATATATTTTAAATACTACAAGAAGAATGTTTTAAACAATATCGATTTGTCAGTAGACGTTGGAACTAGCTTTGGTTCGACTGTAAGAAAATATATTTTCTAGTACAAAACTTTTCACCTCTGTCACAACTTATCAGAAGCAAACTGTGTGGTGTGGTGCCTACGTGGTGATCCCGAATAATCCACTTTCTATTATTCTTAAAGTCATGTTGATAAATTTCAAGATTTATTAGAACGTTTCAGGATTAGCCAATTGTTTCAATTACACTTGCGCGCCTTCGCTTCGCTCACTTGATAAACATAGCCTTTGTCCATCTCAAATAGTTTCATAACAGTAAAAGTATGTTCAGAATCACTTGAACACTGGCTTTATAATAGTATAGATAAACATAGGATGGCATCATACAAGCCATGCTCCAAGATGCTTACTCTATCAAACGTGAAGCTTTTATGAATATTAAGGGGAAAGGGAACAAGTTAAAGCTACGAAAACTTCAAAAAAGGTACAGGACATATGCCTTACAATATTTCGGCTATGCCAATCATTGTGTTTCCTAGTCCAATGTTAAGTTATCTGAAGTAACTGGTATATCGGCAGATATATTCTTATCTATTTGTCCATACATTGCGTTCAGCTATCGCCGAAAAAGCACATCACACTTGTGGATCTTTTGGGCTGACCCTAACCTTCTACTCCGTTACTGGCACATCGAAGAGTTCTTGTAGGTACCCTGTGATTATGCCTGCATGAAACTGCTGGTGATCATCTGGTACAGGATAAGCTGTTCCCAGGTGATTTGCCCAACGCATAGCAAGAGCGTCGCAGTCTGTTCTGTGGCGCTCATTGGTACCGAAGTGCCCTGTGAGTGCACCTAAAAGGTGTTTCAGTTGTACGGCACACACCTACTCACTTACGGCCAAATACTGAAGCGCCAGTTAATATTAAATCTCGCTTAAACGATACGAGAAACCTGTTTTTGGTACGAAACCGGGCGGCTCAAATATGTAGTTAAAGCGGCACTTTATATTAACTGGCGTCTCAGTATTCGCAGTTAGAGTTTAATTGCTTACTGATCACGCACACTTTGACGGTGGCACGTTGTAAGAAATACATTCTCTTATTTCTAAACTTCCGGATATATGGATATCATCTCTAGAGAACGGTTCAAACCAATAAATTGGATCATGCAAATAAAAGCCCTTGAAACTTAGTATATTTAACCTTTAACACTAAAACTTAAAAATGAGAGTTGCTTTTCGCGTAGTGAATCTTCTGGTCTAACACTACAGAATGGATTCGAATGGTGTCACTATTATATAGTATACTAGCTGGTGCCCGCGACTTCGTCTGCGCTGGATTAGTATTTTGAGTAGCTTATATAAGGGTGGCGTAGAAAAGAACATTATGACAATAAAATTATCACATAAATAATTATTGGGTCGCATTAGAAAAATATAACAGCCTGACAATATTGAGATGTTACAGTCGCTCTATAATAACTTAGCAATATTGTCAACATAAGAAATACGGTAATTAAGCACTGCAGAGCCCTAATGATAGACCCATAGGTAGCCACTGCAGTATGCTTCTATAAACTATATTTACCGATTTTTTACCTTCAGCATAAACATGCAGATTTTTCGCTTTGGAAACACGTGAGCAAGCCACATAGAGCTGACCGTGAGAAAAACATGGAGTGGCCAAATGAATGCCTGCTACCTTTAAGGTTTCACCCTGCGATTTGTTAATCGTCATTGAAAATGCGACTTGTTCACATAAGATATAGACATATACTGTGGCGAGCTTTTTTGTAGGACTATTTAAGATAAACATTTCCATCATATATTACGTATGTGTACCTAGCGATTTTGGCAGCGCACGCCAGAATAGATGGTAGATTTTTTCCTACTTACTTGACACTTATCGTCATATTTTGGACAATTCACACAATATCTTTATAAATTGTAGCCTATGTGTTATTCTGATGTATAAGCTATATTATTGTAAAGTTTCATTGAAATCCATTTAGTAGTTTTTACGTGAAAGAGTAACAAACATCCATCCATCCATCCATACTTACAAACTTTCGCGTTTATAGTATTAGTAGGATTCTTCGGTAAGGTTCGAGGCAATTATTTTACTCGAAAAATATTGTGACATATAATGAACTTTATGCACATTTAGGCCTACCACTGCGATGCTGGGGGATTGCTAGATCATACTAATATGGACACCCGTCATCTTCAGTCCCCGGGCGAGACTCGATGTCGGTAGAGTCGACCGTAATTCGTGCAATCATTGAGGCCTGTAGCCCAATTTCCCCTGGTATGTAATCCTGGTAATAGTTATTGAGGTTGGCACGTTGAGCAGGGGACGGACAGGAACGTGACGAAAGGTCTTCGAGTAATTAAACTGTTTGTTGGCGGACCGGTTTGAAATAGTTAGGCTTAGTGTTTCTTTGAAAAGTGGATGCTTTTACGCTTATATTTGCTGTGAGGTAAGATATTGAAACGATATATTAATATTTTAATGTATTGTATTTAAATTTGCTAAGCATATAATACAACAATTCCATGGTTGATACAATCATAGAACCATGGTTAACAAAAGAAAAAGATTTCGTATATTTTTATATATGCAAACATGACATTTTCAGCTTAAATACTAATAAATACGAGGACGAATCAAAAAGTAGTAAGAAAGACATGCTAATTGGTAAGGTAAAAAAAATTCTGGCAGGCATGGTTCAGATACATATTTGTAATATTAATAAAGAAATAAATCTTCGATTCTCTTTTGTTTTTTTCTGAATGTAGTCATTTGTTTGCTTCGTATTGTCCAAAGAACGTGTTCTCGAAAATGGAGAAAAACGAAGTGCGAGCCGTTATTAAATACCTCTGTTTAAAAAAGTTTTCTCAGAAGAGCTCCATCCAGGAAGTATGAATAATCCCATAATAAAACCATAATCTCCACGTTTGGTAAAACCATTGTAAACTGCTATAGCATTTGATGATCCCCCTAATAAAATCGTCACCACTTAAGAGAAGACCAACGGGAAGTTAGTGGTAATCGGGAAGTCTTATTTATAGCTGAGAACTCATATTCGGCGCTAAATAGGTTAAAGCCACAACAACAAGACTATTTCTGACATATCTTCTTTGATTTTTAGATATAATGTTGCCCTACACTATGACACCCTCTGTCTCACAGACTAAAATCTCACATGCACAAACCCCCAAACCTAATACAACTACCTGTAGGACACCTAAATATTTGATCCATGCGGGAATCGAACCCGCAACCCGTAGCGCAGAAAGCCAATCGCCTAGCCACTGCATCATCCGTGCTATAGTATATGTAGTAACAACTTTGAAATATCGAAGGTAACTTCTAGTGTATAATCTATGGGTAAGTTATAACTTGCCAAAGATGTGGTTGAATCATACTGATAAAACGGTCTTCAGGCACTTTATTAAATCTTTAATCGTCAATCAATCAATATAAGGCCGTGTGGTGCCGACTACGAATAGCACCAACCCATCTCATCCTGTGGGTGTCGTAAAACCCGCCTAGGGGATTGACCGGAGAATAGACAGCAGCGTCCTTTGAGTACATTAACAACTTAACTGCGATCACCAGCCCGTCTGCAAAGTATGGCGATTATGGCAAAACCCCCCAATAACCATCCAGACCTGTCGTTGTAGTGATCTTTGGGAGAGGCCTGTGGGCTTTGTATGGCTAAGTGATGATGATGTTGAATCATATGTTTTGTTGGATAATTCCAAAGCTTAAAATAAATATGTATTGAAACTATATAAAACTACAACATAACCTGATAACGGATAAAAAATCTAAATTGCCATTTTTATCAGTACTTTAACAAATTGATTGCTCCCTTTCCAATTACGAAATAGAAAATATAAAATAATGACTACCGAATGAATACCGATACGGACTATACAGTGATCATTAAGCGCAGGGTACGATAACATAAAAATAAATTAAAGAAATAGGAATAATAACGACGCCTTTTTTTAGATAGCAACTGTTCGTTGAATTATTTATCTCGGGTTTATCTGAGATCACGGTTTGGACGGATAGCTATCATATCCGCAGCAGATGTAAAGGGCGCAGGAGGGCGCTGACCGACCTCCGGCCTCCATGAGTTGCGGGACTGCGGGCTGGCGACTTGGGGCAGTCTTTGGCTCGACCAACAACAGGCCCGAAACGGCTGTGTGTCGTGTGCTGTGCGTGCCTACGTGCCTATGAAAAAGTTTATAGCGTGCCCGAAAAGAGTTTACAGAAACAATGAGCATTCTTGTTTATGGCTTCAAACGAGACCTCTTTACTGAACAAAGATAATAACATAAGTTTTCTTCCGCTGTACACAGATGCGTTTGTATTATTGATGTGGTAACATAAACTGGATTTGTATTGAGTACTTAGCGCTCGACGTAACAGATGGCGCTACGTCCTAAGCCATAGGTTATTAAATCTGGTCGTTGCCGTCTGGAGACACCTGTACCCCTAGTCCGACTTGCTTTCTACAATCGTAACGTAATAGTAAACTACACGTTGACCGCGTTCGGCGCTGCGATTGGTTGAAGGATTAGGAGTTATTGCAGCGCCGAACGCAGAAAACGTGTAGTTTACTATTACGTTTCGATTGTAATAAATTATAGTTTACAAAAAAACTAAAAACACGCTTGCGTAGATAACCGAACTAATCAAAGGAAATTATTTTTAATAAGTGTAAATTACATAGAGCCATTAACAAAAAAAAATTGTAAAATAACGTGGGGTGCTTGATGTCAATTGTGGTAAATATTTTTAATAGTAGCCTCATCATGAAAATGTCTGCACTCCACGCTTTTTAACACAATTTTTTTTATTTTTGTTAATTACTCTATTGTTATTTTAAAGTTATTGAAAGTTATTTTCTACTTTTTAGTTCGGTTATCTTTAAAATGGGTTTTTTAGTTTTTTTAAACTAAAATTTACTTTCGATTTTTTTTCTAAAAAAAAATCTGGTTTTTATTATTTAAATTTAAACTACCAAAAAAAACGTTTTTTGTTTTGCGCATGACTGAATGTCCTTGTTGCCTGTCCATAGTCTCGAAAACTCCCGGTGGAAATTATTTACCCAAGCATCTTTCATTCGACGTTTAAGAAAACAAATTGTTCCTACATTACGGATAAAATCATCTGAAGAATGAGACACTATTCAAGTCTCATCACACTCTTGCCGTGGAAAATTTAATTGACATCTTATGTAGGTATTATTTTTTGTGTATGTCGATGATATTATAGTATGCAGATTTTTATGTATGTATTTTTTTTTTATAATATACTTACCTGTCTTCTTTGTACCTCTTTTCAGTGCAATTCTTTTTTTACCCGAAGGTTGACTCCTAGAGCTGCTAAGTTCGCCATATGTACATTGTGCATAAAATAATCAGTAGATAAATAATAGATATTCAAATGAATATGTGTAGATATTGCCGTAATTACAAACGGATTAAAACGTTCCTGGTGTTACACAACTGTATGCAAATTAAATGAATATTAATCCCAATTGCTTTGCGCAATAGCGCATATTGGACGCAGGTTTAAACGGGAATCTTGTGAAAAAATTAATTACCGACAGAAAAGTGTGCTTCTATTGATTCACAAATCTGTCGTCATTGCTGAAATGCGTCAAGAATCAAAATAAAAGACTGGAAATTATGGAGCATTTTATAGTCAACCGTTTGGATGTCTGTATTACGTCCTGAAGCATTATTCAGAGCATTCTGGCTTTGCCAACTTCGAAACAAGCTATGAGTCAATATTCTTTTGTTTTTGTTACAAAGGTTGCCCCACACTAGGATTTCTCCTGTGTCTTGGTTGCGTTTACAGACATAAATTCCACACACAACACACCCAGACCCGGAACAACTACCTGCAGATCCTACAAATATTTGTACCGTACGAGAATCGAACCCGCGCCCCGGAGCGCAGCAGCCGACTGTGCCAGCCACTGCACCAACCGTGCCGTCAATGATTTAGCATAATGTAATAATAATTGTCAAATTCCGTGTGGTGTCCGGATTAAGAATATAGCACCACTCCATCTCCTCCCGTGGATGTCGTAAAAGGCGACTAAGGGAATCTAAACCAGAGGGATGGGCAGCAGCGTCCCTTCTATGACACGGTAGCCATACTGCGCTCACCAACCCGCCTGCCAAGCGTGGTGAGTATTGGCAAATACCCCCCAGAATGAAGACACAGTTGTGAAAATCTATGGGGGAGGCCTTTGTTCAGCAGTGGACGTATAAATGGCCGATATGTATTGTCAAAACGTTATATTGTAATAAAAGAAAATAATTGGAAAAGTTGTATGTATGTATATTAAAGCTAGGGTCTTACGGGACTGTCATATCCTAATAGGATGAAAGTCGAATCGAAAAAGGAAATAAATAAACACACACCCCCTATAACGTTACTATGGAAGTAACCTATATAACCAAAGATATTGGAAGAAAGGAGATATGCCATGTAGATCAAAATGTATGCGAGCCTAGAAATCCATGTTCCCACTATCATTCTTTATAAAAGCACACAGTTACAAGTTCTCACCCAATGAACTGAATAAACACAACATTATAATTGGCTGACTTTGTAGGTACCCAATCATACCGAGCGTACAGACCGCAAACGACAGCCGTACCACGCAACGCGTATGTTTATTGGGAGTACCATTCGCTGTACTATTCACTGCGTTTGTTATTCACCGATGCCTAGTTAAAAGTGGTAGATAGGAAGTATTGTATTTTGTACATAAATAATAATGTCGTTCTGCTCCATCAATCCAAGTGTAACATAATAAAGAAAACAATATTTTTTAATTTATTCTTATTATAGACAAATACAAGAAAATTCCCTCACTTGCGTATTGAATATGATTCCTTACTTGATGAAGTTATTATTTTCGCTTCGGTTTTCGCATGTTATCCCCGAACAACACGACAATTTAACAAAGTTTCCCTACGCGATCGAATCTCAACTGATGTTATAAAACGGCCATTTTTTTCCGCATGGCCCAAATTGATCCAGTCGCGGTGGCGCGGTTACGCCCCTGTGCCGCTTCTCCTTATTTCCTATTTCTGTGTATATAACGAATAGGTAACTGATCAGTAAATCTGGTAATTGTGGTTGGTTGAGTCATTGGTTATGAATAATGAAGCCATTACAATATTTTATGAATTGTGTTATGAAAACTTCCACGTTACGACCGAACGTGGGTTGGAATGGTGCCGAACCACTTACTGCAGTTATCGCATCGAGTTTGCCCGTCTTATAGGGTACCGTGCCACTATTTTACTTGCTTTGTCGTGGATGTGATGTTTGACAAGTGCCGTATTCAATTTTTATTTTTATTTGAATTATTTTATTTTTAATCTCTGTGCCATATAGTCATTGGTAGAATGGTTGTTCAAAATCGTTTGTTGTGGTAGCTTTCATTCTCATTAAATATTGCTTTCATACCCATTTCTTTATAAATAGTAAAAAGCGTGTTACTATTAAAATTACAACTTACATAGAATGTTAGTAGAAATAGCAGAAGTTTTACACTACGGGTACATAAACAATATATGAAACTATTTAAATTTTAAAATCTTTCATCAAATATAAATATTACCAGTACTTTTGATGAAGTAATTATTTTTTTTAGATAAATAGTACAATACATTGTATGTACAAAGATATTGGATAAATAGCATACCATCCCTAAACGTAAGGGTATTATAATAGTTTTATAGTTTGATGACGGGTTCGTTACAGGGCCGGTTTCTGAGAAAAGGCTGTCATCATCATCATTATTTCGGCCGAATGAAGTCCACTGCTGGACACAGGCCTCCCTCAAAGATCACCACAACGACCGACATCGGTGTGTTGTGTGCTCATTGGGGGGTTTTTCCATAATCGCCATGCTTGGCAGGCGGGTTGGCGATCGCAGTTGAGTTGTTAATGTATTCGAAGGACGCTGCTGCCCATCCTCCGGCTAATCCCTTAGTCGCCTTTTACGACACGCACGGGATGAGATGGGTGCTATTCGAAGCCGGCACCCCACGGCTAAAAGGCTGTACGAATTATAAATTTCGTTTTGTTTTTGTACTGGCAATCTATAATCTACATTTATTTTTTAACTTACATTTGTTTTGTTTATTGTACTTTTAGTAGGTATTATCCAAACTGTAAAAAAAATATAACCTTATTATTTACATAACGGCAGCGTAACGTAACGGTACAGCGTTGGTCAGTGTTACGGCTATGCTGCTCACTGTTCAACGTTTTGCTGAGACCGCTACTTTTGCCACACCATACAAACTAATTATTTTGTTATTATTTTTAATTTTTTATTGTTAAATTAGTGTGGTAACAAATGCTTTCTTTCTTTAAACTCATTACAGTCATTACAGTGACTTGTAAGTCAGGCAAAAAGTATATATTGGGTTTCCTGCCAGAAAATGTTCAACGCTTATATTGTATTTAATACACGGCAATAGGGTCGTTCTGACTAGAGGATCCAGTCCGTAGCGTTGAGTAATGGGCTGGTAACTGAAAATACTATAGCAAATCCTAACTTTATACGTATAATAAAACAATTTGAAGTGGATTACATTACGTATATTTTTGTTTTTCTGGACATTTCGAATGCTTTGCAGCAGTCGGCAGTTGTGTAGCATTTATTCAACTATGACGGTTGGAGGTCACCGGGGTGTGTGCTCCATGTTTTTAGATATAATCCCATAATATGTTAATACCAATACCTAGTCGTTTGACGACTACAGTTCGAAGCCGAATTCGACTTACGGCCTACATTAAAGAATCAATGTAATCCAAAATCTTTAGATTTTAAGATTTTGAACTTGATTTGTTTTCTCATGATTATCTCAAATCCAAGGATGTTGGAATTTGGTACCTTACCGCCGATTAGTTCACCGTGTCGTCAGTCCACCTCGGTAGTGGTCGTCCGATGCTACGTTTTCTGATACTAGTCTCCACTCGAGAACCTTTTTGCCCCAATGGCCATCAGTTCTACGTGCAATGTGCTCCGCCCTTTGCGACTTCAGCTTACTAATCCTTTCAGCAATGTTGGCAACTTTAGTTCTTCTACGGATCTCCTCATTTTTGATTGGATCTCGTAGAGAAATACCGCGCAGAACTCGTTGAGTGACCATGAGCTTTCTTATGAGGCCCAGTGAGTGACCACGTTAGTGCGCCATATGTCATCTCTGGTAACAAATACTGGTTAAATAATATTGTCTTGAGTCACATAAAATATCATCATTTCGGCCGAATGAAGTCCACTGCTGGACACGGGCCTCCCTCAAAGATACCACAACGACAGATACAGGTGTGTTGTGGGCTCATTTGGGGGTATCGCCATAATCACCACGCTTGGCAGACGGGTTGGCGATCGCAGTTAAGTCGTTAATGTACTCGAAGGACGCTGCTGCCCATCCTCCGGCTAATCCCTTAGTCGACTTTTACGATACCCACGGGAGGCGATGGGGTGGTGGTATTCTGAGCCGGCACCACACGGCACGACATAAAATATATTGAAATGGAATGGTCTTATTGCTGTAAGCGATAACTTTCAGAAGATACACGCAACCTTCGGATTGTCAAAATTGTATGCAAGAGTAGTACTCCACGAGGAGTACTCCACCCCACCAGTCAATCAGCGAGCAATGTACAGAGCAATGCTTGGAATTTCTCTACGACATCGAATCTGATATGAGGAGATCCGAAGAAGAAATAAAATTACCAGAAATAGCTAAAAGGATGAGAAAGCTAGCTTGCCAATGGATGGGACACATAACTCGTAGAAATGATAGCTGTTGGGGCTTAGGTTCTCAAGTCCGAGACCGGTCGTTATGGAAATATATGGAGGAGGCCTTTGTTCGGCACTGGACGTTCTTCGGCTGATATGATAATGACGATGACCCCCAGTACCTTCTTCAGTTCCAACATATGCGGCTGAATACCTACTGTAAAAAGTAGTAATACATTTTTGTTTTAAAAAAGAAACTTTGCTCTACACAAGTATTTCTCCTGTGTCCTGGTAGCGTTTACAGACATAAATTCCACACACAATACACCCAGACCCGAAACAACTACCTGCAGATCATACAAATAATTGTTCCGTGCGGGAATCGAACCCGTGACCCGGAGCGCAGCAGCCGACTGTGTCAGCCACTGCACCAACCATGCCGTCAATACAAACCAAATACAACCGTCACGTACAAATATATACAGGATTATTTTGCAGCCGCAGGGATATTTGTTTTATTCCGGGCCTGTATATGAAATTCATGCATGGCATGAATTTGCCGTGTGGTGCCGGCTCAGAATGCCACCACCCCATGTCCTCCCATGGGTGTCGTAAAAGTCGACTAAGGGATTAGCCGGAGGATGGGCAGCAGCGTCCTTCGAGTACATTACCAACTCAACTGCGATCGCCAACCCGTCTGCCAAGCGTGGCGATTATGGCAAAACCCCCCAATGAGCCCACAACACATCCATATCGGTCGTTGTGGACATCTTTGTGGGAGGCCTGTGTCCAGCAGTGGACTTCATTCGGCCGAAATGATGATATGAAATTCAAAATGCGATAATCCTTTAATATCCCGACCTACATGGATGTACGAGGTCATAATTTTCATTTGCTCTCTCCACAGTGTGAAGCGACCTTACTACAACGCTGTACTGGTTGCTTGCCAAATGGCGAGGAGGCATTGGCCACTGTCGTATACAGCCAAACTACTAAACCATATTACTGTTACTTATTGCAATAACACGATAATTTATTAATATATTAGTTATTGCTGCGTCTATAATTGTGTTGTTTACGTGCTTCTATGTGGCTTCGTCCTATCGTTATCATGCGTATTAATTGTGTAACTTTTAGAGTTAGTCTATCTAGTACATAGACTATATATACAGTCTATATAGTAGTAGTAAATCCTAAAGCAGTTATTGGATCCTTGGAAAAGAGGCTTGTATAGAATTTCACAAACAAATTTTGTTATTGTTACAGATAAACAAGAAGTAATTTTCATAATTGTTTACTATCTCGTTTACCTAAAGATCACAGGGAAATAGAACTTGACCTCACGAGCGAATTTCTAATCGATAATAACGCGACAGCTGCGAACCATAGCCACGAACAAACTATCTTTTCGGCCGAATAAAGTCCACTGCTGGACACAGGCCTCCCTCAAAGAACAACGACCGACATCAGTATGTTGTGAGTTCATTGGGGTGTCTTGCCACAATCGCCACGCTTGGCAGGCGGGTTGGCGATCGCAGTTGAGTTGTTAATGTACTCGAAGGACGTTGCTACCCATCCTCTTGATAATCCGTAAGTCGACTTTTACGACACCCACGGGATGAGATGGGTTGGTGCTATTCGTAGCCGGCAACACCCGGCTAACAAATTAACTAAACATATACACATACAATTATAGTATTCGGGTATAAACTTAATTAAGCTGTAGTCAAGCAAATTACTTAACGGAGTTACTATGGTGGCGGTAGATAATAATTTGGGACAGAACCAACGAATCTTTGATCTTTGACTTGTAGCTACGCAATTAGTCTCGGAACCACTCGTGGCTGCGATTTGTAATGCTAAATGGGCGCGAAGAAGTAAATATATTTAGTGTTATTATCGTAATATGCATGCTGTACGCAACTAAAACAATGTTCTTAGAGCAATAAACCATGTCGATAAATTAAAACAAAACAAGTAAACTACTCATACATCATACTGTTAGTGCGGCCCGTTTACGAGTTTGATTGTAGATACCATACACTAGTCTCCCCGAATAATCGCTTAGTATTCAGTATTATATTAGCATATATACTGAACAATTTTATAGAGTTCGGTATAAGTGCCAAGTATTATTAAATAGGTGTGGTTATAATATGCCGTGTGGTGCCGGCTCAGAATACCACCGGGTGGTATCTCATCTCGTCCTATAGGTGTCGTAAAAGTCGACTAAGGGATTAGCCGGAGGATGGGCAGCAGCGTCGTTCGAGTACATTAACAACTCAACTGCAATTGCCAACCCGTCTGCCAAGCGTGGCGATTATGGCATAACCCCCCAATGAGCACACAACACACCCATGTCGGTCGTTGCGGTGATCTTTGGGGGAGGCCGGTGTCCAGCAGTGGACTTCATTCGGCCGAAATGATGGTTCATTCATCATCATTTCGGCCGAATGAATGAATTTTGGTTATAATATAATAATTAAAATAATTATATCTTAAATTTGGTCTCTTTGCCATACCTGAAAGAATATGGTTTATCTTTACATGGCCGGTGTTAAGAGCATTCATGCCGAATACTTAAAAAAGCTTGGAATGAACAGAAACCACAAGTGTTTCACCTGCTTTTACTTCTACTAATCTACATTTCAAGCATAAAATAAGTATACTTTGATACACAGGAGTTCAAATATCTAAATATACCTGAAATGAAATTGAATAATTTATTTGCACGAATTGTAGTACATTATAGATGTTACATTTTAAATAGATTCTTACAATTCGCTTTAGAATAGCGTGCAAAATCACTCGTATAATTGTGTTTAATGCCACAATAAAACTTTCATCTTTGTGAATTTAACATTTTGTAGATTCCAGCACAAATATCCATTTAAGTACCTACCTAATCTTTTCTTAGAACGCAACAGAATAAAATGAACTTCGTAACATTACTTATTGTATTTAACATACATCGTAAAAGCGTCGGAATAACATGGAACCACATCAATCATTAATCTTTCCCACAAACAACCCTTTTTATTTAACATGGAGACGTACTGTTATACTTCCTCGCCTTGAACAAGGAGCAGAGTGTTTTAGAGTTTTTGTTTAGAGTTTTTATTGGTGCCCAGTGGAATTCTTCATGAACTTCCTTCGCCCCGGGGAAGGGCGAAGGGGTATGCCGGACTCCTACCGGCTAAAACCACTGGGGCGGTCATCTTCGGCACCTAAGGGAGGCTCCAGGTCCTCGTATGATCACACTAGAGCCAAGGTGTTTCACCTATTACCTAAGACTCCCACTGCTGTTTCGCTGCCACCTTTGCTTACATCCTCGCAAAAAAGGCGACCGCCCACTCGCTCTCGCTGAGAACTACGGACTAAACCACGAGCGAAACCGAGAGGTCACCACCTTCATCCACAACGATGAGATCTCGGCGCTGCATCACCCAAGCTGGGCACTACTCCAGCATGTGTTGCGCGTTGTTCTCCGGTCAATCTCCACAGTGATGGTAGCCGTGCGTCTGCTCCGACACAGATACTTCCCAAAACTTGAAAATAACACAAACCAATAACCTGATAATTCTTTTTTTTTTCTTCATTTTTTTTTAAATTTTTTGCCCCACTCTAGCATTTCTCCTGTGTTGTGGGTGCGTTTACAGACACAAAATCCACATACAATACACCCAGACCCGAAACAACTAACTGCGGATCATGCAAATATTTGTTCCGTGCGGGAATCGAACCCGCGACCCGGTGCACAGCAGCCGACTGTACTGACCTGCACCAACCGTGCCGAAATCTGTGTTTGATTTACACTTCAAGAAACCACCACATAACCGAATTGTAGTGATTTCAAATTAATTTAATATACTATATACCTAATATTATAAATAAACTGTGATTCGGCCTATATTACTCACTCGCTGGAGTGCTCTGAAACACGTTTCCCACTAATTCAAGGAAATGTTACTGTAAGTTTATTTTCACCGGAATCACGGTTTACCGAACCGATGATACATGTGCTAATACAAACAAGTACCCATTTTCTTGTAGCATTCTCATTCATCTGTATAATAACCCAATTTCAGAAACCTAGAAAATGATTTGGAATTCGTTAATTTATCTCGTATTTTAACCACGAACCATTTCATCATCATCATCATTCATTTCAGCCGAATCAGGTCCACTGCTGGACACAGGCCTCCTCCAAAGATCACCACAGCGACCGATATGGGTGTGTTGTGTGCTCATTGGGGGGTTTTTGCCATAATCGCCACGCTTGGGTTGGCGACAGCAGTTGAGTCATGAATGCAGTCGAAGGACGCTGCTGTCCATCCTCCGTTTACCTATGTGCGATTCTCTTGCTTACGATATAATATGTTGCTGTATTCTCCAAATGACACTTCAGTGATATTTCTACCTCCAGTGCTCGACGTTCACAAACTGATCAGTTTGATTGATTTGATTTAATTGCGATCGCAAATAGTAGATTTTATGTAAATTTTTCACAACTGAGTTTTTTTTTCTTTTATTTATAAAACTAGGATTTCTCCTGCGTTTACAAACACAAATTCTACACACATGATTTGTTTTTAATATAGTTTCCAATCCTAATCTAATTGATTGGTGCAGTGGCTGATACAATCGGCCATAGATTTTACACTTATATTGAAAACAGTTGGCTGCTGAGCACCGGGTCGCTGGTTCGATTACCGCATGGAACAAATTTTTGTTTGATTCAGGTAGTTGTTCCGGGTCTGGGTGTATTGTGTCATATGTGTGGAGTTTGTGTCTGCAAACGCACCACGACACAGGAGAAATCCCAGAGAGCGGCAAGGATTAAAAAAAATACCTGCATGGATAAGGAACTATATTAATAATAAACAATACGGCTGTAAATATTTAAGTGTAGCTTTTACCTTTTACTCACTTCAGCCATTGTCACAACTGAAAATTTCTCCTGTATTGTGCGTACCGTTTCATCATTTCGGCCGAATGAAGTCCACTGCTGGACACAGGCCTCCCCCAAAGATCACCACAACCACCGAAATTGATGTTTTGTGGGCTCATTGGGGGGTTTTGCCATAATCGCCAACCACCCATCTGCCAAACGCGGCGATTATAGCAAAACAATGTAACGACCCACGTCCCCAAAGACTAAATCCAATTTAATACTGCACCGCTATCGCCTTTCATAAAGTTAATTTAATTGTAGTTGTACATTTGCTTGGTCTACATAATCATACATAATCGGCCCAGTACTGTCCACTGCTGGGCATGGGCCTTTTCTCACGACGAGAACGGTTAGGCCTTAGACCACCACGGTAGCCTACTGCGAGTTGGCGGGCATTGAGAACATTTTAGTGACCTCTCAGGTGTACAAGTTTCCTCACGATGTTTTCCTTCATCGTTAATACACGTGATCATCAAATTCTGATACGCACATGAATCCGAAATGTCTGTGATGTGGGTCGGGATCGAACTCAGACCAGTATGGAAGACAAGCGTTCAACCCCTAGGATACCACGGTCTATAAAATCTATAATCATTTCTAATTAATTTTCTTAATTCTTATTTAAAACAACACTTTTTTTTATTATTTTTTTATTGATATCCAGTGGAAATTCTACATGGAACTTCCTTCACCCCGGGGAAGGGCGAAGGGGTATGCCGGACTCCTACCGGCTAAAACCACTGGAGCGGTCATCTTCGGCACCGAAGGGGGGCTCCAGGTCCTCGTAAGATCACACTAGAGCCGCCCATTGGTGCCACGCCTTTAGGCACATCTCGGAAGGGATGACTGTAAATCGGTCACCCCCTCTAGCGGAGGGAAGACGACTGTAAAAAGGTCGCCCTCCCAGGCACTTCTCGGGGAGGATTGTAAAGGATCCCCCCAAGCCTCGCTTTGCGCTGTGCTGCGCACACGGCGGCACGTGACCACGTGCGCGCCACCGTCTTCCCAGGGGTCGCTCGGTGTGAGCACGCAGACTCCCCAATCTGCGCGCTCGCGACCCCCGAGGCCCCCCACCATGAAGTGACGGCAGGGGGCTCAGGCGTGTTGGACTTGGGAGCCGGGACGGTTGTTGCCCCGGCGCCGTCTCGTCCGTCTCCGTGCGGGATCGGCCCTCTCCCGATCCCGCTCTGCAGCCTCCTTCTGAAGCATGACGCTCTCGCAGAAGGAGACCACTGCACTCCAATTTTCATGCTCTGCCAACATAGCCGACACTACTGCCGGCAGAGAGAGATCTTGCCCGATCCGATCGACCAGGATCCGCCGCTCGACCGCCCACGCAGGGCACTCCTCGAGCGTGTGCTGTGCGGTATCTTGGTCGCTTCCACAATGGTGGCAATGTGCCGTAACCTCGCGTCCTATTCTGTGCAGGTACGCACCGAAACAACCGTGACCGGTGAATACCTGCGTCAGACGGTAGGTGACGCGCTCGCTCCTTCTGAGCCAATTTAAAACAACCCTGGCCCACACAAGAATTTCTCCTGTGTCGTGGGTGCACTTACAAACACAAATTCCACACACAATAGACCCAGACCCGGAACAACTACCTGCAGATCGTACAAATATTTGTTCCGTGCGGGAATTGAACCCACGACCCGGTGCGCAGCAGCCGACTGTATCAGCTACTGCACCAACCGTGCCGTCAATTTACATCCATATTCCTCTTATACGAGAAGAGAAGGGTTTTGTCTTGGAACACTAAACACACAACTGCTACGTTATTTATCCCAGATGACAAAATTTCTAAGAACGCTTGCGATTTTAGTTAAACGTATTTCGCGTTATCACCTCGGTTTGTTTGGCTCGTAACCAACATTTCGGTTGGATGAGAACCGCGAGGCACGACGCTCTCTGAATCACATTTTCATCATTACGAAGATACCTATGCGTCGTCGAACGCGTTTCTCACGTGTTAATCATTTTCTTAGTTAAAATTATGCGCCACGTAGGAAATGTATTTTTTGGGTTTCTCGCATACATTTCTGGGAAATGTGGTTGCTTAACCGGTCATTTCTAGCGAAGCCAAGAGAGGCCTCCAGCCAGGCTTAAAATTAATATTAAAAACTAAGCAACTTTCGATAAGGGCGCCCCCTGCGGGACACAGACCTACGGCTTAGGGCGTTGCTGGGGATAACAAGCTATTGTTTTGGGGACAGCTGGGTCGGTATTATTTGTAATGTATTAGGAGACATTTAAAACTACAGGCTTGGCATGGGCCGGCAAGAGCAAGAGACGGGAGGGAGAAGTGCTAACTTGAACGGGACGATAGGCCTCCGCGACGTCGGTGAGGCGGGCATCCTCATAAAACGATCGGGTGTTTAGTGAATGAGACTAGGAAATTATACATTCTTAAGTTTCATATGTATAATTCTATTCATATAAGTCTCTATTTCTACTGTAATTTGTTGTGTCAATAACATCAGAATGCGATCAGCATTGCACCGGCTAAGCGTGGTGATTATGGCAATATGCCCCATGACCACTTATTGTAATGATGATTGATCGTCCTATGGGTGATATGCTGGTAAACGTCTACTGCTGAACAAAAGCCTCCCCACAGATTTCCGTGTGTGTATCTGCTGCTGTCCCACAGAAAGTATCCTGCTGCCTTTCCGTCTGGTTTAGTGCCTTAGTCATCTTTTACGACATCCGCGGGAGGAGATGGAGTGGTGCTATATTCTTAATCCGAAAAACACAGGGAGGATATTTGTACAATATGATAAAAAATAGAAGAAGTACGCACCATTTTCTATACGCTACGCAGTAATATAAATAATCTAATCGTGAATTTTTATCTTGCGTCGAAAGTGTTTATCTAAAAAACTCATCGGGTTTTGCGAATGCGCGATTCATTCTTCCATAGAATCAACGCGGATAAAGATACGAATAAAAACAAAATCTGAGGGCCAATTCTCGTAATTAATTGACACTGTGACTGAAACTTGACTGAACTGAGATTAAATTATGAATTGACCGAAAAAATGGTATTCTGCTACTCTTAAAGTTCAGTCCAATTTCAGTATAATCTCGATCTAGTCTCATTTCAATCTCAGTTTTGACGTTTATTCAATGACAATTTAGTACATGTGACAGTTCTAAATGTTAGCAGAATACCATTTTGATTTCGATCAACTTTCGATCTACTTTCGTTCTCATCACAGTGTAAGTTCACGTTTGACGTTGTTTGTTAGTTTAGGAGAATACCATTTGTGACATTTATGACACTGAGACTAGATCGGAACTATATTTTGAACGTTTTTAAATTACGAGAATTGGCCCTCTGATTATTTTCACGATATTGTCTTCTTGAAACTTGATGGGGTGAACGCTTCCCTCTTAATCCTTTTAAAGCTTACATCGTCATCCAATTCGCTTAAAGTGCGACGAACTCGGTACTAAGCGAGAAAGCTACGTTAATGGTATTTAATGGCTTCTAAGGTTAAACATAATCTGTCTGCTTGTTTGTTCATGAATCAGTTTTCAAAGGAGCAAACATAGAAAAGTACATGAGAATAAAGGTAACAATATAACGATACTTTTGAGAAAATTTTAAGATAAACCTAATTCTGTTAAATCTCTTAAGGTTGTCGACTGAAAAGTGATTGTTATAATAACGGGTAGGATATTTTAGGAGTATTATGTACCTATTCAATAGCCGACAAATCTGAATTCAAACCAGAGCTTAAGGCTGCGTTTCCATCAAAGACGTACGAGAAAGCTGAGCAGTACGAAGAGGCGTAGCCGAGCTGTGAAACGGTGCGACTCTTTCCACTAAACTGTACGAAAATTACGAGCAGTGAGAGGATGCGTAGCGGACTGTTTTCACTAATTCTTGATTTATTTAGTACATAATGCCACAATGACTCTCACATATCCTTCGCACACTTTCCTCGCACGCCTCCCTCCCTCGAGTCTCTCGCACACATCTCATTTGTTTTATATGGTACTAGTCTAAGTCCTTACAACCAGAGCTGCACTAAGCGAGACATGGAAAATGAAATAATCCTATTGATGTTGTTTTTTCTCGTGCTTCGCTTAGCTACGTCACTCGGAACGGTGGAAACGAGCCTTAGGGTCGCTTGAAGGCATAGTTAATAGGTTTAACTTCGTAAGTTACCTCAAAATACTAGTTCTAACTCGTTACTTTTGTAATACATAGCCAACGACAGCGTTTATTATGTTGTATTCACGTTGTCCTAAATAGCTTTCGAAACTTTATTATAGGTCTAAATGTAACCGCTTCCGAAAGCTTTGGGAAGCGGTTACACTTATCCATTATCACTTACCCTGTATAATATTTTCCATTTTCAGCTAGCAGCAGTAAATTGTTGTCGCCGACACCCAAATTACGAATTCGACATTCACTTAGCAGTTCCGTAAGTTTCCAACCGTTTGGATAACGTTGAGATGTGAAGAGATAATACAGTTTTATTCAACACACGTCGCCAGAATAGAATCCAAAGTGTTATCTACAAAATTCCCATTTATTGTAACCACTTTAAGTTTTTACTATAGTTATTCCAATATAAAGAGGCGTCATAGGTAAAAAGCTTTTGTTATGTCTGAACCTGGTATTAATAAGTACAATAGACTGCCGCTATACTGTCTCCAATAACAGTTCTCCTCTTAGCAGTCATCGACATTGATGATCTGCCACGTGGATAGAAACAGCTCCATGTCCACCACAATTATTTTTACACAGCCTTAAATTAGTCAAGACGACCGCGCCACCAGCATTGTTTTAATCAACGAGAGTACCTATATCAGTAATGAGTTCTCTACGTGTCGTGTTGCCATAGTAACTGCATGATTGTTCTGAAAACTGAGACAGACCATTTAACTTGCATTGTTTTATTATCGACGTAATCTGAATACCATGCGAATCGTTAATTTACATTTAATTACACAAACTCATACCCGTCTACCAGTTAAAGTTGACATGACATGCTCACGCCTGTCCTGCTAATGGTAGTGCCACCACCCCCAAGCACATCTCGTGGGGGTAAAGGATCCCCCGAATCCTGACTGTGCGCTGTGCTGCGCACACGGCGGCACATGTGTTATCGGCACGCAGGTTCTCTAATCTGCGCGCTCGCGACCGCCGAACCATTACCCTTACCAACAACAGTACTAATGTTATTGCCAAAACAATTTGTCCGTACTTAGGAAACACCCCGGCTATAATCACTACGCCAACAAGCATACTGAGGGCCAATTCTCGTAATTAATTTACGCTATGACTGAAACTTGACCGAACTAAAATTGAATTATGAACTGACCGAAAAATCGTATTCTGCTACCCTTAAAGTTTAGTCGGATTTCAGTATAATCTCGATCTATATATAACATCTCAATCTCAATGTTGACGTTTATTTAATGAAAATTAAGCACATGTGACAGTTCGAAATGTTAGCAGAATACCGCTACCGATTTCGATCAACTTTCGATTTCACGTTTGACGTTGTATGTTAGTTTAGGAGAATATCATTTGTGAAATTTATGACACTGAGACTAGATCGGAACTATATTTTGAACATTTTTAAATAACGAGAATTGGCCTTCTGACTTGTATGGGTTTTATTAACTAAATTTCACTGAAGAAAAGCATTTAGCATCAAAAGGCTCGAATTCTTTTTATTATCTAGAAGAGAAAAATTGATACTGTCAATATAACATAGTGCGTATCTTTGTATATAAATATTTCATTGGATAGTTATCCTAACATCTACACCCAAGCAGTTGTTTCCCGTCACTGATTATTTTTATAAGCTTTGTCAGAATTCCAGGAATCCGGCGCTACTTCATAATAAAACTGACTCAGTTATGAATTCAGCAACATTAAACACTACAAGAACTTCAAAATATAACAGTGTGGATTTATCTTTGCCACATAGTTGTCTATTTTCGTTATTAAAGAGACATTTTTCATCTGTGCAGCGGAGTAAATAAGTTTATCCCGCCACAGAACACTTTCACCATACAGATAAGCAATCATTTTATTTTAGTATCGCTGTTTACCAATACGCCTGCCAAGCGTGGTGATGATGGCAATGACATCTATGTCCGTTCCTTGTAGCGGTCATAGGAGGCCTTTCTTTCTCTCCTTTTTGGTGTGGGTAGTGGCCAGCCTTATGTCAGGGTTCGTCAAGCCGCTAAGGCTTCCGACGTGGCTTAAAAACTGCCGACTACTGACAACCCAGAGACCGACGATTTTACGGCCCTCCAATTCATGGAAACGCTCAGTTCAAATATTAGCATGCAGTCACCCATCTATATACTGACCGCAGCGAGTGTTGCTTACCTTATTGATCAATGAGTGCAACTGACAATGAGAGGAATTTCTTCTGTTTCGTGGGTACTTACGTACGGTGCTGTTTAATATGAATTCCGTGTGCCCTTCTCTTATTGTACATTTTAATGATGATTCGGAATAACGTCTGACGAATGGGCGGCATCCGACTATGCTCTCGTAACATCATACAGCGAATACCAATCCGTATGCCAAGCTTGGAGAGTTCTTCGTCAGCAGCGGATAAGAGACTGAAACTGAAATGTAAAAAAGAATTCTTCAGGAATGGTGTATGGTTTTGATAGCGGCGTCTATCACGTTATGTATGAACTACTCGCGTGTGTATCGACATGGATACAGTTATGCACACACACACACACATCAGACCGTGAACGTCCACTACTGAACATGGGCCTCCCAATGCGCACTAAAATGAGCAGCCATGTAGCCATAATCACCACGTTTGGCAAATGGAATGGTGATCACAGTACGTTACTATTAGAACACAAAAGGATGCAGCTGCTCATCCTGTTGATATCAACTCTTAGTCGCCTTTTACGACACCGAGTGATGAGTGGGACGAGTACTCTATTCTTTGCGTCGATTGACGAAACGCCGTATTTGCAATACCAATGTGCGCAATACAGCGCACAGTGAAGATTTGGTGGGATCCTTTACAGTCCCCCGTGGAGGATGACCGCTTTACAGCCAAGCCCTCCGAGATGTACCTATAGGTGTGGTACCAGTGGGTGGATCTTGTGTGATTATATGACGCCCTGGAGCCCCCCTTCGGTGGCGAAGATGACCACCAGGAGTCCGGTAGGAGCGTAGGAAGTTCATGAAGAATTTCCACTAGGGATAAAAAAAATGCAATACAGCATTTTGCCATCCAACTAGCGCTATACTTGCAAAGCCTTGAGCATTGCAGTTACTGCGTTTTGGCATCCAATGGCAGAACGGATGGACAATCACTGACCTGAGAGTCGCCTCGGTGTGGCCCGCAAAAATGTACAATAAATTGAATAACAAGTGTAGTACTGCGTTTTTTTTTAACAAGATTTAACAATATCTGATAACAAAGTTATGACATACGGCCCTCAATGATCTCTACCTAAAAATGTTGGCCCTTTTATAACAAAGGGTTCCCGATCCATGCTATAAGGGTTCCGTTTATCCATTATGTGGTAGAGAACCCTAAAAAATAACAAAATACTTATTGGTATTTGCCGGTCAACGTATAAAGTGCGAGATTTTACAACAATCTCGAATCCCCACCACGTGCCAAGTAACCGAAAATATATTAAATAAATTTAGTTTATTTTTAGCTGCCTCAACACGAGCGACGTCTCGTTTCATCTCGGTTACGAAACATAGATAAAATGACTCTGTCGGTATCCTCTTGTCTATTAATAGATTGTTCCTGCGACAAACCTCGAGGTCATTCAACTTCAAAACATTTTGGAATGTACTGCGGTAGGTTCATTCAAATTCAAAACGATGTATGCTCGGAGCGAAATACCAGTGAATTTAAAAGAATTGTTAGAATCATTAAGTACCTACACACAATATCGGAAAGTCTCCCACTTCGATATGAGTTGCCTTAAACTTAAAGTTAACGTAAAACTATATTTGGTTATTTTGTCGTTAAAGAGGATACACTTGCTTGGTTGTCCAATTTAAATCTGATGATCGACTCTGAAGATACCTATCGGAACTCCAAAAGGGCAAACAGCAATCGCATCGTGTTTGCAATATCGAAGACAATTTTTACCCAGGTTTACTTATCAACCGCATTCAAAAGACATGCGATCTACTCACTAGACTTTCACGGTTTGTTATCTAGCTACGCGTTGTTATTAAGACTAGGTATTAAGGTATCAGTTACAAATGGGATCAAATATAATGCTCACCACACTAAACCTTAAAATCACTAGACACTTTTGTCAAGAAACAATAATGAAACCCAAAAACGAATTATAACGCGTACAACTTATTATATATACGTATCAGATGTGAAACGCCCACGTCTTTCATCCCCGCGCATGCGCCCGCACTACGTTACACATAAAACGTTGCACTCATTGTCCTTAAAAATTTCCTCTCATCGCGCCCAAAGAAGTTTCACGTTAATTATTTATGTCTTCTAGACCCAAAATCACACAAATAATAACCAGAATAGCGGATAAGACCACAATTCAAGAAGAAATGATGCTCTTCTACAACTAAAATAGCTGACTCCTACCGATACCCTCTTCATTTCTGATTCGATATCTTATAGCATGACACTCTCCATAGCTCACTTGGTTTCTTATGTGTTCTTTGTCTCTTATAGTGAGCGACCACGTCTCTGTGCCAATATGCCAGCGCTGGTAACACACTGGTTAAACGGTTAAAGGTTTCGTCTAGAGGAACTGTTATTGTTGGCGAAATGACGTTGCGAAATTTCCCGAAGTCCTCCATAGTTACAGCGGCATAAATATGCGATGATTTGTTCACCCATCCAATTAGCGACCGAACAATCAGTAACTAAACGCCGAACAGCCACAACTAATGACCCAATTACTCCCACTTGTAACTATTGGTTACATACAGTAACGTACTCCTAATAATGGATTGTGCTATAACTTACAATAATTTCTCTCTAATGATGTTTACAAAACGCGTCGACAACCCCGCCAATTATGGGTGAATAGATTCCGAAATTAATAGATATAATTATAAGCTATTCATGTTGGTAAAAAATCGTCCAATCGTTAGATTGTAGACTAATCAACTAGAATCAATAATATACTTTGAGAAATTGAGTTCAAATAGTGGATATACATATGGTCGTTGAAATTGAAGCATTAGAGAACGATAGAATAGTGTATGTTTACATTGGCGATGGATTCTTTCCAGAGGGCCAATTCTCGCAATGAATTGACACTATGACTGAAACTTGACCGAACTGAAATTAAATGATGAATTGACCGAAAAAATTAGTATTCTGCTACTCTTAAAGTTCCGTCGGATTTCGGTATAATCTAGGTCTAGTCTCATTTCGATCTCAATTTTGACGTTTATCTAATGACAATTTAGTACATGTGACAGTTCGAAATGTTTGCAGAATACCGTTTTGACTTCAACTTCAACTTTCGATCCATTTTCGATCTCATCACAGTGTAAGTTCACGTTTGACGTTGTTTCTTAGTTTAGGAGAATACCATTTGTGACATTTATGACACTGAGACTAGATCGGAACTATATTTTGAACATTTTTAAATTACGAGAATTGGCCTTCTGTTCTGTGAGCTCACTGTAAGGACTGAGGACATAGATACTCTCTCTTTCTATCTTTCACTCTTTAAGATGAAACGAACACCATGGCGGAATTAGCCGGTAAGAGTCCGGTACGCCCCTCCGCCTTCCCTAAGGCAGAGGAAGTCCTTGAGGATTTCCCCATAGTAAATAAGGCCTACCTAACATAATGATAGTACACATGTATATATAATTTAAATGCGAAAAACAAAGAAAAATGCGGGCAATTTTTTTTTCTTTTGTCAATCAAAGACATGTGATTGAATACTTTAAGAGGTATGTTCTGCCATCCAAATGAAACATGCTAAAAGCCAGGATAAATAATGCCATCTATATGAAATTATTTTCTAAGGAAATTAACATATTATATCGGCAGTTGATCACCTAAATTAAATCCTCGCCGGCTTTGACGCATGATCACAAATGCCTCATCGCAATAATGATACCTAATCTAAACCTATTTTAGAAAGATTACTTGTACGTTTTATGTTAAATTATAAATTTGAGTCACTGAAAGGTCCCACGCCATTTCGTTTAATAAACTGATTCATTTCTGAGAATACAATTTTAATATTGGTTTAGAATTTCGGCCGTAGCAATTGATATGGGCTAAAAGTATTTTTGATTGTATTTTTCGATTATGTTATTTACAGGATTTGCTATGTGTTCTCCAAATGTAGGTCAAGAGGTCTGTCTAATGGCGACCAAGCGGCTTCCTACGGCGTGTTATATTATAGGCTGCATCGCTCCGCACCTGCATTCGGGCCACCATGTTCCCACGGCACGTTCCCATAGGTCAGCCCTAGCTATGGTTTGGCGATGAGTTCTTTCCTGCTCTCTCACACTGCAAGGCCTAACATATAGGTACTATCTCTTTCACGTTAGGATTGAAGGAATACCGTGGCGGATTTAGCAGGTCCATCAAGCTCCTCTGTCATCCAGCCCTAGCACGGGCCAGTAATTACGCGTCGTGGGAAGCTACCATCAAACGGAGCGCGTACCGTGTAATTTATTCCTATGGGAAAAATGGTTGTACCAAGAATAAAGAAGAATGTGACATAATTCATATTCTAACTTCAAAGTCACTAGCTTCTATACCAGGCATGAGAAACTATATTAAATAAGACGTTATCTTTTCCCATTATAGTTGATTAATTGTTAATCAACTTATATCACAGACAGCGCAAATACAATAACCTCATGGTACAGGTGGACAGTCTTATGGCAACATTATCAGCTGATACCGATGAAGAAGATACTTTGCTGCCTGTAGGCGCCACTTTATTATAGTTTTTCATTTTGTATTATTGACTTATTACTTGTTTTTTTTTACATGAAAGTTAAGTACTGTTGTAGTGGGATGAGTGGACCTCCGTAGAGCTGGGTTGGAGACCGCAGAAAGTTGTTAGCCCACGCTCAGGATGCTGCTGCATGTCCTCTTGATGTCAGCTCTTAGTTGCCAATTACGACATTTGGTGGAGGGGGGGGGTCTATTCTTTGCCGAAAACCTCACGGAATACAGAAATACTGTAAAACTAATTTGGACAGGGTCTATTCTCCAATTATTCGGCACGGTTGGTGCAGTGGCTGATACAGTCGACTGCTGCGCTCCGGGTCGTGGGTTCGATTCCTGCACGGAACAAATATTTGTATGATCTGCAGGTAGTTGTTCCGGGTCTGGGTGTATTGTATGTGGAATTCATGTCTGTAAACGCACCCACGACACAGGAGAAATCCTAGTGTGACGTTGTGCAACGTCTTAAAAAAAAAACATACATTTTTCTATTAGATTTTTTCTTGTATATAATATAGAATAGAATAGAATAGACCTACTATTTTAGCCAGAAATAAGTAACTAACTTGTAAATATATGAAATATATTTGTGTATTAATAATATAATAATTGTATGTGCTAGGGCTGCACGCTGCACGTATAGATGCTGTACGGTAAGTATATAGTATGGAGGAATTAAACGCGATATATTTCCGTAAGCTAGTTCAATTCAATGGATGCTATTCGCGTAAACTTCAGAAAATATTGTATTAGTTTACTTTTTTACCATGTAAAATGAAACCATACAAAATTATAAACACGTATCTCGTAATGCAAGTATGAAGAAAAACATGGACGTAATAAGTGAGCGTGGTCGAGCCGGGCGTTCTCCAAAATGTTTCCTTCTACATCGATTTATGTAACCGATACAATCCCGGAACAATCGTCCCTTGTTGCTAAGCTTGCGTAGTCTTAATATATTTCTACCTTATTCAAGAGATTTAGATCTTCCCAGATTCACGTGGCTCCGCTTGCATAGAAACTCTTTAGTTTTCCATGATGAGAAGTATAAAATTGAGTATGTTTTATTTAAAATCTGTTACAGCTATTTTCATCTAATACCTTCAACCATTGTAATGTATTTAATCTTTATTTTAAAATAACTTAATCTTGAGTCTGTCTGTTTGGCTTGTTTTGAGATAAATTTTCCACCAGACACTTTTTTGTGAAATGTGCGGCGTATTTTTTTGAACTTATTATTTTAGACGTATTCATATTTCTTTTACTTATTATTTGTATATTTACCGAGATCGACTTTAAGCCAAATATTTACATTCTAAAGCATATTCTTGAGTTCAACAGCATTTAAACCCTGAAACAGCTGCATAATGTATAAGGGTCAATTGGCCGGAATATGTATAAAGAACTTTGAGCGTTCACAAATACTGGATCTGTCAATAACAAACATCTATTTTATAATACAGTTACATTTTGTATCACTAAGAAAGATATTTTATGTTGAAGTTATGTAATGTTCGTTCAATATTATATCGATAGTATTCTACCAGAAAGCTTCTACTTTATGCTCAAGAAGTTTCTAACAATGCTCTTGAATCGCCAAGATTTTAAGTGCTCCTTATAAATCCCGGAGGCTCTCGATCCCCACTCAACGATAAGCCCATCTCAACCGCAGTATCTTCAATCTTCCCAAGATCATTGATTTCGACATCTTAACATCTGTAATAGGTAAAAAACCCGTACGCCGATAAAACCTTATTACGTAATCGTATTATTTAGGATATACCTACCTAATAAAAATGGTTATGCCTTTGTCATATTCCCTTTAATTTTAAAATTACTCTGATAGAATGAATCTTTAATCATTTAATTTCGAACACGGTGGGCGTGGCTCAGGGATTTATAGAAAATACAGCAATAATACTATGGTAGTGGCTTTGTGTGTACTTATGACAACCCTCATTATTATAAATTCGAACGATCTTTTGACAAACTGCAACATTAGTAAATTGAACTTGTAAAGTGTTATGTTTAATTATGTTTCCTCAATTAAATGTAGACGAAGTAATAAAATAAAGTGCCCTTAAAATAAATAGCAATATATAGTTGGCGTTACTGATTGATATTGGACTTCGGATGAATGAGATCCACTGCTGGACACAGGCCTCCCCCAAAGTACACTACAACGACCGATTCGGGTGTGTTGTGGGCTCGTTGGGGGGTTTTGCCATAATCGCCACGCTTGCCAGACAGGGTGGCGATCGCAGTTGTGTTGTTAATATACTCGAAGGACGCTGCTGCCCATCCTCCGATTAATCCCTTAGTCGACTTTTACGACACCCACGGGAGGAGATGGGGTGGTGGAATTCTGAGCCGGCACCACACGGTAAATACTTGTATTTTTATCAAATCTTCTGTGTGGTGTCCGGATTAAGAATAGCACCACTCCATCTCCTCCCGTTGGATGTCGTAGAAGCCGACTAAGGGGCTCTAAATCAGAGGGAAGGGCAGCAGCGTCCCTTCTGTGAAACTGTTACTATACTGCGCTCACCAACTCACCTACCAAGCGCGGTGAGTATCGGCAAATACCCCCCAAAATGTCAACACAATTGTGGAAGTCTATGGGGGAGGTCTTTCAGCAGTGGACGTATAAATGGCTGATATGATGATGATATACTTTATAGCGCAAGGTTAAAATTCTGTTGGTTAATTTTCCAATGACTACTCATGTTCTACTCTACTACACTGTTAGTAACTCTTCGTGTAGTTAAGATACCAAAGCCTTAGTGCACCACATTGTGCTCGATTTTATTATAACTTTAAGTATCTTTGAAAGATGAGATTTGGAATAAATACTTGGGATTATTATTATCCTGCCAATTGATAACAACCATAAAATCTCTTGGCTGTATATCCAACAGATTAAAGTTCTCAATGTCACTATTTTTTAATGTTAAACCCATGGACATTTTTATGCTATCTTAAAATCCAAACGGTTTGCTAACATTAGTCACTCCGAAATCTATTTCGGCTAAATATGTTGGTAGGTGAGCCACGTTCATACCAAAACACTCAGTCAACGACACTGTCAATCAATATCTAGACAGATTCTGACATTTTCGTCTTTGCCAACATTAAATTCAACTAGTTTTAAAGGTACTTAATTCTCTTGAAACTTTTATAGAAGTGCTAGCCATCCTCAACATAGTTTGCCCCGGTGTGATAATCAATTGCCTGATAAGATATTTTATTATCATTTTAAGTAACTTACGTTTCAAGTTCCGACGGAGATTTTAACACTACACATTATTCATGGTACCAAGTCGTTCCAAGAATATTTTTGTGCTTATTTTAATATTAATTTCTTACATTTCTGTTTGTATGCAGTGAACAACATTTGAAACGATCAATAATTTTGAGAATACTATAAAATATTTCGAGGCTTTTTTTATACCACTAAGGTGGCAAACAAGCATACGGCCCACCTGATGGTAAGCGGTTACCGTAACCTATGAATGCTTGCAACACCAGAAGTATCACTCGCGCGTTGCCGACCCCATAATACTGTACCTAGACTTTACTTTGAAACCGTAAGTATGTACATCTTTTAACACGTAATATGGAGACAAGTTGATCGATTGCTAATAAAACGAATGGACCATCGCTGAGCACTCTATATTTAATTACATTTCAATATCAGTAAAGCAATCATGAAAAAATAAATCTAAAAGCTCAAATCACCCCCATTCAAATGTACATACATGCGCTCTACCAGGCTCTAAGCGTTTGATGTAAGCGCGATCGCATCAAAATCTACTTTCAAATATCGCTGAATCGGAACTCAATATGTGCCTATTGCCGTCGGCGTTCACCAAACATTCGTCGAACGAATAGATTTTCACAGATTTTCGTTCATGGCTTTTTCGTCCGCCTTTTCCCTCAGGCCGTCACAGTCTAACCGGAAAATTGCTCGATGCGCTAAATAAAAACACCCTCACATTCTTTATTTCATTCGGAAATGCGACGAATTCGTTAACTCTATCTCAACTTTACGAGTATGCCGCGGGAGGTATATCATGATGAGTCTGACAACACTAATTCCGTTTCATACAACACTGCGTATAAGTTTGATTTTTAAATAATACATACTATCGGGATAATTCGTTTTTTTTCAAAACATTGATTGATAGATAGCTTATTTTTTATCAGTCCTGGCGACTAAAAGTTGCTCTTATGAACTGATTTGAATTAAGAACAAGTAACATAAAAAGCGACTACCTCTTTATGTTACTTTCTTCAGACTTATACATTTCATATTCAAATGCCATCTATTAGGCAATTATTATCATTTTCCTTTTATGCAAGTTACACATCTAGGTCACACAGGACCAATAATTTAACATTCATTAATCAATTACCACGCGTTCAACCCGGTTTCCAAGCTAAAATTTGGTACGTTGTAATAATGGCGAACGCTCATGAAATCCTAGCTGGTTTCACGATAGTTTCCAATTTCAAACAAATCCAAGCACACATGAAACTCAGTATATAAAATGACTGAATCTGGATAAACAATGTGTTTGTTTGCATTTGGCATTTCCTTTGTTTCTAACATAAATCTCTGCATCAGCGTGGGAAGTAATTGTTTTTTGGAAATAAATGCTGATCTCATTAGATTTACGAATAATAGGTATATCGATGTGAGTTCGAGATCGCATATTTGTTTATGAAAACAAAGTTTCTTGAAGAATCGAGTTGGTAGAGATTCGATTTGGAATTGATATGATCATGTTGACTCGCTATATCATCAATAATTTGTAAACTTCATATCGAATTGTAACGCAAACACGTACCTATCTACTGTTACAAGTACATTGTTTCACAAACTGAAACGACATGAAATTTCATTTGATCAACGTGGCAATGGCGGTGTATTTATCAAATAATATAAGTGTAAAATATATTTGGTACATATATTTGTCAATATTTATGGCTTTAGCTTTGACATGACTAAAACTTGAGGACTGAAACGTTTTTAATTTATCATGAATGGTATCTTAACCTGGGAACGGTTTTGTGAGACTACGCCCAGTTATAAGTTAGGTTCCAAAATGACAAGGTGTTAATCCGCCGCAGTTTCAAGCACTGACTATTATAGTATAGACTAGAAATAGAAGATATGTGAACGTTGGTGGTTTCGATCATAATGACCGATAAAAACATAATTTATCGCTTTTTATCTTGCTGCGGAATCGTTGTATATGTTAACCGCAAGAAATAAGTTTCTGCGCTTTATGTACCTACATTCATTTTACTATTATCGGTTCAGATATAAATACTATTTGTAGACTATTTGAGTACAATTTGTTCTCGTAAAACATAGACAACGTAAAACTTGTAAAACAAGTTGAATCACCAAAATAAAGTAGCATAAACATACCAACAACGCTGTGGCAGTTCGGAACGATGCCTTTGCCGCTAAAACACACAACAACAACAACAATCAACAAACTAATAGATCAACTCGTATGACGTCTGAACACAGTATTTCTTTTACTAAAAGTAAATAATAAATACTTGTAAAAAGAAAATTTATGAGTATAGCCGAATTACATTTCGTTCTGGATTATTGCGTACATGTGGAACATCGCACGCCATGCAACAAACACTTTCTTATATGTATATGTATTATATATATGGGATAGTACGAGTATGTACACAAAGGAACATATGGCTACAACTGGTCACACGTCACATGTTATACGATCTCACTGTGTTTGAAAATCATCGCGTGTGGTACAGACAGATAAAGATGAAATGAAATGAAATTATAATTTATTCAAAGTAGACTATAATAATTCGTTCTTTTTGAACGTCAACATTAGACAGCACCCCATAAGCCCACCCTTCACCGCTTCCTAGTGTTTAATCTGAGGAGAAGAAATGGCCCAACCAACTCCCTATACTGTATTCTATGCTTATGTTCTCTCAAAAATTTTAAACAATGCAACGGTTTTGTCACGTTCTTTTTTGAAATTCACTAAGGTCGATGACATAATAATTTTGTTAACCGTGCCAGTCATCGAATAAAAGTGCCATCAAATGCTTATCTGTGCACGGAAATCATATTTCATTGTTCATGGAGTGAAATAGGTTTTATTAACATACATGTAAACAAGAGCAAGCCTACTTGACATCATCTCAAGCTTTCAGTAGCAGTTAGCTCACGGCGACATTAATTTATTTGTTTGATTCAGTCAACAAAATCCATGTTTAAAAAGATACAATGTAACAACAGAATAACAGACGTACAATTAGCAAAAAAATACTGTTCATAAACATTAAAATTTAAACACTAATTAATACCTTCATACAAAACTGATTCTGTGAATGGTTAATTGAGTATCTGTCTTTTCTAAACTATTTTTGGGTCGACGTCCAGTTCAGATACCGTATTTCAGTATTTTACAAAAACACTGAAAAAATGTTTATTATTTACGACTAACTACTATTATACTTGATGTTCAAATTTCCTTGTGCCGTACACCACACATTAAGAATATAGCACCACTCCATCTCGTGGATGTTGTTAAAGGTGGCTAAAGGACTCTGAAGTAGAAGGACAGGCAGCCTTTCTGTTGAACAGCTGTACTGCGCTCACCAACCCACCTGTCAAGCGTGGTGAGTACTCGCAAATTTCCCCCAAAATTACGATATAATTATAGAAATCTATGTGGGGGGTCATTGTTTAGCAGTGGATATCATTTGGCTGATAATGATAAATGATGAGTAACTTTATCATCATCATCAATGATGAAATTGCTTGTATCTAAATGTTTAGTTACTATAGTGACTATGAGTAAACTCTTTTGGTAGTATTCTATGAGTCAAGCGCAATTACTGGAGGATATCGACATATTAAAATTTGCCTACTTGTTAGATTTATGGTGTTTTATCTGCTCGTAATTACAGCCATAGGTATAACAATCGAGAACGACGGTTCATCGTGCGCTTCCGAAACCAGGATAGGTCGCCATGTGTATAGAACCGTCACCCATCCCAGATATTACCGTGACAAAGCAGATTCAATTTTCAATAATTATCTCCAAAAATAAAGCACAGACGTAAACAGAGATAATGAATAAAAGTCAACTTAAATGATTTGCATTAGCAACCAAAAATTAACTCGTGGTAGAATGTAACAACCATACGAAAAGCAACAACCAAGTAACAGCGACGACAAAAGTAATTTACCATACTCGTGAAATTAATCATACACGTTAATGAATCCACGATTAAACCATCTGTTTTAACTATACGGTAGGAAGTATACTCAGATCAAGAAACTAATATCTTTGGGAATACATAAGTCAAAGAGACCATCACAAAATAATTTGAATTTCATTCGTTTATTTAGTATCTAAACTAAGATTATAAATGATAAGATATAAAAAAGTAGACTTAGGAAGAAAGGGGATAATAGCTTTGTGGCACAAATTGGGATAAGCTTGGTATGACCCGCAAGACTGCGCTAGGTCGAGTGAACAAGTAAGTAGTAAATTAGGTAGTAGTTTATACGTATCAATGGTAATTGGAGTCCAAAAAACTATTTATGAATATTCATTCTCATTCCGTTTTAGGCTAACAATCTCTGATATTATCATGAACTCTTATTACCATGTTGATAATGTACTGCCCTACAATTCTTGGATAGAGACGAAGTCATCTTAGCTCGTAGACAAAATAATAGCATGAAAATTGATAAGTATCGATTTATAATTTTAAAATACTAGAGGTAGATTACAGCACTTATTGATATTGGTACTGATCTTGTATTTGGAGAAATTGTAAAGGCCTTGAAAGCCTTTGTCACTATGACAAAGAAAGATTTAGTGGACATCCACCAATAGATTAGTAAAGACCAGAATATTTGGTTTATTTGAAATAAAATACTTTGACTTAGACCCTTACATACCCAACAAACTAAATTTGAAATATAAACGAAATGAAGTACGTTAAAATTGGGCCTTTATTACAGAACCTATCAACTCTATAATTAATGACAAAGATAAGCCAACTTAATGTCAAGGAGAATTAAGATTTAGGTTATAAAAATCCAATGCGAAAGGAAAAAATTCCAATTTTATTATCTGCCTCTGGTTAATTAGAATTTAGCTTCAACATACGGGAAAATGTTAAAATAATAATCAAAGTGTAAATATTTAGAGTGCCTTCAATCATAGCTGCCAGAACTTACCCGCTGCGATGCCTTTCGGTGTATCAGTAAGTTTTGTAAACTCTCATCATCGTGTTTCACATTTTGTTTTCATAATAGAGATTGAAAGACATACTAAGACACTTACTTGGTACAGTAAAATATACACACGATTTACTTGACTATACCTCTCTTCTTTAATCTTACGTTTTCGAGTTCATGTGCTTGAAAGTACATTGTAGCATTGCAATGTGTATTGTAAGTACTATTAATGTCTTCTTTTATGTTAAGTCGATTTTTGGTCCACAAATACAGTGCAGGCTTTTAGTAGGTGCGGGTAATTAGATAGCTCATAAACTACTAATAATCCAGATTCCCCAAATACAGTCCCGCGACCCTGCGACCTGCTACACCATCAAGTAAAGATGATGTTACCAGTTTTGAGTCGAAAGCGCTTATTAACTACAATTAATAAGCGTTAATTGTACACAATTACACGGTATTTAATATCCTGTAAATGCAAGCATGAGATCAAATCAGAAATGAGGAGATCCGTAGAATTAAGTTGCCTAGATGAAATTAGTAAACTAAAGAGGCAATGGGCGGGGCACATTGCTCGTAGTGATGGCCGTTGGCGCAAAAAGGTTCTCGAGTAGGGACCGCGCACCGGAAAACGCAGAGCGGGATGGCCTTGAAAGAGATGGACGGATGGCTTGGGGAAGGTCGCTGGGAGTAGTTGGCCGAAGGCGGCATGTAACTGGTCATTGTGGATTTCTATGGGGAGATATCTATCATTAACATTATGCCAAAGCCATTATGGCTTCGTGAAAATCTAAACCTGGTTTCACATCTCTTAAGCATAATCACACTTATTCATAATCATATTGCTATTCCTAAAATACCAATGTATTATGTGAGTCAAATGATTATTTGATTCACATAATACATTGGTAGTTCAGAAATAGCGATATATAATAATAATACTAGTCAATACTGATCAGTCGAATGTTATAAATGTTGTAACAGCTGTAAAGCTACAACATTCGTTGAGCACACTAGAAGATTTAGTATCACAACTAACAGACAAGTCGCTCAGAACCGGTTCAATGATACCAATAGATCGACTTTCCTTTTTGTCTCAACTTATATTTCTGATAATAATGTATCTTTATTTCTTTACAGGTAAATATTCAACGTATCTACGCCTGCATGTGAATTATCGGTAACTAAAACATTGCGTTTAAAGATAAAAATGTAATAAAACATGTTTTATACTAGTCGCATTTAAAAATAGAATGGTTGGAGAGATAATTAGATCTAAAGATGTATTCACATATTCTTACGACCTTTGTTATGCTTTGTTTAAAAATCGATGAAGGCGGTGGTTTGCTGTGTGTCACATTATTAAATCATGAAACAGCGCGATACTGGCCGCATTTCAGTTCGCAGCCTGCAGCATCCAACACAGGGAAATGCACCTACTTTCTTTCCACTGCAACTAGCTGGCTTTGGCCACAATCACCAGCTGCGTCCCCGGCCAAAACAACATATGTTTTAAATGTAAAATGCTCTTCATCATCTTTGCGTTCATGCTAGTAGAGCTTATATTGGCTTGATCTGTTTCTATTTACGTCCTATACACAATGCGCACAATCCCGTTTATTTTTCCGTAGCGAGATGGGTGTACTCGCACTGCTCGGTTAGTCGTTTGTAAGCCACGGCGCGGGTGTGCCGCGCTCGCGGGTGCTTTATTTATTAAACTGACATTTTTGTGTGACATCCGTTTTATTGGAACATGTGCTGTGCTTGATAGAGAAGATGACTGGTGAAACTTGCTGCAACCAAAAATGGTATGCGTTGGTTTGTCCGCGTAGCTGAAAGGAGAGATGCACTTGCGTGCTCTACTCTTACTCGAACGGACAACTGCCGGCATGAAGGGCCAACCGGTTTGGTGAGATCTCCTACCGATCCTCACTCATGTAGAATAGAAAGCCCTTAGCTTAGACCATTATATATTTGTCTATCATCCGAAGTTTTTGTTTTGCTTCACATTTATTTTTGCTTATATTGGGAATAAATGCTTATAATAGAAGCAGTATCTTAGCCTTGTGTATGTTAATCACGTCGTCAAACACGGTGGTTGTCTGCATAATTCAGCAATTTTTTCTTATTGACCATACCGCATTTATGCCGAGCTTTTCATTTCTTTGCAACATTACATAATTGTGTGCGTGTGCAGTGTGCGCTGCACACACGTCAAATGTGAGACTTTTTATTAGACATTAGAATACGTGCGTTTAAGAATTGAAACGCACCATAATTATGATTATGGTCACAAAGCCAACTCGGCACGGATAATATTAGAAGATACTCTTATTAATTAATTTAAATTAAATAAAGAGACTATTATTATTCTTGTCATAGTTTGTTTGCATTCATATAGCATTGTTGTTTTGAGTGACGCTGACACTATCAATGTTGGTATATAATCAATTTATACGGTCACTCTCTTCGATTAGTTTAAAATTATTCGTCTTTAATGTAGTGAAATTTATTTTTAGGTGCCCATTAAGTATAATTAATGAATAGGCTTCTACACCCCTACCTATTAATTTGCATACAGCAAGTTATCAATAAATTTACAGTTATCTTTTCATATACTCGTATATACGTAGTTTCATATGTACTTTTATTGTATTTTAATATAAAGTTATTATGAAAACTGAAATCGTTAACTAACTTTGATGATAAAAGTCTTTTCTGAACGTTTGTGTTTGTTAGGTTTCTTATATCGTTAAATTAACAAGGAGTTATTTTTGTAGTTTTTTTTTTAATTAGAATTATTGAATGAATTGAATGAATGAATTATCCTTATTGAATGGAGCGCATGGAAAACAAACAAACAAAGAAACAGATTTTTTATACATAAAGCTGTATTTCCTATCCGATCATAAAAAATACGTATATTTACATTGAAAGAAGTGTTTTTTTAACTAGGGCCCACACCAGGACAAGAGGTACCCCTTGTGGCGTTTACAGACACAAATTATACACACAATACACCCAGACCCGGAACAGCTATCTGCAGATCGTACAAATATTTGTTCCGTGCAGGAATCGAACCCACGACCCGGAGCGCACCAGCCGACTGTACCAGCCACTGCACCAACCGTGCCGTCAAGTTTCTTATGGATTTGAGATTGATTTGTTGAACTGTCCGTAAAAATTGACTCGGATTTGATAATCGTTGAAGGTAACAAACCGTGTGGTGTCCGGATCAGAATATAGCCCCACTCCATCTCCTCCTGTGGATGTCGTAAAAGGTGACTAAGGGACTCTAAACCAGAGGGATGAGCAGCAGCGTCCCTTCTTGGAACAGTAGCCAAAGTGCGCTCAACCAACCACCAAGCCGCCTGCCAAGCGTGGCGAGTATTGGAAAATTCCCCCCAAAATGACGACACACGGCATGTAACCGGTCGTTAATGGGGCAGGCCTTTGTGATAGCGACCAGGACACCGCACAGCACACGCTCGAGGCGTGCCCTGCGTGGGCCGCCGAGCGGCGGATCCTGGTCGATCGGATCGGGCAAGATCTCTCTCTGCCAGCAGTAGTGTCGGCTATGTTGGCAGAGCACGAAAACTGGAATGCAGTGGTCTCCTTCTGTGAGAGCGTCATGCTCCAGAAGGAGACCGCAGAGCGGGATCGGGAGAGGGCCGATCCCGCTCGAAGAAGAAGGAGACGGCGCCGGGGTAACAACCGCCCTGGCGCCTAATTCCGATACGCCTGAAAACCCCTGCCGTTGCTATAAGGTGGGGGACCTCTGGGTTCGCGGGTGCGTAGATTGGGGAATCTGCGTGCCCACACCAAGCGACCCAAGAGAAGACGGTAGCACGCATGTGGTCACGCGCTGCCGTGGGACGCTTTGGGGGATCCTTTACAATCCCCCTGGGGGGGTGACCGCTTTACAGTCACCCTCTCCGAGATGTGCCAATAGGCGTGGCACTAGTGGGCGGCTCTAGTGTGATCATACGAGGACCTGGAGCCTCCCTTACGTGCCGAAGATGACCGCTCCAGTGGTTTTAGCCGGTAGGAGTCCGGCATACCCCTTCGTCCTTCCCCGGGGCGAAGGAAGTTCATGATGAATTTCCACTGGGCACCAATAAAAAAAAAATAAAAAAAAAAAAAGGCCTTTGTTCAGCAGTGGACGTCTTTCGGCTGATATGATAAGCTTACAATTCTAAGTAAGCTTTCTTCCAACGACCATTCTGATTCTCGCACGGAACAAATATTTGTATGATCTGCAGGTAGTTGTTCCGGGTGGGTGGGTGGGTGTTCTGGGTGTATTGTGTGTGGAATTTATGTCTGTAAACCCACGACACAGGAGAAATCTTTGAGTGCGGCGAAGTTTTTCCAAAAAAAACGTCGTCTTAAAGTTATGAAGTAATATCTACCTAAATAATAAATGGCGTCCAAAAGTTGGCTCTACCTTCGCTCTCTTGGTCCAAATTCACCAAGCTTTTAAACTTCTAAGCCTAAAACGTTCATCAGAACTACAACTATTAACAAATATGGTTGATTCAACATCATCCCACTACAGAATATGGCTATTTGTCCTATAAACCCACTGTTCTCCGTTAGTCGACTTTTATGACATACATCACGTTTGTACTATGTTCTTGCTATATTTAAATGTATTTTACAGAATTCCTCAGAAGGAATCTTTGTGATAACCCAAGCAAACTCTCTTAGGGACATGTTGACTCTCCACAAGCCTTAGATTAATTTGCGCTTTCCGTATTGTCTTTCCAGCAGTTTATACGCTATTGGGTTTTTTACAATCCTAGATTTTTTTACCGTGAAAAAAGTAACGTGATCTTTCTTTTCGTGTGGTTGGTAGCCTACCTTGTGTCAGGGTTTTTCATGCCGCCCAAAGGGTTCCAACTTTTGGACGAACGATTTGGAAACGATTTTAAGTGCCCAAAGACGTGACGTGACGCTCAAGTAAAGTACTACTTACTATGCGGTTACCTATCCATAGACCGACCGCGCCAAGCGTTACTTAGCCTCGGCATCGTTTACTTATCAGTGAGTGCAATTGGCTACGAGTGCCTCAAAGTACCCCGATAATAATGCATTTGGAGGTGAAAACAGGCTTTTGGCTGCTGCAAACTCGCACATTCTACAGAAAACCGACGATGTCGACGAAGCTACTTCAGGCTCATGTCAAATAGTCGCGCTGTTGCATTTGAACCATGAAGGAACTACACTCAACAGTGATTTTTTGCAAGTGGTGGCAAATGAAAAACTTGTACCAAAACCAAGAGGACAGGAGTTTTAATGTAAAACAAATTCATATTTTATCTGATGTAACAGCTACGGGTGCATTTAAAATAAAGCGTTTGGCGATCAGCTGTTTTTACAATAAATCCGTCGGTCATTTGTAAATCCGTTTGTACAAACTTGTACGACTGCCAACATTGCTTACTTTCGTTTAAACTACACTCGCACTGGTGTTAAAAGTCTTTTCTTTTGGTTTACAATAGTTATGCTGAAATGTGTCGATACATGTGGAAAATGCAGACTTAAACAATATTATAGAAATAGCTTTGAAAATACATACATGTTAAGCGATTGGCTTTCTGCCCTTCACATTGCAGGCTCGATTCCCGATTTGTACGGCCTTCATATAATAGTTTCGGGTCTGGGTGTTTTGCGCATGTGGGATTTACTGTATACGATAAGGGAGAAATCATAATCAGAGACATTGATAAAAAGAAATCGCACCCTCTGAAAGACAAGGAAAAAGCAATGAGTACTAAGCTAATAAGTACGTATATTTATTGCATAATTTAATGTTCTTTTTGTCAAAGATTCTTTTACCCTCGTCATAAACTTTGTGATACCATTTTTTTTTTATTGGTGTCCAATGGAAATTCGTCATGGAACTTCCTTCACCCCGAGGAAGGGCGAAGGGGTCTCCTACCGGCTAAAACCACTGGAGCGGTCATCTTCGGCACCGAAGGGCTCCAGGTCATCGTAAGGATCTTTGTGATACCAAAGATCCTAGATAATTCTAGATAGACTATTGAGCGGAAGGGAATATTTCTTATGTATATTTACTGATTTAAATCCTATTTGTGCCTCTAACAAGTCCATTTTTATCCCAACCGTTATCGAAATTCCTTTACGATATTGAATAGCTTCCATTAGATACACGACCATGATCCGGCCAATAACCTATGCGTCATAAAGGACCCTATAAAAAGAAGAAAAAAACAATTAAGGGGCCATGATGGTCTGTCGCGCTCACAGACTAAAGATTGTTGTAGATAACATTCATCACCATTATAATAAAAGACTTTTAAACGGATTAAATCGCGTATATTATAGATTTAGGTTTGTATTTCCTTTCTCTTCCATTCTTCCCTATCAGCCGTCACCTCTCATTTACTCCCTTTTCCTTCATATCACAAAATCCATCCATCTTTGCTTTGGTCTCTCTCTCCCCTTTCATCCATCAACATTCATATTCATCACTCTTTTAGTCATCCGCGTTTCTTTCCGGCTCATCACATTACCAAGACGAACGATTTACTTTCAACTTTTCCGTCACTGCCACTTTCAAACTCCCTCTAATATTCTTATTTCTTACTTTGTCAATCCGTGTCACGCCGCGCACCCATTTCAATATTCGCATTTCCGCAACGTGCAATTTTCTCTCATGGCTTATTTTGGACAGTGAACCACAGTCCAAAATAACACATCAAACATTTGATCCCTATATAGATAAAATTAAAAATAAAATATTCTCTAGCCAAATTCGTTATTTGAAAAACGAACTTCACAACGAAAGGAATACGTTTTCATAAAAAAGCTTTATATAAAATTCTCTTGGAGATGAGCGAACATAATTGTCATCATCAATTTGTACCGGGAAGGGGGGCATTGTGGTGGACCCTTTCTTAGTCAACTCTCATTAAAACTGTCGGCGAACACTGCCCATTGTTCGCTACAACACTATTATGAAATTCTATACTGTTACGCAATGCACAATTTAAAATGTGGTAGGCAGGTAACAAAAGACACGAATGAGTAAAGATAAAGATTTTACTTTTGAATTATAATAAAACACTTTTAAACGGATTCTATCGCGTATATTTTTGATTTTTGATTTTTCCTGACGTTTCGAATACTTTGCAGCATTCGTGGTCGCAGGATGACTAAGGTGACAGGCGTCGTTACAGATTTTAAAAAGTTATTTTATTTTATCTACCGTACAATTTTAATCAAAACGACGCCTGTCACCTTAGTCATCCTGCGACCACGAATGCTGCAAAGTATTCGAAACGTCAGGAAAATCAAAAATCTAAAATATACGCGATAGAATCCATTTAAAAGTGTTTTATTATAATGTGTAATAATCGCGAAAATCTAAGACATTACTATTTTGAATTATAATTAAAATAATTATTAAAGCCAAGTACACAATAATGTTATGGTAAAATATCTGTATTAGTTGCTTAGTAAATTGTTACATTTATAAGTTAAGAAAAAAGAAACTTTAATTCTTACGTAAAAATAGAAAGTTTCTATATCCTCTACAATAAAAATGTAGTACATCCATTATATGCCGTGTGGTGCCGGCTCAGAATACCACCACCCCATCTCCTCCCGTGGGTGTCGTAAAAGTCAACTAAGAGATTAGCCGGAGGATGGGCAGCAGCGTCCTTCGAGTACATTAACACCTCAACTGCGATCGCCAACCCGTCTGCCAAGCGTGGCGATTATGGCAAAGCCCCCCAATGAGCCCACAACACACCCATATCGGTCGTTCTGGTGATCTTTGGGGAGGCCTGTGTCCAGCAGTGGACTTCATTCGGCCGAAATGATGATGACATCCATTATACAATATAATCTAGACTCGATTCAGTACACAATTTTAGATTTGATGATGATGTTTAAAAATGAACAAATTATGCTTCACATAAACCTTTATACATGTTATTAAAATGTAATAGATGTTAAAAACCGGGCCTTGTGAATTTAATCTCACGTTTGGATAAAGTTTTAAAAGTAGAATAGAATATGTTTTTGCGATAGATGCGTAAATTCATTATCACATTACGCTTATTTATGTTGAATACATAAACACTTACAATGTCCAGCAGGCATAACATGCGAGAAAGATGCTCAGTTTTAATTAGAAACAGTGGAACACAAGTTATTCCATCACATAGATACAAGAAGAAGCCGTACCGAACTCTTGTCAACAACGCTATCAAAAAGAAATTTAAATGCAAATCACTGTCGGCATAAATATTAACGATGTTTAGGGCATGTCTCCAATGACCCTCGGCGATAGCGCTATAATCGAATTGATGGCAGGTTTGGGAGGGTGCAGCGTTGAGACTAATTGACTTGAAGTTATAACGGTATTAATTCCGAATATAGACCGGTTTATGAATAAAAAGATGCCAAAACGTAGGCTAAATAAAATCATGTATCCAATTTCCGAGCTTTAAAGCTTATAGTTTCTAAGTTCACAACCAATAAGCAGTTATTTTTTATATTGTATAAGCTTGCGTTTGACCTATATCTCAAGTGATATTAAGCGATAAAGCGGTCGATGCTACGCAAGATGCCCGCGTCACAATGGTCGGGAAACACTCCAGCAAAGAGATTAATTTCTTAGCTGTACGCACGAAGAACCAAAGCGCGTGAAACCAAACCCTTCGTGGGTATGAGTCGAACATCTACCATATAACGATGGCTGGGGAATTAAACTGTGCAATCACAACGCACACTCTCCGAAATGTATCCGATAAGCTTGCAACTCTACGCTTATGTTTGAGGCTCTGGACCCCTACTTCGACCAGTGCATCGTTGTCAATGAATCTCTTAGTGCGTAATCGTTCAAGCTGGTATTTGGCGGTACCGTCCTAAATATGGTAACGGTATTCCACACGATCCAACTTGCTTTTGATCTAAGTTGAGCAGCCGTTTCGGTGTAAAATACCGTGTCACCTTCGATAGGATGCCAAGCTTTTTTCCAGCCCTGACCTTTGTTGTGGTTTTCCTATTATTATTCGACTGTTGTAGTAAGGCTCCCTTGATAAATTGTAAATGTTAATAAAAATAAGAAGCGGATAAATCCTTATATTTTCCCTATCTTCCCCTTACAACACGGAAATAACAGCAAACATAGTATAATTTATCACTCAAATAATATTTGCTGTCATGAGAACCCATTGTATATTAACAGTACCCCGTAATTCTTTTAGGTCAGGGCCTCTTACGGCCTTTCATGGCCCTATTCTGTAGGCCTCCATAGCCCCTGACGACCACAAAACGAGATAAAAATATCTTATAGGGTATTAGGTGGGTGCTTCTATCATTATTGTCAAGTCAGCTCTTAATCTTTGCATGTGATTGTACCAAGATAATTCGCAGCTCTGGGAACTTAACGACTTCCTTAAAATTAAAACTAGTAAAAGCATTTTCTTCTTTTCATGTTTCACTCAGATTTATTACCTAAACAGAAAAGTACAATGACCGAATTCTTATACTTAAGAAAAAGCAAATTTTCGCATCGCCGATAAATCTTCTGTAATATTTCGAGTCACGATTTTATTGCATAAACCACAATTACAGACTTAAAGTTTAAAGTTCAATAGCATTTAAAGTAGTGTTGTGATGTCATTGTATACCGACATTTACTTCTTAACTTTTTTTATCTTACTTATTCTGACGCACTAGTATATTTTTCTGCACGTTTATGGTTTATCGCTATAATCATGTCTAGCATATATAAGGACTCATTTTTTAATTGAGTTCATTAGAATTGACGACAAGCAAAAGTTTATCATTATAACAGCCTACACTCCTACAATCACGCTGATTCCTCTCAATTCAACCTGTTTTGCTAAAGTATGTTACCTAAAGTATAATCTTGACTTACAGCCATTACTAATTCTAAACCCGAATCTATTTGTTGATAACTAACGTTTATAACTTGGTCTAAATTTAATTCAAACCGTAACAATTGGCTATCGATTATAATCGGTTAAGGTAGGTAACTATTTTAAGATCGTAAATCGAAATCTGGGGTGGACGTCACAATAGTGGGTCAACTGACTTGACCGCTTTCCTTCACATATATCATTATACATACACTATGTATAATGATAGCTATTTTACGTAGGCTATTTTACGGAGATATTTAAAACGTAATTTCGTGTCCTGTATTTGTTATAAATGCTCATTTAGTAATAAAAGACAGTGTATTCTTGGCTTTTACAAATGTTGTTATTATTTGGTAATGAAAAACATACCATGTGGAATTAAACACTAAGTGTTAGAAAGACAGTGATAGTAGGGGCAGTTAATAAATCTCATTTAGACGTAGGAATTTCTCCATAAAAGAATGGAGAAGGTAATGGGTATAAATGACCAGTATTTGTGGCTAATGAGCCCAAAGTCACAAAAATAAGAATGTATAATAGGTAATAGGCAAGGTAGAAGTAAAACTTTTATTTAAACGAATGAATTTAATATCATAATATGATATATCATAATAACTTGAAGTATGACGAGGAGTATGGAGAAGAGAAGCGGCAGGGTTTCCCTCAGGGGTAAGGAACTCGAAGCATTCGCGAAGATATGCAGGAGAATCAGGATTATGAAGAACAGAAAAGACATAATGTGAGTGCCTCGACGTTGCCGAATTGGTAGACTCTTCAGTCGCACTCGAAATTCCAACACATGATCGTATTTTCGAAGGCCGTAAATGAAGCGGATATAAAATTCTACAGACCATCCAGTTAATTCTGAAGATCCTCCGATGCATAAAGACAGCAGACATAAGCATAGTCAAGTGGGAAAGGAGGTTTTTGGGCAAGAGGATTTTTGTTATAAATGGCAGGAACTTCTGCAGTCGTTTGAGTGACTGGAATGAGCAATACACACTACCGCTAACATCAGTAACGTGAACATGCCAAGACAGGTGATAGTCTATATAGACGCCCAAATTCTTAAAACTTCTCGAGTAGGGTATGGGAACAGAGTCGTATAGCACTAATGGAAGATACTGGTGATCCAATAGACTGTAAAAGTACCTACCACCGCTAATGGCTGCTTTTGATTTTACTGGACTGGCTAAAAGGCCAAAAGATTTCGCCCACTGGCTGATATTCCGCAGTAATTTATGGCTTCTGGAAACTCTTCAATTTTATAATGCTTTTATAGTTGTTAGTCATCTGCATAGAGATGATAATGTGAAGCTATAACTGTGCTGACAGTATTAATGAAAATAGAGAAGAGGAGAAGCGAAAGGACACACCACCCTGAGGAACACCCGCAGAAAGATCACACCACTCAAAAGAGGCCTCTACGGAGCGAACCGACTGCAAACGCCCCCGAAGATAAGAATTTAACCAAGCATTTACATAAAGAGTAACTCATTGTAGACAAGATTCGTAAGAGTATGTCAAAATCAACTGGCTTAAAAGCACTGCTAAAGTCCAATAAGTACCAAAACTTTTAGAAGCTTATTCTCCATCTGTTAGAAGCTTATTCTCCATGGCCAGTCGGATGTCATCAGTTATTTTAACTAGAGCTGTTACAGTGCTATGGCCATTCAAACGAGATAGTCAAATCATTTGGACGAAAACACATCAATAAAAATAAAAAACACTCGGGCTTTTCGCTACCTGATTGTTATCGTGACATGGACACAAATATATATATGACCCCTTCAATAACCGCTATACAGAACGGCCATACTGCCATAATCTCTACGCTTGGCAGGCCGATTTGTTATCGCAGTATGTATTTTGTATTTCAATTTCTTGTTATGTATACCGGAGTTACCTTGCCAGTGCCACGGGTTGGCGTATTCTTTGACAGGAGCGACACGGCCAAATATAGAAACGAAATTGTGTAAATTGGCGAAAAACACACACGAAAAAATACAACGGCTATAAAATTAAATAAAAGGAGACAAAAAGGTTTACATCGTAACCAACGGCAACAGCTCAGCATAGTGTTAAGACTTTAAGAAGCCAGTAATACTGACCATCTAACGCTGATTTTCAGCTGTCACATAAATATCGGATCGCCTAACGGACGGGATATACTTAATTTCTGGAGAAAAATCGATAAATTTGACACTTAGAACAATTCCGATTATAATAATTCAGGTAGAATTTATAGAGCCAATGGTACTTGTGCTTCGTTCGTTAAACAGAGTAAAAGAGCCTGCTGTCTACCGTCGCCATGACACCTACAATTCCATTTGGTGTAACCCGCTTAAAAATACAATACAAGCGATCGAAATATAAAAATAAATATTATATATCGATTCAAAACGTATTATAATTGACTAAATTAAATAAATTATAGATTTCGATAAATCGTAAAGATATTAGCAAAATTATACACGCACCGATATGATATATAAAAACTCATCATTGAAATCATTGAGACTGTAATATTTTATAGTAATAGTCATACAAACATGGCCTACCATATATGAAATCTACACCTTATAAATTAAAAACAGCATTAGTCTGTCTCGAGTGGATACTTATTATCGCAATAGTATGAATGCTATTGAATATATTTTTCCATGAACGTCTCAGTTTGGTACTTTAAACAAAAGAAATCAAGTCCTTATCATTTTTTATGGCTGCATCGCAATAAAAAGGCATGAGGAATTTCACGCTGTGATGTCAATATTCTAAATTTTTTTATATTAGTTCTCGTTGCTTCGGGATAAAGTTCTTAGAAACAGTGAATTCAACATCTCAAATACCTACTTAACTCAGATTGGAAATAAACAAGGATCGGGGTGTTTAACGATGTATTTATGTACATGTTGCAATGCTAAAGGTTTCACCTGTAGCCTTCATATACACTGTTGCGTGCGTATCAAAAATAGCAACACGCTTTTTTCCATTCTTTGGGGCTGCAGGCACAGCTTGCAGAACACTGCACGCTTCAATCCTTACTCCTTTTACGTCTTCCATGTTCATGCATCTTTCAAAATATGCACGCTAGTTGCGAGTACTCCAGACTTTTCTTTTCGTTTCTTTCAACGATTTACCTGTAATCTTATTAAATAATTTGATACGCTTATCGAACATAGCATCACGCTTTTTAGCCATAGGTACTGGCAGAAATTGCAGAACATTATCAGTCATATCAATCATCACACTTGTACTTTATTAAATTAACAAATTGACCAATAGACGACGTGACGTATGTAAGCATACAAATTATCTTGTCTAATTTTATTCTTATCAAAACGGATCAATTCTAACTCTAAGGTTCATAATATTGGCTCATTTACTCTATTAGGTAATAATACTCCAGCTTGGTGTTCACTTTTGCTTTAATAGTCGACCAAACGTCAACGGAAACCTACATTTTATAAAGTAAATAGGTAGACTTGAAGGAAAGTAACTGTCTAGTTACTTATGAGCACCACTATTCGGTTTCTAATAATCAACTTACATATTCGCGATTTTGTTTACCGTTATTTCCTTCTCATGCTTTACCGTTATCTAAGAGTATAAAGTACGTGCAATTTATGTTGTGAATGACCCTAATAATAATTAGTATAATTATGAACTATTGAACTGTTTAACTAGGCTATCAGACCTAACGGAATCTCGTTCTAATATTCGTCAATCGAAGTAGGTCGTTGACTCACCTTTGCCATAAACAAGATTTTAGAGCAATTAGATAATCAGTAATAAAAAGTTGCTCCTATAATATATTTCCAGTGGCAACTCATTCTAGTGTTATCTTCCCACTAGTGTGGGAATATATACTGAAATAGTGTGTCAACTTCCTTCACGCGTCAATCTTGTAACCTACGCAAATCGAAGCGAAAGTGTACCCATGATGAATATAGACGACACGACGGTCATGGCCACGAATGGTTGAAACAATGACAGAACGCTATAAAAATATAGAAAATATAGTGCGTTGACACTTGGCAGACACGTAAATATATTAATCGTATAAACTGTGAGATGTAGAAACTTCTCAAATGAACATCTCCAAGTTGAGATTAAAGGCCAATATTGGTCTATTAGTGGGCGTAATAAAAATAGTGTCTAGTGAAAACAAATGCTTTAAAAACGAGAGTCATCACAGCGTTTCTCCTATTTATGTTAATTAATGTTTATAATCCCGAAGTACAGGTTGGTGGGATAACTAAATGTTGAAACAACGGCATGACTCTATAAATCATTTGAGTGAAGTTTTTCACTCCATAGAAACGATGAATCCTTTAAAGAACTATAATTTACCGTATACGAAGCTATTAACGAAATCATCATCTTTATGAAACCGCAATGAAGCATAAAACGTATTTAATATCGGTGTGGTCGAACCCTAATTCGCCAGTTTTAGTTAATGTTTACATCCGTCAGTAACTTGCCACGACCGAGTTACCGTTAGAGGTGTAAAAAATTGTACTGAGCCGAAACCCGCGTCATAACATAGATTGAGATTTGTAGGTCATTTTACTTCTTAGTCTGACGTGATTTAGAAATATGAAGTTTTCAAGTCGGTAGGTCAATTAACTGACGTCTGAAAAATGGTGTTATTAAACCATGCTGCAGCGTACAGCTCTATCTCTATTTAACTTGCGAAATTATTTTTCTGTATTTGACCATGTGGTATCTCGATTAAGAATATAGCACCACTCCATCTCCTCCCGTCGAATTCGTATAAGTTCACTAAGGGACTAACCATAGGGATAGGCAGCATTCTGTAGAACAGCAATCCTATTGCGCTCTCCATTCCGCTTTCCAAGCGTGGTAAGTACTGGTAAATTTCTCCCAAAATTACGATACACGGCAGGCGTTTATAGGGGAGGTCTATGTTTGGAACAAGACGTCACGGCTGACATGATGATGATGAGAATACTGTTCTTTTTTAGTATAACTGACTAGTCGTTTATAGAGCCCTACTGTATTCACCGAAATAATTGAATCTTATTTGTACATGGCGCTCGCCGTGGAATGAAAGCAAAACAATACAAATTGAGGATACACGCTGCAAATACGTCATGTTTGAACAACAAAGTTGAAAGTCCCCACATACTTACAAGCCCAATAGAAATTCAATTTATTTGGACACCTGCGCCTATGTACGTCGCAGCTGGTCGCAGTATTGCGTACTGTTGATTAAAACAGCTGTTCTTAGAAATAAGGTTCTTAAAATGCGTATGTGTACAGCTAGATAGTTTGTTCTAATTCAGAATTTTAGCCAAAAACGTCAACGTCCCAGGCCTTGCCCAACGATCGTCACGACGTACAGTCTGGGTTTCGGTTCTGTGCTCGTTAGGGGTTTTGCTATAATCGTTACGCTTAGCAGGTGGATCCACGAACGCAGTTGAGTTGTAAATGTTTCGAGAACGCGAAGGCGCTGCTTCCCGTGCACCAGTTAATCTAGTCGCATTTTCAACACCCACTGGATGAAATAGGGTAGTGCTATTTTTATCCTGCGCCACACGACGTGTTCACGTGTATCTAATTAGCGATGAGTAATAAATACATTTTGTGCGAAATTTGCCAAGACTGCTTTTACCCAACAATTTATCAGTTGTTACAGTACCTATTGTTCTGCCTGGCGTTATAAGTGTCTGCCAGGATCTGGAAATTCATCGCCAAACTGTACAAATAATTACAATTAAATGCTGCCAGCCTCCTGCGCTGGGTGCGGAGGAGGAGGTTGGCAGCATTACCAAATGTCAGCGAAGCATACGAGTATTTTATGCTTTGATGCCATTTTTTAATTTTATTTTATTCCATGATTGTACGTGATAATGATGATAAGATAATGATTTTCATTTCTCAAGTTAAATGTTCCTTTGTGTGAGACTGGAGTTCGTATTAGGAAGCCCTGTGTGACAGATCACCTTTCACCCTGAATATATTGTCAGCGCCTTATATATAAAAGAGCATATATACAATTTAATTAATACTAAACATTGCTTGTGTTAGCGATGTGTGTACATTTGCGTGTGATTTACGTGTGCACATGCGTGTTGCTGTATGTTGCATATATGTATGTCGGGGCTGTATTTTCATATATCAAATTCCTCGTCATCATCGTATCATATCAGTCAAGAGACGTCCACTGCTGAACAAAGGCCTCCCCATAAACGACTGATGTCATACAGGCGTTCATACAGGTCATTGATAGGTAAAGAGGTAGTAATATTATGCCTTACCCTGAAATGTCTGAATGAAGACGCCATATTGAATCCGGTATTTATGGAATTATAAACTTCAAGCCACGTCTTAGCTCCAAATAAAAGATTGTATCATCGGCGAAAGTTTTTTTTTTATATTTCAAACAAATCTTAAAGTCCCATTAGGCAGGTTGAGTTCGCGGAATTAATTTATGTGTTAAAAGAGGGTCGGGCCAAGAATACTTCCCTGCGGAACTCCCTGCTCAATGGGACGATCATCACTGACCCAAACAGTGATTTAATCTCTTTGGTACCTATTATTGAGGTAGTCTGTTAATAATTCCAGTTGAGGTTCGGGGTATCCCAAGATTCTCTAGGTTTTTAGCAATATTGGGATAGAAATGTTATCGATCGCTTTGACCAAGTACATAAATACAATGATAACTAGTCTGTTTTTAAATTTCTGCATAGAATATTTGTACAAAGATAATTTAGCAAACAAAGTGTATTAGTTCCGTTTACAAGTCATTACGAGTATATGATGCATGCCTTTTATGCAAAGTTAGGAGCATGGAGGAGTGGGTCTTTAGAATCTTATACTCCTTTTAAGAGTGTAGTATGCTTGTTATCTTCTGTCTTCCCTGTGGATATCTAAAAAGGCGACTGGAAAGTTTATTTAAAAGGTGTTGGCAGCTTGCACGCTATTAATATTGCGATCACTAGTCACTTTCCAAGCGTTGAATTTATAGCAGTATATCCTTTCACGTCCTTTCAATATATATGAAGATTTAGAGGGAGACATTCTATAGTTGTCGTCTACATAATGGTTGTGTTGTTGTCTATGTAATTCCTATGAATTATATTTCATTTGACATGACCCAAATTCCAGAAGTCCCACTACTATCACAGCTCGGGATAAGATAAGCTCCACCCATTTTTTGCAGCAAGCTCTGCATGACTTTTCTATAAAAACGCTCGCGTTAAGCGACTGAAGATACATAATTATGTATATAAATACCGTCTGGTTATATTGAAGGCAGATAAAAACGTTAGGTACCTACTTTTAAAAACCAGTAATAGTATACATATTCTGCGGTGATTGTGCTACATAGATTATACATAGTTTTTTATTTATTCTGTGTAAGACGAGCCCATAACAATCGTAATGTCACCCAGGACTAGACCTGCATGGCACCACACTTGTCAACTCGAGACACTAATATTTGTATTTATATAGTATTTAGAACAAAATAGAATATTCTTTATTGTACACCATTTTAAAAACAACTACTAGGAATCATTCTATGAACAGTAATTGTACAATGGGTGGTCTTATCGCTATTAGCGATTTCTTACAGACAACCTTTGGATGGACAAGAAAAATATGGAAAAAGACAAACGGGTAGTCTGTGGTGTACTTATTACCTATATTATTAAAATCAAATAACGTATCTAGGCAACACAAATAATACGAATCGGTATATATTCCATAAATTACTTAAATAATATGCACATATATTCAATTATATATAATACTTTATACAATACAATATAAATAATCCATAAGAATATAGGATATCGTACATAAATATAATAAATATATGGAAAATAAACAGTAAGAAGAAAGTACTATATTGGTAAATACAACAAACATTTAAACAGACTTCTTTTCGTTTTTTAATAGTAACCAATGACTGGGCACGTTTGATTGTCACAGGCAGTGCATTCCATAATCGACAGCCTGAACGGTGAAGGATTTATCACAAAATTTGGTAAAATGTATTGGCATCATAAGTCTCAGACTCTTCGATGATCTCAAGAATCTTGAATGTGCGCCATTAAGGAACTTAAAACGTTCTTTAAGGCAAAGGTTGGAGGTTGTAGGATTAAACAGAATACTGTAAAGCAAAGAAAGCATAAAGTAAAGTATGTATTTAGTGTCTTATACCCAGTAATTTCACTAGCTACAGTGCCTAATGTTTAAACTGTGGTTTAAATACTAGTGCTTGGCAGCAATATCTATATATAATTTCAACATTCAACAGTTGTCGAACTGTGGGAATACTAAAAAGTTTTAAATAAAAAAGGTTTAAAATCCAATTGTATAAAATACCTCTCCGACGAAAACTTCGCAGCAAAACAAGTTCCTAGTACAGACTATAAATGACTTTAAATGAAAAAACTAGAGTCAAATAAAAAGCTAAAAGTTGCAGTCTGTCTTCTAACCGGTACAAGTTCAATGAACCGTATATATTTTTTGTGTAGCGTCAAATCTTGTTTTATATTTCTTAAAGTGGCAGTTGGCAAAAGCGTCACAGTACTATAGAAACGAGTCTTTGTAATAATAACACTTATTGGATAGAAAAACAAATAATTCATAATTTGAAATAACATATTAAAAAAATAGCTAGGTACTATTTTTTACAAAATTGTTGAAAATTTCAATGCCTGGAAGTCCGCGGAAGTTATTATTTGATAGGTCACTAAATTTAGAGGACAAACTGTTTCCATATTCATAAGGCATGTCATTTGTACACGTAATATACGTGGAATTTCAGTAGAATGGACTTATTCTTCTCTAATATTTTTACGAAGACACATTAGAAAGACAGATTTGTCAAGTTCACTTTTCTTGCATCCTAAAATTTTCCAAAAAAAAAGGGCCGTTGATTGCGATAAGGCTACGTTTATGTCCTAATTATACTGTGTTTCTATATTCAATTCAATTCGTTCAATTCAATGCGTTCAATTTAATTCGTACAATTCAATTCGTACAATTCAATTCATTTTATTCACATAAAATACGGTAATTACAGATGGTCAAAAAACATATGATAGGATACATACGTGTTTCTCCGAACTGGCCATACATATGTCAATCAAGAGCAATTTAAAATAAAATATATGTCAATTTATATAAATCATTGGGATACATTCCTTAAATAGTGTTACTTATGTAATTTAGAAATTCTTGAATTTTTTTAAACCTGGTCATTATACAATTTTTTAAATCATTTAGATTTGAATATTTGTAACGATGGTGCCTCTCTTATGTCTGTTGGTATTTTATTGTGCAGTTTAACCGTTATTGTGACAAAACTCTGATTATACTAGGCGACATATGTCATATATAGAAAAATCATCATAGCTATAAGGCATTAACTAACTCCCTGCTACCTACAATACGCTTGAGAAATTGGTTCACCAGGAACTGGGGTCAATCACGCTATTGACGCCACTACTCCTGATAAACAAGTTTATTCCATCAAATTATCTTACATAAAAAACGATAACAGCTTATTCGTTATTTGAAAAATCACTCAGGTTATTGGACTTTCAAGTAAATCTTAGTTACTATTATATTACATACTATAAACACTATAAATATAGTTACTAGGTATTATAAATGTGAAAGTTTGTGTTTGAATGTTTCATTAATGGTGTTAATTGGTTCCCTCCCAGACGAAGTAGCGGGTCATTTATAATCGAGACATTTATCTTATCTACTATAGATCTGCAAAAGAAAATTTTGGCCGAACTAATTTTTTTGTTAATTGTTGGTTCATAAATAAGTTAAGAGGTTTGACTTTCTTATGAAGAAGTTAAGAAAATTAATTACTGTTGTAATATGAAGGTAGCTAGGAGTTGTAGGATGCGAGCGGCATGCTATGCTGTGAAAATCTATAATCAGGTCTTTGTTCAATAGTGGGCGTCCTTCGGTTGATATGATAATGATAATCGAGTCACTGGTTAACGTAACTGGCAACATTGTCGATGAAATACCAGGGCTTCCACGAAACCTTTAATGAAAGCTAAGATAAAGCTTGATTCCTTATCTAGGCAATTAAATGATTACTTGCCACATAATTAGAGACAAACAGGTATAAAAAAACTTGATTTACGAAGCTGTAAGTCAATTAGTCACCCTCTATAATAATATCACTGCTACGTACTATTTAGAGATGTTGATAATTGATTTGATGTAAAATATTAAAGCAAGTTGGAATAGAAACATCAGTGTGTGTTACAGGTAAAAGTTGATAACATCCAAACGAAAACAATATTTCTGTAGGTAATATTAAAATATAAATGTATTTATTCGACATTATTATTATTGTAATAAAACACTTTTAAACGGATTAACTCACGTATATTTCGTTTTCACACGTGTCGAAGACTGTAGCGTTCGTGGTCGCAGAATCACTATGATGTTATGGTTAGTTAATTTTCTTTGGCATTGTTTTCTGGTATGTTCATTACGGCTTTATTTGTTATAACTTTATTTTCGTTTAATTTATTATTATTGTTCATGTTTATCTCTTAAGCTTTAACCCTGCCTACATGTTGTTCTTCAAATGACAGAACGAATTATCATTATCTACCACATTCTATTGTCTTAAAAGAAATTTAATGTAACTAGAGATTACAGATAAAAGTTCATATATACGATTGGTCATCATTTCGGCCGAATGAAGTCCACTGCTGGACATAGGCCTCCCAAAGATCACCACAACGACCGATATTGGTTTGTTGTGGGCTCATTGAGGGGTTTTGCCATAATCGCCACGCTTGGCAGACGGGTTGGCGATCGCAGTTGAGTTGTTAATGTACTCGAAGGACGCTGCTGCCCATCCTCCGGCTAATCTCTTAGTCGATGTTTACGACACCCACGGGAGGAGATGGGGTGGTGGTATTCTGAGCCGGCACCACACGGTAAAGCGCACGGTACTTATACGATTGGTAGTCATAAATGATATCGGAGAACCGAGATAATAAGAAGGCGGTTATTTTAAACATCTTGCTGATGAGATGAGGTCATTCATCTGGTAGTAAGTGTCATGCCTGCACATAACAATTGTAATGCTACCCAGGACTAGTCCTGCGTGGCACCACACTGCGCTCGTCACGTCAAGACATTACACATTTAGTCTCATAGACGTAGTATTTTCACTAGCTACAGTGCCCTTTAACCTGGTACACAGTAATGTCTTAAGTTTAAACAGCGCTTGGCGATGTATATCTGGCACTGGGGTAGTACCTGTCCACCATCTTGTCTTAATCTGTAATTACATTTGAAAAGGAAGCACGAAGCCTACAATTCCTACAACTCAGTAATTTCTTCCCTCTAATTCTATTCCTAATTCAGACTAAGCTTTTCTTTTGAACCAAATGCTCCACCTGCGATTTCAGTTACGTCTGTGATTGTAGCATTAAAACTATAAAAAAACATCTACTGTTATGTGCGTCCTATTTATTTTCCTATAACATTAACACCATTCGCTTATAGCCCAGATATTATTGCTATTTCAGTACGAAATGCATTAGGTTCATCTCTACCGTAACACTATCCATCATAAAGATGTTTTTTTAAGATAACGGCTATACGTTATCTTGATATTGTTTGATATCGCCATCGTTTACCTATTATATAAAACAGTGGTGATTTGAATATGGAATAATCATCCGCAGCGCAAATTATAAAAGAGGTTGACGCAAAGTCCGTGTGTACCGTTGTAAAACTTTTAAGCAAAGGCTACGTCGCCGACTGCCACGGTACCGACCTTCACAAGTCATGGTCATGGCTTTCACGCTAAACGGCTAATTTCAGAAGAACCACCATTTAAAACTGTTCCTTTAGCATGCTACGGCTTTATAATTCACCGTGTTACGTTTGCAGAACACGAAAAAGATCTCGTGCTTCTACTACGTAAACTCGATAGTATCAGAAGATAAAATGAGTGTTCATATGGCATTTAGCACATGGGGCTTTATCGACAACCGAATAAAATAAACTTCAAAAGAACCAGGTTTAGGCAACAGTCAACCTATTTTAAACACAACATATTAAAAGTGTACGCTTTCAGAAATACATGATAGAAAACGGTGTGTATATTTTATGTAAGTACAAAGACTTTTAAAAACATTATTTTTGTCTAGTTTGATGCTTTTGAACAACTTCATTTTTGACTTTGAAGTGATAAAGGTCTAAGGCGCTACAAATATCCACTGAAATTTTAAGGGTCAATTTTCTCTTTCTTTAACATTTGTCTTCATTGACAGACAGACATACGATACGAGCTCTACATTACTCAATTAACCTCACTGACTCTTGCGATTACGCAAAACTACTAACACCTGGGTAAATACAAACTACCTACGTTAATTTCAGTCCAACATAACAATGAATAAAAGAAAACATTTTTGCATTTGTAACCTAGTGCACACACACATAATAGAAAAAAAATACCTTGGAATTCATTTCGATTAGCGTCGCGAGCTCATAGTAATCGATTGCCAAGTAATTTTTACGGCCGACTAATAAGATTTAATCACGAAACTCATGACCCTGAACGGTATTGCCACGTAAACTTGAAGCTTTCTTTATTATTCATCCGCTGCAGCGTTATATAAAGCAGGATCTACACCGACGGAACAGGAAGATAAATTACAAATTTATCATCTTGTGTCCTAGTATTATCTAATTGATTCAATCGACTTCTTATACAAATAGGTAATAGAAATGGAAGTCATTATTAAGTAGCTGTTGAGACTTCGTCGACAAAAGAACTAATTTAAACGCTTGAACGAACTTGATAACGTCTAAATTGTATCATATTCCATCAAATCCTATTCAATGCGTAACACACCTTACGAACAGTACTTTATGATCTTGGCCTTACCACAATAGAACAACGTAGACAGACACTTACAAAATACTAACTGAATGTTCTATCTGTTGTATCTCTACATGCCAAATGACAACAAACATTTACGAAGACACCCTCCCAGCAAAAAGCCTATAAAGCACTTTTTGTCTAATCGAATTATAACAACATGGAACTGGCTTGCGGAAAGTGTTATTATGGCCCAAACACTGATCTGCTTCAAAAAAGATTTGATAAAGAGAATATCTCCCAAACTATTTGGTACACACGCATCAGCTAATTAGCTGCTAGTGTGTCTTACCAAAGATTAAAAATAATAATTAATTTATTATTATTAATATAATCGTTGTAATTTCCATCGCACACAATAGTCCTATTTTGTGTAGGGCTTCTCGCAAACATCTAGGAAATGTGGCTAGTATTATTATATACCAAGCAACTGCTGCTAAGGGTGCCCCCTGCGGGACACGAACTTCGCTTTAGCTATAATTTAGCGGACAGCTGGATCGGTATTAATTAATATGTATTTTAAGGGACATTTAATACTACAGGCTCGGCACGGGCCTGCGCGAGTAAGGGACGGGGGGGGAGAAGAAGTTATTTTAATGAGGTGGTGGTGCCGCGGCGATAAGCCTCCGTGACGTCGGTAAGGACAATAGTCCTACACTACGATGCATTTTTATAATGTAGCCATGGACAGTACCCCGTTAGTGTCCCATTAAATTATAGATTAAAATCCTCTAAAGGGTCTCTGCGTATTGAACCCATGTCAAATAAACTCCACTGCTGGACACAGGCCTCCCCCAAAGATCACCACGGCACGTCTGAGTGTGTTGTATACTCATTGAGGGGCTTTGCCATAATCGCCACGCTTGGTAGGCGGGTTGGGGAGTACTCGAAGGACGCTAACGCCCATCCTCCGACGAATCCCATATTCACCCTTTACGACACCCATGGAATGAGATGGGTTGGTGCTATTCATAGCCGGCACCTTTTATTTCCCATTACCTTCTTTGATTAACAGCACTAATCATCACATTAAAATAAATTAAGCACCTTAAAAGTGAACCACGTTCTCTCTCCTACACAAACTGTATTATGTAGATACTGTATGCAAATTCTAGTATATTCTATTTATACCATGACGTCAGGAACATCTAAATAAAGTGAACAGTTTTGAAATGCCTGACCGAGAGTGCACCTTCGTGGTTTGCTCTACATTGAAATAAATAGACTGTGTGCCCTATATTGCGGCCCTGAAACATGCCAGAATTATTTATAATATAATTGGGACACTTGGTTATATTAATATTTAGGTGTCACCGATGCATTCGTCACATTTATTGCCAGTAAGGAATTATGATAAGAGGATGCGTATCGGCTTCTGAGTTACTTGCAGCATTCCCTAACAATTGTACATTGTAGTTGTCTATAAAGGAGGCTGACAGGCGGATAGATGCATACCTGTAGTCTAGTTACATCATATGCGATTGGCAACCCGTCTGCTGAACATGATCATTATAGAATTTTCTCCCCCATGACAGCAGCCGGCAATAACTCTGATCTACAAGAACGGCCGGGATTTTGCCGGGAGTTTCATGGAGTTTCATGCCGGCTCTTCTCCATAGGACCGACTTTTCCGAACAGTGCACTTAACTGCTGACTTTTCTTAAGAGCGTATTAGGGCCTATATTTATTTATTTTTTACTTTTTTCGGTAACTTGCCTACTAACATAGATTATTCTGCTATATATCCATAAAAGATACAATTGAAGATTTATATTATCATTTCCTTTACTTTAACAAAATTCATTTATAAATATACGAAGAATATGAAATAATCGAACCCACCAGAGGTTAGGGCCCCAGGGAGAGAAACTTTCTCACTATACGTGCCGTATCAAAGCCAACTGCTTTCCCATTATTATTAAACAAAGATTGATAACATTACTTTTCAGCTTATATGCAAATCTTCACAAAAACATATTTATATGCGTACTCGTTAGACTATCGTTTTTCGCGCATAGTGTTGTAATAATAAATAAATATTATGAGCTTTGCTTTTCCTAACAAGAGAGATCTGACCAATTTAAATATATCACACTGGGAAAATGGGGCCCGAGTGACCGGCCCATCGCCATTTTAACATGTTTTACTAAACATAAACACAATCTGATTTTCATATCTGATAACGACTGACACCTCGCTTAAAGGCAACACCAGTTGGTTCGTGCAAAAATGTTGATATAACTTTTTCTTAAAGAGAACGTTTTACTGACTTCAAACCTTACCTTAATATAATTATACTAGAACCTTCCCATAAGTGTATAGATTACCCCAGTGACAGAAAAATGTGAATCGGTCGTGTAGTTTCTGAGAACCGCGCGCATACATACATACATGGGTAAACGGAGAACCCAAGTTTTTGGAAGTCGGTTAGAAAGATCTATACAATATTACATATAAAATTATGGGTATTAACTCAGGCAGTTCGTGTGTTTCCCAGCAAAGAATAGACTACACCTCTCCGCTCATGGGTGACACCCTACGGACTGAACATGAAGAGGATGAGCAGAGGTATCCTCGCGTGTGTCAATAACACCACTAGTTGTAGTGAGTTTTTATAACTGTTATAGCAATCTAATTGTAACGCATTTGATTATCATTGTGCATAAATATGTGTGTATTCATCCCAAACATTGGCATGCAACATCCTCACATAGTTTTTACGATTATATTGAAGACCGTAATACTTTCATATATTATTTCAAAAGAGTATATCCATGGAATTTCTTGCCGGTTCTTCTCTATAGGATCAACGACTTGGAACCGTGCAACTATTTAAATTATGACTATTCGTAAGTGCTAGCAAATGGTTTACATGAATAAAAACAATTTGACTATGACTTTAAAGTCAAAGTCTTTGACTAATAATTTGACAATTTGATCATTGCGAGGCCCGTATTAAGCAGTGTATATTCACGGGCTGATGTGTGTGTGTCCGTAAGTTATATTGTTAGTAATAGTTTCTCGTTTTCTCCAGGTCTTTTGCATTTCAAGTGCGTACTATTGATAATTACTGCTGGAAATGTAAAAATCGGTCAAGTGCGAGTTCAACTCGCGTGAAGGGGGCAATTTCGTGCTGAATATATTGTCTATTTTTGAATTTGGTCTTGTACCAATAACTTATCCCAAGAACAAACTTAACATCGTAGTTGAAAAACATGTTTTCCTATACATTCAACCGCAAAAGTAAATTTGTACGCACAATATTGAAAGATTTACCATGTTATTTTAATAACATAGACTTATAGGTTTACCTGTAATCCGTAGGTAAAGAGGTATTTTCCATTTTTATTTTTATTTTAGGCTGAGTAGTTTCGGAGATAAGGCTATTTATGTGGTCAATTTTCGTCTATTTTCTTAAATAACTTTAAAGTAATATATTTTAGAATTAAAAAATACATACATCTGAGACCCTCACTACAAGCCCTTCCATTTTATATGTAACATGGTACAGTTAGCAAAACTTTATTGCTTAATTGTCTATATTGCCCCCTAAAAGTGACCCCCATATTCAAAATGTATTTATTTACCTTACACGTACACTTGTTTGGGTCGCAGAAATCCTTATGTATACCAAAATTCAACTTAATTGGTCCCGTAGATTCGAAGCAAATTGACTGTGATAAACGGACAGACAGACAGACACACGAGTAATCCTATAAGGGTCCTGCCGTTTTTCCCTTCGGTTTTCCCTTCGGACGTTTGGAACCCTAAAAAGTCGTCCCGATTCTATATGATTGCCACACCCTTGGATGTAATGTGATATCAGCGTCATTACTGCCCGTTCATCATCATAATTAAATCCAAAGGACGCCCACTGCTGAACATAGGCCCTCATGTACTTCCACAATTGCGTCATTATTTTGGGAGGAATTTGCCGGTACAGAAAGGACGCTGATGCCCATCCCTCGGGTTTAAAGTCCCTTAGTAGCCTATAACGGCATCCACGGGAGAAAAATGGAGTGGTTTTATATTCTTAATCCAGGCACCACACGGACTAAGAATATAGAACCACTCCATACTGCCCGTTAGGGAATAAATACTCTTTGTTCATTTATTAACTTCCCTACTATCAAGTTGGCAACATTAATCACGTGGTCACGCACCAACTAGTGGCCATACACGCGCGACCTCAGCCGTAACCCTGTAGGGCTTCAGTAATCCCCATAATGAACCGCCGCATTACATGAACAGTATTAAACATGCTAAACTGACTTAAGAGGATTTAGTACTGACGTGTTTGTTAGCTCATTAAATGCGGTAACATGTCCACAGCACAGATATTATATTACATGTATGGTTGCGCTATACAGATACCTAATTGTCGAATTGCAGCCTCCACTATCGCACTTTGGTCCTCATATTTCATCAGAGCCGGAGTCCCTCAAGGATCCATGCTCGCCCCACTCCTTCACACGCTGTACATCAGCGATGCTATGAAACAAGGATCAACCAAGTTGGCCCTTTTCGTCGACCACACAGCCTGATATACCCACGTCGTAGCGTCGAGAGAATAACTATAGCGCCCTCCAAACCTCAGCTGACGCCTATATCTAGGGGTCACTCTTGACCATAACTTATCCGTTCAAGAGCACATAAAATGGTTTGCTCCGGCGCCGCCTTTTTACTCGAACGTCTATATTACTTCATAAATGCAAGCAGTAAATTATGGCTTAGACATAAGGTGAGCATTTATGTCACATGCATTCGGCCAATCATGACCTATGCTGGCGAAGACGCAGATTTCTGGCCACTCCGTAGGTAGCAAACCCCTACCCTAAAGGAAGAGATGTCAATGAAAAGTTATCAAAATGATACCGTTATGAAGACTTTTGACCGGTTTTGTTGGAAGATTTCGGGAACTGTAGTCAAATTAACTGAAAAATTCTTCCGCTAATCAAAATCTTTCTTGATTTTACTTGACCGGTGTAAGCGACGCAAATATGAACGAACCTTTTTATTGTTAATATATTAGTTTATGGTACATAGATTTTTAAAAAGGAGTCGTCCTGTCACCGCCGCTGCGATCGGCACGTTTTTTCTCTTGTCATAATTTTTATTGTAACATTCTCAACTTGCATTAAATCCTACAAATAGTCTTGATACCTGGTTCTTATTAATCACAAGAAGTCCTGACCCATACAGCTGGTCCTTCGAGCCGGATCATATCGATCTATAACCAATGTTCCACACACCGAAAAGTATGGTGAATACTCGGAGAATGATGAAAAAGTATGAAGAACAACAGGAGGTAAAGTCTTCGACACAAGAGGTATCAGCACTACCAGCAAGCGAGGAGAAACAAGTTATTGAGGATAATTTGCGAAAAGATAAAACCGTTCTTTTAAAAAATAAACATGAAGGTAGTGTGGTAAAAATGGAACGGCCGTTACCCGCGGTTCAAATTATGCCTTCAACGTCCCATCAAGTCTCAAAAGCCACATCTAAGAGGTCTACATCTTCCTCAGTGCTAGCACGTAAGAAAAAGCTAGAACTAGCGGCTGCAGAAGCACGGGCTAAAATTGAGATGGACTTGATAAATAAACGTTTAGCGGCGGACCTAGCGGAGATTGACGACGAGTGTAGTGTGCAGTCAGACCACACTAACAAGGAGGTAGAAGAGTGGTTGGAGCGCAGCCATCGAGAACTGGAAGCTCAGCCCGTCCACGACAGAGGTCATATTAAGGACGCGCCGTGCTCGCCGGCCACGCAGAATGTCGGCACTGATGGAACAGTTCATCTTCTGGCCAGCGCACTTAAGGATCTTGCAGCCACTTCTACCAGCAACGGATTGAACGCCAATCTGTTAAGTAGAATTTGCACACCAAAAGACTTACCATTGTTTTCTGGTGACGCTATGGAGTGGCTTCACTTTAAACAGGCATATGAAGAATCGTCAAAAGTCTGTAATTTCAAAGATAATGAAAACCTGTGGCGCCTAAAAAAGTGTCTAAAAGGATCAGCTCGCGAAGCTGTCTCGGCCCTGCTAATAAGTGCTACCTCGCCTGAGACTGTAATGTCCACACTTGAGCTGCAGTTTGGGAATCCTGACGTTATACTGTCACGCATCATGGTTGATTTAAAGAAATTACATCCAGTGTCACAAGAATATTACAAAGATATTGTGCCGTTTTCAATAAAAGTGAGAAATTGTGTAGCCGCTGTGAAAGTTATCGGTCTAGATGAATATCTCAATGGAATAAGCATAACTACATGCATATTGTCAAAGTTACCACCAGTTTTGCTCTCAAAGTGGGCGGATTATACTTATATATTCATCAAGCAAGGTAAAAGACCGACATGGTTCGACATTTCCGAATTTTTACATGAAGAAGCTGCTAAAGTGTCTTCTATGGCTTTGTTGAACATGAAAAATACTACTGATAGTTACCACAACAAGAAAAAATACCCAGAAGGTCAACACACAGTGTTATTTAATAAAAAATGCGATAATAATGAAAAATGTCAGTACTGTCGTATATCTAAACATAAATTACAGGATTGTAAGAAATTCCGCAAAGCATTACGTAAGGATCGATGGAGCTTTGTCAAACGAAACCGGTTATGCTACAAATGCATAGATTCAAATCACGACCGAGCAACCTGTCCGGCGATAGCGTGTGACGTCGAGAATTGTGGACAAGCTCATCATAAATTATTGCATTACAACTCGCGTCAAACAGTGAACGATGCTAATCAGTGTGTAAGTGACAGTACCGTAGCTAAACCGTCGGCGATACCTGAAACAGTAACTCATATTAAAAACAGTGAGTGCAAAGTGTTGTTAAAAGTAGTCCCCGTCAGTGTTCACGGACCTAACGGCATTTTCAATACTAGCGCATTGTTAGACGATGGATCTACTGTGTCCCTTATCAGTGCAGCGCTTGCGTCACGAGTCGGTCTGCGCGGGCGCCGGGAGACGTTGCGTGTGTGCGGCGCGTGGGACAACAGCGCGCTTGTGTGCAACGCTGATGTCATGAATGTTTGTATAGCGAACCATAATGGTGAGAGATTTGATATTTTTGTTCGCAGTCTTCAGGACTTAAGTGTACCTGTACAAAATATTAGTTTAGTTAATTTTAACAACTATGGTTGGTGGTCAGGATCATTATAATTTGTTATTACCGTTAGAGATTAAGATTGGCAAATGTAACGAACCTTATGCCACTCGTACTCCGCTGGGATGGTGCGTCCATGGGCTGGTGCCGGCATCACTCTCAACGCGCGCGTGTTTCTCCACACTGCACGTTACCGAAGTTCAATCAGGGTCGGCAAATACTTCATTAGAGGACCTGCACGATATGGTTAGGAAGTCATTTACTATCGAATCTATGGGAATATCCGGGAAACCACGCCAGAACTCCGATGATCTGCGCGCTCTGGAACACCTGGAACAAACGGCAAAATTAGTCGATGGTCGATGGCACGTAGGTCTACCGTGGAAAGATGCTAGTTGTAAGATGCCTGATTCCAAACGTACAGCACTGTCTAGGCTGCATAACTTGGAGAAGAAAATGTCCTGTAACGAAAAATACGCACAAAGGTATCGAGACCGTGTTAAGCATTTGTTAGACAATAATTTTGCTACGAAAGTTTTAGATACAACTACAACAAATAAAACATGGTACTTACCTCATTTTGGGGTAGATAATCCCAATAAAAATAAATTGCGTCTTGTTTTTGACGCGGCAGCCAAAACGCGTAGTTTATCGCTCAACGATTATTTAATAACGGGTCCCGACCTTTTGAAGTCATTATTAGGTATTATGTGGCGATTTCGCGAACACGAGATCGCTATAGTGGGCGATATCAAGGATATGTTTTTAAGGGTAAAAATATTATCTACCGATCAGGATGCTCTTAGATTTCTGTGGCGCGACAACCCTAACGAGCCTATAATGATATATAAAATGACATCGTTAATATTTGGTGCGAACTGTGCACCGTTTATTGCACAGTTTACTAAAAATAAGAACGCTCAACGTTATGAATCATCGAAGCCGGCGGCAGTTCAAGCTATTCGCGATCAGCATTACATGGACGATTACATAGATAGTCAACCGAACGAAAAAACTTGCATGGAACTAGCGCGCGATATTATACATATACATAAACTAGGGGGCTTCGAGATTCGTAATTGGCTAAGTAATAGCGCCACAGTTTTGAATAATTTACCTGAGGAGCTGCTTACCACCTCGGCTGCTAACGTGAAGATTGGAGCACGACATGAGGGCGAGCGCGCCCTGGGCATTATATGGTATCCGGACAACGACACCCTAGGTTTTGTCACCTCATTTAAACGGATACCCGAAGTAATAATGAGTGGTAAAAAATGTCCTACAAAACGCGAGTTATTGAAGGTCATTATGTCATTGTTCGATGTTTACGGATTTCTTTCACCATTTACAGTTAATGGCAAAATATTACTTCAGGAAACATGGAAATCAAATTTGAATTGGGACGAAAACGTAACGGATGATATTTGTGTTAAATGGTTTAAATGGTTGAAATTATTAAAAACAATTGGTAGCATTCGAATACCAAGATGTTACCGGCGAATTAATGAAATATCGACGATGCGTCACGCTGCAGCGCGAGTTAGCAACAGAGACGACGTAACTTCATTCAATAACTTAGATGCGACTACGCATATACATACACCGACCGAGCGGCTCAGCGAAACCGGTTATGATTGTTTACAACTTCACGTATTTTGTGATGCGTCGGTACAAGCTATGTGCGCGGTTGCTTATTGGCGTTGGTTGGATAGTAATAAACGGATACGGTTTAGTTTCGTAGCGAGTAAATGTCGAGTTACTCCTGTAAAACCTGTAACAATACCCAGACTGGAATTGCAGGCAGCGATAATAGCCGCCAGGTTGGCGAACACAATACAGTCCACACATCGAATAAAAACAGCTGACCGATTCTTCTGGTGCGATTCCACAACGGTGTTACAATGGATACGTAACAACGCGGTATTATAAACCTTATGTAGCTCACCGCTTGGGTGAAATTGACGAATTATCAATAATTAAAGAATGGAGATACATACCTACGTCTATGAATGTTGCAGATATGGCCACTCGGGAAAACTTTGATAGCCTTCAGTTGGATGGTGAATGGTTTAGTGGCCCTTTATTTTTGCATGAGACAGAAGCTTCGTGGCCTACGAGTACAGTTATACCTTGTTTCGAAGAGTGTGACTTGGAATATGTAACAAACATTGTACAGACAGAATACTTACCTGAGCACGCAGGTGTACCGGATCCGATGCGGTTTTCCTCTTGGATACGCCTGCTGAGGAGTATGTTTGTTGTGCTGAAATTTATAAATAAATGTCAAAAGATTGAAATGGATGAATGCACTACTATGAAACGCGCCGAGATTCTGCTTTTACGGTACGCTCAGAAAAAGTCATTTCACACTGATATACTTGTAATAAAGAACGGAACATGCTTAGTAAAAAATAGTAAATTACTTACCTTAACGCCTTTCCTAGATGAGCGGGATGTACTCCGTGTGGGCGGGCGCATAGACGCCGCTGCCGATGTTTCCTTCGAAGCGAAGCATCCGGCAATTTTAGACGGAAGAAGTCAGGTGGCCAAGCTCATCGTCAGGCATTACCACGTGAAGGCAGGCCACGGCAACCAGGAGATGGTAATAAATAACCTGAAACAGAAATATTGGATAATAAGATTGAGACCTATTGTTAAAGAAATAACAACAAAATGCATGCTATGTAGGTTAAGAAAGGTGAAGCCTCAAATGCCGAAAATGGGTGACTTACCTACTGCCAGAGTAGCTCATCACCAACGGCCTTTCACTCATTGCGGTGTTGATCTGTTTGGGCCCATGGAGGTCACAATAGGAAGGAGAAGAGAGAAACGGTACGGAGTAATTTTTACCTGTCTCACTGTTAGGGCAATTCATTTGGAGACAGTGTCATCGCTCAGTACTGATTCACTGATTATGGCTCTTCGCAGGATGGCTTCAAGGCGTGGGTGGCCTGCTAATCTGTACTCCGACAACGGGACAAATTTAAGAAGTGCAGACACAGAGCTTAAAAGGTCCGCCGCAGAACTTGATGAACAGTTACTGCAGACCACTGCCGGCATCCAGGGTACCCGATGGACCTTCATACCACCAGCCAGCCCACACTGGGGTGGGGCATGGGAGCGCTTAATTCGTAGTGTCAAGGTTGCACTGAAGGTCGTTCTAAAGGAAAGAGCGCCCAGAGAGGAGGTGCTCAATACGCTGCTGGCTGAAGTGGAAGCCATGGTGAATGGACGTCCGCTGAGTCACGTGTCGGTCGATGTCAACAGCAAGGAGTCGTTGACACCAAATCATTTCTTGCTCGGCTCGTCATCCACTTCACCGCATATGGGCAGCTTTGACGATTCTGATCTGTTCCGGCGACGGCAATGGCGCATAGCACAGAGGCTGACGGATATGTTTTGGAAGAGATGGGTCATCGAAGTGCTACCAGAGATGATACCACGCCAAATGTGGGCTGAAGATAGTAAGAGGTCTCTGCAAGTTGGGGACTTAGTGTTTATTGCCGACCCTAATGCTCCGCGGAATATGTGGCCGCGAGGTATCATAGAGGAAGTTTTTTCTGGGAAGGACGGCAGAGTGCGAGTGGTACAAGTGCAAACGCAATTAGGTAGTCTGAAAAGATCTGTTGCTCGCGTCGCTAGAATTCCAATAGATTAATAAGTGCTGTGTTAGCAGCACTAGGGTGGGGCTATGTAAGCGACGCAAATATGAACGAACCTTTTTATTGTTAATATATTAGTTTATGGTACATAGATTTTTAAAAAGGAGTCGTCCTGTCACCGCCGCTGCGATCGGCACGTTTTTTCTCTTGTCATAATTTTTATTGTAACATTCTCAACTTGCATTAAATCCTACAAATAGTCTTGATACCTGGTTCTTATTAATCACAAGAAGTCCTGACCCATACAACCGGTTTTGTTGGAAGATTTCGAGAACTGTAGTCAAATTAACTGAAAAATTCTTCCGCTATTCAAAATCTTTCTTGATTTTACTTGAAAGTGAGCCGCATTTTGAATACATATAATACTTATATCCGACACTGGTCTGCTATAGACTGAATAGATGAATATATGCCTTCCAATTCTACATCGCTTTACTACGCAGTACCATATAATATGTGGCGATTAACATATAATACACAATGGTCGCTAACGCCAATCATCTGACTCGCCCGTTTAATGAACCGGAAGACGTTATTATAGCGGGATGAAGGTCTATTTAAATTAATGGATATGCTCTAGGCATACAAGTGGGGGGCCAATGTTGAATATTACACAGACATATCTATAAGAATATGTCTGTGGAAAATTGTAGTGTATCTCCCCAATCCATAGTCGAGTAAGCCACAAAACATTAAATCATCATGACCCAGCTCACTAACATGTCCCCCAGCAATGCCCTAAGCTGAGACTCGAGTCCCAATAAGTATATCACACTCCTAAAGGCGCCCCTTTAGGAGTGTGATATACTTAAATACGTAAAGTAGATGTACCGAGACCTGCAAGCTGAGCGGCGCAGGAGCCACTTCTACCTCTTTCATCATCATATCAGCCAAAGAACGATTTACCACCCATGGATTTCCATAAATGTGTCGTCATTTTGGGGGAAATTTGCCAATACTCACAATGATGGGCAGGCGGGTTGGTGAGCGCGGTATGACTTCCGTTCCACAGAAGGGACGCTGCTCACCATCCCTATGGTTTAGAGCCCCTTAGTCGCCTTTTACAACATCCACGGGAGGAGCTGGAGTGTTGCTATAATCTTAATCCGTACACCACACGGAATACATACCTCTTTACCTCTTTACAGTCATGATATTGTCAGTCAGAGGCGCTTATATCCAGTTGCACTCACTGATCGACAAACGATCGGTGAAGTTAAGCATCGCTCCGCGCGGTCATCTATAGATGGGTGACCGCATAGTGGTATTTGAACTGAGCGTCTCCGTGCTCCGGAAGGCACGTAATATCGTTGTCCCGGCTATTGTCATTAGACGGCAGTCGTTAAGCCAAGTCAGAGACCTTTGGGCGGCTTAAACAAATCTGACAGAAGGTTAGCCGCTTTCTACACGAAACGTGCCCCGTATAAGTATACTTATAAAGTACACTATCGCAATAAAGAGAGTATCTTCAATCTCCACGAAACTGCTACCCCAGGAAGAAATAGAAGCTGGCTCAGTGTAGTCGTTTATTCAAGAATGGCCCGGCTAAAAATAGGTGACATTGTTGCCATAACCTCTTCAAAATTAATTTCTGTGCCAGCTTTCGTATATTTTACATATTAATTGACAGTTTGGAGACACTTGATATGTCTCAAATGTTAGGTGCTAGTACGCGGAGCCTTTAAATTAAAATAGGAATTGGTAGGTGCTGCCAGAACCTGTCAAGGTAATAAGTACATTTTTTAAATGAATTACTCAAACACGGTTCCCAAGGTTAATTTCAACATCCAAATTACGCCTGAGTTTATAATACTCCTAGTGACATTCTGTACGTACTATAATTAATTAAAACTTACTTAATCTAATTTCGACAGACCATTTGACGATTTAACCGGTAGTAGGGCCCTAATTACAAGATTTCGGATAGGTAGGTACTGTGATAGACTTACGGCCGAAATTACTAATCAATCCAATTCAAAATCTTCAGATCTATGTATGATTTTGAAGTTATGTTTTTATATTATGATCTCACTTAACGCGAACACAGACAAATCCTAAATCCCAAATTCAATGATTTTGGATTAGATTGATTATATAATTTCGGCTTTTACAATATATAATTAGTGATACATGAGATGTATAATGAAGCTCAAGAGTTTGAGTTACACGATGATATAATCTGACATATGATACGGTACCGTACGTTATTTAAAAAGTAATGGAAGGAATTCGAATGATTTGATAATTCAGAATTGTTTAATAAATATCTATCTATGGTTGTACTAATCCAGTGTACGGACGTGTTAGTAAATTTATTTCAATACAGGATAGCAAGACAATTATTCAAATAAGCTAATTATTTCGAGCACGCTCCTTGGTCGTCGGTACATCACATTAGCATCAGCAAATTATCTCAATATACGTCATAATTATCACAAGAAAATGATCCAGTAATAACTTAAAATTACAAAGGTAATTTACTAAATTTATTATTTACGAGCACGCCCGAAAGATTCCGGTACATCGCTTTACCAATGCAGTGCCATATATTCTGCGGACAAGCTGTAGTGTTCAAACTTTAGACATCACTGTATTCCGGTTAGTTACTCGGTATAAGAGACTAAACAACTAAGTGTGACGAACGCAGTGTAGTGCCACGTAGGAGTCCTGGGGTGCAATTTTTTAAGGTCAAACATCCATGTATCCTTAAATACAAAATCGAAATAACGGTGTAAAACTAATTTGTTGTTAGTTAATACCTGATTGAAGCTATTCAAGGATAGGTTGCAGAAGGACAGCCATGAGGACCAGTCTTTGCGTTTACCAAATTGGGTTATCACCGTTATTTCAATTCTGTATTCATGGATTTATGGATGTTTGAGCTTAAAGAATTGCACCCCTGGTTAGCACTACAATTGTGGACAGGACATGTATGAATGCCAGAAACCAGGCGAATGATTTTCTCATCGCTTCACTAGGTTTTATAAACAACCGCATACCAAATTTCATTCGATCCAGCAGTCCCTTTATGTTTATTGTTATCCCAGTAACGCCCTAAGCCGACGTCCGTGTCCCGCAGGGGGTGCCCTTAGGCGCAGTTACTTAGTATATAGTTTTAAGCGTGGCTGGAGGCTATTCAAGCTTCGCCAATTGTCCGGTTAAGCAACCACATCTCCCTTGAGGTATGAGAAAAGGACTACATAAAAAAATTGCGACATGAAAATAATTCGAGAATTTTTGTTCCGTTTGAGCTAGGCACGTGCCGCCGGCGCCACAGTATGTTATCCTGATATTCAAGCCAGCCATCACTCTGTCCATAAAGCTTAGCAAATATTAGCTCCGAGATTGATTTACCGTTTATGAACGAGGTCTGTGCCTCTATAACTATTAATATCACGATAGAAATTCCTTCTTTCCCAGGGGCGATGTTGAACTGAAAACATTGTGAAGAAAATCTAAATATACAAAAAACACGATATTCACTGAATTATTGAGATAAACAGGGCAAAGAGGTAGAGAAAGCTGCAACATGAAACAGCGAATTTTATTGTGTGCCTACAATTATTAAAGAGAAATAAATAATACCTTCTAGAAATATTTTAAAGATTCTCGATATAGTAATGTTTATGTCAGCCGAAAGACGTCCAGTGCAGAACATAGGCCTCACATATAGAGCCCTCATAGAATTCCACCACAGCGACTTATATACCGTGTCGTCACTTTGGGGGTAGTTTTTCAGTGCTCACCGTGCTTAGCCGATGGATTGGTGAGCGCAGAATAGCTGCTGTTCCACAGAAGGGACGGTCCCATTCCTCTGGTTTAGTGTCTTAGTCTCCTTTCACATCCACCGGTGGAGATAAAAGTTGTGCTATACTCTTAATCCCGACACCACAGAGAAAACTGCTACTATTGGACAAGCCAAATAAAAACAATACAGAAACTCTACTCAGCTGACTCTGTTCGGAAGGTAATCGTGCTTGCCACTCGGCCCCTAATCGAATAACATCGTAAATGTTGCCGTTGAGTGCGGAACCCTACACGAATAAAAGTAAATAAACCCAGTATTGTAGGTACGTACGAAAAAGTTACGACACACTCATACGGGTTCATATCAAATTTTCCAATAACATATCTCGAATATTTTTCCATTCGGTTTCATACGAACATCTCGAGTGACTGAAATTAATTGGCTCATTCGATTCTGACGTGGCTCTATATCATAATATTCATTTTACGATTTACTGCTGGTAATTGGATCGTGAATAAGCTATTTAGTGAACAAAATCACTATAAGTAGTTATTGCTCGAGCTTGATCACGCGAGTTTTGCTTTTCATTTAATTATTAGTTTGTTACATTTAAGAGTATACTGACACCTAATATAGCCGCCTGCAAGCATCCGCAGTGATACTAGTGGTTGAACGCTTGCCTTACATACAGGAGGTTCTGGTTCGATCCCAGCCTACATCTCTGACTTTTCGGATTCATGTGTAGATCAGAATTTGATTATCACTTGCGTTAACGGTGAAAGAAAACATTGTGAAGAAACCTGCACACCTGAGAGGGCTCCAAAAAAACGTTCTCAATGGTGTATATAGTCCGCCAACCCGCACCAGGCCAGCGTGGTGGACTTAGGCTTAACCTTTCTCATTATGAGAAAAGTCCCATGCCCAGCAGTGGGACAAATCTAGTGGGTTGGTTATTAAGCATCCACATGTATCATCATCATATCAGCCAAAGAATATCCACTGCTAAACAAATGCCTCGCCCACTTATTTTTGAATCGATTCCCACAATTGCGTCGTCATTTTGGGGGAATTTGCCAGTACTTCCCACGCTTGGCAGTTAGGTTGGTGAGCGCAGTATGGCTACTGTTCATAGAAGGTACGCTGCTGCCCATTCCTCTGGCTTAGAGTCTAGACTTAGAGTACTTTAATCGCCTTTCACGACATCCACGGAAGGTGATGGAGTGGTACTATATTCTTAATCCGGACACCACACGTAATATTTACACGTCAACATTTATTGTATACTCATCAATTACTAAACTAGAATCCGATTTACATACGCTAAATATAATATAAATATACATACAAATATTCGTCATCGTGACGATAAAGCTACAAGAGAGAATTACTAAATGTGTATAGTAACAATCTACTTGTGTACGTTAAGCGATCCTAAATTGTATATCACTTCTTGTTCACATGTTTCACCGAAGTCCTAATGTTCAAATTAATATAATAGGTGTATCTATAGATTTATCTACGTCACGCTTTGGGCGCAATCACCCAATGGGTCTCTAAAAAATACTTGGAATTCAATATAATAAAAACTCACATTATCTGTGAAACATTAGGTAACATAAATATGAAACTGGAATTTGAATCTGTTAGATTACAGGTAACCACAGTCTCGACACAGAATGTACTTTGCCTTCAACAATTTACTAGTAATGTAAGCTCTAAGTCGCAAGACTTAGGGCTTACATTACTAGTAGATGCATATCTATACTCAGCTTAGGCCCATGTAAGCACGTGAAATTCGGGCCTCGTAAGCTTCATATTGGGGAACGATGACGTAAGCACACTTAGGAGTTTTCCAAATCCCTGCTCACAAAGGCTAAAAAGAGTACGGTTTTCCAAATATCTTTTATCAAACAGTATAAGAATATGTCTCTGTTTTCTTTCAGCGTGTATATGTGTACTTTTCATGTGGAAAAGAAATAGAGGTGGAAAGGTCCTGTCGTTTCGCTAGTCACTACTTTAAGTAACGAGTTTCGTTACTCTTCGAATGTATTCCATGCAACGTGAGAAATGTTTTAACAGGTAGATACTGTGTCTCTACAATACCTGTTCTTAGGGAGATGTGAATAAAATGTTATTATATCAAAATAAATTGTTTAGATGTTTTTATAAACAGAATTTCCTTAACTGGAAGAGGTTTAATAATTGATGTATACGGGTTTATATACAAGCTAACAAACTTCAGAACCGTTACAAACCAAACTTTTTTATTTTTAAGCTAAATGTTAAATCTTACTGTCTGCATCGCTCTCATAAATCTATTCGTGAATATCTACAGTTACGACCTTTGAGTAAACCAACCGACTGTTCAGTTCGCCCTCAGTGAGCATCGTGCAACATTATTATTTTCCATGTCCCTCCCTCACCTTTTCTTACCTTTTGTTATCATTACCGATGTCGCTTTGTTCGTATAAGTTCCTTCGCAAAAGCTATCAGCATCAAGGTTAAGGGAACGGTCTATTGTGTAAAGATATGCCTGTTCACGTGATGTTGGTTATTTCTTAGTCCAAACTATATTTGATTAAATCAGACACAATTTTCGTAATCGTTACATATTCTTAGATATCAGTATACAGTTTAAACTCGGTAAAACAGTAGTTTTTGCTTCCCTGGAGAGATTTTGCCAATTCATTAGGGCCTCTTAATCGAATTTTTATTTTTCATACTCTCACAGATCTCGCAATATTCTCGTCAGATGACTCAAAGCATCGTTTCTGCAAATCACTCAAGCCTAAATTCCTTCACATCATCAGATATCTCAAATTCTCAACAGAGGCTTGGATACTTCTCAATCATAAGAATGAATTCACTTCATTGCACAAAGGCCGAGATTTGCAAAGGGGCAAGACATCTTCTGATCCCTTTATTATAAAATGTTCACAATATATTAGGATGTAATTGGCAAACCGCCAATCACTAAGCCAGAAAATGGTTTAATCGCAATTTAGAATCCCGAAACAATCAGCGTCTATCAAGAACATCAGGTTATCGACAAATGTGAACAAGGTGCTAACTGACGTCATAAGTTATGTGCTGCAGACACATTCAATGTTGTATACTCTAATTTTAAAATAACGATTTCTTCTTACATATACATTTTCTTCAGTGGGTTGTTTTTTACCGAAAAATACTACAAGACTGTTAATTACACAGGATTGTTTAGAACAAATCCGTGTGGTGTCCGAAATCCGTGTGTTGTCCGGCTTTAGAATATCATTGCGTCTCCTCCCGTGGATGTCATATAAGGCGATTAAGCAACTTTAAACGACTACAGGGATGGGGGACGGGCAGCAGCGTCCCTTTTGTGGAAAAACAACCATGCTGCGCTTATCAACCCGCCTGCCAAGCGTGGTGAGTATCTACTGGTAAATTCCCCGCAAAATGACGACTCACGGCAGATAACCGGTCGTATATAGGGGAGGCCTTTGGTCAGCAGTGAACGTCTTTTGTCTGATATGATGATGATGATTTGAACTACCGAACTGTTGTGAAGCAGAAAGGTTCTCAAGTGGTTTCCCCACGCAGTGGAAAACGCAGATCGGCACCTTGATTAACTAAGAACACCGACGCTCTAGTGTTATCTTACGAGGACCTTCGGTGCCGAAGATGACTGCTCCAGTGGTTTTAGCCGGTAGGAGGCATACCCCCTCAGTACCCCTTCACCCTTCCCCGGGGTGAAGGAAGTTCCATGTAGAATTTCCACGGGAAACCAATAAAAAAAAAAAAACAGCGACAGCAGATGCGATAGCCACCACCCCATCTCCTCCCATGGGTGTCGTAAAAGTCGACTAAGGGATTAGCCGGAGGATGGGCAGCAGCGTCCTTCGAGTACATTAACAACTCAACTGCGATCGCCAACCCGTCTGCCAAGCGTGGCGATTAAGGCAAAACCCCCCAATGAGCCCACAACACATCCATATCGGTCGTTATGGACATCTTTGGGGGAGGCCTGTGTCCAGCAGTGGATTTCATTCGGCCGAAATGATGAAAGAACACATTAAATAGAATACCGCCACATCAACGTAACACTTATGAGGCAGTAAAGATTTTCTTTTATAAAAATGCTAAGCATATTCCTTGTTTGCCCTTGACATTACATACAAACGTGAACTAGTAAATTAGCACCGATTACAGTTCAAAAAAGGCCGTGTGGTGCCGGCTTAGAATACCACCACCCCATCTCATCCTATGGGTGTCGTAAAAGTCGACTAAGGGATTAGCTGGAGGATGGGCAGCAGCGTCCTTCGAGTACATTAACAATGCAACTGCGATCGCCAACCCGTCTGCCAAGCGTGGCGATTATGGCAAAACCCCCCAATGAGCACACAAAACATCCATATCGGTCGTTGTGGTGATCTTTGGGGGAGGCCTGTGTCCTGCAGTGGACTTCATTCGGCCGAAATGATGACAGTTCAAAATAATTAAAAATGAAAATACCTGCCGTTGTGGTTCTGGTGATAAATAAACTTCGCCGGCGAGTGGTAATTAGAACATTAACAGTTTTATTTGTCTCGTGAATGTGTGTCACCGCATTTTCGTTTACTGTTAAAGATGACATTAAAATGTTGACTTTCTTTTAGAAGTTTCAAGGCCGGCTACCAAGGATCGCGTATAAATAATAAGTGAAAAGCAACTTAAATTACTATACGTAGCAATAACCCTATGCCTAAGGCGTCGAATTGCTGGTCGAGAGATGGTTCAGATCCGGCGGGCTGATTCAGAGGGCCTGGCACGAATAATTACGTTACGCACGTATAGTATCGTAATCGTAACTTTAATGTCAGTCAATTTGGAATCAAGAATACAACTATCCTATAGCATTAGCGCCGTGTGGTACCGGCTACGAATAACAGCAACCCATCTCATCCCGTGGGTGTCGTAAAAAGCGACTAAGGGATTAGCCGGAGGACGGGCAGCAGCGTCCTTCGAATACATTAACAACTCAACTGCGATCGCCAACCCGCCTGCCAAGCGTGGCGATTACGGCAAAACCCCCCCCCCAACCAGCACACAACACATCATGTCTGTCGTTGTGGTGATCTTTGAGGGAGGCTTATGTCCAGCAGTGGACTTCATTCGGCCGAAATGATGATAGCATTTTCGTATAAATTTATACGACAAACACAATTCGTGTATATGTATGAATAAAGTCTTCAGTTTAAATAAAAAATATGTGAGAACCAGGAATTTTCAATTCAAAATTCACTCACTTTAGCGATACGTTTACGTTACTATACGTAAAAATATTTGTGCTAGGCGAGGGCCTGCTGAGGAGCTGATTGTGATTTCGTATCGCAAACCATTTGCGACAGGCGTAAATCGTGCAGACGTCACTGTCCAACGTCACTTTGGTATTACGTATTTGCTGATAGCGATTAAACAAGCGAAGATCTATGACGCACACTCTATCGGACGATCAAGGAAGTAAAAATTGCATCCTCGCCTCTCAATTTCAGGCGACTTGTCACCGGTGTATCCTTAGCTGCGCGATAGCTGCTGTCACATCTGCTGTCGCTGTTCTTCTTTTCGCTGTTTTTAGCTGTTCAGGGTGCCGGTTCGGCTCTACCTAGTAGGCACCACCGCAGTGAGCGAAATTCTGCTGCCAAGCAGTTGTGTTAAAAATTTACCTATTACTATGTTCCGGTTTGAACGGCATTATAGCTAGTAAGATTACTTGGCATCAAAGACTAAATAACTAATTTCTTGAGGTGTCGACCGCGGTGTAGTACCACACAGGACTGCAATTGTTATTATGGACAGGCGTGTCGCTCACCACCAGGAAAGGACTTCGTTTCAAGAACAGATATTGCAATGTATGTAACATTTTAAAATTATTTTAAAAGAGTGACTATGCAGTTTCTTGCCGGTTCTTCTCCATAGGACCAACTTCTTGGAACCGTGCAACTACATTCTGACTATTCATAAGCGCCTGTAAATGGTTTACATGAATAAAAATCTTTAGAATTTGAATTTGAAGACTCAGTATTCGAACTTCTTAGTGCTTTTAAGCACATTTTTGCATATCGCTGTTATACCTATAATGATTTTGTGTGCTGCATTATACAATTCTCTTCATAAAAATATAACAGAGTCTATATTTAAACGTAGAATTTATACATTCGACTTTTAATTAATCTAAATAGCTTCCAAGAAAGCTGCAGCGTCTCCTCGCGAGTAGCGACAGTCTCGCTTTTACGCAGTCTAGTTTTTGTTTATTCCATATCCTGTATAATGAGGTGCATAACAAATATTTACAACCACGTGGTGCACACGCGCGGGCGCCGAGCCGGGACAGAACGGGACAAGTACGTTGAACCCTGTCTGGTTTCCACTTCGCCGCTTCCTCACGTTGCCACCATTTTATTCACCTGCCGCACTCGATTATCATCTCGATATTATAGGTACCTACTTCTCGCTACCTAACTCACACCTTGATAGACTTTGGTGTAGTGATTTTGGAAAGAATATAATTAAGTTAAGATGAAGTCATGAAAATATTGAATTGTGAAATTGCGTACCTGTCTCTACCTATTATTCAATGTACTTTTAGGTTCGCCCTATAAATATATTGTCTCTTATTCGAATGAATATATGAAAGGTTTATGTGTTATGAATAATAAGCGTATTTTTTTAAGATTCTTATGAAATTATAAGTCAAGTACATTAAAACTATATACTAAATAATAAAACACTTTTAAACTGATTAAATTGCGTATATTATTGATTTTTGTTTTTCCTGACGTTTCGAATACTGCAGCATTCGTGGTCGCAGGATGTCCGTTTAAAAGCATTTTATTATAATGTGTAATAATCGCGAAACCCTATGAAATTTCTGTACATCTAAAGTTACGTGTTTTCAACCTTTGCAATGACAGTATAGTTCGATAATGAATAAATTAGGAGATACCACAGTACTAGCAGGTACTCAGTTCGTCTGTCTGGCGTGTAGTTTAGGGTTGTCAGATAGTCAGGATTCGTCTAGATTCTGCTGTCACATTACTTATGATGTACAGATTCCGGAAGAAAAGACAAAATGTCCCAACAGACAGCTTAGGTGTCGTAAAGCTTTATTCAGAATTTGTGAGTCTATTCTTTATCAATGCAATATTGGATCCTTAAGGAATACCTAAAGGATCCAATACTGCATTGATGGACTCGGTGAAAAGAAATACAATATACATTTGGTAATGTAAACATTCTTTGAAGGAATTTATTAGATACGAACATACGAGTTACATTGATCTAACAGTTGTTGAATATGGAATTATGATTAGTCTTTTGAAGTAGGTTAATATATAATAAAATAATCAGTTAATAAAAAAGTCGATTTAAAATAAAAAGGTAACATTGTGATGAATAAATAATATTAATATATTCTCCAGACAACAATGCTAAAATCCCGACATTTTGCAATTTTGACCAGTTATTACGATTTTCCGACTTGGCAACCTTATCCTAGTTGCTACCATCAATAAATAGTAAGATGGCCGCCCGGTCGGAAACTAACAGTGGCTCTACAAAACCCCACAAAGATAAGATAGTTTCGAGATTAAACGTGTTTGATGTTACCTAATCTACCAAAATAACGTCTGTTTTGTTATTATTAGATAATACTGAAGATAAGATTAAACTTTGTTATTAGAAGATTACACAGTACCTACTTGTATGCCTTTCTTTGATATTAATAGTAAGTAGTGTTTACTAGAGGTCGCTGAGCGGGACACGGAGCCGAGGTAACAACCACCGCGGCGCCCGTGTCCTACGCGCCTGAGTCCCCTGTCGTCCTTATATGGCGGGGGGCCTTGGGGGTTGCGAGTGCTATTGGGAAACCTGCGTACTCATACCGAGTGAACTCCGGGACGGGTACGCATGTACCGCTGTGTGCGCAGCATAGCGCATAGTGAGGCTTCGGGGGAGTTTTTAACAATCCCCTCGAGAGATGCCTGGGGGGTGGCCTCTTTACAGTCGCCTTCCCTCAGCTAGACGGGATGACCGCTTTACAGTCATCCCCTCCGAGATATGCCTAAAGGCGTGGCACCAGTGGGTGACTCTAGATGGAGATTTTTCGAGTTCCTGGAGCCTCCCTACGGTGCCGAAGATGACCACTCCGGTGGTTTTAGCCGGTAGGCGTCCGGCATACCCCTCCGCTCTTTCCCAGGGCGGAGGAAGTACATGATGTATTTCCACCGGAACAATAAAAAAATCAATAAAAAAAGTAGTGTTTACTAGTAAACAGTGTTATATAAACATTTACAATTTATATAATTATTCATAACCTATGTCCTAAAACTTTCACAGTTCACTTTGAAAGTCATTGATAGTGAACATCAGATCTGGATATAATTCTATTCGACGTTCCAACCTCTACGCGACTCATCAAAACTTGATACTTCAAAACTTGTGCAAGAATTTTGGGCAGCATTTAAGTAGATAGTCGAAATAGGCTATCAAAATGTTGTTAATAGTTCCATTGTTATAAAACCGAATCGCTTCAATTCGCTTGATATTATACATCGATCGGTGGGCGGAGCGACTTCTCATTAGAATTCAGATAACACAGAAAGTTCTTCTTAGAAAAGGAAATCTGTAGTACAAAGCTATTGTGTGTTCCGTTTAGAGTCAATTGTGTTTAATTGCCACTCGCTTCCTCTTTGAAGTGTAGCCAGTTAGAGGAAGACCGTTACGTGAATATTTTTTTGTAGTTAATGCCATTGCTTTATGGTTCGTTACCGACTCTTGATTCTATTCTTAACCGACTTCAAAAAGGAGGAGGTTCTCAATTCGATGCGTATATTTCTTTTACATACGTGCTCCGATTACTTCTGTATTGTACCGCCTGACTGACTTCAAAAGCCCTACACGATATAAAAATATTAAAACCACTGAAAAGGAATAATAACTATATTTATGAAGTCGGGCAGGGCCAGGTATGCGCCAACCATGGTCATGCAGACCAACGAAAAGTAATTTTTATACCTGGCCCCGCCCGACTTCATAAATAAAGTTTTTATTTGCCGTGAGGTGCCGTCTCAGAATACCACCACCCTATCTCCTCCCGTGGGTGTCGTAAAAGTCGACTAAGGGATTAGCCGGAGGATGGGCAGCAGCGTCCTTCGAGTAGGTACATTAACAACTCAACTGCGATCGCTAACCCGTCTGCCAAGCGTAGCGAGTAAAACCCCCCAATGAGCTCACAACACACCCATATCGATCGCTGTGGTGATCTTTGGGGGAGGCCTGTGTCCAGCAGTGGACTTCATTCGGACGAAATGAATTAACATTATTCTACATTATGCTCATCACCGTATCAGTCAAAGGCCTCCCCGTGGATTTCATAACGAGCGGTTTGTGTTTTCATTTTAGGGGGACTTTGCCAGTACTCCACACTCTTGGCAGACAAATTGGCGATCACATATGAGTTGTGAATATTCTCGAAGGACGGTGCTGCCCAGTCTCAGCTTATTATTATACTCGCGCGCCTTTTACGACACCCCCGGGATGAGATGAGGTAGTGCCGGCACCACACTGTTACTTAATAATTATATATATATATGATATTATGTTATAACATAAATATTAAAATATAATTGCATGCATTGACTAATGTGAAGATTGGTATGCTTGCAAATAGCGTTACTCACAAAAAATTTAAGTTTGTATGAACAGATTGTTAATAAATTGTGATGGATGAGCAATAAAAACATGGAATAAACCTACATTATAAGTATTCTTACACGTACCCACGTAATACAAGTGAAATACGTAACAAACATAATAACATAATACTTGCCATAATAACTTTTTGCTATAAAACAGCGTGTAGGATCTACCTACCTATAAGAAATCGTTTTGCGCTCGACCTATCTGGCTATTTCTATACACATCAGCCCGTAAACGTCCACCGCTGATATTGACCTCGCACTTCAATGTTCGGTCATAGGGATACTGCCATAATTACCCCCCCTTAGCACCTTAGCAGGCGGATAATCGCAGTATGTTGTTCTTAGCACACAGGATGCTGCTGGCCATCCTCTTGATATCAACCCAGTGTGGAGACGGGTGGTCTATTCTTTACTAGAAACCACATCGAACGATATTTACTTTCGTTGATGAAGGTAGACTGTACGACGCATAAGTGTTTGCATAGCTATGATCAGCAGAATTCCGTGTGGTTATTAAGAATATAGCGCCACTCCATCTCCTCCCATAGATGTCGTAAAAGCCGAATAACGACCACATTTAACAAACAAAAACAAACAAATTCGTAATCCGAAATCAAATGATTTTGGATTAGATTGACTATTCATTTCGGCCGTAATAGACTATAAACTAGAGGAATGGGCAGCAACGTCCCTTCTGTGTAACAGTAGCCATTCTGCGCTCACCAACCCGCTTGCCAAGCCTGCCTGCCTTTCTTCAGCAATGGAGCTTCTTGGCTGATATGATCAGCAGGAACCGCCACAACAGTCCAAGTTTCTAGTTAAGGCAATTATGGAAGCAAGTATCAAACACATAAACCTTTGTCCCAGACGTCGGATCAAATCGTGCGGTCCCATAAATAGTTTTTGCCTTGCCCCATACTAAGTTAAGAGGAATTCCTTTTCTGTTTCACTGAGGCATGCAAACCCAGTCGGAATGCCTTTTCTAATCTAATTTTAACTTCAGCAGTTTTCATGTACGTGGATTGTATTTGAAGACGGCATCTCTTCCTAGCCTAATTTCGGGATTGAAGAGTAATTTCCAGATTAGGCCAGAACATAATCTTCCTGATTAGACTCCGGCTTACACCTTTGTTTGAGTTTCTTCAGTAATACTTATACAGTTACATCCGGGGTTGTTTACTATACAGACCTTGTTGCGACTAGGACGAATTTAAGTGCGTTCAAGTGTTTTTGCCATACCTACTATTGGAATCAGTCACAATAGCTCACAACATAGGACCCGTAAATAAAAAAATTGTACCCGTGGTGCTTGACAACTGGGCTTAACCCTGCTGTAAACTCCCATTTATTGTGCCTATGGCCTATCATTTTTCTCTGTCTCCTGCTTGCTACGGAGGGTGGAACGAATATTCTTTCCTACTCCTCCTTTTTCTTTTCTGATTAATTTCGGTGCGGGTTCCAAGACAGTTATTCATTTCTCTGGGACACACCGAGCTTCATTGATCGGTGTTCTTTTCGGTGGTCGCCATTGTAGATCCTGGCTTACAGGAGTTGCAGTGGATGGGAATGTGTGGCGGACTTGTCCCAAAAAAAAAAAAAAAAACTTATACTGTTCATATGTTTCAGTGACAGCTTAGCAACAGCTTCGAGAAACCGGTTTCATTTATAAATACTTGTCATGGCACTTGTTGGAGTTATGTTTATTAGGAAGAGAAAACGAAGAAGAGATATAATACGATATAAACAAAGGAAACCTTAATTGATTTGTTGTGTTTTTTGTCTCGGATTTACCTCGCCCTTTGGCAGAAAGTATCATGCATACTATTTGTATACATGCATCGTATTGAATGAAGCGGTTCATATTAACTTTACATATCCGCATAATGTTTACACGTTTTGTCCGATAAAATGAAATCAATGTTGCCAAAACCTGAACTGATAAGATAACTTTTTTGATATTTAAGCACACAGCTTTGATACACAAACGATTATCAAGAGCTTTTAAGGCTTTTATGATTTTACTGAATACCTGTATGCCGTAATGAAACGCCAATCGAAACTAAAATGTCATGTTTTATTAATATTATTATACTAATAAACAAGTGATATTAATACGAGAAGAAAAAACTTTGTACCCTTTTTTCAAGCACATTGCGCGCACGGACGAGTGTGAGATTTGGCATAGTTATAGTTCACACGGAGGAGGAGTGTAGAAAGTTAATATGTATAAATAATAAGGTGTTACAAACACATTAAATCATTTTTTTTATGAGTTACGGTCGAATTTCGTGTTCTGGGCGACACACTAGTACTAATAAACACGTGATTGGTTCAGAAAGAAGACACTGTTCTTACCACGGAATAAAGCTTGTTTTCTTCATTCCGTGGTTCTTAAATTAGGCTATAAAAAATTACGCTATCAAACTCGAGCGATATAGTTTATACTGGTGTTTAAAATAAACACCAACCTGATACCTACTTCCATAAAATCAGTTAGTTTCTTTATTACGTGGTCTGGTGCAACCCCAAAGTCCTCATTTTAGTTTTTATTTTACTATGAGATCTGTTCCAAAAGATGCTGACGTAGCTGATGGTAATGTTTTATTGGAATAAAATTCACACGAGCAAGACATATTTTGCACGCACAGCTACATATCAAGCTCAACTTTTCCAGTATAAGCTTAACTCGCATTGTACAGGCTTTTCGGACAATGAGTTATCAGCGTAAACTGGATAGTTATAGCTTGATGTGTAGGTGTGTGAGCGTACCTAAATAAAAATAAACTAACTAGGTATAAAGGTTCATTAGAAGTCGCACCGTGTGTGAGCCAAGTGCGTCACCCGACGAGATTCTTGGCTTTTTTTACTAATGGTTATCTATAGACGTAAAGTTTTACCATAAAACAAGCAGGACAGTAGGCTAACTCTGACCACTTTCGAAACTTCAAAATCTTTAACAGATGTCGCATAAAGATTTTCAGCTGTCAAAAAAATTACGCCACAATAAATGTGGGCAGTGTCAACGACCTATACTCACTATAATATCACCTAATTATAAAAACTAAAATTCTGTGGCATTGTGCTGCAGTGCAATTCCCTAAGCTAATACATCTATACATCCTTCAATACAGAATTGAAATAACGGTGAAACGCCAATTTGGTATTCGCTAAGGCATGATCGAAGCTATTCAAGGACACGTTGCAGACAGTAAGCTGAGTCTTAGCTAAGACCAAATTCAATTGTCACCGTTATTTCAATGCTGTATTCAAGCCATTCAACGATGTATTGATGTGTGGGAATAGCACCACTAATATTTTTCTCAAACAAGAACTTCACACACGTAAACGTCCACTGCTGAACATGGCCCGCCCAAAGATCGCTACAATAAGCTGGCATATAGATATTGCTATAATCACCCCGCTTGGCAAGCGCATTGGTGATTCCAGTCTGTTCTTATTAGCACACGGGAGGATGTTGCTGCCCATCCTCTTAATATCAATCCTTAGTCGCCTTTTACGACACCCATGGAGGATAAGAGGTGGTGGGTGGAGAGGGATGGCCAATGACCAGACGGAACAGAATAGGTATAGCATTATAGGAGGAGCTTTAGCCAAATACCTACTGATTATACTTACGTATGAACTTCATGAATAAATTATAGCAATTACAATACCGTATTTAAACTTCTTTCATCATCACGGCCGAATGAAGTCCACTGCTGGACACAGGCCTCCCCCAAAGATCTCCACAACGACCGTTATGGCTGTGCTGTGGGCTCAATGGGGGGTTTTGCCATAATCGCCACGCTTGGCAGACGGGTTGGCGATCGCAGTTGAGCTGTTAATGTATTCGAAGGACGCTGCTGCCCATCCTCCGGCTAATCCCTTAGTCGACTTTTACGACACCCACGGGAGGAGATGGGGTGGTGGTATTCTGAGCCGGCACCACACGGTTATCTCATAACAAATAACCAAATACGACAGCATCTACGGTGTAAATATATACAGTTTATAAGATGCTAAACTTCTTTCTCACTGAAGTTATAGATCTTATAGCTACATGATATGTCCCCCACGTCCTTCATCGCATGATTGTGTGGGGGAACCGGAGACTATTTTTGAACACAACTCCAGCAGTTAATGACTGCAATTTGCTCCTTGTGTTCACAGGAATAAACCAACAGAAATATACATCGCGTGTAGCCATACGATATGTATATTTACAATAAAATTGGACAATTAAATTTATCTGCATGTAATCTAAATTGATATATGTAATCTAGAAAAAGCGTCTGAAGCTCTTGCTTCAAGCAAGAGAGCTAAAATTACTTTTCATCATCATTTCAAAGCGTCTGAACGCTTTGAAATGATGATGAAAAGTAATTTTAGAAACATATCATAGATTAAATCTGATGCCGCAATTTATTAATGTGTATCAAATGTAACTAGGTATTTTCAAAGTAATGCCGAATGTAAAACCGGACAAGTGCGAGTTGAGCATTCCATTTTCTCTGCAAGTTCCCATGTCGTATGACGCGAATTTTCAAAAAGTTGGTTTAATCGCTCTTCATCGAACTCAGTTGGACGGCCAAAACGAGGTGCGTCCTTAAGGTCCAAATCCATACCAATCACGTGCGGTTCTTCTAGATATGACACCCTCTAGCGTCTGAACGCTTTGAAATGATGATGAAAAGTAATTTTAGAAACATATCATAGATTAAATCTGATGCCGCAATTTATTAATGTGTATCAACTGTAACTAGGTATTTTCAAAGTAATGCCGAATGTAAAACCGGACAAGTGCGAGTTGAACTTGCGTGGAGAGGGTTACGAAATTGCTAAATATATTGTCTATTGATTCATTCGGTCTTGTACCAAGAACAAAGTGAATATCGTAGTTAAAAAATATGTTCTCTCATACATCCAACTGCAAACCTAAGTTTGTACGCACAATATTGAAAGATTTACCATGTTATTTTAAGACCATACAATTCTTATAGGTTTTCCTGTAATCTATAGGTAAAGAGCTACTATCTATATAATTTTCAAAATTTTAGTCTGAGGAGTTTCAGATATAAGATGGGGTAGTGGTCAAATTTCGTATATTTTCTTAAATAACTTTAAAACTATATTTATCAAAAATGATAAAATAAATATATTTGAGACCCTCACAACTAGCCCGTCCATTTCATATGTTACACGGTACATTTTGAAAAGCTTTATTCTTTAATTTTCTATATTGCCCCCCAAAAGTGACCCCATATTCAAAATTCATTTAATTACGTTACACGTACGTGTTTTGGTCGCAGATATCCATACGTATACCAAATTTCAACTCAATTAGTCCAGTAGATACAGAGCAAATTGACTGTGACAGACGGACAGACAGACACACGAGTGATCCAATAAGGGTTCCGCCGTTTTTTCCTTCGGACGTTTGGAACCCTAAAACAATGTAGTTTTACCGATACAATAGTAAGAATGTATTGGGTAAATGCAAAATGAAATGGCAACTAGTTTGCAGCAACATTTTTTATTTATTCTGCAGCGGTGTTCAGCATTCCATTTTCTCTGCAAGTTCCCATGTCGTATGACGCGAATTTTCAAAAAGTTGGTTTAATCGCTCTTCATCGAACTCAGTTGGACGGCCAAAACGAGGTGCGTCCTTAAGGTCCAAATCCATACCAATCACGTGCGGTTCTTCTAGATATGACACCCTCTCCAGCACATACAGCAGCACAAATGTCGCGAGCAGTTTTTGCGGGCTTAGCAAAAAGTAGGAGGTTTAAAAATGCTCATTTTTCTCAACTTGACATTCCCTTTTATTTATATTTATTTATATCAATGATTCCATTAGGACAAAACATCCTCTTTCGAATAATTTAAGAATAACGCTACCGTTAATCTCTTACTATAAATACATACATAATATACAAAATCCATCATAATAGTAACTTTGTCCACGGCCACTGGATCGGAAACCACGGCTAATTGACGCAGCTGAACCGGAACCACCGTTAGTTCCCGCCATTCTTCTGTTGTCATGTAGCCAATATGGCCGCCAATTGATTTGTTATACAGGAACTGCTGAAATATGGGCATTGTGCGTTAATTTTATATGTTATGTTGATGTCGTAAAGTAGTATTCATTTTTAATTCTAGCAATTACTCTTAAATACTGAGACTTATAGTTCATCATATCGGCCATTTATACGTCCACTGCTGAACAAAGGCCTCCCCCACAGATTTTCACAACTGTGTCATCATTCTGGGAGGTATTTGCCAATACTCACCACGCTTGGCAGGCGGGTTGGTGAGCGCAGTATGGCTACCGTGTCATAGAAGGGACGCTGCTGCCCATCCCTCTGGTTTAGATTCCCTTAGTCGCCTTTTACGACATCCACGGGAGCAGATGGAGTGGTGCTATATTCTTAATCCGGACACCACACGGATACGGACGGACGGACGGACGTGACGGACTTATAGTTATGTCTTAGGTTTTCGCGATTATAACACATTATAATGAAACACTTTTAAACAGAAGTGACTACAAACCCTGCAAAGTGTTCGAAACGTGGTATAATACAAACTTAATGTGGGTCTGAATGTTTGTGCATGTGAGATGCATGTTCGTAAACTGTACCTACCCACGAATCAGAAGGGTACACCAAACGCTCGTGTCCACGGTTTAAAAACAAAAATGCAACTTTTTAAGTTTCCCTGATAGACTTTCTGCAAACTTTCGGCTGACTTTCTTTCAGGTAGAGAAAAAAAAGAACAATAAGGAAGTACTCAGAAAGCTTTAGCATAAAATACTTTTGCTGACTTTATCGTCTTAGTTGAACGTAAGTAATAACTAAGCGAACAAACAAAAATTAGATCCCTATTCGTTCGCCAAATCTATTTTCCCGTATCAACAGTAAATTACAATTACGTATTATTTAGGTTTGGGACGTACTTCGAGATTTTAGGCCAGCTTTAAGTCAAGAACAAAACGACAGAAGGTGACTATGAAATTATTTCCATAAAAACCGCTTTAAGTTCAGGTTCAGTCGCAGAGGTTCAGTCAGTTAAAGATCAGACACATATTTTAGAAAGATGTATATATTTAACCTACGCCGCGTTGAGGACGGAAGTGACGCACATAGTGTATAACATTATTTAGCGTCCTACACGAACATTGTTCTCCAAATTGGTAACTTTTGGAATGAAGTATGTAGTAACATACCTAGGTACCGCGACTGCAACCTATCATGCCACAGACAACAAAGGAATTGTTCGCTATAGCTCTGCTTTTTTGTTATTCCTTCATTTGTGTTTATCATAATATCTTTCTCTCATCGTCAACGTTTATTTAGTTCGAACCGTAAGTTTGACACGAAACCGCTCCACAATGCTAAACTGGTCCAAACACGAGGCGTATCCCAGCGCAATAGTGAGTGTATAGATACAGATTGGCTTTGTGGTAAAGGTGTGCGCTGGAACACAGGGGAGCAGACGAAATTCAAATTCAGGCTCTTAAGAAAGTTAACAATTAAGGTCGACGGTACGCAAAAGTCGGTCCCATGGAGAAGATGTTAGTGATGCAACAAATGTGAATATTATTATTCGCCGAATAACAGCCAATTACCGGATATTCATATTCGCCGAATATCGTGATGACATGCGCCAAAAAATATGTGAACAAAACAGAACACACTCGTCAATTTAAGAGTAAAGCGTTATTAACAGCTACAGTTCATTTTCCGAACATAATTTGTAGACGATTTAGCTTGATTTCTCGGAAATTACCTCCAAAAGAATTAACAAACCTTCCACTGCAGCCTCAGAAAAGCTATTTTCAACAGCTGGCAATATAAATAACCTGAGGAAAGTAATATAGTCGCCAAAAAGCTTGCAGATGTTAGGCTTTTAAATAAAAATTAACCAGGAGTTAATTTTGATCATAAAAGCACTTGTGTTTATAATGACTATCCTGTTTTATTTATCATCATTGTCTTCACCATATCAGCCGACGTCGACTGCTGATCAAAGGCCTCCTCCATAAGTTTCCACAACTTTGTCATCATGTAAATTTGCCAGTACTCTCCACACATGTTGGGCGGATTTGTGAGTATAGAATGCCTGCCTTCCATAGAAAGGACGCTACTGCCCATCCCTCTGGTTTAGGGAGTTAATAGAATCAGTATTCGTAAAAGTAGTATTCGTTGCATCACTAGTATGTGTACATCACTGTTTGATAGACATGTCAGTTTAAAAACGTATATGTGTGTAAAGGCTATTCAGAGTGGTCAAGAAGTTTGGCACATTCATAGTTTATGCTTGAAACAAACTATTTTTTATAAATGGGTTAATATGTAAACTTTATTTATCACTTGAACGGTCTATAGCACATTGAACTATTGTATGCAAAACAGTAATTCAATGTTATCCAATGAATGGCGTCTATTAAGCATGACTATTTAGAAAGGAAGAATATATGTGGCTAGACAATACGAGCTCACATGATTTGTAATCGAAATGAGTATCTATTTTATGATTTAAGTGTGTACTTCCAAATCTATTAACACCTAAGCAACCTTGAATAAAATAAACTCCTTTTGAGAACACCAAACAGAGGTATAGACGAATAGAAATTTTCTCTTCTATTATTACTATAATCAAAGCACGTTACTGTATGGAAAATGTTTTTTTTATACCATAAATATAATAGAGCATTATTTTGTTTTGAAATAAGTATACAGAAACAGTACATCGAGTAATTGACAAATGAGATGACTTGCGCTTTGAAAATTTGATGAATGAACATAAAATTTTATAAATCCACGGAACAGGTAACAAAAAACGTTGCCCCACACTAGGATTTCTCCTGTGTCGTGGGTGCGTTTACAGACATGAATTCCACATACAATACACCCATATCAATAATCCTTGGTATATAGCAACCTATGACGATTTTTCTCAACGGGAGGATTTTTCTAAAGTGCTCGGGCAATACACTCTCTTTCCCCTGTGCGTAGCGAGGCCAGATCATTAGTACGTATCATATAATTTTCTCGATTTGATCTGACAATATAGCTATCTAACTATTTATATTACTTTTCTCAACATAGGTACTATATTCGATTTTCACGTAGCAGTCAATCAATATTACACGTTTGGTGACGTGCCCAAGAAATGTAAACAATAATGTAACCAAATTATCGTCCACAATTTGCATGAGTTTATTAAGTAAATATACATTTATTGGAAAATGGTAATATAATCTAAATAGTGAAACAAAAACCGTTATATTGGCCAATCGTGCACAATTATACGACACAGGTTTAGTGCCAAATACACGTCATTAGTACCGGTACACGTTTTGAGGCACGTTTTCCGATTTTAATGAAGATTTTTTACACTAAAACTGTATGATTTACAGCGCGTTAATGGAGGCTAAATGTTCAGTTATAGCTAACCATGGAAATCGTCGTCGCAGATTGTAGAAGTACAAAAGGTCACAAACTAAAATCATAGATGTATTTAAAATGCAAAATATTAAAACAATGACTTCATATCAACCTTAAAACTCACACATACAATAAAGAATATAAATACATTAAAACCGCCAGAAAAGTGCTTCAGTTTGGCTCGTTTACAATATCCAAACATTTTGTTTATCAAGTTTGCATTAACATTCGTGAGAGCGATTTCCAAAGCGTTTATTTTGATATAATATAGAAACAGGAAGGGTACTTAAAACACCATTACGCTCAGCTGATGATAATAGTGTTTATGACAGTAGGTAATTGTCTTCTTTAATACTAGCAAATGTAGGTTTATTCTGGAAAATAAAATCTTTACTAATTTTATAACTTCGAATGCGTGGGTTTTTTTTGCAGTAATCAGCATTCTATATTTTGTTTTATAACACGATTACGTAAGTCGGATTATGGATAATTTTACATAACATTTTCTAGAAGTTAACTACTAACAATTTATTTTGTCTCTATTATCTACACCTACACCACACTTGTCACCTGCCAATCACTTTGAAGGATAAGAAATATTAGAGAAACTACAAAACTATTATCAAGAGTTTTAATATTCATAAACAGTCATGTTTTTAATGCCACTGTGGTCGGCCATTTTGACGACGGGAAAATTTACCGATTTTTTATCTCAGTATATATGTCCTAATCCAACGACTCCCAGCGACCTTCACCAGGTCGTCTATCCACCTCGTCGGAGGTCGTCCTACGCTGTGTTTTCCAGTGCGCGGTCTCCATTCATTGGATGAGGGCGGCATGTAACTGCTCGTCGTGGAAATCTAAGGGGGAGGCCTTTGTGCAGCAGTGAACGTCTTGTGGCTAATATGATGATGATATATGTCCATTTTTAGCGCTATAATTTGGTGTAATAGTCGAATGATTAATGTTGGTAACGTTAAAACTGAATGTAACGAGCACACGTCGAATTTAATTCAAAACTAAACTCGCTCATCTCTCAACATTAATAATATGTGTGAACGCAAATTCATAAGTAAGGATGTCCCAGATAAGGAGAAACTAATATAGATGGATTTGATTGTGTTGCCTGGAATACACATAACGCTAATTAAGCTTATATGTTCTCTATTATTTTATTAATCAGACACTCACATACTCATATTGATAAAATATTTAGCAAGATCTAGCGAGTGAATATCAAAAGAAATACAGTATTTGCAGTATAAAAGGTTCCGGTGATGTAACTTTAAATACCACCGTCATTCTGATGCTGAGTAGTTGCGTAGGTGATCTATTACACGGCATACGCTAAATAGCGCTTGCTTTTTACTTGTACTTGAAATCGTTTGCTGCTTTCTGTTGTTTCAGCTTTAATTGGTTTTTACTAGTTTTTTTATTTACGTCTTCATTGCATCTGGCCATGGTTTACGATTCGCGTAGCCTCGTAAAACCAAACGTTGATTTGTTAGCGGTTTAGTGTTTTTTGTCGTTTATAAATACCGTTAGCATTTTGTCTTTTTTTATATTCTTATGTACGTTTTATGTATGTACCAAATTAATCAATATTTTCTGTAAATCTATATCTAGTAAATTAGTAGACATAACAAAACACAAAAACTACCGGCAAGTGATGACATTATACACTTTTTTAAATTGTTATCTACTACTACTATATACTTTGGAATACACCAAAGAACTTCCTTTCTTACTTTATCTGCCTGGGAGAAATATCGAAGTTTATGTTAAGTCCCCGAGGAGTGACACAAAGAGGGACAGGACTTACCACAGATATCGACTCACGGATTGAAATTCTACGTCTCCAGAACTTGACAACACCTGAGATGTAAACAGTAGGAAATTTCCTGTCGCAGGAATAATTTTATTTAAGCTTAGGTAAATAAGAAACTCTCGTGTTTGTAATGTAATATCTCTTCACTAAATAATAGACTGCTAAAAGACAATAAAGTCAAGACTAATAATAAGCAACGAAAGTAGTAATTATCCCGAGAGAGTAACAGAAATAGCATGGACCATGGTCTACGTTGAACCTTCAAGGTTGAGCCAAAATTATATTAGCTGCTTCCCGCAACGCCAACAAATATTTGCTTTACATAATAATTAGCGACGGAAAATCGGTGACTGGTCTATTGTCTTTGCATGAACAAAACAAACAAATAGGGGATACATCTCGTTATGTTTATAAATACGAATGCCTGTTATGAATTACGAAGCAGGAATTCCGTTCTATTTAAACACACTGAAGATTTTTATTAATAATCACTTTAGTAAAAATACTTATCGCTGGTAGAAAAATACTTTTTATGTCGTTTATTCATACTTTCGCTTTAATATTTGTGTTGCACACATCGTGAGCATCAAATAGACCACACTTATTAAAAACCTAAATGAACTATACTAATGTTATATTTTTCCTTGTTACAGGACGACGTCGCCTCCCGGCGAGCCTTTAGTGCGGGCTCCAGTAGGCAAGCCGAGATGTCCGCCCGCAATATCTCGTCTCCGCGTGGAGAAGGTGGAAGGCGGACTAGCGGTAGCCGGCGTCGTCGTCGCAGCCAACTGCCAAATAGTTCTGCCTATATTCGGATTCCTATTCATGCTCGTCGGATGTGTACTAACTGGTAAGTGGAAAAGAGATAGTTATACCTTATCATCATATCAGCCAGAGGACGTCCACTGCTGAACATATGGGATAGCCCTCTGGTGGGCCTCATTCCACTGAGACCTTTCTTACTTTACACCGCGGTGGAAATGCTCATGGACTTCCTTTGCCCCAAGGAGAGCGGCATGGCAAGTTGGACTTTTGTCGGCTAAATAAATAAATAATAAAGCCACTGGGCGATCATTTTCAGCACCGAAGGTCTCTAGGATCTCGAGAACCAATGCTCCGTAGCCGCCTGTTGTGTGTGTGACTGTAAATAAATCAGCCCCTCTAGCGGAGGAGAGACGAATGCAGAGGCCGCTCCCTCAGCCACTTCTCGGATCCCCCTAAACGTAGTCTGGGCCTGAAAGTAGTTAGGAATAACGTATAATCGAAGTTGTCCTAAAAGGCGAATAGGGTACTAAGTAGTGTTGAGTAGGACATACAAGAGGCGGTACATTTGTCCCGTACATGACACAATATTGTAAGAGCGGCTCAACATTATAACATGTACCACTTCAAATTTTATGTCGCGTTACTTTACTCTTCGCATGTGAACTGTAGGGTGAGAGAGAGAGAGAGAATGAGGCACATGCTTGAAAAGCACGTCTTTTTATTCAACGGACATTATCGTGACTGCAAGAGACAACATGATGCTTTTATTCACTCTATTACAAATGTACTAGTACAAAGTACGAGACGCGACAGTTTTAGAAAAATATGATTTCATGAATGTCTGTTAAATACCTATTTGTTTTGCTTGTTTATGTCTGTGTATTAGGTGTATTTTAAATCAAAATCATGTTTTACTAATAAGTCGCTTGCACAATAATGCTACAGTGGCTAATAAGTAGAAACGTCGATACAATCGTCATTCGTCTAAAATCAATCGCTTTTTATTACTTTGCTTTAAGTATTACCTCAATCACACTTTGTAAGACAGGGCAGTACAAATACAGCAACAGTACATGAAATACTCGTTCTTTCAAATGTACCGCCAAGCTTCATGAAGCTGCAAATGAGGCGAGGCGTCACCACGTCATGACATACTCGTTCTTTCAAATGTACCGCCAAGCTTCATGAAGCTGCAAATGAGGCGAGGCGTCACAACGTCATGACATACTCGTTCTTTCAAATGTACCGCCAAGCTTCATGAAGCTGCAAATGAGGCGAGGCGTCACCACGTCATGACGCCTCGCCTCATTTGAAGTGGGACATTGTACTGGTGCAGTACAAAAAAGAGGCTACTCTTACAAACTCATTTTTAAATCGTGTCCTACTCAACACTAGTACTAAGGGACACTAAACCAGAGATACGGGCAGCAGCACCCCTTCTCTGGAGCAGCAGCCTTTCTGCGCTCATCAAGCGTGCTGAGTACTGGCAAATACCTACCAAGATAACGCCACAATTGCTGTGAAATCTATGATGGAGGCCTTTGTTTAGCGGTAGACGTCCTTCGGCTAATATGATCACGTTTATAGGAACGATGTGTATATTGTTGCATAAACAGTTTGATGGAGTGTATTTTTCCGAAGTTTATTATTGTGCAGATATTATTTATACCACATTAATATTGTCTTGGTGGTGCACTAAGTTGCCTACGGCCGCTATGGAAAGAATTTCACCTCCGCGGTGGTAAAATAGGGGTTGAAAGGTTGAATGAAAGTCCGTCATTTTATAAGTTAGACATATGAAAATTGGTAATCAGTTTTTTAGTTCAGAATAAATACTATTTGGAAACATTAAAAACTTACCTTGTTATTGAAAAATTTATAATTTGAGGAAATGGCCGAGGGAATTGTCTTCACGCAGACATTGAACAGACAGATTGATAGAGTAGAGTAAACAAAAATATTTCAATAGACTGCAGATCAACTCTAGTTTGCCGATATCCGTCTGCTCAAGGTCGTGACTGAACTAGATCAAAACAATAGCTTTTTATTAGACATGATGAAGAAATTAAGAACTGCTGTTTCGCCTACGTGTACCTATTTGATTCAAATTTATTAAATATGAAAAATATTTATACAATAATTATATATTACTCCAATATTTTAAATCTTTTCTTATCTCAATTATTAATAAGTGTCTACATACATGTTAGTATCATGTCGGAAGCTGAACTGATCGTGGCATCAACACAAAAGCCCTATCAGAAAACCAGCGCCAATCCTAGTGTGGGACAATAAAATTATCTTACCTTCCCGTAGGCAGTTGGTCATTTCTAGTGTGATTATATCGATTACAAGGGGGGCTCCTTTGGTGCAGAAGATGACCACTCCAGTGGTTTTAGCCAGAAGAAGGCATACGCCTCCGACCTTCCCCGGGGTAGACAAAATACATGATGAATTTCCACCGGATTAATAAAAAAACGCCGTTGGCCGCTTGCCGTACTCTTACTTACTTTCACTATAAAAAATAACCTAACCTAACGTTTCCCAGTACCAATTAATTATATTATCTTCCTAATAAATAATAGAAGTTCCTAGAAATTTCTCCCCTGCTAAGATTTTTCGCAATATTATTGCGTCGAAACCGGGTAAACATGGCATGTTTTACATCAATATGGTGTCAGAATGTTATGTAAGAAATATAAACAAGACACGTTTCCCGTATACTGGCATCCTCGCGGATGGAGCTGCGTTCGACCGTTTTTCATTTCATAGTACCTACGTTATTAGCATGCAATGTTAGCTTCACGCATCTTTGCTAGACTTCACACCTCCAAAATTACACACATGTACGAACTAACATAATTCCAGCACCATACTACAGAACTTTCTAGAAAACTATAATAACTCCGAACGTAGGAGGTACTTCATTTTTTTGTCGCGAAGAAATGCTCATGGACTTCCTCCGCCTTAGGAAGGCCTCTTACCGTCTAAAACCCCACGGTGTTCTTCCACTTACCTCTGGCCGGGGTGAGGTGCACTCTTTGTCAGCATTAGACCACGCCCACGGCAGGTATCGGCCTGTCACTGTTTGGTGGGCCCCGTCTCTGTGCGACCTGGCTGGCCGCACCTATGCTACGGAAAACGCGCGCAGAACACACGCGCCGCCTGTTTCTATTCGGGCGACGGTCTGCCCTTAGTTTGTTTGCAGCGGGGATCACAGGTGGTCTCCTCCCGTCCCCGCTCTACCGCCTCCTTTGCTTGCATCACTTCCTCGCCAAAGTAGGCGACAGCATCGCACGCGCCCTCGCTCCGGACGATGGAATGAACCTTGGCCGAAAGCGAGAGTAGCTTTAGGAAGTACGCCTACTAAGATGTCTACAAATGTTGCAAACTGGGAAAATTTCGCGGTGAAGCCCTATTGTTTGTCAATATTTCTGCGAGCCCAATATATCCTAGAATTCAGAATGAGCACTCCAATCACATCAGCTCAAAGCTGTGCTTGAATTGATACAATTAGGATTGTGACCCCAATAGATTCTCGAGCTAAATTCATCATCATCATTATTTCTGCAAAGTCCACTGCTAAACACAGGCCACCGCCAAAGATCGCCACAACGAGATGTCTGGGTGTGTGTGTTCATTTGGGGATTTGCAATAATCACACGCTTGGCAGGCGGGTTGGCGATCGCATTTGAGTTGTTAATGTACTTGAAGGACGCTGCGCCGACCAATGCCATAGTTGCCTCTTACGACACCCACGGGAGGAGATAGGTTGGTGCTAATCGTAGTTGACACCACACGACAAGTCTGGTAAAAGAAGAGCTTAACGCTAATAATATATCTGTATTTCTTTCTCATAATGGCTCATATTGCGTCTGGGCTCCGTTCTACATTACTCATTACTATTACAGTGTATGTATATGAAATATAATGTAATGTTCGTGTATAATTGCAGCGGCGTCGTATCGCGGTTGCGGTGAAAACGAGGAGCCTGACCACTATGCGGCTCGTATCGCATTCACGGGCAACTCGCGAGTCTTGGGCCCCGTGTGCATCGTCGCTGGAGCTTTAATGACTATTGCTGGTAAGTACTTCTTTATGTTTCTAAACCAGAACGAGAGGCAGCGCCACCTGTGTGAAGGCAGTAAACTTTCCTCTCCTCCGTGGTTATTATAATGCGCATAGTCGCATATTTTGATGCTGAGCACCAAACGAGGATTAACGAGAGTAAAGTTAGATCATGCAGGAAACACTTACGGCTTATTAAGAGTTAATTAACGGATGTTAGTTATTATGGACATAAATGACAGTCAGACAGTGCGTCTTGTCTCTGATTATATACTGCTGTCAGCGTGAGTCGTATACGTCATACAGTTTCGAACATCGAGTTAAACAGCATAGTAATATATATATATATCAATGGTTTCCAAATTTTGTTAGATCTGTTTTTATTATTTACTAGCAGTGCCACGCGGTTTCACTCGCCGTTTAATTTAAAAGAAATCGAATTATTTATAACTATGATTATTATTTAATATCCAATAGTGTATATATTGGATTTCGTGGGTTAATGTCTTTTTTCGCGGAACGCTCATGTTTTTTTAATAAAAGTAGCATCAGTTACTCCTTATTACATCAGCTATCTGCCAGTGAAAGTCACGTCAAAATCAATGTAACATTTTTTTATTGTTATTTTGTTCATGTGTGTTTTTATCATTTATTAAAAAGCTGTTATTTTGACGTTACAATCAGACTCATCAATTTTATTTATTTGTATTGATGTATTGATAAACAGTATACCTACTCACCTAATTAATAAAAAGCTTAAAGCAATCAATTCGGCGATTTGTCCAATGCCTGGCTGTAGTAGAGTACTCTCAATGACAAGGTCGAGTGTAATAAAGGGTCACACGTCAGAATCCATCGTATTAAGCTTTGTTTATACAGTAGGATCCTAGGATCAATTACTAATTCACAAACATATACATAAGTGTAATAATTAAATTTGCAAATACTTTGAGGTCTTGTGCTAACAATCTGATGATTACATACACACATAATGATGAGGTTATTAGTATTGAAGGTAATACACCAAGAATTGATCCCGCGTTAACTTATGAACGTAAAGTAAAAGTATTGACACACAATATTGACTGACGACAATTGAATAAAAGGAATTCTGTCCTCTATTCCAGGTATCGTGTTATGCATACTGATGAGAGCTGCCCAACGCCGGCAACGCCGGTTAGCGTTCCACTGTCCCATTCACGGAGACTTCTACCCACTAAGCCCCCAGAATAGTAGGAAATATTCTCGTAAGTACTTAAGCCAACTATGAATACGCAATGCCTTTTTAGTATATTGTTTATTTAGATGTTAGCAGTGTCTGTAAATACGCCTCTGGTTGTGACTTAAATTCTAAAACGATGTCTTTAAATGAGGTGTATTAGGAATAATTTTGGTAGCGGCTCAACTCATTGATTTTTTATCAACCTGGTTAGACGTCATGCCTGCCCATGATAGTTATAATGTTACCCAGGACTAGTTCCTGCGTACCACCACATGTTCGTCACCTCGAGACATGAAGTTATTTAGTTTCTTATGCGGGCCCAGTAACTTCACTATCTAAAGTATCTTTCTAACCGCTAAACACTACTACTTAGCGATGAACATCTCTGGGGTGATACCTACTTAAACGACGTCTTCTAATAAGAGACCTGCAGTCTTAACGTTAATAAATTAACTTTAAAAAAATGATATTTCTGTAAGCAATTTCTATTTCTAAATTTACTTAGGCCGTGACCAAATATTTACATAAGTGTTGCCGTGTTGCAGGCACGCCCGTAGGCATCTGGCGCTGGATGCGCAGCTGGCTGGGGCTGGTGGAGGAGGGCGAGGCGGCGCGCTGCCCCCGCTCGGCGGAGCCCGCGTCGCCAGCGCGCGCCGACGCCCCGTGCCCCCCACCGTTACCTTTCTTAGTGCCCTCGGACTCTGTTGTGTGAGTTACTTTCATCATCACCATTATCATATCAGACAAAACCTTCCAATGCTGAACAAAAGCCTCACCCAGAAGGCGATCACATGCCCTGTTGTCATTTTTGGAAGGAATTTTCCAGTACTCACCAAGCTTAGCAAGCGAGTTGGTGAGCGCAGAACGGCTACTTTTCCATAGCTCCCTCTAGTTTAGAGTTCCTTAGTCGCCTTTTACGACATCCATGGAAGGAGATGGAGTGATGAGAGAATCTATTTTAGATACAGTAGGTATCTAAATTAGATTCTAGAAAAGAAGAACTAATGTGTAAAGAACCTGATGACATGCCTAGCTAACAAAGGCAGATCTAGGATTTTGATCTGGGGGGTCCCTCGGGTGTCATGACAAGATTTTCAGAGATCATTGTCGCTACTAGGTCTAAGGTCAACTGCATCCCAGTTTGGAGGGGTAGGATGGCTCCCTAAGCCCCCCTGGATCCGCCCTTGCTAGCTAACCACTTTATAGTATTTACACTTCTTAAAAACGGCTCATTTTATACTATTAATTATCTTACTAGAAGTATTATGTATTCGTTTTATATTACAGAGGCATGGCGTCAGTGCTTGGAGCTCCTCTGAGTCCCGAACAAACGTTCGGTTCTATCAAATCGCTCGCGATATCGAGAGAAGTAGCCAGCTTCCCACTGTCGCGCTCGCCGACACCGCCACCATTGAGGTAATTTTCATAACTAAAAACAGCCTTTATATCATTCGTTGCCAATGTAGACAACTTTTATTTGAGATTTTCCCGCCGCACGCCCCCTCCACTGCAACGCCTGTAAGCCAGTAACTACAATGGCGATAAAAACACCGATTAATAAAGCTCGGTGTATCCCCGGGATGTAATTAACTAGCTGTCTTGGAACCCGCAGCATTAATTTAATCAGAAATGAAAACGCTGTAGTCACTACATACATACATACATAATCAGCGCATTACTTTCACTGCCGGGCACGGGTCTTTTCTAACGATGAGAAAGGTTAGGCCTTAGTCCACTACGCTGGCCTAGTGCGGGTTGGCGGACTACACACACCATTGAGAACATTTTGGAGCTCTCTCGGATGTGCAGGTTTCCTCACAATGTTTTCCTTCACCATTAACGCAAGTGATAATCAAATTCTGATCCGCATTTAAATCTGAAAAGTCAGAGGTGCGGGCCGGGATCGAACTTAGACCCTCCTGCATGGAAGGCAAGCGTTTAACCACTAGGCTATCACTGAATACTTGGGGGGATCCTTTACAACCCCCCCGAGAAGTGCCTGAGGGGCGGCCTTTTTACAGCCGCCTGCCCTCTGCTAGAGAAGGTGACTGCTTTACAGTCATCCCCTCTGAGATGTGCCTAAAGGCGTGGCACCAATGGGCGGCTCTAGTGTGATCTTACGAGGACCTGGAGTCCCCCTTCGGTGCTGAAAATGACCGCTCCAGTGGTTTTAGCCAGCAGGAGTCTGGCATTCCCCTTCGCCTTTCCCCGAGCGAAGGAAGTTCCATATAGAATTTCCACTGGACACCAATAAAATAATAAAAAATAAATAAATGATTGATGTAGTCAATACAATTACTAAAAAACACCAATAGCGCTATCATCCACTAAAACGTTTCTTTTTTACAGTTGTCCACCATTCAAAGAGGAGCCCAAGTGTCTCGAGGACATACCGAATGCAGTGATAATGCGTCCAGACTTCGACTGTGGATCACTGACGTGCAACTATCGAGTAGTCGAGTGTAAACTGACGACAACGGACGAAATACACCGCAGTGGCCCACTAAACAGCAGCACCCATAGTGCGGACCACAAGCAAAACAGACCCAACACAGTTTCTATAACGATACCGGACGAAGGGAAAGGTTAACGTCAAGTTTTAGTGTAGACAATTTTTTAATTAATATTGTTCGAAGTGAGCCGTAATGCGCTAAAATAAATGTTTGGCGTGGGGTTTTCGTCGACGAAATTGGGCGTATGTGTGTTAATGCCTAGTTTTATGCTCACTGTTGTTTAGATTGTCGACTGTCGTAAGCCAATGGCGGACAGCCATGATACGCCTAGTGTGGCCACACCCTCATATAAACGATGTACATAAATTGTTTTATTTAAGGATACACAATATTATTGTTTAATCAATTTCGACACTGCTCAAAAGATCACGATGTGTCTTCCGCTACTGATCACTTGATTGGACACCTCGAAAATTATGAACTATTAATCACATCAATGTTTTAAATGACGCAACATTTTCTGCATTTACGTTTGTGCGGGCTTTTCAATAATGCAATTTGTTATCTTTAATAATACAAATAGGATAATAAATATAACGAGTGTAGGTCGAGTACTGTTAATAAAGGACCATACACTAAATAAGTAGATATACATTTAAAAACAGAATGTGAATTGAATTATCAGCAATATTTGAGTGCGTCAAATCATACGATTCTTTAAAAATAATAGAACAATAAGCTAATAGCTTACTATACTTACGAAACAATGAACAGGTGTCAATGACCTGTTTCCCAATATATATAGATATTCTTGAAAAATAAGACCGTTTTGAAAATGTGTTGTACTAACTTCTTCGTAATTTGGTTCATATGTCACAAGCAGATTGACCTACTCAAATATTGCAGGTGGCTAAATCGTCAACCAAGGGCGTACCCAGCTAGGAGAAAATTAAAATGAGTTGCATCTACTAACTTTTTCCTGATTCGGGTCGTATACCACAAGCAGATTGACCTACTCAAATATTGCTGGTGACTATCGGCCGAATACTGAAACGCCAGTTAATATTAATTGCCGTTTCAGTATTCGGCCGTAATTGTCAACCAAGGACGTACCCAGCTAGAGGAGGCAGTCCCCGCCCCCTCCTTAAAGATGAAAAAATAGTCTATTATATTGACAACAACGCACCCCTTCCCAGCTCAGATCCTGGGTGGTACACCATTGTACCTATATAATTTTACTCAAACTTTGCTCTAAATTATAAAAATATCACACACAGTCTATCTTAGCAATACATTGCGCCAAATGTCTTAAGTGTAACGGGAGTTTAGATTAAGAATGTCTGAAATGTTTTAACTGGTAATTCACCATTTTAAACGTTGTTTTATAATATATGTTAAACCAGTTATTTGTAAATGAGCAGAGCTTTTTGTTCGCTCTCATTTTCCACATGCATGTTAGGTTAATAGAACCTTATTTACGTGAAATTGAGACAAGTCAGAAATAATTTATCTATAATAAAAATAAAAAGCATTTACGGTCACAAACCGCGAAATATAAAACTACTTCTCATAATATGTTGTTATCGCTTCGACTAGTGTGTTGTCACGTAGTCATTTTGTTCATCTGGTAACAAGCTACCTGGCTACGTGCTTTATCAACTGTATTAAAATAAAGTACCTACTATGATATAGCTACGTGGAATTTGAAGGAAATAACTAAGTAATTATATTGAAAATACTTGCCAGTACCTACTGATCCGTAAGGCCATAAGCATTCTAATGATATAAATCTCACATACACAAATACCCAGACCCGGAACAACGATCTGTAAATCATACTAATATTTATTCCTTACGAGAATCGAACCCGCGACTCGTAGCGCAGTAAGCCAATCGCTTAGCCAACCGTGCTGTAAATGCCGTGCCGTTCCTGCACTGTGTCGCGGGTTCGATTCCCGCACGGAACAAATATTTCTATGGCCTGCTGATAGTTGTTCTGGGTCTGGGTCGATTTATGTCTGTAAATTGTCCTCACAACTCGAGTAATCCCTTATTGTAGGACAATGTATTTTATATATAAATATTAAATACATTACATTCAACCGTATCTGGGTTATCAGTTAATGGAAATTGACCACTCCTGAAGTGGGTAAAGGCAAAAGACGCTGGTAATTAATTAGTGTACCTAACAGCCATGTTTAAAGTTATGTATTTTTCTTCACACTGGTCTGAAGTATCACGTAAGTAAGGCAATTTATCCCCAATGCTCACTGTGTCGGCATTCTAGTCGTATCGTTCTATCTATATATTTAATTGGTGTAACGTGATCCTACCATTGAATTGTATTGGCTCAGTAGGTTTACAGTTCTTTATATTAAATTTAATTTGTAGGAAATTGTCCGTTACATTCATTTACACGTAATATTAGTATAAGTATATATTGTGTAAGAGTACATACAAAGAACGTGCCCTAGATATAGTTCCGATTGTGATATTTTTTTAATTTCTAACATAATTCTTGTATGCATACACTACACCGTTGAACTGTAGAAAAAAAATATAGAAATTTAAATAAAGAAAACGTTTTCTGTTATCTATCTCAGTCCATATAATTTGAAACATTTTGCATGTAATATATATAACAACTAAATTTATTTAATCATAATCATAGTTTTTTTGGTGCATGAGCCAAAAGGAAGATGCCAAAATAAAGTTCGTAGCGTCCATTTCTTATATGAAATTGATAAATTAATTTCACAATAAAAAAGTAACATACCTGTGCTCAGAAATTACAATCCGATAGGAAACAAGGATTGTAGTTAAAGTAGTAGTCACCTATATAATTTAGAAACTATTGGTATGTAGATACCTTACTCTATCAGTTTTAAGTTTTGTGATGAAGGCATTTACTGGCCAAGTTATTCGAAATTATATGGAATGTAATTTTTTTATAATCCGTAGATAAGTGCCACGCCTAAAATAATCTATTAATATTGTACTGTAAACTTAATATAAGCTTATTTAATATTGTTGTAAATGTAAGGACGAAATGAAAATACAAATTTGAGTTTAAAAAGACGAGTTTATTTATTTGAAACGAATAAAATCCAAATGAAGAATAAATTAAGGAAACCGCAGGGTCCGATTTAGGTTTAGGCTCGCGAGGTCGGGTCGATTTTTTCTTTTTATTTCTTTTTATTGTTCCGGTGGAAATGTCTCATTTACTGGGAAAGGGCGAAGCGGCATGCCGGACTCCTACCGGCTAAAACCACCGGATTGATCATCGTCGGCACCGAAGGGAGGCTCCAGGAACTCAAAAGATCTCCATCTAGAGCCACCTATTGGTGCCACGCCTTTAGACACATCTCGGAGGGGATGACTGTAAAGCGGTCTGTACTGAAAACTGGAAGGCGACTGTAAAGAGGTTTTTTGAGAAAATGGCATTGACTCGAGAAAATTCAAGAGCGATGATTTATTATGACTTTCGAAGTGGTTTAACACAAAAACAGTGTGTTGACCGGCTGATTTCTGCATTTGGTGACGAAGCCCCATCCAAAACCACAATTTATCGCTGGTTTGCTGAATTTCAACGTGGACGTGTCAAGCTCAGTGATGATCCTCGTCAAGGTCGTCCAAAAACTGCAGTCACCCAAGAAAACGTTGATGCTGTGCGTAAGCTGATTGAGGAAGATCGACATGTGACATACCGCGAAATTCAGGCAACTTTAGACATTGGCATGAGTCAAATACAAATAATCTTGCATGAACAATTAGGTGTAACATATATAATTAGGTGTAAGGTGAACATATCTATGGTATAATATCATTGCTTTTACCACAACGACAGGTTACATATTTTAATAATATTATGTTATCTTAGATTAACGTGTGGTGTCCGGATTAAGAATATAGCACCACTTCATCTTCTCCTGTGGATATCTTCAAAGGTAGCTCAGGGACTCTAAACCAAAGTTCAAAAGTAAAGTTCTGTGGAACAGCATCATTCTGCGCTCACCAGTCCGTCTCCCAAGCGTGGCCGGTATTGGCAAACTCCCCCCAAAATGTGTGGAATTCTATGGGGAGGCCTTTGTTCAGCAGTGGACGTCCTTTGGCTGATATGATTATGATGAGATTCTGCCTTATAACAATAATAATATTGCTTGCACTGTAGATATTAACGCAACATAACCATAATAATATTCTTTATGCACTTTAATGAGTACTTATTTATTTCTTTCAGGCTTAAAATAAATATGTTACGTTAAAGAATTTGTAATTTATGCGTTCCATACTAATAAATTATATGGGTAATTATTCTTCTTCTTCTGGTAGATTAAGGCTTCTGTAGAGTATCTTCCACAATTTCGTCAATGCCAAGTATAAGACAACGTTGTATGGTGTTCAGATTAATCAATCTTTACATATTTATAAAATATTTCTCAAAAATGAAAATATCGACAAAAATATGTCGGCAACGTCGTAGGGTTCAATTGTTTTTTCTGGGTAATTATTAAGGTTGGCGCACACATATCAGCTCGGCAACGGATAGGCAAATAGCCCTGCTCCCGGACACCGCGCTTAAGGCTCGGCGACCGCTGGTTAACGTCACCTGGGGGATCACTTGACACACATGGGAAACGTCTGCATCTGAAACAGTAAACTGTTTCGAAACACTAAAATGCTTCATTTGGAACAATTGAAACATCGCATCAAATACAAAAAGGAGCGTCGCGGGCAAACTCGATGGACACAGCAGGTAGTTCAATCTGTCTCATCAAAGTAAAATAATGCAAAAATCGTCCTTATACTATTAGATATAAAAAAGCAATACTGGTCATTATTGCGTACATAGGCATCGATAATAGCTGTGAGATTCATATCATCGTGTATCTCTTTTTCTATAACTTATATTGTATTATGTTTTCCCGCTCTCTCGCTAGTCGCTCGGTGATTCCGTTTGAGGTTCAGTGTACAGATAACGCGGGCTTGCTTTTGCATTTACTTGCTCAATATCTCTCACTCGCAAGCGACATGACCGCAAGGAATCAAAAGCAAATAACGTTCCAGATCCAAATGGTGCATTTAAAACAATGATCATGTTTCAATCTTCTAAAACACTATTGAAGTGTTGAAACAGTGAGTCAGTTCAGTAACGTTACACATGCCTACTTGACATTAACGGGCGAGTGATCCAGTCTGAACACGGGAATGGTAAGTGGAGTGCCCTGGCGAGACTTAAGCGCAGGGACCGCAAGCGCTTTGGGGGCCATCTCCGCGCAAACGGTGAGACGTAAACGCGGTGACTGCGATTTGACCACGCACCTCCGTACAATTCGTGAATTTGTCTCAAGACGAGGCGGTGCCGTTACGATGCTGATTAGTATGTGTTGCAGTAGGGAGTTCCGTGCAAAGTAAATTGAACCATGACGATGCTTTGCCGAGCTGATATATGTGCGGTAAGTCGGTAACCATAACATTATTATTAATCCCTACTTTTTTCGATTTGATATGGCAACACTGAGCAGGTAATCATGGTTTTTATTATTTGGGCACTAGAGGTGAGACGTACTGAGTCTTAGTAAGAAGAGCGTACGTGTACGTACAAATACTTGTCCCAAAAACTAGGTCCATGAGTATTTAGGCGTCTCTAGTATACTGACGTTTCCTTATCTTGTGCGCCTTCATACGTTCGAGTAATTAGGAGTTTCAGAGTACAGGTATCATCGGTAACATAATAATTAATTATTTAACAATACCTATTGATCAGTCTCAACAGGTTGTTTTAATGGTTTTAAAGTTGATAAATTCCCTTCAACATTATACTGCTTTTTCAAATTTTGGCGTATCAACATTTTTACAATTTATTATGGTAGATGCTTACCTACTGTATGGCAATAATTATTTATTTCATTTACAAATCTTTTTGTAATTACCTATTAACACATATTATTACACTTTTTGTCTTTTGTTATTATTTTTAATTGTTGTTATTTGTTTATTGAGTTTTTGAGTAAGACAGTCAATTTTCGTACGCACGGCTACATCTGCTCAGCTGATCTCTTATGTATAGGTTTTCCGTAAAATCCGAGATCAGCCTATACTGGAAATAATTGATATGTAGCCGTGTGTACAGGTGCTTACCAAACGTAAACATAAACACGTAACATTATTTGCCGTCATTTATATCACATATCATTAGATAAAGTTATTCAATTAGTACTTTTTTTTTTTTCTTTTATTTCTTTTTAAAAAACGTTGCCCCACACTAGGATTTCTCCTGTGTCGTGGGTGCGTTTACAGACATGAATTCCACATACAATACACCCAGACCCGGAACAACTATCTGCAGATCATACAAATATTTGTTCCGTGTGGGAATCGAACCCACGACCCGGAGCGCAGCAGTCGACTGTATCAGCCACTGCACCAACCGTGCCGTCAAGTATGGATGATAGGTTTAGAAATGCAAAACAAAATCTCATCGAAACCGTAAAAGCAAGCTCAGTTATTTAAAAAAACGTCTTAAGAGTTGAGTAACACGGTTGATTGTCGTTCGGCATCAGCGTCCAACTCACTCACTCACACATGCGTCCATCGAGCGCGTCTGTGATCAAGTCTCGCAAAGGCACTCACTTACACATGCGTCCATCGAGGCATCGAGCGCGTCTGCGATCGCGTCTCGCAAGGGCACGAGTCTTGCGAGTCCAGTGGATTTGTACGTTTTGATTCTATGACTTGTCAATACTTCTAAATACTCGTTTGTACGCAGATGAGAGACTAGGTTTTTAGACGTCTTGAGAGAAACCTAGTCTTAAAACCTGTTTCTGTGTATACTTCTCACTTCTACTGGGCAGAGAGGGAGTGGGTTATTACATACAAAAGCTAACAACGCTCACTGCTTATCTTGATAAGGCAAGCTGAAGCCTGAAGGTGTATAATACTATCACTGAAATAAGGGTAGACTTTGTTGGTGCACAGCGCACTATGTGTGTACCTTCTCTTTTCTTTTCTATACGAGTTCGTTTTTTTTTTTTTTTTTTTTTACACTGGCAATTTCGTCTTTGTGCTAGTAAAGTTATTGACGATAGGCTCTAAAGGACTAGTATCCAGGGCCGTTAAAATATTACAAAAAAAAAAAAGCTAGTAAAGTCGAAGAGCGAGCTAGTTAGAATGTCGATCAGCCATCTTGAATCAAAAATCTTGGCATGTGTCTTTCCAAATAACAAGAGTAGTAGCAATTCTAGCAATTGAGTAAATAACTAAAACCTACCATAAAAAATTTACATATTTATAAACTAAAAATTATTTAATCCAAGTGGTTATAAACACAACATTTTTTAAAAGATCACCAATAAAACAAATCAGCTGTTATACGTCAATCGATGTCAACAAAATTACATAATTTTGTTTAGAAAAACAGTGCAGCCTCCGTTTTTGAGTGTCATTTTGAAATTACATATCATGCAGATTCGATCCAACGTTTCAATGGACAAATTGTTAAAGTAGATGTGTACTCAGCGGCTCACAACATTGGTGACTGTGATTTTTTGTATAATGTAGTCCAATATATAAACTTTAGTTATGGATCACAACAATATTATAGAGTGTGGTGGATTTTATTTTATTCATAATTTTGACTCTGGGAATCTCGGACATGTGGAACGGGTGTCTACGGAGCTTATAGGTGAGCGTGTATTTTGGTTATTGATGTAAAATTGCAGTCCGAAAAGCTTGCCATAATTTTGTGTGTACTTGCCAATTTGATGCCCTTTTCACGGACTTTTTGTTATTGTCGAGTGCTTGAAATAGATGTGAGGACATTTTAATACATTTTCATTTATCCCGATGCAGAAACTTGATGTATTGACTTGACACAAACGAGGTGACAGCATAGCAATAAATATATTAAACAAAGTTAATTCATTGTTAAAGATAGAACTATTGAGTAATTTTGGGCGGCTCATACTTGTAGCTGCATACAGCATAGTAGACTACAAAAAGAATCCATTTGTCCATTTGAGAAAATATGTGATAAAATACAAGTTTAGATAAACCAGCTCCTTTCTCTTTTTTAATTTATGTATGTACATATATGTTAGTCTCACTAAGAATCAACTCACCATTTTATTAGATTGTATTAGTTTATAGGTTTCAAGCACAACAAGAGATCATAATAATAAAATTAAAATTAAAAAAACCAAAATAAATATTTATGTAATGTTTTTAAATGATCATTTTTGTCTCAGCTCCCAGTTTGAACCCAAAGACGAATGCAACAGAAACACCTGACTATGAATTCAACCTATGGACTCGGCCAGACTGTGCTGGCACGGAGTTTGAGAATGGCAATCGCACCTGGTTTTATTTTGGAGTACAGGCCAGTGAATCTGGTGTGCTGGTAATGAATGTCTTGATTAGGAATTGGTTAATTCCATAATCCATCCCACAGAGAGATTGTATCTAAAAATATTTACTGAGGAGTAGATCTGTAAAGTTAAATGGCTATGGTTTTTGTGTATGTATAAGTTACTTACTATTGTTTTTACAACAGGTGCGGTTGAATCTGATAAATCTAAACAAGCAAGGCAAGATGTACAACCAAGGTATGGCACCAGTGACACGGACACTGCCTGGCAAGCCTCAGTGGGAGAGGATCAGAGATCGTCCTATACATTCAGTATGTTTCTTCTACCTAAATAAACTGACATTTTTGTTTTCTGAACTTTACCCAGTAATCTTCTGCCTTGTTAAGCAAAATAAGATTATCAAATATGCTTTACGATCATCAGGGCAATCTTTATGGCCACTACGTGGCCTTATTCTATTCTGTTATACCATAGTACTAAACTTTTCTTCAACTCCTGTACATTATGATGGTGAAATCATTATCCTGCTGAACTTGGGCCTTCCAGTGACCGCTCTAATGATCAGGCACATTGCAGGTCACTTAAATTGACTCATTCAATGTAAGCTTGTTTGAATAAAATCTAAATACTGTAGTGAGGCCTGATCGACACCTAAGCAATGTGAAATCACAGCACAAGAAAATGTGAAATAAAACTTCAAACCTGGATTGTGAATGGGTTGTTATCAAAACAAACCTGAAACCCTGAATATCACCACAGACTATTAAAATTAGCACCTATTGTGATTTTGCATTACTTCGCCTCACATAGATAAATGTTACTGGGCTCATAATAATTCATAGTGTAACTAGAACTTGTGTTTTAGACGGATGACAATACCTTCACCCTGAGCTTCAAATACCGTACTTCAGAGAATCTGAAGGCGACCACATTTTTCGCGTTCACGTACCCGTTCTCTTTCGCCGAGCTGCAGATAGCTCTCAACTCCATCGACTTGAAGATGCTGCCGTTACCGCCACCACAGTCCCTGGACGATATTTACTATTATAGAGAATGTCTCATATACTCTCTTGAAGGTACCATAGATAAAATATTTTAGAAAGTCCCTTACTTATTACATAAATGACAGTTAAGGTGCTCTCATACTGATGCGATATGTCTTTCAATATGAATCAGGGATGTTGCGGATTTTTGCATCTGCAATTGCGGAGCTTCTACATTGATTGAGACATCCGCAATATCCGCAGCGTTTGCGTTTGCGGATGCGCAAGTTGCGACAAGAAATCGGTCAGGGCCAGCAAGTATAGCACGTGCTGTGCGCATGTATGGGACTTTCACTGATTGACCAATAGGAAGGAATCCTGATTTATGTCATGCGCTCTGCACTGGCAATTGACAAGATTCGACACGTTTGTTTATTTTGTTTAACATTTTTTATTGTAAATCATAAATCAATCGCAGCGTGTTTAGACGCACTTATTATTTTGTTTATTGAGTGTTCTACGGTATTGTATTGATTGTTCCACCGTGAATGGGTACACCGTATGGGACAAGTCAATCTACAATGATTCATACTCATAAAGTTAAACTAAGTATCTCTTAAAACAACTTCAGATCCTCACCCGCACCCGCGGTGTAAATAATTCTGCATCCGTAACATCCCTAATATATGCATCGCAACACGATATAATTGGATTTGCAATACACACATACCAATGCGGTAATAGGGTCTAATATGAATCTGATTAAATTCTGTGAGCTTTCTGCTGTCACCCTATATAATCTTGCATACTAAATATTCCGATCACTCAGCTGCAATTTATTCTATTATGGTATAGTACTACTATACTATAGAAGTACAGACCATCGTTGCATACGAATACAGAATATGCTAGAAAAAAATGTAATGCTCCTCTGTACACTTTTATCTAGACCAGGGATTCCCAAATTATTTTGGGCAAGACACCCCTTTTCCAAAATGAACTGATACCTCAGACCCCATAGCCAAACTACTTTAAAAATCCTATCCCTAATTTTTTTTCCTATTAGTACAAAATACTTACCAATTTAAAAACTTTGCGGTTGGTTAAGTGAGTAAACATGGCATCATTTTCTCATCAAAATTTATATGTATAAAATTTACATGCATAATTTATATATAAATTATACGTGATAGAATCACTAAATATATAAATTATATATTTATATATAAATTATATATTTATATATAAATTATACGTGATAGAATCTGGTTTAAAACTTTGCGGTTGGTTAAGTAAAGTAAATAAATATATAATTTATATATAAATTATACGTGATAGAATCTGTTTAAAAGTGTTTTATGATAAAATAAATAGACATAAAATCCGAAATAAATATTCAGTAAATATGGAGTGTAATTAATAATTATTAATACAAATCACGTGAAAAATACTTAAGTAAGTAATTAATTTTAATCTTTAAAATCGCAAATAAAGATAAAAGAATAAAACATTCTGTGTGATGGATGAACCTGGTGACTATCTACCAATCTAGCTAAATCCGGTTCAATATTACCAATATTGAACCGGAAGTTGCAGCCGGAATCCGCAATCTCCGCGTTTGTTGATTAACAAATGGTCTCTTTGTTTTTCCAAAATGTTTGTAACCACACTGAAGCCTTTTTCGACTAAAAGTATAACAATGATACTTTCTACTAAAATATTAGTCATAACAAATTGGTACACGTAACAACTTATACAGTATCTTGAAAGTTTCAAATAAAAACTTGTGTTAATTAATAGGGGTAGATTTTTAGACCCCAAAAAACAGTTTTCGTTTATGTCGACCAGTTTGGGAATCCCTGATCTAGACAATACTGTGAGACTGTTTTTAGTTACCTCTTAAAGATATTTGATTGAACAGTATTTTTTATAAACGCAGGAAGGCGAGTGGATTTGCTAACGATTACGTCACACCACGGTTTGAAGACAGAAAGAGAGGATAGGCTTAAGAACTTATTCCCTGAAAATCATGAAAGACCTCACAAGTTTCAGAATAAGAAAGTAAGCCTCATCCTGCTTAATTAATATTATTTATATAGGTTTTTTTGTGGGAATATCCTCACATACTTACTCCGCCCTGGTGAGGTCGAAGGGGATTACCAGCTTGCGCTGGGTGCTCGGGTTTCGCTCGTGCATTAAATGCACCCCCAGCAGATCTAAGCCCCCACTCATTCTGTCGGGCCCTATTCACCTATGCGGCCTGGCCGGCTGGCACATTATATTTCGGAAATAGTATTACCTTATGTATAAACTATCCAATGCAATGGTTAGTGTGACTTCTTGCAGTCAATCATAAGTTTGATTATAGCCCCAGGGAAGAAAACTTTCCCTGTAGCCTCCAGACAAAAAATATTGCACCACTCCGTCTCCTCCTGTGGATCTAGGAAAAGGTGACGGACTCTAAATTAGACGAATGGGCAGCAAAACCCTTCTGTAGAATAGTAGCCAATTTGCGCTCACCAACCTGCCTACCAAACGTGGTGAGTACTGGCAACCCCAAAATGACGACACAATTGAGGAAATCTATGGGTGAGGCCTTTGTTCAGCAGTGGATGTCCTTTGGCTGATATGATGATAACGAAAGAAGATGCTTTCTTCTGTGGGGAACTGACTGGTAGACTGAGTAGATAGAAAATACCAACATTATTTACGATGTAGCCAACAAAACATTTCCTGCAGGTGATCTTCATATCAGCAAGAGTACACCCAGGCGAAACACCTTCAAGCTTCGTTTTCAATGGTTTTCTAAACCTCCTGTTAACGCGAAACGACCCCATCGCGATCCAGCTGAGGCAACTCTATGTGTTTAAAATGATCCCGTTTCTGAACCCGGACGGCGTGGCCCGTGGACACTACCGGACGGACACGAGGGGGGTCAACTTGAACAGAGTTTATTTGAGCCCCTCGCTAACCCTTCATCCCACTGTGTATGCATCTAGAGCGTTAATTCGGTAAGTAAACACTGGCAATTTTTCTTTACTGTTTTTGTGCCTGCTTGTGAATTTTTGTGTTTCGGTTGAAAGATTGGTATCCTACAATATAGTGAACTGTATTTCAAGGGGTCAATCAGTGAATTGCAGGGAGCGGGTTTATTATTGCCAGGGGTGTGGTCTAATGTTTAAAAGGCGAACCCCTCACCCCCGGCCATACGTAAGTGGAAAGAACACCGTAACCCCACTTATAGGCGGTCCATGAGAACCTTGAGTCCATAGAGTGCATTTATAAAAAAAATACAAGTAAATAAATTTCACTATCTATTTAGGAAGTTATGTATTAATGCCGGAATTGCTATAAAGCTATTTTTTTTTATTCACTGTCGGTAGGTACTACCACTATGGCTGTGAGAAGGACGACGTGAGTGACGAGAGCAAAAGTTTCACATCGCGCAGTATCCAAAACGTTAGTGAGAGTGCCGAGGTACGCAAGATCTAAATGTTTTCTGACAAGTACCCTTAAATCATTTCAGCAGAATAAAAGTCCACTGCTGGACACCCCCCAAAGATCGCCACAACAATCGGTCTGGGCCTGGTCGGTGTTGTGTGCTTATTGGAGAGCCACGCTTGGCGGGCGGGTTGGCTAGCGATCGCAGTTGAGCTGTTAATGTACTCGAAGGACGCTGCTCCTCTTCTTCTGGGTAATCCCATAGTTGCCATTTATGACACCCACGGAATGAGATGGGTTGGTGCTATTCGTAGCTGGCACCATACGGCCACCCTTGAATAAATATACTACTTACAAAACATTTTCAGCAATCTTAATAACAAGCTAATCAAAGCAATGCCCAGGCGTGACTATCGATATACCTTCTTTTATTCGTGTCCAGTGGTAATTTCTACATGGAACCTTCCGTCGCCCCGGGGAAGGGCGAAGGGGTATGCCGTACTCCTACCGGCTAAAACCACTTGAGCGGTCATCTTCGGCACTGAAGGGGGCTCCAGGTCCTTCGTAAGATCATACTAGAGCCGCCCATTGGTGCCACGCCTTTAGGCACATCTTGGAGGGGATGACTGTAAAGCGGTCACTCCCTTTAGCGGAGGGCAGGCTGCTGTAAAAGACTATCGATATACCTACTGAAATACTACTCAATGTAGTCTTGGAACATGTTACTTGAATATCCATTTTTCCCTATCTATTGATTACTTAGAAAGAAAAGAAAGAAAGAAATATATTTATTTGTTGTCATCTCACATAAGTATTCTTACGTACGACGCCACCTATTACTTACATAACCAGCACAATTCCATCACCTCATTATAACTTGCATATGAAGGCAAACAGCCCAGCAGCTTTATCTTCAGCTATCAGCCTACGTTTGGTGCAGTGGCTGATACAGTCGGCTGCTGCGCTCCGGGTCGTGAGCTCGATTCCCGCACGGAACAAATATTTGTATGATCTGCAGGTAGTTGTTCCGGGTCTGGGTGTATTGTATGTGGAATTCATGTCTGTAAACGCACCCACGACAAAGGAGAAATCGTAGTGTGGGGCAAAGTAAAAACAAAAAAGTACTTGACGAAATCCTCAAAGTTTTCCTCCCCCTCGGGCTAGACGAAGACCCGAGCGACACTTACCGACAAAAACTCCACGGTGGCCGTCTTCAGCACAGTGCGGTGCTGCGTGTACTTCGCCGAAACTCGTCTCGGGGAGAGCCATTGCGCGTGGTACCGCCATCCCTAAAGGGGTTCCCACTCCGAGCGCGCGCGACACAATAGTCCATGGCAGCAAGGCGGGAGCTGCTACTTGCTACTGCTAGAGGGGGTGACCGCTTTACAGTCATCCCCTCCGTGATGTGCCTGAAGGCGTTGCACTAATGGCCGGCTCTAGTGTGATCTTACAAGGACCTGGGGGGCTCCCCTTCGGTGCCAAAGATGACCGCTCCAGTAGTTTTAGCCGGTAGGAGACCGGCATACCCCTTCGCTCTTCCCCGGGGCGAAGGAAGTTCCATATATAAATTCCACTGGACACCAATAAAATAAAAAAGGCTCGTCCGTCTCCGAGCAGAATCGGCCTTCTGCTTTCCGCTCGGAGGCCTGCCGTCTCGTCTTTTCCATCTATGTTCGGGTCCGCTTTCAGGCTAACCAATGCGGCTGGGTTCGTTATTTTACACAGAAATAGCAATCTATTTGCAATTCTGGAACCTTATTAGACTAACTACTGACCATATCCTAAAGGTAAACTTGTCAGACTTTCGGGCTCTTGTCGGCCCGTAATGACATATCAACGGCTCAATAATATCTATGAAGCATGAAGATGGTCCCGATAAGTAACAAATAGTCACCGGTGAACAAAAGGCTCCACCATATATTTCCACAACAACCGCTTAAATGCCGTGTGTCGTTATTTTGGGGGAACTCAGTACTGACCACGCTTCACAGGCGCGTTGGTGAGCGCAGAATAGCTGTTATTCCACAGAAGGGGTGCTGCTGCCCATCCCTTTAGTTAGTAGTTTAGGAGTCCTTTAGTCCCCTATTACGACATCCATGGGAGGAGATGGAGTGCTACTAATTCTTAATCCGGACACTACACGGAACGATATACAGCCTATACTATACCTATTTGCTGTGTGATGCCGGCTATGAATACCACCACCCCATCTCATCCCGTGGGTGTCGTAAAAAGCGACTGGGATTAGTCGGAGGATGGGCAGCGCTGCCTTCGAGTATTTTTATAGCTCAACTGCGATCGCCAACCCATCTGCCATGCGTGGCGATTATGGCAAAGCCCGCAATGATCGCACAACACAAACCCATACCGGTCGCTGTGGCAGTCTTTGGGGGAGGCTTCTGTCCAACAGTGGACGTTTTTCGGCCGAAATGATGACTATACCTATTTCTGGAAAATATTTGGAAGCATAACTAACCTTTCCCTTCTTTGCATCAGCTGGTAGACTCAAAAAAGAAAAAAGGTTCAAACACAGCTACATACAAAGGCAACGAATACTACAGGCGGGAGAAGTCAGCTAAGCCAATATCCTGTAACAAGTCGTCAACTACCATCAAGCCACCATCCACCTCGTCGGATAACTCCAAGAAAGACGTGAAGGTGGTCAGTGGGGAGGCTGCACACCTGGCTGCACAGGTAGGTCTTACACAATAACGTTACATTACAGTTACATCGCGACTACGGCGCCACCCAAGCGCATTAGCCGCAACGCGCTGTAGTATGTAGTTTAAATATAAGGACCCTCTTCATATCGTCCGAAGTCCATGTGGTGTCCGGTCTAAGAATACCCGTAATAAGAAGACCCGCAGCAACTATCTGTAGATCATAACAAATAATTGTTCCGTGTGGGAACCGAACTCGCGGCACGTTGTGCAGAAACCCATTTGCTTACCCACTACGCCAACCGTACTGTCTGGTGCGGTTATGGTTCTGGCATGTCCGAACAGACCCTTATAGTATAAAAAAAATATTTTTGTAGATACTTCCTACTAGCCAAAAATGATTTGCTTGTTTCAAAATTAAACAATCTAGAGCCAACATTTGATATAATTTTGAACTAATTCCATAACCTTCCACATCTACTTTAATGTAAAAAGGCATCTAATAAATATACCTCGCGTGAGCTATGCTAACGAATTGTAATTAGGTACTGTGTAAATGTTGCCGTCGCAAGTATTCTAATATTTAAATCCACTGCATTGAAGCAGTACCCGACATCAAATGGCACCACTCAATCACTATATTTGATGAACCAGAAGCTTTCAATTCTGTTCAGGTCGTAAAGGTAATAAATGGTACAACTCGTATAATTTTTCGCTCATAATCTGGTTTTGTGAGATAGTTAACCTTTTCGAAGGGTTTGATGGAACCGGAAATAATAGGTTACAGTTTTTGTCATTTGAGCACGCTACGTTATGTATCAAAGATATTGAAAGAAAGGAGATATGCCTAGTTCAAAATGTATGCGAGCCTAGAAATCCAGTATTCCCCTACCATTCTTCATAAAAACACACTAATGCACACAGTTACAAGTTCCCATCAAATGAACTGAATAAATACAACATTATAATTGGCTACTCGTACTAAAACACACACAACTATATAGGCAGCCAATCATGCCGAGCGTACAGACTGCAACACAGCAGCCGTACCACGCAACGCGTAAGTTTATTGGGAATACCATTCGCTGTTCTATTCACTGCGTTTGTTATTCACCGGCTGCTAGTTAAAAGTGGTAGATAAGAAGCATTGTATTTTGTACAAAAACAATAATATCGTTCTGCTCCATTAATCCAAATCTAACGTAATAAAGAAAACAATAATTTGTTATTTATTATTATTATAGACAAGTACAAGAAAATTCTTACACTTGCATACGGTGTTTTTTTTCCCTTCCTTGATAAAGTTATTATTTTCGCTTCGTTTTTTGCATACTATCGCATAACAACACGACACTTTAACAAAGTTTCACTAAGGCGATCGAATCTCAACTGATGTTATAAATCGGCCATTTTTCCGAAAGGCCCGGACAACTTCTCCTTATTTCCTCTTTCTGTGTTATGTATCGTAAACAACGCGATCAACACACTACGTGATTATTGTACTATGATATGATATGTATATGTATTTTATAAATATTACATATTTGACTAATTATTAGGTATGTCTTTTTATTAACTTATTTATTGGCTTATGTCGTAACCGCCCGTGGTATCACAACTGTCTTGGTCCTATCTGAAAACCAGCGCTGTGTCATTTTTTTATTTAAATGTCACAGCATTATGCTGAGATAGGGGCTTTTTTGGCCTCGTCCAGGTTGCATCAATTTTATTTAATTTTTTTTTTTTACTTTATGTTATTTGTAACTTCCTGTGCGAGACCTTAATAAAACTTTTTTCTTTCTTTCTTTCTTTCTTTCTTTCTTTCTTTCTTTCTATGATATTATTATGATACTCCGAGCGATGATCTCATCTGTGAACAATCGGTGAACTGTAGCGAAACAACGCGGTTTAGCTTTTATTTACATTGCAGTTTTATGGGAAAATAAATAGCCTTAATCAGTAAATCATTTCCGCCGAAGCAGGTCCACTGCTGAACACAGGCCTCCCCCAAAGATCACCACAACGACCGATATGGGTGTGTTGTTCTCATTGAGGGGTTTTGCCATAATCGCCACGCTTGGCAGGCGGGTTGGCGATCGCAATAGAGTTGTTAATGTACTCGAAGGACGCTGCTGCCCTCCCTCTGGCTAATCGCATAGTCGCCTTTTACTACACCCACGGGATGAGATGGGTTGGTGCTATTTTACAAATAGTTTATAATGTTCAAATATTCAAAATATTGTTAGGATATACGAAAACAATTATTTTGTACTGTATTAACGAAGTTAGTTAAATAAACTGAAAATTTATGAAACGACTGACGCGAAATTCTAACGGCGAGGGTTCCAGACAGAAACCATGATGTCAGTTTTCGTTACGATGTCACTTAAACCCGTTATAGTAATCGCGTGACGCACAAAGACGTTAAAGAGAATTGGTTATTGTGGGTCGTGGAGACTCGATAATTGTATCATTTCAAACATTTAACTCACGCCCCTTAATTAATTTTGCGTGTAGCGATCCGTAAAGAGTGCATAAATTAATTCATCGTGAAACTTATCGAGTCGACTTCAAATAAAATCAACGAAGCGTTACTTATACGGATTAACGAAAGCCTATCTCCCAATTTAGATTTGAAACACGGTCTGATTAATCTTATGACGTGTTTTTACCTTATTACCAATTGAACGCTATACTGATCAATATAATCCATTAAAATCAACCTAAAAATTATTAATTCTGATACTTTTGCGAATTGAATACATGATTTTAGTAGTTAGTAGATCATAGTCTACTCGTGACCATGGTCAATGTACCTTGATCGAAACGTCGTGGTTAGTCAAAATATGATTTAAATATCAATGCGCGAATAGACCCGATACTGTCTTAAATCCATGTAAAAGTAATTGTTATGAAGCTTTTGCTTCGTTTTTGCGTCCCAGAGCAAAATTCTTACACTCATGCACGCGCGCACTCACCCACATGCTCACACACTCACATCGCACACACATTGCACTCACACACCTCGCACACATCGCACGCACCCACATCGCACGCACGCACACGTCGCACCCACACACGCTAACACACAAATCTGCCGTATACGTTCGTTGCTGAACATGGGCCTCCCAATGATCACTACGATGAGCGGTCATATGGGATATTGCCATAATCACTACGCGTCGCAGGTGAATTGGTGATCGCAGTATGTTATTATTAGCACACAGAAGGATACTGCTGCCCATCCTCTTGAAGATTAAATTCTTAGTCGCCTTTAATGAAAGCCGAAGGTGGAGAGGACTGGTCTATCCCTGGCCGAAAAAACCAAACAACAAACCAAAAGTCCAAGGTACTAAAATCGCATGTCTCAATGTAGGTATTAAACCCTAAGCCTAGAAAAAGATATATGCTCATAACTGCCAATATAAGCGACCCGCCCCGCCTTCGAGATGCAAGTAGTAATAAAGAAAATGAGGAATGCGCTTAGCAAGAAAGTATTAGACAGGCCGTAGCACGGATGGCAACGGCAGTGGCGTGTTGGCCGACTGCCCGTTTAGCTGCGGCCTGGGAGCAATTTTTGTTGGTTGCACGTAATTCTGAAGCGGTTATATCTCCTAAAGCAGGCATTCCAAAACTATTTAGGGCAAGAGACCCCTTTTCCAAAATGAACTTATACCTCAGGCCAAATTACTTTAAAATCCTATCTATAGTTTTTTTCCTATTGATACAAAATACTTACCATGGTGCCGGCTCAGAATACCACCACCCCTCCTCCCGTGGGTGTTGTAAAAGTCGACTAAGGGATTAGCCGGAGGATGGGCAGCAGTGTCCTTCGAGTACATTAACAACTCAACTGCGATCGCCAACCCGTCTGCCAGGCGTGGCGATTCTGTTAAAACCCCCCAATGAGCCCACAACACACCCTGTTGTTGCTGTGTTGGGGGAGGCCTGTGTCCAGCAGTGGACATTATTCGAACGAAACGATGAAAAAAAATTTGCGAAGCTATTTTCTCCAATTCATTATTAAGCCTTATCAGGTAATTATATATTAGTTACCTTGTGCATTTATTATAGATTACAATTATTGTTTTTTACTCTTTTAACGGCCGAACTTATACCTCAGGCCAAATTACTTTAAAAATCCTATCTATAGTTTTTATTCCTATTGATACAAAATACTCTTGCCGTAGTCGCCACGCTTGGCAGGTGGGTTGGCGATCGCAGTTGAGTTGTTAAGGACGCTGCTGCCCATCCTCTGGTTAATCCCTTAGTCGACTTTTACGACACCCTCGGGATGAAATGGTGGCATTTTAAAACCTAAAATTTTCTAGTGCATTGATTTGTATCTCTTAAAGATTTGGCCAGCGTTAGGCATGTAAGCGTACTTACGTACCGAAAGCAGTTTTTTTTTAATAACACACCGTCATAGTTCAGCCATTTTGTAAAAAACATTTAGAAAATATATTCACAAACCTTCATCGTTTATCGCTCTTTCGTTTCTATTAGTGGAAACCGTATCAAAATCCGTTGCGTGGTTTAGAAAAAATAAGCGGAGAAACAGACAGAGGCGGATAGCTACATTGTTTTATACTATTTAGAGATTATTATATTATACTATTTAGAGATGTATGAAATTATTGATGTACGTATATGCTACCATAAAGTTTAAACCGAAACACAACAAAAAAATCTATCTCCCTCAGGTATACGACATGAAACTGCAGGAGCATCCGTCACAAACAAGCGAAAATTCTTCAAAACCCTCTGAAACTAATTTAGAGGAAACACCTTCGTTGCTCAACGATACCATGTTACGGACTTGTTTGGGTTCAAACGTTCACCTGAGTACAAGCGAGGAGCTCAACTTCCAGGGCCCCAACCCGCTGCGACCCCTCCGAGACACGCTCAAGAACAGCATCAGTTTACTTATGGAGTCTACTTCGTGTGTTGCTGGGTAAATATGTTCAAACTTAGACATAATATTCCGTGTGGTGTCCGGAATTCCGTGTGGTGTCCGGATTAAGAATATAGCACCACTCCATCTCCTCCCGTGGATGTCGTAAAAGGCGACTAAGGAAATCTAAACCAGAGGGATGGGTAGCCATACTGCGCTCACCAACCCGCCTGCCAAGCGTGGGGTGAGTATTGGTAAATACCCCCCAGAATGATGAAACACCGCCTTTATTCATCTACAATATTTTACAGTGACAGTTTATTAGACGGGAAGGACTCTCGTCTAACAAACGTGAAGATGGGATGGTGCCAAGATTGCAGGAACGCAGTGTCCAAGCTCGAGGACACCATGCCCGGCATCACCAGCATGGTACCCGGGTATAATGTCAATATGGTCAGTATTACATAAACTAGCTATTACAGACATTTAAAAAACATTCGTTAAGTTGATCTTGGAACTGCAGAATGGCAGTACAGCGTCACCAGCAATGCTTCCTGAGTTTAATGTAATTTATCATAATCCATCTGCCCTAATCCCAATTTATTTGGGATCGGCATAATAGTTTCATATTGCCAAGGTTTTTAAAAATTGTCACGGTAGACATATTATTGTGAACCACTACCCAGCGCATATCAATGTGATTCAAGAAAACAAAATAACAAATGTCTTACGATGGGTGACGTATGTGGTGGACCGCGGGATTATTTAAAGAAAATGGGCAGCAGCGTCCTATTTCGCTAATAAATACCTTTTGCAATCACCAATTAATTATCCAAGCGAGGTGATTATGGCAGGATTCCCTCATATATTTTATCTGTCTATTAAGATGTTCAGCGGTGGTGATCTAAAAGCTGATATGATGATTATCTAAACCAGTATCCCAGCATCCTACCCAACCTTCTTCCTTTTCCCGGGCAGGCGCGTCCAGACCAACTTACCTACCACACCATAGATGAGTACAGAGACCACCAAAGACAACAGTTTGACAAACAAACAAGAAAGGTAATTTGATTTCGAATTTTGAGCTGTATTAACCCTGGATTTACATAGGTCAAAAGAGATAAAATCATCCATACATCCTTGAATACAGAATTCAAAACAACGGTGAGTAAAAAGTTTGGTATTCAATAAGAGACTTTGATTTTGAAGCGATTCAACAACACTAACAGCGAATACCAAATCGGTTTCTCACCATTGGAATATAATGGAATAATTAAAACGTTTGTTTGCAGTCTCAAGACTCCGATGCACCGCTGAAAGACGATGATAACATGTACTTCTGTACAAACTGCTTCAAGAGATATATCATCACGGAGTCCAATGAAGAAATTGTAAGTGATCAAAAATGTATAGTGTGTGAGTGTGAGTTTGTGAATGCTCGTCCGCACACCCTGTTTAGTAGTAAGTAGTGATAGCCTAGAGGTCGAACGCTTGCCTTCCATACACGAGGGTCTGAGTTCGATCCCGGCCCGCACCTCTGACTTTTCGGTTTCACGTGCGGATCATCATCATCATATCAGCCACAGGACGTCCACTGCTGAACAAAGGCCTCCCCCTTAGATTTCCACAACGGACGGTCACATGCCGCTCTCATCCAACGCCTCCCAACGACCTTCACCAGGTCGTCTGTCCACCTCGTTGGAGGTCGTCGCACGCTGCGCTCCATTCGAGAACCTTTGGGCCCCAACGGCTATCAGTTCTACGAGCAATGTGCCCCGCCCATTGCCGCTTCAGTTTACTAATCCTTTCAACTATGTCGACAACTTTAGTTCTTCTACGGATCTCCTCATTTCTGATTCGATCTCGTAGAAAAATACCAAGCATAGCTCGCTGAGTGACCTTGAGCTTTCTTATGAGAATAAGAAATTGTTTATCACTTACGTTTACGGTGAAGGAAAGCATCGAGAGGAAACCTGCACACCTGAGAGGGTTCTAAAAATAAAAGGTTCTCAAAGGTGTGTGTAGTCTGCCAACCCGCACTAGGCCAGTGTGGTGGACTAAGGCCTAACCTTTCTCATCATGAGAAATGGCCTATGCCCAGCAGTGAGACAGAAATGGGCTGATTATGATATTATACACCCTGTTTATGTTTATATACTATTGGTGATGTCCGAATTACGGATATAGCACCACTCCATCCCCTTTCGTGGATGTCGTAAAAGGCGACTAAGGGACATCATATGATGATTGCTCCTATACAATAAGTGAAATGTCACATTCGATGTTTTCCCCGAAAAACGTCAATATACTTTTTTCAAAATATTTAAATTATCATTCAAAATTGAAGCACCTATGTATTTCTCGGTAAAAATTATTTAATAAAAAAAAATGTATTACGTTAAAGTTGATGAACGTTTCAATTCTACTAGTTCATGACGAGTTCATGTTGATACAAAATTAAAACCAATAGTAGTAAAGTAAACATTTACTATGGTCATCCCTGTGGTGTCCGGGTTAAGAATATAGCACCACTCCATCTGCTGTCATGAATGTCGTAAAAGGTGACTAAGGGATTTTAAACCTGAGGGATGGAACAGCGTCCACCAACCCGCCTGCCAAGCGTAGTGAGTCAGTACTCAAATGCTGCAAATTCGCCCCGAAATGACAGTCACCGGCACCCGCCATGTGACCGGTCGTTTATGGGGTGGCCCTTGCTCAGCAGTGGACTTCTTATGGCTGATATGATGATGATGGAAACAATACTGTACAGAAGGTGTGTGATGTGGTGTCAACGCAGAGCGTAGCAGTATCCGCGGACGACAGCAACGAACTGCGCTGCGACACCGACTCGCAGGACCTGTTCTCGGGCAGTACCGGAGATGTCCTGCTGATCCCCGTAAGTACTTTCTATGTCCGTGTGGTGTCCGGATTAAGACTATAGCACCACTCCATCTCCTCCCGTTGGATGTCGTAGAAGCCGACTAAGGGGTTCTAAACCAGAGGGGTGGGCAGCAGCGTCTCTTCAGTGGAACAGTAGCCATACTACGCTCACCAACTCGCCTGCCAAGCGTGGTGAGTATCGGCAAATACCCCCCAAAATGATGAAACAATTGTGTAAATCTATGGGGGAGTCCTTTGTTCAGCAGTGGATGTATAAATGGCTGAAATGATGATGACTTACTACGTTTGAAATTATATCATTTAGAATAAAACTAGATGTTTGACCGAGCTTTGCTCGGTATTTTTTTATTTTTAAATTGTGTTTTCTGGAAATTATATTTAAGTACGAATTACTAATAAAATAATGAAATATGAATAATATTTTTCGATCTTACGATCTTCGATAGAATAATAAAAAATATGAACTGGTTATTTAAAGAAAAAAATCATGAGTGCAATTAGTTTAATCTTATATTAGAAACAAATACTTAATTTTTTACAGTTTATCAATCAATTACGTAAGTATATATATATAGTATTATTATTCGCCAATAGATGTCTGGAAGAGTCATATTTTTCAGTTGAGACTACTCAAATTTAAAGATATAAGTTTAAGAAAACTTGAACTTCAATATTTTGAGTTTAGCGCCATCTATGCGGCAGTAGTGGTAGACTACATAGCTAACCTCATAAAATAGTTCTTAGAGTATGTAACAGATGCTACTTCCCCAAATTAATTTTTTTGGACAAAGTATTTAATATTGAATGTCAGTGGTACCTAAACAAAATTATAATACTTCCATTATAATTAACTTTTATACTATAATGTGAAATAATACTTGACATTATAGTATAAAATGAACATGGTGTTATGCTCGATTATTAATATACCTGGATGACCGAGCTTTGCTCGGTATTTTCGTGTTACTTAACAACGCCATCTGCTGTTGTGTCGTTAAAGCAATTAGTTGCTCACAAAAAATAGTATTATTATTCGCCAATAGATGTCAGGAAGAGTCATATTTTTCAGTTCAGACTACTCAAACGCCTATAAAATCAAACGCCCATAAAATGACATTTTCTAAAAATGGTTCCTAGCTAGATCGATTTATCGCCCCCGAAACGCCTATATACAAAATTTTATGAAAATCGTTGGAGCCGATTCCGAGATTCTAATTACAAGAATTGCTCATTTAAAGAGATAAGATAAATCATAACTTCTGGGCCTTGCTGGGTAGCGCGATGCGTCGCGTCCCGTCATCCTTGAGGTGCGATACGATACGGTACTGCAGAAAGACTTGGGTATCCTACTTCAAAAGGGAGGTTTTAGGTAAAATGCATACATACGTATAGATACGCGAAACCAGTGATATTTATTTGGGGTGATTCTATAAAACTGTTTATCGTTTTATGTCCGATTTCTTCAAATCTAATGTATGTCATAGATCTAATGTATTTCAAAGAAGTTTATCTGTGCTTCAGTTCCCTAATTTTATTTGTACATAGCTTGTGTAGGTGTGTTCCGTGTACACTATAAGTTGTGTTACGCGCTACGAAGCAAACTACGTCGTGCTTTGCGATGGTTAGACCGACCTACGCCGTGCGTTGCGCTGGTCAAAGCAAACTATGTCGTGAGTTGCGCTGGTCAGAGCAAACTAGGTCATGCGTTGCGCTGGTTGGGGCAAACTACGTCGTACGTCGTCCTGGTTGGAGCAAACTATGTCGTGAGTTGCGCTGGTTAGAGCAAACTACGTCGTTCATTGCGCTGGTTGGAGCAAACTATGTCGTGCGTTGTGCTGGTTAGAGCAAACTATGTCATGGGTTGCACTGGTTGGAGCAAACTACGTCGTGCGTTGCGCTGGTTGGAGCAAACTACGTCGTTCATTGCGCTGGTTGGAGCAAACTATGTCGTGCGTTGTGCTGGTTAGATCAAACTATGTCGTGAGTTGCGCTGGTCAGAGCAAACTATGTCGTGCGTTGCGCGGATCTAAACTAGTGCCCATCAAAACGTCACAAAAATCTGCAGCAACCTTATATAAAGCTTCATATTTATTATACGATATTATATATATTATATCTCTGCAAAATCGCAGTATGCTATTATTAGCACCCAGGAGTATGCATCTTCCCATTATCTTTGACGTCCCTTATTTGCATTTCATAAAATCCCTTTTTGCTTTTACAGCCATCCGCGAAGGACGGCAAGCCTAAGTTGCCAATTACACGGCAAGCCAAGAAAAAAGGAGCGCCTGCGCCTATGAACGCGACCGCGCTCGTCAAGTGCCCGTCCATCAAGGAGGTCGAGTCTGGATTGTACTTGTATATAGATCTACACGGACATGCTTCCAAGAAAGGTACGGTTTCACCATCACTTGCATTCTACACAACTTTAAAAGCCAGTTATATTTCTGGAATTTGTTATCTGACCTGTTAGTTGGATTAGAAAACTCGCATACTAATTTATACTTATTACTATTTGCAATCGAGTAAGAGGTTCGATTTGGATCGGATGTGTAAATGATCGTACAACTAGAATTTCTGACTTCAGTTTGTCGTAGCATTTTAATCAGAGTATTGAAATTGCTCGTAGAACTGATGGCCGTTGGGCACAAAGGTTCTCGAATGGAGACCGCGCACCGGAAAACGCAGTGGGACGACCTCCAACGAGGTGGACAGATGATCTGGTGAAGGTCGCTGGGAGTCGTTGGATGAGAGCGGCATGTGACCGCTCGTTTTGGAAATCTAAGGGGGGGGGCCTTTGTTCAGCAGTGGACGTCCTGTGGCTGATATGATGATGATGATGGTGGTGAATAAAATGTGGGCCTGGGGGCCTTAATGTAGATAACCCAGACTAGCCATATAACTATATAGTGAGAGTATCAAAGTAGCATTACAGGAATTAGTTCAAATTATGAATATATGATTCAGTCGATTTAAAGAGAACACAACTAGCGTTTCAGGCTGTGTGAGGGCCTAATGCTTTTGACGATGGGCTAGGTCCTAGACAGCCGAACAAGCGGTGGCAATTATCGTGACCAAAATCCAAGCCCTGGGACTGCGGACAGCGCGTCAATAAACTGAGACGCTATGGTTTCACAAATTGCCGAGGCGCTATGATTTTACAAACTGCCGAGGCGCTATGGTTTTAACAAACTGCCGAGGCGCTATGGTTTTACAAACTGCCGTAGGGGTATGGTTTCACCAACTGCCGAGGTGCTATGGTTTAAAAACTGCTGAGGAGTAGTTCAGTGCTGGTTCTGCAGTGGAACCAGCGCTGCAGAACCACCCACTTCGTGAATACGCATTGTTGACGCGCGAATCGGGGTGGGCCGATACATGAAGTACCTGGGGCTCACCCTGGACAGTCGTTGGAGCTTCGAAGAGCACTTCCAGCGTCACGTCCCCCAAGTCAAGAGGTTAGGCTGCCGGCTGCTGCCCAATCTTGGGGGACCTTATGAGGAAGTTCGCCGACTCTACGGGGGTTCGTGTGGTCCGTGGCCCTCGTAACGTAGAGCCGACTGTCAGGCGCCCAGCGCTGCAGAACCGAACTTCACTATCAGCTACCATTATAATATATTCACTACCAAGCGCGTCGTCGAGGCCGTCCTGCCGCTCTTCGGAGCCTGGCTCAAAAGGAGCGATCGAGTTACCTTACACAGGTGTTCACTAGGCATGGTTGTTTCGGTGCATACCTGCACAGGATAGGACGCGATGCCACGGCACAATGCCACCATTGTGAAAGTGACCAGGATACCGCACAGCACACGCTCGAGCGGATTCTGGTCAATAGGATCGGGCAAGATCTCTCTCTGCCAGAGCTCTTGGCAGAGCACGAAAACTGGAATGCAGCGGCCTCGTTCCGTGAGAGTATCATGCTCCAGAAGGTGACCGCAGAGCGGGATCGGGAGAGGGCCCATCCTACTCGAAGAAGGAGCAGACGGCGCCGGGGCAACAATCGCCCTGGCGCCTAAATCCTATACGCCAAAAATCCCCTGCCGACGCTATAAGAAAAGGAGTCTGGGCTCGCGGGTGCGTAGATTGGAAAATCTGCATGCCCACATCGAGTGACCCACGAGAAGACGGTGGCGTGTGCGCAGCATGTCACAGTGCACAGGGACGCCTTACAGTTATCCACTCCGAAATGTGCCTATAGGCGTGGCACCAGTGGGCTGCTCTAGTGTGATCATACGAGGACCTTTGGTGCCGAACCGTAGTGGTTCGGGTTGGCCTGAAGTTCCTGTAGAGCTGGGAAGATGCCGTCTCCATAGCCTCCGGTGGGCCTGTGTACCATGGCGCTGGCACCCACTCTGCGTGCGTAGTTACAGCTGTGGCAGCGAAGCTCGCTTGCCTCTCATGCCTTTTTTAGCAGAACAAGGTTTGGCCGCCTGCCTGTATCCGGCAGGCAGACTGAAGTCCCCACAGACCAGACAGTTGGTCTGCGCGGCACGTTGTCTCGTCACCTTGTGGCCTTCGCTGCCAAGGTGATGCACTGGTCGCTCCGGGAAACCCCCCCACGTATCTATATTATACCTTACCTACAAGAATTAGCAGGGCAGTTCGTTAATAGCGCTTAAACCAGCAGCCAGTCTAAAATTGATATGTACTTCCCAGGTATCTTCATGTACGGGAACCATTTCGAGGACCTAGAGAGTTGTGTGGAGTGCATGTTACTGCCTCGTATCATGTCAATGAATAACCTGCATTTCCACTTCTCTTCCTGCAACTTCACCGAGCGGAACATGTATCTGAAGTAAGTAGTGTGTCATGTGCCTCACCCCAGCAGAGCCATCATAGGCAGTTTGATACACAAGTTCCCCTTCATTTCTATTTCAAATATCAGAATTTGCGCTCCAGTATTTTGTTGGATACATTATCTGGCTCAGCAGAACTTAGGCGTCAAGCACAACCCAAAATCAAATGAATCAATAATTTAACATGGTCCAGTTGGGTAAACGCTCACTAAATAACGTGCTAAAGACAAGCTTACTTCCAGCAAAATGTTGGGGGCAAGATGTATTTGTTAATACTGTCAGAATGTTAGAACAGACACCTGAAAATATCGATTCTTTCAAATATTTGCAAGATTTTTATTAAACAAAGAAAATCAGTAACAAAGAGCGGTCGTGTAACAGGGACCGCCGCGACGGCATGTCCCGCGAGGGCTCGGGCCGGGTGGCCGTGTTCAAGGCCACGGGGCTGGTGCGCTCGTACACGCTGGAGTGCAACTACAACACGGGGCGCCTCGTCAACGTGCTGCCCCCCGCCGTGCGGGACGGGCCCGCGGCCCCCGCGCCCCCCGCCCCGCCGCCGCCCAAGTACACGCCGCACATCTTCGAAGAGGTAAACCCCTTCCAGGTTTGTGCGCCGCACGTCCCTAGGTATGTTGCGAAGCGTTGACGCGGCGGCACTGCGAGACGACCAACCGAACTCAACATTATAATATTTCGGGCGGATTTAGACTTAGGGTGAGATTCAGAAACGAGTCTAAGCGTGAACTTACGCTTCCATATGTCAAAATGCACTACTTACGCCCCTAATTTTGACAAATGGAAGCGTGAACTTAGCTTAGACTCGTTTCTGAATGTCACCCTTAGGACCGCAAAGCCCGGAGCTAGGGCAAAATTTGGGAGGCAACCAAAATCAGTGACGTTAGATATATTGGCCCCAATGATATTATACCATAGATGTGTTACGTCCATATTAAATGGCGCGTTTTAAAACTCAGTCTCGCTGTATGTAGGTATAAAGCTATAAAACTACACACCTATGCTGTAAGAAAGAAAATACAAAAACTACGAGAGTAAAAGAGATAGCTATCTAAAATGACACACGTGTACTCGATGTCTTTGTCGCACCTATGATAGAATAAATGTGTTGTCTCTTTTCTTTACTTGGCCTGTGTTTTGTTCGAGAATATTATTCTATAGATAATTTGAATAGTATTTTTATTAAAATATTTTATATAATTGGTTACTCACGTGTGATATGAGATCCCTTGTTCTTAATTTTAATAATAACAATAATAATTGTTTATTATCAGGCGACTAAGGCCCATAGTAAAAAAATACACAAATACACTTTAATCTTATAATTAATCATTCAATCTCATTTGAAGTTAGACTTGCAGATCTGCAAAATGCTAACTTCGTCCATAGTATCGATGGCATGTTGTATGAATGCCAATAGTTCGTTGGCTATAAGTTGCTGAGAACTCATAGTTATAGTGACGGGCAGCGGCTATAGCCGCGCAATACGCGTACTGTGGAAACACGTCCGTATCGGTGCGCGCATTTATTTTTGCTTGATAGTTTGTGCATTTTCTATACGCACGGCGGCATTGTTATTACTTAATTAATAAAACAATATAAATTGTGACAGTGTGTGCTCGTTGTCCTGTCTTGGGCGATATGATTGCGAGGTGCTACAATTGGGGAGTTTTGGTTCTTACTTTTGGCGCGCATGTAACATATCTACTACTTTTAATATATAATATCATTGATTGGCCCGATGATCTTGCTACAGATGTTGCTGGTATTTCAAATAAAACACTGGTACATTCATGCAATAGCATGCTATGTAATGGCAAGAAATATATACATGTAACAACAGCCCTGTCCGATCCTTAAGGGTATTATTTGGTATCGCATTGCATACACATATACGGAACCATACATAAAGTGTTTTATTTTACCTGATGAAATTAATCACTATCAAAAAATTACTCACTAGGTCAATGTCAAAGATGCCGCCACCTGGGCAATGCCTATGATCCTTCGTCATGAACCGCCAGCCCGCTTTGTCGCGCGCCGCCAAACTTATAACTCTTTAAGAATTGCCGACAAGGAGGCACATGCCGTGTGGTGCCGGTTCAGAATGCCACCACCCCATCTCCTCCCATGGGTGTAGTAAAAGTCGACTAAGGGATTAGCCGGAGGATGGGCAGCAGCGTCCTTCGAGTACTTTAACAACTCAACTGCGATCGCCAACCCGTCTGCCAAGCGTGGCGATTATGGCAAAACCCCCCAATGAGCCCACAACACATCCATATCGGTCGTTGTGGACATCTTTGGGGGAGGCCTGTGTCCAGCAGTGGACTTCATTCGGCCGAAATGATGATGATGAGGCACATGCGGCGTCCTTTGACGTATAAATTGGTAAACTAAAAAGACAGTACGTAAGTAAGTATAAAACAAGAATGTGTCCGAACCAATGAAGACGCCTTCATTCACGGTTCACGGTTTTTGTTACATGTTGTATATTATCAATATTCAAAAAAGACGAAGAAAACGAAAAGCAGATCAACACGTTTACCGTCTTTTTGACGACCTTTATTTATTATTATAAAGCCTGTTAGAAAACTAGCCTAGAAGCTAAAAAAATATGTATGGTATAAAATTGCAGGAACACAATTGCAATTGAATCTACTAATCTATCTGTGTCTCTACATCTTGACGTGCTTCTTTTTACGGGGTTGCCTACCCAGCAAGTTTCCACTGATGTTACGTTTGAACACGCCATACGCGTTTAACAGCTTTGTTGCAGCGAACGATATTTAATGTGAATAAACTATTTACTTCTCCTTATTAACTTACCTCGCTCGCTCACAGTGTCGACTGCTCCCTTAGAGCCCTCCAAATGTATCGTATCAATAATATCGTCATATTACTAACTCATATACATGTTGTAGTTCTAGTTTATATTATGAAAAACGATTTATTGTCAATCGATACTTAATAAAAAATGTTTATTGTTGAACAATATTGAAATGCTTGATACACACACCCATACACTACACAAATATATATATACAATATAAAAATATTAAGCAGGGGAAGGCAAACACGGCAAGTCGTTTGTTGATGTGGTTGTCTGTTCGCTTTGTGTACGTGGGTGGGTGGGCGTGGGTATTGGGATCTATGGGTGAGTGAGTTTCTGTGTGAATGTGTTTATGTGTGCATGTGTGTGTGTGTGTGTGTGTGTGTGTGTGTGTGTGTATAAGACTAAATGCAAATGCATGTAATGTGTGGTGAGTGAGTTATTATGGTATTTGCAGAAGTTTCATATGTTTCGATTTAAAAGACTTTCTTCAACTTTCGTTATTTTTTAATCTTTAGGAAGTTTGCTGTGTATTCATAGGCAATACTGGCTAGATACATTATGATATAACTGTTTGCATTAGACTCTGGTCAGTGGTAGAATATTAATTTTATGATTAGGCTTACCATAAACAAAATGACCCATGTAAAGAAAGCTATTTTAAACTTACACCTTACCATTTGAATTTCTTTAAGGCGCGCTTACTAATATCAGTTTTAATAAATTTATGCATTTTTTATGGAACTTCAATGCTATCGCCGTAATGTATAAATGGCGTAAACGCAATACTAGCCGCCTGGTACAAGACGTCAGTTGGGAAGCGAATGGCTTTCTTGTAAGTTATCTTTGGGATGATCCGTTGTGAGCGTTCCATCTTTATTAGGTGTATCTTATCTGCTACTCTCCCCATTATACTATTTATTTAATACACTAAAACTGTACAATGGCGGACTTAATACCATCAGGCATTTTCTACCAGTCAACCTTAGGGTGATGCAGAGACAAAACATGGCAGGCGCCCAGACAGTGTAACTATGAGTAGTTAACTAGCGAAAGTCAATTTACTCAAGACGTTTTAACTCGTTGACATAAAGTAAATATATACATATATAAATATACGTATATGTATAATAATAAAACCATGATAATTTATTATAGAAATGATTAACATAGAGATGATTCCGTCAAAGAATTGAGGAGGTATTTACGTAGTTTACTTTTAAAAGAGTAGCGACTGGTAGCCATCTTGATTTCAAGAAATAGCGCATTCCGAAGAAGAATACATTGGACAAAGAAAGAAGAGTTCATAAGTCATATATCATAACTCCGAACGGCGAGAGGGACATTGCAAGATACGATTATATGAGGAACGAAGATTTCTGTCATGATTGGGAAAAAATGTTTTCTAAGTATTTTTCACCTATCTACCCCCAGTAGGTGGGTGAAACATACCTAAAGACCTATTCCCACGTCTACCACCAATATACAAACAAAAATACATTGAAATCGGTCGAGCCGTTTCGGAGGAGTGTGACCACAAACACCGTGATACGAGACATTTATATATTAGATTAATCACATCTTGATCATCGATTTGTAAACTCTTAGGTGTTCATAAAAATAGGACATTTTATATATAAATTTCTATCTTATGGTGAATGCGTACGATGACTATTCTATTATTATTGATAGAAATTAATATTTCTCAAGTATCAAATAATATGTCAATACACATGTTTTTCGCTATTTATAAATTCACTGTCGCTGTTAATATAAGCAAATATTGTAAAAAAAAAAACAATTGACAATAAATTGTATTTTATAATATCTAGATATATTATAACAAAACAATGTGCACACAAAGCTGCAATATAAATACTTCTGAAACCCGACTTAGTATACAGGCTGGGAATTTGAGACAGTGCATTAAGGGTAGCTGACTGAACCACTGTAGCTACAAAACGTCCTCATGATTTTGAGTGGCTAACTTTTGAGGTTGTTTCAAGTTTAAAAAAAGGGTACTCTCGTCAAGAAAAATTACAATTATCTCGTTTACCTATATCTTATAAGGATCTTAATACTCTATGGGACCAACGGGCGCTATCTGTGGAGATTAGAATACTAGAATTGACAAAAATCGCAAAACTAAATTCGTTTTCCCATACATTACGTAAGAAATTAAATTAAAAACAACTTTTTTCTTAGTTGCCGCTATAAAGAAAACTCACCGCCAAATATGCGTCTAGTTATTATAAAATAATATGTAACTAAGAAACGGGAAATTACGAGAAATGCTTGACGTGTCGAACAGGTTGCTTTGTTAGTGAAATATCGACCAGTACGCGCTCACTGCTTAGAATACTCTAGTTCTTCATTTAAGACACCAAATAATTGATACTACAAATAATACTCAACAGGTTGAATATTTAATTATTTATAAAAAAAAGATTGATAGGAGCCAAAAAAATGTTAGAATTATCATTCTTCTTACACACTGTATATCTTTCAAAAACTTAAAAGTGCCGTAGTATTAACTCCACAAGTTAGGGTCGGTCTCTTAAAAATTTCCTGTAAGTAAGTTCCCAGCCTGTATAATACCGTATAGACGAACAAAGGCCTCATAGACGTGTGACGAATAGAGACCGGTCACATCTGCATCAACGATGTCAACGTGTTAAAAGTCTCTCTGGATTATTGCTATACGTACTCGCAGATGAATTTAGCCTCTTTCTAACTTGTGACACTCTTGTAAGAAACTCTTTTCTCACTCTCATGCTTTGTTCGTCTAGATATCCTAAGTTTATGGTTGAAACTTTAGAAAGTGAACACGTTTCAGGTAAGATACGGTCGTGCAAAGAATCTGGAGGTTTTCGAAGAGATAGACCCCGTGAAGGTTTGTCTGTAGCCTTGTATATGCTAGTACACATACTTGTAAAATATATCGAAATTACCGACACAGAATTGTAACATATTTGCGCGTATCCATTTGCTTAAGTGATGTAGCTTGAAAATTGCTTTTTAGTACATACATGCTTTATAAGATATCTCTTCAAAAATCTCCAGGTATATTATTTATTAACAGGGACCTGCTTCTTATAAATACAAGCACTTAATTTTTGTATTAAAGGTGTTAAGCTATCAAGAGATTTATAAATCATTTTTTTAATATTTTTCTTTTCAGTCAATTCACGCGAATGTAAATATTTTTAGTAAAAAATCAAATATTTATATATAAATGCTTGGAAGATTCCCGGCACGGATCTTGGGCGCTCAGTGAACGAGTGGAGATCGGATGGCGCAGTTGCATACCGCCCAACAGACCCAAAAACACTCCTGCCAGGTGAAGGGGTGACGGTCAGTGCACAAGATCGGTGCCGGCTACTATAATTATGTATATAAAAAACACACAACTCCTATAATAAATATTATTCTGTAATTATGTATGTGTATAACGCACTGGTCTGATCCGTCACTACTCAGTTGGCTGTATGAAATATCATTTTGTAACACAAACTAAACGCTCATAGCTCGTTGAGTAAAATGTTACAGCCGTGTTGACATGTGCAGGTGGGTCGTTCGCTGGGCGCGTCGATCTTGGACTTGACGGGGCAGCACCCCAACTCGCGCATCCCGTGCTCGGAGCACCGCAACCTGTCGGCCGTGCGCGAGTGGCTGCGTGCGCACACCCGCACCCTGCGGCCGCAGGTAACGAGCGCACCCGCACCACTCTGGGATGTGCCACTTGTGCTAATTTACTTATTCACTATGCATATCTGAGCACATTACACTTACAAAAGTACGCTTCAGTACAATACACACTTATTTCTGCTGCTAACACGACGTCTTTAATTTTCAGTGTTAAACTACTAAATACAACAAGCCTTTTATAGTTGTCGCGGTAAGAACATTCATTGTGGGAGTGGAAGTGTGCTGTTCGATCAAATCATTTAACATACACTAGATTGTTTAATACTAAAGTTTAGGAATGAAGTTTTAGTGGCATTAGTCTATTTTTATGTTTGATACGTAGTCATTTTTAAATTATGAATGCAAGAAAATCGATACATTATCTCTCTATTCCAGCTCACAATGTCTCGTCTACGGCCTAAAACGTCGTCTCCTACACGCGCGCCGCTGTACGCACGGTCCAAAGCCAAGGTGACAGAGGAGCGTAAGGAGAACACCTACGTCGGAGCCAAAACTGACTCCGAACATAAGCGCAGCCCCCCCGTTCTCGCGCCGCGCTCCGGACACGACATCATGAATTTGAGCATGAAGTTCAGCAAAAAGAATGAACCGGTCAAAACCACCTCCCGGACAAAATATTTGAGCGAAAACGAACCTAAACCCAAAACGTTATCCACCAAACGTAGAAACATTCTAGCAATACGGAAACCCAACTCGAGTAAGACCCAGGTAGGAGGAGTTGTCAAGGCAAAGATAAGCAGGCGCTCCGTTGACGACGCCGAGAGCCCCCGAGCTTCCATGGTGTCGGGCAAGCTAAGCAAGCGGAGCTTTTCGCGCTCTGTCCGCGGCTCTTCCGCCAGGAACAGCCACCGCTGCCGGGCCATGGCGTCATCGTCCTCCGACGACATGGTGGGCGGCAACTGGGAGGACGTGGCCGGCGGCACAGTGCTGGGCAGCCCGCCGCTGGGCAGCCCGCCGCTGGGCAGCCCCGCGCTGGGCGGCCCCGCGCCGCACCCGGAGGCGCTGGCCGGCAAGCGCCGCTCCTTCCCCAACGCTGCGCCCGCGCACCTCAAGAAGATCCGCCTCAAGACGGCCATGTAGCGCAAGCTGCGCGCTCGCCCCGCCCCCGACGCGCGATTGGGCCACGCCGTATCGGTTCTCAGTGAACACAGGCGGACTTAGAATGGATGTTTTCGTGTAAATTGTTTCAGATCATTTGCAAATCTTGTTCTATTGCTTATAGTTCGAAAACCACTACATAAATTTTCCTGTGTCCGACTGGCCGATTTGTTTCGCTACCAAACCACTGCCAACCGCAAATTCTTTAGAATTGTATGAGGGCTGTATCTCTGAGGCCTGTCGGTAACTTATGCCATTAAAAATTTCGTGTGATTTTACCTTACGATTTAGTGTACTTATAGTATTTTGTCTTGTTTAATATTTAGGATTAATATCGTTTCCGACTGCGACCACTTGCCACCTGTAAGAGTTTATAGACGGTTGTTATAACACTAATCTTTTGTTTGGTAACGTATTATAAAAAATATTTTTAATGGCATGAGATAAATATAACAAATGTGACTAGTGTTGTAACTTAAATATTCGTTGCTAAATTACTTCTCGTCACTCGTGATTATGTAGACTGGACAAATTTCTTGTGTGTGGCATAATAATTTTTATGTTTATTTTTATCGTTTAAAATTTGAAGTCTGTACATTGTTTATAATCCAGATTTTTTGTGGATTGGAAATTTATTTATCAATAATGATGTCGATTTTTTACTAAAGATTTTATAAAGACAAAAATATTTGTTTATGGTGAATAGATCATCCCAAGCTCAGGTGAGTCAGGCGCTCATGGAGGAGTGTTTTCAAAATGTGCTAATACTATATAATGTACTAATGATCTCATTTAATAAATGTTGCGAGGAGCTGATTTCAAGAGTGCTCATATCGTTTCAATCACAAAATATTTCTGTATCCATGGCATATTGGTAGGTATACGACTCAGTTTTTAAAAAATACGGAAAAAAATGGTAACAGAAATAGTAACAGAAACAAAGTGTTTGTGTGATATAAAACAGATACATGATTTTTAAAGGTTTTTTTTAGAATAATGTATGAATATGTTAACGGAAGAAACCTCCAATAAAGCAACCAATTACACCAATTTAGTGCAATAATTTTATATAATTTATATGTATCGTGAATTTTATATGCAAACCGTGATTCGAAATTTTAAGTTCTTGTGTATTGTAAAGATTTTTTACGGTAGAAAATGCGTAGCGTATATTTTAAAACGGCACCTATTTATTTATCTGAAATATTAATATATGGTTAAATAACATACAATGTTCTCACAATCATTTGTTTTCTTATTTCATATTACCTTTCAATTCCAAGCTCTTGGTAGAGAGTAGTAAGTTCTTTGCTTCCAACGTCAATATAGCATAGCAACCATTTTTTATTAGTGCCCAGTGGTCACTCATCATAAACTTAAAGCCACCGGACTCCTACCGCCTAGAACCACTGGACCGGTCATCTTCGGCACCGAAGGGGGGCTCCAGGTCCTCATAAGATCACACCGCCCATTGGTGCCACGCTTTTCTATCTTGGAGGGAATTACTGTAAAGCGGTCACCCTCTCTAGCGGAGGGAAGGTAACAAGACCGCCCCCCCGGCACTTGGGGAGGGTTATAAAGGATCCCCCCAAGCTTCGCTGTGCGCTGTGCTACGCACACGGTGGTATGTAACCACGTGCGCGACGCCCTCTTCCCGGGGTCACTCGATATGAGCACGCAGACCCCCAATCTGCACGCCATATAGTGACTGCAGGGGGCTTAGGCGTGATGGACCTGGGCACCGGAGCGGTTGTCACCCCGGCGCCGGCTCATCCTCCGTGTGGGATCGGCCCTCTGCTGATCCCGGTCTGCAGTCTCCTTCTGGAGCATGACGCTCTCGCAGGAGACGACTGCACTCCAATTTTCAAAGGTTCGCAACCATTTTTTTTTGCGTGCGTGTGAAAGCCGCTCTGCGTTGCAAACCGTGAATTTTGGTTCTGCAGCGCTGGGCGCCTGATAGTCGAGCTGACCGTATGGGTATATGGGTATGGTCCGCGCCCCATATAGGGCCACGGACCGCACGACCCCCCGTAGAGACGGCGAACTTCCTCACATGGTCCCTCGAGATTGGGCAGCAGCCGGTGTAGTGCACCCACTACCCTCTCGACTCGGGGGATGAGGCGCTGGAAGTGCTCTTTGAAGCCCCAACGACTGTCCAGGGTGAGCCACAAGGTTCGCAACCTACCGTTACCACATCTGATATCGTACGAAGTCACTTGGGATTATACAGATCCTTTGTTAAATTACTTAGATGGCTATGCCTCACAGTCGCGAACCGCCACCGCCCAGTTCTCGACGCTAAACCCAATTAACATGCTGATATCTGTAGTCTTCCTAGTTAGTAATCCAATATTCGTATGGGACTCCCATAAGTGCGCGTCGAGTCACGTAACTCTCGCTCATGGCCCACAATTTACGGTTACTTTAGTTCAGTCAGTGTTCAAAATCCTTGCCCATAAGGGTCGGTCCCTAGACAGAAGAGACTGAACAAAAATATTTATTAATTATAGTAATTCCTCTGAGCTAGACGAGGAGAGGACCAAGTGCGTTTTGTTTAAAACTGAAAATTTTATTCCTAGTCACGCATTTTTTTAACATTGATCGTTACACACACATATCAGCCTATAAATATCCACTGCTGAAAATGGGCCTACCAATGAGCGGTCATATTGCCATAATCACCACGCTTCGCAAGCTAATTGGTGACGACAGTATATTGTTATTAACACACGGGAGGGAGCTGCCCATCCTCTTGATATCAACTCTTAGTTGCCTTTTACAATACAGGTGGGTGGAGAGGGGTTGTCTGTTCTTTGCTGGAAACCACACGAATATCACGGTTTTTCGTCGGTTTGTGCCAAACGATCCAGAAATTTGTGAGAAAGTTGAATGTTGTATAGGTACACGGCCGTGCCTACTCGAATTGGACAATTATCCTAGTAGAATCCTGCGATGATGAAGTCTGTACATGCGCAATTATACTGTGGATGTCCTGGACGGCTTGAAATCTCTCAAGCTGCTTTAGAATAGGACTCGCACGTATCCAAACCATTGTGTCCGCTAGGGTCCACCTGGCTGCCGCAAAGGCATCTATGCGCCTCGCATATATGTACTTATAAGGTATGTTTCGCAGACAAAATTTATAATGGCAGAACCATTTTAACGATTAGACGAAATGTTACATGCTTTAACGGTTAGGCTAAATGTTACATGAAATATTCGGCGCCTCAAATCGGTGAACTTGGATTTGGGCTATGTTAATTATGTAGTGGGCATTTCTCCAGAACGCCAATTTGCGTATCCAGGCTTCAAAAGTCAGTGTTTCGAGATAAAAGTTTTAAAAAATTAGGCGGGTTGGTCCGACCGCTACCTGACTGGAGAGCACTAGGTACTATAATATAATAACTATGTACATAATGTACTTAGCTGTAGAAAATCGTAAATGTGTAAAATCTGACTTCGCGTCTTCTAGATTAAATGTAAGTACCGTTATTTCAATGACATTCACGTCAAAGTTATGAAATTACTGCCTACCTAATAAGTCAATATAGTTAGTCGATTTCTATCAGGCATTCTTAAAATAAATCAGCTACCAAAATCACGGTAATTTCCACAATCTAGAGAAGTGCCCTTCTATGCGCACGGCAAACCAGGAGCTGTCTACGTCGGGCACTTTTAAATGGTGCAGTAACGAATGTGGCTAACGTCACGAAGCCACTGTCAAAGCTTGCGATATTTGAATGATAGTTGCCGGCAAAGTGCGTTGAAACAATAATACGCATTTCAGATGACGATCTGACTAGCCCCAGAGTGAAGGCCGTAAATCAACCAATGTAGTCTAGAAGAACCCCTTTTCTATTGCGCGGAGAAAATGCTTTATGCATACCGCGCCATCCGGGGATACTGCGTCGTTATGTGGGACTTGCACCCACTAAAAACTCCGCTATGTTGAACTGCATCCGCCTTTTGATGTACCGCAAGTACTGTGCGATCAGGACGCCTTTTTTACTTATATTTATTTCAGCCGGTGGAAATACATCACATACTTCATCCACCCCGAGAAAGGGCGGGGTCATACCGGAGTTCTACTGGCTAGAACCATCGGGAGCTGTCATCTTTGACACCGGCTCCAGGAACTTGAGAACAACAACCTCACTGGAGCCTCAGCAGGCACCCACTGTAGCGGAGAGGCGATTGTAAAGAGCCACCCCTACCAGGCTCATCTCGGAGGGATCGTAAAGGATCCCAGAAGCCATCCACCCATCCCTAGGACGTAGAAGGGTAAATAAAAAAATGAGGCAATACCAAATATGGAAGGAATTAATAACGCTTGTCTAATCTGTAATGTTTCCTTTTAAGACTGGCTTTCCTTGCTTACCTACTTAAATTCGGGTATCGACCTTCAAGACAGAGTTGATACCTACTAATGACTGTGGTTTTTTTAAACTTAACTATGGCTTCAATACCGGAGATTATCAGGTCCACATTTTAGTCTTGAGAACAGTGCAACTAACACTACAACACATATTTTGAGATTCAATCTATGTGTGTGGTCAAATAATAGTGCACGGCTTGAGTATTTGAGACCTAATATTGATAATTATCATACTCGTATAATTACACTTATCGATACCGAATACCATAAATAACGTGAAATAGTGATTAAAAAATTTTCATACTTTTACGCTTTTTACGACAACCACGGGAGATGGAGTGATGCTATATTCTTAATCCAGACACACAAACGGACGGCCAGTCAGGGTATTTATTAAACACAGTGACAAAGATGATTAATCTAATAATTATGAGTGATCAGAGTAATATGTATACTTAAAATAATTACGAATAAGCCGCGAACTATACTCATATTATTTGACTATTATTGGGCAACACTATTACTGCATATTTGAATAACCTCATATCATATTTATGCTTAGTAATATATTACCCTTACCTGTTGATTATATTAGTCACACCACTACCCTATTATATACAACAAAGCTGCATTTGACACAATCAAAGCTGTTAACTAAAATAAAAATCTGAAATACTGCAAACTTCTTTATTTAAAGCCAACAGTATCCTTAAACTATCAGATTACAGCCTGCGTCCTCTTCGGCCACCCTTCCTGCGAGTAGAATCAGAAGGCACAGGGGTAACATCCTCAATGCGGCCAATCTTCATGCTGGACCGAGCAAGAGCACGAAGTGCAGATTGAGCACCAGGGCCAGGTGTCTTGGTCTTGTTGCCACCTGTGGCACGTAGCTTAATGTGCAGGGCAGTAATGCCAAGAGTCTTGCACTTCTCAGCAACATCCTGGAAAATTACCAAATATTATAACAGTTAGTCTGAGGTTAGCATAGTTTACCTAATCATCTAGAACACGAGACCCCCAAACTTTTTAGCCCAAGGCCACACTGGCTCTTCCACTAAGTCCCAAGGGCACCTTTTAACTTATCATATCACATACTATATTTTTTCAATTGTGTGCATATTTTTATTTCAGACCAAGTGGCGAGTGAGGTATCTATTGTACTTTACTGTATGTCACTACTTGTAAGTTTTCAGTATGAATCTCATGTCATAATTACATGTCTGTTAAATAAAAAAATCTTATTTTGTATGATTTATTTACACTACATTAAACATATAATCAAATTGAACCAACAGGCTGCATACCATAAAAATCCAGCTTGCTACTGCACTAGTTTGGAAGATCCCTGATCTAGATCATACTATTAATCTATGTTTATCACATCCATTATCAAGTTTTTATAAAATAACAAGTCAACACATTGTATACAAATTAATTTATGTTACTATTAACAGTCAATGGCTACACCAGGAAGGTAGTCTTAATCTGCAATGAATAGATGGTTGGCTAGACTAAATACCTAGTTAATGTGGAATGGCTTGAAAATATGTCAACATTTTAGCTGATTTATGCGGATTAACTGAACGGCTAACCACCTCACAAAGTACATGGCATAGCTCCGGATACACGGAATAAAAGGAATCAGAATCAGACCCCATGCTGAATTTTGCCCGTTTAAGCAGATATATCCCCCTTGGGTTACTGCGAGAAGCCCTACATAAAAAAAATAAAAAAAAGACCCCATGCTGAAACTCTTAATGATTCCACCAATTTCTTATGAGAATAATTTATTCCTTTGAGCAGAGTGACTCAATGAGCCAGATTGTAATATGACACAACTGAGATGGTCATATGCGATTGTGTACGAGTGTGAGCAAGAAAGAGCATAATCACGTCTTTCGTGTTCACGTGTTCATAACTTATAAGTGTTCAAAATTGCTTGATCACCGCATACAACATTCTTTTTATGTATCCTTTTAAATTTTACTATTAAATTGAGTTTCATATTTTTCATGTTTGCTTTCAATTTACAATTTACAATATTGTTCATGTCATCTCACTTTTTCGTAAAAAATAACCAATCAATAAAATAAAGGAATCAAAATGATTTAAACAGAAAGAACAGTGCCGTGGGGTGCTAGCTCAGAATACCACCACCCCATCTCCTTTCGTGGGTCTCGTAAAAGTCGACTAAGGGATTAGCCGGAGGATGGGCAGCAGCGTCCTTCGAGTATATTAACAACTAAACTGCGATCGCCAACCCGTCTGCCAAGCATGGCGATTATGGCAAAACCCCCTATGTGCCCACAACACACCCATATTGGTTGTTGTGGAGATCTTTGGGGTAGGCCTGTGTCCAGCAGTGGACTTCATTCGGCCGAAATGATGATGATGATGAGAAAGAACAGATTTCCTTTGTAAAAACGAACCAATGAATCTAAAGGTCCAGAAGAATAAAATGAATCAAGAGAATCAAAGGATCCAAAAGATCCAATAAATCAAATGATTCAAAAGAATAGGATTGCCTTTAAAAAAAAGAACTAATGAATCAAAGAATGCAATGGGTGCAAAGATTCAAAGGATCTCAATGATCCAAAGGGTCCAAATGTATCATAAAGGTGAATCGTATCTGGAGACGGAACCGGAATAAGCGAACCATTTCAAATAAATAAAATTGAAGTGTCTGTTTGTAATGTCAAAATAACAGCTTTTTACTAAATGCATATGAAAGTATGTACAATACATATAAAAAAAACACTATTTTTAAATTTTTTGTCTGTCTGTCTGTTTGTTCTGGGTAATCTCCGAAACGGCTGGACCAATTTTGCCTTCCCTGGCAGATAGCTGATATTATAAGGAATAACTTTGGCTACTTTTATTTTAGAAAAATAATTAGGGTACCGCGTAAAAAAATAAAACCCTTGAAATCCAATATATATATTCTATGTCAAGTGTCTATGGCGAAGTACTCTAAATTTATTTTAAATTAAACGCGGGTGAAACCGGGGTCCCAGCTAGTATGGAATAAATATTACCCATGACTACAAAGTACTAACACATAACCTCAAAATTGTAATTTCAAAGTTAAAATTAAACAGTAAATAAACGGTAGTAAACAAACCTGAGCTGCCAACATCGCGGCGTAGGGCGAGGCCTCATCACGATCAGCCTTTACCTTCATGCCACCCGTAACACGGGCGATGGTTTCCCGGCCAGACAAGTCGGTAACGTGTACGAATGTATCATTGAAAGAGGCGAATATGTGAGCCACGCCAAATACTGTCTCGCCCGCCAAGTGCTGGGGGCCAAGAGTCACCTGGACCTCCTCTTTTGCTACTTTGTTTTTCCTCGGTGCCATGGCTCAGCCTGCAAATAACAACACTTCAGAACCACTTTGTAACCTTAAATATCTGAGTAATCCACACAATGTTTAACCCCTATAGAGAACTAGATATTAAACGAGGGCTTAATCTATTTGCGAAAAGGAATATTTCTCTTTGTATAGTTAAAATATCGACATATTTTTAATAAAAACCGAAAATACCTTTAGCTTTGAAAGCTGTCAAAAACTAGAAAGAAATCCTGGCTAGGGATGCTCGATATTCATCGATGTTAAATTAACATCAAAATTTAGAGCGATAATATCGATGTTTTACATGGATGTTAATAAGTCCTCTAAAATATCGAATCATCAATGGTATGAGAATAATAACGGAACATCGTAATATACATATTTAACTACAGTTCAATTATATACATAAAACAATTTCAATAACAAAAGTACCCGCTACTAAGCTGTCTCCGACCCAGTGTATTTGTACTTTCATACGTGCATATTCTTATATATCTAACAGCGCATGCGTTATAGTTTACTATTCAAAAGAGAAGGCTCGTTTTTCAAGTACTGATTTCTAAAAAAATATTTTTCTTCATCGACTAAAGCGGGTACTAATTGGAGTTCGAATATAATTTATTTAATAAAATATTGGAAGAAAGTAGCTACAAACATTTGTGCTGCGCACCAAGGGCGGATCCAGGGGGGTCAAGACCCGACCCCCCGTGGGCCTATGTCAACCACTGATGATATTTCTGGTTTCATTGTTTTTAATTGAATACTTTGATATTTTGATTACTGGTCAGGTCTCACAAGTTGCAAACACGCGTACGATGACACGCACGACTAGGACTCTGTAGCTGTTAATAATACTATGTATAATATAATAATATATAGTACTATGTATGCAATTGATCATTGTGAATAATAATAATTGTTCGCGTGATTTCAAATTTGATTTTGTCGTATTGCGTCTCTCACGCTTCCCTCGCGAACACCAGGATAAATCAATCTAGCCACGGACTGACCGTTCCGCTCATATTCGTGTAAAAAATACATACAATCCAAAGATTTCGGATTAGATTAATTATTAATTTCGACCGTTGGTAAGCCTTAACAGTTCAATAGATTTTTATCTGTGAACACTGATTAAATGCAACCATTTTTTAAGTCATAAACTTCTAATTCTGTATTCACTTTCTCAGTAAGAAATTTGAAGACATATCCAAGCGTTCTTGAAAACTAAATTTGTTAGGGATAAAAAAATAAACTTTGTATTAAAATCCGTCAGTTCAGTCTATGAAATATGATATTTGGCTTTTTGGTTAAAAATAAAGTAATACGTGATTCAGTGTTTTTGGACAATCAATCCTTAAAACTGTTATTTAAAAACCATATAAATCATTGCAATTATTTGAGGGGGCAGAAATGGTGTACGATTCCATAGACTCGGTGGTAACAATGATGAAGCTGTTCATAATCCAATGGATATTTTTAACACAAAATCATCCGGGTCTCCCACACCATACGATTGTACCGCGGGTGGTTACTTCTTTAATGTAGGTCAACTTACTGAGAAATTTAAAGCCACCCAAATTGTGTAATGAATTAGAGCCTATTGCCAGGCAGTGGTAGGAAGTGAATTCAAGCCTGGGCAAGTTGTAATTGGGCATTTACAACTCGGCCAGCAGTTTTTAAAACTGTCTGCAGTGAATTTTTGCTGATCAATGACTCGAAATATATTTTACTAGCTGTTGCCCGCGGTTTCACCCACGCGTTTATTTTTATCAATATAAATACAAATATAGCCTATATCCCTAATCCCATAATCCAAAAAAATAAATCCCATTCAAGAGATTTTACCATACATACAAACAAACAAAACCTCTTTAGAATTTTAGTATAGATGAGCAAATCTAGCGATATAGCACAACTGCTCAACGTGAGATCTGGGGTTCGATTCACTGATCAGGCAGCCATAAGACTGGTTTCTGTAAGAAAAGTATTAGTAACAGCCCGGAATTTGGAAGTATTCGTTTGATTAGTATGTACTTCATGAGACGGACTACGGCATCAGCGAAAAACATGTGGGGTCCCAATGGTAAGATATTTAAATGGGACTCAACATACACATACATATGTATTACCAAATTGTGAAGTTATGATGATGTTTATATTTCTTTGTATAAGTACCACATTTTTTTAGGTGGCACCAAAATAATCAAATGATGGAGTGAGCTAACACGTGACCACGCCAGTAAAACCATGGGGGAAACTCTGATAGCTATGGGAAAAACAGTCATGTCTTAGGTCAACTCCCGCGAACTTGAATGTTTGACCTTGTAACTTATTAATAGTCATCGCGAAACTCACTTTCATATTGCAGTAATTTCATTCATATCGGCCATTTATACGTCCACTGCTGAACAAAGGCCTCCCCCATAGATTTTCACAACTGTATCATCATTTTGGGGGGTATTTGCCAATACTCACCACGCTTGGCAGGCGGGTTGGTGAGCGCAGTATGGCTACCGTTTCACAGAAGGAACGCTGCTGCCCATCCCTCTAGTTTAGATTCCCTTAGTCGCCTTTTACGACATCCACGGGAGGAGATGGAGTGGTGCTATATTCTTAATCAGGACACCACACAGTAATTTCATTGTAGTCTCGTAAATTCAAACAGGAGGTCATTGGGAATACGCGGCATAAAGACTGTGTCCCCCTGGCTTGGTCCAGCTAAAATCATGGCCTCTATCACATGGCGATGCACATGCGCAATGATCATCTATATATCGATTTGAACATGCCGACCACCTGGGGAATTCATGAAAAAAGCGTCTAAACGCTTCATTGACTCTGCTCTGACCCACTCAAATCCCCTCGTGATATCGGCCGCCGAATACCGACCCTCCCGTATCAAGCGTAATCCGCCTGAGGCACGTACTGATCGACCTGGATGATAAAATTACCGTAGATCACATGAAGAGGCACGCGCAGTTTCGTTTTATACCGTTCTCACCACCGAACCTTACGGTCACCGCGGAGGCATGTATGTCACCGCGACACCATCCCGTTCAATTTACTTCTCCCCGTCCCTCACCCGCGCCGAGCTCGTAGTCTTAAATATTCCATTAAATATTGAAATCATACCAATCCAGCTGTCCCTGCATAACTTGTATCCCCCAGCAATGCCCTAAGCCGAGGTAAGAGTCCCGCCCTTAGAAGCAGTTGATAAAATTAATTTTAATAATAATAATAATCAGATCCAGTTTCACCCGCTGCTGCAGTAGCGTCGAGCTCTAGCGACGAGTATTTCTCTCCGCCGTCGTCGCCACCACCTGCACGTCACCGGGGAGGACCCCGGCCACCGGACTGCTTAGGACCATGAGGCCGACCGGCCTCTAACAGGATCCCCGCTTCCGGTGGTAGTGTGCAGCGCATGCGTTAATCTCATAGTCGCCTTACACACCCACGGGATGAGACCGGTTGGATCTATTCTCAGCTGGCACCACACGGATAGTTTTTATATATAATTACTTAAACATTTGCTATGTTTTTTTTTAATGGTTTCTATAACACCCCTGTTATACACCTTTGATTTCCAAAAATACTGAAATTTATTTCTTTGTTTTTAATCAAAAAGCCAAATGTTATTTTTCATAGATCTATCGAATCCGACGGATTTTAATAAAAACTTACATCCTCTATTTTACCCTCTTAAATGTAGATTTTTCTAAAACGCTGAAATACTTCTTCCCATATTTTTAGCTGAGAAGGTGAATACATTTTTTTACAGATATAACTTTAACACTGACCTACTTTGCATACAAACTTTCACCCCCCATTTTACTCCCTAAAGGGTTGAATTATAAAAATGAACAATTTTTTTTTTTAAAGCAAAAAGCGAAATATCGTTGTTCATAGAACTAAATTCAAAACTGACGGATTTTAATACAAAAGTTCACCCTCGGTTTTACTCCGTTAAGGGATGAATTTTCTAAAACACTGAAACACGTATTTCTTTCCTTTCCTTCAAAAAGCCTTTTTTCTATAGAGCATACTTCAAAACGGACGTATTTTGCATGCAAACTTTCACACCCTGTTTTACCCCTTTGAGTGTTGAATTTACAAGAACACTGAAATACCTATTTCTTTATTTTCAACTAATAAGTTAAATACTAATTTCCATAGATTTGGTTTCAAAAATAACGATTTATCCATACAAACTTCCACCCCTCGTTTTACCCTCTTAAGGGTAGAATTTATAAAAACACTGAAACTCGTATTTCTTTATTTTTAACCAGAAAGCCAAACACTAATTTTCATAGGTCTAACTTTAATAATAACGGTGTTTAAAACAATCTTTCAACCCCTATTTTACCTCCTTAGGGGTGGAATTTCAAAAACTCCTTCCTTAGTGGATGCCTGCGTTATAAAAGGTACCTACTGTCAAAATTTCAGGTTTCTTGCCCCAGTGGATAGACTGTGCGTTGGTATATCAGTCAGTCAGTCAGTTTCTCTTTATATATATATATATTAGGGGGCCGAAGGTCCATTATTATTTACTGTTAATAATGATAGTATAACATTTAAGTCAGTAAATGTTGATTAAGTTAATTAGTCTACTTAAACAATAATAATTGAGACGTAAAACAAAAGAAACGAAAATATGTTTGAAACATCGCAAAAAATATTCATTTAATTACTTCCAGCATTCTTTGTTCCACTAAACACAGTTTTAGATAGGAGTGTTTGATATATTAGGTAGCTGAATAAATAATCTATTATTTTAAAATAATCATATCACCTATTATTTATTAAACCAGGTAACGGTTATTTATGTTGCCCTATTATTTTTATTACTAAACGACCACAGCCTCGCCAACGTCACATATTTCATAAGGTGCCACATGCAAAATTGTGCTTTCAAATTGTGCTTGTAAAAGAGCTAGATTCCTATAAATATTTAGTTGAAACGAATCTATCTAACGACGTTATTTTATGCCACATGCAAAATTATGCTTTCACAGCACTCAAGCAAGAGCTAGATTCTTATCAATGTTTAAATCGAAACTAATAAATAATAGAAGGACCCAATATTATTGTTTTTATTCGACAGTCGTTTTGATCTACGATTATATTTGAACAAAATCAGTGCGGATGACTCGCTTGACCTCATAAATTGTATTTTACGGGAGATTACGAGCGATTGCGTGAAAGTTTTAAAATGTTGATATTATTTCATTATGAACTTTGAAGTTATTAAGTTTGTATTGTGAAACTTCAAACATAAGTATTTTAGTTTAGTGTTAATAAAAATTTACATGTTTAGGTTGTTATTTACGTAAATAAAAGTTCAATTAAATCAAAATATCTCGAAGAGGACAAATGTGGAACTATTTCTCTGTTGTGGACCGCAACGGTAACAAAACCGCGGCGCTCGACGAAGTAATAAATATCAATATATTAGTTTGATATTTATTACTTCGTCGAGCGTATAACGTAAAAAGTAATAGGTGATTTATAATCACGCATCGTTATAACGCGTTATCAATATATAGCCGTTATGAACACGCCTAGTTTTAGATTGATAAACATGAAAACTTTACCTCCATTTTGTATGGTTACGTTTGTATATGTGGACTGTCAAAGTTACAAATGGAAATGTAAAGGCGATTACATTAGCTTAAAAAACATGCCATAGGTATGTGCAATGTGTTCTCCTATTTTTATTTTTTTATACATCTTTGTGATGAGACGAGCAAGTCATTCGCCTGATGGTAAGCTACATGATAATTAGAATGCTACCCAGGACTAGTCCTGCGAGGCATCCCACTGTGCTGGTCACCTCGAGACGTAAATTTATTTAGTAATTTCACTAGCCTCAGTGTCCTTCTAACCGGAGCACAGTAATGTCTACAGTTTAAACACTACTGCTTAGCGGCGAATATTTGGCACTAGGGTGGTACCTACCTAGTCACTCTTTTACACTGAGAGACCTACCACCAGCGTGTTACTTTGTTATTAAGGTTGTTATGCTTTTGATGTTTCACTGGTCTATTTTTATTTGTTTGAGTAATTTTATGCGCTTATATAATACATTTGAAGGTTAGTTCAGCAGTGGACGTCCTTTGGCTGATATGATGAAAGGTTTGTCCAGATAATTATATTTTTTCGACCAATACTTATTACGAATGCAGTGACACTAACCTCGTGCTTTCGTTAGTCCGGTTAGTTAGTTACCTTATTTTTTTATCTACAATTTGAATAAAGGGTTTCGGTTCCATTTTGTAACAACTCCACTTTTCATCAAATTTTTTAATTATTTACAAGTTGGAAAACAAAAACTAGACTACTAATACTACTAGGGTAACTAAACCCAAAACTAACAAAGTGTATAATTTTGTGGTAATGGCAATTAGCCACAGAATAAAGCTTTATCAATGCAAGGTAATTTTCGTAGCAATACATGTACGGCTACTTCCCCACCCCTCTTGCACAACTGCATGAAGCATAAAACTGCGAGTCGGTTTGTATTTATTTTTGTGGAATGTTCACTAGATCGGCAAATCTTCACCAGACGTCGGAACTTTTACAAAGCAAAAAGTTCCGATGCTCCTATGCGATGCCGACGTTCCGTACGCTCTGACGCCGAGCTAGTGAACGCTCAGCTTAAAGTAACTGCCACTTGATATTTAAATCCCGCTTAACGATTTGAGAATCCCATTTCAGTATTTGGCCAATAGATTACCTAACTTAGGCGGGCGCGTCGTACACGATTTAAGCCTGTCCTGGCTGGACCTTGACTATGTGACCCCCTGACTCGAGGGCTGGATCCACCCTTGCTACGCACATAATTCGACATCTTCGACACTTTTGCAAAAGCTGGTCATTATCTATATTAACAAAAAACAAATAAAAATGGTTAGATAAGTTACTTTTTTGTGGTGTACCCTAAAAATACGTTTAAAATCAGATTTTCTTTTTTTATATGTTGAATAATTAATCGTCATATCAGCTAAAAGACTTCCACTGCCGCACAAAGGCCCATAGATTTCCATAACAAGCAGTTACATGGCGCCCGCATCCAATAACTCTCAGTGCTATTTACCCAGGTCGTCTGTCCACCTCGTTTAATCGGTGATCGATTAATCGATGGACTCAATTTTTACATTTAAATATTACAATAACTAATATTACTTGGCAACATTCTTAGTGATGTGTTCAAAAGTTATTTTAAAAAGCAATTTTTGCAATAGTTTTATCGTAGCTAGCTGATTTCATGTTGAATCAACTTGAGTCCAGAGGTATCAAAAATAGACCACCAGATTAATTTTTTAAAAGTAATAACCATATTCGAGGACTATCCAGATAAAGTAAAAATTACTGAAAATAAGTCAGTGCCTGATCCAGTAGTCGTCTCCAATTGATCTAGGATTATATTCTGTCAGCTCATTTAAACCCATGATGACATTCATTGTTCAAAACATAATTTTTCTGTAAACACAGCATTACTCATCTAGAAATCTCAATAGTCAAAGCCTACGTACCCAATATATTAAATGTAGGGATCTTCGAACACACCCATAAAGCAATGTGACAACATCCGGAAATAGCGTACGTCATTGCCAACAGATTCATATTTCTATCGCATATTCGTTGCTGAGAAAAATCGTCGGTTTTAGCGACGTAACATATTGCAAATAAGTGTGAAATATTGTGATAAACTTCCTCTTAGCATTAGTTAAAATAGTTCAATTTTAATAAGTGAGTATTTCATTTGTGTATTGGTGTAATTCAAGTTCGAAGTATCAAGTACGCGAATGACGTTCTGTCATTCATGTTACTCAATTCATTATTGTATTCTTATTACGTTTTCGATGTCTCAACGAGTTTAACTGCTAATGTGATGTTTGGTGGAATAACTCCGTGATATCCCATTGCCAGCTACTGCGAAGTAATTGATAACAGAAAGATTTGCAAGTCATTACTCATCCCATACGTTCTTTGTGATGAAGGTGGAGATGTGCTGAAATAATATAATTTCCTACGTTCCAGATTCAAAATGTTTATCTTGGATTGGTTCACTGGCGTCCTTGGGTTCCTTGGTAAGTGCAATACTTGTTAGATTTTTCGTGTTGTCTTTAAATATACATAAACCAGGAACTTGAATATATCAGAATAATACAGCTTGTTGAAGGAGCATGCTGAAAAATGGACTGCAATAAAACAATGAACTCTAATAATAGAAAACAGTGTTCTAGATAGGAATTTTACCCAATGTTATATGTCATAGTAATTGTAATTAAATCACATACTATTTTTTATTTACTTAATGTTTGAAATGCTCTCTAACTTGAATAACAAGTTATGAATTGGTCAGACTGAGATTCATTTTGTTGCACAGTTTTAGTAAACAATAGTAGTCTAATTAAATAATAGTATTATAACAATAAATCTTTAAGAATCATCATTTAACTTGATTATGTTATTTGGTTTAACCTTATACAGCTTACTTTAAAGAAACTGTTTTGCAACAAGCATCCATTTCAATTAATTAACCATTTCTAGAACACAGTCATACAGAAACATTAAGAAGTGATGAAATTTGATATTGAAAATTGTGCAATCATAATTGTGGTTTAAACTAGACACAGTGACCTACTAACCATCCTAAGCCTTTTTAAGCTGTCATATTAATTCCTGTACAAACACTGAAGGCATCTTCATTAATATCATGATAACATTATTATGTTTTAAGTGATAAAATAAATGGTATGGTCTATAGACTATAGACAGTTGCAGATACAAATAAAGAATACTAAAGTATACAATTACCACCTGCATTTACATAACATAAAGATGTACGAATGTGATGAATTCAGATGAGTAAGAAGTAACAAGTTTGATGTTTAGGTTTGTGGAAGAAATCTGGCAAGCTTCTGTTCCTGGGTCTGGACAATGCGGGCAAAACCACACTCCTGCATATGCTGAAGGATGACAGATTGGCACAACATGTTCCCACATTGCATCCCAGTAAGTATGAAATTAATTAAATGATAAAATAGATAGTTACTTCAGCCTAGCATCGATTTACATACCTTCACTGCTAACCTGTTATGTTGTGGAATTCCCACACTTTAAGGTTCGAGCTATCTAGGTCGTCACACCATCCATTTATTTAAACCAACACGCAACTTCTGTCTTGTGTTAGAACTCAGCAGGTGAATATGGCTCAGATGGCATATTAATGATTACTCTAGCCTAATTCTAGGTTATTGGCATTGGAGCTATGTCAGTAATTTTTAAGCCTTATTTGATGAGTAAGCTATATTAAAATAGAAGCAGAAGCAAGTCAAGCAATCTGCCTTATCTTACCTTAACCCAGAAATTTAAATTTGAATGTTAGTAACCAGTTGCTCCATGTGAAATACTGACATTCAGTTGCATATGGTAAGACTGAAAGCCAAACCCAAAGTGGAGAATTGTATATACATATTGTTGAAAAGAGTATATACATAATTATGCAAAAGGTTTCTGTTTTAAAGTCAACATATTTATGATATAATATTATAATAGAAAAATGTAGGGTGACATATGAAATAGGCTTTTGAAGAAAGATCCATACCTGTTTTAATAAGACCTGTCCTGACAGAAGGCAAGCATAAAACAGTCATTATGTAGCTCAACAACCTTTCGCACCACAATAATGGTATTGTGGTGCGAAAGGTTGTTGAGCTACATAATAGATATCATATCAATCGCTAATTTCCTCTCGAACTCAGCTGATGGCAGCAGGACATTGTGTAGGCAGGACATAAGCCAAAATCACCAGACAGATATGAGGTCTACTTTGTAACTTCCCAAAGCTTGGTTCAGTTTTGTAGTAAAAACATTGTAAAACCATTATTATAATAGTTATATGCTGTCCCTGTGCCTCTAGGGCCGCTTATGGTAAGCTTGTGTTTATGTTAATTTTCTATATAATTTTCAGTACTGCAATGAGGTAACGGAATAAAATAAATATATTTTTGTGTATGTTCCATACTCATAAAAGTAGCATTTACAGCGTTCAGTATAATGCTTTGTGTTATTGTCAAAACATTGAAGTCATTGTTTTGCAAAAAAAGACAATTTACCATTTGCTCAATGCCAAACTACTTTTGAGATGCCAACAAAGTGATTCTCTACTTAAATTTTCATAATTAATATACATTAGGAACCTACAAGGTCTTTACGCAGTCTAATTTCCTGTTCGGAATAGTTTGAAGTTCACAAATACGTAAGCTAATGTAATATAATAATACACAAACATACACCCTTTTAATAACTCATTTATAAGTTATTAAGTCTATAGTTCTTTTATAATATCATATATCTAGAGCTTGAGTGTTTTTATTTTATTATTCAGATGTAGGATTTGTGCTTATTTGTAGCAATGACATAGCAACCTATTGCAAGTAACGTTTTAGTTTTTATTTGATTTTATATACAGGATAATATGCAATGTAGTAATTAAAAATAACACGATAAACAGATATATGTTGCTGGAGAGTTTTAATGCTAGGAAGCAGTGAATGGTCATTTTTCTTATGTTGATATTTGGATTCATTTCATAGTAACCAGTTGTGTGTCTGACTTATTATGAACAAAATTATGTAATAATACATTAGAATGCACATTATATAATAGGTGTTTCTTAAACCGCAGTTCATTTGTGGTTGATATTTAAACACATTTTTTACATTGCCCTGGTTGTGCAACTATATTTTTTCATAATGTAAATACATTAACTACTCAAAATATCATATTAATTAGAGAGTGCCTATTCTTAAAACATACTTTGCACTTAAAATATTCTTTATATATTATTAATATAGAAAAACGAGGTTCAAACAAATGTTATAATAAACTGGAAACGAATTCAAGTAAAGTCATCCTGCAATATGAAAAATGTATGTTTTTGTTTTATGTAATTATAAAAGCATTTTCAATATCTCAATATTAACTGCATTAACAATTATTTTTGTATTTATTGAATGTTCCACAACAACCACAATAGTTTGTAGAAGGTTCGTTGAAGGAGTAGGTCTTCGGGTAAAAATAGACCATTCCCTCTATAGCCGTATGCCCTATAAACGCCTTTAGGTCCAGATCTAAAGAATGGGCAAAAAGATTTCAGGCACGAGAGTGCGTTGGCTTGATTATCAGACCTGTCCAAAACATCAAACTTCAGGAAGGAAATAAAAGCTTATTAAAAAAGAAAAATTATGTTTCATAAGCAATATGCATATGAAAACTTTTTCTTTCGTTACATACAAAAATTACAAGAAACATTGTCTTGCTTAAAATATATCAAAAAATATTTATACCAACAAAATGTTTGTTTAGTCCTTCTTCTATAGTTTGATATTGTGGATTAATTAACCTAAAGCATACCTTTGGCATTTGCCATAATGTTATATAATATAATTATGCCAAATGCATCTTCAAGGTATACTTCGGCTTTGTTTGTTTGTCTGTTTATTACGTCTTCACAGGCAATTTCTTTTTATTTGGCTTCTCTTGGTGATTTTTGCTGCTTAAACGGCTTGCTGCATTCTGGCGAAGCCGAAAAGGCCTCCAGCCAGGGCTAAACTGTTTACTTAATTTATTTATACTATTAATTTATTTATACTATTAATTCAGGGAGATTAGCTTTTTCTGTCGGACGGAGTCCGTAGTGCAACATCACATTGAAATTTACAGGTTGCTAACCCATCGCGGCATGTCGCATGTAGTCACAACAGCAGTAACCCTATTCCCCGAGTCTTACGATACTTACTTATTTTTACGCCCAAGTGATACTTTTGGCAGTGTTTCATTTAATTTTAGTTTAACATTGTTTAACAACCGAATGCAACATTTGATTGGCAGCATCGGAAGAGCTGTCAATAGGCAGTATGCGCTTCACGACGTTCGACTTGGGCGGGCATCAGCAGGCGCGGCGCGTATGGCGCGACTACTTCCCGGCGGTGGACGCTATCGTGTTCCTGGTGGACGCGTGCGACCGCGCGCGGCTGCCTGAGTCCAAGGCTGAGCTGGACTCTCTACTCACCGACGAGACGCTAAGCAACTGTCCCGTACTTATCCTCGGCAACAAGATCGACAAACCGGGTGCGGCTAGCGAGGATGAACTCCGTCAATTCTTCAACTTGTATCAACAGACCACTGGAAAGGTTAGTCACCTTATGTACTCACTCATTTATTTTTTCATGAATAGTCCTTACTACTAGAACTTGTCATTTAAACATTCTTCTATGCCATGGGGACATTCAGTTACTGCCTCACTTATAAATAAGAAAGTTTATTAGATCTATATACTAATATGTGAAGAAAAAAGTACCTCTTTTGTTAAGCACATTGTGCATGAGCAGTATGAGATTTGGCAAGTTCACATGGAGAAGGAGTACAGGAAAGTTAAAATTTACATATAATGTGTATTAATTTCGACCTGTGGGCGACCATTGTCAAAGTCAAAGTCAAAGTTTTTATTTCATATTGGCCCTAATTTCGGTTCGGAAAAGTTGATCTTATGGAGAAGAAGAAACTCCATAGACACTCTTTAAAAAAAGTGATATTACAATTTAACACATCAGCTATGTGGAAACAAAATGGACTATACGTGAAATACATATACACAATTGGTGATGATGAATTGATGATACAGAGAGAGTATGTATCTCCGGAGTACAGCGTTTTTTTTTTTTACATAGTTCAGGGGTGGGTCACTCCAGTAATTTAATAGTTTTTAGAAACAACTATCTGTAGACCATACACATGTGTTCCGTGCGAGCATCGAATTAGCGATACATAGCCCAGAAAACCAACCTACTAGCCACTGTCACAAATGCGCAGTCTCAAGTTTTTTGTAAGATGTGACCTAAATCCTCGTCGAACAGGCCCTGAACTTTATGTTTGAATTTTAAATCGTTCATTACTTAACACTATCATCCTGATACTATTTTAAATAAATATTGTACGTCCAACTGACCCAATTAACTAATTTCTTATCATTGGCGTTTTTATGTGACATGCGTCAAGCGATCCGTACAATAAGTTTAAAATTATATGCGAATATCAACTGAAAACCGTACGACGTTGCCAAGATATTTTTTTTTTTTTTTTGGGAAACATTTTATGAGCATGTAAAGATTGATTAATCTGAACACCGTACAACGTTGCCTTATACTTGACATTGGTGAAACTGTGGTACTCTACAGGAGCCATAATCTAAGAGAAGAAGAAGAAGAAAACTATATACTAATACAAGATATCTATGTATAATTAAACAGTAATTATATTGTAGTTCTTACCTTAGGCAGTTGGTATGCTGTTACGAAGTCAGTCTCAATGTTGAGCAACATTCAAATTTTATCATATTTACGTAGAAGCGATAACTATATAGATGGATCCATATTAGTAAATGTTACGTGAAATGATAAAGTCTTTGATAACAGTGTGTTACGGCAGTTCGAAACTTGTCATAATTATCTACAATTTCTTTATTATCGCATCATAAATGCAAACGTGTTGGTAATTATTTATCAACTACTTAATTTAAAGTCGTGTAGCATTACGGACATTATCGTTGCGGAATAAGGAGGCTATGTATATTTATGTCTCTGTCTGTCGTAATTGTTATAAGATGCTCTCATAAAGTTTATGAACCTAAATATATGCCTGAGACTGATCAATTACTGTTATCGTGAGGAAACTACAAATACTTCCAGTCAATCTTCAAAGGGGAATGCCCATTGTGGGCCCAATCGTGGACACACCAATAGGAATTGTTTGAATTTGAATTATGGATTAGTTTGGACAAATAGAAATGCGTTTTTTAACCCTAGTTTAAAGTCTGCCTGCGGTTTATTAAAAGTTTTGGATTTAAATGGGATTCAGATTGATAAGCCATGAATTGAAACAAATATTATTACTGGCAATAATACTTTAATCGCTTCTCGTTCTCTTTTTATCCGTTCCAACAGTCAAAACTTCTTGCAGTTTATTTAATAAATAATGATGTTACTTATAGTATTACAAAAATTTACTTACAGTAAATTTATCTTGTATATTATATATATTACACTAAAACATATTTTCTATCACTGCAATATGGATTATTTGGTTTCGTTTTTGAGACTTTAGTTTTCTGAAATATGGCATCACTTACATTTATCACCTGTCACTCAAAGCCAATATTACTTATTTGCTTTGTTATTTCCGCGTACCGTGAATGATTTCTGCGTATAGTTAGATTTCCTTGACGATTTTTAAGTCCAGTTTTAATCCAAAATAATATAAGAACAACAAACGTGTCAATAGTTACCCACAGCACAAATTAATGCACATCGTTCAAATATTTTTCTCCGCAAACGCATGTTTTTTTTTACTAACAGTTTATATTCATTGTAATAACGTAGCGCTCTTTTTGATGGATTTTTTCCCTATATCACACATTTACGAAACTAAAACAAACGCATTTACAATATTTGACTGTCCACTCTGGGTCCACTATCCTAAGCACAGTGGGCAATCCCCTTTGTCCGTGTGGTTCTCGGCAAATAACAAACCATCACTCTCACTCATGAGAGTCGTAAAAGGTTGATGATATCAAGGGGATGGACAGCAGCATCCGTGTGCTAATAATACCATGCTGCAATCACCAATCTGTTTACCAGGAGTAGTGGTTATGGCAATATCCCTTGTGACCGGTCTTTGTTGTGATAATTGGGAGGCCACCCCTCTTCACTCATGAGTGTCGTAAAAGGCGACTTCATTTCGGCCGAATGAAGTCCACTGCTGGACACAAGCCTCCCCCAAAGATCACCACAACGACCGATATGGCTGTGCTGTGGGCTCAATGGGGGGTTTGCCATAATCGCCACGCTTGGCAGACGGGTTGGCGAACGCAGTTGAGTTGTTAATGTATTCAAAGGACGCTGCTGCCCATCATCCGGCTAATCCCTTAGTCGACTTTTACGACACCCACGGGACGAGATGGGGTGTTGGTATTCTGAGCCGGCACCGCACGGCAAAAGGCGACTTACGGGGTTAATATCAAGGGGATGAACAGCATCCTCCCGTGTGCTATAGCATACTGCTATTACCAATCCGTTTACCAAGAGTAGTGGTTATGGCAATATCCCCTGTGACCACTCATTGTTGTAGTTAGGAGGCCCGTGTTCAGCAGTGGACCTTACTTGTGCGTGCGTGCGTGTGTGTGTGTGTGTGTGTGTGTGTGTGTGTGTGTGTGTGTGTGTGTATGAGTAGAATATTCATTGAATCGAAGGTAGTAAAGACCAATCTTGTGACCGCACCACAACTGCGTCTGCTGGCTTAGAGCTTTTCGTAGGTTCACCCCGAACGAGGTTTCGGTTGCTCCGTCCATAGCAATAAGTTGCCCCCTATTACATGATGCCTACTAATATCCATCATTCAGTTGGTGCTCATCAGCACTCTTCTTAACTTAAGCATTAAAAACAGGGGTGATCTTGCAATTTAGAATATAGAATAGAATATATAACGACATTAATGGACTGCCAAAGTCAGATAAGTCAATGTTTTAATTTTTTGGATTTTGATTCAATACGATTTTACAATAATCACCTTAAGCAAGTTTTCGTTTGGACGAAACCAGAAACAGTTCTGGTCGGGCGACTTGCCGCCCCAAATACGTCGCCCGCAGTGGAGGCCGGAGATCGACCGGTGTGTTAGACGCCCGGTGTGTTTTTGTTGAGGGGGGAGCAAGGCAGTCTCGCGCACAAATGAAGCGCGTCAGCAGAATGTACACTATTACGCTCGCGCCATGTCATATCTGACAGTGATCGCCTTGGTTAAAAGAATACGAAAAGTGTTGCTTAGTTTGTAACTTCACTGCAACTGACCTTCAATCGAATTCTTCAATTACATGAATTAGGCCTCAGTTTTTGCCAAGTGATTAGTAATTATATTTTTTGTTCCAGGGTAAAGTATCCAGATCAGAGTTGCCCGGACGGCCCCTAGAGCTATTCATGTGCTCGGTGCTGAAGCGCCAGGGCTATGGCGAGGGCTTCCGCTGGCTCGCCCAGTACATCGACTGAACTGCGCGACAACACGCATGCCGCCGCCACTCGGCTCGCTTATACTCGCGTATGCTTCTCATATAAATGTCAAAACGTAGCTGCCCAAATGCAATTATATAATGTATCATTTTTACTACAGAAAATTATGTCCTATCTTAAACAAATGAAGATGAACTGAGGTTTGATTGATTCTTCTGTACATATTTTGATGAGTGATGCTTTTCTCAACTATCAATATTTGTACCTTTGACAAATCTTTGATCTCAGAATAGCCAGTTATAAAAACTCATTGTAACTAAAAGTTGTTACGGCAATCTCGTTTTATTTTGTAAGGCCATTGTGTAGGTAAGCATAATAAGCGGCTACGTTTCTAAGATGTATATATGCTCGAAACGCGCCCGTTTGTAAGCAGTCTTACAATCGCTCACTAGTAATGCTTAATATGTTTATAACATCTCGATGTCGAAGTTTGACTTACAAACGCATCCTTTTAATATTTTAAGGATCACATATTTCAATAAAAATAATTATAATTTATTATTCTGCCTCTTTTTTGTAGGTTAAGTAATTAATTTGGCAATACCCTAAGTTCAGGGAATATACCTCTATATATTATACATTGAGGTTGTTATAATTGCCGTTTTCTTGTAGGAAGCAATTATTAAAGTACTTAGTTACTAGCAATACTAGGATTAAAGTACAAAATGTAACTCGGTGGCGAGCCGGTGTCGCCGAGCATTACTAGTTAGCGATGTATAAATATAATGCGGTTTTAAAATATCTCGGCTACAAAATAGCTGCTAACTGTACTATTCAGTGATTTTTGTTTTTGGCTGTAAAATACTGATATAACAATTATAATTTTACATAAGTCTAAACTATTACTCCAAGGTTTTCTTCAATGTTCTTTAGGTTTTTGAAACCATATAAAATTTGTGTCTATATAAATAAGGTAATGGTGCAAAGCATGGTAATTTTGGTATCTATAATTTAATCGCCAAATAACTAAAATTACTTTAGACAAAGTCCGAATAATCTGTACAAGCAGCTTTGTCGTCTCTCATTTATTTTGATATAATTAAATATCGTTACAGATACAATCTCCGTCTCACGTTCGAGTCCAGAGTGTAAAAAACAATTTTAATTAAATTTTTAATATTTATTTTCTTAGTCTCATTCCAACTTGAGTGATAATATTGACTCGATTATGTATTTATCAAGTAAAGCTCATTGTGTTGTATGTGTTAAATGTGACGAATATTATATTTTTGTAAATTATTTCAATCATTTGAATATTTCGGAATGTTTAAATACACATTGTAAAGAAACGGCTAGTCTACGTTAGTGGCAGCCGAGTCTTGGAATGAATTTTTAATACTTACCCAGTTAATGTACCTATACAAATATCTTCCATTAATACTAAATGGAGGAACCTATGGATAGTATTTATATATTTTTTTGTTTTCAAGCCCCATAGTGACTATTTGATAAACACGTATTTTTGTTCAGTTCGGGTTTTGTTATATATATATATATATCTCTCGTTGTGTATATTAGTCAATTCACGTGAAGCACGAAACATGCTTGTGAAGTGCGCCGGTGTTACCTCGCGCTAGACAAGCCGTTTGCATCATCACTTTGTTGCGATCAACATGTGCTGGGTCTCCAGCTTAACTGAGACAATGTTCTTCGGTATATAATTTGCAGTTCAAGTAAAAAAAAAGTTTGTAATAAAATTTATATGAAATAATTCGATTAGTTGTTTTATTGAATTGAATAAGTACATTTTTGGATATACGAAAATTGTCAAAAACAAAACGCGTAAATTTTCTGATGTTAATAATAAATTATTTTGTTGTCATGGTTAGTAAACTGTTAAGCCTAAGGATCGAGCTCATCATGTCAGCTATGAAAGGTCCACTGCTGAACAAAAGCCTCCCCCATAAGACGACCGGTTACATGCCATGTGTCGTCATTTTGGAAGGAATTTTCCAGTACTCACCACGCTTGGCAGGGGGTTGGTAAGCGCAGTATGGCTACTGTCCACGGAAGGGACGGTGCTGCCCATCCCTCTCGTTTAGAGTCCATTAGTCGCCTTTTACATCATCCATGGAAGGTGGATTAATCAGGACAACACGCGGATATCGGGGATCGTGCTCGATGCATATCCATATTTCTATTCGCGGTAGTGAGCCAAAACGAGTTTGAGAAGAATTTCAAGTGTCAAAGGGGAAGGGGACTCCTTTTTTTTTATTTGTGCCCAGTGGAAATTCGTCATGAACTTCCTTCGCCCCGGGGAAGGGCGAAGGGGTATGCCGGACTCCTACCGGCTGAAACCACTGGAGCGGTCATCCTCGGCACCGACGCCCGCTCCAGGTCACACTAGAGCCACCCATTATTGCCACGCCTTTAGGCACGTCACGGAGAGGATGACTGTAAAGTGATCACCTCCTTAAGCGGAGGGAAGGCGTTCGCCTAAAAAAAAAAAAAAAGTAAGTAAGTAAAAGTAAAAAGGTCTCCCCCCAGGCAATTCTCGGGGAGGATTTTGTAAAAGTTCTCCCCAAGCCTCGCTATGCTCTGTGCTGGGCACACGGCGGCACGTGACCACGTGTGCGCCGGTCTTCGCGAGGGTCGCTCGGTATGAGCACGCAGACTCCCCAATCAGCGACCGCCGAGGCCCCCCCACCATGTAGTGAAGGTAGGGAGCTCAGGCGTGTTAGACCTGGGTGCCGGGGCGGTTATGACCAAGCTGGGGGTGACGTCCGTCGGCCGGATGACGATGCCATGAGTGCATTCTGGCGCAACATCTTGCCGGAGGCCGTCAGTCACACCGAAGGTGATTGGATAGGGGGGGTTTAACGAGCATGTGAACCAATATCAGAAATGGGGGCAATTGTAATTAGTCTGGGGGTGCAATCCCTCCGTTGCCTACCTGGAAATCTCTGGGACCACACAGGCTGCACAAGTTGAAAAATTGGCTATAATACGCAGTTCACTTGCTCGCTGGACATTCAAGTTCCAGTTGTCTTTAGTCTATTACACTGCCACCGTTTTATACGACGGGAGTTACCTACCTGCTCCGTCAATCGGGTAGTACCAGGGAACCCAAAAATTATAGACCGATCACTTGTTTAGCGTCTATAAACTTTTAACATTCATCCTAAGAGTTAAGCATATGTTGATTTTTTTTCTGCTGTCTGCTTCTCAGTATGAATGTAGGAATGGGTCCCGTGGTACTAAGGAGATGCTTCTTATTGACATGGCCATTAGCCAACAGCTTCGACGTAACCACAAGGATCTGTTGACCTGCTGGATAGATTATAAGGCCTATAAATTGGTGCCGCATACAGGGCTCATGAGGGCGCTAGAGTGAGGGTGACGAAAGTGTGAGTGTGGAAAATTTGAAAACCTTGTATTTCTCGACGGAATAAGAATTACGGAATTTTGATTACTCGTAAACCACACTAAATTATAAAACAAGAGAACAATCACGTCTTTAATTCAATTCCAAGTTGAAAAAAATGTGTATGCCGATTTCACAAAAAGGAGGTTCTCAATTCGACCTAATACTATGTGTATCGTACGTACTTTGATGCAATTTTCACTAAACGATTGAGCTACTTTTTAAATAGGTTCCTAGGCATAGCATACAGGAGGTATTCTTCGATAAAAACATATGGAATTTTTATGACAAAAAAATGGTAGAATTTTTAAATTAAACAAAAGAAGAGTACTATTGTAAAAAACCGTGGGGTGCTTTATCAGACATTTTCATGATGACTCTACTTTTACAAATATTCCCCAAAATATTTATAACAATTAATATCAAGCACAACACGGTTTCTAACATTTTTTTAGTTCTTTTAAACTATTTTGTTTTGTTGGTGATTATTTTTATGTGTATAAGAAGCTTTAGAAAAGTAGACATATATTATAAATGATACGCTAGCCCGAGGCTCATTATAACAAAAATCTTAAAAACCACACACCACATAAACACTGTAATCATTTCGGCCAAATGTGCAGGGCTGGACACATGCCTCCCCAAAGATTAGGGGATTTGCCATAATCGCCACGCTTAGCAGACGGGTCGGCAATCGCAAATGTACTCGAAGGACGCTGCTGCCTATCCTCTGGCTAATCCCTTAGGCGACTTTTACAACACCCACGGGAGGAAATGGGGTGGTGGTATTCTGAGCCGGCACCACACGGCTCACTGAACACTGACACGAAATACTGTAAACATCTCAATTATCAAACTTTTGTTCAACGACACTTGGATTCCGAAATTAGACGAAGTCATCGGCATCCAACCCAATCGATTTAGGAGAATACGTTGAAATCAACGTCACGGAACGATTAAAGTATCCGAATACGCCACGACGACAATCCGGTCCGACGACTTTAAAATAGATGGTGTTCAACTCATGTTCTCGTTCGAGCAATGGATGTGAATACGAAAAGGGTTTTAACGACTAACGGCCGAAATATCTAATTCAAAATCTTTAGATTTACGTGTTAGGATCACATTTAACACAAAAAACAGACAAATCCTGAATCCCAAATCCAAAGATCATGCATTAGATTGATTATTAATTTCGGCCCTACGATATTGTTACGGTTTTGAATACGTGAATCGAGCTACTGATCACCAAATCGAATCGTAGAAACTAATAGTGTGACCACTGTAACACTTCGCCACTCAACGCGAGATGACATTGACAATGTTTATATTATTTATCCATTACAATATTTAATAAAAATAATGCATTTCAATCCCTTTTTCTACTAACTTCATTATGTTCTATAGACCCACAGACTATAGACCTATTTCAAGTAATTCATTACCTTCAAAGCAATGTTTTTGAAGATCGAAATAAAGAAAATGTCTTTTTATACTAATTAAAATTTTAATTATAGGAAAATAATGCAATAAAAATACTAATGTATAGAATATTACTAACGTACATAATTTTACAACTTTCAAAATGTTCTCTCATGAAAATAATAATTTGAGTCAACTTCAGTGCAAAATGTATGGGAATGCTTTAAATAAAATCGATGGAAGTATTTAATGAGAGGTGTATAAATGATTACAAATAAATGATTAGAATGCATAAAACATACCTATTTCATGATTACCTATTCAAAATGTTTATCACTGCCCTATGATCATATTTACAATCTGTACTCGAGATATGATATTGCACATTTAACACTTAAAATTACATTGCATGAATTCATAACATTGGTAGACGGCAACCTGCGTTACAATAATTCCTTGTGCTACATACATACAATTATTATATATTTTCTCTATAACCAGATCTTACAAGCTTCTTCTTTGAACGCATTTCATTGATGCATATACAACAAGTCGAATATGCGAAGCAAAATCGCAAAACGCTGACCTAATAGGTTATAATGGCCACTACAATAGTGAAGTTCACACGAAATTATGTGAGGTAATATCACATTTGGGACTATATATTACATAAATAATTACACTACCTACTATATGTGCACGTTGTTTTATTCACACCATTTATTTGCGACGGTGGAAGAATCTGTAAACAACGAGTTTGAGTAAATTGTCGTAAAATAATTTCATCACTAAATGTCATGCTTCTCTCGAAAATATATCAACCCTTTTGTCCTAATATTTCTCTAGTGGAACATTTATGTTTATAAACAATATGAATAAAAGTACGCACACGGACACTCATACACACATTCATGTTCGTCCATCGTCAGAAGGCGCGATGTGGTATTCCGTAGATCTAACCTACGACGTTAAACAACAATGGGTCAGGCACATCATGGCGTCTCGCTCCATTAGAAATTATATTACTACCCTGTTCCACGATACACGTGTTACTTAACACCGGCCCCTGAATAATTTCTAATAACGAGGATATTTATTTACATCGCTAAATAAATTGTGCTCTATGCATACTAAATGCGGACTTGTCTATTTGGTAACTTAACCTATTATTTAGTCACTGTTGAGATTGCCAAGTATACGTTAGGTATACGCAAGTATCTATTTACTGTGAGGAGGGTGAGATAGTTTCGAAATAAATGTTAAACAATAAAAGTCATTTAAAACAGCGACACAAAACATCCATAAAATACATTTTAAAATAATATAATCATTAACTTAATCTACTCAACACTACTTTCGTAAAACGTTCACATCTAAAACATTTATATTCAATAACAACTTCTATATCGATTTAATATTATTTACAAAAATTGTTTTGATTGATTACTGCGACAGATAAATATAGTTATAAAATTGAAAATTTGCAGTAAAACTATGTTGATATTGTCTTATTCATAGATAATCACACATCAGCTTGATGAAAGTGAAATCCGTTAAATAAGCCTAATATGATTCATTTACTTATAGATAGTACAATCACTTTGGTACATAAAACTAGTTATCATAGCCTTTTCTATGCTAAGTCAAAACCATGTACGAGTTTTATACTAATGTCTCAATTTATTACATTTAGACATCAATCTACATTTGGTATCAACTGTGCTAACGTCACACACTGGTATCTCTTTTCGTTCAGTCCGTCACATCGGTTGTAACAAAATGTCAAGTCCTGCGGTGTCGTCGTGTTTAGTTCATCCATTTCCGGCAGTTAAGCGCGCCACACATGCACATTATTTTGTGAGCGTCGTCCTCGATGTCGAATTTGTAATCGTAGGCCAACTGAAAACAAAATATATGAGGTAAATAATAAACCACTTTTAAACGGACTCTATCGCGTATATTTTAGATTTTTGTTTTTCCTGACGTTTCGAATGCTTTGCAGCATTCGTGGTCGCAGGATTCGAAACGTCAGGAAAAACAAAAATCTAAAATATACGCGATAGAATCCGTTTAAAAGTGTTTTATTATAATGTGTAATACTCGCGAAAACCTAAGACATTATTATATGAGGTAAATTTTGCACGTTAATGCAGTGTAGAGAAATTGTACGCACACACATGCGTTACTTGCATACATTTATACCAGATACTATACAGTCATACGAGTATAGTCTGTCGTGACAGTCAGCCGTTAACTGCCATGGCAAATAAATTCTTATTACATTCTTTATTTCGAAGTCATCTCCGACGATCGTGGGGGATGCACCCGATTTGTAATCAATAATTAATAAACTCTTCCTATCCAGATTATCTAATTCAGTCAGATTCCACTAGAGTATGCCGAAAGAGTACATTAAAAGCAGCATGACCCAACCGCCTAAAAAGACTGCCAGAAAAACTTTTAGGTCCGTTTTTCAGGCGGCCAAAGAAGCGGCCTTGTAATGACTGCTTCATGTCAGCTCCGTTGATACCTAACGCCCCTGACATACCCAAGTATTTGTAAGTCTCAGATGGGTAAAGGGATCTGAGGACCTATTTACTCTAAACGCGTGAAAACTTCCGGTAATGATCATTTTTCGTTTATTTTCTTAAATAAATTTGAAACTATATATTAAATACATTTGAGACCCTCACAATAAGCCCTTCCATTTCATATATTACACAGTACGGTTCGCCAAACTTTTTTCTTTACTGTTGTATGTTACTATACCGACCGATTAATTTATTAATATTAATTATATATAATTTAATCGATTCAGTAGATCCAGAGCAAATTGGCTGTGTCAGACGGACAGATAGACAGACATATACCCGAGTGATCCTATAAGTTTTAATTCCGTTTTTTCCTTCGGACGTAATACACCCCGGTGTATTGTGTGTGTGGAATTTATGTCTGTAAACGCACCCATGACACAGGAGAAATCGTAGTGTGGGGCAAAGATAAAAGAAAAACGAATACGAAACCAATGTTCTATATGAAGTGTTAAATAATGTTAGTTACCTCTTCGCCGCGCGCGATGCGTCGCTTGGCGAAGATGATGATGCGCAGATGGCGGTCCACCTCGACGGTCTCGGCCACGCAGTTGGGCTGGCACGAGTGGTTGATGTAGCGCGCCAGCCCGCCCGACAGCGTGGCGTCCACCACGCGGCGCTCGTCCAGCCGGAACATGTAGATGCCGCGGTTCTGGAATCAACGAAGTAAAACTACTAGTTCAGCATCGTAGGGGGTCGCCAGGGTCTCGAAAACAATTGCACCGGAGCCGCCAGTTGCTGCCACGTCTTTAGGGGTGATTGTAAAGTGATCAACCCGTTTAGCGAAGGGGAGGTGACTATAATAAATCGGCCCTCCTACGAAGGACAGCTCGGAGGAATTGCGTAGGATGGGCCTTCGCGTCGCGGTGCGCTGCGCTGCGCGCACGGCAGCGAGTGCCCACGTTACAGCTGCCGTCTACCTGGGAGCCGCTCGGCATGAGCACGCAGACTCCCCAATCTGTACACCCGCGACAGCTACGTACTATCGTACAGAGGGACAGAGGTATCCCTCGGGGTACAAAGATAGCCTGGCCTGTTATCGGAGAGCGAAACCCGACTCAGTTATGCATTTTTAAAATGACTAATGCCGCGTCTATACGTAGTAAAGAACCGGACCTAGGACACGAAGCGACGTGCCATTCCGCCAGCCTCGTGACTCGTCAGCTCTATCTACCTCGCCGCAAGTTTATTTATACCTGTATATCCAAGTATCGCAGCGAATTTGTTCAAATTTACGGTGGAGGCCTTTATTCAGCAGTGGACGTCCTTTGGCTGATATGATGATGATGTAATTCGATTGTTTTTTTCTTTTAAGTTCATATTACTCCATATAATGTTACTTCGTTTTTCCACATACTAATACTACGTTTAATTCAGTGACCTTTAATTGGCTGTCTGTAGCAAACTCTGTTTACCAAATGAATTGCTGATGCTGTTGGTCTTCCAAACAAATAAGTCGCCTTTATTAATTTTAAATAAAAGTGACAGTGATATTAACTGAGACAGTGAAAATAACAAAATATCACAACATAATGCACAGCGCCCTGTAAAAAAAATATAAATCGTATTTCATGCATGTCACTGTGTCGTACCTTAGCTTCATACTGCTTCTCCCGAATTTCCGATAGCTCGGAGCGGATAATCTCCCCGATGTATTCTATTACCATTGTGTGCTTCTCCAGGTCGCGCGCCGCGTACAGACCCAAGCCCTGGATTTTTGACCTAGAAACATTTTGTAATAATTATTCGCTATCACTTTGTTCAATAATTTTACAGTACGTGTAGCTTGGGTTCAATGTGGTTATGTTGTCATAAAGTTCGGACCTTTTGAAACTGAGCATCGCCTTAAGTTACCTCATATCATTTTTAACTGAATAAAAAAAAGCTTCTAAATTTAAAAGTGCAGTTCTCTTTATATAGTCGCCCTCGTAGATAACCAATTATTTATATTATAACTAGTTGACCCATGCGAATTTTTATCGAGTATAATAATTTTTTGTGAGAAGCGGGGAGCATAATCTTCAAAATAATGTAAAGTATTAACGGAGATACGGAAAAAATATAATATATATACTAGTGCAAAATTGTTTAGTATCGTGATTACTCACCGAATTGTGTATATATGGTTATTTTCATTATTAGCGGGAACATATCTTCAAAATTATGGCCCAATCATTAATTTTGATAATGTATTAAGGTAGCTATGGCATATCGACAACAAACGCCGTTAAGAAATAGTATATATATATAAAACCAGTTTCAAATAAATGCAATCGTGCACGTTCGTTTTCAATGTGGTATCTTTTTTATAAGATGATTTATTTTAACGTAAACCAATACTGGAATGGATTTAGGTAAACGTGTTGCAGGCGCGTGCGTTAAAAGTGGCGCACAAACGCTTATTTGATATTAATTAAATTGGAGTAACCACCTGTATACTTATATCGCTACAACTTTTTATATTTCTATCAAATATTTTTGTAATCGATTGATATTTACATACTGTTTATCATATGCAATTCTCTGCTAGGTTTGTCATGCTCCCTTATGTTGCATTCAGAGAGCGGACGCGACGCAGAAAACGTTGCGGCCCGCCTGCTTCCCATTGGACTCACTTCATTCAGTATGTAGTGTTCTAGCGATTTGCTTCTTGCCCTACTGTCCACAGAAAATGCAGCTTTAGATGTGTTTGCATGCGGAGGGGTGACATGTCGAGTTGTCTTCTTTCTAAAACGGTGAGGAAGGTGACAGCCGATGTTAGCGTCATGGTCGGGCGTCGGTTGCGGTGTCGGTGTAAGATCGATTACAATTGATGTACTTAAGTGTGTGGGATGTCGGAGGGCGAAGGTACCTGGCGAGGTAGACGTTGTTGCGCCACTCGCTCTTCATCTTCTTGTACTGGCTGCTCTTGGTGTGCACGAACTGCTTGGAGTAGGGGCAGGCGGGCGTGTCGGCGGGCGGCGGCGCGGGCGCGGCGGGCAGCAGCGAGCGCGTGGCGCGGCGCCAGGCGGGCCGCGCGCGCGCCTCGCTGCGCGCGCAGCCCGACGGGTTCACGGCCAGCCCGCCCTCCAGCAGCGCCGAGCGCCCGAACTTGAAGCGGTAGTCCGTCAGCGTCTCCACACCTGCGGCACTACGCATGTCACCTGACCTGGCCGACCGCCGCTCTTACGCCTCTACACCGGCACCATGTGCTTTGGTATCGACATGCGTGTGATGCAACATGTGCGAAATACGTATGACTTAGTGAAACCATTATGTTTACGGATACAAAATGATATTTTTTAATTATATTTAGAGCAATACGAGGTTGTTCGTACGTATTAAAAAAACGATTACACCCTACATCATCATTTCGGCCAAATGAAGTCCACTGCTGGACACAAGCCTCCCCCAAAGATCACCACAACGTAACAGATATGGGCGTGTTGGGGGGTTTCGCCATAATCGCCACGCTTGGCAGACGGGTTGGCGATCGCAGTTGAATTCTTGTACTCGAAGGACGCTGCTGCCCATCCTCCGGGTAATCCCTTAGTCGACTTTTACGACACCCATGAGAGGACATGGGGTGGTGATATTCTATACACCCTACAACTAAGTTAAATAATCATGCTTGTATCAGAGAGTAACTTCACGTCTGTAATGCAACAGAGTTTGAACGTGATTCAAACCACTTTCAATTCACTAATTCAAAACGGATTATACAATCCTAGAAACTAGTATTACACAAGGTGGTATTGTTTCTCCTCTTCTGGTTTCTATTTCTATCAATGTCATAACTCATGAACTTCAGTACGCGTATCATTTTTATGCCGACGACTTACAATTGTACCCTCAAGTGGATGTTGATATATCACTACCTAGCCCTCGTCACATAAGTTAACTGAAAGGAATTTTTTTTGGCATCGAATACGTTCATTACGATTAACTTATGTTATGAGGGCCAGGTATGAGGTAAATTTGAGAGAAAACATAAAATAAGTTCTTGTAAGATAATAAAATATCCGCCAGACAAACCTATGTCCATATAATTAGATGAACTTATCTGTCTGATCCATAACTTATGTAGTTTTATTTTTGTAACACATTTACGAGACGAGCAAGACATTCGCCTAGTGGTAAGCATCATGCCTGCCCTCACTGCTGTAATGCTATCTAGGACTAGTCATGTGTGACACCACTACACTGACCTCATCACTTCGAGACATTAGTTAAATAAATATGTCAAAACCAAACGTAATGAAAGATAAAGACAAAATATATTTTAACTAAAATGCGATTTGAATAACGTCTCATCTTTTTATTAATATTACAATTTCTTAACCGTGAATTCTTTAGTTAGCTTGCCCTTCAAACCGGAACACAGTAATATTTTAACAAAACTGTTCGGTGGCAGAATATCTGGTACGCCAGAATCCAGTGCCAGATATTCTGCCGGCTAGGTAGGTACTGTAACGAATATAGCCAGTGGTTATTAGCCATTAAGATAATTACATGATTCTTGAAATAAGAGCTGCTTTTGATAATGGAAGGATTGTCAAACGAATTTATGTCGCAAAAGATTTAATTATTATCCCAACGATCGGACGTGACGGTGGTGTATTATTATTATTATTATATCCGGAGCACGTCACCCAAAGATCCTGTGTACCAACCTACCTTTTTTTATTCATCAACACTGGAAATTCATCATGGACTTCCTCCGCCCCGGGGTAGGGCGAAGGGGCATGGCGGGATTCCTACACTAAAACCTTTGGAGCGGGCGGTTTCGCCACCGTAGGCGGGCTCCAGGTCTCCGTAAGGTCACACTAGAGCCAGGCACCAACCTACCTAGCCAGGCTCTTGCAATCAGACTACCAATAAAATTAGGAGAATAAATTCAGTAATATAATACACTATCGATTTTTCATTAATACATACCAGGTAAACTCTCGAGCACCCGTACTACGGCGGGCTCGGTCAATCCAAACAGATCTTCTCCTGTAACGTAGTTAGGCCACAACTTGAGTACTCCATCTTCGCTTCTTCCTTCGCGTAATGCCGCCACAGCGTCTAATACCTAATACAAAAATAATTAAAAAATATCTTCCTTTGTTCAAGTTATTCTACATTTTTAGTTGGTAAAGATAAATCTCACATTCCTAAATACTTACATGTAGAACAACCTATATGTATGTCATACAAAGATTGATTCTGATTGAATCCGTATAGCAGGAAGCCAACCTCTTACCTGTTGTGGAAAGTTAGTAATTTGTATTTTCAAGGTATGTCACACTATATCTTTCGTCGCGCGGCTCGTCCTGCGCACGCACGTGGAAGTATCGTATGTGGAGTATAGTGTGAGGTACGTACGTTGGCCCAGGCGGCGCGCGGGGTGGGGGCGGCGCACTCGTCGCGCGGCTCGTCCTGCGCACGCACGTGGAAGTATCGTATGTGGAGTATAGTGTGAGGTACGTACGTTGGCCCAGGCGGCGCGCGGGGTGGGGGCGGCGCACTCGTCGCGCGGCTCGTCCTGCGCACGCACGTGGAAGTATCGTATGTGGAGTATAGTTTGAGGTACGTACGTTGGCCCAGGCGGCGCGCGGGGTGGGGGCGGCGCACTCGTCGCGCGACTCGTCCTGCGCACGCACGTGGAAGTATCGTATGTGGAGTATAGTGTGAGGTACGTACGTTGGCCCAGGCGGCGCGCGGGGTGGGGGCGGCGCACTCGTAGCGCGGCTCGTCCTGCGCACGCACGTGGAAGTATCGTATGTGGAGTATAGTGTGAGGTACGTACGTTGGCCCAGGCGGCGCGCGGGGTGGGGGCGGCGCACTCGTCGCGCGACTCGTCCTGCGCACGCACGTGGAAGTATCGTATGTGGAGTATAGTGTGAGGTACGTACGTTGGCCCAGGCGGCGCGCGGGGTGGGGGCGGCGCACTCGTCGCGCGGCTCGTCCTGCGCACGCACGTGGAAGTATCGTATGTGGAGTATAGTGTGAGGTACGTACGTTGGCCCAGGCGGCGCGCGGGGTGGGGGCGGCGCACTCGTCGCGCGGCTCGTCCTGCGCACGCACGTGGAAGTATCGTATGTGGAGTATAGTTTGAGGTACGTACGTTGGCCCAGGCGGCGCGCGGGGTGGGGGCGGCGCACTCGTCGCGCGACTCGTCCTGCGCACGCACGTGGAAGTATCGTATGTGGAGTATAGTGTGAGGTACGTACGTTGGCCCAGGCGGCGCGCGGGGTGGGGGCGGCGCACTCGTAGCGCGGCTCGTCCTGCGCACGCACGTGGAAGTATCGTATGTGGAGTATAGTGTGAGGTACGTACGTTGGCCCAGGCGGCGCGCGGGGTGGGGGCGGCGCACTCGTCGCGCGGCTCGTCCTGCGCACGCACGTGGAAGTATCGTATGTGGAGTATAGTGTGAGGTACGTACGTTGGCCCAGGCGGCGCGCGGGGTGGGGGCGGCGCACTCGTCGCGCGGCTCGTCCTGCGCACGCACGTGGAAGTATCGTATGTGGAGTATAGTGTGAGGTACGTACGTTGGCCCAGGCGGCGCGCGGGGTGGGGGCGGCGCACTCGTCGCGCGGCTCGTCCTGCGCACGCACGTGGAAGTATCGTATGTGGAGTATAGTGTGAGGTACGTACGTTGACCCAGGCGGCGCGCGGGGTGGGGGCGGCGCACTCGTCGCGCGGCTCGTCCTGCGCACGCACGTGGAAGTATCGTATGTGGAGTATAGTGTGAGGTACGTACGTTGGCCCAGGCGGCGCGCGGGGTGGGGGCGGCGCACTCGTCGCGCGGCTCGTCCTGCGCACGCACGTGGAAGTATCGTATGTGGAGTATAGTGTGAGGTACGTACGTTGACCCAGGCGGCGCGCGGGGTGGGGGCGGCGCACTCGTCGCGCGGCTCGTCCTGCGCACGCACGTGGAAGTATCGTATGTGGAGTATAGTGTGAGGTACGTACGTTGGCCCAGGCGGCGCGCGGGGTGGGGGCGGCGCACTCGTCGCGCGGCTCGTCCTGCGCACGCACGTGGAAGCGCGGCCGGCCCGCGTCCTCCGAGATCCAACACAGATAGCGGCAGCGGCAATTCGCTCGGGTCATCGACCAGTAGAAACGCACCTGACGCAAAACAATCGGTTAGGGATGAGGTACTTCTAACGCATGTATACAATCGAAAGAGTTGAATCATTCAAATGTTCTTTTTTTATTCTACATGGTGACGCGGGGCGAATGCGACTGGCTAGAGTTTCAATAATGCTCAGCGGCGAGTACTTACTGCCGGATTCAAGCCTTTGATAATGGGTTGCGAAGGCAGAGCAGTACATCTGTTTGTTATTTGGTACGACGTAAACTGTCTTACGCTAATTTTATTACATCTACTCTCTTTTAAATTCATTATTTCTGACTAGCAATAATACTTTACTATACGAAAAATACTTACAATCTTATAACCAATCGGGTAAATGTAATTTGGTGTATGGAAGGCGGTGAGTTGATGTGGCAATAGATGTCCTGGACTCAAGAATATGAGTCCTCCAACCCGGATTAGGTGGTTGGTGTCAGAGTGTAGCATCACGGACGCCACTTGACGCTGCTCGTCGCGAGATATATACACGCGACGTTGCACGCTCAGCGTCGTAAGCTCGTTGTCTTTTTCATTCTATATGAAGTTAAAAACTTGCGTTATTTACATGCAAATTAAAAAGTAACGTTATTGATAAGCTTTGCAGAGTTACAAAGCAATTTTGCAATAAAAAAGCAAACCATACAATATACAACATGTAAAGGTTTTCCTTTGTCTCATTAAAACTGCGGTGGCATAGCTGACATGAAACTAATGAATTGAATATTAAAAAAACCACTCGCCTTCGGAGCATGAGACGCACAAAAAGCAGTCTTGTTCTTATAGAACACGCAGCTGTCCTTGACGGCACAGCCGAGGTGGTACACACTGCCGCAGCGCACCTTGAAGCAGCGCACCGTGGCGCCCAGCCGGCGGCACACGGCGCACGTGGCGTTGGAGCCGGCGGCCAGCGCTGTCTCCACGTTCATCAGCGCTCCGCTCACCGTCTCGTACACTCCTTCCGACCAAAGCGCACAGTTTAAGTGCACCCAACGATTCACGTCGCAGTTCAACAGTCGCGACACTCCATCTGCGACCCCGTCGCCTTGCATACCACACAGTTCACATCGCCGTGTGTCCTCATTCGTCACGGGCATTATAGCGACCCCAGTCCGGAAGACTAATTCAGTAAGCTCCCTGTCAGTGGGTCGCTTGTATTTTGCTGGTGGTCCGATGCATCCCGGTGACCACGCCTTATAACGTATGCCTCTGAATTTTTCCCTCTCCGTACTTTGGTTGCTTTTCTCGTCTTGTTCACTCTTCAAGTCTTCATCCAGTGCACTAACATCGTCACCAACCTCCTTCATTAGCTCGTCGTTATCAAGCGAATCCATAAACGATAAATCCATTTTTTCGTCTTTAATATCAGGTTTTATGTCCAAGTCGTCAGTTTCCATGCTCTCTGTGGATGCAGTATCGAAATCGTCTCGGTTTTTAGACACGTTGGTATCGACGTCTGATTTACTGTCTTCTTTTCCTACTGTCTTTGACTTTCCATCGAGGATAATGTTGGTAGGGCGCCAAGCAAAGCTCTCGTAACACTGTGTACTACAAAAGTAAAGTTCTGAATCGCTATCGCAGAGAATTTCTTCAGCGTTGCCTTTGTTGGCGGATAATAATGGGAACTCTGAAGCTTTCGCTCTAACAACTGAGTCTAAAATAACAACATCACAGTGACGGCAAAATTTCGCCGCTCCGTTCAATATACTTTGAATATCAATAGGCGTCCCTTCTTTGCCATCTTTACCCTTGGATCTATATAGCCCGAGCTTGTGTGAGGGTGGAGTTGCAGTTCTTTCTATAATTTGATAAGATGTTGGTGGTGGTATATGTAGAATTCCGGCAAGCTCTTTAAGTACGCCAAGAATATCTTCAGCAGCACCTGACGTGAGAGTAAGCGTTACGGTAACATTTTCATTAGTTTCTGTGCTGCCAGGCGAGTCCACACCCTTAGCCTTGGCGGCATCGGCGTCTAGAGTCTTCAACGCTTTCTGGGAGTCGTCTTCATTCTTCAATTGGTATAACGACACAGGCTTCACTCTGATCGGTACAGGTGAAATCACGGGGATTACTGGTGATATACGGCCAGACGCTGAGTCACTGTCTTCATCTTCTTCATCATCATCAATGAGTTTGAGACCTGGGAATCTGTTGGGAGGTTCGGTTTCGACACATTCAGGACTAGAGCAGCTAACAATACTGTCAGGCGTGTCGGTGTCTCGCTCTTTACAAATGAAATCTAGTTTCTTATCCTCTGGGTCATCGTCAAATACAATAGGCTGGAATTCTTGGTCATAGAACCCTCTTTGAGTGGATGTAGGTGGTTTCTCAGGCAAAGGTTCCTCGTCCCCAAATGGTTTCGTGTTGTAATAATCTCCTATATTTGGTATCTTTGCATTACCGAATTCACCAACCAAATCACCTTTCAAAATTTCGTAGTCTTTATTTTTCAATTTTGTCAAGTCTCCAGAGCCAAAAAGTGGACAAACGGCGAAATTAGTAGTCAGGGCAGGTTCTTGTATTTGCATAGCTGGAAGTAAACGTAACTGAGCCATTAGGTTGTCAATAAAAGTGTCATAGTCCTCCTCGTACCTAGAACCCTTACGTGGTCTCTTCTTAGCGTTAGCCGCATTCATGTTATTTTCAGCTGCCGCTTTCATGTTCATTTGAAGTTGCTTTCGCTTTTTTTGCTGATATTCACGTCTTTTACGTTTCTTAGCTTCTGATGGAGTTTCCGGAGCATTGACTTCAGATGAAGGATCCATGTTCACGTTCTCAGGGAATTCTTCTTTGATTGGCTGGTCAAGTTTGCCCTGATCAGAAGCTGTTGAAACACCAGATGTAGCAGACTGTTGAGAGCTCTCGTCAAGTAGCTCCTTCTTTACATCCATGGGTGTAAACGGCCTATGTATGGGACTTTGCTGCGGAAGAGCAATTTCTTTCTTTATAGCTTGTTGAAGCTGCTGATTTTCTATATTTATTGGGTACATTTGCATTGTTTTCATAGTAGGTGAATTTTCTGGAATCGGAATGGTGTCTTCTTTGTTCAACATTTTGATAGGCGGTTTACGAACATCCATCAAGGACTGCGTAGAGGTGTACGTTAGAGATGATATGGTGGAAGTTGGAATACTTTGTATAGGACGTGTGTTGAACGGTGAGTTTATTGCACTACTGGTCATAATATGCCGTGGCGAATTCTTTTGTATTTCTACTTCCTGTGACAAAGATAGAGTCGGTGGTGGTATAGAAGGTCTAGCCAACTGAGCTTCTAGAGATGGTATAGTACCCAGTGCTGGCGCAGTTCTCTGTATGGTCATCGTACGTTGTGGCACAACAGTAGCCGCCGTAGTAGTAGTCTGCAATAGTTGTTTTAACAAGACATTCTGCGATTCGTCATTTTTCTGATTTGCGGTTGCCTGTTGCATATTCTTATTACCAGCGGTATCAGTGGTTACTGTTGATGTGTTCGGCTCATCGGTTTCCATAGGTTCAGATTTCACTACTACCGCTTCCACGCTATGTCTTTTCGTGGGTTGTATGTGACCGACGATAACTTCGCTCTTCGGCTCATCAGTAGATTTAGATCTCTTTAAAGGCGAAGTGAGTTGTGTGTGTAGAAGCTTAGATGAAGTGATAAAATTGATGGAACCGGAAGGCGCTGGTTTAGCATGCATCTGATTAACTCCTGAACTTACTACGCTATGCGTCCGTACAGTTACATTTGGCGGTGGTTCTTTGTTACCCATCATTGGTCTAGAAGTCATTACTAAAGCTGGCGGCTGACTAGAACTTATACTTTGCTGGTTGAATGGTATATTATTGGTATTTATTTGTCTCGTGGGTTGTAATAATGTATGACCTAGTATACTAGTTGGTAATGATTGACTCTTCTGGTATCCACTGATGCTGGTAGTTATTGTGTTACTTGATTGCATCATAGGAGGACCGGTAGAACTATGTATTTTTGAGAGCGCTGGCATTTGAATGAGTTGTGAAGCAACCGAAGTCGGTCCAGAGTCATCCATAGAAGAGAATGATTGATTCGAGATTAAAGGTGATTGTGCGGGCGATTTCATTAAAGAGTTTTGTAAGCCCACCGGAGAATTAAGGGGAGAAACAGTAGGAGACTTTCGCAATTGTCCTATTGATGTAAGTGTATTGATTCTTGAGCCTATCGCATGGGCGGCACTCATGGGCATGCTATCTGAGCTCGAGACAACAGCGGTAGGTTTATCAATTCTCTGTATAGGTGATGGTCTCGAAGCTGCCACCTCTACTTTGGAGGATGGCAACAATGTTTCAAAATTGACTTGTGTTGGCGTTGTCGCATCACTATTTTTCCTCATCATAGTCTGAGCATCCAGTTTTGATGTATTGGTGTTCAGCGACGACATGATAGTCCGTAACTGTTGGGATACATTGGCCATATTCGACGTCAGCTCCGCAGGCTGTGACAGCGGTGATAACTGAGGTACCGTCGCTGACTGCAATGCAAGTCTATCTGGCTCTCGTTTGGCAAAAGTAGATTGATCTTGACTCTCTTTAGAAACTGTTTTCGGATGATTAATATTTGCATTTGTGGGTTTAGGATTCGGATGTTTTACACCATAAGTTTTAGAATCATCATCAATATTTTCGAGTATACATAGCATATCCTCGAAAGTCGTCTCTACATGTTTCGGGTTTTCTGCGACCTCATGGTGCTCTTGCATAGTAATATCATTCAAGTATCGTTCCTGCGATGGTGTTGGAGATGGTATAGATATTTGGACCGAATCTTGAGCCATATCCGATGTTATCTGCATGTTTGAATCTATAACCATTTCTTTAGTTTGATTAGCGATAGCTTTTATGGTCTTCACAACGTTTTCTTCGGTTTTGCTGTCCGTCAAAGGTGTTTTTGGCGGCGGCGGCTCAGATATACTCTTGTTATAAGATAGCAGCAAGTTACTCTGCATATTGTCTTCAGGTTTGTCCTCGTCATCTCCCTCCATGATATTATCAGGAATTTTCTCGGGGATGGGATCAGGACTTTTTATATCAGCTTTTCCTAAGAGCAAAGGCGTGCGATCGCTGAGACACAACGTGTGCGGTAGTTCTGTTTGCTGACTAATTTCAGATTCGATATCGATGTCTTTAGCGGGTTCTTTGAATATGGATACCGATCTCTGGTCTATCAATGACGATCCCTGTGAGGTCATCGTTGATAATTGATATGACGTTGAAGACATAGGATGCTGATGTTGATCCTTATCAAGATTATTTTCGGACATAACGGTGCTGTCAGGTGACGCGGCATCGTCCTGGAATATCTTAGCTGGGAGTGTTGCGTCATGAGATAAGGACAAACTGGATAGTTTGGAATTGGATAAAGCGAGCATCATTGGCTTCTCAATTGTTTTTACAATTTTTTGCTTCACTTGATGCTGCGTCAATATCGAAACGGGCACGCGGGGTGGGTTTATATTGGCAATATTCTGGACGTTTGACGATATTACGCTTATGACTGAGTTGATCGGTTTAGAGAGCGGCGACGTTGACATATTGATCGTGAGTGGTGGATTCGCCATGCTCATGTTCAGTGGCACCTTCTTAATCTGTGACTTTCCTATCCCGCTAACGTGACTCGACACGCTGGCGATGGGTACAGAAAGGTTTTTTAGCACCGGCACAGAAATGGTTTGATTAGCAATCGAGACGGAGGCAACCGTTGCCTGTGACACCTCATCGAGGATTTTTGTGTTGGTGTGCGGGGATAGCATGGTGGCGCTGAGGACGGGCAGGCGGCCCAGCGGCCCACCGGCTCCGGGGTTGACTATCTTGTACTGCTGCACGTTAGACGGCTGCTTGCCGGTGGACAGGCTAATGACGGCCACAGTCTTGGTGGTGGTCTCAGTGCGCGTCGGCGCACGCTCGGCCGCCATTTCCTCATCAAGCTCGTCCTCGGGCTTGCCACTGTCGATGAGCTCCTCGAAGTCTTCCTCGGTGGCGATACGCTCTTCGGGCGAAATGGCATCGGGTTCAACGAGCACGATGTCGTCGTCGTCCAAATGTTCCACGAGCTCCTCAACCTCGTCATCGTCGTCAGAGTGAGCGATGGAAGCGTGCGGGTCGTCGCCGCGCGATCCACGGGGACCGTAGTCGAGCGGCTCGGGGGCGTAAACTACGTAACCGCGCGTCTCAGCGACAGACATGGGCGGAACGTTCGGTTCGGAAACGTCGGGCGGCGGATGAACGTGGCCGAGAATGCGCGGGCGCGGCGGCGTGCGCCGCTTGAGGATGGACACCTTGGTGAGGTGCGCGGGCCGGCGCCGCTCGTCGTCGCGCGGCGGCCAGCCCGGCGCGCCGCCCCGCAGGCCGGCCCGGCTGTAGCGGTAGCCGGGCGGGAGCGGCGCGGGCGCGTGCGGCCCGCGCAGGCCGCCGCCGTGCTCGTGGGGGTCCCCGGGCGCGTGCGGCCCGTGCAGGCCACCACCGTGCTCGTGCGGGCCGCCGGGCGCGGGCGAGGCGGCGGGCGACGCGGACGGCGTGGGTGTGCGCGCCATGTGCGGCGAGCGCGCCACAGACGGCGACGCGGGTGCGCCGCCCATCGGACTATATTGCTGACGCTGCAGCATTTGCTGACGCTGCACAAACAATCGGGAGTTAATCACGAAACTCGGAAAATCCGCATCTGTACCCGACCAAGAGTGTATACTCACGGCCATTTCGTTAGCTGGATTTCCTGGAGACGGCAGTGGCTGTGGACTCCCAAGCGGTGAAGTTTGCTGACGTCCTCCGAAAGAACCGCCCACCCTCATTCCTGGTGACAAAAAATAAACATGTACACATGTACGTACGAGCTATACTGATTTCATAACGTACATAAATGTATCGAATAGTATAGAATAGTTATAGCTTTTAGTACAAGTTACCTTGTTGATGATGTGGCGGTCTAGCGAATCTTGTTGGCAAAGGGGAACAGCCAGGCGCAGGGCGTGAAAATCTACCTGTTACGTAGTCAACCTACAAAACCAAATCATTACATTATCAATGATCAAAATACAATAATTATACATTTTTAATCTTATAATCAAAAAATTAAAATATAGTCGTGTGGTGCCGGCTAGCCGTGTGGTACCGGCTCAGAATGCCACCACCCCATCTCCTCCCATGGGTGTCGTAAAAGTCGAGTAAGGGATTAGCCAGAGGATGGGCAGCAGCGTCCTTTGAGTACATTAACAAACTGCTATCGCCAACCTGCCAAGCGTGGCGATTATGGCAAAACCTCCCAATGAGCCCACAACACATCCATATCGGTGGTTGTGGTGATCTTTGGGGGAGGCCTGTGTCCAGCAGTGGACTTCACTCGGCCGAAATGATGAATCTTATAATCTAATTAATTTCCTTACATTTTGCATTTGAGGCGAATGTGACGCTACTGGACTTTGAATTTGAGATTGTTGGTATATCTGGAAAAGGAGATACAGAATTTAATTTCTATTAACAATCCAATAACAATGTTAACTCTTTAAAACGCCATGCTTACCTGGGGACTGCGGCTAGGAGTAGGTAGCTGAGGACTAGTTCTCTGAGCTTGTAATTGCTGCAGAAAATGTTGCGGCGACATTGAAGTTTGCATTGGGGATTGTTGCGTGTGCATCGGCGACTGCTGCAAGTGCATCGGCGACTGCTGCGAGTGCATCGGCGACTGCTGCGAGTGCATCGGTGACTGTTGCGAGTGCATCGGCGATTGCTGAGGCATTGGTGAATGCTGCGACATCTGTGTCTGTTGCGCGTGGAGAGGCGATTGCTGGTGCATCGGAGATTGCTGAGGGTGCATCGGTGATTGTTGATGCATAGGTGACTGTTGCGGATGCATCGGGGACTGGTGCATCGGCGATTGTTGAGGATGCATTGGTGACTGCTGCGGCATATTCGTCTGCTGCACATGCATCGGGGACTGTTGCGAGTGGAGCGGTGACTGCTGCGTGTGATGAGGCGACTGGGTCGACGGGTGCAGGGGTGACTGAGACGTATGATGAAGAGGAGACTGCTGTGAGTGTAGCGGTGACTGCATCGGTGATGTCAAATGATGCAGCGGCGATTGCGGAGCGAGAGAATGTAGCGGAGATTGCGAATGCGGCGACTGAACGTGCAAAGGTGACATTGCCGGCCGCGCTCCGGGAGTCCGAGGCGTCTGTGGCCCCGATTGCATAGATCCTCTAACTCCAGCCAACTGCTGTTGCCCGAATTGCACCATTCCGCCAACAGACTGCGGTCTTTCCTGAACACCTGACAGTTGCCTAACCAGCTGCTGTTGCTGCTGAGTGCCAGCCTGTTCTATGACGAGAGTACGTCCACCCTGAAGCAGTCTTCCTGGGGTGTTCAAAGGTGACGTCACTAAACCTATTCTTTGCTGAGATATCGGCTGACCGTCCGCACCAATAACGGTCTGCTGAGTGCGAATAAGCGTTTGCTGCTGTTGTATAGCGCCTTGCAGTCCTAACTGCATCGGCCGGTTAATAGTCTGCTGCTGCACCTGCTGGCTCTGGTTTATATTTTGATTCTGAGCAAACACTGTTTGATTAGTCGTCATCTGTTGTTGGTTTATGACAGTTTGTTGAGTCAGTTGGGGATTCTGTTGGCGCTGTTTCGTCTCGTATTCCTATAAGTAATATCAACTATTAATAAATGATCATAAACCAGAATCCAAGCCAATATAGAGGCGTTCTAGCATACCTGTATGAGCATGCTGTGTTGCCGGGCCTGCTTGCGAGCAGCCTCAAGATGTTTCTGTAGGGCCTGCTGTTGAGTTGATACGCGTTGCAGTTCGGCGGCATCGTTGGGCAGCAGCTCATTTCCAGACTTGCGCAACTGACGCTGCTTACTGTTCAGCGACTGCAATTTAAAAAGCCAAGTGTAAAATCGAGCCGACGCCAAGCGTTAAGAGCCCCCGAGTTAGTCACAAGTTCGGTTACCACGAGCCCGTCGATGCCGCCGCGGCGACGCCACCTGAAATGATCTACAAGGCGGCCGGGAGGGCGGCGCTGCCACTACTAAGCTCACGAACACGAAAGCGCACTACTGCGGCTCACCTTGCGGATCTTGCGAAGCTTCTGAACCTCGACCTCGTAGTAGCGCTGCTGGTCGGCGGCGAAGGCGTTGTACTGCTTGAGCCACTGCTCGTAGAGCAAGCGCGCGTGGTGGTCGGCGTCGCAGGCGGCGCGCTCGGGCGGCGCGGGCGGCTGCGGCGGCGCGGCGCCGGCGTACAGCGGCGCGGCGGGCGCGGCCGGCGCGGCCGGCGGCGGCGCCGCGCTCGGGCCCGCCCACTCGCCGCCCTCGCGCTCCTGCTCGCGCTTCTCTTGCTCCAGGAGCTCCTCGAGAAGCAACGGTTGCTCCTGGTTTACGTTCTGACGGTTAAAGTTAGCCTGTTGACGACGCCCGGCCTGTGCCGTCGCGCGCCACCGTTGGCCTCGTCACCGGTCGCGATGCTAGTATCCTAGTATGCCTAGTTTTGTTCCCTAGCGTCACGTGTGAATCGAGCTCGGTGCGTACGATGCGACATTTTATACTAATTTCAATGCATACGTGTTGCATGTTACAGTTTGTGGCCGGTCTAAAAGGTTTATTTAACCCGTCTCATCTTGGGTGTTGAGCCGAATGAAACAGCATTTTAACAGAAAATGATTAAATCTTGGGAGATTTTTCTACTACAACATTACAATGAGATATCTACATAAATTTCAGTCGGCTCGATGAGAAAGCTACATAAAAGAAACTCTTTGAAACTATTATATAAATACTCGTGAAATAATAAATCATATTTTATAACAGTTTCTCTAGTAGATATGACTTAAAGAGGTAGTTCAACTAATAGTTCAGTGCTCTACCAATAGTTTGTTTATAAAAACAGTAAAGGTGGAAATATAACGCAGTGCTAAAATATCTAAGTACATTTATATACTGTACTTTATGTCAACAAAATTCATTCTAATTAACAGAAGTTAACTATTAAAAACTAAGAACCATAAAAAATTGGACTTAATGTTTTTGTGTAATTATTCACATGTAACTTTTACTATGGAACAATAATCTATTGATTGTAAGAAAGTCCTATGATTTAAGTGACATAAGTTGTGATCGGAGTTAGGAGAGCAGTTTTACGTTGAGGTCAACCAACACAAACGTTAATGTTATCTGCATTTTGCAACTTCTAGTTAGATTTTGCTATGAATAACATCGTACTGAAAGACATGGTGGTATATAAAAATAAACAGAAAGGATATGAACTTAAGTAAAAGTTAAGTAACTAAAAAATATGAAGAATATCATATGATAAGGTTAATAAGTGATTCACAATACCATAAAGTACAATTTTACATTTAGGATACTAGCCGAGTCAATATTCATTTAAACTGGCATATCAACACTAGTATAATGTAGTATAAGTTCATTATATCACGCCTAATTCCGATCACTGGTACAGTACAGACCTAAATTATTTTTATTGGCCACTCATGCTTTCTGTTCTGCCACATACAAGAGAGATTATCCCAGGTGTATATACCACGAAGACTTTAATTCTGATTTGATATAGCATATTTTTGTCTTGTTCATGCGTATTTCATGCATATTTCAGTTTCGTTTTATTTCACATAAACTGGTTTCTAGATGTAATTGTTACGTATAGCCACAATAATTTTCTTGTATATAGGGACCTTACATGCATTTGATTTCATAGTTGTTTGTTATTATTTTCCTATATCTGTCATATATGAGACAATTTTCAATTACTAATTTGAAAGCTATTCGAAGGCAAAGCCCACAACCAATAAAAAATCGATCGCACCTCCGCCACCTTTATTTTAATCGATACAAGATGAGACAGGTATTGGAATCATAAGTATCTACACTGTCTTTCATTACAATTTTTTATTTTATTGACGTTTACATTAGTTTTTAAACGTTATTTAAGTGCTAGTTTGTTTAGAACGTTAGTGTTTATGTGTTAAGGATGCTGAAAGGTACAAAGGTTAGTAGTCAGTACGCATGCGTGCGGCGAGCAAGCAAAGTAAAAAGCATTAAAACATACAACAAACAAAGTGTTTAGCAGTGACAAGGCCCTCGAACATCCGACTGGTGGGAGATCTTCTATAGAGTAAGGAAAGGAAACCCAAGTTGAGGATTGAAAGGGTAGAGAAAACATCATAGACTAAAAAACATTAACAGGCTTTATTATATTACTGTTTGAACTATTTTTGTTTTGAGAAATATAGACACACAACATTTGAAGATTGAAAAACTTTGTTGCCAAAACGAAACAAATAGGTGTGTTAGATAACAATATACAACTAGACGAAAATAGGAAATATCTTTGGTACAGTATTTAATTTGTTTTATAGGTAACAAAGAAGAAGCTTATACATCAGGATTGACTCAACCGTCACAATACCCAGCTAAAGAAAACACCGGGTCTTGACAATAGCCGTTGGCAATGATTGTACAAGTAAAAAATTGAAATAGGGTAAGTACTTGAAAAGGTAAACTCCCTCACGTCCAGAGTCCCACTTACAAGAGCTTCATTAGCGAATTTTAATACCATATTTTACAAGAACTGCAGGCGATATCGTCAAATAAAAATTGGCCACACACATCTTGTTGGCTCAAATATTTGCGGTTGGTCGATAGTGTTGCCCTGGAGTAGTTCACGCGAAAGTGAAGACTGTTGAGCATTATGACTATGAGCGACATCTTTGCTTGTAGAGGGCCGCTAAGTCACGCGTGTGTGCTCGCGCATGCGAAGCGCTAGTGAGTCCGTACCATCTTGTAAACGCTGACCATACCACATACATAGCGTGGAGTACGAAACATAAGTGACTTAGCGGAGGCCTGAAGCTTCTTGTACCAAGGAGAGGTCAGTGAAGGAGGTTGCGGTTTACAGTTCTACGTGCGAGGGGATAAGGGGGGAGGGAGTGTCTGACCTGCAGCAGTAGCGGGCGGCGGTGCAGCCAGTCGCCCCAGTCCGCCGCCTCATAGGGCGCCTGCCCGCGCCAACAACCATCAACCACCAACATGCAAATAACACCGCCTGTACTCCGCAGTCCACATACAGCCTACGCGAAACGATGTCGCGCAACTCATACGACTCATGTTTGTCACATTACCATAGACTATTCATCAATTCAATTTGCTACTCTCAACGCAAATGGGTAAACACTAGTTTCTATATACAGTAAAACGCAACGTCCGCCTTTTTCTAGGACTGTACGAATAGAACTTCTGATAGTAATATCTGATGCGTCATTTGTATATCTGTCTTAACTTCAACAAAAAAAGTTTTAATGCATGGTCGTATAAATTGTTAGCGACTGTATTAAATATCCATGCAATATTAGTTTTCTAAGCTTGTTACGTATAAAACAAGCGACGTGTTTCATATTATTGTGTATTTACAGTTGAAAGATTCCGCCACCGGCGCATAGACAAATTAATATTGCTGTGGATATGAGTACGCTCGTCCAATTTCACAATGTCTGCGATGCGATCAGATATCGATGCTACTGATGATTTAACTAGTTCACATTTAAATGCGATTCTCGTGAGACAGTCCAGTGACGAATTAACAGTAACTCGAAAACGTGAACCCAAGCTTACTGCATACATTTAAAGCTTATGAATTCCTTTCGACACCATTACTGTGTTGAAACAAATTCATACAAATAAAAAACACGGAGATTAAAAAAAAGTATTACTGCATGCACGACAATGTATCCAAAAATCCTCCAAGACTATCAAATTAATTATATTAGTAAGATTACTTAATAGTAAGTTTCATAAAATGTTGTGAGTTTTCAGTAATCGTGTCTAACTTATGAAGGGATTTTGACGTGACACGTGACCATAGGCGGGTAACTTCATCATCAGCACATGCAGCATCGGTGATTATCGTAATATAAGCCGGTTAAATTTTATAATTGCAGACGAGTGTTTATGACATGGTTCGGTTTGCCTGACGAGACTGCCACGCAACTATATCTATCTGCTAGGTGTTATGTTACGTGCTTGGCTAACATTTGGGATGACAGTTACCCTAATAGGAAGAATAGTTTGGGTTATCAATGCTTTTGATACATTGAAGCTGATGTTTGAGTTTATTAGCTGTAAGCTGCTTTCCTCTAAATAACCACTGTCGACGGATAAGACGCACAATTATCAATCATGATTTTGAGTCCCTCCACTGTCTACATAGCATAAGCGTAAAATGGACGCAACCCGCCTAAATCCTAAATCCACGTGTCACGCCAAGAATGTGTCTGCGCCATGTGTAGTGAGGTAGGTGGGTGCGGTGTGTATGAGAGCTACCTGCGGGTAGGGCGGCGGCGGCGGCTGCGGCTGGCGCAGCGTGCCGGGGTACGGCGGCGGCGGGGGCGGCCGCGGCGCTCCCGGCGGGGCCGCCACGGTCGCTGTGGGAATACCTAGCCTTTATTGCCGCGAACTAAGTACTATAACGGTGATGGCCAGCGGTAAATGGCCATTAAGAGAAAACAAATAATTACATATTTCTTTTACGACGACTGAATGTTTGTCGAACGAACTGATATCGCACGAATATTACTATAATTATTACATTAGGTGTTTACCTATGAAATTGCCGTTTTGTACGAAATATAGTATAGTAATGTTTTTCTATCTTTAATATTTATTTTAATCAAAGTAATCAACCATACAATCGATGCATCTTTGCCAACGCAGTGGCAGTTTAGCGATGCCCTTCTTGAAGAAACCAGATGGACGGGAGATGACAAACTCTTCAAAGGCATTGTACGGGTAAGGTACATTGATTGCTAAATTATACGAAGAGGTTTTGTATACTGTTTATTACTATGTAATATGTAACAAAATGTAAATTAAATGATGTGATTAATAATGCTAATTTCGATATAATAATTAAATGCTAGTGTAAGGTGAGTGCACCAGATGCTTGCTGACGGTTAACTGGCCGTGACGCGTACAAAATGCTGCAATATAGGTAAAATGCTGATCACGGAAAATGTACGTTGGCTCGTACATACTCCTGGGCCAAAAAGATAGCGATCATCTGATGAGTCCGATGTCGCGGTTTTCAATTGCTCTATTTGCTTTCCCAAACTAACCAGCGTGTTGTTTATCTGATCATCCGCAGATTCAGTGTAGTGATTAAGGGAGATATTTACCATGAGGTTAATATCTGACATCCTTGGACTAATTCAGCATCCACTATCATAGTATTGGCTAAATTAGACTGCGAGTATAGCGCGAAGTCCTTGCCTTTTATAATGCACTTCGACTCCAGACTTATGACCCCCGCTCCAGTCAGCTGCTCGAACGTAACGTGATATTGACATAAGATTCGTAAGGAGTACGAATTGCAACAAAAATATATACTTGGTCGTGTCATTTAATTCCATCCACATGATTTTGTACGCAGATTACCTTACTGCGCATTGCTTCGTGTTGACATCTATCTCACAAAACTTTTCATCTACTGGAAGATAGTTTATAGGCTTCCTGATATGACACAGGTATGTTCATAATGCGGATCCTGGTCTATCGGATTGGGGAATCTGCGTGCCCACGAGCGACCCAAGAGAAGACGGTAACACGCATGTGGTCATGCGCTGCCGTGGGACGCTTTGGGGGATCCCTTTACAATCCCCCCGGGGGGGTGACCGCTTTACAGTCAGTGGGTGGCGCTAGTGTGATCATACGAGGACCTGGAGCCTCCCTTAGGTGCCGAAGATGACCACTCCAGTGGTTTTACCCATACCCCTTCGCCCTTTCCCGGGGTTAAGGAAGTTTATGAAGAATTTCCACTGGGCACCAATAAAGAAACAGGTGCTAAACCAGGATCTAACCAACTTGCTGAGCGCTTGCGATAATCAAATAGAATCCATTTTTCGTCGCAGGTAACAATGCGGCTCAAAATTCCTTCGTTTCTGTGCCTGTTGAGAAGCGCAAGGCAGGCTCAACGCGCACGTTGCGTTGACGACCGTTCCCATTTGTCAAGCTGTTTTACCTTGCCAATTTGATGAAACAACATATTTAAATATAGCATTTAATTTATTAAATAAGTTACAGAACGTTTAAAGATTCGTTCAAATCGAATCCATGATTCAAACTTCATGGATGTACATTATTTGGGCCTCTGTCGTCTACAAAGGAAAAGGCGACTTAAAAATGAATTGAAGATTGAAGTTGAGAAATAAGTCTTTTTTGGGTGGAAGCTAGTAAAAACGTTAAAAAGTGTTCTTAGATAAGTCGGGCATGAGGTATTGTGCCGTAGTCATCGTATTAGGAATGACGGCACGGTTGGTGCAGTGGCTAATACAGTCGGCTCCTGCACTGCGGTTAGCGGGTTCATTTCCCGCACGGAACAAATATTTGTATGATCTGCAGGTAGTTGTTTCGGATCTGGGTGTATTGTGTGTGGAATTTGTGTTTGTAAACGCACCCACGACACAGGAGAAATCCTAGTGTCGGGCATAAGCTAATCTATTTGGCTGCCGTAAACACGAAGCGTATGCTTACGAACTGCGAAGTACCGTGTATTTTTTTGTGCGCGGGCACTCTCGTTCTACTCAACTCACAATTGCCTAATGTACGTGTCTCAGTAGATATATTTATTAACTCTTGATGATACAGAGATTCACTGGTGGTAGGTCTTTTATTGCAAGAGTATATAGGTAGCTACCACCCCAGTGCCAGTGCCATTATGTGGAATGTGTACAAGTGGGCCTAAGTTTTATGGAATGACAAAATTACCCAGGTTGACTGTCATCATCATCATATTAGCAGAAGGATATCCACTGCTGAACAAAGGCTTCCCCAATAGATTTCCACAACAACCAGGTACATGTCGCCATTATCCAACGACTCCCAGCTACCTTCACCAGGTCGTCTGACCCATTTTCTGCTTTTCTTTTTTGCTGCATTTCCGGTGCGCGGACTCCACTCGAGAAACTTTCTGCCCCAACAGCAGTCAGTTCTACCAGCTATGTATCCCGGCTATTGCCACTTCAGTTTACTTATCCTTCAACTATATTGGCAACTTCTACAAATTTACTCATTTACGTAGAGAAAATACCAAGAATAGCTCTTTCAATATCTTGTTAAGTGACCTTGACCTTTCTTATGAGGCTCATAGTGAGTGTTTTATACTTACCCAAAAAATACACATACATTTCTAAATTAGCAGTGAAATTTCTAATATCGTATTGTTTTTAGCACTGTAAATTTATAAGTCAACTTATATCATTAGCAATATTTTGAATTCTCACAGTGAAATCTCTAACTTCGTATTGATTTTACTACTTTTTAATGCGGATTCAGAAGTGAGTTTGCCAGTGAGTGTTTACAGAATAGCATTGCTGGCACGGTATGATAAACAACTTTTGATGCAGTTTGATGTGTGGAATATTGTGTATGGTCATCGACTTCTGTCGCTGACTGTACAACAGTGTATCACTGTTAAAACTGTGACGTCGTATTATCCGAAGTAACTTTTTACATGTATTAAGCATTTAGCCCTATACACAAATTGTACTAGATCACAAGTCGTCTCTTTCTTTATTGGTACCAGTGGAAATTATTTATAAACTTCCTCCGCCCTGAGGAAGGGCTAAGCAGCAGGTCGGACTCCTGCCTACTAAAATCACTGGGGCGGTCCTATTTGGCACCTAAGAGGGCACAGAAATTGGAAATAAGGAGAAGTGGTACGGGGCGTAACCGCGCCACCGCGACATGTACAATCCGGCTCATTCGGAAAAAATGGCCGTTTTATAACATCAGTTGAGATTCGATTGCGTAAGTAAGACTTTGTTAAAGTGTTGTGTTGTTCGGGGATAACATGCAAAAACCAAAGTGAAAATAATAACTTAATCAAGGAACGAATCAAATACAATATGATTTGTCTGTAAAAATAATAAATTACTGTTTTCTTTATTATGTTATATTTGGATTGATGGAGCAGAATTACAGTATTATTTTTGTACAAAGTACAATGCTTCTTACGTACCAGTTTTAATTATCAATCGGTGAATAACAAACGCAGTGAATAGAACAGCGAGTGGTATTCAATAACAATAACAAACTTACGCGTTGCGTGATACGACTGCTGTGCCGCTCGGCATGATTGGCTACCTACAAGTATACTACAAGTATGAATAGCCAATTATAATGTTGTGTTTATTCAGTTCATTGGATGAGAACTTGTAACTGTGTGCATTAGTGTATTTTTATGAAGCATGGTAGGGGAAAGCTGGATTTCTAGGCTCGCATACATTTACATGGCATATCTCCTTTCTTCCAATATCTTAGTGGGGGCTTCCAGGTTCTCAAAGCGATTCGTTGCCTAGAGCTAAAATCGAGCAAGGAGGGCTCGTGAGCAGAAGGCACATGCAGGCTCGCACTGACCGTAGGGCAGGTGCGCGGCGCGCAGCACGCCCACGGCGCCCGCCGCGCGGCCCGCCGCCAGCGCCGACATGGCGCGCGCGATGCCCGCCGCGCCCCCCACCGCGCCCGCCGCCGCACCGCCCGCCGGCGCACACTTGCCGCTCTGGAAATTAACGGCATTTTATTTTTTATTTGTTTATTTCTCACCACAATAAAAGTTACAGTATTATTCAAATTTACTGTGGGAGACATTGAGAGAGAGGCATTGCACCATACATTTTATAACATAATAGAACAAGAGCAACAAAGCATTTATTACCACACTAATTTAACACTAAACAAAATTACAGGAACATAACAAGAAATGTATTTGTATAGTGTGGCAAAAGGAGCGGTCTCGGCAAAATGTTCTCGACAGTGAACGGCATAGCCGTAAAACTGCCCAACGCTGGTTTTCAGTCCGTCCCCATTTACTACCGTTATTTAAATATAGATAATACATTACCAGTACAATAAACAACATTAAATATAAGTAAAAAAAGTAATTATGTAAATTAAAGATTATAGATTAAATTAAACAGTATTCTCAAACCCAATGATCATTATTGCCCACAGAAAATTTGGATGCTATTTCATTTTATAAGGAATTGAACTAAATAATAAGATATTTTATTGTTATTTTGTTAACTTAATAATCGTATTGTTACTAATTAATTTATGATTGATTATTTTTAATGAATTAGTTTTTGTTTTATTATCCAATTTAAAATAGTGGTAAATCTTTAATAGCATAATATGTATAACCATAAATAGCGCGTGTGGTAATAGCCTGTAAGTAATTGTTGCACTTATGAATGTACTATGAATTAACTTATGTAAATGTATTGTGTAAACAATTGTAGGCTAACCTACATAAATAAATGCATGTGAGCGTAACGCGTGCTGTGAAACACGTTTTCCCGCATCGCGTGGATTTCCGTTCCACATGTCAATATTACGTGAGTATAACGTTAGACAGTGTAAACACATTCTTCTTTTTTTATAATCTCGGTGCTTTGTATTATAAAAGCATTACTTACGGTCGCCGGCCCATTTGCCTGACTTAAATACCCTTAATTGATTTTACCGGTTAACCAATAAAAAATTCTGTTTTGTTTGATGAAGTATATAAGTATATCTATATGTCTTCATCAAACAAAACCGAACTTAGCCAAGCTATGCCCAAAAAAATTGCGAAATCTGTTTTACTGCTACAGATATAATAAATACTGCTACCGCATATATTTATTGTAAGTTAATAAAACTTTATTTAAAATTAAAACAACAAAAAATGAGTCAGTACTTCATGGCTCATATTACACTTAGCCTAGTAGTAATAATTTCTTAATTACTACCCATCTCACTCAAACTTATACCTAAAAAATTAATAAAAATTAACTTGAAATCGATTATCTAGAAGCAAACTCCTATCTAAGAAATAATCCTGCAAGTTTCACGTCATTCTTGGATCCATTTTAAAGTCATAAATTATGTAGTACCTTTTTTCAGTGCAGTCAGTTAAAGTTGGACAATGCAATAATTTTAAGTACGTGGTTGGAAACAGTTTTGTTTAAGACTGTAATTTTTATTCATAGCACAGTTCTTCTAAGATCAAAGTCAAATTGTTTTTATTCATGTAAACCATTTGCTGGCACTTAAGAATAATCAGAATTTAAATACTGGCATGGTTCCAAGTCGTTGATCCTATGGAGAAGAACCGGCAAGAAACTCCATGGATATAATCTTTTCATCACAGGTTGTAAATTCTCTAGATTCCTTATTGAATGCCTATTATTTTAAAAGTACTTACGACTAATATTTCTTGTTCTGAAAACTTACCAATCGCCCAATACCCGTTTCCGGATTGACGTTGATTTTTTGCATTTGCCTATATATATATACAAATAAACACATACCTGAGCGAAATGCATGTGTTGTGCCGCAGTGAACTGCACTTGTGGTCGCTGCACAACTTGCTGACTCATCACTTGCTGACCGGGATGGCCGAACTGTTGGGGTCGCTGTTGCTAAGAAAATCAATACCCAATTTTTATACTGAAAATGTTAAGTTCACCAGCACCAGTCAATGATTGAATTAGAAATAACCTAAATATTAAAATAAATAAAAATTGTTCAAATACCTGATGGTGTAGCTGAAGTCGCTGTGGCATGTTGGCGAACATTTGCGCAAACATTGGCCGCGGTGGCTTATCATCACCTTCCAGTTTCACTTCTGATTTTATAGCCTGCATTGCGTTCTGTAAGAGAACAAGCTAAAATATAATTTCATATCAGCCTTCACACAACAATTCACTATTAAACTTCTACATCTTGCCAGTGTCTGGGATTAAGAATATAGCACCACTCCATCAAATCCCGTGGATGTCGTAAAAGGCGACTAAGGAAATATAAATCAGAGCGATTACCAGCAGTGGAACAGTAGCTATATTATGCCCACCAGGCGGGTGCCTACTAATCGTGGTGAGTACTGGCAAACTCCCACTAAAATGAGGCCATAAAGTCAAAGTCAAATATTTTTAATTCAAATGTGACCAATTAATAGCACTTATGAAACGTCAGAATTTAAGTTGCACGGTTCTAATTAATTGATCCTATGGAGAAGAGCCAGCATCAAAGAGTATAATAACTATTTATAAGAAAAGAGAGCCCTCTCGAGTGAAAATGTTGTCCCTGTAGCAAAGCCACCATCTATCATTGGCGGCTCTAACTAATCTTTATATATGAATGTAGGTTGGTATATACTTATAGTGTACTAATGAATAAACATAAGACAACACATTCAAATTCTGCAAGTATTTTCATCATTGCTAATTAATATTATTGTATTTATATTTTTTATATATTATACACGAATAAAAGCAATGATAGGAAAATACTAACAGAATCTGAAAGTGGAATCAAACCAACCAAATGATGACAAGGGAACACTATTATAAACAAAATTGCTGTCATTAATAATTATATATTTATCTGTTGACAATTTTTCTTAAAATAAAATTGTGCAGCTTGCTTTGTCTTGTCATCCCCATCGAAAATGGTCACTCATAACAGAACACTCAACAATACTTAAATGAACAATGAATAATAACAAGATGGGGAAATGTAAATTTAGCAATCCGTGTTTAGCAACTAAATCTCCACAAGAACTCGGAAATGCACGGAATCGAAATTAATTTACACAATTATTTGAAATAACCGCAATAGTTGACAGTTGTACTCTGTGGTAATAAACAAGAAGGCTACGTTCCATTCATCAATCTTTATATGTACTCGGTCCTCTATACATTCAATATTGCAAAATTAAATCAGGCATATACATAGAAAAATTAAATATTAGAAAAATGATTAACAATTAAACAGAATGGTATGAAAATATGACGATTCAAACTCAAAAATAACTTGAAGAATTAAAATATTAGCGAAACCAAGTTTCTGCTATGCATGAAATGTAACGTCGAAAATACTAGCTTTCTCCTAGTGGCATCTAGTGTGTAAAATAAGACAATATGCGCCTGTTTTATCGACAATGTCTTAAAAATATGAATCCAACGCTGAGGGATGGCGTAACCTTCTTTGCAATTTAGCGTCTGAACTAAGATTCCCCCCCTTGGCCAGCATGAAACTCCATGGATGCTATTTTAAAATACCTGAGATTACAATATTGAACAAGATACTATTGTAATATAAGAACATATACACAAAATGTTCCAAACTTACACACTTAAACAATACATTGATGAAGAATAAATATAGCAGCTATACAGTACAAACAGCACTTATAATATATATTTGGTTACCAGGGAAGCCACATGTGCAGAATAGAGCTAGCGCCATATTATGTCGCTATCATCAACAGTCTTTAACCTTATAGTAGGCTTTTTATTTCATAATTGTGGTAATATATGGGGGATGCCTTGTTCAGTATTGGACATACTTGGGCTGATATTAAACCTCCACATATCCACATTTGACACATGTGCTGGTGTTTGTGTGTCCTTATTTACCAGACAAGTGGATGCTTCTGTCCATTCCCTTTGTATACAATTACTTAGCTTATTTTTACTATTAGTACATTTGAAGAGAAGTTGGCCATTTCTGCTGGCAATCACACAATATATGATTTGCACCTATGAAAAGTTTTGATTACTAATAATAGAATGTCATTTACATAATTCTCACCTTTGAAATTTTAGCTTAATTGGGACAACAATGCTTAAAATTATGAACATGTAATTTAATATTGTTATTTTTTATGTCAATTAGATAAATACTCGCCTGTAACGCCATCTGCTGGTTCGGTGTGAGACCCCTCTGTACACCCTCGTTGAACATCTGTTGCGGCGCGGGAGTAGCGGGCGATTCAATCTTGACCACAGGCTTTACATCCTCTATTTCAGATTTAACTGCAGGTTTATTGCCTTCTATATTTTTAACAGCCTTTTGTAGATCATTGTACATTTTGTTGTCATGCGCCTCGTTTTCATCCCTGCATTGAGATGGTAAATTACAATAAACCAGCCGAAGCTATGAGCTATGAAATTTTCTGCATCGTTATATTCAAAATATGATCGAAACGCAAAATCAAATCTTTAGTATGGTTGTCCCCACTCAAATAACCCCTTTTGTTCATCTTAAACCATTGACATATACCTATTTGTTTCAGAGTTTGAGACATAAATTTGAAGGGTACCTAGACACTGCGTTACCGGGTTTAACACCTTCCAAGGTTCACCGCAGAGCTCTCTTCATGCATGTAACTGACTCGCCGCAACCACTTTTGAGGTGCAGTGCTCAACCACATGAATCTGCACCCAGAGATGCTTTAAATAAGGCGGTATTTAAGTAATGTCAGGACTGTCGCAAGTCGCTATATGTTAGTTAGGTTTCGAGTATTGAAAAGACCACAAAAGTTCTCGTGTCGATTGATGTGGGGACACCCGTACGAGTATTGTTGATTAGCTCTGACGTAACTTGACCAACGAGTATCCAGTAAAACCAGCCACCTAAAGAAATATTATTATGATAGTGTACTCACTCTGGTTCCCTCTTCGCGTGTCTCTCGGGCATACCGTCATCAGCTAGCTCAAGCCCGTCCAGTATGTGCTCTGCGTCGTTGAGCGCGGCCAGCTCGGGGTCAGCGTACTCCAGGATGTTGAACTGTTCCCCTATCTCTGCGGTTAACGTCTCAAACAACTCCTCGTCGTCCTCGCCGCCTAACCCAGTTAGTATGTCACCAACCTTCGAACAATAGATGAGGTTAAATTTATTCTATAAAAACGATTGTTGTAAAATGTTGGCTAACTTCTCATTGGGTATAATGCTTGTTAAGGGAAAAGTGCAACCCTGTCGAGTTAGTTAATATTGGTATATGAAAACTTCGCAGTAATTCGGCTTTCAACTTTTTATCTGGCCCAAGTATACTGTTTTGTTTTGTGTTTTGGGGTGCAATGGACGTTTTTTGGCTGAAATGATGATCCGCCAGATTGACTATTAAATTCTCACAAACTAACAATCTACGCTTATTCATATATGTATAATACGCCGTATATGTGCACAGGCAGGGCTGTCCGCAGGGTTACATTTATGCAGGTAAGCCCTCACCCGTGACCAGTGAATAACTGTGCCCTGAGGTTATATATTTTACCTACTTTTCCCAGGAACTTGTAGACGTTCCTTCCGTCATCCGTCTAAGAAGAACTCTTTGACTTTGACTCTGCGTTTGATGCGTGGAATCTTTTTGCCAGTCGTCCAAGGTAAATTTCCTGATGAAGTTTTTAAACTATCGCGAACCACGATGTACGGTTACACCCACATACTTTAGTCTTCTCGTGACCACGGTTAATGCAACGTGGCCGAAACGTCGAGTTTAGTCAAATTAATGTTTTGGTTTATCTGTGCGTGACAAGTCCCGAAAGCACAGTCTAATATAAATTACCAATTGACCAATTTCATCTTATTTCTTCATCCTAGATGTTTAGTATGGATTGCACGTCAAAAGATGTGACCCTTCATGTTTTGGATACCTGTCAGTCAGTGCCATCCAGATCCGTATCAGAAATTATATGTAAGCTACATTAATACAATTTGTAATATATTTCAACTTATGTAAGGAAGTGAATTATAGACATAGCTCTACATTACCTCTCCGATATTAGACCCGTCTTGTTCAAGTTTGTCCATGTCTCCCATATCCATTTCGTCTGTACCGTGTTCTTGACCCGAAGCTTGTTTATTGTCGTTGTTAGGCGCTACAAAATATATTTACATCAAAAATCTATTCAGTTAAGAAGTTTCTTTCTTTCTGAAGGCAAAAAAAATGTAGGAAGTTGCGTATTTAAATCAATGCCAAGAAAGATACGGGCAAGGAATTAATATTATACAAATTACCAAATAATATACTCCACCCTAAAAACAAGTTGATAATGTCTTAAGTCAACTTGTAGAACGTACGTGGAGATAAATATTTTATCAATAAAAATGTGACAAATGACTCTTTACCATTATTTTGGATATTTTGCTTCTGTTCCACCATCTGTTGCGTACCGGGATTTGAGGCATTCTGCTGAAGTTGATTGTTGTCCGTCGTTACTGTACGTTGTTGCATAATTACTGAAACAAGTTACCAGAAGTATAATAAAAATAATGGTTCTAGGTGTTCGTGTCGGAAACTGAAAACGTGGTGGAGTAGAAAGAAAGAAAATCAATTTACTATTTGCACCTTATGGACACAACAAAAGTAGTTCAACAATACATACTTAAAAATGTCTTATATATTAGGTAAACAATTTGATAGAAGATTGACATAAATGATCATTTTCATTCTTGCCGATATTGGCAAGTGGAGCTTAAAAGCAGTGCAGCCAGTAATCCAAATTACCACAGAAAATTAAAATTAAAAAGTTAAATACTATTCTGCAACAGACCGATAAATCGAAACGATTTACGCAGTGAGCGTAAAAGAAAACAACAACTAATGGAAGTGTGTCCTGCGTGTGCAGAAAAATGTGTGTCGCTCAGCTTATTGTCGTTAGTGGCATAAATACCACCAATAACGCTGGTTTTCAGCGACGACCTTAGTGACGTAGTCAGGTCTCCTGGCGGTGAGGTATAATAAATATAATATAAAAATAGGCATTGCAAATTATTATAAGTTTTTCCATATATTATTATAATATTCGCTGGGAGGAATAAGATGTACGAGTACGAGTGTGAGTACTCACAGTGGTGGTCGGGGCGCGGGGCGCGCGCGCGCAGCGCCACGGGCAGCGGCTGGCGGAACGGCTGCCCCTCCGCCGGCCCGCTCGCCGCAGCCGCGCCCTCGTCTTTAGGGGCAATCGCATTGTTTTATTTTCTATTATTTCCATACAACTAACAAAACTATGTGATGAGCCGGAGGATGAGCACCAGCATCCTTCTTATAACTCAACTGCGATTGCCAACCCGTCTGCCAAGCGTGGCGATTATGGCAAAATGGCCCAATGAGCACACAACAGAAACCCATACCGGTCGTTCTGGCAATATTTGGGGGGAGGCTTCTATTAAGCAGCCGACGTTTTTTCGGTTGAAATGATGATGATGAAATAACAAACAATTAAAAGCGATAAATTTCCGTAAGCTCTTTTCAATTTGATAAACACATCAGCTTATAAACATCCACTGCTAAACATGTGTCTCCCAATGATCAGGCATAGAGAATATTGTCATAATAATTACGCTTCGTAAGCGAATTAGTGAATGCAGTAAGTCGTTATTAACATATATTATTGAAGAATGCTGCTTCTCTCGATATCAACACAAAGTCGCCTTGCAAGTGACTCATGTGTGGAGAGGTGGTCTACTCTTTGCATACAAAAACAATACTATACAAATATTTACATAGTTCTGCTTGTTATTCTAATTTATGATTCAGCAAGAACAGCCTTTTACACAAAGGCGGACCTAGAGGAGGGTCAGGGGGGCATTCCTCCCGCCGAACTTTGGTACGCAGTTGACCTTAGACTTAGTAGCACACAGAACTTTAAAAATCTTTACATAAAACCCCTCGAGATCCCTCTCAGATTAAAAACTTGGGTCCGCTCTTGCTTTTACAGTTCAGAATGAGCTGAGTATCACCGGGCAGATAACAAGAGCACTCACGTCCCGGCCACATCTTCTCGGGGTGCCGCTGCAGCAGGTCGCGCAGCTGGCGGTTGATGTCCTCGTTGTTGCCGTAGTGCAGCGGGAAGCGCTGCGCGGGGAAGGCGCTGCGCGGCGCCTCGGTGGGCGGCGCGGGCGGCGCGAGCGGGGCCGCCCCGCTCGGCGGCGAGCTGCCGTCGGGGGTGCGCAACCGCTGCATCGCTGCTTTCGGGTCAGACGTACGTGTCGGTTAGTGCGGGTCAACTATTGAAATATCAACTAGTAACACGGTTCTACCGTTATAAACCGCGACCATTTCTTAACCGACCTCACGACATGAAGCAAACTCCAGTGCAGTAGCAATTTAATGTACACGGTGACACTGACACGCGGAAATGCGGCATACATGCGCAGCAGTTTTACGATAGCCTAACACACGTCAAATTTCAGAAAGGCCTGTAGGGAATAACCGCGTCGTATGTAAATATTTGCCTAATATGTGCATAGTCACACGTTTATATATACATATATAAAGGATATCCACTGCTAAACAAAGACCTCCTTGAGGATCTCCACAATTGTGTAAATATTAAAGGTATTTGCCAACCCTCACTACGCTTAGCAGGTGGATTCGTGAGCGGATTATGGCTACTGCTCCACAGAAGAGACACTACTGCCGATCCGTCTAGAGTCGCTTCGATTTACAAAAGAAACAGTTATGTTAAAAAACCACAAGAAATGGCAATTGGGTTCAAAAAACAATATATGATTTATAACAAAATCATCAAATTCTCGTCTTTCAAATCAATAAGGGTAGTAATGATGGTTTAGTTCCCAAGAAAACTGCATCATTGAAGAATGGAAAAGCAATAATCTCTTCAAACAGACACCAAATATGTATCATAGTATCTTTTCGTACGCCAGTAAGGCCTTTAAAATCTATAAATCATTATTTGAGCGACCAGGATCCGCCGCTCGGCGGCCCACGCAGGGCACGCCTCGAGCGTGTGCTGTGCGGTGTCCTGGTCGCTATCACAATGGTGGCATTGTGCCGTGGCCTCGCGTCCTATCCTGTGCAGGTACGCACCGAAACAACCGTGCCCGGTGAGCACCCGTGTCAGGCGGTAGGTGACGCACTCGCTTCTTCTGAGCCAGGCTCCAAAGAGCGGCAAGGAGGCCTCGACGACGCGCTTGGTCGCAAATTGCATCCGCAGGCGGTGACGCCACTTTCCAAGTGCGCGTCGCCGAGCTAACCGCCTCAGCCTGTCCAACGCCCCTTGAGGCGCGTCTTCGGACGTTCTGGCGGAGGGACCGTATCTGATCGTAGACCCACGCATCCATCTCTGCCAGGATGTCGAAAGGCGGAAAACGCGCCAGAAGAGTTGCCGCCTCGTAGGACACTGTTTGGTAACCTCGTGCGATCCGGCCTGCAGGCCGTGAATTTTCGTTCTGCAGCGCTGGGACACATATCTGACCTGATTTTACTTTTGACCACTTTTTTTAATGGTCCGGTGTGAACACATACATTTGCTCCTCCCTCCTCCTCGATCCTCCTCCAGAGAAGGGGCGAGGGTTATGACTATGAGGGGACTCCTAACGCCTAAAATTATCTTCGGCACCGAAGAGGGACTTCAGGAACTCAAATAATCTCCCATCTAGAGCACACGGCGGCACGTGACCGCATGCACACCGCCGTCTTCCCAGAGGTCGCTCGGTATGAGCACGCAGATTCCCAAATATCAGTCGCGACTATCAAGGCAAGCCCAACGACTGTCCAGGGTGAGCCCCAGGTACTTCATGTACCGGCCCACCCTAATCTGGGCAACGCGTATCCACGAACTTGGGAGTTTCCCTGCTCCGCGGCAGTTTATGGAACCATAGCGCCTCGGTTCTGTGAGGCGCTATGGTTCTACATATTCCGTCTGTTGTGTACACACGGAATTTATTACCCGCTCTAGTTTTCTTAGAGAGACAACTCTCAATCTGTTTATGAATATGCCGTAATTTTCAATAAGAATCGCGTCACAAAAGTTTATATTACACGATATGTCATGTATGTGATTAAGACATATTTAAATTATTGTGCCCACATTGCTGAATAGTGAAAGTAATTTAATGTGAATTGACACCTTTGTTTAAAGTTACCTTGCATTCTCTGATCATGTATGATCTGCTGCTGCTGCTGCGTCTGCTGCTGCCGTTGCTGCTGCAGATTCTTCCACTGCCTCTCCTGTTCAGCCTCTCGGGCGCTGCGCTGTTGGTTGCAGGCGCGCTCTTGCTCCTACGTCACACGGCGCAACGTTAACATGACACAACATGTAAGTACACATCGCTCGACTTGTCATTGTATAAGGACAACGTTTCTTAAAATGTATCACTGCTAGAACTTACGATCACATTTGAGGATTATACGATCGAGATACTTGCAAGTTACTTTGCACAACTTAAATATGTCGTCTAAGGCCTAAGGTCTCAGTCATTCCGCACAAATGCGGGTCCAAATCCTCATCAATAAAATAAAGAAAGTAAAATGACGCACTACGAAAATGAAGATACAGAACGCACAGCAGTGATTTTATTGAAATCGACCCAGTTATGAATGATCTCGGTAATCTTTGTGTGTTCTGCACTTCGAGCGCCTTTCAGTGCGATAAGTTTATTAAATATGTGAAACAACGCACGCAGTCCAAATCCATATGAAACGCATCATCCAATTCCTTCTGCATGGCACCATCGCGCCAAACTGCGCTCGGTGTGTGAAGCTCCTAAGAGATAATATTAAATATTAATTTTAATATTTTCGTCGAACCACTAAATATTAGATTAATTGCAACCTATACAATGACAATCAGTTCCGTGTACTTGTTGTCGAATATTACATGCTGAAACTACGCAGGCAATTATACTATAATTCTAACTATCCTATAAAAATATACATAGCTTCAGAGATTAACTTGAGAATGTATAAATCAAATGAAATATATTTAGATCACTAGAAGATTATCAACAGTCATTTAAAAACCAATGTCATTTTAAAACAGATCAAGATATAATATTTTCTCCATATGTGTGAATGTATCACGGCTTATCACATCGGCATTAAAACATCCACTATTGAATAATGGTATCCTTATATCTATATATAATATATAAGACTGTTATAATTATCGGTGACAATACATCTCTACTAATGAGTTGTAAGGCGTCTAAAGTGCCAGTTGTAAAAGTAAAAGTATGAATCATCTTACAGCATGGCAGTCAGCCAGTGAGTCTGTCTGTGAGTCCGTCAGTGAGTCAGTCCGTCAGTTAACCAGTCAGTAAGCCCATCAGTGACTCAGTGATTTGACGTCGGAATTTGGAAAAAGATAATGCATGTGATGACGAGATTTATTTATGTGAAGTTGAATAACTTTTTAGGGCTGTTTACATATCTATTAGTACTGAATTCTTCAAAATATTCATGCTTATGTTAATAATAATTATGCCGAACTGTGAGATGCATAGTTAATATACATTAAGTTTAATATTAAAAACGGAGCTTGAAAGATATCAACATAATGGATAGTAAGTTATGATATCATAATGTTATGTTACTTCATGTTAATACTTTTACTATACAAAATACCAATAATAAAATATAAGATTGCTACCTATCTAATAATAAACGATAGGTACAGATACTTATAATAAATTTATCCATAAAGAAAACCAAATCCTAGTGTAAACTAGTTGCATAGTATGGAGTTTAATAGTTACAATTTAACATCTATACCTGTAAACTTACAAACTACATCACAAAGCTTTATACAAGAGCGAAACGACGCAAATAAATTGTGAACTACATCGAACTGTGTTAGAATTGTTAGCACACCACAACCAGCCACCAACAGCGTCCAATGTTATAGCCAACACTACCAAGGCAAAGCGAAAATAATAAAATCAACATTACGGAAACAGGGGACTCGAGTCCGGGAGGCGTTTCGGGAATCGTAGGGAGGGTAACGGTCTCGTATAAAATAAGCTAAAAGAAAATTAATAAAATAATCACACAGCGTACAACGCTTTTAAACAGCCAGAAATATTGTTGGGTGATGACATGAATTATTAAGGTAAAAATCTGAGGATGTGCTTAGGATCGCGAGGTGCGACGTCGCGCGATCACCCAACAAATCGAAACGTGTCTCGCATATACACACGCGCAGTATTGTTAGCGTGTTCGTGTATCGGTTAATGTTATAGTTGTGTATGAGCGTATACGTAGAGGCTCGAGTGGCTATTGTTGTTTGCACTTCCATAGGACAATCTTATGATGTCTTTACGGTTCAAATTAATTTGATTAATTCGGAAAGTCAAACGTGTGTGTTACGGAATCACCATATGCTCTATATGAGCTGTCAGTCAGTGTGAGGTGTGGGGCGTGTGGTGAGCGGTGTGTATATGCGAGGGTGCGCGAGTCGCGTGCGCGGTACCGTGTGTCGCGGGTGCGCGTGCGCGAGGCGCGGCAGCGTGCGCATGATCTCGGAGGGGGTGAGCACGCGGATGTGCGCGTCGGCCTCCAGGAGCCCGCCCGCCGTGACCGTGACGTTGGGCGCGCGCACCCCGCCGGAGGCCGCGGCCGCGCAGGCCGGCGGCGCCGCGGGTGCGGCGGGTGCTGCGGGCGCGGGGGGCGCGGGCGGCGCGGGGCTGGGCGCGCGCACGGCCGCGCCGCCGCCGTCCGCCTCGCTGGTGCCGCTGCTCGAGCTCTGTCGCGCCCCAACCACTTCTTAGTAACAATTCGACCGTCCCGGGCGAGATCTCGTGGTCGCACGCTTCCGGCGAGTCGCTCCCGGGGCGGACGTCGACCCGGCTGGGCCTCGGCGGTCGACGCTCGCTTTGGCGCCTTAGCGCAATCGATCAATAGTCGGACGTCGATCGATAATGTTTCCGACTACGCAGAGCGTTCGGGACCCTTAACCCTACCCTCGCGTGCAAAATTGTGATGATATTTTAGAAAGTGTATTAGCGACTGTAAGACATGAACCATCATAACATAAGATGATGGAGGCCCTGAACCAACATGGCAAATTTACTGTTGCGTGCAAAATCACATCTGGCTCGTACGAAAACATGTGTGAATAACTAAATCTTAACATGTATACATAAACCCGTATACATGTCCCATGAAGTTTGTGATACAATATCAGTCAAGATACATAATTATGCTAGCACTAAAAGAATTAATTGTGTTTTCAATAATATTATTTATACAGTAAAAATGACTACCCCAAACACGTTAATACAATGTAAACCAGCTAAAATATAATGACAAGTACTGTAGATCCTCTCACTTCATGTTCAATTGCTGCTACTAGTAAGGACTAATTTAACATTCTTTAAACAGAAACAAAAACGTAAAAAATGTGCTACGTGTATCCCCTAAGGCCGCGTTATTTACCATTATTGACACAAGCGACAGAATCTACAGCAATCCTAGTATTAACAACAGATGGTAACACACTCTACAATAGTCGTGAGATAGAAAAGCTACTGTAGATGTATCAATAACTTCAGAACTGTTTTCAACGCATAGATAGATACTCAAGGTTCCGAGCAGGGCGTTCTAGCAACCTGTAGTGTGAATGACACACAGTATAAACACGGTGGTAAGTGAGTTGGGTTAGCACACACCACATCTAGTGACACACAAGCGTACATACCTGCTGTGCTTTCTTCATGCGGATGGCGCTCCGGTTGTCTCTGGCGCGTTGTAAGTAGGGTGCTTTTTGATCGGACGGCAAAGCGCGCCATTTCTTCAGTATCTGTTTACATCGGTCAACCCAGTTGGGGAACTCGGTCTTCCATTCCGGATGGTTGGTATTGGCGTAAAGGACTGCCGATATTGTTGCCGCTGACCCGAGACCTAAATAATGCGTGATAAAATATTCTTAGGATGAAAATACTTTCTCATTTTTTTATTGACAGGTAGAAAAATATAGAATCAAGATTCGATTACTGTTGGCTCAGTCTGTACTGTACTGCACTGCAGTAGCCATGCCGAATCTCATTCATTGGCTATACAGGCTGCCTAGGCGTTCGGTGAACCTTCCAAAAACCGACCTGTATAATTACTATACTTAGATTTTAATACGTAAAATGAACATGATATAACTTAAAAGTACGTACTCTCATCAGCGCGCATCTTGTCCGCGCTGCGCTGATTGTAGGAGGGCGGCGGCCCCTGCGCAGTGTCTTGCCATGCCGCGTTACCGCTGCCGTTCTCCGAAAATAATGGGCTCATCGCGCTGTTACTGCTGCACAACCGATAAATACACAGTTTATGCTATTTCTATATCAACTTTCATGTAAGTTCATTTGTTTCGATTTAAGTTGCTAGGCAATAATATTTAATATTATCACTGAGTTACAGTACAATTCGAATTCGAGTGAGAACTTCTCAGAGAAGTCCCAATCTAGTAGGGCATCGTTAATCAATTTCACATAAATATAGTGACAGGTTAGGTACAGAGCTTCAAGCCGAACCTCAAGCCGCTCCTAGTGTGTAGTCTCGAGCAGCTCTAATTTTTAGTGACCACATTTTTATAATTACTTGTCATGTAATATTATTTATTAAAGTAGCTCCATCTCCTCCCATGGAGGTCGTTAAAGGCGACTAAGGGATTCTAAACCCGAGGGATGGGATAGCAGCGTCTCTTCTGTAGAACAGTAGCCATACTGCGCTCATCAACCCGTCTGCCAAGCGTGGTGAGTATTGGCAAATACCCCCCAAAATGATGACACAGTTGTGAAAATCTATGGGGAGGCCTTTGTTCAGCAGTAGACGTCTTTTGGCTGATATGATTATGAAAGTGGCTCGAGGCTTTGCTTGAATCTCCGGTAATCTGTAAGCAACATTAGAAATGGCCAGTCAACTTTGGTAAAATATATTTTAAGGAGGAATCTATCACTTTGTTAAACTATACCAAATCTATGTTTAAGAATTTAGATAAAGTGAACCAACCTGCTGCCACCAAACTCTGGATAAGGCGAGGTATATTCCATGGGGCTTTGAAGCTGCTGTCGTTGTTGCGAGTACGGCGTGCTCGCCATGGAATTCACGTATGATACGGACGACTCTTGCGATTCCTGATTATTTTATAATATACCATTACATGTCGTTATTGTTATTGCAGCAAAATCTAAGGGATATGTACCAAATATATATTTAGTAGGGACGGAACGTGGTGTTTATATGATAAGCAACCGAGCAACCGCCTAACCGATGGTGAGCAGCAACCGAACCCCTGGACATCAATCAGCGACCGCACCCCTGGACATCAGCAACTGAGTGATTGTCGACGTGTTGTCAACCTAAAGCTTAAATTAGAATGCCTCGTGCTCCAGTAAATTTATAGCTGCTCCGAACCTTCACACACAACACAACTATGTTTACACTTAATGGTATGGTGGGTCAAATAGGTAGAACTGTAGACTGCCACAGTCGTGCCCTTGGCATAGACCTCTGCTGCAGGCATACAGCTATTGAGACCTCATAACTGCTAACGTAGACTAACGGTCTAATGACATGACTGCGACAATAGCGGTCCCTTCATATCATGTCAGCAACCACTACAGATCACCAACTCAAACGTGATAAAAGGGATGCGGGTAATGTTTGAATTTTGGCCTAAACCAGGTTCATCATCATTTCGGCCGAATGAAGTCCACTGCTGGACACAGGCCACCCCCAAAGATCACCACAACGACCAATATGAGTGTGTTGTGGGCTCATTGGGGGGTCTTTACCATAATCGCCACGCTTGGCAAACGGGTTGGCGATCGCAGTTGAGTTGTTAAAGTACTCGAAGGACGCTGCTGCCCATCCTCCGGCTAATCCGTCACTCGACTTTAACGACATGGACATGGGTCCTCCCGTGGGTGTCTGTGGTGGTATTCTGAGCCGGCATCACACAGCATATATAAACCTGGCTAATAAACATTAATGTAACCATTAAGTCACACGTAAGGTATATGTAAGTACATATTTTGTAGCTACTGATAGTCTTTTGCATTTTATATGAAAGAGAAAGCACTGATTTGAACGTATTAAGTATGTGTTCAATTTGTAGTTTTAATCCGCTATTCAAGAGAGGTACGTACAGTTATGATTTGAGGACTCGTGAACGAAGATTTACGCCATGTGAAAGGTATAAAATGTGTTCAGCGATGGAAAGCTAAAATAATTTCGTTTTTGTTTTATCTATTTCGCGCCACGCCAGGTAGGTGGCGGACATGTTGTATTTTAGTAGCCATGGACCGTTACAGGGGACGGTAGCGCGCATTTTGCGTAATTCTGTGCAGTCATCCTGCGACCACGAATGCTACAAAGTATTCGAAACGTCAGGAAAATCAAAAATCTAAAATATACGCGATAGACCACCATCCACCACCCCATCTCTTCCCGTGGGTGTCGTAAAAGTCGACTAAGGGATTAGCCGGAGGATGGGCAGCAGCGTCCTTCGAGTACATTAACAAATCAACTGCGATCGCCAACCCGTCTGCCAAGCGTGGCGATTATGGCAAAACCCCCCCCAATGAGCCCACAACACACTCATGTCGGTCGTTGTGGTGATCTTTGGGGGAGGCCTGTGTCCAGCAGTGGACTTCATTCGGCCGAAATGATGAAGTGTTTTATTATAATGTGTAATAATCGCGAAAATCTAAGACATTACTAAATCCATAATATACAAATTTTATTAGATTTTTTTGTTATTAGTTTAGATTAGCTTTACTTTAGATTCTAAGCTGCAGTGGCCAAACAAATATAAATTGTCTAAAAGGCTTAGCTCTGCAGCATACAGGGTAATGAAAATTCGTTATTAATTATCAGATATAAAAACAACCCGATTAGTATATTTTGGTTACTTTAATAGTGTAATGTCTTACGGTGTTCTGTTGTACGGTGGTTTTTTTTTACATAAAAATATCTCTTTATTTCCAAAAAATTTGCATTAATTTACATTTATTAAATTTTATTTTAATTATCATGTATCATTTCTTAAAATGGATTTAATTAATTCAATAATGACTTTTTTTTTTTTTTAAACGGTGCCCCACACTAGTATTTCTCCTGTGTGGTGGGTGCGTTTACAGACACACAATACACCCAGACCCGGAACAACTACCTGCAGATCATACAAATATTTGTTCCGTGCCGGAATCGAATCCACGACGCAGCAGTCGACTGTATCAGTCATTATTCTATATTTGTTTTGATATTAATTATTTGTATTTAATGTTTATTTTTATATTCATTTTATAGGTACATTTAAATTATATATTTTTTTTTTAGACACTACGATATTCGATGAAAATACAAAAACATAAAAGTAATGGATGCACATATTTAGAATGTAACCCTAACAACTTTTAATTGTAAAAACGTCATGCGGTCAGCTGATTGCGTACGTAGATTATGAACTGTTGCTGACCTTATGCTTGTTTGCGATATTAATCGTATTATTGTAACTCAAACTTAAATTTTCTTATTGTATTTGTATTATTTCATATGGGTGTACTTGCCTGAAATAAATGTTTATTATTATTATTATTTAAATTTTATACAGTATAATAATCGTATTAAAAATCGTATTAAATATGATATAATTTTTTTAATGCATGTATAATAATTTACTCTTTTATTATTGTGAATGTTAGGATTATGTAGCCACTAGTTTAATAAACTTGCTTGGCAGTATGAGCCTATCATGCTCACTAGAATGTCTTGTTGAGGGTAGTGTTGTGTGTTGGGTGGTTAAGTTCCCTGCGTTATGGTTGAGCTGAGCTATGCTGATGATGCATGCATTGTGCTCGTGAACGGGTGCCCCGCGGGGAGTGGGGAGCGTTGGGACTGGTCGGCTTACAACTGCTATAGCAATCTAATTGTAAGACAATTAATCCCACACATAGGCATGCATTATCCTCACATAGCTTCTTTTTAAGATTCTATTGTATTAAGTAAAATACTGTAATACTTTCATATATTATTTCAAATAGTATATCTATGGAGTTTCTTGCTGGTTCTTCTCCATAGGACCAACGACTTGGAATCGTGCAAATATTTAAATTCTGACTATTCGTGACTAAGTGTCAGCAAATGGTCTACATAAATATAAAAAGAAGACTTTTGTCTTTGACTTTAAGACAAAATATCACATTTAGAACTTACAACAAACATTTGTCCTATTGTTATTAATTTATTTGTCTTGGACCAATTACAATAATTAAAAGTAGAAGATATAATACAAGATAAATTTGTTAAAAATGCCAAGTATTCACACTCATAATAAAAATATGATTTGCGTAAGCCTCGAAATTATAATCTCTGTTACACGAATTCTCAATTAGTCTCAATCAAGTTAACATTATTTTACAAACCTGTGAGTCATCAGTAAGCACTCCCTTGAATATTTCATCTACGTCGTTGCTATCCATATCGGGTAGGCCATCCCGCACCATCGCGTCCAGGTTCACACCCAGCAATGACAGATCATCTTTGGGAGATATTGTTGATGCTTGCGATGATCCACCGGTTTCTGGAAGAAACATTATAATATATATTTTTTTAAATATAAATAGTTAAGTTGCTAGAAAAATAAAAAAATATCGAAAGTATTCTAATATTTTTTTCGGGACATCGCTTGATATTTAAATAATGATTGTGATAAGAACTTATATAATTGTGTTTTACTAACAAAAATAAACTATTTAAGCTCACCACTGCTGATCGTCTCAGTCTTGGTACTATGCACAGTAGGTATACTCTCAGTGGCGACGGTCGGCGGCGGTTCGGCCTCCGAGGACTGCGGGCCGAGGATCGCGTTCTTTAGCGCAGTAGAGTCCTCAGTGTGCTTCAGCTGACCATCGTCCATCTCAATCTTTATCTTCACGGACCCATCCGAGTTGGTTGTATTTGACGCGTCGTCCTTTTCGTCTTTTGGTTTCATCGAATTTAAGATGTCTACTTCATCCTGTATTACGGAAACTTAAGGCTATTACATGAATACATAGTCTATTTTACTTAAATCTTTTGAAAGTATAGATCATTTGTGTTGAGAAATTACATCAAAGTGGTAAATCTCAAAAAAAAATTGCTGTCTAAGAACATTTGTAATCGGTCTGTAGTAGGGATGCTCGATATATATCGACATGGAATATATCGTATGTTTAGTACACAGATTGTCGATTATAATAGACATATCGCGAACATTGATAACTGTACAGTAAATCGATTTATTGAGCCAGTTCAATGAGAAAATCTTGCATGGTATTTTTTCATTATTCGCGAAATCAAGAATGGCCAGCAGCGATGTTTCAGTAAAAATTACCAACATAAAAGACTCTAAATTAAATAAATATAAAGGTTTCATCACTTTATTAGCCAAAAGACGTCCACTCCAGAACAAAGAATGTGATACATCAAAGGGTAATGCACACTTGATAATGAGGTTATGGCCAAGTGGCGTCCATGAATGAAACATATTGTAGGCGTTAGGGTAGATATCATAGATAAGAAACAACCGCATTTTTACATAGGACTTGATCAGATTTTTATATACAATTACAATCATAAAAAACTACAATTATTTTTGTTTCCATGAACGACTGTACTGAATTAATTAATCAATTACTTGTAGTGGCGCCATCGATTGCTGAATTATAAACGCAAAGTAGTGGAGGATAAATCTTAAATCGCATGCGTACACAACAACAAACAATATGATGAAATCTGAACGTCAACGTCCATTATCGACATAAGATCGATTTGTAGGACAATTGATATTTTTGTGCCTTAAAATCGATATTTTTAATAAACAGGAAGTATTTGATCGGTTCAATAGATTGATTTTGGACGTCCGATTGAACCGTCAACTCCAAACATATTAGCTTACTTTTACTTGATAAAGAACATGATTGTAACAAAAGCGTAACAGGATTAAGAAATAAGATTTTCTAGCAGATCATTTTTGGCACCCTTTGTTTGTGTATCGATTATCATTCCGGCCGAATAATCATAGGATTGGCATTGCTACAATGTCAAAATTGCCATTACGGGAAAATATAATGAATAATTGATCTGAATGAGTGTCTGTTAAATGTCTGATTTTAACCCTGGAGTGTTATGCACAAAAATGGTTCAGCAATATTTAAGTTATTTTTTTGTATTTACCATATTGATGGACGAAACATGGTCAAGAATGGGCATTTGCTTGTGATTTTAAATTACCCAATCTGCATTACTTTTGTCTACCTTGAAAAATATAAAATACCAAATGAAATAATTAATTAATAGGTAACAAAATTAGGTCGAATCAACACAACTATTCTTTAGATGTGTCGTATAACATCGATTTTATGATAATATAATATATCACATAGAAAAACATCGATATTTTTTCAAATGCACATACCTGCACTGCAGTTCTTATCAAGTAAAAGTATTCAAAAGGAATCTTCGTTCGTTCATTTTAATGTTTTGATTAATGCCAACAGTACACGATGCTGACTTGTTCAAACTAATCTTCTAGGAAATCTTACCGTGTTGAGAGTGATGACGACAGAAGAGTCGTGATCATTGAAGGTAGTTAACGCAGTGATCACATCTTCTCCATCGCTGTCGGAATTGTCGAGCTCCCACTTGAATTCGCGTAGCTCACGGTACCCTTCGGGTGTGGCGGGCCGTAGCGTGCCGCCCGGACTCTCCGCAGGGTTAGCTGCATTTAAATACACAAATACTTTAGGCCTATTGCCCACGTACGCGCAATTTCTACCTATACACCCTGACGTCCGTAAACATATATTTTCAGTGAGATGTCATAATGTTATCTAATTGATGGTTACGCGGGCAAGGCTCTGTACGCACTCACGATAGCGATGCAGCCTAGCCGTTGAGAAAAGTACGCAAAAAATGTAAAATTGAATTTATCAAAGCTATAAAATCATGAACAGTAATTGAGTTTTAACAGGAATGTATATTTGTTTTAAGATGAATTTCATTAACTACAAACATAATTGGTCATATTTCGAGTGACTACAGACGATTCTAGTTCATGTAAAAACTTGAAACTAGTGCCGCATCCGTGACCCGTTATCTATATATAGATTCAGCCCTAGTTTCTAGTAAAAAACATCTGGACTGTTTCACGGGTTTATTCTTTAGTGTTGATCATAAGAACCAAACCTAAAAGAATTCTACTGAATTTCCATAAAAAATGCATTGTTGACTAACAAACTGAGTCTTATGCAAATGCTGTATGCTTACCAGTAGATGTGACAGCAGCTTTAGTTGGCTCTAATAGGTCCTTGCCAAAGAATGCTTCTTGCATGTAGGACGGGAATTGCTCCATTAACTTAGAGCGCGGCTTACGACGTGGCTTGCGCTTGTTGCTGGGCGATTCTGTATAAACATAAATCAATATTAAATTAAAATTTACCTTTTGATCACATTGATAAGTGTTGTGTTCTCTGTATAATCGTCTTCTTTGGACACATTCAATAGTAGACATCTATCATTCAGATGGGCCATAATTCACAAGTCATAGCCAAGACTACTATAAGAACAAGATTAATCTTAGTGAGTTGTAGTTTAAAGTTCCACCTGACACATTCAAATTTGACGTTTGACTGCACGGTTGGTGCAGTGGCTGATACAGTCGACTGCTGCGCTCCGGGTCGCGGGTTCGATTCCCGCACGGAACAAATATTTGTATGGTCTGTGACCATGTGTAATAAGAGGGCCTGTATTAATTTAAGCTGAGTGAAAATATTGTATCCTTTAATTGTCGACTTAACATTATTAACAATTATTCAGTGACATTATCAGTCAATTTAATTTAATATAACTGGTCATTAACATAATTATTATTAAGTCTTAGGAATTAGCAAATATTAATGTCATTGAATTGTGTTTCTATTTTATTATCTAATGTATCAATTGTTATCCATGTATTTTTTCTGTAATTCAAACACGATGCACATTGTTTATGAACGAATGAAACAAAACTGTTTTACGTGGAGTTACACACATATCAAACTTTCTATACAAACATTTTTAAATATTTAAATAAAATGCAGAAGTATATATTTTAATCGCATATATTGTAATTATGTGGGCCACAGGCCACACCGAGGCGACTCACGGGCCACTGGTTGCCGACCGCTGCCTTACACCAGCATATGTCTTAAGGCATAGGAGACAACTTGAGGAATCTACACTTGTAAAACGTACGATAAGAATTGCATTTTTTGTTGTCTGGCTTTTAATCGGGGCCAATGCAGATGTTCCCTTACTCATCAGACTCGTGATTGCATAATTATAAACTACAACTGTTTCGTTAACTTGGTAACCCAAAACCTATTTCTATTTTATTCCTATCTTACCTCCAGAAGCCTGGGTGCCATCTCCTTCCTTCTCATCTTCAGCCTGCGCCTTGGCTGTCGTCTGTCTTTGTCTAACAACGAACCCTCCAATGCCAAGCTTATTCAGGTTCCTCTGTCTCTTTCTGCGTAAAACTGTGAGGCCTGAATCTGTTGTGTAAATGGTGAAGCCTTCCGGAGGGGGCCCGTCGTTAGAGATATTCCATAGTATGCCTTCTTTGAAATTCGTATTGGGTACACCTGTATGACCAAAAGTTACATAGTAGTATCTTTCGAGCATTGATGACCCAACCATGGTAAAAAAAAGGTTGAGCCTGTACAATGATCTGTTGCTTTCTGTCCAGTTCTAAATTAAGGTGAAGTTACATGGAACGGACTTCTTAACTGTGAGCTTTAATTATGTTTAAATAACTGTACTGTGAATTTTCGATAGCCAAATATTGCATAGGTGTTATTTTTGTTTTTATACTAAGAATATAAATAACACTTCGTCAGGTCTAACTCTGTTCAGTTCGGTTTCTCTGTAAATACGAAGATGTGTGAAACTCACCAGGTTCATCTTTAACTTCGGCCGTGCTGTCTGGCTTGGAGTCGTCGCCCATCTCGACGTCAGCATTCTGAACCACTGTTTCAATAGATGCCATTATTTCTAATCCACAATGCCAGCGTCGAACATACAAAAACTCATGTTAGATACACATCTTGCATGTACTAAGTAAATAAATAATATTTGAAATTACATATATACATACAGCAATATTAAGCATAGACGACTAGATATACTAGATAGACTAGATATGATATAGAAAAATGAATATAGATACTGTTTATAATGTTGGGAAACAGCACATAGTGAGCAGGTGCAGACTTCTACAATATATGTATACAATATATAATATGCTTGTATGGATAGTAAGCATTGTATGGTAATTTTCTAATATAAGCAAATACGTCTACCAAGTAACACATACACATCAAAACCATGCAAAACGACGAAAAACCATGCAAAGCCTGCATGCATATGCACAAATCAAATAGTAACAACAACGATCCATAATCACCTGCGTCTTTCTCAGTGTTGTCGTTCTTGAAGCGGCGCTTGCGCCTGGTGTGCGTGATGCCCATCTCGGCCTCCAGCTGCTTCATGTGGTGCGCGCCGCGCTGCGACAGGCACACGTCGTCCACGTAGTACTCGCCGGCCAGCCCCAGCGACTGCGGCGTGGGCCGCGGCGCCGCGCGCGCCACCCCCGCGCCCCCCGCCGCCCCCGGGACCCCCGCGCCCCCCGCCGCCGCGGGCACACCTTCCAGCGCGCGCGCCAAGTGAGCTGGCGGTAGCTCGCGCCCTCGGCATAGCACGCATTTGTATCTGCCGATGCCATTAAAATCACTGTTTGTTCTGCATTCTCGCTGACAAAGCGGGCAAGCGGACATGAACGGCGCAGGTTAATTAACAGGTTCAAAAGAGCAGGAGTGTTTGGCTAACATCTTATTTCTTTTCTTTTCTTTTTTAAAAACGTTGCCCCACACTAGGATTTCTCCTGTGTCGTGGGTGCGTTTACAGACAGAAATTCCACAAACAATACACCCAGACCCGAAACAACTACCTGCAGATCATACAAATATTTGTTCCGTGCGGGAATCGAACCCGCGACCCAGTGCGCAGCAGCCGACTGTATCAGCCACTGCACCAATCTTATGTTGCTTGTGCTGTGTATAAAAACATTTACGTAAATGTTCTGGTATTTTCTTAATGGGGGTATGTGTCTAGGTCGCTGCAAGTCTCAATGGTAAGCAAAATCGCTATGTCGCCCGCGTCATATCCCATATGACCGCTCATTGAAGTCATCATTGAAATACTCATCTTAAGCCGAAGACGTTTACGGGCTGGTGTATGAATTTGTAAGGTATAAAGAAATGGCAATCATTGAACGACAGCCGGTGTCTCGCATAGGATACACAAATGTTATGACAATACACAAATTATATGTATCTGTATCTGTGCCAATATCATTTGTACCATATATTATCACTACGTTTGCTCATTACTCTGTGAAATATCCCAGGGGTGCAATTCTCTAAGCTCAAACATCCATACATCATTGAATACAGAATTGAAATAATGGTGATAACCCAATTTGGTGTTTGCTAAGACTGGTCCTCATGGCTTACCTTCTGCAACATGTCCTTGAATAGCTTCAATCATGTCTTAGCGAATACCGAATTGCTTTTACACCTTTATTTTAATTCCGTATTCAAGGATGTATGGATGTTGGAGCTTAAAGGAATTGCAGCCCAGGAGCCAACAGAACCAACATGAGTAGAGAAATATTTTATAGATTATTTTGACCAGTATAACATAGTATGCATACAATACTTCCTTTGTATGTAGGCATAGGCTACCCTCCTGTCCCACATATTTTAAAAAGCAACCCAGTTGTAGAATGCATTAGTACAGTTTGCTGTGCCCACCAAGTGTCGTTATATAATGTTCCCTCACGACCTTCTATTGTGATTGTCTGCGAGGAGGCCCATTTTGAGCAGAAGAGCGTTATGGACTGATATGACACTTACCCAGCGCGACAACACACTTCAGCGTCATTCTCGCTACGTATAGAATCACAGGTCGCGTGTAACCAGCGCCGGCACCCTTCACACTGTATTATCAGCTCGCCATCCGAGTAGGGCTCTGAGCACACGCAGCACATCACCAGAGACGCGCAAGGGGCACATTCTGTGGGAATTTCAATAAAAATAAAAATAAAATATAACAAGTGTTTTGTTGGGGTCACATACGTACATCGCGATGATATTTATTTATTTATTTAATGTACACCATGTAACAAAAACAAGGAAAAGATATATAAACAATGGGCGGTCTTATCGCATACAGCGATATGTTCCAGACAGCCTTTGGATGGATTTGGAAAATAAGAAACAAATAACGAGCAGTCTAGGTAGGTGTACATGTACAAAGTAGGGCTATATTGTTCATTATACATATATAATTATTAAAATACATACTAGTACAATAAAAATAAATAAATGCTATATACAAATAAATATTGTATGTGTATATAAATCGTAAATACGAATAATGAAGAATGAATAAGGAATAACAAGTTAATGTGACAAATAATATTCTTTCACTAACTTTTTAAAAACAGGCAGAGATTGTGCACGTCTCAGGAAGTGGTAATGCATTCCACAATCGAACAGCTTGAGTGGTGAACGATTTATTGACGAAATTTGTTGAATGCATACGGATTTTTAATGTCAAATTCTCTGATGATCTCAAGAACTTAGAATGTGTATCACTCAGGCACTCAAAACGTTATTTAAGGTAAAAGGGGGTAGAAGGGTAGAAGAGTACATTGTATAGTAGTGAAAGAATATGCGTATTCCGGCGAAGGCGAATAGGTAGCCATTTGAGCTTAGTACGAAATTCAGAAACATGATCATATTTGCGTAGTCCAAATATAAATCATATACAAAGGTTTTGAAGACGCTCAAGTTTATCAAACTGGCTCTCGCGAGATAGCTAGCATCAGCATAGTCGAGGATTGGAAGGAGGAGAGATTGTGCTAGCGCAATTTTAGTGATAATAGGGAGGAAATTTCAGAGCCGTCTCAGGGATCCCGCCGAAGCAAACATCTTACGACTGACTTCCTGTAGTTGTACAGTCCACGAAAGTGTTCTGTCTAAATAAATCCCCAAGTTCTTTACTTTTTCACTCATAGGAATGGTAATACCATCAAAAATAACCTGGGAAAGCAAAGACCAGTCTATTCTAGAAACCATTCGTGGACTACCGATGACAGTTACCTGTGTTTTTTTAGGGTTCACCTTAAGTCCAAACTTTATGCTCCAGTCACCTATTCGGGCAAGGTCCTGATGGATAATATCTATGCCTTCAGATAACTTCTCAAGAGGAGCTTGGCTATAAATTTGAAGATCATCTGCATACAGAACAAGGAGGACAGGAAGAAGTAAGTTGATGAGAGATGGAATTTATAAATATTGCGTAAAAGTAATGGAGATAAAACGCCACCCTGAGGTACGCCAGCAGTAGTATTGCACCAAGAAGAAAAGGCATCATTGATGCAAATACGCTGTCGACGACCAAGCAGGTAACTATGAAACCAATCAATCGCTGATGGAGATATGTTAAAAGAGCAAAGTTTGCCAAGCAAAATATCGAAAGCAATGGTATTAACCTTGGTATTGACCTTATATCATCCGTAATATTAACGAGAGCCGTGGTAGTGCTGTGACCGCGGCGGAACCCAGATTGAAAAGGATTAAGGAGATTATGTTTGGAGAGGTATAAGTTAAGTTGATTATGGACAAGTTTTTCAAGAACTTTGGATAGGAAAGGTAATACGGATATTGGACGATAATCAGAAAACGATGAAGGACTTGTCTTCAGTTTAAGGGGAATCATAATCATCATATCAGCCACAGGAAGTCCACTGCTAAACAACTGCCTCCTCCTCAGATTTCCACAACGAGCGGTCACATGCCGCTCTTATCCAACGACTCCCAGCGACCCTCACCAGGTCGTCTGTCTACCTCGTTGGAGGTCGTCCCACGCTGCGTTTTCCGGTGCGCGGTCTCCATTCGAGAACCTTTTTGCCCCAACGGTCATCAGTTCTACGAGCAATGTGCCCCGCCCGAAGCGGCTATATTTTATGGCGGCAAATAATTAAGAGTTACATTTTGGGCATTAAAACAATGTATCGCCATATCTTAATCCGTGTGGTGTCCGGAATCCGTGTGGTGTCCGGATTAAGAATATAGCACCACTCCATCTCCTCCCGTGGATGTCGTAAAAGGCGACTAAGGGAATCTAAACCAGAGGGATGGGCAGCAGCATTGCTTCTGTGAAACGGTAGCCATACTGCGCTCACCAACCCGCCTGCCAAGCGTGGTGAGTATTGGCAAATACCCCCCCAAATGATGACACAGTTGTGAAAATCTATGGGGGAGGTCTTTGTTCAGCAGTGGACGTATAAATGGCCGATATGATGATGATCGCCATATCTTAATAATTATAAGTCGTTTAACCTTATATTCTGACACGTCCACTACGTTCAATGTATGTGCGCTGTCTGAAGAGTGGCCGCGCGAGCGAAATTGCGAGAAAATCCTTTGATGTCCGATAGTTTACCGACGGGGAGGGATGTGACTTCGGCTTCGCCTGAAGCGCCGAACTCCGAGGAGACAGCTGGCAGCGCTCGCAGCGGCAGGAGCCTAGCGGCATGGCGGCAGGAGGCAGGCGGTACCTGTGTAGTTGTCGCACCAGGCGCTGGTGTGGCGCGTGCCGCACACGCGGCAGCGGCGGCAGCGCTCGCAGCGCCAGGCGCCGCGCGGCACGTCGGCCAGCGGCGGGCGCGCGCAGTACGTGTGCCACGTGGTGTCGCAGTCGTCGCACAGCAGCAGTAGCGTCTCGTCACCGCGCGCGCCGCAGCCCTCGCACACCGTGCAGTCGAGGCACCGCCAGCCTTGCGTTACTATCACTTGAGATACCTACGCACCAAATACTGTTTACTATTTTGTTCTACTTTGTCTCGCAGCCCAGCGTATGGCTACGTTCGGGATCATTCAGAGCCACTCTTGATCTAGCTTGCAAGTTTCAATTTCGTGCCCTAACTCTCGCGAAGAATATGGAATATATTCAATAATCCGATAATATTGGCTACAACATTTTAAACACCTGATTTAAGTATTTTCTAATTTGAGATCTGAATATACAAGGAAATTAACGGCTGAAATTATTAATCAATCTAATCTAAAATCTTCAGATTTAAGATTTTGAAATTCATCCGTTGTTGTGTTATGATCACATTAAATTTTTTTTGAAATCCAATGATTTTGAATTAGATCGATTATAAATTTCGGCCGTAAGAGATCACATATCGCTCACTAATGGACTTAAACATGGCTTGGCCTTTCGCGATCATCGCGTGTATTCGCGCGCTATCGATCGTTATATAACGCGTTGATTATAATATTCATTTGTTTTAGATACACTAACAATGTACGTACATTAAAACTTCGTAAAATAAAAATATTTACAATCATGACATTTGATGACGTCAATAATAGGCATACACAACATCAACAATTCCGTTCCATGAGAACTGCTGTAAGAAATTAATAATAAAAGAAATATAACCCTATCCTATATTAATTAGTACACAAAAATCTATTACCCTAAGCCTGGAAAGTATGAGGAAAAGTTCATTAACTTTTCTTTACTTTTCCATTTTATTTTGATAGATATTATTTTAGGTATCGAATATACTTATAACGTATTCATGATCAAGAATATAAAACAACACGCTGTACATATAAATATATCGCTGTCCAACGACATTTAGCGTGATTCAAGAATATTTACCGCGTTTTTATCGCGTCAGTCGCGTACGCCCAGTTCGTTATAACTATAGCGTGTAAAATAGCGCGCTATTTTATTATATCAAATAGTCTGTAGCGCGCTATTGCCATATCGCGTTTTTGAACACCACTACTTATTATACTGCCATAAAAGTGATCCCAATCTAAACAATTAACTGTCGTAGTTTGCTTTATTATAAAATTAACACTACCCAGACTCAAACCAATTGAACAGAGCACGGGGGCAAGAGAGGTGTGAGGAAGGGGGACGTCATTTCCCCGAAACTGTTCACCGCTGTATTGGAGGATGCCTTCAAGCTACTAGAGTGGAAAGGATTCGGCATTAACATCAATGGCGAGTATATCACTCACCTTTGATTTGCCGACGACATCGTAGTGATAGCAGAATCACTGCAAGAGCTCAGCACAATGCTCGATGATCTCTACAGGGTTTCCCAACATGTGGGTCTTAAAATGACCATGGGCAAGACGAAAGTCATGTCGAATGCCCATGTCGTGCCTATCCCAATATCCGTTAGGAGCTCTGTTCTCGAAGTTGTTGCCGAGTATGTGTACCTTGGACAAATTGTACAGTTAGGTAGGTCCAACTTCGAGAAAGAGGTCAATCGTCGTCATTGCTTATCTCCCTCCCTACCTGCTCCCCTCTCTGCCCGCCGCACCAGGATATGTCCAGGACGAATAATAAATCTTTATTTGTTTTTAAGTGAAATACACGTATTATTACTATTCTAACTTATAAATATCCATAAAGAATATGTTAGACTGAGACGACTTCAAGACGTCGTATCTCCGAAAGTACTACGATTTGACCATCGTTTTATTAGTAACTTATGTTCCGCTTAAAAATCTCTATCCAAAGATATATCAAATGTTACTATTGAAGGGTGAGCCCAGACCCCACAAATTTGTGCCTATTGTCCTTTGGTACACATATGGATTCCTGTGACACAAACACGGACGTGTAACGTTGATAAATGAATTTTGAATATCACTTTTGGGGGTACTACAGATTTAAGAATAATGTTTTGCAAACTGTACTGTGTAACATATTAATATTTTTGACCAAAGGTTGTAAGGGTCAAAAATATATTAATTTTATAATTTTACAATAAATCGTTTTAAAGCTATTTAATAAAATAGAAGAAAATTTACCAATCCGTTTCAGTAGTTTCGGAGATAACGCTTTTATCTTTATCGATTATATATATCGATTTTACTACTGAGCCTATAATTTTGAACAAAATATATATAATAGTTCTTTACTTAGATTACAGGAAAAACTATTTGAACTCTATGGTCTTAAAATAACACGGTAAATCTTTCAATCTTGTGCATACAAACTTACATTTGTTGGAATGCACGCAATTATACGCAAAAAAACAGCTTCACTATTGAGGAGAGTGAGAGACAGTCAAAACAATATCCTGAAAATTGTAGCTGAGAGCTTGTGCTCTCCGATTGTAAAACAGTTTGTGCAGAGGGTGATTGGTACTAACACTAGGTAATAAGCCATTTTATATTACTAACACTATATGGATTCTTTGATCCGAAATAAAGTTAATTAATTAATAAAAAAATAACTATTACAGCTTCAGCAATATTTCAGGATTGCTCTATTGTGAAACCCTGGGCCCATCATTTCTCGAAATGTTTTTGCCACGACTATTAGGTTTAAGATAGCCACGATCTAGCTCGCGATTCATGAAAAAGACAAAAATCGACGACATGGGAGTTGGGAGTTGGCAGCAGTCAAATAAATCTATACAAATAAATAAAAATGAAGTGTCTGTTTGTAATTTCAAAATAACAGCTTTTTACTAAATGCCGTGTGGTGCCGGCTCATGCCGTGTGGTGCCGGCTCAGAATGCCACCACCCCATGTCCTCCCATGGGTGTCGTAAAAGTCGACTAAGGGATTAGCCGGAGGATGGGCAGCAGCGTCCTTCGAGTACATTACCAACTCAACTGCGATCGCCAACCCGTCTGCCAAGCGTGGCGATTATGGCAAAACCCCCCAATGAGCCCACAACACATCCATATCGGTCGTTGTGGACATCTTTGTGGGAGGCCTGTGTCCAGCAGTGGACTTCATTCGGCCGAAATGACTAAATGCATATGTACGTTACATATAACAAAAAAACACTATTTTTAAATTTTTTGTCTGTCTGTCTGTTTGTTCCGGGTAATCTCAGAAACGGCTAGACCGATTTTGACGGGACCTTCACTGGCAGATAGTTGGTGTTATAAGGAATAACTTAGGCTACTTTTATTTTAGAAAAATAATTAGGGTTCCGCGTAAAAAAATAAAACCCTTGAAATCCAATATACAGGTGTTTGGTGCATCGTGTGCCAAATTGAAATGGTCGACTGGGGGGGTCATCTGCTATCCTTTCAGACCCCTAAACATTTCTCATGCCTTGTGGATTTTTTTTCATCGACTTTTTATTGTTTTATTAAAAAAATACCCAAATTTTACATTCAAATACAAATTTTTAAAAAAGTATAAGTCATAGACTCTGAATTTTAATTTTATTTAGATGTGTATTGTATTACAGTACTTTTAAATTTAAAATTAGTGACATTAGCCATCTAGTTCTTTTTTTAATTTACTCGCAAAGTTTCGGACTTAAATTAAAGCTGTCCATGTTACATCTATTTACATGGCTATAAAAAAAAACGAAAAGCGAAAAAAAAAAAAAAAAAAAAAAAATCTTCCAACTCTCTCAAAAATTCTAATAATTACTAAAAAAAAACTAATTCTTGCTAGTGATGTGTCACATGCCATAAAAAGCTTTTTACAACTTTGTGAATTAGCTAGAATTGTAAATCGAGCCACAAAATACTAAATTCCAAATTCTAAAGAAAAAAGTCTTTTTGCGTAATTGTTACTTGAAAAACAGGTAAAATTTGTTTTCTCAGTCTCGCGAAGTAAAATCTATCTTCTATTTCTTTCTTGCATAGCGTAAACTAGTGTGAACAAACGACGAACTGCCGCCGACGACGCCGTCAATCCGTCATTATTTTAGTCGAGACATCACTGCCTTTGCTACCTGACGTGTGTGCTAGTTCATCCTACTCCGCGATTTTTTCTGGGCCTGCATTCGCAATAGAGGCCAACAATTTGAGCAGAATATGTAAAAAAGTATTAAATCAATGTTAAAAATGCATTTTTTTTGTTTCTAGTAACGAAACTTTGCGAGTAAATAAAAAAAAATCTAGATGGCCAATGTCACTAATTTTGAATTTAAAAGTACTGTAATACAAATACACATCTAAATAAAATTAAAATTCAGAGTCTACGACTTATATTTTTTTTTTAATTTGTATTTGAATGTAAAATTTGGGTATTTTTTTAATAAAACAATATAAAGTCGATGAAAAAAAATCCACCGGGCATGAGAAATGTTTAGGGGTCTGAAAGGATAGCAGATGACCCCCCCAGTCGACCATTTCAGTTTGGCACACGATGCACCAAACACCCTGTATATATTCTATGTCAAGTGTCTATGTGGAAGTAATCTAAATTTCTTTTAAATTAAACGTAAGTGAAACCGCGGGTCCCAGCTAGTATGTACATAAAATACAAAAGCGATAAAAAACTAACCTTTATATTGACACAATAAGGGTGATAAGTCTGTCCACACTGAGCACAGGCAATGAGACACCCTTCCGAGTCAGTCCCAATAGCGCCGCACATGACGCACAGATCTTGCGTCAGAACGAACTTGTCTTTACTTGAACACAAAACTAGTTTATTCTCCACTCCTAAAAATTAAGAAAAAGAAATGTAAATTGCGATCTATTATAGAAGAAAAAATTGGCTTGATAAAATGTATTACCTGGATCGTCTTCGGGTGCTTTATTGTCGGGTGCCTGAGGTCTCTGCAGCCCGAGCCCTGGCACTCCAAATACTCCTCTCATCTTTGGCTTGGAACCTCTCTTTCGTCCGAAGTCCAGTACAGACCTTTGACGCTTCTGGAAGCCCAATTTTCCCGCCGTAGGGAATCCGCCTTTCAGCTTGTACCCACCGATCTTCTTCTTGGCCACTTTGGATGAGACAGTGAAAGGCTTGCCCTTTCCAAGACCAACATCTAGCTAGAAATTAATTGAAACGTTAGGAAAATTTATAATATACACAATGTAATCTGGTTAGAAGTGTTTTATTAAAGAAGATATTATTTATAAAAGATTGTTGAAATACAAAACTGTACGGATCATTTTATATCACGAATGTATGTAACCAGTGCAGTAGTTTGTATCTGCACATTGATACCATCATATTATGAAAATCTGTTCGGACGGTACACAACCCACCATGAGCAAACAATATTTTTTGATGAGTCAATGAGGCAATGTGATCTTTGTGGTATCCAGATTAAACATATAGCACCACTCCATCTCATCCCGTGAAAATTGTAAAAGTCAATTAAGGGAATCTAAACCAAAGGGATGGGGCACCGTCCCTTCAGTGGAATAGCAGTCATAATGTGATCACTGACCCGCCTGCCAAGCATTCATTTTGTAGTGAATTTTGCCAGTACTCACAAGAGTACTGGCAAAATTCACTACAAAATGATGACACATGGCAATGGAACAACCAATCGGCGTAACCGGTTATTAGGGGACGCCAGGGTTCAGCAGGGGACGTGTTTTGGCTGATATAATGATTAAGGCCTAAAGGAAAGGAAAGGAAAGGAAAAAATACAAAAAAAAAGTATAAAAAATGGTTTACTTTAGATTCTATAGCGAGAGGATCCTGCTCTTGTTGTGAATTCTCATCGCCGAACGACGAGTCTTGAGATGTTGAGGCAACAGTGTCTTCATCAAAAGCTGGTGTTAGAAATAAAATATTAATAACGCTTTCAATTAAAAAGCTCATTGATATTAAACAGTTTACAATAATGTATTTATAACTAACACAGCTTGTTGGTACTCACATGAAGATTTGGATCCAGTTAACTGCATCTGAGCTTTACATATTGGACAGCTGTACTCATACGACGGATTCTGATCTTTCCTCTGTCTATACTGTTGCGGTTCTGCATCAGGATCGCACATGCCGTGTACATATCTGCACAATGATTATAGGCATATATTAATTTTATAAGTCTACTAAACCGGCCGGCTAAATCACCACCCCATTTCATCCCTTGGGTGTCGTAAAAAGCGACTATGAGAATAGCCAAAGGATGGGCAGCAGCTTCCTTCGAGTACATTTCTAACTCAACTACGGTTGCCAACTCGCATGTCAAGCGAGACAATTCTAGCAAATCCTCCCAAATGAACACAACACAAACCCAGACCCCTAGTCCCCGGCGGCCCTGCTATTTTTGACTACGGTAGCAGTCATGGTAACGGCGAGGCATAGGGTGCCGTTGTGCCGATCTTTGGAGGAGGCCTACAGCAGTGGACGTCATTCAGCTGAGATGATGATCATGATTAATTTTGTACCGCAGGCACCAGCCAAGGCAGCAATAGCGTGAATAAAATCTACGAGTAGTAAATTTCTTGAACTAATCTTACTTCCTTCCCAGTATTAAGTTTCAATTTACAGCCGAAATTAAAAATCTATCTAACCCAAAATCTTTGGATTTGGGATTGGGGAGGGGTTTGTCTCATTTTCGCTTTAGTAGATGTAGTGAACACAAAAATGGATGAAGTTCAAAATCATGAATCGTTAGATTTTGGTTTAGATTGATTATTAATTTCAGCCGTTAGTCGATCAGTTTTGCCCACCACCAGAAGTGGGCTGTGCGGCACCGACCTCTTGCAGAGCGTGCAGCGTATCATGTCGCGGTAGGCGGCGGCGCGGTAGGCGCGGCGGCACAGCGGGCAGCAGGAGCCCTTGTTGCGCTGCTGGTAGCACGAGTCGCACACCGTGTAGTGCGCGTGCCAGCGCGACGACGGGCCCGCGCCCGGCGAGCGCGAGCCGCAGTCCGAGCACACGCGGCAGCACTGCGGACGACCACTCCTACAGTACACTGGACCCACCGGCCGGATATGGTTCGGATTCCAATACCGGGAGGCCATGCCTTTCAACACAGTCAGCTCAGAAAACTAAAACCAGCAGCTACGATCTTTAAACAATCATATATATTGTATTCATAATAGTAGATGATGTAACCTTGATTAAAGTTCTCATATTGCTCCTCCTCGATGGTTACTCAATAGTTAATTGACATAATTTGAACAGTGGAAATATTTATTATCAAAGCTTATTTTTGGTCGCTTTTCTTTATGCATAAAGCGAAGGAAAGAATTTGACAATGAGAAAATAAAAACATGCATGGCCTTGACCAACATCAATGTTGCTATCTTTCCTAGTATATTTAATGGACCAAGTTCTTAATGAGGACATTAATTATATGTCGATTTGTTACTGCTCAATCACCTGAGGGCCCATTCTCGTAATTAATTGACACTATGAATGAAAGCTGACACAACTGAGATTGGAGTATGAATTGACAAAAAATGTTATTCTGCTACTCTTAAAGTTCAGTCGGATTTCAGTATAATCTCAGTCTAATCACAACTTTAACGTTTATTTAATGAGAATTTGAACACCTATAACAGTTCGATATGTTAGCAGAATACCGTTTTCCCTTTGATCAACTTTCGAGACATTTTCGATCTCATCACAGTGTAACTTCACGGTCGACGTTGTTGTTAGTTTCAGAGAATACTATTTGTAATATTTAGGACATTGAGACTAAATCGGAACTATATTTTAACGTTATTTAAATTACGAGTATTGTCCCTGTGATCTATAACATAGTATACATGTACTGACTCACCTTGCATTTCCAGCCGTACTTAGGCACGGTGGCCATAACGGGCCTGAGGCAGGTGGCGTGGTAGACCTTGTCGCAGTGCTCGCAGGTGACGGCACGAGCATCGGGCGCGGCGGGCCCGGGCGGCCCCTCGCGGCACACCTGGCACACGCGGCACGCGCGGCACGACCAGCCCGACCGCACGCCTGTTCACGGAATGTCACTACTCGTAAACGCATCGCATACCACAATAACAACATTGACGCCCCGGTGGCATGGCATCTAATGTGTATGCATGATCAACGTGAAACCGGTGAAGTGTGATGATTTAGCTCCGTACCTTATTTAGAGCATTGGCGCGACTTTTACAGCTCAATACGAGTTTGGTGTGTGTGACGATATTATGAAAACCATTGTCCTACATTTCGTGAGCACATTAAGCCGTCGTCGGCCCCGGTTTTCATATGACAGTCGTTACAGGCCGTCAGAACCTTGAAAATCTGACAACGGTTCTAATCTAAGGAAATCAGTATAACCCAATTAGGTTGCAGAGGTAAGTTGACTACAGCTCAGTGTAAAATATAGACACATACATAGTGTGTCAGCCAAGTACGCAAAGGAACCGGCCCGAGTTTATATTGCACGAACCATTTTGGCCCAGTTTCGAGCCCACCATAACCTAAAATGCATTTAATCTACACTCTTGCGATTTTGCGTATAGTAAACCTTCCATCGCTAATTCTCCTCCACATATGCACAGACAACGTAAAGGTCGGACTGGCAGACAATGGAGTGATCTCAATATGCTTCCTATGGTACTTTTTTTAGTACAGACTTACAAAGAGTTTCCATAATCTGATTTCGGCTACGATATCGCTGTTATTCAAGTCGTCGTAAAAAAAAGGATAAACGCTATTTTCTAAATCGTCACTCAATTCTCGAGTAGTGTAATTGCTTAGTACCTCTCGGCCAACAAACCGCGATGCGATGCTTATTATGGTTAGATTTGTGATAGAGCTATACATACCTGGCAACTGCGCAAGGCCGACGCAGGTGCCGTGGTAGTGACCGCCGCAAGTGACGCACGTCATCAAGTTCGCGATATCGCCAATAGTTCTACACGTCCTACAGTCTATGTCTGCTGAGCCTGTAATATTTTTATAAACTATGCTTTTATGGTCAACTAAACATAAATAAAAACTGAATGCATTCTTTGTGACACAGTGTACAAGTTATTTTAAATAAAACACTTACAAATAAGAGGCACTTGATAAAGATGGTCCTTGCAAAAGGAGGACTTGGAATGGAAATCCATAAAGCCCCCAGAGGCAAGTACACATGGCAGATGAAAGTATTTGCTGCAACTCATCTGCAACAAGCATAATGTATATAAAACATTACATTTTAAAAAATGTTTTAATCAACTCTCAAAAAAAAAGATTATTCAAAAGGGTTCCGTTAAACTATAACTCACTTTACAAGGTATGCTTGCACCATGTCTGTTGCAAAAGGCACATTTCCTCGACAAAGCAGCAGACACTATCCCTTTGACCCTAGCTTCTTCTAACTGATCTTTCTCCTCATCAGAATTAGTTACTGCCAACACATGATCCTGAAATGGTGGGCTGAACTCAAGACAACACCGATGGACATATAGTGCCCCAGTTGATACCACCCCTGATAGCTCCAAAGTGTCTGTATGGCCAATGACAGACAGTTCGTCTGTGTGTTCCATGTTGTATAGAGGGGTTCTGTAAAAGAATTATAAGTATATAGTATATATACATAATCAGAAGTGATACAAACAATATAATTTTGTCTCCAAGCCACACAAGTAAGGATGGGGAGACCATCTGTCTATGGTAAAGATGAAAAAAAGGTTTTTATTCATGTAAACCCACAGATCATGTAGACCGCAAATACATACCGATTTTTTACGGGATTGTATGAAAGATGTCTATCAAGAAAAATGTTTGGAGCAAATACCGCTAATCTTGATATGAAGCTTAGGAAACCTAAAATTTTAAGATGTATATGAAAATTAAAGTAAAAACTGGTCTTTCGTAATATGCACGAACAAAATACTTGTATAATATCATTATTTACTAATGCATTTTGCTGCTATAATTACATGAAACATCAACAAGAAACTTGAGAGACTATCATGATATGAATGTGTTAATTATCAAATAAATACGGCACCGTTGACGCAGTGGCTAAGCGATTGGGTTTCTGTGCTACGTATCGCGGGTGTGACCCCCGCACGGAACAAATATTTGCATGATCTACAGATAGTTGTATTGGGCCTGGTATTTGTGCATGTGAGATTTGTCTGTAAGCTGTACCCGCAATACAGATGATATCCCAGTGTAGGGCATTATTAAAAAAACTGCAATGTTTTAGAATTATCAGTATCACTGAAACAACTTTGAAAGTGTACTACGAGACTACGAGAATACAAGAAAAACTATAACTCACTTGCACTTGTTAAACGCTTTCTGTCGTCTACTCAGCGGCAGCGCGAGGGGATGTTGGTTGGGGTCTACAAGTTCAGGCGGAGGCGACACGAGGCCGGGCGTGACGGGCGTACTAGGGGTACTCGACGGCGTCACTGCGTTGGTCGGTGTCGCTCCACCCGAGGATATCGCCGGAGTGCTGCTACCATCGCCCTCCCCAAGCTTGCACAAAATCTGTCGCATCTCACTCTGTCCTAGCTGACTGCGCTCACTTAGATTGCAGAGCGCGCACACTTTTCCAGGCCTATTACCAATAAGAGCATGTTGATCATAAAAGGAAATGATCAATTGTTGAGAGCACAAAACAGTAAAAACTGCAGGAATGGCTGCTAGAGTATTTTATTCAAAAACAAGCGTCGTCAAACACACACCTATTAAGAATTAATATTTAAACGACAGTATTCTAGCAGGTAATAATTTATACCTTGTATAGGTTATTTATATATTTACCTATGCATCTGACAATATTTATTTTACATACATACATACATACATATAATCACGCCTCTCTCCCGTAGGGGTAGGCAGAGACCACTTCTTTCCACTTGCTACGATCCTTACATACTTGTTTCGCTTCGGCCACTTTCATTATTCCCTTCATACATGCTCTTCGGTTTAGGGTACTCTTGACCTGGCCATTTTCCAAGACGTCCCTGATTTGATCTCGAAACGTCCGCCTAGGCCCTTCCAACCTTTTCATTCACACTCGCTTTATACACTTTTTTCGTCAATCGTTCTTCATTCATTCTCTTGACATGGCCAAACCATCTCAGCATACCTTTATCAATTTTTGTCACTACATCTTCTTTCAGACCACAACGTTTTCTTATCTCACTATTTCTTATCCTGTCACTCAGTTTAACTCCTATCATACTTCTTAATACTCTCATCTCAACTGCATTTATTCTGCTTTCATGTTTCTTCTGCCATACCCAACTTTCACTTCCGTACATGAGTGTCGGAACCAACACCCCCTCATGCACAGCCAAACGAGCCTTGTTAGACACCTTCCGACTGTTCATAAAGGAGTGCAAAGCTCCATTCACCATGTTTCCTGCATTCACTCTTCTTTCAATATCACTCTCACACTTTCCACCTCTTGTAAACTTTGAACCCAGATACATCTACAACTCATTCACCTGTTCAATTTGTTCATCTCCAATCACGATATTGCAGTCTGTCACTGCCTCATCTTTTTCAAACACCATCACTTTCGTCTTCTTTACATTTATCTTCATTCCCTTTCTAACTAGAGCTCCACTCATAGCAGTTACCATCTCCTGCAACTCCTCTGCTGATGACGCAAGTAATACTTGGTCATCAGCATAGAGAAAACATTTGACGAGTAACTCATTCATTCTCAACCCACTTTCATTCTCTTTTAAATCTGTCAAGCATTTGTTCATGAACAGATTAAACAGCCACGGTGACGCTACACATCCCTGTCTAACACCTTTTTCGATATTAAACCATTCAGTGTACGCCCCGTTTATCCTTACACAAGCACTAGAATCCCTATAAAGAGATTGCAATGCTCGTATGAGGGTACTGCTCACACCGTTCACGGACAATGCTGAGCACAATTCATTCCTCAGCACTCTATCATAGGCCTTTTCTAGATCCACGAACGCGCAATAGCTCTTCTTGTTTTTAGCCAAACACTTTTCGGCTATACACCGCAGGGAAAAGACCTGATCCGTACATCCCATTCCCTTTCTAAATCCCGCTTGTGCATCCCATACTTTTTCATCTGTTTCATTCACAACCCTTTCAATCAACACTTTTGCATACAATTTACCGACGACGCTGAGAAGGCTTATACCGCGGTAATTTATGCATATATATTTATTTTAAATAAAGAATTATCATTAAATCATATAATTCATGAAAATATAGGATCAGATTCCAAAAATGTGGTTACCCTTACGTGACTGCACTTGAATGGCAAAATTCACTATAAACAGATTTACCTAATTGTAATATCCAGTAAAAACATAACCTTTTTGTATATTATAATAGAGTTAAACATGGACTGCTAGCTATCTGACCGAAATAATATAAAGCAAGTTTTGCTTCTTAATTCTAGATAGCGCATTGTAGCACACAATACTTGTATAGTAAATTTTATTAAGTGTTGAAATGTCCTTGCTAAATAAAGATTATTTATTTATGCCTATAGGATTGCTTACGTTTAACCACTATTTACAGTTTTGCAGCCTATATTGTAATCTTTTCTTTGATTTGGCCTCAGCAAGCAGCAGTCATCTATTAACCATGTGAGATAGAGCTAAGTAAATTCAACTGTCAACAATTGCGGCAATACAGAATACACCACAAGCCATTCCTACTAGTTTTAATATTTCTGTGGTTAAGCTTGTTCCATGTATACTATTATTTAATTAATCATGCAGCAGAATCAATAGAATATTGGTTCACTTTAGAAACTTGATATATAATAAAATCACAATCTATCTATGCAAAAGCTTTCCTACTCCATAGCAAACTTCAGTTAGATTAAAATTAATATTTGCACACACTATAAGTCTTAGTTATAAACAATATTGAAATGTATTATTGTAACAACTTCTTGCAATCCCTTTTTTCCATAACTATGTTATATTAATATCTTTCATCAGTAAAGCATACCATTTCTCAGGCATATAGGGTGGTTCTTCAGGTATGGGTGGAATAGAGAAGTCATCATCATCCATCATGTCTTCTAAGGAATCATCGCGACTGCCACGGTGCCTCTTAGCTCCCCGAATCCCACCAGCATTGCCTCCTCTATACCTGTTATCAAAGATTTGTATATGAAAATTTGAGTTAAATAGTGTTGATAGGAACTCATATCAAATTACTGTATTATATTTATTAGCCTTTGATACAAGTGTACCCATTTAATAATCAAATCAAAGCAAAATTGTTTGTGGGAACAATTACATATATTATGTCATATATTAAATTACTGAAGCTGAGCAAATTTCATTTGGTGTCCAAATTAATAATATAGCACCATTCCCCATCTTCCATGAATGTCGTAAGAGGCAACTAAAGGACTCTAAGCCAGAGCCAGTTGGGCAGCAGCATGGCTTCTGTGGTACAGTAGCAATACTGCACTCACCAATGCGCCTGCCAAGTGGGTGAGTATTGGCAAATTCATACATCATCATCATGATCATTATAAATCAACACATGATAAGTAATAAGTAGGTGCCTGTATCCTGCTATTCCATTGAGAGCATATTTGTAGTCAGTTTTTGAACTGGTTCACATTTTGCTCAGCCCAAACTGCATCTTCTGGGAAATTATTCCACTCTCTTGGTTGCTTAGAAAGTGTTTGAGAAGCTAGTATGCAGAATATTGGTTGATTTATAACAGCTGATTTGTTTTATTGGTGATCTTTTAAAAAATGTTGTGTTTATAACCAGTTGGATTAAATAATTTTTAGTTTATAAATGTGTAAAATTTTTTATGGTAGGTTTTAGTTATTTACTCAATTGCTAGAATTGCTACTACTCTTGATGTTTGGAAAGACACATGCCAAGATTTTTGATTCAAGATGGCTGATCACCATTCTAACTAGCTCGCCATTCAACTTTAGTAGTACAAGACGAAATTGCCAGTGAAAAAAAAACGAACTCGTATAGAAAAGACAAGAGGAGGTACATACATAGTACGCTGTGCACCAACAAAGTCTACCCTTATTTCAGTGATAGTAATATATATCTTCAAGCTTCAGCTTGCCTTATCAAGTTAAGATTGAGATTTTAAAAGAACGACAGAAACAATTTAGTAGTTTTGTGATTATTTTACCAATATACAAGGTGGTGATTTAATCACCTGCAACCTTTGAGAAGGTGAAAAGTCCAGGATTCTCAAACCCTAAAGCAGATATTTTTTTTATCTATAAGACACTGTCACTCCAAAACAGCTGGCAGTCAATGCTATGAAAGCTATTTACACTTGCATTATTTTTTCTTGCTATGAGTTTGAAAACATTTTACTTATTATTATATTAGGATCAGAGCTTGGACATTCATTCTGTATAATATTGAAGATTTAAGAAAATGTTGTTTAAATCGATCATAAGTCAATAAAGTCAATCAATATGTCAATAATTTAGGTCCATGTTTGATTTGCTTGAAACAAGATACAATTATATTATAGAATTTTTCTAGCTGTCATTTACTAAAATTATTTTCCATGCCTAAACCTTTATTTACCTTCTCACTATCTTGCCTTCTCGAACCAATTTAGGCCCTTCCTTCCTTGGTCGCCCTGGCCCCCTACGGCCTGATGTGAAGAATGGCCGAGTATAGCTCTGATGGTGAAAGAAAGAGGGCTGCGACACACCACCATGGGGAGAAGCAGGCTCCTCGCCTCGTGGAGATGAAGCACACGACGTTGGCGTCGAACCAGGCCCTGTGTAGAATTCTAAAACATTTTTTCATTAATACATATTTTTATATTGATTTCGCTTTCTGATTTTGGTTAACAATCTATTATTTTTACAACATAAGAGTAAAATGTTATTGTACTTGATTCTAGAAAGTACACAAATAAATAAAGGCCATGAAACCATCTTCTTTTTTCTACAATATTCAAAATAAATGCACAACATGAGCATAATTTAACTAACATAAATATCTTCATGAAAAACTTTAACTAATAAGCATAGAACATTGTCAAATTACTCTTTAGATGACCACCACAACAAATTGTTACAAGGGTATGTTGTTATGTAGCTTCTCATACCTGACGACGGCGGGGCTTCGCCATCCTCTTCAGATCCATCGTCAGCTAGCAAATCAACGTCCAAAACAGTATCGTCCTGTACGTCCATCTAAAATGTGTTAATATGGGTTTACAGACACGATACGCTCCATTTATTCCGTGTATGAGTTGTGGTTATGACGAAATTATTCACATCTAGCATCGAATCGAAGTAATGAGACCGCCATAATGAACGTAGAACAACTAGTGTAACGCAAATCGTAAAGTAAACTTCTTCCAAACTTACCGCAACACGCTGCGATGGACTTTAAACTTGTCAAATTTAGAAAAGAAAACTTAACGCGAGTAATAAAATCATTATATTGTTTTTAATTACATTGAAAATACAAAACACAAAATATTACACGACTCGCTGAAACGCGAACGAAACGAAGCGCCTACTAGGCTTGATTAAGATATATCGATATATCATATTATCGATATTTCTTCATAGAATTTTTATTATGTAACGTCGATATTTAAATCAATCTAGATAGATATTTAAAATCTTTTTAAATTGATAATACATTTTTTGTGAGTATCAATTTAGGTATCAAATTCATTTTTTTAAGTGGAACTTCTTTTGGGACGGTGTGAATTGGATTTTGTGAAAGGAAAACGTGTAACGAGACAGAAAGAAAGAGAAAAGAAACAAAATCCCTATTGGAGGGGTCCAAGCCTGCCGTAAGGAACTTCGTTCCAAAAAGAGAAAGAGAGACAACTATAAATGTATTTGTAGTGTTTAGGCTGTGAGAGAATGAGATAAACACGTTTCTATATAGATTCTCTACTGTCGATCAATCGCTCTCTCTCTCTGTGTGTTTACCACCTCCATAGTGTATTCATCTCTGTCGCTTACAAATTAACCAAAATACAAAGTTTCTCTTCTACCGCGTGTGAACTCAAACGATGGTTTTTTTTGAAAGCCTCTCAGTATTCCTTTCCATACGTTGCAATTATTATATATTGAGAATACATTTAGATATTATTGCCATATCGCTGCAGGCAAAAATATCGATATATTGATATCTCGTTTTTTTTTTTTTATCTCAATCTATATCGCTATTTAATTTAAATATAGACATTAAATATTTTTCATTTGCCCATCTCTAGCGCCTACCTATTCATTAATTACTAGCTGGGACCCGCGGTTTAATTTAAAAGAAATTGGATTATTTAAACATTATTTAGGTACTTCGGTATAGACACCTGACATAGAGTATATTATATTGTGTTTCATGTGTTTTAATTATTTTGCGCGGATCCCTAATTAATTTTCTAAAATTAAAGTAGCCTAATTTAATCCTTATTACATCAACTATCTGCGGAAACCGGTCCAGCCGTTTCGGAGATTAGGGGGAACAAACAGACAGACAGACAAAAAATGAAAAAGTAGTAGGTGTAGGTACCGTATATAATTTCACATTCATTTAGTAAAAAGCTGTTATTTTGACATTACAAACAGACACTTCAATTTCATTTATTTGTAGTACTCGTATAGTATAGATTTAGCTCGGCCACATATTGTCAGAAAACATCTGTCATAAAAATTCTAACGCTTGCCCTGTCCTGCTGCCCTGCGCTCATACTGTCAGAAAGGACATTGGCCAAAATAGGCCCACCACCGGACAAAAATTAAACGTCTGAAAAATTTGCTTATGTTTTTCTATATTTACCGTAGTTAATAAATATCTCAAAACGATGGGATAGTGGAGATAACAAAATTTGTCATTTGTGTGAGTTGCCATATGCAAAATATTATGATATTCTTCTATTAATAAATAACTCCCGAGTTTAAATTATCATTAATATATTTTGGTTACTTTCATAGTGTAATGTCGTAAGGTATTCTGTTGTGGGGGAATGCTGCCGATATTCAAAACTATTTTTGTGCTGCAAACACGAGCTATTCGGTCAACTTATAAGTTAAGCTCTAAATATTCACTTAGGGAGCAATTTAAAAATATTAATATAATGACCGTTCCATCTCAATACATTCACGAAAATGTTTTGTATGTTCATAAAAATATCTCTCTCTTTGCAAAGAACAGTGATACCCATATTAATACTAGGAACAAACACAAACTCGTTGTTCCTGCCACTAGGCTACAGAAAATAAGCAAATCATTTAAATGTGTACGTTTTTACAATAAAATCCCAAGCCATATTCAAAAACTAAGCGTTAATAAATTCAAGTCCACTATAAACAGAAGCTGTGCAAAAAGCTTTCTATAACGTAACAGACTATATGGACGACAAAAATGCTTGGGATTGAGCTGCTCTGATATACATTCCTGGTATCTCTGTATCTAAAACCAGTACTTTTTAATTAATTTGACATTTAAATTGCATCATTTCTTACAATGGATTATATTAATTCATTTATTCTATATGACATTATGTTATTTATTTTTAATGTTATTTTTATTTTCATTTTATGCATTTAGATTTGATACTGTAATATTGCGAGTACCATGTGGTCTATTCAATTATTTTGTTTTATTGTCGTGATATTTGTCTGCCAGTTTAGGTATGTCATGCTCACTCAAGTGTCCTGCTTATGGTGGCGTTGTGTGTCGGGTCTCTAAGTTTCCCTACAATATGGTTGAGCTGAGCGACGCTGATGCATGCGTCATGCTCGTTAACGAGTGCCGTCTGTTGGGATTGGTCATCTTAATGCTGTCATGACAATCTAATCAAAAACTCTGGTGAATATTAAAATCAAGCTTGTTTAGTGTAAACTTTGTAAGAAGTTTAGACTCTTTCCTCCTGCATTCATTTCGGCCGAATGAAGTCCACTGCTGGACACAGGCCTCCCCCAAAGATCACCACAACCACCGATATGGATGTGTTGTGAGCTCATTGGGGGGTTTTGCCATAATCGCCACGCTTGGTAGGCGGGTTGGCGATCGCAGTTGAGTTGTTAATGTACTCGAAGGACGCTGCTGCCCATCCTCTAGCTAAACCCTTAGTCGACTTTTACGACACCCGTGGGAGGAGATGGGGTGGTGGCATTCTGCATCCTCCTGCATTGTCCTCACATAACCATCATTTCGAGAACATGTATGTACCAATATGATTTAAAAAGAGTAACCATGGAGTTTCTTGCCCGTTCTTCTCCATAGGACATCTACACCTTGGAACGAGGCAACTAAAGTCTTGACTATTCATAAGTGCCTTTAAATGGTTTTACATGAATATTTTTTTTTTTATCTTATCTTATCTTATTATAATCTATCTCAGTTTATAAAGCCCAGTTTTGTTTTCTCAGAAACTTTCGCAAGTATTTGTATATTAAATAAAGATTTTGTCTTTGGCTAAAAGACTAACTGTATTATCTATGACTAAATAAATAACAAATCACCAGCGTTGCCAGAAGGGTACGAATAGTACGAGTTGTGTACTATTTCAGTCGTATGTGTACTTGCGTACTCTGGGCCTTGTTTGTGTACTCAAAGTATTTTTTAAAGATTATTTAGAAACGCTAACGCCCCAGACAACATGCACAACTGCAACTGCAACAAAAGTCAACAACAAAAGCAGTGTATAGTGTATAAGAACAGTATAACAGAATACAGTGTAAGTAATGCATACATAGCATACCGGTACACTGCTAACATTAGTCGAAATCCTTATTCTTGGGAAAGACGTACTTTGACTTTTGTCGCAGGTTTCTCGGATTTGTGATGCTCACTTTTCTGAAGATCTATAAACGTATGTAGTATGTGTTATATATACCTTTTACAAACATAAATACTCTTGTGTACCCAGCTATAGCTTTCTGTACTATTTCAGGGACTCGTGCGTACCATAGACGTAGTATCATCTGGTAACACTGCAAATCACATCAAACGTCACGTCAATATGGTTATAATTATTAGTCTTGCGCTTAATATATCACTGAAAAGAAAAGAGAGATATATATCTTTTCACTCTGAAATATATATCTCTCTTTTATATCTCGCTCAGAGCGAGATAGAACGGAATAACATGAGCTAGATAACAAACTGTACTGATTGATTAATTGAGCTGAGCGAGAATGTCTGGCGAGAGTGAAATATATAAAGCAAATAACGATATTATTTTGAACAATGATTTTAACCATTAGGACTGTCAACCTAGAATAAAGAACTACGATAAAAGCGTGCGTAATAGTCAAATTAGGTTGGTGTATTTAGAGATCAGTGGCTATTTACATTAATTGGAATAAACATTTTATTATTATAGGTATGTACACACATTATCTTGTAAGTAAAATAGTTATTTATATACATATTTACATTTCTGTACGTAAATAAATATAATATTTATTTTCAACACAAAAACTCATCAAACTCCGTAGTAATTATTACTTCCGATCAATTAACGAACGACGGTCAAAGTGCACGGGTCAATTCATGCGTGACATTGAACTGAATTCAAATGAAGACAAAAACTGTTCAAATTAGTTACCTAAATATTTTTAAATCCAAATTCAACGGGAAATAAGCAATGCAACCCATATCGTGCTTTATTACGAAGGTATAACGTACACTTTCTTTTGTTACATATTCCATTCCCGCTCGCTCTCGGTGCATGCGACTATCTTTCTCTTTCTTATGCAAGGCGGTGATGTATCTTTTATTCATCTAATCTGTAGGATTCAAAGATATAGATATGGAACTGGTGAGCGAGATATACTCGCTCTTTTGGTAGCATTAACAGATTATATATCCTTTCTATCTTACGCTCGCGAGCGATACAATATAAGAATAATTAAGTGATGTAATGAATATGTAAGATCGTGCTCCGCACCACAGTATGTAGTATGCATAACTAATTTACGATGATTTATAACAAGCAGCTGGATTATAGCGACATATTTCATGAAATTATCATTTGATTAACCTTACTACTCAGTCGCTCTTTAGATACAAAAGATTCAAAGATATAATTGAATTGAGAGTGAGCGAGAGCGAGATTCGCTCTTTGGGAGATATATATATCTTTTATATATCTCACTCGCGAGCGACTCAACTCTAATAATTATGAATCATCATATCAGCCACAGGTCGTCCACTGCTGAAAAAAGGCCTCCCCCTTAGATCTCCACAACGAACGGTCACATGCCACTCTCATCCAACGACTCCCAGCGACCCTCACCAGGTCGTCTGTCCACCTCGTTGGAGGTCGTCCCACGCTGCGGTTTCCGGTGCGCGGTCTCCATTCGAGAACCTTTTTGCCCCAACGGCCATCAGTTCTACGAGCAATATGCCCTGCCCATTGCCACTTCAGTTTACTAATCCTTGCAGCTATGTCGATAACTTTAGTTCTTCTACGGATCTCCTCATTTCTGATTCGATCTCGTAGAGAAATACCAAGCATAGCTCTCTCCATAGCTCGCTGAGTGACCTTGAGCTTTCTTATGAGGCCCATTGTGAGTGACCACGTCTCTGTTCCATATGTCATCACTGGTAACACACACTGGTTAAAGACTTTCATCTTGAGGCATTGCGGTATTGTTAACGAAAAGACGTTGCGAAGTTTCCCGAACGCTGCCCAGCCGAGTCGGATTCGACGATTGACCTCTTTCTCGAAGTTGGACCTACCTAACTGGACAGTTTGTCCCAGGTAGACATACTCGTCAACAACTTCGAGAACAGAGCTCCCACCGGATATTGGGATGGGCACAACATGGGCATTTGACATGACTTTCGTCTTGCCCATGTTCATTTTAAGGCCCATCTGTTGGGAAACCCTGTTGAGATCATCGAGCATTGTGCTGAGCTCTTGCAGCGATTCTGCCATGACTACGATGTCGTCGGCAAATCGAAGGTGAGTGATATACTCGCCATTGATGTTAATGCTGAATCCTTTCCACTCCAGCAGCTTGAAGGCATCCTCCATTGCAGCGGTGAACAGTTTCGGGGAAATTACGTCCCCCTGTCTCACACATCTCTGCAATGGAATCGCCCCCGTGCTCTGTTCATGTACTCGGACCGACATGGTGGCGTTTCTGTATAAGCACTTCAACACTTCAATGTACCGATAGTCAATGTGGCACCGCTGCAGAGATTGCAGCACTGCCCAGGTTTCGATCGAATCGAAGGCTTTCTCATAGTCCACAAACGCCAAGCATAGTGGCAGATTATACTCCTCGGTCTTCTGTATGACCTGCCGCAGCGTATGGATGTGGTCTATGGTACTGAAACCTTTTCGGAAACCGGCTTGTTCGGGAGGCTGGAAGTCATCAAACCTGCGCTCGAGACGATTCGTGATGACCCTTGAAAACAGCTTATAAACATGGCTCAGAAGAGAGATGGGTCTGTAATTATTCAATAGGGTGTTGTCACCCTTTTTGAAGAAGAGCACCACCTCACCTCTGTTCCGTGCTTCCGGCGTTGTGCCCTCGAGTAAGACGGAATTGAATAGCTTCTGAAGGACTTTAAGTACCGGTGTGCCGCTTTCAGAAGCTCTGTCGTAATTCCGTCCCCACCGGCGCCTTGTTATTTTTAAGCTGTTTCAAGGCCATCCTAATCTCGTACAGGCTGATGTCCGGGATATCCTCGGTATAGTGTCGGGTTAGTTTGGCTCGCGGGTCTTTGTCAGAGCCAATGGTAGGTATAGTTACCGAGGTGTATAGCTGCCGGTAGAACTTCTCAATCTCTCTCAAAACCTCTGGCTTAGTCGACACTACACTGCCGTCCTCGGTCTTCAGCTTCATAATACGACTTTGCCCAATAGACTTGTCTCTTGCGAACACTTTGGAGCCTTGATTCCGCGCAATCGTCTCTTTAACACCGTTGGTGTTAAAGGTGCGGATATCGTGACGCAAGGACTTCCATATCCGTCTATTGAGCAGTCGGTATGCTTCAGCATCACCGGAGGACTGCAGCGTCTTGGCGCGTCTTTGTGCCATAAGGTCGAGAGTGTGATCGGAGAACGTTTTTGGTCTACCTTTACGGTGGGCTTTTAAGAACTTAGACCCCACCGTTTGGACAGTTTCTACAAACCTACCATTTAAATCGTCCACAGATACGCAATGTTCTAGGCACTCGAAGCGGTTTTGGAGTTCGAGTTGAAAGCATATTATGAAGAAGAAAAAAGTTAATTATGAATATGAAGATTTAATCGGAAACAATTGAAAAACGTTGCCCACATATTTTATAGATTTTTTTCATTTTTGATAAATATTTTATGAATATGTAAAGATTCATTATTCTAAACACCGTACGACGTTGCCATATACTTGACATTGGCGAAATTGTGGAAGATAGTCTACAGAAGCCATAATCTAAGAGAAGAAGAAGAAGATTTAATATGAATTGAATTTTTTCATTTTTGTGAAATGTTTTATTGAATATGTAAAGATTAATTAATCTAAACACCGTATAACGTTGCCGTACACTTGACATTGGCGAAATTGTGGAAGATAATCTACAGAAGCCAAAATCTAAGAGAAGAAGAAGAAGAATATGAAGATTATTAAATATACCTTTTGAAACACCATTTTTAGTTTTAAAATGTGTAATTTATTTATTTATTCGTACTCAGCTTTCACTAGCATTATCTACCCTCGTCATCTTGCAAAATGTAGTACCATATAACCTCAAAATCTGTATCATTACACTGAAATATCTTTGAATTCCCAAGGTCAATTTTTATTTTAAAGTGTTTATTATTATTTGATTATTTTTGGCAGTATTTTGATTATGTTATCGCTCTTGTCCGTCGACATGCCAAAGTGGGCTGGACTTACTATGGGCGATAGCCTTCGCTTCTAACGCTTGCCAGATGCATGCCAATCAGACGTTATACCCCAGCTACACACTCGACGAATGGTGTGGGAAGTAGCGAGGGAATGAGGCAGGGAAGTAGTGTAGCTACGTTACTCGTCATGCCGCTCGTCATGCTCCTCGCCATGCCCACCGCTCCCTATTTTGTCGGTTTTCTGTGCGCGAGTCAAAGGGCCGGCATCATGAACACGAGTGACCGGCTACACACTCGCGCGAGAGCTCAGTCTGCAGCGAGCGCTCGTACTGGGACGACATATGTTTTTGTAGGTTAGCAGTCATACGCCGATCGATGCGACGCTCTTATGAAAAAGTATTAAAATTTATTGAGTATTAGCTGCTGAGCCAGCAATTTGGGAACCAAAAATTAAGCATCAATTAAAACAGAGGATAATTAATCTACGTACGGCTCATGATTGTAAAAAAATTTACTGTTATATAGATATACCAAATTATTTATATAATTTGCTACGGTTATTGTTATGATTTTGTTTTTATTGTAAGTAATCTAAGTGAGTGTACAGTACAACACGTACATTTACAACTCAACGGCAATCGCCAACCCGCCTGCCAAGCTTGGTGATTATTATATTTGTTTATTTTACAAGCGACACGAAACTTTGCATAATTATACGTTTCATTTTGTTAGCTAAACATTATCTTTACCATGAATTGATGCTGCAGCCAGCATTGTCTCCTCATGAGGGCACTCCTCAACGGTTAGTGGCATGGACATCAACTTTTGCATATACGTTTAATTGAGATAATTTAGCATGCTCTCCGCCATAAACTGATGCTGCAGCCAGGATTGTCTCCTCACGAGAGCACTCCTCAATGGTTAGTGGCATGCACATCAACTTTCGCATATACGTTTAATTTAGATAACTAAACATGCTCTCCGCCATAAACTGATGCTGCAGCCAGGATTGTCTCCTCATGAGGGCACTCCTCAACGGTTAGCAGTACGGACACGATACTTTGCATATACGTTTAATTTTGATAGTTAAACATGATCTCTATCATGAACTGATGCTGCAACCAGGTTTGTCTCCTCATAAGGGTACTCCTCAACGGTTAGTAGCATGGACATCAACTTTTGCATATACGTTTAATTTTGATATCTAAACATGCTCTCTGCCATAAACTGATGCTGCAGCCAAAATTGTTTCTTCATGAGGACACTCCTCAACGGTTAGTGGCATGGATATGAAACTTTGCAAGTTTGTGCAGTTCTGATGACAATAAACTAAAATTATATAAATAACTAATAAATTAATACTAAAATACGTTTTAAAAAGAACAAGCTTTTATTTATATGCTCTGAAAAGAAGAAAAAAAACTTTGTAATAAATCAAACTAATATTTTATGTTGAATTATTTGATTTTAAAAAGCTTGTCACGCATAATGTCTATAAAAGAAGGCTCCGGGTCGTAGGTTTGATTCCCGCATGGAACAAATATTTATATGATCTGCAGGTAGTTGTTCCGAGTCTAAGTGTATTGTGTGTGGAATTCGTATCTTTAAATGCACCCACGACACTGCTGAAATCCTAGTGTCCTTCTAACGCAAAGAAACACTTGTTAAATTTTATTGTCTTTATATACCTACCGCTTGACAAGTATTTTCATCAGAACCGAACGAACTTGTAAAATTTAATATCCGTGCTACTAACCATTGAGGAGTATCCTCATGAGGAGACAATCCTGGCTGCAGCATCAAGTTATTTCTGTCATTTTACTGTATTGTCATCAGAACTGAACAAACTTGCAAAGTTTCATGTCCATGCTACTAACCGTTGAGGGGTATCCTCATGAGGAGACAATCCTCGCTGCAGCATCAGTTTATAGACCAGATCATGTTTAGCTATCAAATTTAAACGTATATGCAAAAGTTGATGTCCATGCTACTAACCGTTGAGGAGTGTCCTCACGAGGAGACAATCCTGTCTGCAACATCAAGTTATTTGAATCATTTTAGTGTATTGTGGTAACTGAAGAAGCATGCAATATTTCAAAGTCCTAAGTTTTAGAGGAAAAGGTTCAAATTTGGCTTGGAAGTTTTGACCTAAACAAACTAACATACATTGTAACTAAATTAAAAACTTGTAATGTTTTTAAAAATATTCTTACTATTAATTTATTATTATGTACTTGTATATGGGAATCTCCTAATTAACCCCCTTAGGTTGATTAATGATATTGTTTCATTTAAATTATTTAATATAATTTGCTATGCTATAAAGGCAAATCACGCATGTTGACCTCCACTGCCGAGAGGCGAACGCCAAATGCGGCGCGTGGCGAGTAGTATGGCGAGTAGCGCAGCGTGTGGCTGCCTAGGGCAACATCGCGGCATGGCGATGAGCAGAGCGAGGAGCAGTGCGAGGAGCATCGTGTAGCCGCGGCATTAGAAACTGCGGACTGTCGGACGGCGCGCTCTCTATACATTTTGTACTAAACCCCTCACACTTATCAGAAATTCGCATCAGTTTCGAGCGGACGAGCGCACGCTCGTAAGCTGCGTACGTATGTTAGGTCAGACTGATAGAATTAACCATAGATTATACACTAATATTGGAAAGAATTAACTGTTGAGTGTCCTCAATCGATCTAAGAATTATATTAACGTAAAATTAAGAAAATTACATATATATTTTACAAGACATTAGAAATAGTGACAGTTTAATATATCTTTTAAATAATAGCCACATACAATAAAGTTGGTACCAAAAACCTCTTTCAACATACTCCCTTTCTGTGAAACTTTATTGCATTAAGCCAATCATTTTAGATGTAAGTATCAGTCTAGGCCAGGGGTTCCCAACCTTTTTTTGTCTACTGCCCACTTTAAGTATAAATTATTTTTTAACGCCCCCCTTTTTAAACATACTCAAAAACCGCTAAGTACTTATAACTGATTATTGAAACGCAAATGTATAGTATTCGGACAGAGTATCTTTTTTTGAAAATAAAACAAACATAATCAATTATTATATAAAAACTAATGTGAAGGTTGAATCTGATACTGTTCAATAAGTTTGTTGATATCAGGTTCCAATTTACTCAAAAACAGCCGCAAGTCGCCACGTTCGGTAACACGCAAACGATTTCTCTTTTTAGTAAGCAGCGTTGCCACAGCACTAAATCCACGTTCACACAAATATGACGATGGGAATGCTATCAAAAATCGTTGAACAATTGACCACAATCCAGGGTACAATTGCGGGATCGGTTTTTGTAGCCAAAATTCTTGATATCCATTTTTGAACTTGTTTTTTATTTCTTCGTTTGTTGTCAATTCTATAAGTTCTTCTTCCAGCTGAGGTGTCATTTCTGTGTTGACATTTGAAAACGGATCCAACACCCAGTCTGGTATTTCCAAGTTTAAAATGTCCTGGTATCGTTCGGTGAAGTCAATGTGGAGGTTTTCCAAATGTTGGCAGTAGGCAAACAAGTCGTCGTTACTGCAGTCTACTGATAAATTCGGAAAATTGTGAAACTCACGTCTGCCCATATTCTTTTTGTGCAGAAGCAGTTTGGCTGCGAAAGCAGCAACGACATTTTTTGTTTTAATTAAATTTAGTTCATCGCCTTGCAGTTGGAGGTTCATGTCGTTGAACATTTTATACAGGTCTGACATGTAAGCTATATCATTCTTTGATGTTATGAGCTTGTTGCGCAGTTCTGTATCTTTAGTTTCCAAGAACTCTATCATAGAGTCAAACAGGTTGTAAAATCGAATCAGACAATTGCCTTTTGACAGCCAACGAACTTCAGTATGAAGCAACAAACGGTTGAAATCTTCGTCATTAGTAACACAAAGCTGATGAAATAATCTATCATTAAAAGAGCTGCTACGGATTTTATCGACTGCTTTGATGACATATTGCAGTGATTGAAATAGTCGTTCACTTAAGTTTCTAGCAACCAAATGTTGTCTATGAATAACGCAATGTATAGCAAGGACATCTGGAATTTTATTCTTTAAGTATGCTATGAAGCCTTTATGGCCCTGTCATAGCCGGAGCGCCATCCGTAGCAACTGATATAATATTTTTCAAATTATTAATAATAATTAATTAATATTATAAGGCGAAACCATATTCAATACTTTTCCAATGTATTGAATATGGTTTCGCCTTTTGTATCTGTCTCCAAATTTCTGGCAAACAATAGTTCTTCACGTATTTTCTCATCTTTAATAAACCTCACGTAAGATAGCAACAACGCTTCATTAGTTGGTAAAGTGGACTCATCGAGCTGAATTGAGAATTAACTAGTCCTCAGATGATTGCACAATGATTCTTCAATGTTTTCAGCCATTTCATCAATTCGTCTTTGCACAGAATTATTACTCAAAGGAATTTTTCGGATAATATCTGCGGCCGGTTTATGAAGCACAGTAGTTATTATTTCCTTTATTGCTGGCAAAATTAACTCTTCTCCGATGTTGTGTGGTTTGCCTTTTTGAGCAATTAACAAAGAGATATTGTACGAAGCTCGAAGTCCGTCGTCATCTTGCTTAGCAGCCGCCGAAAATAGTTTTGATACACTTGGCTGAGTATTATGCTTCTTCTCTAGGTCTTGAAAATATGCTACATTCTTTTCTGTCTTATCTGGATGCATTTTATTCAAATGATCTTGCAGTCTTGAAGGCTTCATTGCTTCGTTCGAAAATGTTTTTAGACATAGAAGACACAAAGGCGACGACGGGTTTGTGGGATTTTCAATAAATCCGAATTTAATATATTCCGCAGAGTATTGCCGTCTCTTCTTTTTTACTTCCGACATTGTTTTGTTTTAAGAAATACGTAAGTGTTGAAATCAAGTACTGCTTATCTATTATGCGCGAAACCGCAAATGAAAATAAAATAAATTTACGTGGTTTATATAGGATTGCATAAGCAGCACGCACCAACAGGAATAAGACAAACGTGCATAAACTCGTTTATCTCATTCGACGCCCAATCGTACTCGACAAGCAAGAACAAGTATTATAGAACCAGCCGATTGGTATAGGAATGTACAATTCGGATTATTTAACAAAAACTTGTTAAAACATGATTGCCCGCGGTCTTTTATATCGAACCGAGTTTGAGCTATATCTTAATTAATATTAGTTGATGTTCACAAGATGTAGTCGAGAGTCGAGAGCTCAGTCGGTGTCTAAGAGTCTTCCTAGCTAGGTAGATGAAATTATAAATCGACCCCAAAGCCCTACACAATGCCCCCTTTTTTTCTGGGTCTCTTACCGCCCCCCTTTAGGCCTGCAGCGCCCACAAGGGGGCGTTATCGCCCACGTTGGGAAAGACTGGTCTAGGCTTATGTACAGGTTTAATCAAAATATCAGCACATTGGTATTCTGTGGGAACTTAATTCACTTCAAGCTCTTTATCAGTAACTTGTTCTGTGTCATAAAAATGCATTGTTGCAATGTGCTTTGTTCTTCTCTGTAACTCTGGGTTTTGCGATAGCTTTTAGTTGCATCGTTCTCTATTTGTAGCTTAGGAACTTTTTTCAGTAGAGATACTTCATTGTAGAGTCTCTTTAGCCAAACAATTTCACGAGCTGCCTCGCTGGCAGCAACGAGTTCTGCTTCAGTACTCGAGATCGCTACAGACGATTGTTTGCGACTTGCCCACGAGATTACTCGTCCTGAATACATGCATAAAATTCCAGAAGTGGAACGTCCTGTAGTTTTCATGCTTACGCTACGCAGCGTCAAAGATTTGGAATAACCTACCACCACCTTTAAGGCAAATCCATAATCTAATCACATTTAAGAAACGACTACGACAGTACCTCTTTGATGCGCAACGAAAATTGGGTAACGTAAACGTAAATGTATCGATTGTTTAGGTGCTAGCCTGCACGTATACACCAACCGTTTTGAACCAAACATTTGGCTTTCGATCTCCATTAAGGGAAGTTTACATGCTTATGATTATGTATAAATATTATTTTTTTATATAATATATTCCAATTGTATGAATTACTAATTATTAAGTAATATATATTTCTTAGCCAATTTTGTTTATAGACACACACTTACAATTATTATAATCATGGGTCTTGGTCATTTAATTCGTAGCAATATTTAACCAAATCCTTCTGAAATAACATTTAAATATTTGTTAATTATGGTAAATACGTATTACAATATTCATTATTTATTAAATTAATATAAAATAATTCATCAATAATAACCAATAATACAATTTATTTTATGACAGATTAATTCAACCAATTTCATTGCCGGTCAATACATACCACTACACTGAGTGTATCACATATAACACCAGTACCAAAACGGGTAAATGTTCCTGATTGACATCCGTGGAGCACAAAGGTTCCAGATGAAAACCAGCGTCAAGTGCTTGCACTTGCCATTAAGCTGATCTGGACACCTATTTGGACCAGGTTTGAGACACATACTTAGGAATATCTTTAACCATTATACTTTTTTTTTTTCTGTTTCTTGTTATCTGTTGTCTTTTTTTTTTTTGTATATTTTGTGTCTCAATGTGCTGTTTCCAAATAAAAGTTTCATTCATTCATTCATTCATAGTTTAGACGCCACCGTGATCTGAGTCACTGTAACATTCTAAAACTCCAGGTTTGTACCCTTTCTTGTATACAATTACAGTATCTAAAGTTCCTTTATGATTATGAAGAATACGTTTGACCTTATCATTATATTCTATTCATGGATAGGTAAGCGTTCTGGATGCTACACTTACGGCATATGAGATGTCAGGTCTGATTCCTGTCATTAAGTATGCCAATGCACCAACGGCTTCACGATAAGGAAATTTAACATTCAGTTCCTTTTCTGAGTCCGGTTGTGCTTCCTTAATAATTGTAGTACTGACAGCTTTACAGTCACTCATTCCAAAGCGTTCTAGTAGCATTTCAGTATAGTGTTTTTGAGATACTTTAATTGAACCATCTTTGTCGTTGAAGATTTCTAAACCAAGAAAATATGAGATTGGCTTTGTCGTCATTTTGAACCTTCTTTTCAGTTCTGACATAAATTTCTCAGATTCCTTTGTATTTGTAGAAGCTATTAATCCATCAATAACATAAAGTCCAAGAATTATTTTATTACCGAGCTGATTCCTCATGAACAAACATGGATCTGTGTTACATTGTTTAAATCCAATCGTTTTCAAATAGTGGACAATACATTTGTTCCAACACCTTGGTGCTTATTTGAGACCATATAAACGTCTCTTCAACTTATAGACTGTTTGTTCCATCACTGATCCTTTTAGGTTGATTCATGTTGATATCTTCATCTAGTAAACCATTTAAAAAGGCAGTGGTTTTATCAAACTGTTTGCAGCATTTGCAGCGATACTTAGTATTAATCTAATTGTAGCCATTCTAGCAACAGGGCTAAATGTTTCAAAGTAATCTACTCCTTTCTCTTGAGTGTAACCTCTTGCCACAAGTCGAGCTTTGTACTTATCTAGGCTACCATCAGCATTGGTTTTTATTTTGTAGAGCCATTTACATGAAATCAGCTTTCTCTCTTCTGGTCGATCTATTAAAATCCAAGTCTTGTTCTCTTTTAGAGACTTCAACTCGTTTCCTATTGCTTTTAACCATTCAATTTTCTGAAGACTTTTCATAGCTTCTTTGTATGTTTTGGGTTCATCAATACCACTAACAATAGTAGACATTAAAGAGTCATCCAACCGTGTTGGTGGTCGCAATCTCGATCTGTCTTGAAGGTTTCTAATTTCTTCTTCGTGATCTTCATCATCAGAATTACTTAGAGATGTTTCAGGTGTAACATAGGATTCATTAGATTATTCTTATTTGCGAGTACGGATATCATTTGAAGATGTTGGCAAATTTGGAGTTGCTTCACATGAAGAAGAAGCATCAGCCAATGTTTGAGGCAAATATGAAATAGCTTCACCTTTTAGCACACCCTCCCTTGCAAGATGCTTTTTGATTGGATAATTTTCACTAGCCTTAGGGAAGTGAATCTTTACCTCAGTCATGGGGCAATGTTCATCTGATTCAGATTCTAATCCTATAGATTTGATGATCGATTCCTTGAATGCCACATGTCTTGACCTTATTTTTTTCAATGTTGGTTCTGATTTATTGTTTAAACTCAGTAACCGCTAACCATCGTCACATCGTCATCGTCGTTCATAAGTTATAAGACTGATTATAGAATGCCACGATTAGTTTTCTTAAGAAGTATAACAGTTTTCTGTTCGGCTAGGTTACTTACTATTTACACACTGGTGTTATTAAAGACTTCTTAACTTGAGACTGATTATATTCCTTCTAAAAGTAATAATAAAAAACTACTGTACTTTTGCAGTTTCTAAAACTTATACAAAAAATATAAAGTTTATATTTTGTATATCTTTAAGGATAATGTTCCAAAGTGGAGGTAGGTTGTGAATTCCTTTAGCATTTATCATTAAAAGTCAATTTATGTTTCTTCGTTGTTTATATAGATTTCTTTAATTTTAAAAATGAATCATGTTTTTAGTGTTTTTTCTACCAAGACTGTGCCACAGTACAAATATCAGCTTTAATTATGAAGATATTATATATTAGAATTATTCTTTATTTTCTTAGTATACATATTATTACATTTTTAAATATATATATAAAACAAAAATAAAAACATATATTTAAAAATATAAAAATAGTGACCAACCGGCATCGGGAACAGGGTCCAAGCTGCCGGTGGTTAGGGCTCCAGAGAGAGGAACCTCCTGACAATACGTACCGTGTCAAGGAGAACCACTTTCTGTATCAGGCCCTTGATCCAGCCGCCTAACAAGAGCCTCTTAAGATGTTGGTCGAGGCTCTTGGCGATCAAGCCGTTGACCGTAACGACTATCGGCACAATGATTACCGAGTCAACATCCCACATGTCGACAATCTCGTGTGCCAAGTCAAGATACTTTATTTCTTTATTTATGTACACACAGAAATATTTAAAATATAATTACATAGGAAAGAAAAGTACAAAGGCACTGCTTATTTCTTAAAGAAATCTCTTCCAGCAGACCTGCGAAAGGAGAATTCGAAGACAAGAAATTCGGACATGGTGTGTAGAGAATATACGATACATATAAATATACACACATACATAAAGAGTACTATACCTACATACTATACATAGTATATACATCTACTTAGACATAAATATTAATACATACATAAATAAAGTGGATAGAGAGAGGTAGTGCTCTTTAACTAGTTTTTTGAAACTATAAACTGTTTTGCAATCTCTTATGTCAGGCGGTAACGAATTCCACAACCTAACCGCATGTACAGATAAGGAATAGGAGTAGAAATCAGTTTTGTGGGATGGGAGTTTAAGTAGGGTTTTAAGATGCGACCTGCAGGGCGCATCAGGCAGACGGGTGTAGGAAAAGCGTTCCCGCAGGTAGGATGGGGCCGTAGGATTATGTAGGATATTAAAAAGGAGACACAATATCCGAGTATTCCTGCGAAGACGAATCGGGAGCCACTTGAGAATCTTTCGGAAATGGGAGACATGGTCATATTTTTTAAGATTGAAAATGAAACGGATACATAAATTCTGTAATCTCTCAAGTTTATTTAATAGCTCCTCTGTGGCATCCAGATAACAGGCGTCAGCGTAGTCTATAATGGGCCGAATGAGAGATTGAGCAAGGGAAATTTTGGTTTTCAAGGGCAAGAAGTTCTGGAGACATATCAGTGAATGAAAGGTAAAATGCAGCTTTCTACTAACATCAGCAACATAAGCACTCCACGACAAGTTACAGTCAACAATCACTCCCAGGTTTTTAACCGTATCCGTATATGCAATCTGAACACCATCGAGACTGAGTGGTGTTACAGATGCTAAATTAAGTCTGTTACGCATGATTCTGCTACCTATGATAATGGCCTGAGACTTACTAGGGTTTATGTGTAGGCCATAAGACCTAGCCCATAAGTTGATACATTCTAAGTCACGATTCATGGCAGCAATAGCAAGTTCCACTTCAGAACCAAGGAATGGTCTATACAGCTGCAGGTCGTTTGCGTAGAGATGGAAGTGAGAGGAGATGATCCTGGTGACAGAGTTTATGAAAATTGAGAAAAGAAGAGGAGAGAGGACGCCACCCAGGGGCACACCCGCACAGAGGTCACGCCGATCTGAGAATATCTCATCAAGGCGCACACATTGCGAGCGTCCCCGAAGATAGGATTCAAACCATGTTACGGTGGAAGGAGAAACATTTATTGCTTTTAGGGACCCAAGAAGGATATCAAAGTCAACCGAGTTGAAAGCACTGCTGAAGTCCAGTAGCACAAGTATAGCGAAGGATTGATTTTCCATAGCCCAGCGAATATCATCAGTAACTTTCAAGAGAGCTGTTACTGTGCTATGACCGGCACGAAAACCGGACTGGAAGGGACTAAGAAGATTGTTTTTAGTAAGAAAAGCTGAAAGTTGCCGGTGAACGATGTGCTCGAGAATTTTTGAGATGAAGGGAAGAATAGAAATATTTATTTGTTTCTCTTTCTCGGCTTTCACGAGATTCTCATCATGCAGGATGGTAACATCAATAATCATTGCGCGGCGCCTTACTCGGTCTATCATCACTATATCAGGCTTATTAGCAACAATAGTCCTATCGGTGATGATAGACCGGTACCAGTACAATGTGATATGACTATTTTCGAGAACTGGGTCGGGCATATACTTGTAGTATGGTACCTCTAAGGCCACAAGTTTATATTTCAGCGCAAGTTGCTGGTGTATAACCCTGGCTACTTGGTTGTGCCTGTGCAAGTACACACAGTTAGCAAGACGAGAACAACCACAAAAATAAGTTTTTACTTATTGCTCCCTGCAATAAGTAAAAACTTATTTTTATTATACCATACATTACATAGTCTTATATGTTCTTGTCCACCATGAACATCTGTTATCAATTCAACCGTTCCTTTGCCTATAGCTTGTGTTGTAGAACCGATTGCAGTAGTTCATCATTACGGCCGAATGAAGTCCACTGCTGGACACAGGCCTCCCCCAAAGACCACCACAACAACCGATATGGGTGTGTTGTGGGCTCGTTGGGGGGTTTTGCCATAATCGCCACGCTTGGCAGACGGGTTGGCGATCGCAGTTGAGTTGTTAATGTACTCGAAGGACGCTGCTGCCCATCCTCCGGCCAATCCCTTAGTCGACTTTTACGACACCCACGGGAGGAGATGGGGTGGTAGCATTCTGAGCCGGCACCACACGGCATCACTTCAGTAGTTACTGTTTGAATATTATAGAATTTCCCAAAACTTATGAAAATATCGTTGCGACCGGTGACACGACTATTGCACCGTTGTCGACATACCAGTCAAGGTCTCCTTCAATAACATTTACTGTCTCAACATGCATTAGTGCCAGTGTCAGGTTGGTGTCGTTAGTTTGACTTGTCTTTGGAGGTTTGCCATCCGATTGCCACTTATGACATTGTTTGACTTTGTGTCCATATAGTCCGCAATATTTATTACTACACTTTTACTTTGTTTTGCTCATTTTGTTGTGCTTGTGCTTCAGTATTTTCTTCTTTATTGGTCAGCGATCGTTCGTAAACACCGATTTGTGCCGCCAAATTGTCAATGTTATGATCCTTTTTAGACATAAACATCCAACTGGCCTTAAATGAAAAGTAACGGTTGATGTATATCTGCGGCTATAATAATCTTTATATTTCGACCTCTTTACTTCACGTTTATTTATGCTATTACTGACACTGTCAAAAGTCTAAAGCATTTGTTTTAAGTTCGTGTATTATTCTTTTAGCTAATAAAAACCAAGATTCCTTTTGGTTTATCGTTATTATGTATCAACTTTATAAGATTTATAATTTTAAAAGATGTACACTGCCTTCGAAGCAAACGGAAAGCTATATCAGTTTACTAGGATACAATTCGGAGTTACTAATGGTGAAGCGGCTTTCCAGAGAACTCTCGAACATTTCATCAAAAAAGAGAAACTAGACGGTACTTTCTCATATTTAGATGACGTCACCGTCTGTGGGAAAGACCAAAACGAACACGATATGAATCTCGCAAAGTTCATGGCAGCTGCAAAGAAAAACAATCTGACCATCAACGAACAGAAAAGCGTTTTTTCAAAAAGGTCTATATGTCTCCTTGGCTATAATATCGAAAATAATACGATCAGTCCAGATACAGAAGACTCAAACCTTTACTTGCATTACCGCCTCCGACGAACTCAGCTGAATTAAAGCGGATTTTAGAGCTGTTCGCACACTATGCAAAGTGGATTAATACATTTTCAGAAAAGATCAGACCGCTCATAATCGTTACTGACTTTCCTTTGGATGAAGAAGCAATGAAAAGCTTCACACAATTAAAAAACGACATCAAGAAGGCCACCCTGTTAGCAATCGAACAGAAGGAGATTTTCACCTGGAAACAGACGCCTCTGAATACGCCATAGCGGCTACGTTGTCACAAAACGGATGCCCAGTAGCATTTTTCTCTAGAACCTTGAATAACTCCGAAAGTAAATTTCCTTGGATAGAGATGGAAGCCTGTGCCATTGTTGAGAGTCAAAAAAAAAGGAAGCATTACCCAACCAACAATCAGTCGCTTATATGTTCAATCAACAACATAATAGTAAAATAAAGAATAAAAAAATTCAACGGTGGAGGTTGGAACTATCTTGTTATAAATACGACTTTATGTATCGTCCCGGTCCACAAAATGTTGCGGCTGATACTTTATCTAGAGTGTGTGCTTTAATTAATACTAGCAAACTGAAGGAATTACACGAAGCTCTATGTCACCCAGGCGTTACCAGAATGTACCACTGGGTCATCATATCAGCCACAGGACGTCCACTGCTGAACAAAGGCCTCCCCCTTAGATTTCCACAACGAGCGGTCACATGCCGCTCTCATCCAACGACTCCCAGCGACCTTCACCAGGTCGTCTGTCCACCTCGTTGGAGGTCGTCCCACGCTGCGTTTTCCGGTGCGCGGTCTCCATTCGAGAACCTTTGTGCCCCAACGGCCATCAGTTCTACGAGCAATGTGCCCTGCCCATTGCCACTTCAGTTTACTAATCCTTTCAGCTATGTCGACAACTTTAGTTCTTCTACGGATCTCCTCATTTCTGATTCGATCTCGTAGAGAAATACCAAGCATAGCTCTCTCCATAGCTCGCTGAGTGACCTTGAGCTTTCTTATGAGGCCCATTGTGAGTGACCACGTCTCTGTTCCATATGTCATCACTGGTAACACACACTGGTTAAAGACTTGCGTCTTGAGGCATTGCGGTATTGTTGACGAAAAGACGTTGCGAAGTTTCCCGAACGCTGCCCAGCCGAGTCGGATTCGACGATTGACCTCTTTCTCGAAGTTGGACCTACCTAACTGGACAGTTTGTCCTAGGTAGACATACTCGTCAACAACTTCGAGAACAGAGCTCCCAACGGATATTGGGATGGGCACGACATGGGCATTTGACATGACTTTTGTCTTGCCCATGTTCATCTTAAGGCCCACCTGTTGGGAAACTCTGTTGAGATCATCGAGCATTGTGCTGAGCTCTTGCAGCGATTCTGCCATGACTACGATGTCATCGGCAAATCGAAGGTGAGTGATATACTCGCCATTGATGTTAATGCCGAATCCTTTCCACTCCAGTAGCTTGAAGGCATCCTCCATTGCAGCGGTGAACAGTTTCGGGGAAATGACGTCCCCCTGTCTCACACCTCTCTGCAATGGAATTGCCCCCGTGCTCTGTTCATGTACTCGGACCGACATGGTGGCGTTTCTGTATAAGCACTTCAACACTTCAATGTACCGATAGTCAATCTGGCACCGCTGCAGAGACTGCAGCACTGCCCAGGTTTCGATCGAATCGAAGGCTTTCTCATAGTCCACAAACGCCAAGCATAGTGGCAGATTATACTCCTCGGTCTTCTGTATAACCTGCCGCAGCGTATGGATGTGGTCTATGGTACTGAAACCTTTTCGGAAACCGGCTTGTTCGGGAGGCTGGAAGTCATCAAACCTGCGCTCGAGACGATTTGTGATGACCCTTGAAAACAGCTTATAAACATGGCTCAGAAGTGAGATGGGTCTATAATTCTTCAATAGGGTGTTATCACCCTTTTTGAAGAAGAGCACCACCTCACCTCTGTTCCACGCTTCCGGCGTTGTGCCCTCGAGTAAGACGGAATTGAATAGCTTCTGAAGGACTTTAAGTACCGGTGTGCCACCCGCTTTCAGAAGCTCTGTCGTAATTCCGTCTTCACCCGGCGCCTTGTTATTTTTAAGCTGTTTCAAGGCCATCCTAATCTCGTACAGGCTGATGTCCGGGATATCCTCGGTATACTGTCGGGTTAGTTTGGCTCGCGGGTCTTTGTCAGAGCCAATGGTAGGTATACTTACCGAGGTGTATAACTGCCGGTAGAACTTCTCAATCTCTCTCAAAACCTCTGGCTTAGTCGACGCTACACTGCCGTCCTCGGTCTTCAGCTTCATAATACGACTTTGCCCAATAGACTTGTCTCTTGCGAACACTTTGGAGCCTTGATTCTGCTCAATCGCCTCTTTAACACCGTTGGTGTTAAAGGTGCGGATATCGTGACGCAAGGACTTCCATATCCGTCTATTGAGCAGTCGGTATGCTTCAGCATCACCGGAGGACTGCAGCGTCATGGCGCGTCTTTCTGCCATGAGGTCGAGAGTGTGATCGGAGAACTTTTTTGGTCTACCTTTACGGTGGGCCTTAAAGAACTTAGACCCAACCGTTTGGACAGTTTCTACAAACCTACCATTTAAATCGTCCACAGATACGCAATGTTCTAGGCACTCGAAGCGGTTTTGGAGTTCGAGTTGAAAGCTCTCGGGGTTTTGGATATGAGCACTAGAGGGCCGGAGCGTAGACCTCATCAGACGAGACCTCTCAACTTTGAGATTAATATTCAATGTGCCTCTTACCATTCGGTGATCACTACCGGTTTTCACCCTGTGGATCACAGAGACATCATTGAATATTTGCCTCCTATTGGTCATGATGAAGTCAATCTCATTCCTCGTGGAACCATCGGGACTCATCCAGGTCCATTTCCTGTGAGGCGGCTTTTGGAAAAAGGAGTTCATCACGAAGAGTCCCTCCTTTTCCAAAAAGTCGGCCAGCCTCTGTCCCCTGGGGTTCCGTTGCCCATATCCAAATTGCCCCACTCTCAACTCACCATCGCATCGAGTGCCCAGCTTCGCGTTGAAGTCCCCCATCACAACAGTGAAGTGTGTCTTCGAGGTATGTATGGCCCTACTTACGTCCTCATACATACTCTCTACTTCATCATCTGGGTGTGTCGAGGTCGGTGCGTAGACCTGTATGACCTTCAACGAATACCTCTTGGATATTCTGAGTATAAGGTACGCTACCCTGCTCGACACACTTTCGATGGCCACTATGCTGTTAATGAGGGACCTGCGGACGAGAAACCCGACACCACCTTGAGACAGATGTTCGCCTTCCCGGTAGTAGAATAAGTTCCCAGATTTCAGGGTTATCGTGTCCTCGCCCTCTCTTCGGACTTCTGATAGACCCATGATATCCCAGTGCAACTTATCTATTTCTTCTTCCAGCTCAACAATCTTTTCGTCTGCCCTCAGTGTGCGTGTGTTATACGTTACCAGGGCCAGTTTTCGTTTGGGGTGGTAGCCGGATCCCGTCCGGTGATTCTTAGCACCCCCTGCCCCGCCGTTACCGTGGCCGCTACCATGACCAGGAATAGCGGGGCTGCCGGGAACTGGGGGCCGGTGCATTAGTCGTGTCGTCATTTTGGGGGGAATTTGCCGATACTCACCACGCTTGGCAGGCGTGTTGGTGAGCGCAGTAATGCTTCTGTTCAGCAAAGGGACGCTGCTGCCCATCCCTTTGGTTAAGAGTCCCTTAGTCGACTTTTACGACCTCCACGGGAGGAGACGGAGTGGTGCTATATTCTTAATCCGGACACCACACGGAAAACGTACCACTGGGTACGGATGAAGAACTTACCGTTTTCGGTAACAGAAGTCAGAGAAATGATAGCATCATGTCGAGTGTATGCTGAGTTAAAACCGCGCTTCTTAAAAGCTAAATGACAGCTTATTATGGCCACAGCTCCTTTCGATCGCTTAAATATTGATTTTAAAGGTCCCTTGACGTCAAATACGCAAAACAGATATATCCTTACAATTATCGACGAGTACAGTCGCTTTCCATTCACTTATGCATGCATCCCTGCCGAGATGACGAGCGCTACAGTTATTGAGTGACTTAAAAATTTATTTTTTTACATTCAGGCAACCCCTCTACATCCATAGCGATAGCGGGACCATCATTTATGACCGAGGAGTTAAAGTAATTTTTAAGAAACGACAGCATCGCTTCCTCTCGCCCCACGCCATAGAATCCCGAAGGTAATGGCCAAGTGGAACGCTTGAACGGTACGCTGTGGCGTGCTATTCACTTAAACCTTCGGTCTAAGAACCTTAGCATCGAAAACTGGGAACGAGCTATAAAAATTGTCCTGCACTCAATCAGATCACTTAAGCACTTCTACGAACGCAACTCCTCATGAACGTCTGTTCAGTTATCCTCGGAGATCTCCAAACGGGGAAACATTGCCTACTTGGATGGTACCAGGACAAGTTAAAAAAGAACGTCCGCCATTCGAAAACGGACCCAAACGTCGAGAAGAAGTTACTGGAAAGCAACCCATGTCAGACAGAATGGGGAAACAGTTACTGTGTCAAACACACCGTAACTGTTGGCACCGTACCCACCCAACTCACGAAAGCGCTGAACCCACTCAGTCTGAACACGCAGACCCTACGGATCCATCCGACGAGAGTAGAGAACAATCTGAATCTCATCGAGTAGAGAACAATCTGAATCTCATCGAGTAGAGAACAATCTGAATCTCATCGAGTAGAGTCACCAGAGAGAGTTGATCAAATTAGGGAATAAATAGTTACAAATGCTCCACCGCCACTTCGAAGGTCCACACGAGTAAGGACACGACCTGACTACTTAAAAGACTACGTCCTCGATGGTGAAGATCATTAAGGTGGGGTGAATGATGCAATATATTTGTATGTTTATACCCATTGTTTTTTTTACGATTGTTCCACCAGATAATATTAGCAGGCATTCCAATTAGGTAACTTTTCCTTTGATATGTAAAAATATACATGTGATTTTTTTTTGTTTGATGGTAAGACCACTGCCCCTAATAAATTTAATAATCTCTGGTTTCCCTTCAGAACGTATAAATCTTTCGCCTTTTAATTAGGAGTTTTCGTTAAATTCGGTAGCTGAATAAATAATCAATTATTTTAAAATAATCATATAACATTATCAGCTGACAGCGATGAGGAGGAGTACATTGACGCCTAAATACATGTTTTACTTTTATATATATATATATCTATTTTCTTTTTGTAATCTTTAGTCTGATCATAAATAGTGTATATATAATTAGTTTTGGTGCCGGCTCAGAATACCACCACCCCATCTCCGCCCGTGGGTGTCGTAAGAGTCGACTAAGGGATTATCTCGAAGATGGGCAGCAGCGTCCTTCGAGCACATTAACAACTCAACTGCGATCGCCAACCCGTCTGCCAAGCGTGGCGATTATGGCAAAACCCCCCAATAAGCCCACAATACACCCATATCGGTCGTTGTGGTGATCTCTGGGGGAGGCCTATGTCCAGCAGTGGACTTTGTTCGGCCGAAATGATGATGAATTAGTTTTAATTTGTATATCAATATTATAACATATAATATTATAATATTACAACATTATTTATTTATTAAACCAGGTAAAGGTTATTTATGTTACCCTATTATTTTGATTACTAAACGACGACAGTTTCCCCGACGTCACATATTTCATAAGGTGCCACATGCAAAATTGTGCTTTCATGGCATAGTTATTTGAGCTAGATTCTTGTTAATATTTATTCGAAACTAATATAAGATATCAGACGATATTTTATGCCACATGCAAAATTATGCTTTCATTTCACAGTTATAAGAGCTAGATTCTTATCAATATTTAGTCGAAACTAATAAATTATTGGAGGACCTAATATAATTATTTTTATTCGACAGTCTTTTTTATCTACGATAATATTTGAACAAAATCAGTACGGATGATTCGCTTGACGTCATAAGTTGTATTTTACGGGAGAGTGAGTGAGTTAATTGTTGGTAAAAAGTAACATGTTTAGGTTGTTATTTACGTAAATAAGAGTTATATTAAATAAAAATGTCTCAAAGAGGACAAATGTGGAACTATTTCTCTGCTGTGGACCGCGACGGTACCAAAACCATGGCGCTCGACGAAGCAATAAATATACTAATATATTATAACGTCAAAATTAATAGGTGATTTTTAAATCACGCATCGTTATAACGCGTTATATATCAATATATAGCCGTTAAGAACACGCGTACATTTAATTTAATAAATTTAAAAAAAAACATATTTGTGACGTGTCTACAACAGCCAATCAATTTATTTTATATTATCAATTATTGGTTAATGGTCATTACATTTACATTATCAATCAATTTAACAATTTTTAATGCACTTAATAGGTACTCAAAAATAATGAAATTTATCTTGATTTCAATTTTACTTGTGCTAAGCATTTCATGCGAATCTTCATTATTCGAAAGCGATTCTTGTTATTCTTTCGGTAGTGGCAATGTTTTCCCCGGCGGTGCAAGAAAAATTGATCACAAATTACAATTTACTAAAGCTATGAGTGAGTAATTATTCTTATCAATAAAATATATGCATTTAATTAATTAACTATTTGGTCATATATTAAACCATGATTGTATCTTGCAATTCCAGTCTCGAAACCGGCCCCAGAATGGGAAGCCACTGCAGTTGTGAATGGAGAATTTACTCAACTTTCATTATCAAGCTTTAAAGGAAAATATTTAGTGTTTTTCTTCTACCCTTTGGATTTGTAAGTTAATATTATACTCCAATTTTTATTTATCTGTAAATGTAACACTGACTATGTTGGCTTCAATAAAGAACACTTAAAATGTGTGATAATAATTAAAGACTGGATCATATGCAATTTAAAATGGTTGAATTATGCATGCAAATGTATCATAAATGGTCAACATTTATAAAGAAATCACCAAAAAGAACCAATTAAGCAACATCCAAGTTAAATAAATACTACAATAGAGTGATTTAATTTATAAAATCGGCATACATTTAAATTAAAACAAATGACTTTATTTACTCAACTTTCAATGAGATATTATCATAAAACTAATAATCTAGTGCTGTTGAAAATTTTCAGTAGTGCGAATGTACCTATTACAAAATTAAGAAAACGTACCTACATATTACATTATGTATCTATATTTCATATGAAAAATATTTAGATACAGTTCAAATGATAGAAAATATGTATGAGCAATAGGTTTGAGGACAATATAATTAATGTGAAAATGCATATAATGGTGTTCAGTGAAGATCCCATGGTTCTGCAGTATATTTAAAAATAATGTCACCTAAAAAAGGGTCTTAAGAATTAAATGAAGCGGAATAAACATGGACTGTTTAAACAATCTTCTACTAAAATGAATATCAAAGGAGAATATTTGTATCCATTTTATCCACAATACAGATTGTGGATAAATTGTCTCTAATTATCTAAAGACCACCATGTAATAACCAGTGAATGGTTTATGATAGCACTTTCATGACTTCTCATGAGCCTTGCCTAGCCTATATAGTAAAAGTGTAGGTATCAATAAGCTACCTTTTAAAGAAGGTCATTGACAGGTATATCTCTGAGGATCTAAATGATATAGATATATTAGTGGGACCATAGGGACAGATAAGTTTGTTTGCTCAACAGTTCTGTAAAATTTTGCTCCACAGAACTTCAGTGAAGTAATCTTTACCTTATAGTATAAGCTTTTATTTAATAAAAGTAAGTAGAAGAAAGAAAATAAGTAAATTAAAAAAATCTAATAAATATTTATTTTCTAGTCTTTCCATGGAATTGTAAGTGTAAACTTATAATAATGACTTAAATATGATTTATTGACAGAATTACTTGCAGCATTTGCTAATTGCTTGTTAGTCAAAGCCTACGCATAGGAAAAGTTTCATTTATTATATTATGTATGTTATGGTATCAACTATTTGTTTTTGTTGCAGTACCTTCGTTTGCCCTACAGAAATATTAGCATTTTCTGAGAGAGTTGAAGAATTTAGGAAAATTAATACAGATGTTGTAGCATGTTCTGTTGATTCACACTTCACTCACCTTGCCTGGATTAATACTCCACGCAAAGAAGGAGGGTTAGGAAAAATTCAAATTCCTCTATTAAGTGATTTGACTCATTCTATTGCTAAAGACTATGGTGTTTATCTAGAAGACCTTGGCCACACTTTGAGAGGATTATTCATTATTGATGACAAAGGTGTCTTAAGGCAGATCACAATGAATGATTTACCAGTGGGGCGATCAGTAGATGAAACTTTAAGGCTAGTGCAAGCATTCCAATATACTGATAAGCATGGTGAAGTGTGCCCAGCTGGCTGGAAACCGGGTCAAGATACAGTGAGTAGCAGATGTTTAATTGATAACTTGATAACATTTTGAATAATATTTTTATCTTTACTTTTAAGTGCTTCTACAGTAGCCACTTATTTAACCATTTTTGTTAATAACAGATAATACCTAACCCGGATGAAAAGAAGAAGTACTTTGAAAAAGTGGCACAAAATTAAAACAAGTGATGGTGAAATGGTGAATCTATATAGAAAAATAAGAACTAGTAGAACTGCCTTGAGGTTGTCGCCTGTGTTGCTGTGATTTCTGACAGTTAAAGCTTAACATACTATCACACGCAGTTAGCCCTTTATTACAAATTGCTGTGGATGCTGTGCATTCCTATGTAGGACCATAAAAATACCTTATTGGACATTATAGGTGCCTGAAATCCATAGCTGGATCAGAAATTTGAGGTGCAAAAGTGTATTGTATCATTGATATACTCACAAATTCATATTATTCGACTTACAAGCAAATATACATAATTAGGTATGTAGTAAAAAATATTCACTTGATTGCACTCGATGCTGAAAAGCTACCGAATTACTGGTGTAGATTGTATTGACTATGATTTCATTAGAGTGTTAATTAGCTCTATTTCGATATTAATAAGGAAAAATGTTGACTGACTTTAAATATTGATAAGGCGTATTAGGCCTTACCTACTGTAATCAGAAATTTTAATTCAGTATGTGTTTTATCTCTAAGTTTGACGACACTAGTCGTACAAAATCTCGGCGGCGTTGGAAGAAATGCTACTAGTTGTTACTGTTCTGTATGTATTAGGGATTTTTAGTAGGATAGAATGGACCATTAATAATTGAAGCATTTTTACAAACATTGAAAAATATCAATGTTTTTATTGGTGATGCCAACCTTTATTGAAAATGAGTAAATAAGAAATATAGTGATTGTTATCATACAGAGAACTTAGTTGTAACATTTGGTTACATTGATATTGGAAGAATATTGGTAAAATCTTGTAAAAATTAATTTCATATATTTTTTATACAGAATGACTGGTTAAACGAGTGACATAGTAAAGGATCGGTACGAACGAACGAGTGACATAGTATAGGGTACTACTGAATGTAGGTACACGATATTTTTTATAAAAGTAAAACTGTAATATTTGATCTATTTATCCATTAAATAAATGGATACCTACTATTCAACAACTTCTTCGGCGATCGTATCAGTTTGAAATCTTTGTGTTTTTGACCACTAGTTGTCTTGCAGTCTGTCATCGCCACGAGCCATTTTTCGTGTCCAGGAGCGTACCTACCTACCTATTCTGCGTGTTTTTGTTTATTTTGTTAAATATTTTGTGATTTTCGAAGTTTATACCTACCCGAATTTATCGAATGTTCCGGATTTATCCTTGTCTTTGGCAAATTAAAAGTAATGTTTATAATACGTTATTATTCCTATAGTACACAAGGCCTCCTCGCTGAATGACATCGCGCAATACTACGTCTTGTGTTGCTGACGTTGATCCGAGTAAAAACCGCGAACTTTAAAAGTGTGATTTTATAGATCGTACGTCTATCACTCACTTAAGTTTGATGGATACAAAAATATATCTCAATAAAAAAAAATGCCGGAAAGGGTTGAAAAAAGGTGTATGTATGTATGTAGAATTTATACACAAAAATGGTCCAATTTTATATAAATCTCCATTGAGTCACACTAATGATTCTTTTATTAAATAAAAGCTTTTTTTTATTAACCCATATTTAAATTTTCTTCTTGTCGGATCTAGGTGTAAAATAACATGTGCATGAATATGTCACTCTCTAACCAGGCATTCTGTAGATATAATCTGATAGATCAGTTCCATTTTTACTTTATTAAACAAGAAACGTATGTTCTACAATAATCTATTTGTTAATGCCTTCACATAATTTTAAATAAAGGATTATATAATTACAAAGAATACATAGCCTTGCGCAATCATGTAGATAAATAGAATTTTTAATGAGTTACTTACGTACTTTACTTACAATTTATAAAAAACCCTTTGAAATTAAATGTATTTTAAGCAAACTTCAATGTTTTTTACATCACTGTTAACAAGACTGAATAATGTGAAATTAAAACTAGCTTCTATAAGTTAATTAATGTATATCAAGTTCACTATAAAAACGATTAATAACATGACTTATTTGTAAGATTCAATAAATATGATTAACTTCACAATACATTCTGTGAAAGCAATATATTTTTATGTTTATACCCACTGTTTTTTTTACGATTGTTCTACCAGATAACCTTAGCAGGCATTCCAATTAGGTAACTTTTGATTTTAAACCGAATGCATATATAATATATTATCTACAGTCGTGATCTGATAATGTTTACCACCTTAGGTTTATAATTACATACAGGTGTCCAGTAAATAGCACGACATACTGCAGCTTGGGTCAATACGTACCAAAAAAATACAATATATGTTCAGCAAAATCTTACGGATTTTTTTTCCCCACTGTAGGTTAAAGTTAAAGCTATAAGAAAATTGTACTTACTGTGAAAATTTAAATAAAAATTGTATTTCTTGAAAACATTTTAGTTTTTAATAGAATAAAGACTTATCAATGAGTAAAGTATCAATTCACAAATAATTTGAGGTAAAAAAAAAAACTAGAAAAGGAATTTTTCATTACGAAATGCTTAAAAATCTGTGTCAAGGTGGAGATTTTTCGATATTTCGGAAAATTTTGTACTACCGTAAATCCGTAAGATTTTGCTGAACATATATTGTATGTTTTTGGTAGGTATTGGCCCAAGCTCACCCCCTGCAGTATGTCATGCTATTTACTGGACACCCTGTATACACCATCGTCCATCTCAAAAACCAACCTTTTAGGGGTAAGACTTTTTATTATTATTACATCATATGAAAGCCACAGAACGTCCACAAAGGCCTCCCCCATCGATTTCCACAATTTTGGGGGTGATTTGCCAAAACACACCACGCTTTAGACGGCACGGTTGGAGCAGTGGCTGATACAGTCGGCTGCTGTGCACTGGGTCGTGGGTTCGAATCCCGCACGGAACAAATATTTGTATGATCTGCAGGTAGTTGTTCCTGGTCTGGGTGTATTGTTTGTGGAATTCATGTCTGTAAACGCACCCACGACACACGAGTAATCCCAGTGTGGGGCAATGTTTTTATTAAAACGGCAGGTTCGTGAGCGCAGTATTCACAGTGTGGCAGTAACAGAAAGAAGTAATCAAATGAAAATCCAAAGAACAGTATTTACATATTTTTTTAGAAACTATTATTGTTTTAGTACCTAACTACCGGGCCACCTCCCGTGGACTGGACGTAATAATCGATAGCGACTACAAACAACCGATGGGTCGCGATCTCACACGGATAAAAAGCACCCGAGAAGGCAGACAAGCTTTCGAAGAGCTACTTACCAACAACATGAACTCAGAACAAATGATCTCCTCAAAAATGAAATGTGAAATGTATGTTATAGCAACAGAAAATGCCATCGCCAAAACACTAGACGAGTTGGCCCCGCTGAGAATCGTGGACCCCAAAGACAGACTCCCGGCACACATAAGAGAAAGAATAGCCGAGCGCAACATCAAGAAGCGGTGTGCTTGGCGACTCAGATACACCGACCACAGGATAGTGGCACAAAGGCAATACAATGCCTGCAAACATCAATTGGCTAAAGAAATTATCCAACATAAAGAATTCGAGTGGACCAAGCTACTCGAAAATGCCGAAGACAATCGGAAACGCATGTGGGCCGTACAAAGAGCAATGAAAAAGCCCACCATGAAAACACCTTACTTCAGCGACTGCTACAGTGAATTAGAAATGATCGACAGAATGGTCGATACAGCCATAGTCAAGGAAGCTACCATCGACGCAAGTGATGAATGTACAAAAATTTCTACACTATTCGCTCCGCTCGATCAAACATCAAAACACGAGCTCAAATTACCTCTTAGACGCTTCAAAACAGCAAAGCTCCCGGACCCGACGGCATCAACGCTGACATACTCAAGCTGGGTGGTGAAACCATGATCGCGATATTCAAACGTATCATGGACTACGTGCTCGAGACGGGCTACTTCCCGAAACGATGGAAAACCAGTACATGCATCTTTCTTCATAAGGTAGGTAAGGATCACAGTGATCCCAAATCGTATAGACCCATCAGCCTACTAAACATCATGGGCAAATGGGCCGAGAGAATAATACTCAATCGCATAGAGACGGAGTTGAGCGAAATAATACCCAGCCACCAGCACGGGTTCATGAGAAATAGAAGAACCGCCACCCAAATCCTTCGTACAGGCAAATACGTCACCGACGCGCTGGACAAGGGCCATAGCGTTGCCATGATATCGACGGACCTCAGCAAAGCCTTCGATTCAATCAATCACAAAGGTCTCTGCCGAAAGCTGATCGACGCTGGAGCGATCCACCATCTCGACCATCCTTACGATGTTGTTGCGCAACATCGTAAAGATGGTCGAGATCTATCTGAGCGACAGGACAACAAGAGTTAGCTTCAGAACCACTTTGGGAACGGAGCAGCCTGTGCCACACGGGGTGCTCCAGGGATCGATACTCGGTCCGGCGATCTTCAACTTCTATGTGGCTGACCTACCAAACGAAAGAATAGCAGGTCAGATGCTGTCACAGTACGCTGACGATCTATGTATACTGAACGCAGCTGAAAGACCGGACCACGCTACGCGGCGAGCAGAGTGGGCCGCTATCGACATAATCGACTACTACAAGATATGGGGCTCAAATGCAACATTGACAAGACATAATGCATCATGTTCTCACACAAGAGACCGAGACTCAACAATCTGAACACAGGTTACCGCAACTACGTTCAAATACGTGGCGAACGCATCCCATTCAAACAAGAAATTAAATATCTCGGAGTCTGGCTGGACAAAAGGCTGTCGATGAATAAACATGCCAAAGAAAATACCGCAAAGGCCAAGCGAGCTAAAGGAGCGCTATACCCAATCATCGGCTACCGCTCCAAGCTAAGCCTCGACGTCAAGCTGCTAGTCATTCAAGCATGCTTGCTATCAGTGATAGACTACGGAGTAATACAACTGCTACCGAGGTACAGCAAAACAAACCTGCTCAAACTTGAGAGGCAGTATAAAATGGCATTGAAGAGTGCCAAACAGTTACCCAGACGCACTGACACCGATCTACTCTGAGAAATACTGCAACAAGACCCGTGGCCCATTCGTTCGCACGATCTCAACTGCGACATGATAGAACGTCTCAAATCTCTGTCGATCGAGGGGCTACAAGAACAAGGCCCGGCGTACACGCGCTACGGACAACACAATCCTTTTCTTTTCGCTACTAGACTAGGCGAAATTCAATATATTAATAAAAAAGATAGGGACAAGCCAATCTTCAAACAACTGGCCCCTTTCCGACAGCGTAGGCTATGACCGTAGCGTCACTCATTAAATAGTAAGCGGCTAGCCGCTGGGGCTAATTCCCACTGCTTTATCGTTATCCTCATACGGGGAAACGACCAGGATAGGTTTCAAAAGCTCCCACTCTGCGGACAAAATGAAACACAACTATTTGTAAAAAGAGATTTATTTAAGTGGCATGTTATATTAAAACTAGAGAAATAAATGAATTCTGATTCTGGTATAAACATAGGATGAAATATTTTTTTCGCAATATGTTGCTGAATTACGCTTATGATTCACGTCTAGCCGCGACACTGATCGGTGCGTGAGTCGTGACTAAGTGAAATCTGGGCAATTATAAACAAAAGACCATCTTAGAGCGCGGGCAACGCATCTACACTTATAAAAACATCTTAGGTGAGGACTTCTTAACTTTGGACAATTTTCTGTAGAATCAAAAGAGGCAAATCGCAAAATGTGTCAATGTGAGTTTCCTCACAAGCGACGGGCGGCCGAAAGGCAACCTCCGTCAATGGTTCGCGGCTGCACGCCGCAGCATTTATCGCCATGCGTTTAACCTGAGATTAAACAGAACACTTTTGGCGGGCAATATAGAAAATTTAAGAATAAAGTTTTGCAAAATGTACCGTGCAACAAATGAAATGGAAGGGCTTGTTGTGAGGGTCTCATATATATTTATTTTATAGTTATAATTATATAATTTTAAAGTTATTTAAGAAAATCATTATCTCCTGAACTAACAAGCCTAAAATTTAAAAAATAGTAAGCATATTAGCTCTTTACCCATAGATTAAAGAAAAACCGATAAGCAGTATGGAATGGCTTATGGTCTTAAAATAACATGGTAAATCTTTCAATATTGTGTGTACAAACTAACGTTTGCAGTTGGAATGTATGGGAACACACGTTTTTCAACTATGATGTTAAGTTTGTTCTTGGTAAGCGATAGGTACAAAACTGAATTCAACAATAAACAGTAAATAGTCAGCAATTTCGGATTCGAAACCTCCACGCGAGTTCAACTCGCACTTGTCTGGTTTTTTTGTGTTATGTGATTGCAACACAATAACTTATGAATATCAATATCTTAAATCTGAAAATGTTGGATTAGATTGACACTAATTATTAATATCGTGAAAATTGGAATATATGCCACCTAGTCTCGTAAAATACCTAATCTGTTCAAATGAATACGCCTCATCTCTTATTATATTTATTATCTGTTATAAACTTATATATGACTCTGAAATTATTAATGTCAATTGTAACCACTAGTAAAAGGGCGGGAAAGTCGAATTAAAAGGCGCTATTTTTTAAATAAAATAATTTTAATTCATTTCGAGCTATATTAACTAGTTATAGCCCTTATTTTCTAATTCCATGAGTGAATTTAGTAGTGGACTCATGGAGTCCTCTACTTCCGAAACCACTTTAAAGCGGAAGAGTACTTGCATACATGAAGATGAACCGGTTCCCAAGATGTTACCGAAGTTCATAAATACTAAGAGGGGTTTATTCAAAGACATCCTTCCCACCTATGAAGAATTGAACAGAAAAGATTATCCCGTATTACTTTTCCAGGACAACAAAGAAAAAATTGATCTATTTAAAATTAATAAAATTCTTAAGGACTTGGTTCCACTTAACACGTACGTTAAGCCCATTGGTCATTACTATATCAAGATATTCTTTCCAACAAAAAAAGAAGCGAACTCTTTCATTTTGAATAAATCCATTCATAGCAAATATAACTGGTCAGTCAAGATACCTTTCGATCAAATTGAAAGTCAGGGAGTCATCAAGGTTCCTACTGAAATTACCGATACTGAACTTTTGTCGTCTTTGAAATCACCTGGGTGTGAAGTTTTAGGTATCAAGAGATTTAAGAAGAAGCTTCCCGACGGCTCACTTACTTGTCTGCCAACAGTACTGGTAACTTTTTTGAATATTAACAGGCCCAGTCATGTTACTTATGAACATTTATGGTTCGAAGTAAGAGAATATTTTAAACCTTTAGTTCAATGCTTTAACTGTTTCAAATTCAACCACACTAGTGGTTCTTGCAAAAATGCTCAAGTTTGTTCCATCTGTGCAGGTAATCATTTCTATAAAGATTGTTTACAAAAAGATAAAATTAAGTGTAATAACTGCCAAGGACCTCATGTAGCAGTCGCATATGAGTGCCCCCTTAAAGCTTCGAAAGTTGCTGAAATTAAAAATAGAATTTTGGGAGGTACAACATATGCTTCAGCTATTAAAGGCACCAAATCAGTCTTACTTGCATCTAATGAAAAAACATCTAAAAATATCCCTTTGAATTCTAATGTTAATACCAAAACTACTTCACCTCAGAAACGATTTATTATAAGTGATATATTGAACTGTGATTCAACATTAAACGGCATTATAAAAACAATTGTAGATTTGATTTCTAAGAAAGATGGGGCACCAATTACATCCAAGATTATAAAAGAATTGTTAATACACAATTTAAGCAATACATAATCATTTATGGATAAAGTTTTAAAACATTTAAACATAATACACTGGAATTCTAGAAGCATTTCCCCTAAACTTGATGTTTTTAATGACTTTATTGACCTCAGTACTGATAGCATCGACATTATTTCAATTAATGAGACCTGGCTTAGTAACAATAAAAAATTTAAGCTTAAGGGTTATAATATTATCAGGAGAGACTCTGAGCGTCCTCACGGAGGCGTAGCCATTGCAATTAAAAGTTTATATAAATACAGTATTATTGATACCTATTCGGACTACAATTTTCAAAATATTTTGTGTGAAATTGAAATTGGTTCCTTGTACTTGAATATTTTATGTGTATACTGCCCTCCTCCACCTAACGGTAAGTTTCGTATTCATTTGCTGGAAGAAACTTTTAATAAAATAAAAACAGATAATTTTTTAATCATTGGAGATTTTAATGCTCTTCATCTGTCTTGGGGTGGTAAAAATAATAATAGTAGAGGCAATTTGATTTACAATTTCATGAATGATAAAAACTGCATTTGTATTAATGACCATAATATAACTACTTTAGCTCCTTTCGGACAAGAGGGTAATGTGTTAGATTTAGTTTTTGTTTCTCAATCTCTCAGTTCCAGTTGTGCCTTTTCTATATTAGATGATCCTATGAGTAGTAATCACTATCCTGTTCTTGTCAAAGTCTTCTATCAGGCTTCTGAGATATATTTTGCAGATACCCCAAGATGTGTTTCTACTGATGTCCCTGAAATTTTAGAAATAAACTTTAACAAAATTAATTGGCATGTCTTTGCTGATAAGTGCAATACAGCATTATCATCGTTTACTCTAACTAATGATCCTATTGGTGATTATAATAGATTTGTTCAATTATTATATTCAGTATTGTTAACATTCCAAAAAAAGTCTACTGTCCATCTTCGTCAAAAGAGAGTTGTGTGGTGGGATGAAAAGTGTGAGTTAGCAGTTGCGAAAGTACGGTTAGCACTCCAATCATATAAAATATATCCTTCATTAGAAAACTATTTGATATATAAACAGTTAGATGCTGAAAAAAAGTTAATTATACTAGAAGCTAAACGTACCAGTTGGCAAAACCTATGTTCATCATTTAGCCGCTTAACTTCCATTAAAATAATTTGGGATAATATACGTAAATTCAAGTTCTCTTGTGCCCAAGGAAGTAAAAGCAATGTCTTCATGCACAATCCAGAATATGCTTCTGCTTTTCTAAATAAAATCACTTCTCCGATTAATAATGCAGACTTTAACCATCTTAACACTTATTTCTCACAGTCTGGTAAAGAGTCATTTTCCTGGTTAATTAAACCATTTTCTTTTGATGAATTTATTGTCTCTCTGCATAATAAAAAGGTTACATCCCCAGGGCCGGATTCTATTCCTTACTCTGTAATACAGAATTTACCAATTAATATTAAAAAGATTTTATTATTAATATATAATACATTATGGTCTACTTGTTCTATCCCAGATAGTTGGAAAATTCAATATGTGACCCCTATTTTAAAGCCCAATAAAGACCCAAACTCTATAAGCTCATATAGACCTATCTCATTAACTTCCTGCTTTTCTAAACATTTTGAAACAATGCTCAAGAATAGACTTGAGTGGCATTTTGAACACCATTGTTTGATACCTCCACTTCAATTTGGTTTTCGTAAAGGTAAAAGCACTCTGCACAATCTCAGCTGCTTAATAGGTGAAATTAAAAATGGATTTCAAGTTAACAAATCTACCTTGGCTGTTTTTTTAGATATCCAAGGTGCATTTGATAATATTGATCAAAATTATTTAATATACACATTATATAAGTTAGGAGTCCCTGGTTTAATTTTGAAATGGATTCACAAATTCCTGAATGGTCGCAATACTTGGATAAAGGTAGGTAGACAACTATATGGACCTAAAAAATCCCATAAAGGTACTCCACAAGGCTCTGTAATCTCACCTTTAATCTTCATACTTAGCCTTATTAATTTTATGTCTAAAATACCTATTCAGGTCAAATATTTATTATATGCTGATGACTTAGTTATTTATGTACAATGTGAGAGTGTTAAAGAAGGGGAACAAACTATGAATAAGGCCCTCCATCACATAGGCTCTATATTAAATAATAAATTGAAGCTTAAAATTAATGTTGATAAAAGTGCTACCATATTTTTCTCAAAAAATGGACCTCATACTCCTCAAATTATCTATGACCATGCAATTATTCCTAATTATGTTTGCTTTAGATATCTTGGTTTGATTTTAGATTCCTGTTTATCTTGGAAACCTCATATTGAATATCTTTGTAGAAAAGCTGAGTTAGGTCTAAATATTATGAAATCATTGGTTGGTCTTAATTGGGGTTCTGATCCCAAAATCCTAAAAATTCTTTATATTAGTACTATTCGTAGTTATTTTGATTATGGCTGCAGCTTTTACTATGATGCTGACAGCTATCTATTAAGAAAATTAGATGTCTTACAGAATAAAGCTCTACGTATAATCTGTGGAGCTATGATGTCTTCGCCTATTAATTCTTTAGAAGTTGAAACTGGAATTGTTCCTCTCACTATTAGAAGATCTTATATCACTGACAAATTTTCTATGAAGTTAATTAGCCTTGATAATGTTATAATCTCTAAATTACTCCATAACTTTGATGTTCCTGACTATAATAATGAAAGTATAAAAGTAGCTATGTCTCTAATTGAATCAATAACATTTCTGAATTTCAACTTCCAAGATATTATATTCTGGTCTAAGCAACATCCTTATTATAATGTTGACTTTGTCTGTACTTATATGAACATTCCTATACATGTAAACAAATTTAATTCCAAAGTTGAATTTTTACAGTTTTTTAGACACCAAGAGTAACTTCATAAAAATTTATACTGATGCTTCTAAAACTCCAGAAAGAACTGCTTTTGCCTTTTTTGATCAAATATATAACTATGGTAAAGTCTTCAGATGTAATGACTATATGTCTGTTTTTTCAGCTGAAATGCTTGCTATTTTACATGCTCTTCAATATGTACTTAAAAATTACAATAACTATACTCAATCTCACTTTCTAATATTATCTGATTCAATGAGTGTGGTAAAAGCTCTCTGTAATAAAAATATGAACATGTATTCTCACTATGCAATCTATAAAATAAGAAGTTTGGTTTATGAGCTTTCTTTCAAGGCTCTGTATATTGAATTCTGCTGGGTTCCGAGCCATTCGGGTATACTTGGTAATGAACTAGTTGATAGCCTTGCAAAATCTTCCTATTCTGTAATCTGTAATTGTCCTGTGCCATATACTGATTTGAATAATTATATCAAAGACTTAATGATTAAGCGCTGGGAGATATCGCTTAGCTATACTCGGCAAGTAAAAGGAAAATGGTTAGCAGAAATCACTCACAAACCATCAACGTCTTCTTGGTTTGAAAGAAACAAGATATTCCTTGGTAGACAGTTAATTACCACTATTTGTAGGTTAAGAATTGGACACTGTAAAATACCTTCTCACTTGTACAGATTAAAACTCATCGATAGTAAATCTTGTATACATTGTAATTATGAAAGTTGTGACCTGCAACATTTGTTCTTTGATTGTAAACAATTTTCAGTGCAACGACTATTGTTGATTTGTCAATCTCAAGACTTGCTAGGGAAATGTGACCTACCTAAAAATATTTATGATTTATTAAAATTTCCTATTTTATATAATTCTATATTTCAATTCATCCAAAGTACAATTGGATCTGTATGAATTTTAGTTATTATTTGCATAGTTAATAATTTTTGTTGTTGTAAAGATATATGTATAGATACATAATTTTAAGATAACTTTGTTTATCTTTGTAATTTGCGTTTATAATTTATAAGTGGTAGAGTCATTCTTAACTTTGTTTATAAGTATTTTAGTTATTTATAAGATAAATATTCTGTTACCTTGGATAAGAAACTGTTATGAGTTTGTAAATCTTTTGTTGGGTTGATGGTTCGTCCAATGCCCATAATAAATGAAAAAAAAATAAAAAATAAAATGTCAATTGTCACACAACAATCAAATTCAGAATTACTAGAACTAGCAAGTCGTGTATATTTGCGAAAACTTGTTGAACTTGCAATTGCAATATTATTGTGTGGTACGCAAGACATGAAGTCGAATCTGTTAAATTATCGTAAAATGTATATTGGTGATCTGGTATTAATTTAAATTGGAATGTGGTTGAAGAAATATAGAGGTTGCATGAGGTTTTTGTTGCCTACCGCATCAATTTCATTTCAAAATGCAGTTGTTAAGGCGAATTTACGACGTATGTACATAGCCAGAGATGTCCAATATATATATGTATATTTAGCAATAACATTGATTACTTCACCCCTTTATAATGCATGAATGTCCTTTGTTATTGATTAACATCATTAAGTATGATAAAGAACAATGCGTCATTTAACGCATAGCGCTCTTTAGACTAACACTTACAGTTTTTTTTCACTGTATGTTCATAGTGTTCATACAGTTAATTGGTTTAGACTTATTAGTGTTGGTTGTGTAATTGGCCAATAAGTTCTCCTCAGTTTCATAATATATAATATAAATAATATAAATCTAGTTTTCAACTCTATGAATGTGTATACAAGTGTTTAATTAACAAGTTTGTGTGTTTAATTTAAAGCTCTAAAATAGTCCTATAAATTTGTGTTGAAACTATTTAATAACAAAACAACTATAAAGTCTACCAAATTATTTATTTTGTTGATCTATCAACCATTATTTATTTTCAATAAAGTATATTATCATTCTCAAATACACTGAACCGCAAATAAACCAGGCCACCTGCTACCTTGGATCTTCAATCTGATTTTCTCAACAAGTAGAAAACTCACATTTATCAGTTATACCTACAGAAAGTGTGTTTCATGATGATTAAAATGAATGGAAACTCATTGGGATTAATCAAGTTATTGTTTATTTAGGATTTTACAAAGAAGAGTTGTTTTCCAGTCGCATTAATTGTTAGTAATCATGATATTAAAGAAAGAAAAAAAAAGATAAAGAATTGAACGAATTGAAGAATTGTTAATAAAAAAGAAGATTTTTTTATTAACAATTCCCTAGCAATGAGTATATCCTCCCCTTGCTTGGATCATCATATCAGCCACAGAATGTCCACTGCTGAACAAAGGCCTCCCCCTTAGATTTCCACAACGAGCGGTCACACGCCGCTCTCATCCTACAATGCCCAGCGACTTTCACCAGGTCATCTGTCCACCTCGTTGGAGGTCGTCCCATGCTGCGTTTTCCGGTGCGCAGTCTCCATTCGAGAACCTTTGTGCCCAACGGCCATCAGTTCTACGAGCAATGTGCCCTGCCCATTGCCAATTAATTGCTAATCCTTTCAGCTATATCGACAACTTCAGATCTTCTACAGATCTCCTCCTTGCTTGGATACCTGCCAGCATCCTCATATTCATTATCCTCACAAGCCTGACGATTAAATCTTGAGGATTTGCATTCCACTTGCACTCTTCAATTGCGATTCGCAGCTCTGGAAGCCTTGTTGGAGCAGTACCAGGTTCAAACCTAACATTTTAGTTTATCCCATAAGTGTTCTATCAGATTCAAGTTCCGATGAGAAGTCAAACAACATGTATGGCCCGTCGGTTTGATGAAAACTAACGATGTGCGGTTAACGAGATGCCGCTCCAGAGTCCAGACCATTACAGAACCTCCTCCATAAGCAACAGTTTCCTCGATGCAACACTAAGAATCTTAGATTTTCGCGATTATTACACATTATAATAAAACACTTTTAAATGGATTCTATTGCGTATATTTTAGATTTTTGATTTTCCTGACGTTTCGAATACTTTGCAGCATTCGTGGTCGCAGGATGACTAAGGTAACAGGCGTCGTTACAGATTTTAAAAAGTTATTTTATTTTATCTACCGTACAATTTTAATCAAAAAATTAGTTTCGATGCACGCACGATGCACTTTTTTTACAGCATAGACGCTCCTCAAAGTCTGCAGTGTGTGAACATACCTTAGGCAAACCTAACCATTATCTTCGTTTTGATCAACCTCAAGTACTCGCGAAAGAGAACCGATATGTACCTAGAATGTTTCGTGAGGCTATTGAAATTAAAAAACATCCTAATTTTAATAGAGAAGATGGTTGGCAGGTACCACCTGTTTGGAATCCAGTTATTAAAATAATAAAGTCCCAAACAAGATACCGCACTAAGAAACATCACACACTGAGTGATTACTGCCGTGCATCGAAACTAATTTTTTGATTAAAATTGTACGGTAGATAAAATAAAATAACTTTTTAAAATCTGTAACGACGCCTCTCACCTTAGTCATCCTGCGACCACGAATGCTGCAAAGTATTCGAAACGTCAGGAAAATCAAAAATCTAAAATATACGCGATAGAATCCGTTTAAAAGTGTTTTATTACCAAGAATAATGTTCTTTAAGCCGACGATATACTCTCTGACGTCGATCACTTCCATGTTGACTCAGCCTAGACTCATCAGTGAACAGTACAATACCCCACTCGAGCAAATTCAAGTCGTGCTCGATGGTGGGCTACCATTAATGCTGGGTCTGTTGCAGTTCTCTTTGTAGTCAGGTTCCATTCAGCAAGTCTCCTTCTGACGGTATCTGAACTTATGACCACTTGGCGTTCGATACGCAGACTTTTTTGGACTTGAACTGCGTTGAGGCGGCGTTTTCGCAGAACAGTACGTTGGATATAAGGATCATCTGCTGCTGATGTAGCCCTAGGTCTGCCCGTACCTGGACGACGATCGATTGATCCAGTCTCTGAGTATCGCCTGTAAACTCGTTGCACGGAAGATCTGCTGATTCGAAGTCTTCGAGCGACCTCGTGTTGCGCAACGTCTACTTGAAGTAGTGCTACAGCTTGAGCGATAATGAATTGAGATAATGGATACGATGCCACTTCAGGAAGCATCCTGAGGTGTCGTATCCATTATTGACCCAAAAAAGTAGCAAAAATACAGGCGTCTGAACAAACGATGGACAAAAACTAAAGAATTGATAAGAAATATCTGACGGACACTCATTGCCGAAAAAAGAACGCCAATCGAGAACTATAGTCAAAACAGAGCAAATCATTAGCGTTGTGTTTGTTGCTTGATTACAATGTGAGTTGATGGTACTTTAGAATAAATTAATAGTCATTTTAATCAACATAAAACGCAATTTCTATAAGTATAACTTTGATAGTTTTATACTTTTTGAGAAAATCCAATCAGAGTTCCAAGGTAGCGGGTGACGCGGTTTATTTGCTCCAGTTTATATTACTGAACATCACCGCACTAATTGTTTGTTTTTTCAGTAGAAAGAATATTATTTAAAGTGAAAAGAAAACATAAAAAATTTAAAACACAGTAAAAATTTATAATATTTATGAAATACAATTAAATGTGGGTTTTTTAGAATGTGGATATGTATGTATATGGCTATGGCTCCCCACGCATTTTCGCTTTGGGTCATGGACAGAATAGCGGCCGGGAGCAGACATCAACTACTGCAACAATGTCACGATGCTGCATCGCTAACTGCACCAGCGGCTGTGCTGTGTCCTGCGGGCAGTCTCTGCAGTGGTGAATACCAGGCATCTACTCCCGGCCTATGCAACACATATACGTCCCGAAACATGCCTGTCCTGACCGTGTCTGCCTCTCCTTATCTTATTTCTCCATGCCGGGTCTTACGCCGTTGTCGCGGCGTTCTTGCACATGTCGCTCCTTTCATTCCAACATTAGGTTCCGCTTCCCATCTCCCAGCGCTATCGATAAAGCGACGTGTGTGCTGATTCTAGGGCGGTAACCCGGCAAAGAGGATCGCCACCTCAAAAGTGATCGTACGGTACATATTCCTGGTCATTGTTCGCTGCGACCTCAGCAGTATGCACAGCAGCACAGAGTTTAGAGCAAGTCATGCTTTCCACCTTCTACGAGGAAGAAGGGGCAATCAAATCGCCTTTCGGCCAACCCTGGATCTCAAGAAACGGAAGTGGAGATGGCGCATCAACAGAACCAAAAGCGTCATATTTTTCACCATTCAAATGGTTGCTTATTACGTGTGCGGATAACTGCGGATTATCCGTCTGTTTTTTATTCCAAGCCTTACGCCATCACAACCAGTACAACAACAATCACTCACTTCCCTCTCGGTGGTGCGAAGCCGAGGCAAAGACAAGAGACTCGAGAGTAGTCCAAATGTGTGTGTGGGTGGGTGTGTGTGTGTATGTGTGGAGTAGTCAGACAAATCTCGCACGCTTACGAAAGTGTCGATAGCACGCTCTCATACGTATTTATTTTTTGAATAATTCTGATTATTACAGAACCTGACAAAAACAACTATTCACTTATCTAGCTGCTTTCATTCCTTTAATCTATGTGTAAAGTTATCGTAGCATAAGAAAAAAAATGGATCGTTTGAAAGCGTCGCATTTAGGCTGAGTATCGGATTTTGCCATAACAAACCCCTTAATAAATTCCCAAAAACAATGATTAAACCTATAATTACGTGCTTGTTCTTACGTTACAATAATAATTAATATCACTAAGATATATATTTTGATAAGTTATATTATTTCTCTAGATTTTTATTCCTGGTATATATAAACGTACCTAAATAAAAAATTGTGATCGCCTTAACCCTACCAGTTGAAGCGAGAGTCTTAAGGTCTTATGTCACGACATGGCAGGCAGTTGGGTTAAATTAATTGCCTTTTGACTATACTAACATCTGTTATGTTATAAATAATTCATAGTATTGGCACTATAGTGTAACTAGATTTAATTATATGCTTACATAATGTTTAGTTGATCTGTGTGCAATTGATTGCAGAGACACAATATACTGTAACAATACCCTCAAGAACATTTGCAAATAAGGAAGACGATTGTAAAAAAATGGTGGATCCTAAAAGAGTATTAAACTATGAAGAAATGCTGAAGGTAATCCATGAGCCCCAAAAAGTGATAATTGATGTTCGCGAACCGGAGGAGGTGAACAGCACTGGCAAGATACCGTCCAGCATTAATATACCATGTAAAGTTGCCTTTACTTACCTATTTTCACCGAAAAGCAGTTTAGACTATAAATTACCTGTTAGATTATTGTGCTTTTGTGGTGATATTTTTAGGATGCCGTATAAAAAAGTTGCGGCGGCATCGGACTGCTGCACAGTGTGCCGGATTTCGAGTTTCATGTTGAAATGAGATATTATTTTTCATCAATACGAGCTAGCACTTGGATGTTTTTTATTATTCCTATTATCAATATTTGAGACATTTGACCTTTCTTGAGCATAGTACTGATAATCAGATTTTCATGTTTATAAACTTAAGGTATTTTGTGGATATGGTAATGATACTAGTTTACAAACATTCAGTAAAAGCAGGATCCGGAACAATTTCATTAAAATTTCATTTTTAAAAAAACGACTTTACAACTGAAAGATATTGTTTGCCAAGTAAAGAGACTGGGCATCCAAACTATTTATTAATAAATACAATTAAAAAAAAAAAAAGTCTTTTAAAATGACGCCACGGTTGGCGCAGTGGCTCAGGGATTGGCTTTCTGCGCTTCGTGTCTCTGGTTTGGTTCACGGAACATATTTATTGTTTGTACTATCTGCAGATATTTGTATTCTTGTTTCGGGTATGTGGTATCTGCGGTATTTGTGCCTGTGAGATTTATGTCTGTAAACTGTACCTACGACACAGAGAAATTATAGACATCGTTTAAAAAAAAAGTGATGGAAGTACCTACGTACGATACGTTACGACGTTTCTTTATAAAATAACGACCATTCCTCGTGCTCTGTATTTTATCTATCGTATCTTCATTGTTCATTAGGTTAGGCGTTAGGATAATAGTGACTTATAGTTATCATCTTTCTAAGCTCCGCCTATTATTTCCATCGTATACCTATTGTTACAGTGGATGAGGTGCACAAAACGTTGGCCTGCATGTCTCACGAGGAGTTCAGATGTCATTACCAGCGGGAAAAACCGTCGTCGTCGGATGAACTTATCTTCTACTGTCAGTCTGGGAGGCGATCTACTGAGGCCCTTAACAAGGCATTACAGTTGGGTTTCAAAAAGTATGTATTGATAAGAAGTCATTTAACTGTATTGCAATAACAACTAACTCAGTTCCTCAGAAATACAATGCTTCTGTCTATAAGGGCAATTATACGCTCGTCAGTATCATTTCTTATGTTTTCATGTTTCATTATCAGACCAGCCCTTAGACGTTGTTAATAACGGGCCCACTTGAAGACCCCTATAAACACGGAAGATTACTGTAATTTCGCTATGCTTGGCAAACAAATTGATAATTGCAGCAGGTTATAGGATAGGTATGACAAAACGAAAAACGGAACGGAAAAAAATTTGTACTACTGTAAATCCTTAAGATTTTGCTGAACATATATTGTGTTTTTTTAGTAGGTATTGACCCAAGCTCTCACCCCCTGCAGTATGTCGTGCTATTTACTGGACAACCTGTATATGGGCCGACTGAGTTCCAGAATGTTCGCTTCCTAGAATATTCCAGACTATGTGGTACCGATACTACACACCAGATGGCGACACATAGAACTATCCCGAACATTCTGGAAGTTACTACAAAGTTATTTACGAAGAACTATCCAGAACACTATCGAGTTTCCACACGCCTTAGTATCGCTACTAAACACCAGATGGCGCGACGTTTCGCTATTGTTTACCGGATGGCGTAACAATATTTTACTATCTCGGTTATCAAAACCGATAGTTACAAAGTGATGCTGCGACAGTATTGGTATATAGATTTTGACGATAATGATCTCCTCCACGACGTATCCGTGTCGTCAGCGAACATTTGTTAGTGACTGACATGGGCTCACGTATAGGATTACCATCTATGCAAGGGATGACGCCTGTCTGGGATTACACAAAATGCCAGTTTTTTTTAGGAAAATGCCTGTCTATTGTAAAATGAATGGTGCAATTATATAGTCAGTTTCACCCTGCGTGATACCGCGACACTCAAAAATTCATGTCTCAGCTTTACGCCGCCCACGCGTGTCTAAATCGTAAAATGCCAGATAAATAACCCTACTCACGTATGACTCCCGAAATTGGTTCTAAACGTTAGGTCACAAGAGTTGCAGTTTAATATAGATATATAAGGTCGAAGTTAATAATAAATGTAATCGGAAATCTTTGGAATTGAGGATTTGTCCGTATTTTTATGTTAAATGTGATCTTACTACAAAAATAGATCTAGTTCAAAATTTAAATCAAAGATTTTGGATTCGATTGTTTACTATTTCAGCCGATAGAGAATAATATAAATCAGATAAGGAAACATTCCGATAGTGATAGCACCACCAGAAGATTATAATAATTTATAAGAATACGTACGTGAACAACGTCAACGCATACTGTTACTGATAAAACAGAAAACAGGGCGTCTCAGATAGTTTAGCGGGTCTTAAATATTGAGCGGCGTTTCAGTATTCGGCTGTGTATGCTAAAAACTATATACGAGTTGTATTTAGAATGACAAGAACTAATAGTCAAATCTATTTTGTGGCATCAGGGAAACTAAACTTTGTGTTGAAAAATATCCCTTGACTTGAGAGTCTTAGGGTGAGATTCAGAAACGAGTCTAAGCGTGAACTTACGCTTCCATATGTCAAAATTCACTACTTACGCCCCTAATTTTGACAGATGGAAGCGTGAACTTAGCTTAGAATCGTTTCTGAATCTCACCCTTAGGTCGTTAACTTACGTTAAAATTGGTTGTCCCATATATCTTATAAGTCTTAATTTGGTATTCCAACCGACAAGGCCAAAAATTTAAATTTGTAGATATTGTATATACACTAGCCAAATAATTAACCGTGTGGTGCCGGCTACGAATAGCACCAACTCATCTCATCCCGTGGGTGTCGTAAAGCGACTAAGGGATTAGAGGGAGGATGGGCAGCAGCGTCCTTCGAATACATTAACAACTAAACTGCGATCGCCACCCCGCCTGCCAAGCGTGGCGATTATGGCAAAACCCCCCAATGAGCACACAACAGACCGATATCTTTCTTTTGATTGAAAACTTTCTTGTCTTGATATCTCGAGATTTTTTGATTGAAAACTTTCTTGTCTTGATATCTCGAGATAACGCACGATCCATCTTTTGATATGCTATCTCATGTGAGTCTGACATAGTCTGACAGTTCGGTACGGAATGACAAAACGAGAGCGGTTGCCCGCTAGATTCAAGATTATTTATTCAATAACAATAATACAACTGTGTTTGAAATGTTGCCTTACAATTAAAATGTCAGTATCATTTAAAATATAAATATAAAAGAATTAAAGATAAACAATGTCATCAATAAAATACCCAATTACTTCTTGTCCAAATGTTCCGGTGTCATTGTCATGTGTCAGTGTCATGTCACATGACTAAAAGCTACTATAAAATTCGTGAAGTGAATAAAAACATTTCTTCAACAAAAGCGCTTTTAGTTTCCTTTTAAATAAATTAGCATTATCAATCATTTTCATGTCAATCGGCGCTTTTCTTCTCCCGTCTCGAAGGTATGTATATTCTTTATAACACTAGTGAGGAGAACCATCAAATATAGACATGGGACAGTAAGAATTTTAAGTCTTTTGAAATGTTCTCTACAGGATTTCCATTGTGGAATGCGTACCATGGTTCGTATTGCCCTTTTTTGCAACATGAATGCTCTATGTATATTGTAATCATAGCTCTGTCCCCAAAATTGTACGCTATATCTCAATTTCGATTCCACTAACGCATAATAGACAATTTTTAGGTGATCTATACTTACTTCATCTCTTAGGGTCCTTAAAGCATAGCAGGCTGAACTAATCGAATTTTCGATAGCGCCCACCTCAGCTTTCCAGTTAAGATACTCATCAATATGAATTCCTAAAAATTTTACATTTTTAACACATTCTACCCGATCTCCATTCATAATGTTTATATTTTCTTTATTTCCGGAAGTAGATTTAAATAGAATGGTGCTGGTCTTTTTAGTGTTAAGTGTAAGATTATTGACGCTAAACCAATTGCAAAATACAGAAAGTGCAGTATCTATGTTATTTTTCAGTTCTCGCATATCATTACCACATATTATAGCGTTTATGTCATCAGCATAGACTACCACTTTCATACTTTCAACAGAATCACAAGCAAACTGTACTAGATCATTTAAGAACATAATAAAGAATATTGGTCCCAAAATAGAGCCTTGTGGAACTCCTCTAGTAATTTTTATCTGTTTTGATTTGACTATATGTTCTTTTTCGTTACTTATTAAACTGATTTCAACAAACTGTTTTCTGTTTCTAAGATAGGATTCCATCATTGAGAGTTCGTTTCCTCTTATGCCATAATGTTCCAGCTTCTGCAATATCATGATCCACAGAGTCGAACGCAGAGCTCAAGTCCAGAAATAGTCCCGCAACCTTCTTTTTGGCATTTAGGTTACATACTACGTCGTTTATTTATTATATTCTTTATTGTACACCAGTTATTAAAAAGTACAATAAAAAGTAACACTTTGAATATAGAGTACAATGGGCGGCCTTATCGCACACGGCGATTTCTTCCAGGCAACCTTAGGATGGAAAAATAAATATGTAAATAATGAAAATTATAAATACACTACATACATAATGATAAACATATATGGTAATATATACACATATAAAATATATAAATATACAAGTATAAACAAAATTAGGACAACTGACATCAAAGATGTAACAAAAGGCAGAGTAAAAGCAAGAAATATAATACTAATAATAATAATTATAGTGACACGTAATGTTCTCTCACTAGTCTTTTGAATACCGGTAGTGACTGAGCCCGTCTAATTGAGATCGGTAATGCATTCCACAAACGAGCGGCCTGGACCGTGAAGGAATTATCAATAAAATTTGTAGAATGCATTGGCATTTTAAGCCTTAGGTTTTCTGATGATCTTAGGATTCGGGAATGAGTATCACCAAGGAATTCGAAACGTTTTTTAAGGTAGGAGGGAGTAGAAGGAATGAATAGTACACTGTAAAGTAGTGAAAGAATATGAGTATTCCGGCGAAGACGAATAGGTAACCACTTGAGCTTAGTGCGGAATTCTGAAATGTGATCATATTTTCTTAAACCAAATATGAATCTAATACAAAAATTTTGAAGTCGCTCAAGCTTATCAAGTTGTTCCTCTGTAAGATCAAGATAGCTGGCATCAGCATAATCGAGGATCGGAAGGAGAAGGGATTGTGCAAGCGCAATTTTAGTAGCAGTTGGAAGAAAGTTGCGTAATCTTCTCAAGGATCCAGCCGAAGCAAACATCTTGCGACTAACTTCTTGCAGCTGGGTAGTCCAGGATAGATTTCTGTCAATTATCACCCCCAAGTTCCTAATGTTTTCACTGAAAGGAACTGAAGTACCTTCAAAAGAAATCTGAGGTAGTGTGGTCCAGTCGATTCTAGAAATCATCCTGGAGCTGCCCACTACAATAATCTGCGTCTTCACTGGGTTCACTTTTAGACCATATCTCTTACTCCAATCACATATTCGGACCAGATCCATGTTAACAGTGACAACAGCGTCTGATAACTTAACAAGGGGAGCTTGAAAGTAAATTTGAAGATCATCTGCATAAAGGTGATAAGAAGAAAGTAATTGATTAGAGATAGAATTTATAAAAATTGCGAAAAGAATGGAGATAAAACGCCACCCTGCGGTACACCGACATTAGTATTGGACCATGTAGATGAAGTGTCCTCAATGCAGATACGTTGTCGGCGACCAGACAGGTAACTACGAAACCAATCAATTACTGGTGGAGATATATTAAGAGAGCAAGATTTATCAGCATATCAATCGCATCCACCGTACCTACTCCCTTCTGATACCCGTATTGACGATGGTTCAAGACTCTATTTAAGTTAAGATGACACATAAGCCTAGCTTTAATGATAAGTTCGAAGATTTTAGATAAAGTCGGAAGTAATGATATTGGTCGGTAATTATTGGGATCAGTCTTAACGCCCTTTTTGTGAATAGGTATGATCCTAGCTATTTTAAGTTGCTCAGGAAATATGCATGATTTGATACATTTATTATAAAATGTGGCAAGTGGTTCTGCTAGGTAATCTATGTTATATTTGATAGTGGTAATGGGAATATCATCATAACCATGGGACTGTGTAGACTTCATATTTTTAACGAATTTTGTGATTTCTTGTTTATCTGTGGGATGAATAACAAAGTCCGAAACAATGCGACTGGTATGCTGTGTAAGGATGTTTAAAGCCATCAGTTCATTACCGTTGTTTACTATATTCTTCCCATAATCAAATGTATCAGACAAGATGTCTGCATTGTCAATACTCCTGTCATAAACTGAATTATTTACTTTAAGAAACAACTTTTCTTTTTTAGTTTGCTTCCTTTTATTTCTATGTTTATTAATTATTCTCCATATTTCTTTATTAGAGTTACTCGCGTTTCTTATCTCATTTTCCACCATGCAATTTTTGGACATTCTAAAACTTTCCTGAATAATCTTATGTATTTATTCCTATAAGTCAATAAAGATTCATGGCATGAGGCTTTATTTGCTCTATTTAGAAATCTTTTCATTTTGCTGGATGTTTTTATACCTTTAGTAATCCATGGTAGCCGTGACATTTCCAAAACGTTTACTTTTTTCTTTCTTTTCTGGAAGCATTTATCAAATAAAGTACTAAATTCCTTCAAAAACCCATTTATACCCATTAATTTCCAGTCCTCCGCGCGTTACAGCGGTATTGATCAGGCTATAAGGAATTGGTATATCACATTAGATTATTTATACAGAGAAACTCTTAAGCGACGTCTTTTGGTTTTATAAGACACACAAACACGCGCACGCACAGGGTGTCGGTGACAGACACATTCCGTTTCCTGCAGCAATAATGTGTTTAATTTTTATATAATTTATTTTAAAATGTATCGCAATATTTGTTTTATAAGTCCCAAATCATAATCAAAAGTTGTACACGGGCAATAGATGAAAGAAAATTGAGTCCCAAGACTAAGGTTTTCCGCCAAGTTTGGGAGTCAGCAGACTCTTATTTATTTACCTAAATACCAAAAACAAGCTTTGTAACTTTTTAAATAGTTTTAAAAATGTTTGTTAATTTGAAGGTTTGTTTATTTAAAAAAAAAGTTTAAAAAGAATGTTTTAGAAATGGCGAGGATATGGGGTAACATAAACCGTCTAGTTGCAGCTGTAGGCAACCTTCTTCTTTTTGAGGTCTATTAAAAGAATAATATTTGATCATAATTTCACTTTCATCTTTATATTTTCAGTTCTAAAACGTATTTGGGAAGCTGGAGTGATTGGTCGAGCAGGTGCAAGTGACGGGTTCGCCCGTGGTGTACTCCCTGTGGTGTTATAAATGTACCGTTAACAAAATGTGCAATAAAAAAATAATACTAAGTGGCTATTGTTTATCTTGCAAATTTATAACAGAATATGCAACCGCACTACACAATTTTCATAACGCTACATTATTTTCAATTTATTATTTCAACGTAAATTTATAGCAGTTTGTGTTAAGTTTTTTTAAATTATTTTATTTGCTAAAACTGATATAAAACATACATTTATTTTAAGCAGTGTTTGGGTGATTTTGGGTCTGATCTGTTACAGAAATGAAAGCTTAACTAAAAATAAATGTATATTTTTTATATTTTGTTTCACTATTTATCTTTGAGATTCACAATTAAAATAAAAAGTGCAATAAATAAGAAGACAACATGAATAAACCAGTGAGTGACATTTCAATGAAACGCATACTAGTGTCTATGGCCTTATGCCAAATATATAAAAAATGTTCTCTTGGATACCGATTTGTATGGAGTTCTGCGAACAATTCCTTAATTACATGTACTGATATGTATAGGTTTTATTTATGTGATAAAATAAACGAAAGTAGCTATTGGATCATAACGCCATATCTCACTGTCACAAAAACGAGGATTTAACTTAAACGCAATTGAGAATAATAAAATAAAAAAATGTGATTTAATACTCCTGAAATACCCTATCACACCCACGGACTAGAAAAAAAAGCCATTACGCGGCACGACAGCGGCAGTATAGTTACTATCTACGTTAATTGGAACAAAAAACCAATAATGCCGTCTTGTGTCTTAAAATTGTGTAAAATTAACTCTACATCACAAAAAAGTGTCAAGGAAATACTTATCACAGGTAAGGCACTAATTTATATACCATTTTTTATATTTATGAGATTCAAATTATCGTTACTATTTGGAACACAAAACCTCAACTACACGTGCCTGTGTTGTTAGAAAATAAATGGATAATATTCCCGAAAAAATGGGTAAGTAATATGTTTTTTATTGAAGCGAGACTTCAATGTGTTGTGATTTGAAAAATCGGTGAAACGAAAAACCGACACCAAAAAGATACAAAGATATTTATAAATAGGATTTAGTCTGCGAATACAAGTATAGAGTGCTTCCTACAGTCTTCGTCTCCTCTTTGTTCGGGCTTTCGTAGTCGCGCCACAAACTAGACTAAACTTTCGTTGCCCCACACTAGGATGTCTCCTGTGTCGTGGGTGCGTTTACAGACATGAATTCCACATACAATACACCCAAACCCGGAACAACTACCTGTAGATCAGCGCAACCGAAACTAGCTTTAGAGTCCACCACAGTACCTCAAGATGAAAATCTTTAACCAGTGTATGTTACTAGTGATGATACATTGAACAGACGTGGTCACTTACTTATGGCCTCAGAAAACTCAAGGTTACTCAATAAGTTATGAAGAGACTTATGCTCGGTATTTCTCTACGAGATCGAAACAGGATTGAGGAGATGTGTAGAAAAATTAAATTTGCCGACATAGCTGAAAGGGTTAAGGGGTAAAGGGAAAGTGGCAATGGGTGGGGCATATTGCTCGTAGAACCGATGGCCGTTGGGGAAAAAGGGTTCTCGAGTGGAGACCGTACACCGGAAAACGCAGCGTAGAACGGCCTCCAATGATATGGCCAAACGACCTGGTGAAGGTCACTGGGAGTCGATGCATGCGTGTTGTGGAAACAGGCTTTTGTTCAGCAGTGAACCTTTGGCTGGTAAGTGATTTCCTAATAAATCTTTAAAGTCTTTTATTTAAGATTAATTAATAATCAAAGATGGCAAAAACAATATTTCCGGATATAATGAAAAATTAAAAAAAAAATTTTTCACTACATAAGTTTTGGTTTCGGTTACGGTTTCAGCCGAAACAAGAAGCGGAGCCAAATATTCGGTTACTATTTCGGTTTCGCCTGAAAATCGTGTTCGGCCGGACACTAGTTATTTATAAATATAAAATATCATATCAGCCTGTCACTGTCCCAGTTAGTGGTGGTTAATATAGCGTCTAGCGCGATTAAATAGCGCGCTATATTCACGCAACGTATAGCACACGCTATGCCGGCTCCAACTTGACGCTATAAAAATAGCGCCATTAAAAATCAACCACTAGGTAGCGAGGATAACAGCGCGAGCAAGGGCATAGCGCGTTTAGCGTTTTTCCGTTTACACACAGAAATTCCACATACAATACACCCAGACCCGGAACAACTACCTGAAGATCGTACAAATGTTTGTTCCGTTCGGGAATCGAACCCGCGACCCGGAGCGCAGCAGTCGACTATCAACCACTGCACCAACCGTGCCGTCAAACACTATCGTACCATTAAAGTTTTTGCAGAGGGAGGTAGTATATTCGGAGATACGTGTTATGGCATTTTCTCCAGACGACCAGATTGGGTGATGTAGTTTATCGACCATAACTTTTTTAGCTCAGGATCAGGGGGCCTAAAAAGGCCGCTTTAGGTGAATCATAATATGAGTTACATTAGAAATCACAAAATGGTCACGTTAATAGTCAGTTATGATTAAATGACCATTTTGTGATTTCTAATGTGAATCGTATTGAGATCATTATTATGCCTTATAAATAAAACCTAATACGGTCTTTTTAGGCCTTCTGGACCATATGGTGATATTTAATGTGATTCATATTATGATTCTGCTAAAGCGGCCTTTTTAGGCCCCCTGATCGGAGCCCTACTTACGTCCTCATACATACTCTCTACTTCATCATCAGCGTATGTCGAGGTCGGTGCTCTACCCAACGAATACTCGAAATACGAATACCCCTTGGATATTCCGAGTATAAGGTACGCTACTCTGCTCGACTCACTTTCAATGGCCACTATATTGTTTAATGAGGGACCTGCGGACGAGAAACCCACCACCACCTCCAGTAGAATAGGTTGCCGGATTTGAGGGTTATCGTGTCCTCGCCCTCTCGTCGAACTTCTGATAAATCTGACATCGCAGTGCAACTTATCTATTTCTTCTTCCAGCTCAACGATATTTTCGTCTGCCCTCACTGTACGTGCGTTGTATGTTACCAGGGTTTTCTGGGGTTTGGGGCGGTAGTAGGATCCCATCCGGAGATTCTTAGCACGCCCTGCCCCACTATTACCGTAGCCGTTACCATGACCAAGAATAATGGGGCTGTCGGGAACTGGGGACCGGTGCTTTAGTTGTTTAGTCATTTTGAAGGGAATTTACCGATACGCACCACGCATTATTATTATTAACTTTTACAACAACCTTGGATAAAGAGGAGAAGACCTTTAAGCCGTAACGACTTACCCCATAGGTCGTATTAAGAACTAGAGATGTAAAGTTTGTTCAGAACTTTTAGAACAAAAGGAGGCACGTTCATTTCAGCTTATACACGAAAGACAAAATGGTTTACAAGTGTCTCCTCCCCCCACCACACGCAAGTGTTTCCTTCACCTACCACACGCAAGTGTTCCTGCGCACACCTAAGAATTTACTTGCAACTGCGCAGACAAGCGTCGTCATGCTCAGAAACGAAAAGCAGTCACAGGAGGTAGCGCACAGACAAAGTCGATAATACCAGTCAGATCTATTTATTATTGACCATAAATAATAACATATCACAATTTAATTTAATTGTTACACTAGCAGGACAAAATATTCGACAGACGAATACCAACATTTTATTACATTGAACTCATCGGGTTTTGTTTGCCCAGTCCGTCCAACTGCCAAGATAGTTCTTTGCACTGGAATAATAAAGAAATGTTTCAAACATAATAATCTTCAAGAAAAAAGTAATTGTTAGTCTTTAGTAGGTATAAAAAAAAATGGTATTCAAAATGCACAGGCACATACTTTTAGAACTTGCAACCGCTTAAACATTTGAGCGTATGGTATTTCACAACCAGACTTTCAATATCAGTACTGATGAAACAGGCTGATGACCTCAGCGCTAGCCAGTACTGGTAAAGCTACTGGCGTAGAGGTAAGAGCTCAATAATTGTCTTCATAATTGAGCCCTTACACTTGTTGCGTAGTTTAATCGCTGGCTAATTTTGTTTTTGTCTCTAGATTTCTAGTCAGGCTTCATTGTTAGAATGAAGGTTCTCAAACCTACGGGTTAGACAACTTATGCGAAAAGACCTGCTTTGCAGTAACACTCGCCATTGAGGCAGTGATTTAGCGATATAGGCTTTCTAAGGTTTGAACGTGTTCTCTTAGTAGCCACAGCCATCGACCAAACCATGTGGATAGCAAAGCCGTATCTTCCGAAGTCAAATGTTTTAATTTCAAATAAACCAATTACTGGCACTTATGAAACGTCAGAATTTACATTGCACGGTTGTTCCAATTAGTTGATTCTATGGAGAAGAGCCGGCAAGAAACTCCATAGATACTCTTTTAAAATAATTGTGATTACAGTGTTGAATGATAAAAATTATGGTAAAACATATAACGAGATTAATGTAGGTTGTGTAAAGAACTTCAACTACAAAAAGTAATGACTTAGGTTTTCGCAATTATTACACATTATATAATAAAACACTTTTAAACGTATATTATTGGTTTTTGTTTTTCCTGACGTTTCGAACACTTTGCAGGGTTCGTGGTCGCAGGATGACTAGGTGACAAGCGTCGTTACAGATTTTAAAAAAAGAACACATAGCTGTCAAGCAAAGACGCTCCACAAAGTCTGCAGTGTGTGAACATGCCTTAGGCAAACCCAACCATTTTCTTCGATTTGATCATCCTCAAGTCCTCGCGAAAGAGAACCGTTATGTACCTAGAAAGTTTCGTGAGGCAATTGAAACTAAAAAACATTCTAATTTTAATAGAGAAGATGGTACCTCCTGTTTGGAATCAGGTTATTAAATAAATAAAATCCCAAATAACAGACCACACTAAAAAACATTAAGACACTGAGTGATTACTGCGTGCATCGAAACATTTTTTGATTAGTTTGGTACGGCAGATATTTTTTTTTATAAATCTGTTACGACGCTTTTCGCCTTATCCATCCTGCGACTACGAACCCTGCTAAGTGTTCGAAATGTTTAGAAAAAAAAAAAACGATAAAATACGCGATTTAATCCGTTTAAAATTGTTTTATAATAATTCATAGTCCAATAATATAGGTACTGATTTTCCAAAGAAGAATCAGTTACAGGAGATTTCTTTTGTTTTTAAATGTCTTTTTTATAACTAGTTTTACCCTGCCACGCTTTGCTGTGGCTAAATGCACGTAATGTCAACATGATTTTGATTCTGAATAAAAAAAACAATTATGTGTTAATGAAAACATGCGCGTATATGAATACAACGATATGTACAAATTTCAGAATGACCTGTATAGAACTTTAGGATATTTGTGATTTTGAACAAACGAACATTACATTTATATATATATAGATTTAAGAATAGTCACTATATGGATATACATTTAAAATATTAATAAAGTATTAAGTAGTCTTTTGATAGACAAAAGAATTGACAGTCATATTGTCACTCTGACTGAAGACTGAGTGACAATCTATGAGAAGAACTGTCTTACTCTTACCAATCTCGTACCCAGTTGCGCGTATAGCTGCTACGCATCACTAAACTAAGTTATTTGGTATAGCAAGTTGGTTATCCCACAACCTATCAGTTTTCTCATTGAATAGGCGTATAGTCACAAATTTGCTTGTAGTAATAATATTTAGGAATCTAGACGTAGGATATGGTTCATCAGCAGATAAAAATTAGAATACTATAGATATAAAAATGCATGTTGTCGACTCACTTTTTGAATCCTAAATTGAGAGCATTTTGTTGTGCCATGCCTGATCTTTTGCCAATCATGCAATAGAATATAATCTCAGTGTCTTCTGCTGGCTTTGGTCTTTTGTAGACATCCTCGAATTCTTTGTCAGACATCGTACCTAGTACTGGTGACACATTGCCCACTGTAAATAAATTAAATAATTCAAATATATAATAATATATTAAAATAAGTATATTTTCATTATTATTGAGTCAGCCAAAACAAATACAGTAAATTTGTAACCACTGTGAAGACCACTGTTTAGAAGTGTTTTGCAAGCATAATAAATCAGATAAAATCAAAACACTTTTTTTTATCAAATCAACCAAGGGTAAGGCAATTTTAACAACTACAAATCGACACCCTCTATCAACATCGAAGTATCAGAATTTTGTAGATTTTTGTTTTATTACCTATATAAAAGTACTTAAAATAGTATGATAAAGAACCCCACATTTAAAATAAAATTGATTTAAAATAATTTACGCAGATAAATTCGTCAACATCGTCGTCATCATCCCATAAGGCAGGTATGGGCAACCTTTGACATGTTGAGGGCCAAACTTTAGCGTGTAAATAGGTTCGCGGGCCGCGTTTAAAAGTACTTAGTGCTTTTTAAAGTAGTGATAATATTTTTTGCGATAGATATTAGACATGAAATAATACGACAATGTTATTATAGTACAATTTATTAAAATAACAAAATGAAATTGAAAAAAATTATAATTAAATCGTGAAATTTTGTTACAAACTACGAAAGTTAAATACACCTAAATCAATGAGACACTTGAGCTTGAATTTGGGAAACTAATCCATCGATATTTGGATTAATTCCACTGATACAAAGACGTAAAGAATTTTCCAAATTATCGTCAGTCAGTCTTGTACGATGTGTTGATTTATTAACTTTCATCAATGAAAAGAACAGGGGGCCTAAAAAGGCCGCTTTAGCAGAATCATAATATGAATCGGATTAAATATCACCAAATGGTCCAGAAGGCCTAAAACGATCGTATTAGGTTTTATTTATAAGGCATAATAATGATCTCAATACGATGCACATTAGAAATCACAAAATGGTCACTTAATCATAACTGACTATTAACGTGACCATTTTGTGATTTCTGATGTAATTCATATTATGATTCACCTAAAGCGGCCTTTTTAGGCCCCCTGTGCGCATTTATAAGTACTGCTAAACGCACAAATCAATCTTCTTGCGAATTTTCTAAGCTGCAGAAAATTGTCGTTTTCTAGGTATTTTTTGTAGAAATCGCACAACTCTTAAGTCTTCAAATTTGGATTTTAGGAGTGAGTTTTCTTGAATCTCGATCAACTCCATTTGTAAGTGGATTGGAGCATTTTGTAGGAGTAGCAAATAAACTGAAAGTCTTCTATATTTTGAAGTCGGTAAATCTGTTCGAAAAAAGAACTCTATGTTCATGCGCAGAGAGCGTGTTGAAATGGTAACTGTTACCAGACAGCATCTGTGACTCCCACAAGCGTAATTTGATCTGAAACGCTTTCAAATGGCTGTACAGATCATTTACTAACTGTCCTTGTTTTTGAAGTTTCAAATTTAAATCATTCAAATAGCCTGTAAGATCAACCAGAAATGCTAAGTCACATATCCATTTTGAGTCACTTAATTCAGATAGTGGTTTATCTTTTACTTTCATAAAGACTGCTATCTCATTTCTAAGCTCGTACAACCGTTTCAACATTTTTCTTTTGCTCAGCCACCTGGCTTCACAATAATATGTTACGTCGTTATATTCAGCTGATATTTCATCCAAAAACGCCTTGAACTGACGAGCCCTCGGGATCGAATAAAGTTGACGGTTTTTAATACCACATTCATAACATTCTGGAGTCGAATGGACTTAGAACACAAGTTCTGTTGCTGGATAATGCAATGAAGGACTATCAAATCATCTTTTTGCACGTTTAATTCTGTTGCTTTTTCATTCAAAATTCCAAAGAAACCTTTACGTAAGCCGACCATAGAAGGTGCACCATCAGTGCATAGTCCAATTAATTTTGACCATGGCAAGCCAAAACTTGTGAATACCTTTTGAACTTCAATAAAAAGATCCTCTCCTGTAGTGGTTCCTTTTAGCGGCTGTAAAGCAAGCAATTCCTCAGTAACAGTGAACTCCTTATCAACACCTCGAATAAATATAGCCAGTTGAGCTGTGTCAGACAAATCGGTGCTCTCGTCTAATGCTTTGGAAAATGATTCAAAACCAGCCATACAATATTGACTGATGTTGTTTTTATATCATTAGCCATCATTTGTATACGTCGAACAACAGTTCGTCTTGACATTTTTTTTTTTAATACATTTTCTTTTTAGGACAAAATACCGCAAACTTCTAACATACACTGTTTGATAAATTCTCCTTTGGCAAATGGGTTTAATGCCTTTGCCGATTTTGAGCTAACTATAAAACTAGCTTTCACAACATTATCAAGTTGTGTTCTTTGTTTATGAAACATATGTTGCTGTTTTTCCAAATTGGCGGTAAGCTACAGGATAATGTCTGTTCTTAATTGTCCTGTCAGTGAGTGCAGCGTAGCATGCTTAGTTGCGTAATGCCTCTTTATATTGAGTTCTTTCATTACTGAAATGGATTCATTACACAACAAACAAATAGGCTTACCATTGTGCAAGATAAAAAAGAATTCTTCAGTCCATTTTTGTTGAAACTGCCGACCATCTGTATCTACTTTTCGTTTCTTTCCACCAGACATCATTTTTGTTTACTTTTCGTTCAATAAACTTAATAACAAACTATAAGTAGTTAGTAACCACCCAAGATGCACACAAAGTCACAAAGCAAGTTGACGGCTCGAGCAGTTCGCTGGGATATCCCTTGTCCAAGTTATCACCTCGTAGCTCAAATAGAACTGAACTAACGCTCGGGCCATCCACCCGCTTATATAGACAAAATGAAGGAATAATCTGGAATAAACTAGTTTAGAATAATTGAGAAGCAATAAATCCCGTGAGGCGGCAAACCTCAAAGAATTTGATCGAGCAAGCCAAGTGGCGGCGATTATCAAAGAGTGAGGTGGCAAACATCAAAGGATTTGATGTTTGCCGCCTCACTGTCACTCCCGTGAGTATGAGTACCTAATGTAATATTTTTTTAATTGGATTTTTAATGTCTCGCGGGCCGGATCATTTCTTACAGCGGGTCGGATGCGGCCCGCGGGCCGGATGTTGCCCATACCTGCCTCAAGGGACACCTTGAAAATGACAATTTTATTGTAATATTTACTTTGAATTGCACTGCTGGAAATTTGCGTACCTACCCATTTGTAGATCCTTCGTTCTTGATAGGGCGTGTTGAAATATGAAACGCGCTAAAGCCAATTTGGAAGTTGGGAAATATAACTACAATTCTTAAACAATCGACATTATAATACAAATAATGTTGGTCATCGATATCTGAGAGATATGCCCTGAGTACATTTTCAATACAGGTTCAAGTGTCGCCTTTCTGCCAGTTAATTTGTTCACACAAATACAATTCAAAAGTTACAGCCCACTTAATCATAAATGTGTCATGCACACCACACGCACTTGGACTCAACTAAGGATGGGAAAAAGGTGTTCGATGAATGATAAAATTGTATCGATAAAAAATATGTGTATAAGGGTGAGATTCAGAAACGAGTCTAAGCGTGAACTTACGCTTCCATCTGTCATAATGATGTGCGTAAGTAGTGCATTTTGACAGATGGAAGCGTTAGTTCACGCTTAGACTCGTTTCTGAATCTCACCCTAAGTAACTAAATGATTGTATTTTCAGTGACGTGTTCATGTTACGTAATTGTTTTATAAATTGATCGGTTATAATACTCTTTATTTCTCACTCACTCAACTCACTTTATTTTTTAGACAACTAATAGAAATCGCTCACTATCGCGCCGTTCAACGCTATGCGCGCTATGTATTCCCATCCCAGTTCGACTTGAGACAGCGCTGTGAGTGCACGCGAGTGAAAGCAGCATAAAGCTGTTAAAGTGGGATAAAGCTGGCCACGTTTGCCTGATGCCTGATGAGCTGTGAGCCAAAGTACCCACTAAGTGGAGCCTGATCTAGTTTGCTGATGACACGTCTGATACACTTATATTTAAAGTAAATAGGAAGGATAGGCATCTTATAGAACCCAATGATATACTTCATAAGACATATGATTGGTTATCGCCCAATAATCTCCTAAATGCATAAAAAACCAAATGTATAAAGTTTTCAACGACAAATGTGACCTATTTAAGAACAAATAAATCTTGACGGTAGAGCAACTGTGTTTTTAGGCGTTACAGTAGACTCCAAATTGTAATGGGGGCCCCATATAAAAGCACTGTCTGGAAAACTGAGCGATTTAAAATCTGCGTTCTCGTGAGTCACTCCGGGATCTATTTAAGGAGATAAACGTACTTACCTTACCATCCTTGTATATATACCAAAATATCATGTATATACGCAAAAATACTATTAATTTCAATAAAAATAGTGACGTGCCCAATTTAAATACTCGCAATAAGAACAAGCTTATCTTGCCTGGCTTTAGACTTAGTAGAACCAGCAAGTAGTTTATCGGAAACAGTGTTTGGTTATTCAACAACCGTGCGGTCCGTGGCCCTCAACGGGGCACCTGTATGGTCATCCCGGCTTTCAGCGGTGTCCAGCGCTGTAGAGGCAAACTTCACGGTCTGCAGCGCAGAGTGGCTATACGGATCGCACGGGGTTATAGGACAGTGTCCTACGAGGCGGCAACTCTCCTGGCACGCTTTCCGCCTTTCAACATCTTGGCGGAGACGGATGCGTGGGTCTATGATTAGACACGCTCACTCCGCCATAGCGGCGAAAGCGAGCCGCCAGGGGCGTTCAACAGGATAAGGCAGGCGGCTGGCTCAGCGGCGCACACTCGAGACGTGGCGAAATCGCCTTCAGATGCAGTTCGCGACCAAACGCGTCGTCGAGGCTATCCTGCCGCTCTTCGGAGCCTGGCTCAGAAGGAGCAACAAGCGCGTCACCTACCGTCTGACGCAGGTATGCACCGGTCACGTTGTTTCGGTGCGTACCTGCACAGAATAGGACGCGAGGTTACGACACAGGTGGCAACATTGTGGAAGCGACCAGGATACCGCACAGCACACGTTCGAGGAGTGCTCTGCATGGGCGGCCGAACGGCGGGTCCTGGTCGATCGCATTGGTCTATGTTGGCAGAGCATGAACATTGGAGTGCAGTGGTCTCTTTCTGCGAGAGCGTCATGCTCCAGAAGGAGACTGCAGAGCGGGATCGGGAGAGGGCCGATATTAAAAATATATATACAGATATATAAATTATATCCGTAGACTTAGTCCCAACAAAAATCACTTTAACCAGTAAAAACGAGTAATTAATTAATCTTGTAAGAACTGCAATAAAATAACCTGAACAGGTCAATCCAATTAAGTCTGTCAAAATAAAATATGCTATAAATTACATTTTGTAAAAGTTCACCGAATTTTGTATACGAGGGTGTTCAGTAAATTTGTTTTTATGACGTTCACTGATATTTGTAACCTTATAGTGGTCACCATATTATGTGGCCGGGGTTGATCAGAGACTTTTGATGCTTAGGGTGTAAATGATTTGTGGAACACTGTACATGTTCAGCAACTAATGGCGTTGACTGTACCAGTATGAACCTGAATTTTGATACCTTTTCTGTACCGGTATGATAGATGGTAGCGTGGTTTGTATAGTATTGTCTAGCGCTTTCAGTCCCTAGGTACAAGTGAAACTACTTACAAAAATTCAACAGTGTGTGTCTATATTTGTGAACTGTTGTTTGTAAGTGCTATAGCCTAAACTTCCAGTGCGGCTTGCAGGTGTATGGTGTGTATTTACTAACAGGTGTGAATGATGAGCCAGGACAAAGAGATTCAATAACGAATGAAATGTTCAAACATTATAATTAGAACAGCCCTAAGTGTAGTATCAGCATGCATTTAGTTAAAAAAATCTGTTTTTCGAGGGATAACAATCAACCTTAGCCTGCCTAAGACTATAATAGGAAGGAAATACCACCACCCACCTTTATGCTCCACTTCCAAGTTTATTTATAAGAGTGGGTGGTAGACTTTGTGTCTACATAACATGCCAACGCCTTCTCTTTCGTCAAACACCTTTGACTGTCGCTGTCAGCAGGCACAGTCTCGCTCATCGCTGTTCAGGACTTATAGTGGCTGTCTTAATAACAGCAGCAGCCAAGAGCCAAGAAGTTCCTTACCGAATCAAGTTGGAAATGAGGAGATTCGCAAAAGAACCAAGGAAACCAACATAGCCGTAGAGAAGTGCTAAACATAAAGTGGCAGTTGGTTGTAGAGTGGAAGGCTGATGGGGCCGAAATATTTTTAAGCGGTGACCGCATGCCGGAAAATGCAGCATGGGTAGGTTCCCCACAAGGTCGACTGACAACCTGGTGAAGGTTGCAGGAATCCACTGGATGGTGGATCTTTCAGGGAGGCCTATGTCCACGCTACAATATATATATTACTATTTAAGTAAATTATTGCTATAACTACGTTATTAGTAAGTAGCAAAAGGAATTCATCACACCAATATTTTAATTTTTTCGTTATTGGAAGTCTAATCTCTACAACAACAAAACCGACTGGGAGATGTTCAGAAACTACATCGATATAAACATAAACCTGAAAACACCATTAAAAACAAATATTGATATTGACGAAGCTGCTTTCAATATAACAAACTTGATACAGGTGGCGGTATGGAAATGCACACCAATGACCACTATCAAGACAGGTAATAAAACATACCCAAAGACATAAGGAATCTAAGAGTTCTAGAAAAAATAAGACTAAGAAGAGTGTGGCACACAAGTCGTCACCCAGCTGATAAAAGTGTTTTTAACAGAGCAGCTGCAGAACTGAAAAATTACCTAAGGGATATTGCAATACATTAAAGAAAAAGCTAGAAAACTTGAACCCCAATGCTAGGAATGAATACTCTCTTTGGAAAACAGTAAAAAGCAGCAAGACACTGCCAGAGGCTGCACAACATCCAATGAAACTGACCAACAATAAATGGGCCAGGACAGACAGTGAACGTGCTGAAGCATTTGGATCATTCCTGGCTGAGGTATTTACTCCCAATGTCGGTAATGCATCAACTGAGAGAGAAATTCAAGACTACCTGGAAACAGACTTACAGCTAAATCTACCACTGAAGTATTGCACAACCCGTGAAGTCTGGAGAAGCATCAGAGGACTTGAACTAAACCAAGCTCCAGGATATTGTCTGATAACAGCTGAGGTTCTGCAGCAACTTCCAAAGAAAGCAGTAGTTTATGTCACTCGACTATTTAACGGGATTCTTAGGACAGGGCATTTCCCAAGTCCTTGGAAGGTGTCGGAAATCATCATGATCCCAAAACCTGGCAAGCCACCACATCTTGTATCATCATATAGGCCCATAAGTCTTTTGCCTGTTATGTTGTTAAGTTGTTTGAGAAAGATTTTTCACATAGACTAAACAGTACACTGACAGATGGTAACATCATTCCACAACATCAGTTTGGCTTTAGATCAGGGCACTCTACTGTAGAACAAGTGCATCGAGTGGTACACAAAATCAGAGAGGCACTAGAGCAAAAGGAATACTGCTCAGCTGTATTCCTGGATGTTCAACAGGCATTCGACAAGGTTTTGGCACCAGGGCCTGCTATATAAGATCAAAAGCCAACTCCCACATAACTTCTATGTACTACTTAAATCGTACTTAGAAAATAGAATATTTCGTGTAAAAATAAATGAGTCTTTCTCGGAATTCTACAACATCCAGGCTGGTGTACCCCAGGGATCCGTTTTAGGCCCAACTCTATACGTAATATATACAGCTGACTTACTAATTACGCAACATATATTATCTGCAACCTTTGCCGACGACACAGCGGTGCTATCTAATAACAAGGATCCTAAAATGGCATCTTTAGTACTACAAACCCACCTTGACAAGGTAGATAAATGGATGGAAAAATGGTGCATACAAGCTAGTGCCAACAAATCCACGCACATTACATTCACCCTGAGAAAAGATGACTGCCCACCAGTTAAACTAGGTTCGAAGACACTTCCTCACTGAGAAACAGTAAAGTACCTTGGCATACATCTCGATAGGAAAGGTGCCATATCGAGAAAAAACGCGATGGGCTAAACATACTGCTCAAAAAGCTTCTAGGAGGACCATCACATGTTTCATCCGAAAATCTTTATTTTATTTGTACTCATATACAAAGCAGTATTAAGACCTGTCTGGGCTTATGGTGTAGAACTATGGGGGTCAGCTAAAAACTCTAATGTGGAAATTCTGCAAAGGTTCCAAAATAAAGCACTCTGAACTATTTCAAACGCTCCATGGTTTGTTAAAAACTCGGAAATACATGACCATCTAAAAATCAATACTGTCAAAGAAGAAATAGAGCACAAAATAAGGCTATACAGAGACCGAATCAACACAGATACCAACAGCTTAGCTTCAGACCTAAGTAAACCAATTGCAACAAAAAGGCTCAAATGTCATTACATATGGGACCTCGCTAACTGAAAGCAAGCTATGAATATGAGGTAGATTATTCACTGGAATAATGGACCTCACCTGTCACTAAATCCATACAAAACATCTGCTAAAGGTTAAAAGAACCGATTGCAAGATACTGAAATAGAAAAAAAAAAGTGAAGTGGTAACTTTTAAATAATGGGTGTGAAGTAGGTTTCATGGTTTTGATATTTGCTAAATATTCATACCATCACCAACCGTAGCAAGCTTTTTAAGAAAAAATATTGTGCATACCTAGATGAGCTAGTTATAATATCTGCTGGCACAGAGTTTTAACTTCCTAACTTGAATAAGTATATATTGAGATGAAGATGACAAAAGTGACTTGAAAATGTTTCTGTATATAGATCATGGTGTAAAGTGGCCAATCCAATCAATGAAAGTAAGCCTACACACAACCATGCAAGTACATAGATCAAAAAAGGTACACTTACATGGGATGTTGACACTGTTAGGTATCTTGCCATGTTCTTTTATCTCATCAGGTTCTCTAACATCAATTATTAAAGTATTCATATTTGATATTGCCTTTTTCACATACTCATAGTCTACTGACATATCTTCAGGTTTTACTTGCATGGAATAAGAACGCATTAAATCCGACTTGGGTATATGAGAGGATGGAGCAATGTCTAAAAAATTAAATATTCCAGTAAATACAACAGAATATGAATGTTATCTCAATTTAAAATTAGCTATGCACGTGGCGGCTGTGACAATTGTAAAATTTCTTGATTTTTCCGGTGAAGGACGTAGGATGCGAAGCAGGATTTCAAGTTACCTCCTCCAAATTACAACAAAACCAAGTCACGGTTATATAGACATACCAAACAGAAAGACTTAACTTACAGTCGTATGAAGTTGAAGAAAAATTTAATCAAATACTTACGAGGAATATGCCTTCTGAAACATTCTTTTATATTTATAGTTCCAGCCGCTTTTAGTACATGAAAACATGACGGCAAAAACCGGCAGATATTAAAGCGTGAAAACATAATTAGATGTCAAATTAAGACTTATCTGAATTGAATTAATACAATCAAAGTTGAGCAATGCGTTTTCAATATATTTTTTATGATGTGTGTAAATATATAAAGTACCCTCTAATTTTAAGTTTTCAAAGATATATACACTTTAAATTTTTTCTAATTTTTTATTTTATCCGTTTACACCTGTCAACTGTCTGTCATACACGCTAAAATAGAGATGAAGCGTATATACAAGAATCGATCCCTGGATTAGGTATTTAATAAAGGTGATCATTATTTCAATAACGGACAATATAATGCAGTAGTTGGGTGTTTCTCCATAAAAGCCTAAAAACTACTTCCGACGTATTATTTTTATATTCTAAAAAATTGAGACAATAGTGATTAGTTTGTTGTTTCTGTTATGCACTATTTTAAAAGTAGTCAAGGTTAAACAATATATTTATGTATTTATTTACTGAAATTGTTTCAAAAACATCACAAAACGTCATTGTACTCCTATTCCGATGACGACACTTTATGCAACGTTTGTATAGCAAATGTTTAATTTCAACTATAACATTGTAAAAACGTTAACATTGTACTGTTTAATAAAAATAAACCACTTGAAATACTTGAAAACTGCAAGTCAAAACTTAAAGTCAAACCTTTGGTATAAGAAAAACATCATTCGTCGCAGTAACATTGGTTTTGACTTTTTTATATACAATCGTATTTCTAAAGGCAATTTAAAATATGCTCCCCGCTTGCGCGCGGGGCCTCTCAATCGACGGCACTGTTTCGGTGGGTAAACTCGTGTGCGTCTGTGAACTGTAAGTAAATTTTCATAGTTCTTCAAAGTTTTGTTATCAAAATTATCATTTGTGTTTCAACCTGAATTCTATAAATGTGCGTATTGAACATTATCGTATCTATTTTATTTACTAGTGAATCTCAAATAATTTCATTTAGTAAAATCATTACAGAGGCCTAGTGCTCACAAACAGGCCCAGACACGTTTTATTCTCAATTCGTCATTATATGTAACATCATTGTTGCCAACATTGATGTAGCGAAGAATGACACGCGTTTCGCTTAATGATTATGATGTTGACCTTATTATAATAAAACAAACGGATTCTATGGCGTATATTTTAGATTTTTGATTTTCCTGACGTTTCAAATACTTTGCAGCATTCGTGACTGACAACCAAAAAATCAAGAATACACCAACTAAGGAACGAAATTATTTATCTAATTCACCTAAATCTACGTGTCATAAAGACCGCCAATCTAAAATTCATAAAATCATTTCGTTTTATTGTGAAGACGCTATTAGTACGATTTTTGCAGGCAAAAAATAATTTATAACTAGGAATAAGATAAGAATGCAGAGGAGATATCTAACAGGTCCGTTGATTGATTTATATAAAACATTTAAATATGAAACCAACGTTAATAATCTCCATTATTGCTTTTTTTGTGAAATCTAACCTTTCTGGGTGCAACACCCTAAACCCGCTAATAGAGAAACCTGATTATGTGCTACTCATGCAAATATGGAGTTGCTAGTAGATTCCTTAAATAGGGCATCTATATTGAATTAAAAGAAACCAGCAGACATAATAACCCCGTTGTGTTGTAATTCATTTAACACTGAAAGCTTACATAGAATCCGCAAAATATCGACATCTTGTGTACAAAGAATTTAATAATGCGAAGGATTTAACATTTTTTTAATGGAAAAAAACGAACAAAGAATTTGTTTTGGAAAATAGAGCCAAGAAAATACAAATTTTAACAGTAAAACAGAAGACAGTAATGACACCTTTAGAAGCTACTTCTATATTAGAAGCAGAGCTGCCAAAGTACTTGGATCATACATACAAAATCGTAAATCAATACCAAGTTCTGAAATCGCTAAAAATAAATTTAAATATTCACGAAGCTCTCGTACACGTAGATTTCTCTGAAAACTATAATTTAAAATATGCCGAAGAAGTTCAATCTTTCCACTTCGGAGGAAGTCGACGGCAAGTTTCACTTCACACCGTTGTGATTTACACTCATAGTTTTATAACTGGACAGGTATGCCCTACATCTATGTGTACTCTTAGTTTTGCCTTCGACATGACGCTGTATCAATTTGGGCTTATTTACTTCCTGTTCTTGACGACGTCATAAAACTGAATCCATTCGTGGATACAGTTCACTTTCTATCCGATTCTCCGTCATCACAATATAGAAATAAATATGTATTTTATATTATAAGTCAATTGACATCTCATCACTCTAATATAACCAGAATAACTCGGAACTACTCAGAAGCTGGGCATGGAAAGGGTGCTCCTGATGGCGTAGGTGCTGCAGTAAAAAGAACAGCTGACCAGTTGGTCGATTTTGGCTCAGATGTCGGCATTTTGATAAATTTTACGAAATCATCCGTTCAAGATTAAGTAATGTTACTATTAAAAGAGTTACAGAAGAAGAAATAATTCAGAAAGAAAGATTGATTCCGAAGCAGTTAAACCCATTCAGAGGCACCCTTTCTGTTCACCAGGTTCCTTAGGATAAGTTTAAATCTAGAATTATTATGAGAAAGATGAGTTGCTTCCTATGTGATGTCGGTGAAGTGTGTGCGCATGGCAAGCATCTGGGGTATATTAACAATATGCCTGTAATTAAAAATGATATTGGTTTATCATACATAGGGCAAACAAAGCGTAGCATAGCCACCCGAATAAAAGAACATATAGCTGACGTCAAGCATAGACGCTCCACAAAGTCTGCAGTGTGTGAACACGCCTTAGGCAAACCTAACCATTATCTTCGTTTTGATCAACCTCAAGTACTCGCGAAAGAGAACCGATATGTACCTAGAATGTTTCGTGAGGCTATTGAAACTAAAAAACATCCTAATTTTAATAGAGAAGATGGTTGGCAGGTACCACCTGTTTGGAATCCAGTTATTAAAATAATAAAGTCCCAAACAAGATACCGCACTAAGAAACATCAAGACACTGTGAGTGATTACTGTGTGCATCGAAACTAATTTTATGATTAAAATTGTACGGTAGATAAAAAAATAGTCATCCTGCGACCACGAATGCTGCAAAGTATTCGAAACGTCAGGAAAAATCAAAAATATACGCGATAGAATCCGTTTAAAAGTGTTTTATTATAATGTGTAATAATCGCGAAAATCTAAGACATTACTATGATATTGATATGGATTCCGTAGTTCCCCTGGCAAATACTAAACCAAATTCTAGAAAACAAATCAAAATTATTTCTAATGTTCTAATTGATGTCACTAACAAAACTCGATTTACTCGTCACGCGCCTACGGTTGATAACATTTAATAGACTCATCCACCATCAGTGAACTTTAATTCAGCACTATTGATGATTCCCGAATCCTACAAGTTGCTATGTCTTGTATATAAAGAAAGAACACGAATTATTTTGAAGGCTTTTTCTACTCTCCACATTGATGGATTTATAATTCACTTGGAAATGCTTGCCTTAATATATTTACAGATTTTGTAATTTTAGAAGAGATAACTGTGATTATTGTTGATCGTTATGATAATATCCAGTACCTAGTAATTTTATTTTGTTATTAACGGGCTCTACTTTTATTTATGTGATTACATTATATGCATCTGCGTATTTTGTAATCATTTAAAATTTAAGTAAGTCAAAGTAAACGAGTATATTCTTCAGGATTTTATATTTCTTTACTATATTTGATTAGATTCTGAGTGATTTTAATAATTAACAAAGAAACTTTTAAGACTGAATACTTTTTACTTTACTTTAAGTGAGTTTGCGTAATTATGTTCCTAATTTTAATCATGTAAGTAAATTTACCCTTCTATTTGATTAAGTACGTTAAATGCTAAGTTTTAAGTATGTTTTGAATTATCTGTTCGTGATTACAATTTAGGTTTGCTAAATACACGATTTTATATTGAAAAAAACATTGTTATTTTGTCACATATTAAAACTTAAATCATTTAGGTCATTCTCCACAACACAGCGTCATTATGATCTACGCTACAATCGTTCTCAATATTTGGTATCATTAATCTCAACGTGTACAATTTTATGTCGAGTTTCTGGAAAATGTAGCTGCAGGGGGTCGGAACCAGCCAAATTTCGAAAGTGGTCTATGAGGAAAAAAATCTGGGGTCCTCTGATGTAATAATAATAATAAACGTTTATTTCTCACCACAAACCAAAAAATACAAAACAATAATAACACAAAACAACAGCTTAGACTAATTTCTGGTTGTGGATCGCTGGTGCCTGTGGTAGGTGTAGCACCTGTAATACAGGTCACCAGGTCCCCACCTCTGAGTATACAAATTTTATTAGCTTAGTGCTGCATCGTAAATTATTATGCAAAAATAGTAAAATTACAAATCGTGAGTGAGTTTAAGCAAACGTGAGCAAACACAACAACAAAATAAAAATGGCAATAGTTGGGTGGTTTGTATAACGGTGTATATGAACGTGTTTGTGTATGAGAGTGAGTGTGTGCGTGCGTGTGTGATCGCGTGCGTGTGCGGTGTGTGTACTGTGAGTAATTGTAGGATGCAGTTGAAACTGTAGTTATTAGTTGTTAGGGATTACACTAGAACATTCATGAGAGCTTCTGTCGCAGTGTATGATTGGTTTTGAAGCCAAGCTTGAAGTATTAATTTATAATTATATTTGTTTAGTGAGTGCAAGGACAACATTTTATGTAATTATATGTGTAATGCATGATTCTTACGCAATGTATAACAAATTATTGAAAAACTATTTATCCTGTTGTCGTTTTTTCGTTGTTGTTATTGACAGCGGCCAGGCAGTGCGAGTGCACTCACAGCTCACGTCACACGGGCACGTGAGAAAGAAAGCATAAAGCGCAACCAATAGGTTTGAGAGAATGGGTGCTTGTCAAACACGACTTCACTTTACAAATCTTACGATTATAATCCTTCAGTAAACGTCATAAAGTTCACATACATTTTTACGGTTGTCTATAATCTTATTGTCGCAAGTCAAATGGTTTATGTTACGAATATGTATTTTATGCAATTGAAACAATGTCGATTTTAATAGAAATAATGAACTACTCAATGTTTAACGAAAATTTTACAACAGTCAGGCGGTAATGTATTGTCAGTATCACGTTATTGTTATTGTTCTCATTTCGAACATGGAATGCAATTTTCACTATCGCTATCGCAGTCCACTGATATTTTAAGTATTTACGTGTTTTAGATTAGTGTAATTAATTACCAAGAAATTTTAATTTAAAACTAACGTATAAAACATTTGAAAAATCCTTTCGTGTACACAATAGTATGGATAACGTGTAAATAAGTGAGATTTGTGTAATAAATTATAGTATGAAGTGATATTAAAAACATTTGAAATGTCAAAGTACGGGCTACAATTACAATATGACAAGCTACACAGAATCACATAATTCATGATCATGTTGCAAAACAGCAAAACGATTCAACAGCAGGATAACAGGATAACTTACAGCAGTTTATAATAACAGGTGTTGTAAAATAACACAGCAGTGTAATTCATTATTGAAATGTAGCTGTTATTGCCATCTCTGGTATTTAACGAGACTAGTAGAAGTATATACTGCAACAGGTTTTAAGACTAGGCTTCTCCCAAGACGTCTTAAAACCTAGTCTCATCAGTGTACAAACGCGTATCGAGTATTTAGAAGTATTGACAAGTCATACACCCAAAACGCTCACAAACGTACCGTTCCACCGGACTCGCAAGAAATACGCAAGCAGTGTTACCACCTTAGCGAATTTCTCACTAGATTTGGTGACTTTTGACCCCTTTTGGCGATTTATTTCCGTTGTTTAGCGAAGTTTTATTTTTCAGCGACTTTTTACGCTATTTCGGCCTCCTTTATCTTTACAAGTTTGTATCATCATCATCGTCATTTTAGCAGAATAAAGTCCACTGCTGGACACAGGCCTCTCCCATAGATAACCACACGGACACGAACGGTCACGTTCTGGATGTGTTGTATGTTCATTCGGGGGTTTTGCCATAATCGCCACGCGTCAGTCACGTACGCCCAGTTCGTTATAACTATAGCGTGTAAAATAGCGCGCTATTTTACTATAGCAAATAGTCTGTAGCGCGCTATTGCCATATAGCAATTTTGAAGACCACTAATAGAGACGCCTAAATACTCGTAGACCTAGTTTTTGACCAAGTATTTATATGGGCTCGTACTTCTAAAGGTGAGATTCGGAAACGAGTCTAAGCGTGAACTTACGCTTTCATCCATCATTCCAAAATTATGAGCATAAGTAGTGCATTTTGATAGATGGAAGCGTAAGTTCACGCTTAGGGTGAGATTCAGAAACGAGTCTATCCAGTATACTATTGTAGTCTTTGAACGAGCCTAAACTTGAACTTACGCTTCTAACTGTCAAATTGCACTACTTACGCCCCTAATTTTGACAGATGGAAGCGTAAGTTCACGTTTAGACTCGTTTCGAATCTCACCCATAGACTAATCTCTCCTACCTACCTGTAATTAAAGTTGGGCGTTATAACACATAAGTGAACATAACACATTAAATATTCAATTAAATTTTTATAGCAGTATAACAAATTATTAGAAATCTAACGAGACTGTTATAATATATACTATAGCCATTGTTTTAATTTGTTCGATATTTTGGTTACAGCACCATCTAGCTTCGTTTAGTTCACACAGTACATGTACGTACGATATCGAAGAGCTAAGTAATTCAATCAAACATATAATAGATGGCGTACGTTTTACTTATTCAAGATTAAATGAGCACTCCAGCTCTAGAAATAAGAGCTACTTTGCTACACCCAAAACTAATAGCTTACCGATTAATTAATAATGAATTACAAGAATTACATTATAACAGTTTAGAGTTCAGAGACCACCGAATGTATTTCGTTGGTTTTAAATTGCGAATATTTATTTGCGGTTGCTACCGACAAACTACATAATGTTTAGGTTTTGCTAAATTTTGGAACAAATAGTTCAGTAAATATTTTAGTTTAGTTTTCATCATTATCATCATCGTAGTTCGATTACGTATGCTATAAGGTGTAAATATAGCTCTAGTGTAAAGTGTAGATGGTGTTAGTGTTCTAGATATGAACACAACTTATTTTGTACCAAACTCAAAAGACTAAATAAAATCGAACCGTAATATTAACTTATACAACTCTTTAAATATAATGCAACACTAAATAACATACAACTCATTATAATTATAACAAACAACGCTTTAACCAAAAATAAAATACAACTCATTATAATTATAATAAACATCACTTTAATTATAATACAACGACGCATATAACACTCTAAGATATAACAATATTTCAAATAACATTTTAATAAATATTAAAACACTTTAAAACAACAGTTTAAAAAATATAACACAGCAGTATAATTCATTGAAAAATTATAACACTTTAGCCCATGTTTACCCATAATAGCCAGAGGTGGTCATTATTTCAATAACGGATAATGTAATGCATTATTCTTACGCAATGTATACACATTATTGAACAACGAATTATCCTGTTGTCGTTTTTCGTTATTGTTATTGACAACAGCCACTAGCCAGGCAGTGCGCACACACTCGCAGCTAATGTCGCACGGCTACGTGGCGAATAAGAAAGCATTATGCGCAACCAATAGGCGTGAGAGATATGGTGTTATTCAAATATGACGTACTTCGCATAGCTAAAGAATTACAAATCATACGATTATAGTCCTTAAGGGCACGTCATAAAGTTCACTTTTATTTTTATCGTTGTCTATCTTGATGTAGTGAGTCACATGTTTTATTTTACGATTTTATGCTTTACTCAATTGGAATAATGTCGATTTTAATATTTAACTGAGGCAATAACTAAACAACGGATAACGAAAATTTGACAACAGGGAGACAATAATGTAATGCGAGTTGCAAATAATATAAATGTTATCGTTATTGTTGTCATTGCGATCACAAACACGATTGTCATTATCCGCTGTCGCTGTCCGGTGATAGTTGAAAAGTTTAGTTTGGTGTTTTAGATTATTGTAATTACCAAATCATTTTAGTATAGTATATAGTGTTTTAAATGATTTTAAGTAATTATTAAGTAATGTACTGTATATAAACAAGCTACACATAATTCATTATAATGTTGCAAAACGACTCAACAGCAGGATAACGGGATAACTGACAGCAGTTTACAATAACAGTTGTTGTAAAATAACACAGCAGTGTAATTCATTATTGAAATGTAGCCGTTATTGCCATCTCTGATAATAGCAGAATTGACATTTGACAGCTGGCCCCTATACGTCAAAAGCCAAAAGGCAAAACCTTTCAAGCTTGTGCATGAAAATATTTTTGATCTTCGTCATAAATACTTCATATTGACTCCTTAAACGTTGTAAGTGCTCATGTGTTAGTTTCTTATTATGTAGATATTGTAACTGCAAATACATCATTTGTGATGTGAAGGACTACATGAGTATATTAAATGTCGAAACTCGCTGCATCCTCTATACCTTGTGATATTTATTGCATTCTATTTCTATGCAGTACATCAGTTTCACTGAACATAAGTAACTTATCTTACTTCCAGATGCTATACGCATAACACACAGGAATGTGCTAAAATTGTTAGTGTGTGGTGTGAAATGGTTTTAAGTTGAAATCTATCAGGTCGTAACATTAGCAAATATGGGATCTATGCGACCGACGGGAAGGTTTCTATCATTCGCAAACAACATCCAGAGGACACAGAAACAAGCTGGTAAATGTGTTTAATCACCTTGTTAATAAACTTAATATGTATTAAAAAAACTTATTATTTTTCAAATGAAGGGCACAGGAATAAAAGGGGCACATCGTCATTTTTCGTAAATCCAATTAACATTATTATTCGATTTGTTTCAAATGGGCTTTTTGTATGATCCAATCAAAACTGTCTATAAACGGTATGTTTTAGAGAACATCAACTTAATAAAAATTTATAAAATAAATTCATTAATGACTTAAAAGGAGCCCATTGCAGTTCAAACTAAATAAAAGATGCACATTGCATGCAAAACTGGTGCAGAAAGTTTTCATTGTCTTTGTTCAATACAAGAATAAGTCTATTCTGCATTCATATTGAACAATCTACCATACTCTGCTTGATATCTTGATGAGCACCTTTTTGTCCTGCCCTTCAAACGCTATTACACATTACTATGTTTTAATTCTGTCATTTGTTTTGAATTACTTATTTTTCATTTTGACAGTGAACTTTGCTACCCACTGGCAATAATCTCTTTCAAATCCATTTGGTGGTTTTAGAGGATACATCTTACTTATAAGTAGTATTGAATTGGCTCATAGCCAGTTGCACTGATCTCTAAATCATTAGGAAGGTTAAGCAATGCTTGGTGTGGTCAGTCTGTGGATGATGCATAGAGGTATTTGAACTAGCATCTCCTGAGTATTGGAGGGCACATAAAATCGTTGGTCCTGGTTGTTGTTCTTAGACAGCAGTCATTAGGCCAAGTGAGAGGCCTTTGTACCTATTGAACAACTCTAAATCAAAGTTGGCCACTAACCACATGAAAATAAGAGAAGGTGATTTAAACTATAACTTATAATCAATTAATGCTATTTCTCATATCTGACGCTGGCAGTAATAGCTTGTAGTTTCAAATAAAAATACAATTCCCCTATGCAGCAGTTGTTGTATTACACCATTGGATAAATGTAACCCCAGTTAAAGAGATATAAGGAGATCTATTAAGAAGCATACAAACCGCAGGGCAGCTTCTGGCGAGCTGTAACTGAGTGGTGGCACTGCATACCAGGACGCCCCAAAGAGTCTGTCAGGGCCTTGTCTCCCCCATCTCTGGCTTGCCGTAGTTGGCCAATCAGAGGAAAGCCGCCAGAGCTATACACTCAGGGATGGAAGTTTCTAAAGGTGTAATAATGGGGAAACCCACTGCACGTCTTCAGAGACGCGCGATGGTGCCGCAACACTCGACACTCGAGCCACTCACGCCAATGTTGCTATTTGTCGATTTTAGAGGCGGCCATTTCGGGGGCCCATCTTGTGAGTGGTGAGTCACGTCTGCTACAGATTTTGATATAAAGGTGAAAAGGCAGTCGCCATTGTTACTGTTAAACCGACTTTTTCAGTCCATTTAACACCAATTGCAATGGTATCATTGCTTCAATCTCATACATAAGTCCTACAGCACCAAGGAAAATGTGACTGTATTTTTATAGTGAAGCCATGGGAGTCCCTGGCCGACCGGTTAGTGGCCTATTACATTTTAGATTAAAATCTCTAAAGGGCTGCGTTTTAGACTCATTTCCTCATGAAATACTATCAAAAGACCAGGTACGATCTTACTTAGGATGTATCCGTGAATAGAGAGAGTAAAATAATATGTTTATTATTTCCATAGACATGGACTACACATGAAAAATACTTTGTGAAATTAAAAAAACTTCGAAAATACACATCTTAATTATTAAATAAAACTCAAAATAATTATATTAAAATTTATTATTGCCTTCCTCTTTGTCTAGTGCCAACTGGTTTTCCTCAAAGCTTGTCAGGCAGCGAGACAGACGTGTCAACATCAAATGAGAATCTATCAAGAGAAGAACGTTATGTTGTGCGACATACCGCCAGGGTAGAGCCACAAGGACAGGAGAACCAGACCCAGTCAAACAACAATAATCGAAACTCCCTCAAGGTAAAATATATATCTATGACAGTAAAATTAAATTGAACATCTAATTTATATTATGAGAAAAGTATTTTCATAAACATTGAGCATAGGCATGTAAAAAATAAATAACCGTTACTAGTATTATTGAAATATTAAACATTATTTAATATTCAGGAGAGTGTAACAGGCAGCAATCGCAACTCCCTCAAAGACTCTGTGGGCGGCGGCAACAGCAATAGAAGCTCGCTGGATGTGTCCTCATCATCATACAATACTCTCATCATACACAATCAAGATGACTCCTGGCCACCAAGACCTACTCCTATCAGGTAACAACTTTATTTTGTATTCATGGTGTACAGACAGCAACTACAAACCTTTGTTAAATGGTGACCATCATGGTGGCACCAGCTTCCAAGACTTGCCAATTTGGTTTAATAGAAAACTGATGAGTAAGGCTTTTTGTATTATTAAATAATGGTTTTACATATGTGGTCATATTGTAGATGAACAACATATTCGGCTCATCTAGAGAACGAAACCATGCATCCTTCATGTTGCAAAGCATTGCATTCGCGACGATAGGACGTTGTGGCTCATTCTTGTTTATCAGTCATTGTATTATGGCTTTTCAGGTTAAATTTCCATTCTAAATTTCACCCATTTCTAGGTGGCTATTTGGCGAATTGATGACACTACTATAATTTGGAATTACTAGGACCTGGTGTAGCAACCAGAATCATCAGCTCATGATTTAAAAAACCTAATAACAGGTTCAGACATCAGACATGTGTAAATAATGAATTTGAATCTATAGGTTTTTGGGATTAATTATGCTTTCAAACATAAGTCTTAAAAAACAAAACAAAGATATGTTTTAATTAAATATGAACTAAAGAACAAAATACTTTTTAATGTTATAAAAAGTCTTTCAATTTCAAAGGTAGAATAATTATGAGAAGATAAGCAGAGAACCCACGCTTTTAATTAACATATACAAATTCACTAGCTGTGCCCCGCGGTTTCACCCGCGTTTAATTTAAAAGATATCGGATTACTTATAAATAATAAAATAAACTCTTAGTACCTCAGCATAAACAATATTGAAGTCATATTTTCGTGTGATATTAGTTTAAACTGGTTTTATTGACGTGGAGATCCACAGTTCCGCTCATTTTGGTAATGTTCGGTTCTCTTCGGTCGGCCGCCCTCAGCCCCCGACCCACCGCGTTGCATCGCCCGCATTACAGAGCATTTTCTTTTTTCCTCCTAAGGGTCGTAGCGTGATGTTAAATAGCTCATTCCTCAAACATTTGGCTATCAAATGCAAAAAGAAATTTTCACATCTGACGGGTAGTTCCAGAGATTCATCATATCGGCCATTTATACGTCCACTGCTGAACAAAGGCCTCCCCCATAGATTTTCACAACTGTGTCATCATTCTGGGGGGTATTTGCCAATACTCACCACGCTTGGCAGGCGGGTTGGTGAGCGCAGTATGGCTACCGTGTCATAGAAGGGACGCTGCTGCCCATCCGTCTGGTTTAGATTCCCTTAGTCGCCTTTTACGACATCCACGGGAGGAGATGGAGTGGTGCTATATTCTTAATCCGGACACCACACAGAATACAAACAAACAAACAAAATCTTCAGCTCTATTATATTAGGAAAGATTTTGTGCTTTTTAGTTGATTTTTCATTAGAAGCGTGTTTGTTTGTGGCAATATAAGAAAACCACAGTAGGTTTTACTTACTAGCTGGGACCCGCGGTTTCACCCGCGTTTAATTTAAAAGAAATTTACAGTACTTCGACATAGACACTTGACATAGAATATATATATTGGATTTCAAGGGGTTTTTTTTTGCGCGGCACCCTAATTATTTTTCTAAAATAAAAGTAGCCTAAGGTATTCCTTATAACATCAGCTATCTGCCAGTGAAAGTCCCGTCAAAATCGGTCCAGCCGTTTCAGAGAATTCCCGGACCAAACAGACAGACAGACATACAAAAAAAAAATTTTTTTTTAGGGATCGTATATACTTTCATATGCATTAAGTAAAAAGCTGATATTTTGATATTACAAACAGACACTTCAATTTTATTTATTTGTATAGATAACTTTGCTATTGCCAGGGTATTACATTGGGCAGAACATAGAAACTCTTAATTCACAATGGGTTTCTGTTCAGATTCGCACAAGAAAATGCAGGCATATTATCATCCATCTAAAAACTCCTCCCTACAATTACAGAGAACACGAACGAACAAGTAGTGAAGTGAAACACTCAACTACACAGTCGTCGCCTTACCATACACTGAAAAAGAATGAAGGTGTTAAGAAACCTAGCGGGATACCTGTGCCTAAGCTGCATAAGGAACAAATGGTGACTACCACGGCCAACTACATCGATATTGGAGGCCAAAGGATATATACTAGCCCACCTGATCATGGTGTGCAGGTACGATAAAATAGTTAATGTTATAGTTCAATATTTTTATATCTGTGAAATTGGACTATAGTTTGCTAATATTATACTTCAACGTGGGCGATAATGAGTCGACCGAATACGGACAAATATAATATATAATAAGTGTGACCGACCGGGCATACCGGAGCATCCGCGAGATATGCTCCACAGTTCTTTTTTATTTTAATTTGTTTGGAGAATAATAATTGTGATATGACGGAATCAATACTTTATTTATGATGGCCTCTTGGGTAACGTAAACAACTTTACTTCCTCTCTACTGCTTCTAAGTACAATGGTTCCAGTGATAGATATCAACTTTCCAGTAAAGCTCCCAAATTAACTTTTATCATTTGAAATTTGGCACACTTATTAAATATCTAATTATTTTGCTGCCAAGATTTTTTTTATTGCTGCTAAAATTAATGTTTTCTGGTATTTGTACATTACTGTGCTATAAAATACAAATGAATTGACTATACTATAGTTGTTAATGATTACTATAGTTGTCCCTGAGGTGGAGGATCACGATGTATTTCCCCCGGATTAATAAATCGGCTCAGAATGCCACCACCCCATCTCCTCCCATGGGTGTCGTAAAAGTCGACTAAGGGATTAGCCGGAGGATGGGCAGCAGCGTCCTTCGAGTACATTAACAACTTAACTGCGATCGCCAACCCGCCTGCCAAGCGTGGCGATTATGGCAAAACCCCCCAATGAGCCCACAACACATCCATATCGGTGGTTGTGGTGATCTTTGGGGGAGGCCTGTGTCCAGCAGTGGACTTGATTCGGCCGAAATGATGATGATGAATAAAAACCAGGTACTATACTGGTTAACAATTATTTAAAAAACAAAAATATTCTGGCATGTACTTATCATATTTTCAAAACACGAAACAACAGTTTTCGGAAGCGAAATACCGTATTGTGTAAGATAATAAATAAATTCGTGCTTACTAAATTCTACTTTATTTTGAAATTATTATTTTACTGTATATATGTGAATCTAAGTAGCCACCGTCGCTCGGTCAATGTTTTAGTGGGACAAGGCCACTTTGCTAAAGCAGCAGTCCCTCATTGCAAATCACTTAAATATAATTTTCCGTAATATTAATGTTCTTTTATGGTTTAATAATATTATACAGGAAATAACAGAAATCCCCGACGACTTTCTCAACCAATCGTCCGTGCTAAAGCACCTGGCTAAAGAAGTAGCGCAGTCGCCCACCCCCCGCGGCCCCACTCCCCCCGCATCGCCCCGTGCGCCCGCGCCTCCCCGCGATGACTCCAGGAAAGCTAAGAGCAAGTGCTCCAAAGCTAAGCTTAGCAAGGAGAAACTAAATCTGTCGCGGTCACAGCCGGATCTTACTAGGTGAGTTTGATAGAATAGATTCTATAGCATGTATAACTGGGTGCCTATTTAGTCAGCTGCAACGCTAATGTGGAAGAGGACAGTACCCATTACAAATTTTAAAAAAACATCATAAAGGAGGGTGCCCATTACACCTACCATACTATCGTATAAACTGGTTTTATTGATCAAGGCATCGAAAAAAATCAATAATAATATGAAGCAATACGACCAGTGACCAGTTCCGCGTAGTGCCAGCTACGATTAGATATAAGTTGTTGATACGTTCTGGTGGCCGTTAGTAGTCTCCGTCATGTCTGTTTCAACCCTGATACGTTCATAGCACGGTTTTAACTTTTACTATGGTACGGTGTAATGGGCAGACACTTGTGTCCAACCAAAACACTTGCAGCATATATGGTATCGCCCATTGTTATAGTATGGGGCGGGCTTTGTTTGCAACGCAAAATCAAGCTTGTGTTTCGGATTGGGGTACTGTTACAGCTTAATGTTACATCGAACATGTTGTCTGGCCCCATGTGATTCCGTTTTCAAACGAGCACGCGACAAATTTATTTTAATGTAGGAAAATGCGCGAGCGCACACAGCCCGAGCGACCATAGCTGTTTTGGAGGAAGCCAACCTTTAGTTACAGCATGGCCTGTAAATAGCTTGATCTAAATCCTATCGAACACCTTTAGGACCACCTTAAAGCAGCTCAAGAGGATGTTCACATCCAGCGACACTAGATTGACCCACTGAAGAAAATTTCAGACTCCTTATTTGACTTGCGTATAAATTGATATCTGAAAGAAAATACGTAGTCAGTGTTGTAAGCAAATGCCTATAAACTGATTAATTGTTACAAAGTACATTTTGCTTATAGGTATATTCCGTTTTAAAAAAGCTATGCGAACGGTTTTCTTCCAAATTCAAAGTTTATATTTCATAATAGGCACTTTATGGTTCTTAGTTTGTGGGCGCATCGTTTCGTTCTTTGTAACAGGATTATATTGGATGTATAAAAATAAAATATACTCTAGGTCAATACGGATTTCATACCATATTAAAGGTCGGTTTGATCATATCGGCCATTTATACGTCCACTGCTGAACAAAGGCCTCCCCCATAGATTTTCACAACTGTGTCATCATTCTGGGGGGTATTTGCCAATACTCACCACGCTTGGCAGGCGGGTTGGTGAGCGCAGTATGGCTACCGTGTCATAGAAGGGACGCTGCTGCCCATCCCTCTGGTTTAGATTCCCTTAGTCGCCTTTTACGACATCCACGGGAGGAGACGGAGTGGTGCTATATTCTTAATCCGGACACCACACGGAATAAATAAAATCTGTAAAAAGGTCGCCCCCCAGGCACTTCTCGGGGAGGATTGTAAAGGATCCCCCCAGCCTCGCTTTGCGCTGTGCTGCGCACATGGCGGCACGTGACCACGTGCGCGCCACCGTCTTCCCGGGGGTTGCTCGGTGTGAGCACGTAGACTCCCCAATCTGCGCACCCGCGACCCCCGAGGCCCCCCCACCACGAAGTGACGGCAGGGGGCTCAGGCGTGTTGGACTTGGGAGCCGGGACGGTTGTTGCCCCGGCGCCGTCTCGTCCTTCTCCGTGCGGGATCGGCCCTCTCCCGATCCCGCTCTGCAGTCTCCTTCTGCAGCATGACGCGCAGAAGGAGACCACTGCACTCCAATTTTCATGCTCTGCCAACATAGCCGACACTACTGCCGGCAGAGAGAGATCTTGCCCGATCAACTTTTATTAACCTAGGTTGAGCATTGTTGCCCTCGGAGATACGCCTATAGCGTGGAAGCAATGAGCAACTTTGTAGCGTTCATTCTCGAGATTCCAGAGCCGTTCTTCGAAGTCGGAATTTACTGCCCAGGAGGTCTTAGCCGTTAAAAGTCCCCTTCGCCCCTCTGCCCGCTCTTGGACGATGAACTAGCATTTCCACAGCAGTGAGAAAAATATATTGCCAGCTTTGGTTGCTGTTGTTTTAAAACCTGATTCATATCTTATGGCAATACTGTTTTTACTTTGTTATAGATGAACGGTACTGGCATTGCGACAAACAAACCGAAGAAAGCATTTTTAATTACTTTTATCAAAATATTGTACGTCCAATGTAAACAGACCTCTACTTTCTTCACTAAGTGTGGGCGTGCGAGCTGTCCCGGGCGGGTCTGAATCCAGTGGTTGGTGTAGCGGTGGCGAGGGCGAGCTAGAAGAACCAGACGATGCATTCACCGCCGTGCTCGACGCGCTCGCTGCTGAAAACCACCAGCTGAAGAGACAACTTGCTGACGCTTGCGAACGAGTGGCTAAAACGAATAAGGTAATTGCCGTATAGTGATGTTAGATGGCCCGATAGTCTTGATACATACTACTCTGTCAAGAAAGTAACGGGAATAGATCATTAATACACTAAATGTTTGTTACTCATCCAAATTTATTTTATCACATTCAAAGTATGCTCCTTCAGAAACGATACATTTACGCTAACGAATAATCCAATCATCAAAAAATTTTTAAACGCAAGAATTCTAAGTGCACAACACCGCGATAGTCAAAGAAAACACTCAACATGACTTTGACTTTTGATCGACTTTGGCGTGGTTTTTTCGGTTTCGGTTCAGTTGGAAGGCGCCACTCCGAAGCTTGTTGACTAGTTTGCATGTCAAACTCGTAAACCCACGTCTTGTCACCAGTAACAATGCATGAATGTTGGGTCGGAATTGACTCGTTCTAGCATATCCTCAGCGACTCTCATGCGATTGAGTTTTTGAAGAAAATTCAGGTAAGCAGACCGAAGACAAATTGAAAAAGTATTATGGTGATTCTGCGCCTTCTCATGGGATGGTACATAAGTGGTTCACTGAATTTCGTTGTGGATGTACTACCACTAATGACGCGGAGCGCCCAGGAAGGCCGATTGAGGTCACTACGGAGGGCATGGTTAATAAAATACAACATATTGTTTTGGCAGACCATCGAGTGAAGATACGCGAAATAAGTGATGCTGTGCACATCTCGACTGAACGAGTTTTTTTATATTTTGCATGATATTCTGGGCATGAAAAAGCTTTCTGCAAGATGGGTGCCGCGATTACTCACAGTCGACCAGAAACGAAATCGTGTAACAGCTTCTGAGGAATGCCTAGCCATGTACAATCGCAATCCGAGTGAGTTTATGCGTCGGTACATAACAGTTGACGAAACGTGGGTCCATCATTATACACCAAAGACTAAGCAACAGTCGAAGCAATGGACTTCTACCGGGGAACGTGCCCCAAAGAAGGCAAAAACTGTTTGCTCGGCTGGTAAAGTGATGGCCACAGTCTTTTGTGACAGCCAAGGGGTTATTTACATCGATTTTTTGGATAAAGGCAAGACAATAACCGGAGCTAACTATGCTGCATTGTTAGATAGATTCAATAAAAAGTTGATCAAGAAACGACCGCATCTAGCAAAGAAAAAAAAATCTATTTCATCAGGATAATGCACCGGCCCACTCATCTGCAATCGCGACATCAAAAATTGTCGAATTAAGATACGAATTATTGCCACATCCTCCATATTCGCCAGATTTAGCCCCCTGTGACTTTTTCCTCTTCCCAAACATGAAGAAATGGCTTGGCGGGCAAAGATTTTCGTCAAACGAAGAGGTGGTAGCCGAAACTGAGGCCTTTTTTTCAGGGTTTGACAAAAAATATTTTTTTGATGGGTTGAAGAGGTTGGAACATCGCTGGACTAAGTGCGTAGAGTTGAAAGGAGATTATGTAGAAAAATAAAAAAATGTAAATGTAAAAAGAGTGTTTCTTCTTTCCAAAGTCATGGACTTATCAAACCGCCCTCGTACATTCATATTTCTTACTACTAAATGTAGAAAAAGTAATAAAAATTTCAGTTGATTATAAATCTTATCACTCAAACATAAAGTTTATTAACGTTTGCAATATATTTGTATTTAAGATCTTCTGTCATCGGAGTAAACGTAAAAGCAATAAGTTATAAACTGCGCTTGTAAATTGGAAGTCTTTTTGAAATAGGTACAAAAGTATTTATTCTAAAATAAAACATATGATGTAAGCAATAAGGTTGAATAAAATATGTTAACATTTGGTGCTGACTCTATTTTGAAACTAAACCCGGTTCCTAGTATTATCAGTCGATATTTTACACAATAGTTGGCGCGTTGGCCCGAACATTGATGTACATTATTTATATTTCACCTGAAATTATTTTTTTTACATGAATATTAGCCGGAAGATGGGCAGCAGCATCCTTCGAGTACATTAACAACTCAACTGCGATCGCCAACCCGTCTGCCAAGCGTGGCGATAACGACAAAACCCCCCAATGAGCCCACAACACACCCATATCAGTTGTTGTGGTGATCTTTGGGGGAGGCCTGTGTCCAGCAGTGGACTTCATTCGGCCGAAATGATGACATGAAAATTTACTTTTTACATAAACTTATCTACAAACGATATTCTCTTTCTATCTAATCTTGGAGTTACCGTCGTTATTTTCATAATGGATGGAATGGAGCAGGAATCATGAACATATACTGACGGGTAGCGAATGGAATTTAGTCCGCCTTGTGTACCATCAATGTACAAAAAAGTTTAAATAAATAAATAAGTATAAAAACTTTTTTATTTACGATAGTAAATTTGTCGGCAAGCATATTGATGACATTCTTTTTGTTTAGCTTTATGCGACATATTTTTTTAGATTCAGTGTCTATTTGAGAATCTTGTATTTGTTTTTATAAAACGCTACCCTCGACTAGCTTTTCTTCCGCCGTGGGTATAGTTTACAGACAAATTTCACATACACAAATACCCACACCCGAAATAACTATTTGTAGATCATACAATTTCTTTCTTTCTTTTCAAATGTTGTTATTTTGAAGTAGGTACCAACATCATATTTCGTTTTACATGGCACATTAAAAAAAATATCATTGGTGAATATTCCGGTGACAAACGATGTTCATGTGAGTCGTTGGATGAGAGCGGCATGTAACCGCTCGTGGTGGAAATCTAAGGGGGAGGCCTTTGTTCAGCAGTGGACGTCATCTGGCTGATATGATGAAACGATTCAATTTCTCAGTTTGTATATTATCAGTTATTGAAAATAGTGATGTTTCAAAAAACACATCAATAAATTATGTTCGGATAAATCGGATCGAAGCTCAATGGCTGATATGATGAAACGATTCATTTTCTCAGTTTGTATATTATCAGTTGTTGAAAATAGTTATGTTTTAAATAACACATCAATAAATTATGTTCGGATAAATCGGATCGAAGCTCAACAAGTCTTGTCTAAATGGAACGCACTCGTATATACAGAATGACGACATATTCCAGCGCATGATAATTAATTATATTAAATACTTACATCTAAAAAAAAAAAACGAATAATAACTAAAGAATCGTAAAAATACAGTTTAAAAAATGATAGGAAACGGATTCTTAAAATGTGGTCACCCTTGTGTGAGTGCATCTGGCTGGCGAATTTCGCGATAAACATAATTAGCTAATTCTCTTCATACTGGATTAATCCAGGCAAAGAATTATTGGAAATATAGATCAAATATTAAGGTGGGTATTTTTTTTTTATAGATATTTGGAATGAGAATCGTGCACTGAATACCCTCCTTCAATATGTCCCTTGATAACCAGCCATCCTGTATACGGGTGCGTTCCGTTTCACACAAATATTTTTACGAATGTCACCAAGTTATTCGGCGACTACGAACATTTGTATTAATTTCACGTAGTTTCTTTGTGCCTGTGTACCTATTTCATGCAAAAGACGTTTATGTATTAGCTGGAGGAAGAAGTGGAGAAGGTCCGCACGGCCCACGAGGAGCTGGTGGCGTCGTGCGAGCGGCGCGAGCGCCTGGAGCGCGCCGCTCGCGTGCGCCTGCAGGCCGACTGCCGCCGCCTGCACGAGCTCAACCGCGCGCTCAAGCAGCAGGTACGGCACGCTAACGACTCACCTCACACCGCTATAAGTATAAATTAATTAACCCTATAAATTAAACAATATCCATTGTTTGTAAAAGAAGTTTGAAAAAAAAAAAAAAATGTCTAGTTAGTCACAATATAATATTGAGCATAATTCTTATGCAATTCATTATAATTGATATGTCACAGTATATTGCATGTGGTGTTTGCCTATAATTGGCCATGCATTAAGCTCGTAAGTCGTGCCATGTAAACCTAATTGTTAAGAAAAATGTAATAGCTGTTGGCAATCCTAAATAAATAAATAAATAACTAATGTTCGGAGTTAACGCCATGTTTTTTATGTAAAACAATACAACGCCTGCTTGTGCAATATAATAATGCGCACGTTGTCCTGATTCTGTAGCGCATCGGGTATGTTTGCTGAATCGCGAGTAGATTGTTTTAATGCAACTATGCAGAAACGATGTGTAGTCCTGGTGTGCAGGGTTAGGGCCAGCACCAGCAGCATCCTGAGGTTATTCGCTGAGAGGATAGACTGCCAGTATTTGAACCATTGCTGTATGGTTCAAGTACTGGCATTGAGTAATGTGAAACTGTGGGTAGGCCTATGTTCAGTGGACGTCGGGAACCCAACAATGTTAAATAGTTCTTAATATTCTTAACAAAATTGTACCTTTAGGTGGAGTTGGTGTCACAAGGGGTGCGCACGGAAAACGAGAGCAATGCGGAGGCGTTGCGCAAAGAGTTACAGAACAGGGAGATGCTCATCGCACAACTCATTACACAGAGTAAGTTTATATCGAAATTTTCCCTCAGTTTACTCAATGGGTATAGGCCTAAAACCTGGAGCCCCCCTTAGGTGCCGAAGATGACCACTCCGATGGTTTTAGCCGGTAGAAGTCCGGCATGCCCCTTCGTCCTTCCCCGGGGCGGAGGAAGTTCATGAAGAATTTCACAGGGCCCAATTATTAAAAAAAAAAGGTACAGCCCTAAAACACAACGTATTGAGTCCAATTGTCCCTGGGGACTATTATCCAATACCGATTCTACGGTCGAATTATCGTCGCGTTAGAACTTCCGTGTGGTGTCCTGATTTCGAATATAGCGCCACTCCATCTCCTCCCGCGGATGTCGTAAAAAGGGACTAAGGAATTAAACCGGAAGGATGGGCAGCAGCCTCCCTTCCGTGGAACAGTAGCTTTTCTGCGCTCACCAATCCGCCTACTACGCGTGATGAGTACTATCAAATTCTTCCCAATGATGACACAAGCAAGCGGTCCCCAAAATAACCGGGCGTTGTGGAAATCTATGGGGCAGGCCTTTGTTCAGTCGGGCAGCTCTAGTGTGATCATACGAGGACCTGGAGCCTCCCTTAGGTGCCGAAGATGACCGCCCCAGTGGTTTTAGCTGGTAGGAGTCCGGCATACCCCTTCGCCCTTCCCCGGGGCGAAGGAAGTTCATGAAGAATATCCACTGGGCACCAAAAAAAAAAAAGAAAAAAAAAAGGCCTTTGTTCAGTAGTGGACGTGATACGATAATGATGAAAACTGCGCGTGAAGATTAGCTGTTATATTATATCTACTATTGAATTTAATGGCACTGATATTATCGTCATCCGTGGAGGAAGAATACTAAGGGTCAGTTCACACCGAGACGCGACGCGACGTGACGTGACAAGGCGCGCAGATGCTTGAAGAAACTAGTAGTTATCTTTACGAGAACCCGCCGCGAACCTACTTTATACCGCTGTGTAGTAAATAAGTTCTATATTTTATCCTTATTTATAAAGTGCGCGCCCCGTCGTGTCGCGTCGCGTCCCGGTGTGTATTGATACACTTATATAATTTTTCACGTTATCCTATGTAGACAAAGAGTTGGCATGCGCCAAAGAACGTCAGGAAATCGAGATGGCAGCACAACGCGCCACATTGCAGGAACAGCGTACACACATCGATATACTGGACACTGCGCTCACCAACGCGCAGGCGAACGTGGTGCGGCTGGAGGAAGAGGTGAGATACTTTTTTATTACTGTTTGTTATTGTTTAGAAGCGAATTACATAATTACCCATCAAGTAGGAGTTTAAAGAAACGCAATTAAGTCAGTACAAGGTTTCTCACTAGCACAATTTAATCTAGTGACTTGACCTCTAGCTTGAGGGAAATGTGTGTCCTCATACGGGTCTGCCTCACGAATCACGATAGCCAATGTAACACAGTGAGCACTTTTCAGAATTATCCACAAGATCTTTCGCAATCACTAAACACTTCACTTTAGCTGGAGCTAGGTAACTACCCCTGGATCTAGTGTGAAGTACGAGGATCTGGAGCCCCAATTCGGTGCCGAAGATGACCACTCCATTGGTTTTAGCCGGTAGGAGTTCAGCATACCTGTTCACGCTTCGATGCTTGTTGGAGAGAAATAAAAACATGTGGACTGTATATAATGATTATAATGCGCACAATACGTTGTACGTTACTAATAATAAGATTAAGTTTAATATGAATTTAATAGGCTCAAGTGTGGCCCAGCGTTGCGATACATAGCAGAAGACAGAATGGTCGGGTGGGGCATACGGCCCCACCGCCGCGTTACGCCCGGCGCCTCACGGTCCCCGCTCCCCGTCGTGGAGTCTTGTAGGATGCCTTAACAGAAGACACAGAAGTGCCTGGAGGGGCGGCCTCTTTACATTCGCCTCCCCTTCGCTAGAGGGGGTGACCGCTTTACAGTCATCCCCACCCAGATGTGCCTAAAGGCGTGGCAACAATGGGTGGCTCTAGATGGAGATCTTTCGAGTTCCTGGAGCCTCTCTACGGTGTCGAAGATAACCACTCCGGTGGGTTTAGCCGGTAGGAGTCCGGCATACCCCTTCGTCCTGACACGGGGCGGAGGAAGTACATGATGTATTTCCACCGGATCAATAAAAACAAGAAAAAAAAGTCTGCCTTAACAATAGCCCTTTGTCTTTTTCCGGGGCGGAAAAAGTTCATGATAAATTTACATCAATCGAAATGTGAACAACGCGTTTACCGCATTCGGCACTGCGATTGGCCCGCTACAAACTCTTCAACCAATCGGACTGACAACTCGTATTAGGGGTCATCATTATCGTCGGGCGAGAAGTGAGTTAACATTGGGGGCTCGTCAGCATAACATTCGGAAAACTGAGGATTCTGCTTTGCTTCCCATATTACCGCTCAATAATGTACAGAAACAGTATGAGTCGACTAAGATTGACCAAACCACTACAGTTATCAAGCTGATGCCAGTAAGACAGTATGAGTACAATAGCACTCACTGATCGATAAACGATCGGCGAGGTTAAGTAATGCTTGGCGGGGTCAGTCTGTGGAAGGGTGACCGCATAGTGTTATTTCAACTGAGCGTCTCCGTGCTTCGTCGGTCCCGGTTATTGTCAGCAGTCGTTAAGCCAAGTCAGATGCCAGTGAGCGGCTTTAACGACTCTGACACAAGGTTGGCCACTAACCACACAAAAAGAAGAAGAAGAAAGAAGAATATAGAAAAAAACACTTCTGCTTTTGGCTTTTTGAAGCTTGTGTCATATACTGAGACCTGTGAACAAGTTTCACTAACATCATCTTTATGTCCAGTGTCGTCACGCAGGTGGGTACGTCGAGCGTGTGATGGGCTTACAGCGTGCGCTTGCGTCGCTTCAACAGGCGTCCGACAGACGAGAGCACACCGAGAGGAAACTACGCGCTCAGCTCGAGAAGGAGTTGCAGACTCTAAGGTAACTTAACTAAGCTTAATTTATACATCGGAAAGAAATCACAATTACTTCCCCCTTATTTGTTTCTTTTTTAAGAAAACGTTGCCCCTTACTACCCTTACTTCTGCTGTGTTCTGGCTGCGTTCACATACGCAAATTCCACATACAATACACCCAGACCCGGAACAACTACCTACAGACCATACAAATATTTGTTCCGTGCTGGATTGTGTGCGTGTGCGTGCACGTGCGTGATTTTGTGTGTGTCGTCATCATCATCGTCATATACGCCACAGGACGTCCACTGCTGAACAAAGGCCTCCCCCTGGGGGTTACATGCCGCCCTCATCCAACGACTCCCAGTGTGTGCGCTCCACAAGAATGCCAGACTGTCAAATCAAATCAATAGATTTTATTCATGTTGGCCATTAACAGGCACTTATCAATAGTCAGAATTAAAGTATATCTCATGATCACTATTCAAGACATTTCGGCCTAAATTTGCGGCAGAGTGCCTCAAGGCTCCGTGCAATACCCTGAAAAACGACTTGACCAAATTAGTCCTGCAATCTATTACACCCCTGTTAGCCACTATACCATTACCCGAATACTCCAATCCGAATCCAAAAATCTGCCCTTTGGCAACTTTGGTTGTTTTTAGGGTTCCGAACATCCGAAGGAAAAAACGGGGGATCCTTATGGGATCACTCGTGTGTCTGTACGTCTGTCATAGTCAATTTGCTCCGAATCCACTGAACCGATTAAGTTGAAATTTGGTACACATATGGATTTCTGCAACCCAAACATGCAAGTATAACGTTAATAAATTGAATTTTGAATATTTATTATCTTCTTGATATATATAATTCTTCTGTACGTGTGTATGTCACTGAACTCCAACTAGACAGCTGGACCGATTTTGATGAAGTGTTGTGTGTATGTTTGAGTAGGTCCCTGGACGGTTTAGATTTACAATTGGACCCGGTAGGTGGCGCTGCAATTGGGTTTGGCATGTATCTGCCTTTGCGAAGCTGGGGCGGGCATCTAGTAGAATGTATATATACTTTCGGAGGGCAATATAGAAAACTTAAAAATAAAGTTTAAAAACTATACCGTGTACCATATGAAATGTAAGGGCTTGTTGTGGGGGTCTCAAATTTATTTATTTTATATTTTTAAAATACATAGTTTTAAAGTTATTCAAGAAAATTTACTATTCCCCCCCCCCATTATCTCCGACACTACAGAGTCCAAAATTACAAACTTAAGTTTGCGGTTGGAATGTATGGGAGAACAAATACGATGTTAAGTTTGTTCTTGGAGTAAGTTATTGGTACAAGACCGAATTCAACAATAGACAACATATTCAGCAGTTTTGGCACCCTCACCACGCGAGTTCAACTCGCACTTGTCCGGTTTTTTATTTTACTTTAAAACAGTTGAACTACAGAACTGTCTACAACATCAGTAGGCTACGAAAAAGCCATTAACCATTAAAAAGCCATTAGCTTTCTGCGCTGTGTGATACAACATCGATTTATGTGGGGTCGTTGGTAAGAGATGAGGTCCATATAGACTTGAAAAGATGCCAGCTATCATGCAGTCTCTGAAACGTGGGTGTTCGGTTAACGACGAACGCGGGATATGCGCCCACTGAACTAAACTATTGGCATGACTATACTATAATACTCGTAGAGATTTAAAAACGGCATTGTTTTCAAATCACTGCACGTTAGGATTTCTCCTGTATTGTGGGTTCAGTTTACAGACATAAATCTCACAGGCACAAACGCTCAGTATCTGTAGATAAATATTTTTTCCGTGCAGGCATCGAACCCGCTACACAGCGCAGAAAGCTAATGGCTTAGCCACTGCGCCAACCGTACAGTTACGTGCGTTTACTGTATTAAATCTATAGTAGTCCGGACTATCAAGCGAAAATACCTAAATTGTAATTAGATCTTTTATTTTGTGTAGGAAGCGCGAATGCAATTGTGGTGGTGCGGGCGCTGTAGGTGGCCCAGGTGGAGGCGAAGCGGAGCTGAGGCGACAAGTGCGAGAGCGAGATGAACGACTGCTGGCACTCGAGGGAGAGTGCGCCAAGTGGGAGCAGCGGTACCTGGAGGAGGCTGCGCTGCGACAGGCCGCTGTATCCGCCGCCTCCATACCCAAGTCAGTAGCTAGTACATATGTAGCTAAGTTTTATACAAGAGCGATATGGGCGATAGTTAGGAACAGTGGCACCCGGACGTATTGGCCTTGTTACTAAAGTTACTTTATACCGCTATGAATGAGTTAACAACAGCATCACCATCACTGCTCGTAATCTGCCACTAAATATCGAGCTCACCTGTGAACTACTACAACGAACAGTTTTTAGCGGTAATGCTCGCAGTAGAGAAGTTAGGGGATGGGGTAACAAACACGATAAAAAAGAACTTGCAACTTCATCAGTTAAATACCTACATAATAGCGAATTTTACATATAATACAACAAAAATCGCTATAAATAAATTTCGTATTCTTGGTTTGGTGTAGTGCTGCTTTTATAACTTTTAAGGTTCTAAGCTTTGGTGGAAAGTCATATCGTTTGACAGCTCCGTTATGCCACCACGCAACACTCAGCTACCTCGCAAATCTCAGGTGGAAACGCAGCCTAAGAATTAAAACTATGAACTAAAAAAAATGTTTCGCTTTAATGTTATTGAGCACTAAATGGAATACATATTATATATTTTTAAGTATTGGTTAACAAATGATTTTGAGAAACATGTGTTATGAAAAATCATACTTTACACTTATCGGATTAAATTTGTTTATTTTATTTAACATTTAATTTGAAATTGCTCATAGGGTAACAATTATATTTATGGCTGCACCATGTGCCACCCATGCTAGCTACGCCACTGATTGCTATCTTTATGTTTGTAAGAAGTTTTTATATTATAATGTTAAAAGCCAAGTAGTACAAGAGATCACACTGCTGTCAAACAAAGCCACAGAAATATATCAAGATAGAACGGAAAAGTAGGCGGGGCATGCGTGACAACACTAAGACTATATAGTGCTTACTATTTGAAACGCTTACTCAGTACGCTCTGAGACTTGCCAACTACATCTAGTATAAAACCGTGAATATTTTGCGCTATTTCCCAATACAGATTCAAAAGATGTGAAGTGAATCTAAAAAAACTGACATTTCTTATCATTCGGGAGTATTTATTTACAACTAGCCAGTGCCCGGCGCTGCGATGCATGATGATTTTTCTTAGTCACCGTCACCTTTGGTAAATCGATAAACTAGTCGATGTTTACAAAAGTAAACTTTAAATGTTTACATATGAAATATTACTTTTAGTGCTACTTTCCAAGTTTTAATTTGAATGATAATATTGATGTTTAAGCAAACTAATAGATTTTTATTTGTACATTTGCCAGCGAAGCAAATTCCTTTGGCGCTTTTGATCCAAACAGTTTAGTTGATTGATAGAGCAAAATTTCCAACAGTGAAAAATAAATGGATAGATGTCACGGGAATTAAAAAGCGGCTTTCTTTAAAAAACTGAAATTGCTCGGCTCATTTTAGAAAGGATGAAAAAAATCAACCATTTTGACGATACGGAATTAATTATAACATTTTTTTTCGTTAGTAGGTATTAAGTTAGTCATCTGCTCAAATTGGATTATGCATTATGGCCAATACTTACCTTCAAGAGTTAACTGTCGATAGTATAATAACTCACAAACTGTCGATGTCGAATGTCACCTCACTTAATTACGTCAGCGTGGGGGCGTGGTTTGACAGAAAGAGTGCACAATCGGAATCTTGATATATTTCTATGGCCATATCCCTAACGGCATCCAGCATTCGAATGTTTATGATGTCCATCAGTTCGACCGAATAAGGTTCACTGCTGGAAATAGGCCTCCCCTAAAGATTACCATAACTACCGATACGGGTGTTTTGTGTTCTCATTGGGGGGTTTTGCCATAATCGCTACGCTTGGCAGACTGATTGGCGATCGCAGTTGCGTCTAATCGCATAGTCGCCTTTTACGACACCCTCGGGATGAGATGGGTTGGAGCTATTCTTAGCCACACGGTCAGATGCCACGATGTCCATGGAAAGTAATAATCCATGCGTTTTCGATACCAAAGGCTTTAATAGCTATAGAAGTTCCATTGTAACTTAAAGCAGTTCCGTTTTCAGGGATGCCAAAATCGCGGCGTTGGAGAAGACGTCCGCTGAATCTGAACGTCTGATGGCGGAAGCACGAAACGAGAAGATACGACACATGGATGAACTGCACTCTGCGCAGAAGAAACTCGCCGATCTGGAGAGCAGGTATGATAGATAACATATTGTATAACAAAAGTAATTTGACTTTAACGCATTTATTTGTCAATTAGGTGAAAAATTAAATACCTCTTCAGTATATCAGCCGAAAGAAGCCCATTGCTGAAAGGCCTCCCCAATAGATTTACACAATTGTGTCGCTGTTTTGGGGGAATTTGCCAGTACTCACCACGCCTGGCTCATGGGTTGGTGAGTTCAGTATGGCTGCTGTACCACAGAAGGAATGCTGCTGTAATAAAACTATTTATTTTTATCTATTAATATTGTTATTAGGTTTTAATAACCCATCTCTTTAGGCACGTTCTTGACACAAAGTTTTCCCACGTTTAGTATATCACCACAGAAGAGCTATTGAAAACTTTCCGTGACGGGAGCGTATCTACAGAGATCGGTATTAAAAATCTAATCTAAGATTACGATTTATTTTTTATAATGAAGGAGTAAACTATTCATTTTTATCTTTAAATATTTTCTACCCTTTTGTAATTTGTAGGTTTTAACACCGATATGTGTAGACACTTACTCGACACGAAATGTTTTCACGCGTTTAGTAAAGCTCCTCTGGTTATCACTTAATCACATCTGTCGACCCGGTCTAAAGGGTAAAAAATATGTTAACTTGACGAAAATACCAGCTTAGAAATAAAACTTTAATTATTGAACTTAAACCTTATATTTCCTTTCAGGGTAAAGGAGCTGGAGTCCAAGGTAGCGGAACGAGACGCTATGATCAAAGTCCTACAGAAGCACACTAGCGCCGCCTACGACAGCGGCGCGTCACTTAGGAACAATTCCAGCCGTGAGGAACTCGGTAAATTACATCGTCATCAATCATATTAGCCCACCGCAGTCTCTCCTGAACATGTCTCTCATGTTCTTATGCAGTAATCATTCCGATACCAAACATTATCGGAATCATTAACTAGACGAACAAGTGTGCGAGTGAAAACAGAACATCTACATTCACAAATTAGAAAGAGACGGAAATCTCGATGTTTGTAATCGATTTTGAACATCAGGGGCTATGCGGCGACAACGTACGTTCCATCTGTCATTTTGTCTATGACATGAAGACCACAGATATATATCGAGATAAAACGGTTGTAATCACTTTAGTTACATTTTGCGTGTGCCGACTTTCAGTCAAAGCACGCCCCATGCTGAAGGCATTAAGTGAGGCGACATCGTCAGTTTGTCAGAGTTATCGATATATTCGTGTTACATACACTATGTGATTTTAATTTGTTGCAATAATCCAGAGAAAAGCTCACAGGTTCACATTTTCAGTATAGACAAGGGAGATACGAAAATTGTTACCCTAAATATCGTCTTTACACAACATTATGCGCGGCTTCCATATCGTGAAATCGCGGAATATCTCCAATTCTTCCCTCCCTTCCCCTATCTATTCATTTTGTCTCAATTACCTTTGCGCCTACCACCAAATAGTTCGGTAACGCATCAGTGACTCGTCTGGTGTTGCCGCCACGAATATTCACGGGCGGCGGTGATCACTTACCATCTTCTTCTTTTATTTTTCGTTTGGTTAGTACCAACCTTTGTCAGAGTTGAGCCACCCAAAGTCCTCTCGACTTGGCTTAACGGCTGCAGTCTAATGACGACGACTGGGACCGACGGTTTAACGTGCCCTTCAAAGTACGGGGATGCATACTATGCGGTCACCCATCCATTGCCCGGACTGACCGCACCGATCGTTTATAAATCAGTAGGTTTTTTTTTTTTAATTTATAATACAGGACATTCAAAGTTACAACTGGCTGTACAATACATCATCATCACATCAGCCAAAAGATGTCCACTGCTGAACTAAGGCCTCCCCTCTTCATAGATTTCCACAACTGTGTCATCATTTTGGGGGGAATTTGAATTGGGCTTGGTGAGCGCAGAATAGTTATTTTCCACAGAAAAGAACGCTGCTGCCCATCCCTCTTGTTTAGAGTCCCCTAGTCGCCTTTTACGACATTCACGGGAAGAGATGGTGTGGTGCTATATTCTTAATCCGGACACCACATGAACAGTATGCACCATGCAGTCATAAGAAAACGTAACTACCTACTGTTTTATTAATATGATTAAAAATGTAAATTAGTTAATGTGTCTTGTGTCTTGCAGTGGGTCTATCGTCGGGCGCGTCGTTCTCGAGCGCGGAGGGCGTGAGTGGCACCAGCGTGGCGGGGCGCTACCGGCACCTCGCGCGCAGGAACTACTCCCCGCACAATGACAACTCCAGCGGTAAGCCTAGTCTGACTTAGCTGTCATACGATGACATGCATAATTAAATTCATCGTCGTGTCGTATCAGCCACAGGACGTCCACTGCTGAACAAAGGCCTCCCCTTTAGGTTTCCACAACGAGAGGTCACATGCTCGCTCTCATCCAACGACTTCCAGCGACCTTCACCAGGTCGTCTGTCCACCTCGTTGGAAGTCGTCCTACACTGCGCAGATTCGATCTGGTAGGGGAATACCAAGCATAGTTCTCTCCATAGCTCGCTGAGTGACCTTGAGCTTTCTTATGAGGCCTATTGTGAGTGACCACGTCTCTGTTCCATATGTCATCACTGTTAACACACACTGGTTAAAGACTCTCGTCTTGAGGCATTGCGGTATTGTTGAATTAAATTACGGGGAAGTAATTCGGCCTTCAGTTGAAGCTTGTCAGTGTAAAATTATCACTTCAAAATGATCATAACATTTTCTGCCGTGTCTCCACGGGCTACACAGTGTTGCCTATACACTTAGGCCTAAAATATAAATAGGAAGGCCATTTGTCTCGGAAATAATAGCTTTTGCACGCAGTGTATCGTAAACAACGCGATCAACATGTTACATGCTTATTGATAAAGATAAGATAAAAAAGATAAAAAATATTTTTATTCATGTAAACCATATACAGGCACTTATGAATCGTCGAGACTTTAATTGTACTATGATATGATGTTATCATGCTACTGCGAGCGATGACCTCATCCGTGAACTGAAGCGAAACAACAGTCTTTTAGTTTTTATTTACATTGCAGTTTTATGTGAAAATAAATAGTAATTGTGTTTTTATTCAAAATACGTAAGGATAGACGATAACCATCATTTTATACTGACCAGTTAAATAAACTGGAAAAACGCCGAAAATTTATGAAAAACTGACATAAAACTGTGGCGCTGAGGGTTGCAGAATCATGTACTGAATCCATGGTATTAGATTTCGTTACGATGTCACTAACACCAGTTATATCCCATATAGAGATAGGATTCTACCCGGTAAATTCAAACTTGGGTAAAAATCGGGTATTTACCCGGGTAAATACCCAGATGATGGGTATTTATTTTTTTGAGAATGACGTGACTTAAACACGATATTAATAACTTCTTAGGATGACAAAAGCAGCAAAGCGGGCAGCTTACTAAATGTTGGCCATTCTTTCTTGATTCAAAATCTGTGTTATAGTCGTAGTTCAAGAAACTAGCGCTATTTTGATGTTTTAAAAATTAAACACATAATTAAATTAACATTTCTGTTATTAAATATATTTACCCATCGTTTGGGTATTTACCCGGGTAAATACCCGATATTTACCCGAATGGGAATTTACCTGGATATTATCCAACTGGGTACCCGACGCCCTCTAATCCCATAGGAGGAACTCGTGCCATGATAAAAAGATTAGCCAGTCAGTCAGATGCTACAGGTTCGCCAAACGTACATATATTTTTTTTTTATCTATCAATCATCATCATCATATCGGCCATACAACGTCCACTACTGAACAAAGGACTCCCCATAGATTGCCACAACTGTGTCATCATATTGAGGGGAATTTGCCAGTACTCACCACGCTGGGCAGGCGGGTTGATGAGTACTGGCAAATTCCCTCTGGTTTAGAGTCCCTTAGTCGCCTTTTACGACCTCCACGGGAGGAGATGGAGTGGTACTATATTCTTAATCCGGACACCACACGGATTCCATCCATGATATCACGAAATTAATAACGTGCCGAAATTTCTTATAACAACATACATATTGTGTAATGTTTTAGGCTGTGGCTTCGACAGTACGTCGCTGCGGCTGGACGAGCAGCTGGCGGCGCTGGAGTCCCGCCTGGAGCGCCCACCCGTGCCCGCCGTGAGTTACCTGCCGCCCGAGCAGCGCCCGCATGCCAGCTACTACTGACTTCACTACACTTTGTAACACAACCATACCTACGACTCACATGCGATATATACTTAACCATTTCCCACCATAAAGGGTTAAATATTCTAGATTACACAGAATGGTAAACAGATGAATTGACGTATGTGATAATTACTTAGTAAAACTATGTCCAAAATTCAGAGAAGCGAGGAAAATAAATAACGTAAATTATTAGAAAACATCTAACACCCAGAATAGACACTGCATCTTGTACGAGATTCTCGGCCAAATACTGAAACGATACTTAACATTGAAATCCCGCTTAGCTATTTGGGAAGTCCGGTTTCAGTATAAAGGATGTTGGTCAGTATAAATTTTCGTTTTAAAATTGTCGTGGTTCGTTTTTTTGGAATCAAAATCATTTCGTATAAATTCTCGATATCGAGTCCAGCGTATATGGCTTAAGCCTAGTTCTAGAAAGAGAGAAACAATGATGAATGTCTGTTCAGAGAAAGGGACTTTCTAAAAGACATCTACGAAGACAACTCCACGTTCAGGTACAAAAATATGTCAAGAATGTTCATATCCCATCATTTTTGTAGTTGAATGTCATAGACGTTATCCACTCATTTTTATCTTACATGTTGAGTTTGACTATGCACGAAATTAAATAGATTTTGAAAATCGCAATTACCTACGTAAAGCTCTATTATTTGGTCACAAATGCATAACATTCTATTAAGTCCGCATTTGTACAATTTTAGTGCATAAGGAGTGGAGTTTCTTGCCGCCTCTTCTCCATGAGATCAACTATTCCAAATAGGTAATTGCGACTTTAAAAATCTATTTAACCGTGCAATGTAAATTCTGACGTTTCCTAAGTGCCAATATTTGGTTTATTTGAAATAAAAAACTTTGACTTTGACTTGATTTTGACTTTGACTTTAAGGTATTAAATAAATAAATAAAATCCCAAGTATGGCAATGCATTGATAGGTGGTGACCATCGGTGGTCCTGTATGCTGTATCTCTTGCGGGTTTTCCTGTGTTGAACAATCTTGCAATTATTGTTAAATTTGTCTGGTATAGTAGTTACATTTGTTTATTAATCTGTTTATCAATTACGATGTATGAGAGGAAGCAAGGGCATCGGGACTACTTAGTTCGTTATCTTCCTCTCTTGGTGAGAGAGGAAAATAAAGAACTGCGTAATACGGGGTATGACTACGATTTTACGTCACATCGGGCTTCGTATACTAGAGATACGACCAGTCCTGGTGATAAGTGAAAATGCTGTATATGTAGGGTAATTCAGGTAATTAATTTCAGAGAGCATTCTCTAATCTTAGATTAGTTTATTTCGAAATTGATATTTTAATTAAAGGATAAAGAACGACATCGTACAGTATCGAGCGTACTCGCCAAATAAACGCATGCATAACTTGCAATATTATGATAAAATTCAACGTTAAATAGATCTTTCGCATTCTCAAACTAAGCATTCTTATATATCTGTAATAAAGACATTCCTAGACTCATAAGATTCCGCTTATTCCACAAACATTCCGGTGATGTACAAAATGATCATAAATAATGCTTCGTTTTTGTGTTCTGTGTGATTTGACTATTCCAAATAACACTAACCCCGATCACATTGCAAATAAAAAGACACAAAATTTGTGTATTTAAATATATAATGTGCCTTTAACATGAGTGTGTTGGTGCCACATAGCTTATAAGAATCTCCATAAAATATATTTCTAATTATTGTTCCCTTTAACCTAGTCTTTAAGATTAATTGTAAATTAACTTGTGAATTTGTATCGGTATTTAATATAATCCAGAACTATCTCTGTACCCAGTTTCACAAGAGATGATTGTGTTGTATGGTATTGTTGCAAAATGTGATTGATCTTATCTCCTCAATATGTTACCTGAAACAAATAAATGAATACAGTAGTCGTAAGCGAAACAAATACAAAAACAAAGTTTGTTGACGAAAGAAGAAAATGTTGACGGAACGTTTGACGCTGTGGCTAGTCGCTTGTTTTTCTACGCTGCGTGATGCGAGTTCGATCTCCGTACTGAACAAATATTTGTATGATCTACAGATAGTAGTTTCGCGTCTGGGTGTTTGTATGTAAGAGGTATTTCTGTAAACCCACTACATGGCAGAAATCATTGAGAGGCGAAATATATTTAAAAAAAATGTCGACTGTGGTTTCGGACACGCGGTAGAAGTGAAACTTAGAGCGAGCGATTGATCGACAATAGGGTACCTATATAGAAACGTGTTTTATTTCATTCTCTCACAGCCTTCAAAACATTTATAGTTGTCTCTCTTTCGTTACACATTTTCGTTTCATAAAATCCAATTCACACCAACGCAAAAGAAATTTCACTTCAAAACCTTATGCGTTCTACGACCATACTGATTTTCGTCGTATCGTCATCCTTATCTTGTATTCGAGAAACTGAGTGCATTGGTAATTTTTTTTATTGAAATATTGTTTACTTGTATGTAACAAACATTGTACAATATGAAAGGTAATAAATATAATTATGATAATTACTTCTTATGATATTCATGTGATTCTGATTTTATTTCGAAGTAAAACAGAGGCATTGGTCACAAATATATGCCAAAGTTAGTACATATAATATTATTTTTTCGGCCCATTTATGAAATGTACTCCTTAAATGAAACATAGATCTAAGAATTAAGTTTATTTTTTAATTTATTTTGAATATTAAACATATTAACTAAGGTATTTGAAATTTTGAATGTTTTGATTATAGGTTCTTTGATTTTGTTCCTATGTTATTGTGTCATTATATTAATTTAAAGTATCCTATGAGTATTAAAAAGTCTCACAAGCAGTATAGCAAAGGAGAGTGCCCCATGATTGCCACAAGATTAACCTAACACACATTTTATCTTTGTAAAGCATTGATTAGGACGATCTCATCCTTTTTTAATATTCACTGTAGTTGACACATAACTCACATCGTGAGAACGGTCTCTTACAGGCATATAACACAGCAGTAATTTGTACAAAGTGATGTACTATTGTAAATCTTAATTTAAATGGACAGCGAATATCTGTTGTGTTGTTATAAAACACGAGGCATTATAAAATAAACATTTAATATAGAACAATAGGTGCTTGTATGAAAATAAAAAACGTAACTTAAGCATAAAAACAAAAGAAGATAACAATTCATACTCAATATCTCACCAAACAAGTCATAAATGTTAAAATGAAATAACGCTTTTGTTTTTTATTTTTTTGTATAACTACTAAGGTGTATCACGATAAACATTGTTTACCTATTTCGATGTATATTCGGAGTCACTCCCGAGGCTTGACTGTTTAAGTACTATCTAAGGAATTGTATACAGATATATTTTTGTAAGATGTATTCAGTGTAATTTTAAACATATTTTTATAGAAAGCATGTTTTAGAATAAACATCATGTTTTGTTTGTTGTGGTTTTAATGGCTGTACCTAACACTTAGAGGCTTTGATTGGAGAGTTTCCGCGCTTAAGCAATGTTTTAAAGAGTGTGTCCTGGATAAAAGGCGAAAATGAACAATAAACAATACTGTTTAACATTTTGCCTCTTCGAAATATTAACATTAATGTATTCGCTTTGTTTGGAGTGTTGCAGTGATAGCCTACTGACACTGTTGTTATAACAAGACTGCACTATATAGACCACTTTGAATCTCACAGTATATTTTATACCTACAGATTAATAAATAGTCTTAATTTACTGATATTTGGTTCTCACAATAGACAAGTTTAATTACTATGTTATGCTGTGTGGTGCCGGCTACGATAGCACTAACCCATCTCATCCCTTGGGTGTCGTAAAAGGCGACTATGGGATTAGCCGGAGGATGGGCAGCAGCGGCCTTCGAGTACATTAACAACTCAACTGCGATCGCCAACCCGCCTGTCAAGCGTGGCGATTATGGCACAAACCCCCCAATGAGCACACAATACACTCATGTCAGTCGTTGCGGTGATCTTTGGGGGAGGCCTGTGTCCAGCAGTGGACTTTATTCGGCCGAAATGATGAATTACTATGTAAAATAATACTTTCGATCAATTCGTGTGGTGTGCGGATTAAGACTATAGCACCACTTCATCTCCTCACGTGGATGTCGTAAAAGGCGACTAAAGGACTCTAATCCAAAGGGCAACAGCGTCTCTTGAAACAGCAACAATTTTGCGCTTACCAACCCGCATGCAAGTGTGGTAAGTATTGGCAAATTTCCCTCAAAATGACGACACGGCATATAGCTGGTCGTTTATGGGGGGAGTCTTTGTTCAGAAGTGGATGTCTTTTGGCTGATATGATGATTATTCGTAAATAATTTAGTAAGTAGTTTCTGAAAAAACAATCTTCCTAATACCAGCTGAAAAGTCTAGCACAGGACTTTGGGTATATAGGTTTGCTTGCCCTAATAACTCAAAGAGAAGTTAAATCCCTGGCGCATAATATGAGACATTGCTTTGATTTATAGAATTTGTATAACTATTTATAAAAATTGATTACTGGAGTGGTCTTACTAGAGCGGTCACCTTATAACTTTCTTCGGGCAGCGACGCTTCCGTAATGAGGTAAGCATCACTAATTACATTGGCATTTGTATTGTTCTATTGTGCCAGTTCATTAACTCTATAACCAATGTTGCCCCATCTGTTTTACATCAACACCAGATTCTAATCATCTTATTAGATTTAAATTACATGATTTCGAAAGTTGGCGCAATAGTTTTATAACAATTTCGTCAAGCTAATAAAAAAGAAGACATGGAACATAAACGTATTCAAAAGACGTCGGTTATGTCATAGGGGTATAGATTTCGTTTCGGCTTTAATGGATTAGAATTAGCAACAGTAATTATGTAGAAAGTCTGTTAAATTCAACGACGAAACAAAACCAGTATAATTAATATTTACATAAACACATAAATTACATTTTAAAATACATACAAAACACTATATATATATTTCATAATATAAAAAATAGTAGCCCACTGGCGTCGAGAACAGGGTCCAAGCTTCCGGTGGTTAGGGCTCCAGAGAGAGGAAACCTATCCTAACAATACGAGCCGTGTCCAGGAGTACTTTCTGTACCAAGTCCTTAACGCAGTCGCCTAACGAGAGCTGGTGTGTGGAACGGTGTTCGTCGAGGCTCTTGGCCATTAGAACATTGACTGTAACAATTATCGGCACTATGATTGCAGAGTCTACCTCCCATATAACAACAACCTCGTGTGCCAAGTCAAGATATTTAATTTCCTTATCTTTCTCGGCTTTCACGAGATTCTCGTCATCTCAGTACAACGTGGCACGGTCATTCTCGAGAACTGGTTCGGGCACATACTTGTAGTTGGCACTTCTGAGCTCACAAGGTTGTATTGCAGTGCAGGTAGCTGGTGGATTATCCTGGCCACTTGGTGATGCCTGTGCAAGTACTTGCCGTTAGCAAGACGAGAACGACCAGAAAGAATGTGACGGATAGGCCCACCCGTCCAGGTTGCCATGCACCGACAACCGTGCCGTCCTCTAAAATATATTTCCGGTAGTTATTCATCATGAAAACTTCATCCATAATTGCACAGATAAAACCTTCGGTTTCCCCGAAGACGTTACCGAAGCGTAGCCAAGACACGGATGCTAAAAAGTTCACATCAGACCCATGAAGGGCCCGGTAAAAGCGTCCGTGAAGCTCCTTGTTCTGCCATACCCCACTACAGTCATTAGTATCAAGCACTACAGGTTTAGATACGCCAGTTCTCTTTAGCCAAGTAGAGTAGGGTGAGTCCCTCGTCCATGGCACCACATCTCGGTGCATCCCCACGACTTGGAGAAGGTACTCCCTAATGTTACACCTCACGATTGTTGAGGGTTTTAGCATTTAGAGAGCCTCGACCCCAGCACTTTCACGGCATTTACAGCCTCATCGCCGATGAATGTGTGTAATGAATCCGATTTGAGGTCAGAAATTTATATTATTATTAACATTATTATATTCGAATGTTAAACTGACGAAAATTGTAGTTATAGGATAATAGCTGTAGTAGACGGTTAGATTTTAATAGGAATGGCGCCCTTTTTGTATTGGTCTCCAGTGGAAATACTACATCAACTTCTTTCGCCCCTGGGAAGGGCGAAGGGGTATGCCGACTCTTATCGGCTAAAACCACTGGAGTGGTCATCTTCGGCACCGACTCCAGGACCTCGTACGATCACACTAGAGCCGTCCATTGGTGCCACGCCTTTAGGCACATCTCGGAAGGGGTGACTGTAAAACCCTCTAGCGAAGGGCAGGCGGCTGTAAAAAGACCGCCCCCCAGGCCCTTCTCGGGGAGGATTTTAAAGGATCCCCCCAAGTCTCGCTGTGCGCTGTGCTACGCACACGGCGGCACGTGACCACGTGCGCGCTACCGTCTTCCCGGTGGTCGCTTGGTATGAGAGCGCAGACTCCTCAAACGGCGCGCCCGTGACCCCCGAGGCCCCCGAGGAACCCCCATGATCTGACGGCAGTGGGCTCAGGCGTGTTGGACCTTTTTTATTTTATTGGTGCCCAGTGGAAATTCTTCATGATCTTCCTTCGCCCCGGGGAAGGGCGAAGGGGTATGCCGGACTCCTACCGGCTAAAACCACTGGAGTGGTCATCTTCGGCACCTAAGGGAGGCTCCAGGTCCTCGTATGATCACACTAGAGCCGCCCACTGGTGCCACGCCTATAGGCACATCCCTGAGAGGGTGACTGTAAAGCGGTCACCCCCTCGGGGGGATTGTAAAGGATCCCCCAAAGCGTCCCACGGCAGCGCGTGACCACATGCGTGCTACCGTCTTCTCTTGGGTCGCTCGGTGTGGGCACGCAAATTCCCCAATCTACGCACCCGCGAATCCAGAGGTCCCCTGCCTCACAGCAACGGCAGGGGGTTTCAGGCGTGTGGGAAGTAGGCGGGGCGGTTGTTACCTCGGCGCCGTCTCGTCCTTCTCCGTGTGGGATCAGTCTTCTCTCGATCCCGCTCAGCAGTCCCCTTCTTGAGCATAACGCTCTCTCAGAATGAGACCACTGCACTCCGCAATTTGCATGCTTTGCCAACATAGCCGACACTACTGCCGGCAGAGGGATCTTCCCGTTCTGATCGACCAGTATCCGCCGCTCGGCAGCCTACGTTGGGCACTCCTCGAGTGTTTGCTGTGCGGTATTCTGGTCTCTAAGCATAGTGTAGACACCGCGCCGTGACCTCGCGTCTATCCTGCACCGGTACGCACCGAAACAACCGTGACCGGTGAATACCTGCGTCAGGCGATAGGTAATGCGCTCGTTCCTTCTAAACCAGGCTCCGAAGAGCAGCAGGATGGCTTAACGACGCGTTTGGTCGCGAATGGGGTCGGCATGCCTATCAACTCTTTCCGGGGTGGGGGAAGTAGGTGTATGATGTATATCTACCCAGTGGAAAAAAAGTTATGGTGCCACCCCAAGGCCACAAACATGCACCGGTGCGCCGCCCCCTTCGCATATCGCAATAATATATCTATAATATTAATTGCAAAAGAACATTTGGCATCGATCTAAACTTAACATTAACCGGCTAATCTGAGTTTATATTCACACCTATCTTTAACCGTAGCATATATATAAAGATGGACTGAACGGCAGACATTTCAAGAAACCGTGGATAAACTACTTAATTTTACTTTAATCGAAATTTACTGTCACACCTGCGTGAACTGTATCTTTGAATCACTTATTTAATTGGAAATAGGGTGAGTGGGTTTAGTTCAGGTCAGTATAAACTAAGTTAGTTTGCATTTATATCTACGCAAATAGAATACGTCGAACTAGAATAAACTACAAAAAATTAACTTTATGACCTCCAGAGCCGTCTAGGTATTGGATTAGGGTCACAAAGCCGACAAAAAGCGCTCATAAAGTACATTAATAAATGTAAGTTTATTTACTGGAACAAAAAACTTATAATGTAATACTCCATCATAACTAGACATAACAAAGACATACAAAGTGACAAAATATTGTTTTCCTCGGTGCCCAGGGTACGACTTGGCCTGGCTTTAAAAAGTCATATACCAGTGCATCCTGGAGTACTCACAACATAAAGTACTAGAATCAAGATTAATTAAAAAAAACAATAATCATAAGCAGATACACCAGAACATCCTAAAATTCGCCGTAAGAACCTCATTATATTCACAGCGTGGTCTGTGCTGCTTCCCTGGGCTGGGCACTGTGGGCACCCGGGGTGGTGGTGGGCGGGGCGAGGAGGCTCTGCTACTGGAGCGCCAAGGCCGCGCTTCGCAGCAGACACGCTCTTCCAGCTTGCCGCCGCCACCTTCCGCGCTGCCGCGTCCTCCCAGGAAGCCCTCCGCCAGGACGACTAGATACGACCGCTTGGAACACAGGGATGCTCGTAAGGTAAATATACTCAGGTTAAAATACTTAATCACGACAAGCTAACGTCTACAACCCGATGCTGCCTGTCTGGGATTGGATGACATCATCATCATGTCAGCCAAACGACGTCCACAGCTGAACAAAGGCTTCCCGTATATACGACCGGTTATATGCCGTGTGTCGTCATTTGGGGGGAATTTGCCACGCTTGACAGGCGGCTTAGTGAGCACAGAATGGCTACTGCCCATTCCTCTGGTTTAGAGTTCTTTACGACAGGGCTTTTTAGACGTCCTTTTACAACAGTCACAGGAAGAAATGGAGTGGTGCTATATTCTTAATCCGGACACCACACGGAGGTGGTCGAAAAGTTTGACCAAACTCTAATTTAAAATAGGCACCAAAACCAATAATGCTGGTTGTTGAAGAGTTCTAGGGTGTTACTTTTTTGGTTATGTCCCTTTAACCAGTTACCAACTGGTTTAAGGGACTGGTCTCTGAGGAGGACAAATAAACTAGTAGCTAGCCATCTAACTAGCTAAACTGGCGCAGAGCGTGTAATAGTCTCAAGGATTGCAGAATAGTTGGTTGACCACGAGAAGGCCAAAAAATTTGGATAAGATGTTGACAACTATTTAAATTTTAATAAATTAAGTCCACAACGATATGATAAAGGTAAAAATAAGACGTTAAATTAAAGAATTACATTCGTGTTAACACATTGCTCGTAGAACTGATGGCCGTTGGGGTAAAAAGGTTCTCGAGTGGAAACTGCGCACCGGAAAACGCAGCGTAGGACGACCTCCAACGAGATGGACAGATGACCTGGTGAAGGTCACTGGGAGTCGTTGAATGCGGGCGGGTTGTAACCGCTCGTTGTGAGAATCTGTGGGAGAGGCCTTTGTTCAGTGGACGTCTTTGGCTGATATGAAGATGATGATTTACCCAACTTATGCATAGTCTTTAGTACCCCGTACCTATTATGGAACAGAACAGGTGATATTATACATCATGGTTACCTACTCTTTTTAAATCAGAACATACTTACAGTATTTTATGACTACACTAAAGGTTATGTGAGGTATATAGACAGCCTAAACTTTAAAAAAATTGTACTGAAGGAAGATGATGGAGCGAGTGATAAACACATACCTCCTCGGATATCTAGAGGATCACGAACTGATAAGCGAACGCCGATATAACTTTCGTCATAGTCGTTCAACTAATGACCTTCTAGTGTATCTGACTCACTTTTGAGAGTCATGGTGAGTCACTGGCTGTTACCCTTGACATAGCAAGGGCGTCCGATCGAGTCTGACACCGTGGTCTTCTATCAAAGTTACTATCATACGGACTACCCGAAGAATTGTGCAACTGGATTACCTGCTTTTGTCCAACTGAAGCATAAAAGCTGCAGTCGATATCAGTTGCTCTGATAGTAAGGATATTAAGGCTGGCGTACCACAAGGCTCCGTGCTGTCTCCGACAATGTTGTTTGCTGCATGTCAATGATATGGTCGATGGCATTCATTGTTATGCGGTCGACAGTACTAGATACACTTATTATACGGGCCTTGTTAACATCCCTGCTGAGAGCTGCAGACAACTTGTGTCGTGTGTGTGTAATCGCGATTACTCTAAACAATGTTTCCGATTGGGAAAGCCTAAACTTAGTCTACTTTAGTCACCCCGAAGACATCCCGAGATTAGAAACAGCTTAAATTACCAATCTGCCGGGTGACGATGGGATTCCAACAGAGCTTCTGAAAACTGGTCAAACACCGGTACTTAAAGTCCTTCAGAAGCTATTCGATTCCTCGGCTCTTGGCGATTCGGTTGGGCAAGCTTCGGGAAACTTCGCAACGTCTTTTCGTCAACAATACAATATGCCTCGCAACACGCAGAGCCTCAAGACGAAAGTATTTGACCAGTGTGTGTTACCAGCAATGATATATGAAACAGAGACGTGGCTACTCACTTTGGGCCTCATAAGTTAGCTTAAGGTCAGTTAGCCTGTTATGGACAGAGCTATATTTGTATACGAGATCGAATCAGAAATGAGCAAATCAATAGAAGAACTAAAGTTGCCGACATAGTTGAAAGGGTTAAATGCTGAAGTAGCAATGGGCGGTGCGCATTGCTCGTGGAACTGATGGCTGCTGGCGCAAAATGATTCTCGAATAAGGACGACGTACCGAAAAGCGCTGTGTGGGACGGTCTCCAACGAGATGGATATACGACCTGAAGGTCGCTGGAGTCGTTGGATGGGGGCGGCATGTAGTAGTCGTTGTGGAAATCTATACCTTTGTTCAGCAGTAGATGTTCGTCGGCTGATATGACAATGATACTAGCCCCTCAGTTCCAGTTCCATTCATTCATTGTGCAAACAAATGTTGTGCAGAGTGATTAACTTCTTTGCCCTATTTCTTAGTTATGATCTTACATCGACTGCATCACTTGGGCTACTCCTGCGTTTTATGATTTCTAGTATAAAAATAATATTACATAAGTTTTAATTTATTGGAAAAACACATTATGTATTTGGTTTAGTAGTTTTGTAGCATATTGTCCTCGCGTCACCATATTGTATCGTCATTGTCGATACTTATTAATTGACACCTCTTAAATCACTTTATTTATCGAAATGCCTTTCGTTCACTCTCGATTATTTTATTTCCATGGATGGTGAGACTGAGTTATCATTCTTTATATTTGACGATTTGTTCACAATCGCTGTAAGTATGGACATGGTCCCAGTGTGTGGTTGGCTGCCTAGTTACGTACTCATTAAAGTATAAGCGGCGTTCTCAAAGCTTCCAGCACAGAGTACAGCTTCCAGTATGTTTAGAGAGCGTCGACCGCCTCGCACGTATCACGCGACAGGTAAACGAAAGCTTAATTTCGTCATTCAATTTATCTCCTGGATAACTATGGACCTGTTATAATTAACAAAATACTTAATTTCCTACCGAAGTAGGTGCCAGCTGTTCTTTTATAAGTCTTACGTCAGCTCTCGTCTGTACTATTTTTAGTTTAACAACGTGTACAAGCGTAAACAAAGATTAAGCTAAAGTAAAATGAACAATACCTTCCTTATTTTATAGAAGGTAAAACCCCGTTGAAGCTGTGTAGAATTATGGCAATGCCCTTCATGCCGAGGCCGTTATATGGGAACCAGAAGTCTTTAGAAACTGAGTGGAAACCTATAGAAATGCATGTTTGTGTATTACAATAACCTTAACTCATTTGGTAATCTTGAACTACTGTGAGTTACGAGAATAATGGCCGTGTGGTATCCGGCAAAGAATATGGGCTACTCATCTTCTCTCGTGGGCGTCGTTAAAATTGGCTCTATGTTTGTATATAACCGCATATCTCTACTTAATTGTTTACTATGGGTTGAACCGACTCCTGACATGCAGCTTATGATAAGTAGTTAATATTAAATACATATCATAAGTTCGTCGTTTGCCAATCCGATTGATTATGGCTCTCCGTTTAACGGCCGATTTTATTCTAAATGGATGATTTATTTCAGGATTCCGACGGGTCGGGGTCCATCGCATCCAGTGCCTCCCGCAGCTCGCCCTTGCCATACGACACAGTTCGCAAGCTGCCGTCCGTGCCAACCTCTGCGTCACTCCCTGCGGCGGAATCCCGGGAGTCCCTGGTTCGTCCCCGAGACTCGAGTCTGCCTTCACCTTCGAAGTTGGCGGTGTATGCAGCCGCCAGGAGACGGTCTGCAGAGTCGGCGAAAGACAATAAACGCACACATCATTACCGGATTCAGTTTTAACCAGAAATAATCAAGAAATATGCAAGAAATACTTATTCGGAGACCGATATTGTAAGACGTTTCCAAGCGGGTAAGAGTGTGTTCAGACTGCTCCTGAACACAATCCCGGTCGAACGAATTCTGAAATTCATATGTACTTTACCCAAAATTAAAACCTTAATAATTAATATATACTTTGGGGATAGTAAACATCACGTAATATGGTAGAAATCTTCAGTACAATGCAAAAGCATGAAATAAACGAATGAATGCCCGATTACCCTTTATGGAACCTGATATTGACGTATATATTATTAGTTTATTTATTAGCATGAACACTAAAATAAATCAGTCAGTATAATGTTTATGAACATCGACTATTTATTCATGAGTACGTTAAAACATCGCCCGAGTACTTATGCTTAGATCAAAAATACAGGTCTTCATGAAGAAAACGGTCTGGCAGAGTGTAATAGAGATGAAAGTTAGTGTAACCAAAATCGTTTATAGTTCATATCTGTTTTGTTCTAAATAATGAAAAACTACTTAACTTACTTAGATAAAGGGGATTGTTTCGGTTTTTATAGCTCGTCATTATAATTAACCATATTACGATTGTGGGTTGTTTTCAATCAATCGTAGGTGATAGTTCCGTGTGGTTTCCGGATTTTGAATATAGCACCACTGCTTCTCCTCCCGTGGATATCGTAAAATGCGACCAAGGGACATTTAACCTGAAGGATGCCGCGTCTGTGTAACAGTAGCCATACTGCGCTCACCAACCCGCTTGTCAAGCGTGGTAAGTCTTAGTAACCACGTCGGCACGACACAAATAAACAACCGAACCCCAGTGTAACCGGTCATTGTGGAAGACCTTTGTTCAACTGTGGACATTCTTCAGCTGATATGATGATGATCGTTATTAGGTACTTATATTTTGTATTGCGTACAGTAGGTATAGAACTGACGATAATAATATCGTAGTTCGTATAGTTTGCGTGTGTAATTTCTCAGGGTGCATTAATAAAAACATTACTCTTTTAGACTAATTAAAGTAACAACGCTGAAGTTGTTTGATAATATCAATCATGAACTATTAACCTTGACCTTCATTAACGAATGTTATACCGCGTCCTCCTGCGACCATTTTGCATAAATTTTATTCAACATGTTTTTTATCAGATGTAGTAAGTAGATACAAATAGAAGGAGGTCGCGTCGCCATGAGTTACATAAAAGAAGCCTATTTTCAGCATTCAAAACGTGTAAATTAAGAGTTAATTTATTATGATTACTGATTAGTGAAAATCATTGTAAAAGTAATTTAGTTTAGAAATTTTATTACACTGAATTCTCTATTGTTTTACTTGAACCACTTTCACAGTCTGTAAATAAATGTAGAGTCGATTAATTCTGACAAGCAAGTCGTAGTTGGCAACAAAAACTAGTTCTCTTTGTGTAAACAGCCAACCAGTAGACTCCAATAACTGTAGAATTTTAAGTTATTATTTAAAATATTATAAACGCTTACAATAAATAACATCGGCCATCAAGACGCCCGCGGTAATTGGAACTAATTAAAGGTTAGTTTTATTTTATTGCCCGCTGGAACGCCATTTGCCGGTTTGTTCTTTTGTCTTTATATTTCAAGTTTTATGCATTTAAAGTCTGAATATTAATTAAAAATATTAATAGCTCAAATAGATATTAATTAAATGCTTGTTTTTGTTTGATTTAAGCTCGATGATCGTTGCAGCTATTTCGGTACGAAATTGTTTGTATTACGGCAGTGTCGGGTCAGTCGACGGTGTGTTAGTTGTGAAGCCTGTTTTCACACATCGCTTTTTACCAGGACTGGTCAATTTAACAGCTAGTAAATTAATAATGGATTTTGTTTCTCGGTTAGATAGTCAGAGGAAAATGTTACCGCGCATTGCTTGTTTTTATTGACACTTATACCAATTTGTTGTACAGATAGATTTTGTAACTTACACTCAAACAATTTTTTGTCACCAGAACCAGTAAATGGCGCACGTGTGAATAGGTTAGGCCGAGTGCTCCAGTGAATTTCATTACTTTCATTTTCGAGAAATAAGCTATTAACTCTCGATTAATATTTGGCGTTGAAAATTGTCGTCGTTTTAAATGCAAAGAACAGCGGAGGGTCCAACAGCTTTGAAAAATATATATTTATTTAAATATTAACATATTTAACTTGTTGTTTTTATGTTGTATCATGTAGCTTAAGAAGCTATACAAGAGCGTTTCCTTTGTTATTAAATAAAACATTTTTTTATGTGAAACACCTAATGGCGCGTCTTTATGGAGATAACAGCTGCTCCTAGTAATGGCGAGTCACGACGACGCACCATCAGTCAGCTTCGTAACTCATCGGCTCTCTCCGCCACACTGCTGCCTCGACTCTACGCTCCACGCTTCCATTTTTATGTTGAGCTTATCATTACACTGGCTCACTTTTTTAATAGGTATTTATTAAAAGATTTTATATCTTTTATTTTATTTGATTTTATCTGTTTGTTTGTTTGAATGTTACTACACTCGATAAAAATAAATACTTCAATAAAAATAAATATCGATGCTTTACATTTGCCAGGCTCACTTTTTTGTATTTAGAGTTCCAACTAAGGAGCCATAAAAACACTTTTATGGTGTATATTCCTTGTTTTTGTTAAATAAATCTAGTAAAACGATATGTTTTTATTTTTATGGAGGAAAATATATTATATTTTAAATGTTTCTAAATCAGGTCAAAATCAGCTGTGTCATTCATTGGAGCACTTGTTTACGTTTTTTATAAAGTTAAGTACTTACTGTTTGTTCTGACCGGTAGGTAAACCAATTGTATTCACTTTTGAAATATGTTGTACGAAATTAAATTTACTACTTACGGCTTATGATCGAATAAACGAGAGCATTACCATTATGACACAATTTATAATATTTAAGTTTTATTTTTTATTTTTATGTACACACATGGATACAAGGATTGATTATTGTATGAATTTTTATGAATGAACACATTACGCATGAACAATAAAAATTGTTACTGTACTGTGTGATAATTAATTTCAAAATAAGGAAATAATTATTGTCTTAAACATTCATTATCATAATAAGACAATTATAAATTAGTAGCCGTTAGGGCACGCTTGGCTGGGCGTGAATTAAAATTTAGTGCTCATTTCTTTTTATATCATATATATATAATAAAAAGTATACTATATCCTATTCCACGATATAATCTCATAATCCGTTCAACCATTTGCACGTTCAACAAGCACGCCTCCAGGGGCGTTCGATAGGTTGACGCGGCTGCTTAAGCGGCGCGCACTCGAGAAGTGGCAAGAGCGCCTTAGGTTGCGGTTCGCGACTAAACAGGTCGTCGAGGCCTGGCTTAGATGGAACGGACGGTTGTTTCGACGCGTATCTGCACAGTTTAGAATGGGTCACTGTACTGCGTCACCACTGTGATAGCGGCCAGGATACCGCACGAGCTGCAGAGCGGTGCGTCCTGGTTAATCGGGTCCAGCAACATCTCTCTCTGCCAGCAGTAGTGTCGGCTATGTTGGCAGAGCATGAAAACTGGAATGCAGTGGTCTCCATCTGTGAGAACGTCATGCTCCAGAAGATCACAGAGGGATCGGAAGACGCCTAATCACGCTCGGAGAAGGAAGAGACGGTGGCCATGTCCAACACTACTGAGCCCCTTGCCATCGCTGCATGGCGAGTGGCCTCGGGGGTCATGGGCGCGCAAATTGGATATGCGTGCTTATACCGTGCAATTCCCGGGAACACGGTGGTGCGCATGTGGTCACGTGCCGCCGTGTGCGTAGTACAGTGCACTGCGAGGTTTCGGGGGGATCCTTTATAATACCCCCGAAATGTGTCTGGGGTGACCGCTTTAGTCATGCCCTCCGAGATATGCCTAAAGGCGTCGCTTACTTATCCGCTCATTTAAGAGTATTGTGCGTATTGGCAAATGATTGAATGGGGGTAGAACAGTAGTGATGGGCTCTACTAACGCAAATACGCTAAATTCATAACCAGTTGCACTCCTGCTTGGCTATTCTGTATGAACTCACTAACAAATTCACTTCTAAATCCGCGGTGAAATCTCTAATATCGTATTGTTTTTACTACTGTTCACTGCGGATTCTTATGTGAGTTTGCTTTACTAGCAAGCCTACTTCTGAATCCGCAGTAAAATCTCTGATTTCGTATTGTATTTTCTACTTTCGACTCCAGATTCAGAAGTGAGTTTGCTAGCGAGTTCTTACAGAATAGCACTGCTGATGGGTAAATGATAGGCGAGTTAAGCAACGCTTGGCGCAGTCAGTCTATGGATGGGTGACCGCATAGTCGTATTTGAACTGAGCGTTTGCGTGATTCAAAGGGCACGTAAAATTGTTGGTCTAATTAGATGGCAGACGTTAAGCCAAACCGGACTTCCCCCCGCGCATTCGTACGGTGCAGTGTGGGTCTAATTCGCTGCTCATTATAATTACGATTATATTTTTTCGCGATCGGATTCCGGCTCGTGATTTGTTTCTGGTTGTGTGCTATTGTGTTTAGTGCTCGTTTCGTAAGTTTTTAACGTCCCATAAGTAATTTATTGTGTTAAATAACCGAATTAATTTCTCGGTAAGTACATTTATTTTTGTTAGTACTGAGGGTATCGTGAAATAATACTGCACCCGTTATTTGGCGCTCGTCTATTGTCGCGTTAACCTTGTTATTTATAATTAAAACCAACTTTTGATATAATAAGTATGTCGACGAATAATGATGACCCGCCCGACCGTGGTGGGGAAATATTTCGTAGAAGCAATGTAACTAACAGGTCTCCGACCTCCGTGAACACAAAACGTTTATTTAGCGAAATTTCGCCATCATATATTTCACCCGAGGATAGGTCCAAGCGGCTGCAAAAATCGGAATCTATTGAAAAAAACTCGTCAATTTTAAATGTTAGCGACGCGAGCCAAGCTGACTATTGCGAACTAGTATCTGAGGCATCAGCGTATTTATCAAAAATCAACGACCTTGTTAATGATCAGGGATCCCGCATAAACATAGCGAATAAGTCCGCGATCATGGATATTACTCAGCGAGTAACGGCTATCGTGTCTTTACTAGCGATTAAATCGTCATGTAATGAAACAAAGCTAGCGAGAACGGAACGGGAATTGGAAAAAATTAAATCCAATACGTGTGATAATAGTAAGCAATTAAACAAGGTATCATATGCCGATTCATTAAAACTCCGTTTATCAAAAGTTGCTCCGCCCATGGAGTCGCGCGTACCGCTTCCCTGTGTAGTTGCATATCCGACCGCCGAGCGCTCAGCTGATTATGCGTCATCGTCCGCTACGAAACAGGCCTTAATGAAAGCGATTAATCCTAGCGACGACGGTTTCCAAATCGTAGGCGTTAAAAAAACCGCAAAGTCAGGCGTTGTATTGCGCGTCGCGAATGAGAAACAACTCGCAAAGCTTCAATCGGTCGACGCTATTAGATCCGCTGGCTTACGGCTTGAAAAGCCAAAAGGTCGCAAACCGCGTATTTTAGTTAAGGACGTCCCTTCTTCAATGGAAGACCGCGCTTTTCTGACCGCATTATACCGGCAAAATATTAAGGACGAGTTGTCAGTTGCAGAGGATGATTTTATCAAATCAACTAAAATCACTCGCAGGCGTTCCTTAGAAAACGGGCGGAAGTGGATAGGCATAGAAATTGAATCCGAAGTGCGTAAACACTTGGTCACTACCAAGGATAAATTGTTTATTGATTGGGCCACTTGTCGTTTTATCGATGATGTCGAAGTAGTCCGCTGCTTACATTGCCAATATTTCGGCCACGTTAGAAAACATTGCGTTAATAAAACACCTACCTGTGCTAACTGTGCCGAGGCACATGAAACGATGGAGTGCCCTCATAAGGACAATTTGGAGCATTCACCAATATGCGTGGCGTGTAAACGCTTTAAAAAACCGTGCGACCATCGTTGCGGGTCACAGGATTGTCCTACCTATAAGCTCAAGCTCGAACAGTTAATCCTAAATACTAACTACTAAGGATGGCTTACACAGTAAATAATCTTACCGTTGCACAATTAAATCTTCATAACGATAGGGTGGCCACGTCGGAGTTAGATAAATTAATTTTAGATTATAACTTAGACATTGTCCTTATTCAAGAACAATATCAAAATGCAAGCTTACGTCAAAAAGTAGTACAACTAGATGGCAGGGCACGAGCTGGAATTTACGTTTCGCGTTCTACTAGTTTTTCAGTGACATCGTTACAATATCTTATGACGCCACACTGTGCTGTCGCGGAGGTTTCAACGGCACTTTATAAAGTTTACGTTGTGAGCTGTTATTTTCAATACTCAGATCCTGTTGCCCCACACATACATAATCTTCGCCACGTTCTGCGGTCGCTTGCAGGCCGCAAAATAATCATTGGCGCCGACGTTAACGCGTCATCATCACTCTGGTATGGCAAAGTACGGTCCACTGATTTTGAACGACGTTGTGCTGTCGAGGATTTCATCGCTGAGATGAACCTATCAATACACAATACCCCTGACGCACCACCTACTTTTTGCAGCCAAATGGGCGAGTCTTCTATTGACGTCACACTATCTAGTGCAGACGTTCGCTTGGACAGGTGGCGCGTCCTTCCGGACGCGTCGTGTAGTGATCACCGCCTGATCGTGTACGAATTTGTACCTAGATTGACACAAAGTTATCAAAATATTGGATCAAATTTTAGATACAAATCTAAAGGGGCGAACTGGGATTTCTTTAGCTCACTTTTTGCATCTCATGCCAAAGACTTCACTCGCGATGGGTTGTCAGCAGAAGAAAGTGCTAAAATCATGTCAGACACATTTACATACTGTGCTGATGTTGCTGTAGGTCGCGGATCAATAACCAACACTCGTAGATGTGATTGGTGGAATAGCTATTTAACTGAACAACGTAAACGTTTTCGCAGAGCGCGCAAAAAACTAAACAAGCTTAAAAAACAGCAAATCACGGGAGACATATTTATTGATACATTAAATAGATTCAGAATTGCCAGATCTAGTTATAGAGCCGCGGTGGCAAAATCGAAGGGAAATCTGTTACAGAAGGTAGTGCAAACACTAGATAGGGAGGGTCCGTGGTCTCCTCTGTACCACGAGTTTAAAGCCAATAGATCAGTCGATCTTGCTTATATCCAAAATATTAAAATTAATAACATGCATACCACTGGTATTGAGGAGACCACGGAGGCTCTTCTCAATACTCTTATACCTGATGATCTACCTGGAAATGATAACGAGTATCATCAACAGATTAGATCATGGGCTGCTGAACCGCCGGAATCCCCAGCGTCTGACTTACCATCCACTGACGAATTCATAAACGTTGTCAATAAACTACCACTTAATAAAGCATCTGGAGAAGATAAAATATCGAATAGAATGATTAAAGAAGCTTGTAAAATATCGGGTGACTCTATACTGACCGTTTTTAATCGTTGCATTGCTGAAGGCATTTTCCCTCGTATATGGCGTTCCGGTTTTATACGCATAATACCAAAAAGTGGTGACAACCCCCCGGATGATCCTAAATCATACCGGCCTATAACTTTACTACCATCTTTAGGGAAACTTCTCGAGCGCCTTATAGTTCCACGTTTGCTGCCAGATGGACCGAAATTTCATAATAACCAATTCGGCTTCACAATAGGAAAATCTACTATTGACGCGGCAATCTCTGTCAGGAAAGTAGTAAATTCATCTGAACATAAGTACGTGATAGGCATCTTCCTTGATATCTCTGGTGCCTTCGACAACGCGTGGTGGCCAATGCTACTACTTAAAATGAAAGTCCGCGGTTGCTTCAGAAACATCTACACTCTCGTTTACTCATATTTTGCACACGGATCTGCAAAACTTAAACTTGGTCATCACGCTGTGTCGAAGGAACTCACGATGGGATGTCCTCAAGGATCCGTTATTAGTCCTTATCTATGGAACATGGGTTTCGATGATTTTCTAGCGATTCCATTACCATCCGGCTGTTCATTGACTGGTTACGCAGACGACGGCCTTCTGCTTATTCAGTCAAGTACAAGGGCGAGCCTTGAAAAATTGGCGGATACTTGTTTACGTTTAATCTCTAGTTGGGGCGAACGAAACCGCTTAATGTTTGCACCACAAAAAACCTTTCAACTAATTTTAAAAGGCAATCTTAAGACATCACCGAGCATTAAATTCAATAATGTTACCGTAAAAAGAAAGGAGTCCGTGTGCTACCTTGGTCTTGTATTGGAGAGAAATTTTTCATTCGTTGAACACATAAAATCTGTAGGTGAAAAAGCTAAAAGGAACTTTTATGCCCTGACAAGGATATCAACAGCTACATGGGGTCTTTCATTTTATACTTTGAAAACTATTTACGGCGCTACCTACTTAGGTTGTATTTGCTATGGTTCACCTGTATGGGCCGATAGGGCTACTATCGGCGCGGCAAGACGTAAACTGCTCCAAAGCCAGCGCTTAGCGTTGATATTCTTGTGCAAGGCATATAGGACAGTAAGTACTGAAGCTCTGCCTGTGCTAGCAGGTGTTTTGCCAGTCGATCTTGAGATACAGCGACGTGCTGCAATGTACTACTCAACTAGAGAAAACATGGACGCGGAATTTCTGCTACAACGCGATCGTGTTAGGATCTGCAGATTGTTTAGACCACAGACTGGTGTTTGGGAGGAACTCTTGGCCGAATGGCAATGCAGGTGGGACACGTCTATTAAGGGCCGTCACCTATACCAGTACTTTCCATCCATTCGTGAGCGGTTGGCAAGTGCATGGTTGGAAGTTGATCATTGCGTGGCTCAATTTCTCACCGGCCATGGTAACTTTAAGAGTAAATTGTTTAGCTTCAAGCTTGTCACCTCACCATTCTGCAAATGTTCAACACCGGACTGTGAATATGAACAGTCTGCACATCATATCCTGTGGGAGTGTATTCTTTGGCAAGATGAACGCAATATTATGTTTGACAGCATGCAAGTTACATCCGGGGTTGTTTACTATACAGATCTTGTTGCGACTAGGACGAATTTCCGTGCGTTCAAGTGTTTTTGCCATACCTACTATTGGAATCAGTCACAATAGCTCACAACATAGGACCCGTAAATAAAAAAATTGTACCCGTGGTGCTTGGCAACTGGGCTTAACCCTGTTGTAAACTCCCATTTATTGTGCCTATGGCCTATCGTTTTTCTCTGTCTCCTGCTTGCAACGGAGGGAAGTGGAACGTATATTCTTTCATACTCCTCCTTTATCTTTTCTGATTAATTTCGGTGCGGGTTCCAAGACAGTTATTCATTTCTCTGGGACACACCGAGCTTCATTGATCGGTGTTCTTTTCGGTGGTCGCCATTGTAGATCCTGGCTTACAGGAGTTGCAGTGGTTGGGAATGTGTGGCGGGCTTGTCCCAAATAAAAAAAAAAAAAAAAAAGCCAAACCGGAGGCCTTTGGGCGGCTTGAACAAATTTGATACCAGGTAGTAGTAGTTGTAGACCAGTAACCAAAGGAAAAAGACATATAAATTAATTAAATTTTTCCTTAAAATATATTAATTAAATACTACATGTATACTTATTTTCTTTCTAGGAATGTAGATGTCGATGGAACTATTATTTGATGTTTACTTTAAACTCTTATAACAGATTTGATATACGGATCGGAAACATAATTTACCACACCTTTCCTGTAGGTGTAGTGGCTAGGCGATCTCCACATATTACATATACTGTCCTACGAAAATCTTACATAAGCCAAAAAAGTAAAGATTTTACGATTAGTTACATTTTTCAGTGCTTCAACTTTTTTATGTTTTTAAATAATATTTTAAAGACATTGGTTGGAACTACGACTCTGAAGAAATCTACGGGAAGACTGGAAGGCCACTACATATATTATAGGATATTGCACCTATGTACAATATTCTTATATGTTAGCCATTGCAATATATCGTACGATATCAATCTAAATCGTAGCGCAATGATAATGCAATTACTGATTGTTCAACAAATGGATCTTCATCATTACTTACCATTTTCAGCGTACTCTGCTCTGTGCATGGTTACAATACCAACATGACTACCGAGAATGTTGGTATTCGAACACACTTACCAATTTAAAAAGTACTAAAAGCTGTATATGCAATATAATGTCTGCTTAGACTTTTCAGACATAGTTATTTAGGAGAGCAAAGATTATTATCAAATATATCTCAACTACGACTTGCCTAATCCACTTTAAGTATTCACCTACCGATTGGAAATCGTTGAAACCGAAGATGATATCATGTTAACATCAGTTATAATTTATTTATCTGCTACAATATTTTATAAAATAAAATAGAAAATGTTGGTTTAGTATTCATCAGTAAAATACTTGAAAAGGAAAAGAAGATGACATCTATCTACGGTAGACACTCATTGTACCAGAAAATATACTCCATGAAATTTTCCATGCTCTGGAAATATTTTTTTGTTTTCTAATAACCTGAATATTTTACTTTTTATAAGTATTAAACAGAGGTGCCGTGTGGTGCCGGCTCAGAATGCCACCACCCCATCTCCTCCCATGGGTGTCGTAAAAGTCGACTAAGGGATTAGCCGGAGGATGAGCAGCAGCGTCCTTCGAGTTCATTAACAACTCAACTGCGATCGCCATCCCGTCTGCCAAGCGTGGCGATTATGACAAAACCCCCCAATGAGCCCACAACACATCCATATCGGTCGTTGTGGAGTCTTTGGGGGAGGCCTGTGTCCAGCAGTGGACTTCATTCGGCCGAAATGATGAAACAGAGGTGTAGCTTAAAAATACATACGAGTGAATCAGATTTCTATTCAAAAAGTATCAACGGATGAAATGTCGACTTCCTGCTTCTATTTGGGGAAATATGTTAGTAAGTAATAAAACACTACAGAATTTAACTTTTAACATTTAATTGAATGGTAGGTATAGGTAAGAATTAAAACTGTTTGTTGGGACTTCAAAATCTTCAAAACCTTTGAGTTTGTTTTGACGTACGTTTCAAAGGCAGTCAGCAGGAAATACCGGATTCATCTAGATGTATTGACGCGTGAAAGTGATGCGCCTAACTTCTACATAAATAAAAATAATGTAACATTTGTGAATAAAGTATTGCATGAAGAGTATGCTACTTATTCAATCTCAGGAGTTGGTGTAAAGACTATAAACCTAACAGCTGAGATAAACTACGCGTAGGTATGAAAATGTAAGTGTGATTTGGGAAATATGTATCTTCAGGACATACATTGATGCTCAGGAAGCAACATATTAAACGTAAAATAATGATGAATGAATAAATTCTCGAATGTTCATGTAGCGGCCTTGATCCTGACATTTGCGTACCTAACGAGAATAAGGCCAAGTGGCGGCCTCGCGCGCCTGACCGTTGTCGCTTGCGCAACCCACTCCTTACCACTGCAGGCCGATAGCCTATAGCCACGACAGCACGAAAGAGATAGAAGTAGCACCCACCATATCGATATCTCGTTTCAACACTCAACACAATCGGACCAACCTTCTCAGTAGTAGTCGCGTTATCGATACTTACAGAAGAATGAGGACAAACGAACAATTTACTGTTGATTTATCGAATTAATTAAAGAAAAAAAGAGCCAACTGAAAATCAGCGCTGGGTGTTCCGCCCAGCACATGCTGAGTTGGTAACCTTTTCGGCATGGGCATGTTCGTCGGCGCACTTATTTTTCATGTGTTTTTGTTTATTTTTAATTATGTGCTGTCAACTATGTCGTGTTGAATAAAAAGTTTTCTTTTCTATTCTATTCTATATCAATCAACTGCCTCTCGACTCAGATTCTGTTATTAGTACAATAGATTAAAAATGATAGGGTTTTCAGTCATGGAGATCGAGATTAGGTAACTTTTTTAAATTGAACATATCTATTTAATGTTGCAAGTATAGCTATTCTTCGAAGTCAAAAGAGAGTAAATAAAAATCTAAAATAAATCTTACTCTAACCACCGATCCGTTGTTATAAAGAAAGATAATTGAAGAGAAAGATAAAGGTGCATGAAAAGAGCAGTGATTAATATTCCCTTGTACGTTCGGCGTACCTTGGGCATTGACCAACATTGACTCAATTTAAATATTTTTATTTTTAATATCAGCCACAGGACGTCCATTGCTGAACAAAGGCCTTCTCCCTTAGATTTTCACAACGAGCGGTAACACGCCGACCTCATCCAACGACTCCCAGCGACCTTCACCAAATCGTCTGTCCACCTCGTTGGAGGTCGTCCCACGCTGCGTTTTCCGGTGCACGGTCTCCACTCGAGAACTTTTTTGCCCCAACGGCTATCAGTTCTACGAGCTACGTGCCCCGCCCATTGCCACTTCAGTTTACTGAAAATTTTGTTCTTCTACTCTCCTTAATTCTGAATCGATCTCGTAGAGAAATACCAAGCATAGCTCTCACCATAGCTCGCTGAGTGACCTTGAGCTTTCTTATGAGGCTCACAGTGAGTGACCACGTCTCGGTTCCATGTATCATAACTGGTAACACACTGGTTAAACACTATTACTATTGACGATAGATACTGTTATATAATATTATAACCGATCGTTCATAGCCGGCTGACGTCGAGCGTACTCAAAGCCAGCTTCGGATGTTATCGGTGATGATTTCATATCAGTTACGGGAGTTACCACAGTTATACACATATATTCCAAAAGTTATATACGCGCTAACCATGGCCTGATTATGGGTATGAGCCGCACCTAGTTAGGGTTTCTGCTCGAGAATTCTCGAGGCGAGGCGAGGCGTAATCGAGACGGGAATAGAAAACTCGATGCCTCGAATGCTCGAGAAATCAATTCCGTGCGTCAGGTAACTAAAACAAAACATGCCTATAACACGTGACGAGTCAAGTTAATTATGATTCGTGTAATCGAAAGACTGTGTGATGTATATAAATAATCATTTTTAAAAAAACACGCTTTTGTAGATAACTGAAGTAAAAAGTAGAAAATAATTTTTAATAAGTTTAAAATAACAATTTTGTGATTAACAAAAGAAACAGATTTTATTGTAAAAAAGCGTGGGGTGCTTGATGTCAATTTTGTAAATATTTGTAACAGTAGCGTCATCATGAAAATATCTGATAAAGCATACCACGGTTTATTACAAAAAGATTTTTTTTTTGTTATTCACTATTGTTATTTTAAACTTGTTGAAAATTATTTTCTAATTTTTAGTTCAGTTATCTAGTAATAGCGTGTCTTTTCGTTTTTTTAAACTATTATTAATTTTCTATTTTTTTGTGCGGCTAACTACAAAAACGTGTTTTTCTTTGTTTTGCGTCCGTAGTCTCAATAACTCCGGATGGTATTTATTTACCCAAGCATCTTCCTTTCGACGTTTAAGTAAACAAATTCTTCCTCCACTACGGATAAAATCATCTGAAGAATGAGACACTATTCCAGTGTCATCGCACTATTGTCGCGGAAAATTAAATCGACATCTTATGGAGGTATTATTTTTTGTGCAAGTTTGGGTATGTCGATGAATTTATGGATATATTTACGGAGGATGGGCAGCAGCGTCCTTCGAGTACATTAACAACTCAACTGCGATCGCCAACCCGCCTGCCAAGCGTGGCGATTATGGTAAAACCCCCCAATGAGCCCACAACACATCCATATCGGTCGTTGTGGACATCTTTGGGGGAGGCCTGTGTCCAGCAGTGGACTTCTATCGGCCGAAATGATGATGAATTTATAATTTCTTCCGGATATCAGAAAAATCGCTAATCCTGAGGATCCTGGCAAGGATGATGGGACAGACTATTTAAATTATTGCATCGTCATCAGTCCGTGATAATTGTGCGAAGTTTTAAATAAATCCGACGTTTTGAAGGAGATTAAAATCGAGTTCAAAAATTCATAGATACATAGATACATACCAAGCTAGTAAAAGCTATTTTTAGTTAAAGTTGGTAGCAAAATGTTTGTTTTGCTAAACAAGTTTTTATAGTTATCGAAATATGGTCTAGTAATTTTGTTAGTTTAATTGTACTAATTATATTTTTATTAAATTAAAGGCTATTGACTAATCTTATATTAAAGGCACACTTGATCACTGGTAGGGACCCAATCATTATAAAAAAGTTAAATACAACCCTACTTTTTAGTTTTTATATAGACCAGCCGAGTATAGTTTGTTTAATGTTGACTTGTTAATTAAAAATTGCAATTTGTAACAAATAAATTGCCATTTGATTTAAGTAATCTCATCATGTATTAGTTTAATTTGCAATAAAGCAAAAATTAGAAAATAACATCGTGATTTATTTAAAAAATCTAAATTCGAATTCTCGTGCCTCGAGAAATAAAAAAGGTCAAGAAACCAGAAACCCTACACCTAAGCCGATGTAGCCAGGGTACTAACAAAAGCCTTTCGTCACGAATAATAAATAAAACCGAAATTGAAAATGCATGAAAATAGCACATCAACTTTAAATTATAGGTACGTTTACACTTATAATACACGATTAGGATTTGGCGAATTTTTCAACGCTGCTACTCGTCCCAGGGAAACTGGCAGGTCTCGTCGCCCTTTTATTTATTATTTAAATATAAGCTCGCACTACAATTACCAAAGCGCTTACATTTTAGCGATTATATACCCAATTGAACATCGAAACAAAGATTATATAAAAATACACAACTGAAACAAACAACTCTTAACAAATTATAAATTCTACAAATGAGATAAAAAGCTATATATATATATATATATTTGCCGCGACATATCATGGAAGATATCCAGGTTAGTGTGCTGAGTGAGCAGGGAGTTGAGGAGTGTGATCGCTCTCGCAGTGTGTGCCGAAGCAGCTCATCGCGTGCAGACCCCCGGAGGATCCGCGAATAATTTCCTCCAACGACGCGGCCCTTCGAAGACCTCCCCTCCTATGAGAAAGCGTCGCGGTACTCCCGATAAACCTACCCGCTCTAATGTAGTCGGATTGTCCACTTTGTTAGTCAAAAGATGAAAGTAGTGGACTAAAACGAATAATTTGCGTACGAGTTCTACGCTGTCTAAACCTATCATCCCAGTGACGAACAAAGATGGGTATAGTAAAGGGTAGTACCCGTACATCCTCTTAAAAATAAATTGGGCAACCTTTTTTTGGACACGATCAATTATAAGGGCGTACTTGGCTTCGTGAGGATCCCATACTATAGCATATACCTCACCTTGCCTATTTAGCCTATGATAAGTAAGGTCTCTCTCTACCCCCTAAAACAAAATTATTGGCACAAATTTAGTCAAACAATATGACAAGCTTGACAATATTCAAGTAGAGTCGTACGCTGCTCAGCTCACGCCGGACAGGGATAAGAGTTTTTTTTATGTATTGTTTACACAGCTCGTGGGGACGCGACGTTCGGTTTGTTGTTGCTACAGATAAACAAGTGAAAATCGTTCACATGTCAATAAAAACGCTGTGGTCTCTCAAATAACATCGGGTTATCTCTTGGCGACAACGTTTTATGTTAACAAACTTCAATTGAAATAGAAAATAATGTGTTTAGTATCCTGATAAAACAATATTTGATGTATTTTGTCAGTCCGAATCTAAGATTAAAATATAGTATGTGTAATTGGGTATATTTCATGAAAAATATGTTTTTTTTAAGGGGGGGTTCCCTTCGGTGCCGAAGATGATCGCTCCAGTGGTTTTAGCCGGTAGGAGTCCGGCATGCCCCTTCGCCCCTTCCCTTCCTCCGCCCGGAAGCTCATGAAGAACTTGCTCTGGAGACCAATAAAATAAAGCCCAACAACTGAAAATGTCGGTTTATATCCAAAATACCCTTACCTACTATACAACGGCACATCGACATAATAGTTCATAGTCAACGTAAGTAATTAACTAACGGCACAATAATATATTGTCTAGCAAATTCCCCCCAAAATGATGATTGATGACACAAGTGTGCAAATATGATGATATTTTTATAGGCTTTAGTCGCCGGACAATAAATAATAATAATAAAACCCCTCTGGGGTAGTCGTTATCTCACCATGGGGTAACATAATCAGAGGGCAGATTGAAGCAGCTTCCTCACCCTTTTGGTACAAAAATCTATATTATAAGAATAGAATGAAAATCTATTAAGAAACTTACAGATTAATGTGGCGAGCTGTATGTGAGTGGCAATGCGTACCCGAATGCCCCAGAGCCTCAACCAGGGCCTCGTCTCCTGCTTAACTTTATTGGTCAGCTGAAGTGGAACTCCATGAGTGCCCGCATGATTTAACAACTCAACTCTGGCTTGCCTTAGTTGGTTGATCATAGGGGGCCGCGAAAGCTATACTCGTATGCTCGGGGCTCTAATTGCGTAATAACGGGGATACCTGCTCCAAGTCTTCGAGACTCACGATGGTAAGACCAGTGCCGCACCTCTAGACAAGCCCCCGAGCCGCTCACGTGGCTCACGTGTTGCTTCCTGTGACCTATAGTGGTGGCCACAGTCAGCATCTGCCACAGAATTTCACTTTATAGGTTGAAAGGCAGACACCATGCTTCCCGTTTTTCTTCAAGTTTTCATTCTATATAACACCAATATACTGCCCACTGCAATATACCTTATCGTTATAGTTTCTATCTCATACAATAGTCCTACACAACCGCGGACTATCCGTGAGGGGGATCCATGGGGAGTTCCCGGTACGTGCCCCGTTACATTTTAGATTAAAATTCTCTAAAGGGCCTCTGCGTGTTGGACTCATGTCCCCCCGCATTAGCCTATCATAAGACCGGTTTCTCTTTGCAGAGGCTATTAACCCGTGGATAGAGAGACACGTAAACAATAATAATTACACGACAATTAATGACACGTAAACATTAAATTTACTACACCCAATGTTAGAATTGTAAAAACCAGTGTGCTAATGAATGGTGCGGAGTTGGATCTTGTGGACACAGCACTGTTTTTAGGTATCACTTTAGATTCTAAGCTGCAGTGGGGCCCACACTTACTTAAATTGTCGAAAAGGCTTGGTTCTGCAGCATACGCGGTTATGAAAATTCGTAATTTAACAGACATAGAAACCGCCCGACTAGTATATTTTAGTTATTTTCATAGTGTAATGTCGTACGGTATTCTGTTGTGGGGGAATGCTGCCGACATTCGAAATGCACAAACGAGCCATTCGGTCAATCTATAAGTTAAGCCCGAAATATTCACTGAGGGAGAAATTTAAGGAGATTAATATAATGACGTTCCCATCTCAGTACATTTATGAAAATGTTTTGTATGTACATAAAAATATTAATCTCTTTGTGAAAAACAGTGATATCCATAGTATTAATACCAGGAACAAACATAAACTGGTTGTTCCTGCCACTAGGCTCAATCTGTGCGTTTTTACAATAAAATCCCAAGTCATATTAAAAAATTAAGTTTTAATAAATTCAATTCCATTATAAAGCAGAAGCTGTGTAGAAAGGGTTTCTATAAAGTTACAGAGTATATGGACGACAAAAATGCTTGAGATTGAGCTGCTCTAATTTTCATAGGCTTATACTGACATTCTTGGTTTATGTATTTATCAAATACAATTGCCATTTTTTATGTTGACATTTAAATTATGTCAATATTACCTATAATGGATTATATTCATTCATATAATGACATTTGATTAATCTGTTCTATTATTTCATATAATGACATTCAATTATTCTATATTTTTTAAATTACTTTAATGACTTGTTTTTTTTTAAATATTCAATTTATTTTGATTTGTTACTGTACTGGCAGTGCGAGAACCATGTGGGTTGTTTTTGTATTTTGTATTATTGACGTGATAGTTGTCTGGCAGTTTAGGTATGTCATGCTCGCTCAAGTGTTCTGCTGATGGTGTCGTCGTGTATTGGGTCGCTAAGTTTCCCTGCAATATGGTTGAGCTAAGCGACGCTGATGCATGCGTCATGCTCGTGAACGGGTGCCATCTGTTGGGACTGGTCAGCCAAATGCTGCAATGACAACCGAATCAAAACTTTAAAAAAAAAATACATTCAGGCTTGTTTTGTAGACTTTTTAAGAAGTTTAGACTCGTTTCTCCAACATTGTTTTCACATAACCTTGATTTTTACAACAATGTGCTCATAAAATATTGTAACATTTAATATGATTTAAAAAGAGTAACCATGGAGTTTCTTGCCCGTTCTTCTCCATAGGAAATCCACACTTTGGAACGCGGCAATTAAAGTCTCGACAATTTATAAGTGCCTCTATATGGTTTACATGAATAAAAATATTTTTTATCTTTATCTTTTAATAGGACCCTCTAGGGCTGTCGTCATCTCACCATAGAATAAGGCAATCCCGGAGGGCAGATTAAAGCAGCTTCCTAACGGTTTGATATATACGGATATATATCACAAGAGGATCTATTACGACTGTGATTGTAACGGTCGTGATGGACATCTGCAATCTGCATCTGGATATCTGCGGTTTCTCCCAGATAGGCGTAGGTACAAATATTGGTTTTAATAATGGCGTCTATGCTACAGGAAAACCTAGCGTGGGACTATCTCGATGATGTGAAGTGTTTAATGCTGATAGCATTTTGGGTTAGATAGTTGTATTATTTGATACCAGTTAGATATGATATAGTACATGTTCTTTAATTTTCTCTTAGATGGCAAGTTACTAAATATTCTAAGACCCGTTTTGAGGAAAAAGGTTAGTTTAAAGAAAGAAAGAAAGGCAAAACAGGTGAAATATTTTATACATTATTGATATTTGTAACTTCACAATAGTTTTGAAATTTTATGATATCTTTTGCTGACACAGTTTTTCGCTCCAGTAACTACCTAGCTACTTTTATCGCTTCCGCAACTTAAGACTCATTATAATTAATTATTTACTCGCTTAATAGTATAATTAGCTACAACAACAAATGGAGAATAATGGCTATACGTCGATCTGATAGTCTTACGTTGAATACTAAAAGGAAGAGTTGGTCGGAGTGTCGACACCGGTTGCAACCTTGTAAGCGCTTTTTGCGAATTCAACGTGATAGCACCATGAACACGCAATCACAAATATTGGGTCTATTGTGGAGACTGATGTTTTCAAATATCTAAGTTATGGTATGGTCATACTTACTCTTTTTCCATTAGGTTTCTGATAGACAACTCAGGGAGCTGCTTAACTGAACAAATTGGAGGAACCGTTACGACCTCCAAGGGCAATAACTTAGATATAAAGCAACACAGCTAAGGGCGCCCACTAGTGGGACTCGGGCCTCGGCTTAGGTTATTGTTGAGGGGGACAAGCTAGGCAGCTGGGTCAAGAATGATTTTGATTTAGGGACATATTTAAAGCTAATGGCTTGGCATGGGCTGGCTCGAGCAAGGGCCGGGGTGGGTATCATGTGTTAGAAGAGGCACAGATATTTTAATACACTAGTAAGAGGTAATTGACTATTATAATTTATAATTAAAGTAGTACTCGATGATCGATGATCTCAACAGAGTTTCCCAACAGGTGGGCCTTAAGATGAACGTGGGCAAGACAAAAGTCATGTCAAATGCCCATGTCGTGCCCATCCCAATATCCGTTGGGAGCTCTGTTCTCGAAGTTGTTGACGAGTATGTCTACCTGGGACAAACTGTCCAGTTAGGTAGGTCCAACTTCGAGAAAAAGATCAATCTTCGAATCCAACTCGGCTGGGCAGCGTTTGGGAAACTACATCTTTTCGTCAACAATACCGCAATGCCTCAAGACGCAAGTCCTTAACCAGTGTGTGTTACCAGTGATGAAATATATGGAACAGAGACGTGGTCACTCACAATGGGCCTCATAAGAAAGCTCAAGGTCACTCAGCGAGCTATGGAGATAGCTATGCTTGGTATTTCTCTAGGAGATCGAATAATAAATGAGGAGATCCGTAGAAGAACTAAAGTTGTCGACATAGCTGAAAGGATTAGTAAACTGAAGTGGCAATGGGCAGGGCACATTGCTCGTAGAACTGATGGCCGCTGGGGCACAAAGGTTCTAGAATAGAGACTGCGCACCGAAAAACGCAGCGTGGGACGATCTCCAACGAGGTGGACAGACAACTTGGTGAAGGTCGCTGGGAGTCGTTGGATGAGGGCGGCATGTAACCGCTCGTTGTGGAAATCTAAGGGGGAGGCCTTTGTTCAGCAGTGGACGTCCTGTGGCTGATATGATGATGATGAATTAAAGTAGATTTGATTGTAAAATATTTTCTAGACGGCCGGCCACCTGGTGCGGTGCACCCCTAAATTCTATTTGTGGCGCTACTAGTTGATTTTTCTAAGCTTAATATTGTCTTCATTGCGTGGAATAGGTATGGTACTTTAGTACTATACCTAATTTAATTCAATTCTTTATTGCATTCCATAAGTAAATTATTTAAAAAAACAGATGGTAGGTTTATATCTATACACCAATTATGGACCCTGTTGGGCACAGCATAGTTAATTAGGAGAGAGGAAGAGTATTACGCCGTTACTATATAATGCCGTGTGGTGCCGGCTCAGAATGCCACCACCCCATCTCCTCCCATGGGTGTCGTAAAAGTCAACTAAGGGATTAGCCGGAGGATGGGCAGCAGCGTCCTTCGAGTACATTAACAACTCAACTGCGATCGCCAACCCGCCTGCCAAGCGTGGCGATTATGGCAAAACCCCCCAATGAGCCCACAACACATCCATATCGGTGGTTGTGGTGATCTTTGGGGGAGGCCTGTGTCCAGCAGTGGACTTCAGTTGGCCGAAATGATGAAGAGTATTACGAGTAATAATAAATCGAAATTAAAATGTAAATTTAGTAGTACTTGACTACATTGACATTCATATGTTAACTTTATTATTGAGGTAATATGCAAATAAGTAGATATAAATATTCGGACATCAAAAAGTTGCATACAGTACGAACAAGCACAGTTAGTTCAACAACTGTTAATACGAGTAACAAAAGGAGAAAGAAGAAAGAAAGAAGTGTTGTAATTTATCATTGAATCGACAGAAAATAAAATAATGCAGAAAATAAATAAAACAGGACAATGTTAAGTACTGTACGAAATTAGGATAGGACTTTTGTTGTCGTAGGGATTAGTAGTAGGGAGGAAGCCCATGAAGATTACTTCATGGGCTTCCTTCGCCTTGGGAATAGCGGAGGGGCATGCCGGCCTTTTAAAACCCTCGGTGTCCTTCCACTTACCTCTATCCGGGGGTGAGGTGCACGCTTTGTCTGCATTATACCGCACCACGTCACTGTTTAACGGGACTCTGTGCAACCTAGCTGGCCGCACCTATCTTCAGAGAGGCGCGCGCAGAACACACGTACCGCCGTCTTGGGCCAGATTCTGTTCGGGCGACGGACCGCTCCTAGTTCTTCGCCCGCAGGCCGCTTCTCATGGTGGCCGGAGATCATATAGGCGTGGCACCAATGGGCGGTTCTTACGTGATTATACGAGGACCTGGGGCCCCTTCGGTGCTGAAGATGACCACTGCAGTGGTTTTAGCCGGTAGGAGGATGTTCCTTCGCCCTTCCCCAAGGCGGAGTTTATGATGAATTTCGATTGGAGATAAATAAAAGAACCATGTATAACCTTCATGGGTATAACTATTATTTGACATCGAATTTAATACATTAAATATTTGCATGTATTGCTGCATAAATATTTTGTAATGGTGTACAATATATTTATGAGTTTGTGTCATGGTTCAAGCAAATAAATAATCATTTTATTTTATTTACCTATACTGGGTGAGTAATTATTCAGTATATTCTACATCAGGGATTCCCAAATTATTTTGGGCAAGAGACCCCTTTCCCAAAATGAACTGATACCTCAGACCCGAATAGCCGAATTACTTTAAAAATCCTATCTCTAGTTTTTACCTATTGATCAAAATACTTACCGATTCCTAATCCTTCTATTCCTACTAAAACATTAGTCATACTTATAACAAGTTGGTACACGTAACACAACTTATACAGTATCTTGAAAGTTTCAAATAAGAACTTGTGTCAATTAATAGGGATCGATTTTTAGACCTCAAATCAGATTTTTATGTCGAAGCAGTAAAATTAATTATTCACCATTGGTCGCTTTATTTTTTAGTAACACAGTCAATACTTACTTGTCAACAGCTTCATGCGCCTACCATATGACCGGGTGGCAGGTACCAAAAATCTTCGCAGTGTTGTTTTTTTTTTTAAATACGGGCAACGTTTCGGATCTCGATACTCGGATTCGATTGGTATCAACACGATCTTCTAGCGGATCGATAAAAAGAAATAGAGGATCGGTTCCAAAAAACCGTATTGAGTTTCTCCTGCCGCCTTTGCTATTACCATGAATCTCTTGTAGCAACATTTTTTCTTATTGGACAGTCACAAAAACGAAATATAAAAAAGTAGATCCGCCTCGATCCGAAACTGTTCTCGAAGTTATTATTTCTACGCAACATTTAGGGATTAGCAAATATTGAGTGTTATATGTATATAGACATATAACTATGTCATATAACACTCAATATTAATATTATTTATAACATGTAAATTTAGCAAGAGCTTCAGAAACTAAAGAAATTTATCATATATATACCGTATTAATAATATTGACATTAAATTAATAAAATATTTTTTTAATTCCTGGTGGCTGATATGACGTTAGATCGATCGATAGATACTCGAATCGATAGGTACTAGAATTGATACAGCGCAAAACGATCCATTGCAAGAATATCGATAGAGCCGATTGGATCAACCATCCCTAAGAGTACTGATCCCAATAATAAAAAAAACTGTTATCAAAGTCATACCAATAAAAAATACGTGATAATGTTATAATTAATATCTATCCAATACACTTGCAGCTTGCATATGCGCCCGTTTCGTACAATGACCGAGCGCGAGGCAAACACGGCACGAAGGCACGGTTGGTGCAGTGGCTGATACAGTCGGCTGCTGCGCTTCGGGTTGCGAGTTCGATTCCCGCACGGAACAAATATTTGTATGATCTGCAGGTAGTTGTTCCGGGTCTGGGTGTATTGTGTGTGAATTTGTGTCTGTAAACGCACCCATGACACAGGAGAAACCCTACTGTGGGGCATCGTTTTTAAAAAGAACATAAGAATATATAGGTCAACATATGTAGGTAACTCTTTGCGTGGATATCGCGACAATCGACATTGGCGCAGATTTGGAAAAATACTGCGTTTAATCTGAGTTGATCCTTAACTTCACGTTTTTCCAACAAATCCATACCATGATGTAATACGACAGTAACGCCATCTAGTTGGAAGAAAAAAAAGAAGTGTTTCAATTTATAAATTTAATAATTATAAAACTAAGTAACCCAGAAACGTCATAATAAATAGAAAATATTATCCTTTATTTAAGGATACCAACACAAATATTTTATCACGGTTTTTGGCTTAGGGGGACACAGCAGTTACGAAAATGCACAATGAGTCGTTCAAAAGAACTTTTAGCACCAAAGTCAATCTCTTTTCTCTAATAAATATACAAACAAATACTTTATTAAACTAAGTCCATTTCATGATAACAATTTATGCGAAATATAAATGAAAACTTTTGCCTGTCTGTCTTGAACCCGTGACTTCTTGTTTGCACCCGTCTCACAATAACATATAATAAAATATAACCTGCAGACCAGACAGAATATTTAAAATAGAAAGTGCTTTTCAAGAGAATAATATTACTGCAAAACAAAATCCAAAAAGTAAGATTTAAGAGGTTAATAGATTTAGTAGGTTTGATGCCGAGAATAAAGCAATAACAACCCGCGTGTTAGTTTAACAGACTACGTAACCAGTTGCAAGACGTTACGAAATAAGCTTTCTGATTCCGAAAATCTGTCGCTTAGCTCCCTTTAGATATAGCGGGATGGTAATGATTTTTTTTGATAATTCTTATTACGTACTCAAAACGAATGTGTTCACTTGTGTGATTGTTTCATAATATTCGCTGTAAAACCACATTTTGAAGACATATTGTTATACAACTCACCTCATCATCATCATCATTTCGGCCGAATGAAGTCCACTGCTAGACACAGGCCTCCCCCAAAGATCACCACAACAACCGATATGGGTGTATTGTGGGCTCATTGGGGGGTTTGTTGTTAATGTACTCGATGCACAGGATAGGACGCGAGGTCACGGCACAGTGCCACCACTGTGGAGACGATCAGGATACCGCACAGCACACGCTCGGAGAGTGCCCTGCGTGGACTGCCGAGCGGCGGATCCTGGTCGATCGGATCGGGCAAGATCTCTCTTTGCCAGCAGTAGTGTCGGCTATGCTGGCAGAGCATGAAAATTGGAGTGCCTGTGGTCTTCTTCTGTGAGAGCGTAATGCTCCAGAAGGTGGTCGCAGAGCGGAATCTGGAGAGGGCCGATCCCGCTCGGAGGAGGAGGACACGGACCCGGGGTAACAACCGCCGCGGTGCCCGTGTCCAACACGCCTGAGCCCCCTTTCGTCTTTATATGGCAGGGGGCGTTGGGGGTCGCGAGCGCGCTTATTGGGAGATCTGCGCGCTCTTACCGAGCGACCCCCGGGAAGACAGCGGTTTGCATGTGGTCACGTACCGCTGTGTGCGCAGCACAACGCATAGTGTGGCTTCGGGGGAATCTTACAATCCCATCGAGAGATGCCTGGGGGGGTGGCCTCTTTACAGTCGCCTTCCCTCCACTAGAGGGGATGACTGTAATGCGGTCATGTCTCCGAGATGTGCCTACAGGCGTGGCACCAATGGGTGGCTCTAGATGGAGATCTTTCGAGTTCCTAGAGCCTCCCTTCGGTGCCGACGATGAGTATTTCCAACGGATCAAAAAAAAAATGGGCTTTTTTTTTTTTTGGGATCAGTCTCGTTGTCCAACGCGGCAGATCCAACCAATAAAAGTCATTTTATTTTCCTCGCCTGGCTCAACGCGTCTCTGGTGGAAAAGGCTAGCAAGCGCAGCAGCGCAAGCGCCCTATGGAGCTACGGAAAGAGTTTCATATATTTTATGTTATACTATTAATTAACACTTATTTTCTCCGACGTAATGTCGTTAAGGTCAAGTTTTCACGTGACTTTTAAAACCCAAATTACGCATCCAAATTCCCATATGTGCACAGGTAAACACGAAAGGTTCTTATCCTTTTGATTTCTGAGATTAAACAGGGTAACTGTTAAAACATAAGTGGTATGGTATTATCAATATTGTAAATAAGGTATTATAAGGAGAGAGTGTGGGGTAGATTGTTTATATGCAGGAGGACTTTTTGGAGGTTTTTGGGCTTATCCTGTTTTTTTTATTACACCGTGTAAGCTGTATTGTTGATAATGGACATAGGATATCGTATTATTAAATCGAGGTAGCACTAGAGTTATATGGTAAATAAAAAAATGTTGATTACAAACTTGTAAGTGGGTGCCTTTTTAAACGTGGAAATGTCTCTCGCAGGTACGCCAAGGTGGAAGGGTTTGGACATAGATATATCTGTGGGTGTGACAAACTATGGCGGATAGTTCGGCACCGTTGGGAGCTTCAAAGGCACATCTCGGAGCGGATACGCATGTGCTGCGCACAACGGAGATGCACTTTTTTTCCATCGATACACTTTTTTTCTATCTCACCCAGTGGAAATACCTCATGTACTTCCGCCCCGGGGAAGGAGATGCGGCCATCTTCGGCAACGAATGGGGGCTCCAGGTCCTCGAGACATTCACACACAAAGGTGTCAAGCCTTTAGGCACATTTCGGAGGGGATGACTGTAAGCGATCACCACTTCTAGTGGTGGGCAGGCGATTGTAAGAAGCGAAGTTTAGTCGCGAACTGCAACCTATATCTGCCTACCACCCGCAAATCTAAGCGGATACCTACCTACCTAATTACGTCTTCTTTATTATTAGTAATGATCAGTAAAGTACCTATATTTGGGGACAACATACCTTTGTTTTCACGACTTACGTGAGTATGGATAGCCAAAAATGAAGGAGGAAAATAAACGTCTTATTTAACGGTATTTAGGTAGGTACGCAGATTATTTCTTTTTCTACATAATATCAAAGGTTGCGTGGTGTCTGGATTATGAATATAGCACCACTCCATTTCCTGCCTTGGATGTCGTAAAATACGACTAGGGGACTAACCAGAGGGATGGGCAGCAGCGTCGCTTTTGTTGAACAGTAGCAATTCTGTGCCCACCAACCTAGGACGTCCTCATACATACTCTCTACTTCATCATCTGGGTGTGTAGAAGTTGGTGCGTATACCTGTATGACCTTCAACGAATACCTCTTATTAATAATAAATAATTCTCATGTATTATCCTTACTTTACAGTGTTCTGTTTAATCCCTCAACCCCCTCTGATCTTAAAGAACGTTTTCAGTTCCTTCATGACACAAATGACAGATATCTATGATCGTCGGATAATCTGAGGCTTAAGATCCGTATGCATTCCACAGTTTGCAGTATGCCTTACCCGATACAGTTAAACAAGCTCAATCAGTACGAGCATTAAAAAAATGGTATACGCACCAACTTCTACACACCCAGATGATGAAGTAGAGAGTATGTATGAGGACGTCCTAGGTTGGTGACCGCAGAATTGCTACTGTTCTACAAAAGGGACGCTGCTGCCCATCCCTCTTGTTAAGAGGCCCTCAGTCGACTTTAACGACCTCTAAGGGAGGAGATGGAGTGGTGCTATATTCTTAGTCTGGACACCACCCGGAAAGCCAAAAAACACTAAATTACCAGAAAATAATGTACCTTCAATATACTTACCTAATGAAGTTGTATACTGCCGTTGAACCTGGAAGGCTTTAACCTTACTTATTTAAAGTTCCAGTCATCTGCACTGAAGGAAAATATTGATAGCAGCGGTGAATTCTGTGAAAGTGATTTTAGTAAAAGGCTCATCATAAGTGTTAAAAGTGCCGACATTTGGACCTTAGAACTCTACGTGATGCTCTAGTATGATCTTACGAGGACCTGGAGCCCTCCTTCAGTACCGACGATGACCAATCCAGTGGTTTTATCCGATAGGAGACCGGCATGGGCCTTCGCCGTTACCCGGGGCGAAGGAAGTTCATGATGAATATCCACTGGGGACCAATAAAAAAAAGGTTTACTTGACAATTGTACTATCAGTGTCTGTCATGTCTTCGAAGTTCTCATGTACCACAGTACTTCAAACATGAGGATGGAGGAGCTACGTTTATCGACTCAGCTGATAATGCATTACTAAGTGCTATATTCTAAGAACTCACGCATTGAATTGACAAACAAAAACAATAAAATCACTGTGGTGATCCATGGGATATATTATTCTATTTTTAAAACGTCCACCGGTCCGTGCAGAATTTAAGTAGGCGTGTCTCGTCCATGAGACTACACGAGCGTCACATAAATATGAAACCATAGATAGACACACAAAATGCAGACAGAGTACAATATTTACTTCTAACACCAGTGCTCTGTTATTCTGCGTCGTCCTTGTATGACGTAATGACGTCTTTCTGAGACATAACTAGTAGTAGACTTAATATGTAGATTAACGAAGATTTAAGCCTTTTTATTACGTCTTAATTATAAAAACCATTTCGAAAACTGGTGCTAAGCTAAGTAGAAATATTGATCCTGTTATGAAACTTCATTCATGCGCCTAAATAGAGGGATCCGTTTATTCGTTCATACTTTCTTACTTCGTAATAAGGGGTTATTATTGCGAAGTAGATCTCATTATCCTGAGTAGGTGGATCGACTGGTGAGAGTGGTGAGACCACCAAACACAAGTTATTGGCCGTGCCGCCAGCACACACAGCGGCGCATGCCGACGCTGCACTTGTTAGAGGTCTGATAATTCTGCATACTCTTCGGTGTGATTTGTTTGCTGCGACATATGAAAGTGACTGGAGTGAGTTCCTTAGGTTTCGTAAGACAGTGGATGGTGTGTAGCGATATGTGATTTGTTTTTGGAACGAATTTATTTTAAGCGGCTTACAGTAGAGTGAACTGGCAGAAATTGTCACGTAAGGAAAAAGCGTTATGCCCCCTCCAGGCGACCTTTCCCTCTCTTTCTCTTTCTCTCTGCCTCTTTATATTATATACGGTAGGCAACCTTTCCCTCTCTTTCTCTTTGTCTCTTTCTATTATATAAGGTTGTATGTGTGTGTGTGTGCGTGCGTTTATCGAGATTCGAGCAGCAAGCATTGTGCGCGGTTAGCTCTATAATGTCAATTCTAAACACGTGTAAATATTATTTAAACTTATTTTTGTTATTGTTTTAATTCACACGGGATTATTATTGTGTCATTATTGCAAGTAAGGAAATTCGTTTTATTTTTAAAACGTTGCCCCACACTAGGATTTCTCCTGTGTCGTGGGTGCGTTTACAGCAACTACCTGCAGATCATACAAATATTTGTTCCGTGCGGGAATCGAACCCACGACCCGGAGCGCAGCAGCCGACTGTATCAGCCACTGCACCAACCTGACGGGGTTCACCCGACCGCACTTTCTTTTTATCGACTTCGTTACTTTATTATTCTTGAACTTTACAATAGCTTGGTGATACCTGTTATGTTGTGCATTCATCATTTCGGCAGAATAAAGCCCACTGCTGGGCACAGACCTCCCTCAAAGGTCCCTCACGACCGACATTGGTGTATTGTGTGCTCATTAGGGGGGTTTTGCCATAATCACCACGCTTGGCACCTGCCAACTGCGATCGCCAACCTACCTAGGTTGGCGATCGCAGTTGACTTGTTAATGTATTCGAAGGACGCTGTTGCCCGTCCTCCGGCTAATCCCTTAGTCGATTTTTACGACACCCACGGGAGGAAAAGGGGTGGTGGTATTCTAAGCCAGCACCACACGGCACAGCGGCACCACACGGCACTTTAATGTACATGCACTTAAATGCACCTTCATAATAATTAATCAGATCGTCGTATAGATGCATACCTGGTTGTCATAAATCGATTCCTCTTGACCCAAATCCGAGTGGGTCAAAGCCATGTCGCAGCCTAGCCGACCGGAATAACAATGTCTGGTTAGACTTTGATTTTTAATAAGCTTGTAAGTCTTTAGTTTGATACACGAGGTTCTTCTTATGCTTTGTGGGCACTGAATGATTAATCTAACCTATATTAAGGTAGCTATACTTGGTATTTCTCTACGAGATCGAATCAGAAATGAGGAGATCCATAGAAGAACTAAAGTTGTCGACATAGCTGAAAGCTGAAATGTAAACTGAAGTGGCAATGGGCGGGGCACATTGCTCGTAACTGATGGCCGTTGGGGCAAAAAGGTTCTCGAATGGAGAACGCGCTCCGAAAAATACAGCGTGGGACGACCTCCAACGAGGTGGACTGACGACCTGGTGAAGGTCGCTGGGAGTCGTTGGATGAGAGCAGCATGTGACCGCTCGTTGTGGAAATCTAAGGGGGAGGCCTTTGTTCAGCAGTGGACGTCCTGTGGCTGATATGATGATGATGATATAAAGGTGTTCATCGCCCTATTACAATTAGTAGGAAAGGCTTAAAAAGTAAAAGCCAAAATATTTCTGGAGTTTTTGTTATAGAACCGAGATTGGAATTCACTTATGTCTGTAAACTATACCCACAGTTAAAACAATATGTCTCCCTCCTTCATTCTATTGAGATCTAAAAAATTGTGCACTTTAGCGGACGATGGAATGAAAATTTTATTCTCTAAAACGAGCAATATTTGAAAAATTCTATAGTTATTTAGTCTTTATGCCCAGTCATTTCACTGGCTACAGTGCCCTTCTCACCCGAACACAGTGTTTTTTTAAGTGATTGCTTGAATGCAAATATCTGGTACTGCGGTGGTACCTACCCGGACTTTTCTAATAAGAGACCGGCTATGTAGACCAGTGAAGTCACAGCAACTTAGCGTCAGTCACTTACTTTTGCATCTACGTTACTGCGCATCTACATATTTATTATACCATATAGAAGTGTGTGAGTCATTTGATATGAATTTTTGGCACTCTGGGTATCCACGTGGCGCCAGTTGTTTACTGTCCAAGAATCTAATCGCGAAACATATAGTTCCGAATATCATAATTTTACTCTATAGAAATCTAAAAAATACTGCATGGATTTTCTGGCCGGCGATTCTCCATAGGACCACCGACCAACCAGTTGGAACGTGCAACTTAAATTCTGACGTTTCATAAGGGCCAGTAATAGGTTAACTTGAAATAAAAAAAACTATTCAATGTATTGTGTATTTTTATTCTAATACTTTGTTGTGTTCTAAATCTTCGCATATTATAAGTATATTTTTTGTAGAGGTCAGTCAAGTTTATTCAGAAATGCTCGGATGCTTACCGGATTCCGAGTAAAGCGAATCGAGTGAATAGACTGTCTATTCCCACTGAACTCTTGAGATAAGTATTATTTGAATACAACATACTTCATGTTGGTATGTTTCTTCACATTCACCTATGAAAACCTGTGAAAACTCATATAAAACCGTGTATTATATGCTCGTTATGGTTATTTAGTTTAGCTACCAAGACTTGTCGTACTACGGCACGGTAGGTCCAAAGCGGTTGGCTACCTGTACTACGACTGGCGGGTTCGATCCCTGCACCGTACAAATATTTGTATTGTCTGTAGATAGTGGTTTTGGGTCTTGGTGTATGTGATTTATGCCTGTAAACTGTACCCGCGTTACAGAAGAAATCATATTGCGGATCATCGTTTTTCAAAGCAGAAAACCCTGAAAAAAAAATACACCATAATTCTCACTTTCTTCTACGAGTTCTTTTACGTGCTTTACTTTATAATCTTCTATGGAAAGACATAGGAATAGCGAGGATATCTGGAGGGGATCAGAATCTCCGCCGCAGAAAACGTACAAGGCGCGGGCGCCGGAGGAGGGCGCTGAACGATCTCCGGCCATCATGAGGAGCGGCCTGCGGGCGACGAACTAGGGGCGGTCCGTCGCCCGAACAGAAACAGGCCCGAGATGGCGGCGAGTGTGTTCCGCGCGCGCCTCTCAGTAGGATAGGTGCAGCCAGTGAGGTCCCACAGAGAAGAGGCCCGTCGAAAAGTGACGGGCCGATACCTGCCAGGAGCGCGGTCGAATGCAGACAAAGCGTACACCACACCCCCAGATAGAGTTAAGAGGAAGTACACCGTGGGGTTTTAGCCGGATTGAGTCCGGCATGCCCCTCCGCCTTGGGAATGGCGGAGGGGCATCCGGTGGGGAAGTCCGTGAGGATTTCCCCACGATAAAAAGAAAGGATATCCGTCACACAAAGTTATTCAAGTGCGTTAGGAATACCTACACAGAATCAATTGTTTGATGAGCATGATTGTCGTGATACAACAGCAAATGCGCACTAGTGCAGTGTCTTTCTGATTGCAATTACTCTGTCATTAGCTGTACGCAAGTGTATGTTTGTTATCTGTGGCTCCGCTGCGTTCATGCCTTAGGCTGCCAATACAGGATAATGTTGCCAGGTCTCTGGCATTTCCGGGACTGTCCTGAAATTTGTTGCCCTGCCCCGTGTGCACGATAAATTTGTGGTTTCCAATCTGTCGTTAAAATGCACAATGTTATTAATACATTTTCTATTGTTATTCGTTTTCCGTTTTGTAGGTAAATTGTTGTAAAGTTTGATATTGCGATCATACCGGAATTCGACAATAACAAAATACAGTTTAAAAACTGTCCAGCATTCGTTCAAGTATAGCTCTAACGTCGAATCCGCCGGACAGTTTTTGCTGAAATTAGAAAAATAAACAGATGTTTTATTTAAATACAGATGGATCTTTTTGTATCCCTTATAAAAACGATTTTACCTTATTAAAATGGTCATTGAGCAATTTTATTTTATTGCTAAATGATTTTCGACTAGTAGATACATTTTTTCCGAATAAGATTATTTTATATTTGGTAACTGGTGGTGTCCGGATTAAGAATATACCACTACTCCAACTCCTCGCGTGTAATGGTGTTCAAAAACGCTATTTGGCAATAGCGCGCTATTTAACACGCTCAAATTATAACGAACTGGGCGTACGCGAATTACGCGATAAAAGCGCGGTGAATATTGTCGAATCACGCTAAATGTCGTTGGACAGATAGCGCGCTGTGTTAAGACAGCGCGCTGTTTCGGTTATAACCTTGATTTTGAATACGTTACAGTATATTCGATACGGAAAATAATATCTATCAAAATAAAATGTAGCAAGAAAGAAAATTCTATGAACTTTTCCTCATACTTTGCAGGCTTTGGGATAATAGATTTTTATATACTAATTAATACACGATACGGTTACATTTCTTTTATTATTAATTTCTTACAGCGATTCTCACGGAACGGAATTGTTGATGTTGTGCATGCCTATTATTGAAGAAAAAAAAATTCGTAACGACATTGACATTACGAAATTTTCATGTACGTACTTTGTTGGCGTATCTAAAATAAATAAATATTATAATCAACGCGTTAGGCAACGACCTAGTGCGAATTCACGCGAAGACTGCCGCCCGGCTCGCCACGCCCGCGCTATGCCTTTGCGCTTTTATTCTCGATACTCGTTATTTTTTAATGGTGCGATTTTTATAGCGTCAATCTAGAGCCGGCATAGCGTGCGCTATACGTTGTGTGAATATAGCACGCTAATTAATCGCGCTAGACGCTATATTAACCACCACTACTCTCGTGGATGAAGTAAAAGGCGACTAAAGGATGCTAACCAGAGGGATGGGCAGCAGCGTCTTTTCTGTGGAACAGTGGCCAGCAATAGTATTTCTATCGGACGCTTGGAACCCTAAAAAGTATTTAAAAGTATACACATGTAGTAAACTATTAAGACAGTAAACATGAGTCCATACGTGGTCATGAAATATGAAAATAAAAAATGGCACTTTGCTTGTACTGTGTTCGAACCGTTCGAACGATGTAAAACATGTAGGTAGTTGTATTAATTATTAGTATTACCTATGTAACTATAAAAAACTGATCTATGCAAAATCCTAAGAAATCTCAGTAATTCTCATCTAAGGATACCTTCTTTTTTGTCGTGGGGAAATCTTCATTGACTTCCTCCACCCTGGGAGGGGCACTCTTAGGGGCCATTTATCAATTACATGAGGATGATTTTGGCGATTTTAGACCCCCTACCTCCATGTATACATGAGATTTTTCGAACCTCCTACCTACTACCTCCCTACGTAAGATTCTATCTCGTTTTTTTAGAATAATAAAATGTTGTTAGAAAAGGATCAGTTACACTAACACTCACAGTTTGACGTAAATCAGAGATCTTAATTTTATAACACGGACAAACGGATTTCTATATTTAAAATGAGAAATAAGTAAATTCTTAATTCTTTTTTTTTTTTTTATAAACAATGAAAAATTGTAAAATGCGATGTAAATCGAAGTGTACATTATAGAATGAAGAAAACCATTCAGCATCCGAAATGAAACTAGATATCTAATATTAAATTTCGACTTACAAAATATTACGTAAGAATGGGTAATGGGTAAAAAAAAGAAAAAAAATTGCGTTTGAGTAAAAAAACGTTTAATATGCATTCTAGTATCAGTAGTTATAAAATACTCGATGCCTACAGTACCGCAAGTAGTAGCCGGCTGTACTGTTGTTCTGTATGCCATTATTGTTATTCATACGTATTATTGCAGGTATGTTTTTGACATCCCATCTCGCCTCTGAGCCATATATATATAAGCTGTTTTCAAGGAACATCACGAATCGTCCCGAGCACGGGTTTAATGACTTCCAGCTTCCCTAACTAGCCGGATTACAAAAACGTTTTAGTACCATGGACCAAATCCATTCGCAGCAATAGGTTGTACATAAGACCGAGGAGTATGAAGTGGAAAAGATTCAGCATAAGGCATTAACATCAATGGCAAGTATATTACTCGCATCCGATTTGGCAGAAGTTATGTAAGAGCTCAGCACAATACTCGATGATCTCAACAGTTTCCCATCACATGGGCCTTATTTTTGTGCAGTTTTGTTAAATAGTAGTAAATTAAAGATTTGAACTGTATTTTACGACACTTACTGCCAAACCGCATGGCGGCAATGACTGTATCATTAAACTTTATTGCATAATATTTGATAAGTACATACATTACAATAAAACCTAAGACATTATTAAGTAAATACATACAGGAAAGTAGTATACATCACACTGGTTTTGCTTATTATAGTCTATTTCGCTTACCATCCTCTCAGCACGTAAATGTCTACCGCTCAATATGTACCGCTTCAAAGAATATTAAGGAGAATATAATTAAAATCATCACGCTTGGCAAGCGGAAGGAAAAGTAAGCGCACGAGCAAGACAAAATTTACAATTTCAGTAGAAACATAATAACGAAACATAGCGGATAACGGCAGCTTTAGTTATATAATTACGTTATAATTCAGACAGATGCCATTTGCAAAGCTGCGACTACCATGGAAAATAATAGAGTTGCCCTATTCGGGTATTGCTAGACTATTGAGCTAGCTGTAAAATTGACGTACAGCAGCACATTAGTAACATAAATTAGATCTTGTAATAATAATATATATGGTCAACGATAAACGTCTTGCGTAAATTGCCTTTCGTTATTTAGCTACTCACAGTTACACTGTCTGTGCACCTACCATGTTTTGTCTCTGCATCACCTTAAGATCGACTGGTAGAAAATGCCTAATTGCATTAAGTCCGCCTTTGTACAGTTTTAGTGCATAAAGTATTAAATTAATAAATTTTCGTGGCTAAATATAGAAACGTGTCAATTTGAGAGGTGATTAGCTGACAGATTTGTTTTCTGAAAGTGTATATACTCGTAGCAAATAATAATCGTCGACATTTGCTCTGTGTGTTTGAATGCACCACCTACGTGGCAGACATACCGTCGCTTTGATGTTAACCTTTGTGCGTTGTGAAAGTTAATCTTTTCACATGACGCACATATATATCGTTACCTATCGGGCGATCGTGGCGGCATGGCATGGCATGGCACGGCTTAAACGGGTTGCGCACGGTTAAGCCGTGCCATGCGCTCTCTTATAACATTCGCTTCTGCAGCCTGCGCAGGCAATTGTGATGCGTGGGTCTACGATCAGATACGACGACGATTGACGACACGGTTGGTGCAGTGGCTGATACAGTCGTCTGCTGCGCTCCGGGTCGCGGGTTCTACTCCCGCTCGGAACAAATATTTGTATGACCTGCAGGTAGTTGTTCCGGATCTAGGTGTATTGTGTGTGGAATTTATGTCTGTAAACGCACCCACGACACAGGAAAAATCCTAGTATGGGGCAACGTATCCTTTAACAAAAAACAAAGATACAGCCTCCGCCAGAGACACGGTTATTTCGGCGCGTATCTGCACAGGATTGGACGTGTGGTCACGGCACAGTGACACCAGTGTAAAAGTGATCAGGATACCGCACAGCACACGCTCGAGGAGAGAGAACATGAAAATTTGAGTGCAGTGGTAGACTTCTGTGAGAGCGTTATGATCCAAAAGGAGACCGCAGAACGAGATCGGTATATGGCCGACCCCACTTGGAGAAGAACGAGGGGGCGTGTCATTAATAGCCGCCCCAGCGTGAATATCCAACACGCCTGAGCCCTCTGCCGTCACTACATGGCAGGGCATACAGGGCCTCACCCGTAGTTTGCGGGCGCCCAGATTTGGGAATATGCGTGCTCATACGTGGTCACGTGCCGCCGTGTGCTCAGCACGGCGCACAGCAAGGCTTCAGGGGGATCCTTAACAATCTTCCACCTCCTGAGATGTTCATGTCCCTTACCCGGGGCGGAAGTGTATGAAGTATTTCAACCGGGTGAAATAAAAAATCGAAAAAGGACCATTGGTCTGTTCGGAGCGGCCAAAAAGTTTAACCCATGTGATGCTGTGATGCAATTTACATTTGCGTATCCTTCTGTAAAGTTATAGTAGGAATATATAATTTATTTCATTAGGCGTCTAGTTAAGTTAACATTTATTATAATACTAGCTGGGACCCGCGGTTTCACCCGCGTTTAATTTAAAAGAAATTTATAGTACTTCGACATAGACACTTGACATAGAATATATATATTAGATCTAAAGAGATTTATTTTTTTGCGCGGAACCCTGATTATTTTTCTAAAATAGAATTAGTCTAAATTATTCCTTATAACATCAGCTATCTGCCAGTGAAAGTCCCGTCAAAATCGGTCCAGCCGCTTCAGAGATTACCCGGAACAAAAAGACAGACAGACAAAAAATTTGTTTTTTTGTTATATGTACCGTATATACTTTCATATGCATTTAGAAAAAAGGTGTTATTTTTACATTACAAACAGACCCTTCAATTTTATTTATTTGTATAGATTTTAGCAGTTGCTTATATAACATATGGTTGTACGAAACACGAACCTTGAGATAAAAGTAAATATGACTTAGATTACTTTTATAATTAGTATATCATCAGCCAGACCGCTATAATGAACGATCAAAGGCGATGTTGCCATAATCACTAAGCTTGGCAGGCGGGTTGCTGAGCACAGTGTGTTGTTGTTTTTAGAACACGGGAAAATGATGCTAGCCATTCTTGTGATATTAACACTTAGTGGCCTTTTACGACACCTATATGTGAAGAGGACGCTATTGTATGCTAAGAACCACATGGTCATTTAATTTGTATAGATATGTATAAATATATAGTATTATTATGTATATAATATTTATAATATATTTTTAAGGTTCAAGCATAAATAAAGATTAACATCCGTGTGGTGTCCGGATTAAGAATAAAGCACCACTCCATCTCCCCCAGTGGATGTCGTAATAGGTGACTAACTGCCGAATACTGAAACGCCAGTTAATATGAATTCCCGCTTTATTTGAGCCACCCGGTTTCGTACCGAAAATAGGTTTCTCGAATGGTTAAACCGGGGTTTAATAATGATTGGAATTTCAGTTTTCGGCCGTATGGGACTTTAAACCAGAGGGATGGGCAGCAGCATCCCTTCTGTGGAACAGTGGCCATACTGCACTCACCAAACCGCCGGCCAACCATGGAGAGTACTGGCAAATTCCCACAAGAACAAGACACAATTGTGGAAATCTATAGGGGAGACCTTAGTTCAGCAGTGGACGTTCTTTGGCTTCTATGATGATGTGATGATCCATATCAGATCAACAAGTATACAATCACATAAACTTACAATGAACAATTATTAACCAAAATAAAAACGCTCTATGCGACGCATGCACAGTGCGAGCGACTCGCGCACGATGCTAACCTAACCTAACCCAATTCCAGCGGTATCGGCTTTCACAATTTGTTGCATCACTGCGACACAATGCAGAGATGTGCGGAGTTACCTATGTTATATAAAAATTATTATATCTATTCACATACCGCGAGCTATTCGATTTTAGAGAGATATTGCTGGAAATTATAAACTGGAAGTTGGAGTACTTATAAATAACATTTGCTTATTTTCTCAGTTTGCATTATTTAATTTCATATCTACACTTAAATGGACACCACAAAAATGGATGTATAGGATACTGCTACAATATTTACCAGGTTTCATCATAATCATATCGGCTATTAGTACGTCCACTGCTGAACAAAGGCCTCCCCCATAGATTTTCACAACTGTGTCATCATTTTGGGGGGTATTTGCCAATACTAACCTTGCTTGGCAGACGGGTTGGTGAGCGCATTATGGCTACCGTTTCTCAGAAGGGACGCTGCTGCCCATCCCTCTGGTTTACATTAGTCGTGCTATATTCTTAATCCGGACACCACACGGATAATAATAAGGAGATTTACCAGGTTATTAGATTAATATTTACATAGTTATAAAAAAAAAAAACGAAAAGGTTCGGTCATGGAGTCCGAGTGCACGTTTGCTTTTCAAAGATATTGATAGAAGATTAGTGGACACTTCGCGTGTTTAGAAGGCTGGCCTATTCTTTGGCCAAATAATAAGCATGTACGTGAAATGGAATTAGATTTTCGAGTGACAATAGTCGCCGAAAGGGTATCTAAATTGGTCTTAAATATATAATTTCTATTCATTTTGACCTGTGCCCTGAGGCTTCAGCTGAAAATCAGCGCTACAGTTACCTGTAGCATAGGCTGAGCTGTGGCCTTTTCAACGCACGACTCCACACCAGCCTAGCCATATTATATTTATGTGTACCTACAGTGTGCTGGTTTTTGTGTTGTTTAGTAAATGTATTTCTTTCTTTCTTTCTTCTTTATTTACGTTCACGGTTACGGTCTTTGGAAACGTTATTAGCTGACAGCGATGTCTTTGACGAATTTTTGCGTTTATTTAGTTTTGTTGTGTGTACTGATATTTTAGTTATACACAAACTATATAAATAAATAAAATAACAGTTTTTCTATTATTATTTTTTAGCTTTTCTCTCTGTCTGTTTGTACCAGCTAATTTTCGAAACGGCTGGACCAATTTTGACGAGGCTTTCACTGGCAGATAGCAGATGTTGTAAAGAGTAACTTAGGCTTCTTTTTTTTAAAGAAATAGAATTTGAGGTCCACGCAAAATAAAATTTAACCCATGTAATCCAATTTATATACACTGTGTCAACTGTCTATGCCGAAGTACTCTAAATTAATTATAAATAATATGAGTTCTTTTAAATTAAAAGCGGGTGAAACGGCAGGGCATAGCTAGTTACTGGATAAAACTCGATCACTTAGTTCTTAGATATGTTGACATATTATGCGCCATTGCCCTTGAAAAGCTTACATTAATGCCCGTCCAAGTTTCCGCAGATTTCGTAGCCCAACTACGAGCTACGAAGAAAAAAACGGGCCCGGTGCCAGCAAGAGACGGAGAGACAGGAGGGCCAAGTAGTTACTTGAACGGGATCGTGGTGTCACGACGTCAGCGGGAACCGTACATAAGAATGGTACCTTACTATTTTATATAAGTACTAGAACCTCCCTGTAAGTATATAGAATACCCCAGTGAAAAAATCATATAAAATAGGTCATAAAAATATACTTTAAATCACGCGTTTAAAGAATATGAACTCTGGTGACAGAACCAGGTCATAGTCATGGCTTATTATTATAGTGTCACCGATTCATCAAACGTCTGTAAAAATTCAAGTCAATCGGACATCTAGAAGTGGTCGAATATTTTTTATTGCTGCTTTCCATTTCATTTGTTGATATATAAGTAACATAGTTATATACATACAGGTCAAGCTAATATAATGTGTGAATTGTAATGTGTGGGAATTTGTCACATGAAATGAGCCCAAACTCGAAGGGTTTATTGGTACCAAATGAGGAGTGCCATAATTTTCCTCCTGGCTCCATCATCAGACTCTCGTCACCAAGGTCTTTGAACCCATGAAATTGCCGTTGTGCAGTACTGGCCATTTCAAATAAAAATATTTTTTGTTTAGCTATGAATTCTAATTTCAAATTTATTTTATTTTATAAACATGGTTTTCATTATTTAAAATCAGTCTTATGTGTATTGATTAGTATTATGTTTTCATCACGTTTGAATCTTTTACGTATGCGTACCGTCGCGGCAGCAACGCGGCACAGGCGGCATGCAATATCAACGACGTATACGGAGCGGACACTACAAACGAACGCACAACCCGTTATTGGTTAGTCCGCTTCCGTTCTGGAAGTTTCAATCTGAAAAATGAACCCCGTGGTCGTCCGAAAACTTTGGTCGAAAATGATGAATTAAATCCGATGGAAGCTGATGATACTCAAACTACGGCTGAGTTAGCAGCAGCTTTCGACTTTAGCATCAAAACAATATTGGTCAATTTGCGTCAAATTGGCAAGGTAAAAATCTTGGCAAATGGGTGCCCCACGAACTTAACGATCATCGATCGATGTATACTGTGAAGAATTGAACACTATAATGGAGAAGCTCGCACATATGCAACCGGCTTTGATCAATCGCTCGTCCCCGCTGTTTCAGCACGACAACGCGTAACCCCATACTGCACAACAGACGGTCTCCAAGCTACAAGATCTGGAGCTGGGAACTCTCCGTCATTTGCCGTACTCACCAGACCTTGCGTCTATAGACTTAATAAATTTCCAGAGTTTCGATAACTTTTTGGCGGGAACAAAATTCAATACCCGAGAGGCAGTACAAAATGCATTTGAAGAGTTTGTCGCCTCCCGTCCATCTGGTTTCTTGAAGAAGGGCAGCGATAAACTGCCACTGCTTTGGCAAATATGTATGGACTGCTTGGGTGATTAGATTACTTTGATTTAAAAAAAAAAAAAATCGATACGGTGATAACAAGTGGGTTAAAATCAACTTCCAAGTTTGTTTACACAGTTAATTAAAGTGAAATTTCATTAGCGTGTTAAAAAATCGCACTTTCTAACATACGTGGGAAACAGGGCACCTACCTTTTTTAAATGTCGTATCGGTTAAAAATAGTAAATCATAACAGTACCTATACTCTGTTTTACACCATACCACCAGACCAGACCATAGATTTCTTACAGGTTTTCCTGTATTCTATAGGTAAAGAACTATTATATATATATATTTATCTCTTTCAAACTTTTAGGTACAGTAGTTTCCGTGCCGGAGGGCTCACCCGACAGTCGGTTGGGTGAGGTTATGGCCGAGGCCAGGAAGAGCATAAAGCTCGCTGACCTCGGCATCGGTTCCGACACGGTGACCATGAAGAGGGCAGCCAGCGGCGGAATGGTGCTGTCCGTCGCTGGTGAGGACTGTAGCACCAAGGCTGACAGCCTGGCGCGCCGTATGCGGGAGGTGCTCTCCCCCGTCTTTGCCGTGCGGATCGCACGGCCAATTAAGACGGCGGAGATGAGGGTACGCGACCTGGACGACGCCGTCACGCCTAAAGAGGTGGCTGAGGCCATCGCGGCGGCGGGCGGCTGTCAGCCCGAGGAAGTAAGGGTGGGCGACATTCGCCGCTCATCCGTGTCCTTGGGCACCGTCTGGGTGCGCTGCCCGCTGGAGGCAGCAAGAAAGGTGGCGTCCGCCTCGTGTGTTTGTGTGGGGTGGGCATCGGCCAGGGTCGGGGCATTGGCGGCACGGCCTTTGCAGTGCTACCGATGTCTTGAACTCGGGCACGTGCGCCTCCGTTGCGCCATCCATGGGGGGGCTGACCGGAGCGACCGCTGCTTCGCTTGTGGCAGCCAGGGCCACAAGGCGAGATAGTGCACGGCACAGTCACAGAATTGCCCGCTATGTGCAGACTACGGTCTGCCGTCAGGGCATAGGCTGGGCAGCAAGTCATGCGCTGCCCAGAAAGGTAAGAGGGGGAAGCGAGCCCCTTCTGCCACTGCCAATAGGCAGGAGTTGACTGTGCCGGCGACATCGGTCGTGGGCCCACCGGAGGAAATGGAGGCCGAAAATTCCCAGCCCTAAGAGTTCTACAGGGCAACCTGAACCACTGCCGCAACGCGCAGAATCTACTGCTGCAGACTGTTGCGGAGTGGTCGGTTGCCTTGGTGGTTGTGGCGGAGCCCTACGTCGTCCAGGAACATCCTCACTGGTTCGGGGACACCGGGGACTCCGTCGCCATCTATTGAGCTGAGGTTGAAGGTGGGCCGCCCTGCTCGCTGTTGGACAGGGGGCAGGGATTTGTCGCTGTAGAATGGGGACCTCTGGCAGTAGTGGGCTGCTACGTCTCCCCCAACGTGTCTCTCGCCGACTTCGAGGGATACTTGGATGGGGTGGCGCGCAGCATTCGCTGTAAATGCTCGCCCCGTCCAATGCTCGTCCTGGGGGACTTCAATGCTCATTCTAGAGCTTGGGGCAACCGTCGGGATGGGCCGAGGGGGAGAATAATACAAGACTGGGCGGCATCGCTTGACCTCCGATTGCTGAATCGGGGGTCCATTAGCACCTGCGTTCGGTGGCAGGGGGAGTCGGTCGTGGACCTGACATGGGCGGCTCCTTCTGTGGCCAGCATGGTGTTGGGCTGGCGGGTGGCGGAGGTGGTGGTAACGTTGTCCGACCACCGCCACATAGTTTTTGACGTGGCCCTCCGTCCGCCTGGCCCGAGCCGTCTAGGTCCTAGCCCGCAGTCGTGACGTTGGGCCCTCACACAGCTCGATCGAGAGACGCTCGTCGCTGCTGCCAACGTCGTGGCGTGGTCAGAGGTCGATCAAGGGATCTAGGCCCGGGCCCGGCCAGGGCATAAGGCATAGGGCCCGATCCAGAAGAGGAAGCAGCCTGGTTCCGGGAGTCGATGACGTCGATATGCGATGCATCAATGCCCCGGGCCAGGCGCTCCCGGCGTACAGCGGTGTACCGGTGGTCGGAGGAGATCACGCAGTTGCGCGCGGTCTGCGGTCTGACTCGTTGAGCACCTGTCGCGAGTGGGTCCCGACCTGGCCGAAAGTCAGTATGGCTTCCGGCAGCGGCGCTCCACAATCGACGCGATTCTTCGCGTCCGCTCGCTGTCAGAACAGGCCGTGTCCCAGCGGGGTGGGGTGGCGTTGGCTGTCAGTCTAGACATCCCCGTCCCGTCATCCCGTGGGGTGCGATTAGGGGGGTACTAGTCTTCGATGCCCCCCCTACCTGCAGGGCATCATAGGGGCCTATCTGCGCGATAGGCACATTCGCTACGTGGGCAGAGACGGTAGCGTAAAGCGGAGGGAGATTACGTTCGGGATTCCACAGGGGTCAGTTCTCGGCCCCTTTTTATGGAACCTCGCCTACGACGCGGTCCTGCGTGTCGTTCTCCCCGCTGGCGTCAGCTTGGTCTGTTACGCTGACGACACTCTTGTGTTGGCCAGCGGGGAGTCCTTTGAGGGAACCATCCGGCTTGCCGAGCAAGCGGTGGCAATTGTCGTGGCCAAAATCCACGCTCTGGGTCTGCAGATTCTGCAGATAGCGCCTCACAAAACCGAGGCGCTATGGTTCCACAAACTGCCGCGGAGCAGAGAACCACCCAGTTCGTGGATACGCGTTGGTGACGCGCAAATCAGGGTGGGCCGGTACATGAAGTACCTGGGGCTCACCCTGGACAGTCGGTGGGGCTTCGAAGAGCACTTCGCATGCCTCGTCCCCCGAGTCGAGAGAGTAGTGGGTGCATTGCACCGGATGCTGCCCAATCTCGGGGGACCGAGCGAGGAAGTTCGCCGTCTCTACGGGGGCGTCGTGCGGTCTGTGGCCCTCTACGGAGCGCCTGTGTGGTCATCCCGGCTGTCAGGCGTCCAGCGCTGCAGAACCAAACTTCACAGTCTGCAGCGCAGAGTGGCTATACGGATCGCACGGGGATACAGGACAGTGTCCTACGAGGCGGCAACTCTCCTGGCACGCTTTCCACCTTTCGACATCCAGGTGGAGATGGATGCGTGGGTCTATGACCAGACACGCTCCCTCCGCCAAAGTGGGGAAAGCGTGCCTTCAGGGGCGTTTGACAGAATGAGGCGGCTGGCTCGACGGCGTGCACTCGAGATATGGCAACAACGCCTACGGTTGCAGTTTGCGACCAAGCGCGTCGTCGAGGCCATCATGCCACTCTTCGGAGCCTGGCTCAGAAGGAGCGAGCGCGTCACCTACCGTCTGACGCAGGTATTCACCGGTCACGGTTGTTTCGGTGCGTACCTGCACAGAATAAGACGTGAGGTTACAGCACAGTGCCACCATTGTGGAAGCGACCAGGATACCGCACAGCACACGCTCGATGAGTGCCCTGCGTGGGCGGCCGAGCGGCGGATCCTGGTCGATCGGATAGGGCAAGATCTCTCTCTGCCGGCAGTAGTGTCGGCTATGTTGGCAGAGCATGAAAATTGGAGTGCAGTGGTCTCCTTCTGCGAGAGCGTCATGCTCCAGAAGGAGACTGCAGAGCGGGATCGGGAGAGGGCTGATCCCGCAAGGAGAAGGACGAGACGGCGCCGGGGCAAATACCGTCCCGGCCCCCAAGTCCAACACGCCTGAGCCCCCTGCCGTCACTACATGGTGGGGGGCCCCGGGGGTCGCGGGCGCGCAGATTGGGGAGTCTGCGTGCTCACACCGAGCGACCCCCGGGAAGACGGTGGCGCGCACGTGGTCACGTGCCGCCGTGTGCGCAGTACAGCGCAAAGCGAGGCTTGGGGGGATACTTTACAATCCTCCCCGAGAGGTGCCTGGGGGGAGCGACCTTTTTACAGTCGCCTTCCCTCCGCTAGAGGGGGTGACCGCTTTACAGTCATCCCCTCCGTGATGTGCCTAAAGGCGTGGTACCAGCCAGTAGGAGTCCGGCATACCCCTTCACCCTTCCCCGGGGCGAAGGAAGTTCCATGTAGAATTTCCACTGGAGATCAATAAAAAAAAAAAAAAGGGTACTGTAGTTTCGGAGATACATAGGCTGCACTAAAAGTATCGGGAATGGAATATTTCCACTGTTCCTGTCATATTAAAATCTTTTTAATTGAAAACTCCTTGGTTTTACTAATCGAATACCATTTATTTATTTAAAAAAAGATTCACGGTCTTGTCACAAGGTTTTGTCAAACTTGTTTAGTCGTTGAGAAAATGGAATTGACTCGAGAAAATTCAAGAGCGATGATTTATTATGACTTTCGAAGTGGTTTAACACAAAAACAGTGTGTTGACCGGATGATTTCTGCATTTGGTGATGAAGCCCCATCCAAAACCACAATTTATCGCTGGTTTGCTGAATTTCAACGTGGACGTGTCAAGCTCAGGGATGATCCTCGTCAAGGTCGTCCAAAAACTGCAGTCACCCAAGAAAACGTTGATGCTGTGCGTAAGCTGATTGAGGAAGATCGACATGTGACATACCGCGAAATTCAGGCAACTTTAGACATTGGCATGAGTCAAATACAAATAATCTTGCATGAACAATTAGGTGTAAAAAAGTTGTTTTCCCGATGGATACCACATTTGCTATGTGAAGAGCAAAAAGCGGCTCGCGTTACTTGGTGCGTCAGAACTCTCGAAAGATTCCACGCAGGATCCTCAAATGCTGTATACAACATCGTATCAGGTGACGAATCCTGGATATATGCGTACGAACCCGAAACAAAAAACCAGTCACGAGTTTGGGTGTTCGAAAATGAGTTAAAGCCAACAAAAATTGTTCGTTCACGGAGTGTTGCAAAAAAAATGGTGGCCACGTTTGTCTCCAAAACCGGCCATGTTACGACTATTCTTCTTGAGGGACAAATAACGGTTAATGCAGAATGGTATGCTAGCATTTGTTTGCCACAGGTCGTTTCTGAACTCCGTAGAGAGAACTGCAACAGCCGCATCATCCTCCATCACGACAATGCGAGTTCTCACACCGCGCACAGAACAAAAGAGTTTTTAGAGCAAGAAAACATAGAATTATTAGACCATCCGCCGAACAGCCCCGACCTAAGCCCTAATGGTTTCTATACTTTCCCTAAAATAAAGAATAAATTGCGTGGACAGAGATTTTCATCACCTAAAGAAGCTGTGGACGCCTACAAAACGGCCATTTTGGAGACCCCAACTTCCGAATGGAATGGTTGCTTCAATGATTGGTTCCATCGTATGGAAAAATGTGTCAAATTTCGCGGAGAATACTTCGAAAAGCAATAAATACATTTTTAAATAGTAATGTTGTGTCACTTCCTTGATTCCCGAAATTTTCAGTGCCGCCCTCGTAAGGAGGGGGAGTTTGGTATATTGTCGTCCATTTTCTTAAGTAACTTTAAAACTATATATTTTAAAATTATCAACTAAATATATTTGAGACCCTCACTACAGGCCCCGCCACTTCATATGTTACACCGTACAGTTTGCAAAACTTTATTCTTTAACTTTCTATTCTACGCACAAAAGCGGTCCTCATATTCAAAATTCATTTATTTACGTTACACGTCCGTGTTAGAGTCGTAGAAATCCATATACCAAATTACAACTTAATCGCTCTAGTAGATTCGGAGCAAATTGGCTGTGACAGACGGACAGACAGATAGACACACGAGTGATCCTATATTAGGATATAGGATCACTCGTGTGTCTATCATCCTTTGGACGTTCGGAACCCTAAAAATGCACTAAATGTATAATCTGTGTGCATATAAATCATAGACATTTTGTAATTATTTAATTATTTATACGTAACATATTATAATGCATTAGGCGGTACTAATTCAAAATAGTCATTAACGTTGAATACCGTTTTAGAAACCATGAATGCCTCATGCTAAATATAATAACATAATAATATTTTGTTAAGATATGCAGTAGTTATGTATACTTTTAATGGACCACACAACCGGTTTTCTAGGTCAAGCAAGCAACGAAAAAGCTATTACTGCGACATTGTATTGTTTACCTACTAGCAGCACGATAACCTAAATATCATTAACTTAAGATTACACAATTCTTATATACCCTTTAGATTGTTTGCTAGGTGAATTTAGGTGATAATGAAACATTTAACCTGTCTCTCATTCTAAAGCTAAAGCACGAATACTAGCTATAAACGGAATGATAATCATAAATATCAAACAAAACAAGAAACATCACGAGGTTTTGTTTCACAGGAAGTAAAGAAATATTCAACCTTGTTTTTTAATTACTGTAGATAGCCATGGCCATATTTAGACTAGTACTATAGAAGTCATTATGTAGATTAATTAGGTAAGTTAAACGAAATAGAGCGAAAAGTGTAAGACTCTGCCATTTCCCTTCACACATAAGTTGTTAATGACTAAATGGGATACCTTTTTTTATTGGTGTCCAGTGGAAATTATACTTAAACTTCCTTCGCCCCGGGGAAGGGTGAAGGGGTATGCCGGACTCCTACTGGCTTAAACCATTGGAGCGGTCATCTTCGGTACCGAGAGGGGGGGCCTCCTCCGATCCCGTTCTGCAGTCTCCTTCTGGAGCATGAAGCTATCACAGAAGGAGACCACTGTACTCCCATTTTCATGCTCTGCCAATATAGCCGACACTACTGCCGGGCAGAGAGAGATCTTGCCCGATCCGATCGACCAGAATCCGCCGCTTGACAGCCCACGCAGGGCAAACCTCGAGCGTGTGCTGTGCGGTATCCTGGTCGCTTCCACAATGGTGGCACTGTGCCGTAACCTCGCGTCCTATTCTGTGCAGGTACGCACCGAAACAACCGTGACTGGTGAATACCTTGTGTATACTTAATGTACACAAAAGTTAAAATAAATAAATACCTGCGTCAGACGGTAGGTGACGATCCTCTTGAGCCAGGAAAAGAAAAAAGAAAAGCGGCAGAATGACCTAAACGACGCGTTTGGTCGCGAACTGCAACCGAAAGCGATGTCACCACATCTCGAGTTCCCTTCGTTCCTTCGTCGAGCGTGTCTGATCGTAGACCCACGCATTCATCTTCGCCGGGATATCAAAAAGCGGCTAGCCTGCCAGGAGAGTCACCGCCTCGTAGGACATTGTCCTGTATCCCCGTGCGATCCGTATAGCAACTCTGCGCTGCAGAAAGTGAAGTTTGTTTGTTAAAAAAATGAGATATGCACCAGGACGGACTAGTTAGTAAGTAGTATAACGATATAAATAGTGGTGGTGCCAGCTAAGATTGCCACCACGCCATCTCATCCCGTGGGTGTCGTAAACGGCGACAGGATGGGCAGCAGCGTCATTCGAGTACATTTATAATTCAACTGCGTCGCCAACCCGCCTGCCAAGTGTGGCGATTATGGCATAATTTTCTCTTGGACTTCACCTTGGGAAGGGCGGAGGGGCATGCCGGGCTCAAACTGGCTAAAATCTCTCGGTGTCCTTCTTTTTACCTCTAGCCAGGGGTGAGGTGTACGCTTTATATGCATTAGACCGCGCCCCCGGCAGTTTCGGCCCGTCACTGTTGGACAGGCCCCTTCTCTGTGTGACCTTGTTGGCCGAACCTATCCTACAGAGAGACGCGCGTCGTACACTCGCGACGCCATCTCAGGCCTGATTCTGTTCGGGCGGCAGAGCGATCGCGGGTTGGATCGGCCTGCAGGCGACGAACTAGGGGTGCCTAATTCGTCACCCGCAGGCCGCTCCTCGTGGTGGCCGGATATTGTTCAGCACCCTCCTCCGGTGCCCGCGCCCGGCGCGTTTTCTGCGGTGGGTATCAGAGGTGGTCTTCTCCCGTCCCGCTCTGCCGTCTCCTTTGCTTGCATCATGTCCTCGCAAAAGGAGGTGACGGCATCCCACGCGCTCTCACTTCGACCGCCGCGACGAGATGACAGCGCTGTTGCCCAAGCTTGGGCACTTCTCCAACGTGTGCTGCTCCGTGTTCTGCGGGCAGTCTCCGTAATGATGACAGCCGCGCGTCCTTTCTCGGCCTATTGGACGCAGATACTTCACGAAACACCCATGGTTTGAGAGTACTTGTGTCATCCGGTAGGTAAGGGCGCTATGCCGCCTCTCCAGCCATTCCTTCATGACGGGTCCTACCGCCACTATCGCGGCAAGCTCTGCAGTGGGCCGCTCCAGTCGCTCCTTCCACTCCGCCAACAGGATCCGCCGAAGCTCGAACCGTCGCACCCCGATCTCATGAGGTACTGGCGGTCCGCCCCGACTAAGCGCATCCCCGCGCCACTGATACAGCGACGCGACGGCTCTCGCTTCTAAATCCCAAGGTAGTATGGCAAAACCCCCAATGAGCACACAACACAAACCTACTGGTCGTTGTGGCAATCTTTGGAGAAGCTTTTGTCCAGCAGTGGACGTTTTCAGCTGAAAAGAAATTTTTTGGCTAATTATATCCGAAATATTTACGAAGGTATATCTATGATGAATATACAAACGGTAGAGGCGCAACTACTTTCATAAACTGCGGTACAGGCATAGAAATAGAGAAAAGCATCGTTTCTACTGTATATGTCACGATAACTGGAGCAAATATTGTTAAATATTTACAGACGTAGGTACGATTCCAGTTCTAGTTATTCAGTTTGGTTAGCGCGATAAACCTACATTATGAAATAAATGGGGTTAAAGTTTAGCCATAAAATACCGTATTTTATCACCTAAACTCAAAGGGATTTGTGATGGAATTTGTCAGTTACACGTAACATGTTATATTAGAACAGCTTTGATACAGTCTAACTGTAAAAATACATTGTTTTAAAGCAGACAAGAAAGTATATCTACATGATATTATATCCACAAAACAAAAACGCGTGAAACAGTAAATCTTTTTGTCTCAGGACACCGACAATAGCATGGAAACCGATGTCATCGGTTCGCTCAAGAACTTTATCAAAGAAGTATCGTCGTAGATCAGCTAATTTGTACGATACAAGAATAAATTATACACCAAAAGCTCGCAAGTCTATTTATTGCTGAAAACTGAAACAAAATCACTACAACGCTACCTTTAAAAAATTGTGAATTAGAGATTACTCGTTAGGTTTTGAACTTCGCTGACCTTGCAGCATCGGTATGATAAAAAAAAACTTTAAAATAAAACAAAACTTCTTGACGATAACGAGCTTCTAATTTGTCCTTGTTTCTGTATATATACGAGTATAGACAGTTATAATCGGTTTAACATAATAAATAAAAGATTAAGCAAATGTAAAAAGAGCCTATTTCTACTAATATCCGACAGGTTTGTCCTATAATACTCGTCAAGATGTCTCGGGAGTCGTTAGTTTTCAACGCCAATTTGAACTCTTTGGATATGCACTTAAAGTTCGTAACAAATAATTTTTAAATAGTGTATATATTGCATTGCTATGCCCCGAAACTAATGGCAGATTTATACTCCTCGTCTTAGTAGTCTTATGAATGTGGTCTGTGGTACTAGAATCTAATCGGGAATTCGCTTGTTAACTAGATACTTAAACTAGATACGATTCATGATAACGCTTGAAAGCAGCATATAAATATGGCTCTAAAGCGAGATGGGTCAAAAATTCTTCAGCCGCCGCCCGGTCCCTTGTACTTTATTTTCTGTTTCAAGGCCGTCCTGCCGCACAGACTGATTTCCAGGGTATCTTTAGTATAGTGGCGGGTTAATTCAGCTTGCGGGTCTTTGTGCAAGCCCATGGCAGATGTAGTTACCAAGGTTACCAACCTCTCTCTAAATCTCTGGCTTAGTCGATGCGACGCTGCCTTCCTCGGTCTTCAGTTTCATAATCTGACTTCGCCCAATAGTCATGTCTTTTGCGAACACTTTAGAGCCCTTCGCCAATCGTCGCTTTAGCACCGTATTAAAAGTACGAAAGGAGTGACGCAAGGATTTCCATATCTGTCTATTGAGCACTTGGTATGCTTCAGCATTACCTGAGGACTGGGGCGCCATGGCACGTCTTTATACCTTGAGGTTGAGGGCGTGATTGGAGAGCAATTTTGGTCTACCTTTACTGAGGGATTGTCATTGGTTATTTTCCATCCATCCATTCCATCCATTGGTGGAATAAATTATTTAATTAAGTTTTAATAGTTATTAGTAGCTAATTATATGATTTAACTCGTCAACGCAAGTAAAATATACGGATTCATAGTTATCCGTCTAATATCTGCTGCAAAACACAGTGTCTGATTAGTCACCGGTGCTGGTGACCGGTCAACGGCCGAACTTCGAATTCATCAGTTTTACTGGGGAGTATTGTTACCTTTTTATAATACTAACCACGCACCCAGATCTAAAACAACACGCTTACCGTGTCTTGTCTAGTATGAAGAACTTGTGATCACAGATCTGGCACAGTATTTAACCAAAACTGACGATAAACTGAAAACGAAGTTATAACTACTTTTGTCCTGTACTTTTATTGTAAATAGTGACTGTAATTTAACCCTACAGTGTAGATTATCATTATTTAAAGATAATACAATAGCGTTGACTAGAGATAAATCGATCGGTATTTCATTTCACATTTACAAGTAGGTACCCACATCATATTCAAAGAAAAAGATAATTCTATTTAATTATAATTATTTGAAGGTCCCCCGTAATTGCAGCCTCTCTTGTTATCTACAAAATCTATTCTTACACTTTCTACATATTTTTCCATTTCCATCTATCCTAGCTATTCTGTCTGTTTCTTAATTTCTCCTTACAGTAACTCAACCCTGAGACCATGTCGATGCTCACCCGTAAAGCTACAGCCCAAGAAATGCAGCATAAATTAAATGCAGCCCTAAAAGAACTCAAAGCATCAAACAAACAGTGTCAACAACTGCTTCAGGAAAGAGAGGATAGCGAGGAGGAAGTAAAGAAGATTGTTGGCAAAAATTCAAGCCTAAAAAGGGAATTAATTGACTTACATCAGCTACACCTGGATGTTATTGATGAACGGGACAAGCTTCAGTTGGTAACGGATGGTTTCAGTCAGTGTAGTTGCCTATATGAGGAGGCTTTGCGGAAAGTTAGGGATCTGGAGGATGAATTATTAAATGCAAATTCACAAATATTAAACTTACAAAATGACAAGGACTGCACACAGGCTGTTGCAACCCAACATCTGTTTGAGGAGTTAATTAACTCTAGTTCAGACCCTAAGTCTCTAAAATCATTAGTTACTATTGATCTAACTGAGCAAGTTTCTTTTGTGGACTACAAACATAATAGTAAAGTAAGTTTTTATTGACATCTTGACATTTAATTTGACTTATTTAAAATTAAATTTATTTTTATTTTATTTATTTCCCTATGTTTAATTTAATGACTGCAATTTACATTCTAATAATATTTTGACATTATTGATTAATCATACAATTGTAAATGTGCGAGCATCATGTAGCCGTTAATGTTATATATTTAGTACCCTTTGCCTTTGGCCTGGTAGTATCGGTCTGTCATGCTCACTAAAATGTCTTGCTGGCGGTGGCGTTGTGTATCGGGTCGTTCGGTTCCCTAAAATATGGTTGAGCTAAGCGATGCTGATGCATGCGTCATGCTCGTGAACGGGTGCCGTCTGTTGGGACTGGTCAGCCATTAACTGCCATGGCGAATAATGATTATATTACATTAGTATGTCTTTTTTTTATACATTGGCCTACATAATGCTCTATAAATGGTTTACCTTAATTTGTATTAATCAACATCGTAATCTCAATTATTTTAAAAGAGTATCTATGGAGTTTCTTGCCGGCTCTTCTCCATAGATCAACTATTTGGAACCGTGCAACTTAGATTCTGACGTTTCATAAGTGCCAATATTTGGTTTATTTGAAATAAAAATATTTGACTTTGACTTTGACTTTGACTTTGGTTTTAAAGAACTTAGACCCAATCATTTGGCCAGTTTCTACTGTGGTTTCTACAAACCTACCATTTATGTCGTTCACAGACATACACTGTTCTAGGCACTTAAAGCGTTTTTAGAGTTCGAGCTGAAAGCTCTAGGAGATTTTTTCGGCTAAGGCGGCTTTTGGATGAATTAGTTCATCACCAAGAGTCTCAAGTTTTCTAAGAACTCGGCCAGCCGTTATCCTCTGGGGTTCGGTTACCAATGACCAGATTGCCCCACTGGCAACACCATCGCATTGTGAATCCAGCTTTGCGTTGAAGTCCCCTATCACAACAGTGAAAGGTGTTTTGCAGGTATGTATGTTCTCATAGTATGTGGAATTCATGTCTGTAAACGCACCCACGACACAGCAGAAATCCTAGTGTGGGCAACGTTTTAAAAAAAAAAAGAAAAAGAAAAAAGAAATGAAAATAATAAAATATTCATCATCTGGGTGTGTTAAAATCGGTGCGTAGAGCTGCAAGGAATATTTATTTGATATTTATATCGTATCGTATCGTTGAGTATATCGTACCTGTTTGACAAACTCTCGATGTTGTTAATAAGGACTTCGGACGGGGTACCCGATACCACCTTGAAACTGATGATCGACGTCCCGATATAGAAAAGGTTTCCGGATATCATCATATCAGCCAAAGGATGTCCACTGCTGACCAAAGGCCTCCCCAACAGATTTCCACAAAGTCCGGTTACATGCTCCATACATCCAACGGCTCCCAGCGACCTTGACCAGATCATCCATCCATCTAGGTGGAGGTCGTCCTTCGCTGCACTCCGGATATCAGCATTAGAGTGTCCTCGTCCTGCCTATCTACTTCTGATAAATCCATGACATCTCAGTGTAACTTTCAATTTCGCCATGTAGCCATATATTTAGATTTAACAAAGGCTTTCGATCACGTTCACCATGATATTCTCCTGCAAAAACTTTATCGATGTGGAATTAGGAGTAACATAAATAATGTGATCTTATCTTTAGACAGCAAGCCACACAAATAACTCGAGTGTGTCCAGCCTTAAGGAAGGAGTTTCGTTACGTATCTGACTACGATCCTATACATTTTGGAGTACCACAGGGTAGTGTTTTGGGCCCGCTACTTTTTTTGGTCTACATTAACGATCTTCCCCTTGCAATTAATCATCGAATGACGATTTTTGCAGATGACAGCAGAGCTTTATTTTTTGACTCCAACATCTAACTGGCTTTCTTCTAATAATTTACAATTATCTCCGGATAAAACAAAATTAATGAATTTCAGGCAGAGAGACAGTAATTCAACAATCCTAAATATTATTTTCAATGACACAAAAATTGAAGAAACAGAGGACATTAAGATTTTGGGATTAAACATTGATAAAAACTTAAACTGGAAGAAAAAAGACTACCTAGTTCATTTGATGACATCATCCAATTTCTTTGATCAAATGTACATTGGATGAGTAGTACCACCCTCAAATTTATTTTCCGTAATTCCGATTATACCTACTACCTAGCTTTCATAAGATTTTTGTGTCGTACAACATGCATGATGCATAAAAACCCTATGATGGATTTAGATGCAAGTATTAAATGTCGTCCCAGTTTCCGTCAGAATAGTATATATTTTTATCTTTATATGTATCTATGATATAATATTTATTTATTTAGATATATTTATATACATGTAGATATCTATTCGTTTATACATTCTTTTGTGAAATTTAAGTATCAAAATCATTTATTAGTTCACTGCAGACTGCCCCTTGTGCATCACCTAGAGTTCCATTCCTCCAAAATGGTTGTCTGGAAGAGATCGCCGAGTTGCGATAAGACCCACAATTGTACTTGATTTCTTTATAATACCTATTCTGATTTGGTGTGCAATACAGTGGATTTATTTATTTACGCTACTTGTTTCAGTACATCTCTATGCTTACGACGGCAACAGGGCTTTAAACAGGAAACCACATAATTTAAATCAATCACGCGCTATTTCATTTGTCAACGCGACCTTGTACAATCAAGACGTACGAGAATATATAAAATATAGTATCGTATATATAGAATCGTGTGATGGTGGTATTTAAATTAGTCCGCGTGGTTCGCGGCTAAAGGATGGGCAACAGCAGTTGCCTCCCTTGTGCTAATAATTACACACTGCGATCACCAATCCGCCTGCCAAGCATCACCATGACTACTCATAGTAGTGATCATTGGTCTTCAGTGGACGTTTACGGGCTGATGTTTGTGTGTGATATAAATTTTTTATTGCGTTTTGAAAGTCTAAATATTGTGTACTGTGTGTGGAATTTGTGTATGTAAACGCACCAACGTACCAGTATTTCTCCTGTGTAGGAGAAATACTGGAGTAGTGCAAAGTTTAAAAAAACGTTAGTTACGCTTGATACGGTCAGGCTTTGGATGGTTGACCATTCTGTGCACATCAAGCGGATCCCGTGTGGCCGGAAACGTCCAATCAAATGAAGCGGTGATCCGACATGTCTGCCCCAGCTCTACTATGAGCTAACCATGGACACTGCGTGACGCAGCACATGAAATGTCCATTATTGACCGGCCCCGCCACCGTACATATGTATTGAGGAATAGGCTAGTTTCCACAGCCAGATATCTTGGCGGAGACGGATGCGTGGGTGTATCATCAAACACGCTCCTTCCGCCAGAGCGATGAAGGCGTGCCTTCAGGGGCGCTCGAAAGTTTGAGACGACAGGCTCGGCGGCGTGCACTCGAGCTGTGGCACGAGTGGCTCATGCTGCCACAGTACGCGCAAAAGCGCGTCGATGAGGCTGTCCTGCCGCTCTTCAGAGCCGGGCTCCAAAGAAGCGAGCGCGTCACATTCCGCCTGACGCCGAGGTCATGGCACAGTGCCACCACTGTGGAGATGATCAGGATACCGCACAGCCCACGCTCAAGGAGAGTGCCCAGCGTGGGCTGCCGAGCGGCGGATCCTGGTCGATCAGATCAGGCAAGATCTCTCTTTGCCTATGCTCTCTCTGTTCATTGGCTATGCTGGCAGTGCATGAAAATTGGAGTGCCGTGGTCTCCTTCTGCGTCATGCTCCAGAAGGAAGTCACTGAGCGGGATCGGGAGAAAGCCGATCCCGCTCGGAGGAGGAGGACACGGAGCCGGGGTTACTACCGCTGCGGCACCCGTGTCCAACATGCCTGAGCCCCCTGTCATCTTTATATGGCGGGGGGGCCTTGGGGGTCGCATGCGCGCTTAGGGGAAATCGGCGGTTGTTACCCCGGCCCCGTGTCCTCCTCCTCCGAGCGGGATCGGCCCTCTTCCGATCCCGCTCTGCGACCTCCTTCTGGAGCATTACGCTCTCACAGAAGGAGACCACAGCACCCCAATTTATTGCTCTGCTAGCATAGCCGACACTACTGCTGGCAAAGAGAGATCTTGCCCGATCCGATCGACCAGGATCCGCCGCTCGGCAGTCCACGCAGGGCACTCTCCGAGCGTGTGCTGTGCGGTATCCTGTTCGTCTCCACAGTGGTGGCACTGTGCCGTGATCTCGCGTCCTATCCTGTGCAAGTACGCACCGAAACAACCGTGTCCGGTGAATACCTGCGTCAGGCGGAATGTGACGCGCTCGCTCCTTTGGAGCCAGGCTCCGAAGAGCGGCAAGGCAGCCTCGACGACGCGCTTTTGCGCGTACTGTGGCAGCATAAGCCGCTCGCGCCATAGCACGAGGCACGCCGCCGAGCCTGCTGCCTCAAACGTTCGAGCGCCCCTGAAGGCACGCCTTCCCCGCTCTGGCGGAGGGAGCGTGTTTGGTGATACAGGCACGCATCCATCTCCGCCAAGATATTGCCGCCGAGCATTGGATGTTCTTTGGCTGATATGATGGTGATAAAGAACTATTACTCTCAAAATCAACAAAATAATTTAATCTTATAGGAGAATAAACCTACACTCGGCACATAACGCGAAGTTCGCGTTCGAGGAATAGAAAAGAATTAGCGAAGGAACTTTAAGGTGGTTAAGATCATCGGAGAACTTAGACTTGAGATGCCAATGCATTCCACTGAATTATTCTAAATCATTTACACTTCAGGCTACACGGATGTAGAATGTAAACGAACTGCTGTGGCACGATTCCTGCAGAGTTCAAAATAACAATTGGTACGTGCCGCGACGCCGAACACTCCGATGTATATATCTCGCCTACACTGCACCACTAAGAAGGAGGACATGGTGGACTACGTACGTCAAAGAACCAAGTACACGCCGAGATTGCAGCTGCTGGAGTCGTACCCCAACGTCAACTTCAAGGCGTTCGTGGTGCGAGTACCAACGTGTTATCTGCACCTCGTCATGGAAGAGTACTTTTAGCAGCAAAGCGTGGTGTTCAATCGCTTCCGTGGATAAGTGCCTCTAGAACGCACTGTGACGTAGTGCGAAGTGAAGTTTTTACCAACATAGAATTAAGTTATTTTATACTAACATAATATGTATCATTATAATATCTATGTTAGTTTATAAGGTGTATATCTATGGGCCAAAGTAGCCTGAAAATAAAGAATTAACTATTATCTTGATGTTTCTCTATTCACGGGCTAATATTCCCTGTACAGGGACCGGGTTCCCCCTTGTAGTAGGCTTACCTGAGGACATGGGTCCAACACGCAGAGGCCCTTTAGATAATTTTAATCTAAAATGTAATGGGACTCTAACCGGGGACTCTCCACAGCTGCAATATAAAATGCAGTCTCGGATTGTCCCCGGATGTGTAAGGCTATTGTATGAGATGGAAAATTATAACGATAAGGTCTATTGCAATGGGTGTTATATGGAATAAAAAGACTAATAAATACGGGAACAACGGCTGCCTTTCAACCTTGAACATGAAATTCTATGGCAGACGGTGACTTGCCACTCACAAGATGGGCCCCCTAAATGGCCACCACTACAGGCGACAGAGAGCAACACCGGCGTGAGCAGCTCGGGGTGTCGAGAGGTGCGGCACCGGTTTCACCATCGCGCGTCCCCAAGACTCGGAGCGGGTTTCCGCGTTATTATGCCATTAGACACTTCCACCCCCGAGCACATAGCTCTGGCGGCCCCCCTCTGATCGGCCAACTAAGGCAAGCCAGAGTTGAAAATCCTGCAGGCACTAATGGGTTTTCACTCCAACTGACCAATAAAGGTAAGCCGGAGCCGAGGCCCTGACCGACTTTCTGGAGCATTCGGGTGGGCAGTGTCGCCACTCACATCCAGCTCGCCACAAGCTGCCCTGCGATTATTATTACCAGTATCAGTGAGAGGTGCCAAATCACAGGCGGGTTCCCTTAAGCTATATGCTCGGTGGTAGAAGTCTAATTAATTACTAAATAACGGGGAAATTCCCTTTCTGCCTTAGAGACGCGCGATGATGAAACCGCATCGGTCGATACCTTTAGCTGCTCACACCCTGTGTGTTGCTCTCCCTGTTGCTCGTCTGTAAGTGTGTATAAGTATCAAGCTGCAATATACTATCAATTGCCGTGTGGTGCCGGCTAAGAATACCATTACCCCACCTCAACCCGTGGGTGCCGTAAAAGGCGACTATGGGATTAGCCGGAGGGTAGGCAGCAGCGTCCTTAGAGTATATTTATAACTCTACTGCGATCGCCAATCCGTCTACCAAGCGTGGCGATTATGGCAATATCCCCCATGAGCACACAACACAAACCCATACCGGTCGTTGTGGCAATCTGTCAATCAATCACATATGTGGGGATCTATTTTATGAGTGGCAATTCCCAGTTGCCACTGAATTTTGATTTAAGGTTGAAAGCTAAACGCCGTTGATTATGTTAATTTATTTAAGTTTTTAGTGCATACCACACCTATTGCGATAGATCTTATCGCTATAATTTTCATCTCATATAATAGTCTTACACATCCGGGGACAATCCGAGACTGCATTTTACAGTGCAGCCGTGGAGAGTCCCCCGGTTAGACTCCCATTACATTTTAGATTAAAATTATCTAAAGGGCCCCACGAAAGCCTTTTAAAAGATCAGGATCCTCACTTCATTTGAGGTTTTAACTAAATTAACGTAAAATAAACACATTGTACTCCTCTTATAATCTTTGCGAAACGATTCTACAATTACATGAACAGCGATATTTCATTTCGCTAAATTAAACAGGTCAGTAGTTTCCACAAGGTCGTTCTCGATATTTTTCGAGAGTACTCTTTCATAACAATGACCTGTTTAACAGAAAGATCTTGTTTTTTAAGCTTTCAAAGAAATGTGATCCTAGTAAGACCAATTTTATGTCAGATATAAACCAGCCCTCCGGTGTCATAAACACCGGGTAAGTAATCTGCATATAGTAATGACGAGCTCCTAAATTAAATTTTGAATTGAATCGATGCATAAATCTATCTCAGGACCAAAACACCAAGAAGAACAACTGATAGTTATATATATCTACATCCATACGTTATGTGTGTGAAACATGAGCGTCAACCGTTTGTTAGGTACTCCGTCGCCGTTGTCGTAGTAAGTTGTATTTTGTACACAAACGCGTCACGTGGCTTTCCACGTTGAGTTGTTGTGGACTTGTAATTTGAGATAATGAACCTTAGCACAGATAACATAATATCATACTTTACTTATCTCCAGGTATACCGTCGACTTTGATCTAATAAGTATTTTCTGAAATTTTATTTTCATTCTTTCGATTCAGCTATCCGTGTAGAAAAGGATCAAATGACGGTTATTTGGGACATTACTTTCTTTGGCGCCATTATGTTTTGCTTCATTACTTACCATATTACAATAACTATTTTTCTTTTAAGTCAATACATTCATTGTACATGCGTCATAGAGTCACTGCCACATGCTCAGCGATTATAAACTGTTACATATATCGTTCTCTTTGTAAATTCTGCTATTTTTAGGAATATAAATAAAAGTTACGTTACCCCTTTTCTTTCTTATCAGAATCTGTCAAAAGTACTATGTGAGCAAGATTTAATATAAAAGTGTTAAATATTCACTATAAAATCCATAATATATTAATAAATAGTCTAGCAATAATGACCAATAAAATGTTGTGATATACCTGTGTCTTTATAGGGAATCTAGATAGACAAATCATATTGGTTTCGGCTGCTTTATGAAATCTTTTGGGATTTTTCTCTAGGAGCTTACAATAATTATCATCCAGTGTTTTGAAACAATATTTAATAATGCACAAGTTAGTCCTAAAGATGCATAAAAACCAGAAAATCTAATGGAAGTGTGGAACAAAAACAAAACCTTCCCACGTGTTCAGAGAACAATGACATCGGAAAGTTGTGCGAACGCAGCCCGCAGGCCGATAGCGAAGAAAGTCGTCGGAATACATCAACCATTACCAAGATTTTATTAACTTGTGTTAAAAAGAGTTAACACTATACAAAAGCACTAGTCTGTCACTCTCTCACTCGGGGATAAGTTACGAGTTTCCTGGCAATACCGCGGAACGCGAGTCAACCGTGAACTGTGCAAAAACGCAGCGCGCAGAGAAATTTGCTTCATGTCCAAGTTTTTGTTGCGTGTTGATTGCCACATAACGGATTTGTTTTTATATTCAACGTTATATTTCTGCACATATTTATTCAGATTCCAAAACTAACAGTGCCTTAATAATTATTATAAAACTTTATCAATAGAGTTCTATTTTAGGGATATAAATGTATTGTTGGGCATATAACTAATACAATTATTGTTGCGAACATATAGTAGAAGATAAAAGTTTAAAATTAGTTTATATCGATGATGTAAAACAGTACATAATAATATCATGCAATTACATACAATAGAAAGAATTTACTTACATAACAATCTTTAAAAACAAAGGGTTTCATATCATGTATCCCACTCAATTAAAAATATACCAAAAGTAAATGAAATAACAAAAAGTACTTTTTTTTGACAACAATACAATTTGATGTGGAATGCCAGTATTTCCAACAGTTTGTTGAATAGTTATTTTCAGTTCTTGATGATTAGATAAAAATAATCGAAACAGTCACATGAAATGTGTGTCATTGTCCTCTTACGTTACAGGACCTGCTGCACTGGTGGTCGGAGACCGTCTCTGTCCACTGTACGTAGTGCACGTGCACACCGCTGCGATCTTCCGTCAAACTATAGCGGTGATAGCGGGATTAGCGGGTGCTCTTCGGCTCGTTTCGTTACCTTTCGGCCTGCCTCGCGAGTCGCGTCCCCTGCTTGGACGTGATTGCGAGAGCGAACGAGACCTCGTCGCCCCTCTACCCGCCCGGGGACAGTACCGAGTACATATTCGACTCAGTCTACCTCGAGCTTCGCCCGTGTGTGGATGTCTTATCGCTCGTTAGAGTGATTTTAGCCGTCTTTTAATTCGTGTGTTGCCTTGTATCCTTGTAAACTCTTGGAAGTTGTTACAAAAACTGATTGATTCGCTTCGCAGCCGCGCTATTAAAGTGACTAAAGTTGGTTTTGTAGTGAATCGGTGATAGTGAGTTGGAGCTGCTCGCGCTACGTCCGTCGTCGTGCCTGAGTTGGCGTCGTCCCTCCAATTCTCGCGAGGTAAATGCCGAGACTCCTCTGAGGAGAGCGATCGCATACGTGGACAGAAACCGGATTGCGGTGTGGTGCTTCAAACTTAATCTATTTCTAAAACAGTTAGTGCTAAGTAAGTAATTGAATTCGCTCATCGTTACGATTGGCATCGAGCTGAACGTATGTAGTTCAAAGACAGGTACCGTTAGCCGACGTCGCGGTCTATGTTTGAGAAGGCTTTCGTGCACAACTAAATGTGTTGCTCGTAAACTTATTCAAAAGTTACGGAAAAATTGAGCTCATGATTTGCCACGATCACCGAAGACCTGAAAAAGGTGATGCCACTGCCTGACTTAAAATAAGGAAATGTTTACTGTGTTAGTATGTTTCAATGCCATTATCTTGATAAAGACGGTTACGTATGCGGAAATGGCGATGAGCAACTTTATTGTTCCTTAATCAGCGAGAGTTGAACATCTGGCCTTTGTTAGATAGTAAATGATGAAATATGGAATGCGGTACGTAGAAAAGTATAATACATTATTCAGTGCGTAGAAACGGTTAACTAATTAATAAACTATTTTCTAATTAGAAGTTTAATTTTACATGACTAGTCGGGCTCAAATGCTGTCCAGCACCTCCAATGGGCGTGGCATGTAGCCAAGTGCTTCAAGGCTCACAGGGACGGGTTTTTAAATCGTGCACTACGAGTATACAGCCCACTTGAGAAGTTTCGACATCGCAGACGAGCGTTGGGTCACCAGACACTCGAGCTCTCACGATTCTGTTCAATCTGTTAACCATTCCCCGCCCGGCCACCATTTAGAAAAAACAACATCTTCATAAATGTGTTTCAGAAATAAATAAACATTTTTAATATTATTTGACACGCAGCCACTACTTAAACCTAAAACTTTGACATGATGATGGAACTATGGAATTATTGCTTGGAGCTTAGTCACACAAATTTAACTTTCTAATCATTTCAAAGAGTGAGATGAATCAGAAACTGATTTTGACTAGGAGAGCAGCTAAATATTAAGCAAGTCTCTTTTCATTTTAAAGCATGAGGATATTATTTTGTATTTATATTCTCATGATAATAAATGCATGCATAAATCTCGTAAACATTGTTTTCGATGTAAAGCAACAGGAAAAATAAGTTCGATTAACTTACGGCAACTTCGTCCAGTCGATGACAATTTCAGTGAATTTTTGAACCAATACGCCTACCTACATACCATAACACATGAGAAAACACAGGGTTCGGAACATTGCATCATTTGTTGCAGTAAAGCCAATATTGAAAGGATTTAAAACAGGCGATGAAAGAACATAATTTGATGTCGTGTGTTTGAAGTCTTGCTTTCTCAACATTACATCTATTTTTAGCAGGATGCCATGCGCGATGAGCTGGGGCGGTCGGGCTGCGCCAACTAACTAGGTCGCGATATTTGTGCGCGTACCTGAACATGCGCAAGCGACGCGTAGTTAATGACACTGTCCGAAGGACAAGAAAAATCTACCACTAAATAGGCCATCTTAATATTAAAGATATAAAAACAATCAGGCATGATAAATTGGATCCATTCATATTTTAATAATTACTGGTAACTGTTGAAATATTAGAAGACTAATTTGAATGCGTAGGAATGTTTGATTGATTTCTGTAAACTATTGGAGATGAATTTTGAAGAATGCTCCCGTTTAAACGGGTCAAACATCCAAAATAAAGTGAGCGACCGGAAGTTTTTGTGAATCACGCATTGAGTTCGATGCCTGCATTTTAATTACTGTTCTTTATATTGTGAAATGTTATTGATGTATGTTTTAAACAAAGAGTTTGTATTAATTAATAATAAATAAGCGAGTGAATCTTTAGGTAAAATTGTAACGGGCAATTTTGTGTAGCCTTTGTCCTAGTTGGTCGAATGTCACTTGTTTCCGTGACGAAGGACGGAGGCAGTGAACGACCGAAATATGGCGTTAAAGATAATTTCTCGTGGTTGGACCGATGTCGTCAGCTGATAGCCAGAGGTTATTGACCTCTACTTTGTCTCGGTACTCACGCTCGTATCGTCCTATTCCACACCAAGTTAGGTCGATGGGTTATCAGATTATTTTTGTTGATACGTTAGATTCGAATTATGATTGAGTTAGCTTTTTTTAAACGATGCCCCAATCCACGATCTTTCCGTGTTGTGGGACACAGTTTATAAGCACAAATGCCCTGACCCGGAACGACTACCTGTAGGCGATACAAATATTTGTTTCGTGTGGGAATCGAACCCGAGACTCTATATCGTTACTCTACAATATACAAACAAAGGATTGAAACATCTGTATGATGAAAAAACAAGATGTGGATTTTAATGTAATGAAAATTAAGATGCTCTACTTTTAATTACTGTGTACAGACACTAAGAGCCTGAAACAAGGCAAATGAATCAAGGTGGTGCACTTATTCTGAACTCAGAAATTGTATTCTTATAAAGTTTGAATATTTGGCATTGACCTTGAATAACAGATTTCAGCATCAGCTCAAATAATGGTTGAAGATAAGCATCATCAAGCCTACTCCAATATCGAGAAATATGTGCTTGTATGTTAATCAATAGGCAGTGTTATAAAAGGAAACAGACTATGATATCGGGGCGTATGACGTCACATCCTCACGAACAAGCAAGGTTAGGCGTTCGGCAGTAATTGAGCAAGATGGTCTTACACGCGTCCATGATTCATAATAATTCATCGGGAGATCTGACAGTTTGTATGATTTATGCCCATTAATTCACGAGTCTCAAGAATTCTGGCTTTTGTCTCGTAAAATGCGTGAATATTTTACACCTGAAATAAATTTACCCTTTCTGAACTTAATAATAGTTTCTGGGCTAATAAAACTTAATATTAATGATTTTGTTGGACATATGTATAATGTATATAGTCATAAAATGCTTTACACATTCAAATAGATGTGAGACTGTTAAGATAATAAGTAACTGTTACTATTTCCTTCGGGATGTTAGCAATGTCGAGGTTACCCATAGAATACTTATTGTACAATACTTTTGACATATTTTCATTACATACATTTAAGCAAGACAGAGTACCGATCCAATGTCAAGCCCAAAACATTTTTCTAATGATTAAATATTCTTCTTATTTAAAATCCATGTGCTTACATGGATTGTTGAATGCTTACTCAAATATCAGCAAAAAAACTAGGTAAAAGCAACACCTGAATTCATAAAGGTGGTCATAAAAAGACTCACTAGGATTTTGAAGATCATTGAATATAGGTACCAGCTAGTAACAGAAAACGGCCAGCGATTGAACCTTGGAGCATACCTCAACCAGTAAAATGTGGTTTAATATAAATATATTATTACTATTTTTGCCTCTACAAGGAAAATATTAGTCTGAATCTGAACTCAACTAGATTTACCTTCCGGGTACAACACCAACCAGGTCACGACAAAAATGAAAAATTTCCTTTAAGAGATCTCTTTGGAAATCAACTAATTGAACGCGACCAAATAGGTGAATGAATGAAGGAATTTTTTACTAATTCCTTTGTTTTCTTATATCGTTTAATAAGATAAGCATATAAAATAAACATTCCCAATTGATGGACGTAAACGTATTCCGAATGTCGTCAAAATTAAGTTAATATGTAAGCTGTCACTCTACTAAGTGGTGCAGAACGATGTCGACAAAAATTGGGTGATGGAATCTAATATGTAAGGCTCATCGAAGTGTGATAATAAATCCTGCTCCGCTTCACTTTAGTAGAGTAGCAGCATATTGTAATCTTATTTGATGCTCAATCAGAAATTGATACTTAAAACTAGCCTGTAGGTAGTAAACACCTTATTGGATGAAACAAAATGCAATTTTTGAGGCCCTTTGTAGTCAGGACGGAAAATGTATTAAAGGGAAAGGCAAAAGAGAGGGAAAGGAGGCAAATTTGATACAATTTATTAAGTATCTTCAACATTTTGCACATCGCCGGTAGCAATGAAGTTATCGTTATTTCAGACCAGACTTAATAATATTGTAATAAAAACCTTTTTTATCGTTTGAACGCAACTGTCGCGCGACTCCAGAGCTTTATGCTGCCCCGCTGCTGCCGATTTTGCTTACCATTAAATGAAATTAAAGGAAATGCCGTGTGGTGCCGGCTCAGAATACCACCACCCTATTTCCTCCTGTGGGTGTCGACTAATGGATTAGCCGGAGGATGGGCAGCAGCGTCCTTCGAGTACATTATAACAACTCGACTGCGATCGCCAACCCGTCTGCCAAGCGTGGCGATTATGGCAAAACCCCCCAATGAGCCCACAACACAACCAAGTCGGTCGTTGTGATGACCTTTGGGTGAACAGGCCAGTCCAGCAGTGGACTTCATTCATGAAAGGAAATGATAAAATGATGTAATATATCACTGCAGGGCAAAAGCCTCTTGTTATACGAGCATTGATCACCATACTTACTTACTTACGGCTTGTTGGCGATTTGAGATCATTAGATCCAGGCGTCCGCGCAATGTTTTCGTTTATTACTAAGAACGTACATATGACGACATTAAAAACGCCACATTATTACATGCCAGGTAACGCTTCGATGTTGTACGAGTAATTTGGTGCATAAGAGGCGTGTCTTTAAACATCCGGGCCACCATAATTTGTACAATGATATAAATAAAGGTTGTCAAATTCTAATTTAAAGATTTTATTTAATATAGGGCCTAATAGGCTCTCAGGAAAAGTCAACAGTTCAGGTTCGCACGGTTCGGAAAATTCGATCTTGTGGAGAAGAGCCGGCAAGAAACTCCATAAGATATTTCTTGTACAGTGAACTCAAAATGCCTCAACTTATTGAGAGTAATAATGGTAAGAATGTGTTTTATATGAATCCATTTTCGTATGTATGTATCTATGTATATTTGACACAATAATCCACAACGCTCTGTTTGCAGTCGTCATTCACACGGACCGAAAATAAATACTGGTAGTTAGCTACATTTGCAGTTATTACTCCAAACAAATGAAAGTGTAGCTGGCAGCTCCCATCGCGTTTTATTGGCTAAATACTCCTTGCATAAAATATTTCACAGTTTTTTATGAAAATACTACCCAGCAATTACGATTTGTTATGCTCTTCCTTGTAGAAAATAGAAGTATAACTATAATATTACGTGATTATTTACAACAATTTACATTTCTAGTAGGTGCTGGCGGTTCTAGTATTCGCCTACGTAATAGTATAAGAACATTATTATTAAACAGGAAACGAATTCACCATGTAATAATAGTTCGCGTGATCCACGATCATGTATGTAGGTGATACAGTTTGGAGCAATGCAAGTTCCGGATGCGCTGCACGGGCGCTCGTTGCGAAACCGCCAGTGGCCTCAATCTACGATCAGGGTCAGCGTTATGGATTGCTTTATCAAACAATATTCGTTGACATTGGCTGTTCTCTTTATCTTAGAATGTAAGCCTTCGTCTTCTTAAAATCGACGCTACTTTATAGTTGAAGCAAGTATGTTATTCTATCATAAGTGTATGTAAAGATGTAAGTACTTAAAGGAAGTAGAAAACTGATGAATGCGCCGTCACACGCCCGGAGTAAACAATCCGATTAGAACCGAATCGGATAATGGTTTAGAATATTTTAAATACCAAATTTTTTTTGCTTTTTCGTGGCATTGCTTTAAGAAGGCTGACGCAAACAGCGTTTGAAAAAAACTTCGCAGACATACTGGGTCTTCAAAAGCGAGCAGTTCGCCCAGTATTAGTTGTAACAGTTAGAACAGGTTGTGTAAAGATTTAACGAGGCAACGGCAGCGACCATCGGCCACCGGCCACTTTCACCGCCGCCATCTTGCGGTGGCCGTGTCGTGCGTTTGAGCCGTTCATTGACGAATTGGCACGCCTATTGTTACTCGTGACGTCATGCATGTCTCTGTGTGTTGGAAGAAAATTATAGACACTGCCTTCTTCTTGGCACGGTTTTAGATTACCTATTATGAAATATCCTGCTACGTAGGTCCAACGTCGAGCAAATGGCAAATCGAAAAATCTAACGTTTGGGAAGCCATCATCATCATTTCAGCCGAGCCGAAAGACTACCACGGCTAGATATAAGCCTCCTCCAAAGAACGAACAACGATCGGTCTGGGTTTGTGTTGTTCTCGTTGAGAGACTACGCCGTAATCGCCACGCTTGGTAGGCGGGTTAGCGATCGCAGGTGAGTTGTAAATGTACTCGAAGGACGCTGCTGCCCATCCTTTGGTTAAGCCAATAGTCCCTTTTACGACACCCAAAGGATGAGATGAGAGTAGCAATGTAGATCCTTTAGTCCAATATACCTCCAACTTTTAACATTGAACTATTCAATCAGTATGTTGCCAGCGTTAACTTATGGCACCTAAACGTGGTCTCTGTTTGCCTAACTAATACGCTCAGTCACTCAATGAGCTATGGAAAGAGCTTTGCTTGGACTTTCCTTACAAGAGGAATCAGGAATGAGGAAGTCCATTATAAGAGAATTAGATGCTGATATTACTTGTACACATTGAGGTGGCAATGGGTCTGTAATGGTATCCCGCAACCTGAGATGTGGAGCATTGATCGGCCACCCAGAATCTTTCGTTATAAAAATCTATAGAGACGTACGAAGTTGCCGACATATTTTATAGACTTTTTTCATTTTTGAGAAATATTTTATGTAAATGTAATTATTCATTATTCTAAACACCGTACGACGTTGCCTTATGAGATCGGCGAAATTGTGGAAGATACACTACAGAAGCCATAATCTAAGAGAAGATGAAGTCTTAGTTACGCAAATAACTAGTTATTATTGAATTAAAATTGTAATGCGTGGGGTAATTTTTTGTTAATAGATTCAGAGTCGGTATCAATAACATTGAGCGCCCCACGCATTTGAATTTTAATAGAAATAAAACCTTTTGTTCTGATGACCTAAGAGAAGAATTTATTCTTACTTCTTAATTATTTGTTTCATATGTATATTATTATGATTCGTCTTATCAATGCAGCTTTTAAGCTTCAGAGGCTGCGATTGGCTATTGATGCTTCATATTCTGTTGAGGTCTCTTATTTTCACTTTCAGTGAGATCGAAAAGCCTCTATCAGTGCGGACGGGTCCGTCCCCACGTCAGATTACTATTAACTGTTAATAGGTCTCTTATTGCAAGGGTCTGGCTACGTAGATAGTATTGCCACCCGAGAAGTGCCAGCAGGTGGCTTATTTACAGCCGCCTGTCCTCCGCTAGAGGGGGTGACCGCTTTACAGTCATCCCCTCCGAGATGTGCCAAAAGGTGTGGTACCAATGGGCGGCTCTAGTGTGATCTTACGACCTGGTGGTCGGTGCCGAAGATGACCGCTCCAGTGGTTTTAGCCGGTAGGAGTCCGGCATACCCCTTCGCCCTTCCCCGGAGCGAAGGAAGTTCCTGGGCGTCTGTCTAGCCGTTACGAAGTTAACGTGTTGTCCAAGGCACAAGGGACCTCGATGTGTAAGGAATGGTCACCTATCCAAGTTATGCCAGGGGCAAATGCACCTTATCTTTGGCATTTTACTACGAACCCCATCCTGTCACCCAGTGTAGAGTAACATTGAGAAAGAATCATTCTCTGACTGATATAGAAATGAACATTCCATAAGGATACGTAACATTTACATGAGCTTAAAATGGATGGTGTGGTTAACTCGGTATTTATATAATTTCAATTCCGTTTAAATCTAATACGAGAGCTGTTTAATTTCATATTGACAGACGGTTGCGAAAGATGATGTATTTAATTTACAGAGCGAACTCTCCTGATCTGTTGAATATTGGGATTAGTACTTGTTACGGTTTATCAAGAGTCAATAATATGACGTCAGAGGTACTGCTGTGGTGAACACTTCTTATGTGTTCGCGCATTGTTACATTACTGTAGCCGCTTACACTTGTTATGTGTTTTCGAATTATTACACTTCTGAGTTCACTCAGCGAGTCCCAATCTTTAGGCAATCAATTTTCATATTATTCATTCAAATTTTTGGTTTGTTACTAACTCCTGCACAGGTGCTTAACCCAGGGGAATCGATGGGATGTCTATTTTCAGCAACACGGGTCATATACTTATTAATATATTCAAATGCAGGGCTTGTTGCTTGTGAAGCCACACGTGTGTTCTAATATGACATTTGCACTGCCTCGCGCGGTAGCAACTACGTTAATCAACTATACTAAATTCTATATACAATAATCGAAAAATCATGTACAGTTTTACAAGGCGATGTCCACTTACACAGTGGGATAAAGTATACATTTATTTGAACAGCTGCCCGATGGGTCGGCGATATAGAAGCGGTCGCAGGAAACACCTGTAGGCAATCGGCATAAAACGGAGAAGAATGGCACAAGGGAGAAGATGTTTATACCCAGCAGTGGGTCGATATAAGCTCTGGATGATCGTGATTTGTGATAGTAATTCTAGGTTTTTTTTTATCAGAACTACATTATTGTATTTTGTGAACTCAACATACATTGTATTTGATCTTCGGAGAATGTAACTGTAGATTCTGGGGTTTGCCATCTAATACCGTTGCATACTGCTCATATTGTAATGCCAACTGAGGAAATTTGGTTTTATAGTCCATATGAGCGGAGGCTGACTGTTTGGTTTGTTTTTTATAGGTCTGTGTCTGGTGTATTATAGGTGTGTGGTCTGCGGAAATTCATCATGAACTTCCATCACCTGGGGTACGGCGAAGGGGCATGCCGTACACCATTCTTTTAAATTCTCTTTTTATTGCTGTCCATTGGTATTTCTACATGAACTTCCTTCGCCCCAAGGGAGGCGAAAGGATATGCTGGGCTCCTACCGGCTAAACCACTGGAGTGGTCATCTTCGGCACCCAAGGGGGGCTCCAGGTCATCGTGCATCGTGCAAATCTTTGGGAAATTATTATTTACAAATAAAACATGGATGAACCCCACATTTATTCGTTAAAAGTAACATCAATTATTTCTGTTACAGATTAAAAACCAAACTTGGCGAATTGAAATTTCCAGAAAAAGGTAAGCATAATGTTTTTTTTATGATATAAATTGAAACAAAGTATTTTATTGGAAATATGAATCTCTCTTTTGGCTCTAGCATAGGGTAGAGTAAGTTGTCTAACTTAAATTCCTAAATTATTTACTAATATTTTATTGACTTCCTAATTTTATACTTCAAATGTCAAAAAAGTTTCGGTCAAATTGACTATAATGACGTGTAACTTATTTAAATTCCGACCGACCTTCAAGGGACCTGAATATTCATGATATTTAAACGAATTTGATCGTGTAGGTACTTAATTACGTCTTTTATATAAAACAATAACCTTCAAAAGGGCTTAGTAAACCGGATCTGCTACGGTTCTTGCTGTTCTGATCAGTTTCGACTTCTAAGGCTTACATAACTTAGCAAGTTTTTGCTTGAAATCACACTGTGTCGTGGCAATTGCTTAAAGTCGTTTCGTAATAAAGAATGTTGTGACCTCAATAAACAGATGCTCAGGCGTTTTGGCGTGGAACACGTAAAAAAAGTTAATTGAAATTCATAGATCCATATGCCTCAGTGCGCTGCAATATCGAATGAACGTTTACTGACTGTTTTATTGAAGATTTTTATACTGTGGGGGTTGAATTAAGTCATTACTTACTAGTTACTTTAGTATGATATGTTTGGTTATCTAGGAAATGATGCGCCACAGTTTCATATAACAGTGTGATAAATGAAAAAATATTGTTGTGTTACGTTTTTATGATTAAAACGTTTATCGTAAAAAGCTTATTTTATATTATTTTACTTTCAGGTATATTGTTCTATTGTAGCCCATAACTTACAGGTGTTTAATTTCGTAATTGCAAGGGAGAATAAAGAATAGAATAGTACAAAATAAATTAAATCAATATTATTACTAAAATTTTATTGAATTCATAAGTCAAATGAATGATTAATATATTAATTATAGCCTAACTTCTCCCGCGACATTGACACTGAACACCTCGTGGTGTTCACGGCAGCACGCGCGGCCAAGCACGTCATGTCACGAGTTTCTAGATGGACGCTCAAGAGCTCAGAGCGCCCGTGCCTTCTACAAGCCTCCTGACAGAGGTAGCGGGTTATAGCTTGGCTATGCGATAGGCTAGGTGCCAAGCGGTTCCACGGAGTTCCTTCTGCGTACCGTCCCATTCGCCTGCTCGATGAGACATCGAAGCTATTCGAGAGAATAATTACCCGAAGACTCGTTGAGCACCTGTCGCGAGTTGGTCCCGACCTGGCCGACAGTCAATATGGCTTCCGTCAGCGACAGTCCTCTCCATCCCGTGGGGTGCAATTAGGGGCGCACAAGTCCATCATCGGTGCTCCCCCTACCTGCAGGGCATCATAGGGGCCTATCTGTGTGACAGGCACATTCAGTACGCGGGCAGGGACGGTAGCGTAAAGCGGAAGGAAATTACGTGCGGAGTCCATCTTATTGACGGCACGGTTGGTGCAGTGGCTGATACAGTCGGCGCTGCGCACCGGGTCGTGGGTTCGATTCCAACACGGAACAAATATTTGTATGATCTGCAGATAATTGTTCCGGGTCTGGGTGTATTGTGTGTGGAATTCATGTCTGCAAACGCACCCACGACACAGGAGAAATCCTAGTGAGGGGCAAAGTTAAAAAAAATATATATAAATATCTACCTCGCCTACGACGCGGTCCTGCGTGTCATTCTCCCCGCTGGCGTCAGCTTGGTCTGTTACGCTGACGGCACTCTTGTGTTGGCTGGCGGAGAGTCCTTCGAGGGAATCCTCCGGCTTGCCGTGCAAGCGGTGGCAATTGCCATGGCCAAAATCCACGCTCTGAGTCTACAGATAGCGCCTAACAAAACCGTGGCGCTATAGTTCCACAAATTGTCGTGGAGCAGAGAACCACCCAGTTCGTGGATACGCGTTGGTGACGCGCAAATCAGGGTGGGCCAGTACATGAAGTACCTCGCGCTCACTCTAGACAGTCGTTGGGGCTTTGAAGAGCACTTCACGCGCCTCGTCCCCTGAGTCGAGAGGGTAGTGGGTGCATTACACCGGGCGCTGCCCAATCTCGGGGGACCGAGTGAGGAAGTTCGCCGTCTCTACGGGGGGTCGTACGATCTGTGGCCCTCTATGGGGAGCCTCTATGGTCATCCCGGCTTCCCGGCGTCCAGCGCTGCAGAAACAAACTTCCCGGTCTGCACCGCAGAGTGGCTATCGCACGGGGATACAGTACAGTGTCTTAATAGGCGGCAATTCTCCTGACGCGCTTTCTGCCTTTCGACATCCAGGCGGAGACGGATGCGTGATATCAGACACTCTCGCTTCGCCAAAGTGGCGAAAGCGCGCCTTCAGGGGCGTTCTACAGACTGAGGCAGCTGGCAAGACGGTGCGCACTCGAGATGTGGCGATATCGCCTATAGTTGCAGTTCATGACCAGGCGCGTCGTCAAGGCCATCCTGCCGCTCTTCGGAGCCTGGTTCCGAAGGAGTGAGCGCCTCACCTACCGCCTGACGCGTTTAGGTATTCACCGGTCAAGGTTGTTTCGGTGCGTACCTGTACAGAATAAAACGAGGTTACGGCGCAGTGTGGAAGCGACCAGGATACCGCACAGCACATGCTCGAGGAGTGCCCTGCTTCGGATGCCGAGCGGCGGGTCCTGGTCGATCGGATCGGGCAAGATCTTTCTCTGCCGACAGTAGTGTTGTTTATGTTAGCAGAGCATGTAAATTGGAGTGCAATGGTCTCTTTCTGCGAGAGTGTCATGCTCCAGAAGGAGACTGCAGAGCGGGATCGAGAGAGGGCCGATCCTGCATGGAGAAGGACGAGACGGCGCCGGGGTAACAACCGCCCCGGCTCCCAGCTCCAACACGCCTGAGCCCTCTGTTGTCGCTATATGATGAGTACCCTCGGGGATCCGGGCGCGCAGATTAGGGAGTCTGCGTGCTCATACCGAGCAACCCCCGGGAAAACGGCGGCGCGCACGTGGTCACGTGCTGCCATGTGCGTAGTACAGCACACAGCGAGGTTTTGGGGGATCCTTTACAATTATCCCCGAGAAGTGCCTAGGGGGCGACCTTTTTACAGTCGCCTTCAATCGCCCTGGCGCCAACAATCACGGTATAAAAGTTTCTGGTTCCTGGAGCACCTCTTCGGTGCCGATGATGACCGCTCCGATGGTTTTAGCTGGTAGGAGGAGTACGGCATGCTCCGCCACTACAAGATTTCCACCTCGTAAAAAAAGAAGGTGCCAAGTGGATGCCTCCCTGCCTCCATCTGCGAGTGAAATTGGCTGTATCTCAATCACGCTTGGTGGTTACCTTCTGAACTACAACTGCCCACTAACTCGATTACTGGTAGAGAAAGATCCTGTGCGGTACGAGCGTTTGCTGTGTCCGGACTCCACTACATACCAATGTAGTGGAGTCAACCAGGCAATTTGCCTTTGCGTCGCGTTTGATCTTATTCAGGTATTCACCGAAGCTACCGTAGCAGTAATTCGGTAGGTAATGCGCACAACCCTCTCCAGCCAGGCCTCAAAGCACGGTAGGATGGGTTCGCAAGAACTGCGACCCTTTATCTCACTCACGCCATTTTTCAAGCGCGTGTCGTAGCTCCTGCTCCCTCAATACCTTGATAGTCCTAAAGGCGCGCTCTCACCAACCCAGCTGATGACGGGGATCTGGTCGGATCCTGTCCATATCGCCGGCATGTCCGTAGGTGGAGTTGTCTAGCACCTAAACTAACAAGCCGCTGATCATGGGAACGATACATAAGATTAAAAGCACATCAAGAGCGCCAATCTATTGTTATATACCGCAATCTCGTAGTAAGTGTGGGCAAATGTTTTCGCATCAAGCAGCTGTGTACGATTGTCTCAGGTCGGCAACATTTTTATAGTCAAAGCTGTTCTCAACAATGCCTCTATGTATATCTAGGTAAAATGTCCGTAGAAAGCTTTTACTACGTGCAAACAATAGCTTTACGATTATGACGGTCCGTGCTGTTTGTGCCTTCGATATAAGGAAACGAAAACAAATCGTATCACCTTTTTACGTCAAGCAGGAACATTGTCTATGCGTTTTTAAAAATATAGCAGACGATAATTATTTTTAAACGCGTAGCTTTAATTGATTGGATTTTATGTAATATTTTATCGGTGATCAAAGCGTCCCGTTCCATTTCGAGCGGGACAGCGGTTCCATTTCGATTTGGTATTACTAAATCGGTTTGTTTTGTTCCATGATAAGTTAACATATTTTAATTGAATTCGTTTATAATTGTGTTATACTATTTAACAATGTGTCCAATGTTATTCTTAAAATATATAAATAATATCATGTTTTAGCAAATGGCGGAACCATTTTATATATTTTTAAAAGTGGAATTTACACATGGAATAGATATAATCAAGTATTTTGTTTATAATGTCATCACCTGTACATCAATTAACATTTTAAATTTCATGGCATTGGCTTCAATTCGTTCTACGATACTGGATTCGTAGGTATAATTTATATCTATATACATATGTATCGTATAAAACAGTCTAGTACCAATGTAAAACGATCGTAACCCGTCAAGAAAATTTGCAACATTAAAATTCATGGCCATTTGGAAAATCTTTGTTGTTATAGTTAACTGGAAAATTTATTTTTGTAGGTGACGAGAAGACTCGTTCAGATGGTTTTTTTCATGTACACTCGAAAACTTTAAATCTTCGCCTACAGATAAAGAGCCAGTGACATCTGGCGTCACCTTGGTTTATTTATATTTTGTAAACAGCGTCGTGCCCTGGCTTCGCTTATGATTTTTATGCCGACACTGAAATTAAAGAAAGTGAATCGCTTTTTATTGGTTTATTTTTATTACTGCCATCAATCAACATTGAGGTAATGAGGTCGATAGAATGGCGAATAGTATCAGCTTGTTACTATTTAAATGCGTCTTAGAAGTTACTGTTACTTTGTATTACGCTAGGATTATGAGTTTTGGGATACAATCAACTAAATTCGTACGGATTAGCCGGAGGATGGGCAGCAGCGTCCTTCGAGTACATTAATAACTCAACTGCGACCGCCAAACCAGTCTGCAAAGCGTGGCGATTATAGCAAAACTCCCCAATGAGCCCACAATACACCCATATCGGTCATTGTGGTGATCTTTGGGAGAGGCCTGTGTCCAGCAGTGGACTTAATTCGGCCGAAATGATTGAGCCGTATTTGGTTATACAGGAAGCCGCCTCCATAGTAGGGAAAAGCTAAGATAATAATAATTATAACCGGGAGCTATATGAACAAAAAGCTGTCAAGCTACGTATCTAGGCAAACGTGCCAACTCGCGATCCAATTTTTTTTACCAACTTCACATAATAGAAGGTTATCTGCGCGATCCGCATAATTTTATACCATCCACTTTGGATATCGTATTAATATTTAGTAAGCCACTGTTACTAATCAGAAATTCATATTAGAATTCATTTACCTACATTCTAAAATAAACTTAATATATTATGTACTCAGTTGTTTAGCATAAACACGCTTATACATAACCTATCTCTATTGTCATGTCATATTTGTATACGTGTCAAGATTTTAATCGTGCCCTATTGGATTATTACACAACATTAAGACCGTTTGTATACAAAAGTATAACTGGCGAAGGTTCTTTTATGAAACACTTTCTATTTCTAAGAATAATGTTTGTGATTCGAAGCATGGTTTAACTTGGATGTTGTATGAAACACCTGCCATTTCTTTAATTAGAGCATCCGGCCAAATGCTCTATTGTTTTTATTTATAAATAGCCCTTCTATTGTTTAAGTTGGATTTGATTCCGGTAAGGTTTCTTCGTTTGTAGATACGGAACATTTATTTCTGTAGAACTGTATTAGGTGCGCCGCAAGTTTAAAGAAACTCGAAGTTGCTGTTGGCAGTGTTTTTATTCTCGCTCTTTATGGAAGAGCTATGTAAAGACGCGAAAGTAGGATAAGATACTATTGACCTAAATCTATGCTATTAGGTATATACAGGATGTAAATGACAGCGTACCGAAAGCTTTGAAAAGAGGTTACACTATACATTCAGGCCTATAACTAAAATAGGAAAGCCATTTACCTCGGAAAGCAGTAGGTTTTGTAAATTAATCGTAATGTATCGTAAACAACGCTTCGTGATTATTGTACTATGATTATGATATTATTATGCTACTGCGAGCGATGACCTCATTCGTGAACTGTATCGAAACAACAGCCCTTTAGTTTTTATTTACATTGCTGTTTTATGTGAAAATAAATACTTTATTGTGTTTGTATAACCACAATTCTAAACACGTGTAAATATTATTTAAACTTATGTTTTGTTATTGTTTTAATTCGCACGGGATTTATATTGTGTCATTGTTGCAACTAAGAAACTTCGTTCCTGACGGGAGTCCCCCAACCGCACCATATTTTTATTCAAAATAGCGTTAAGATAGACGAAAACAATCATTTTATACTGGAATCAGTTAAATAAACTGCAAAAACTGAGATGTCATGAAAAAACGCACGCAAAATTCTAACGAGGAGGAGCTTTCCAGATTAATGTGCTGAATCCATGGTATCAGTTTTCATTACGATTGTCACGCACACACGTTATATATTTTATATCAGATTAGTTCAAATCAATTCTTTATTTGCATAATATGGGTTTCACAGAAGTTGTTACATAATAAATTAGTTTCACCACATTCAGACTTTGAGCATGTCAAATTTAAAATTATTAAACGAATACATTCAAATCATTTAGCTCAATAAAAAATCCAGAAATAAATCACAATAACACATGCCTAGAAATAATTATATAAAATGGAAAATGAACAGTAATAATTCTGATAAAAAAAATGGAACAGTATTTAATTGCAATTAATTTATCTCATTCAGATGCTCCATATACTCTGTGACTATACAATGTGATGTGTTATCTAATAAATAATAATAATAAATCGATCGATAGTGACCACATGACCGCTGAGACAACGACGCTATGTAAACGGTTGCCGCACAGCAACGTAAATTGCCATTTCTCTAAAATTCACAGAGAACTAAGTTACTAACAGCTCCACAAATTGAAGCCACTAGAGCTACATGTCGTAGTGTTGCAAATTCAATATCAAGTACAAACGTATGAAATCGAACTTCGAAAGATTATATGATCAAATTGAGTTATTTATGAGATCACCTTGACATTTTTCTAAAGGCATAGCCGTGGGTATTAAGCTCTTGAAATTCTCCCTCTGTATATCTATTCATCCTTAAATAATGAACTTGACCCAGTGGGTCGGGTGACGGCTGAATGCTCACTTGTTTCGCCCCGGACGACCTTCGGCGAACTTTTTGTTATATTTCTGTGAGTTTCATCTAACTTATCGTATTAAGTTATCGTAAAATATTTAGTACATGTTCTTTGTACAAGGTAGAGTGGCACTGGGTCATCACGACCCTGCTTCGACCCGTGCTTGGCATGATAATTTACATTACTATTATTAAATCGTGAATTGATAATGTAATTTGTCAAAGTTCACCGTTGACTTACATTAGTTGGTAACGGTTTTCTGAAACTGAACTTTACTAATAAAGTTGTTCTAAGCCATTACATTACATTAGAAAAAGTAACATGCTCTCTCGGAGCGATTTAATTACGGTCTTTGGGTCGCTTTTCGTGAACTAATTTTACTTGTTTTGAACATATTCAATTCAAATATTAATGCAAAATAGAATAATCACTCTAACAGATTCTTAAGCCGAAAGACGTGGGCCGAAAGAGCCAAAGAATAGGTCTAGCAAAAAAGTGTCCGCTACGTCAAATTTGATT